>CANTUV010000005.1:50005000-52405000 GCA_947685225.1 Garcia nutans | reverse complement strand
GAACAATTAAAAACTAAATTGGTAAAAAATAAAATGGACAAAATTAAGGCCCAAATTGAAAATTAATTGTGTGCTGATCTACTCAATGCATTTTGAAATAAAAAACAGCATATGGTTGATTTACCCTATGAAGTGGGCTTTGAAGAAAAGATCATTACTACTAAAGTCAGATTCATTCAAATGAGTCCAGATATGATAGAATTTTGTAAAAATAAAATAAAAGATTTAGAAAATAAAAAACTTATTACTAAATCTAGAAACTCATGATTTTATATAGCCTTTTATATGAATAAGGCCTCTGAAAAAGAACATGGTGCTCCCAGATTGATAATAAACTATAAACATTTAAATAAAGCTTTAAAATGGATTAGGTATCCTATTCCAAATAAAAAAAATTGTTAAACAAATTATATGAAGCAAACATTTATAGTAAAATTGATATGAAATTTGAATTTTGGCAGATTTAGATTAATCCTAAAGACAGATATAAAACAACGTTTACTGTTCCATTTGACTAGTACGAATGGAATGTAATGTCATTTGGTTTAAAAAATACATTATCTGAATTTCAGAGAGTTATGAATGATATTTTTAACCCTTACTTAAAATTTCATTGATGATATTTTAATTTTCAGTAAAACTCTAGATGAATATTTTAAATACCTAAAAATATTTTTCATGGTGGAAAGGAAGAATAGTTTAGTACTCAGTAAAACCAAGATGTCCTCATTACATACTAAGATTAGATTCTTAGAACATTATATTGAGCATGGTATAATAAAACCTATAGAAAGAAACTTAGCTTTTGGAGATAAGTTTCCTCATCAAATATTAAATAAAGCTCAATTATGGAGATTTTTAAGATGTTTAAATTATGTTATAGAATTTTATCTAAATTTAAATAGATTAATAAAATCCTTACATGATAGGCTTAGGAAGAATCCTAGCCCATGGACTGAAGTCCATACTAGTATAGTAAAACATATTAAAGCCCCAGTAAAAACTATTTCTTACCTTTATATCCTTGATCTATCAGTTTTTAAGATAGTTGAGACCGATGCCTCAGATATAGAATATGGTGGGATTTTAAAACGGATTAAAGAAGGTAGAGAAACCATACTCTAGTTTACCTCAGGACATTGGAATCCAACCCAATTAAATTATTTTACTATTAAAAAGAAAATTTTGAGTATTATAATTTGTATTTGTAAATTTCAACCTGATTTATTAAATCAAAAGTTTTTACTTCGGACTGATTGTAAAAGTGCAAAAGAAGTTTTGCAAAAAGATATTAAAAACCTTGTCTCAAAATAGATTTTTGTAAGATAGCAAGATATTTTAAGTATTTTTAATTTTGATATAGAATATATAAAAAGAAAAAATAACAATATATATGACTTTCTGACTCGTGAATTCTTTCACGAGAATCATGAAAAATAAGAAGAAAAAAACTAATAAAGCAAAAAAAATAGTAAAGTCAGAACCTTATACCTCTCCTAAATCCCTGTCTGATCACTCAGACAATATAACCAAGCCTTCAGGCATTAAAATTATAAAATTTTGGGTCCAAATGGCTGAACAAATAAACACTGTAGAGTATGATAAAGCTCAAATAGTATCTTACCGAGGGATACTATTTGTTTTACTGTAGAGGACTATAGATGAATATCTCTTCTGACTTTACTGTTGGTTTTCTCTGGTGAATACTGTAGATGAACAGTATTTTATCAGTTGGCACAAATTTTATTAACTTTATTGAAACTGAAGGAATAAGGTTCCTTCTGCCTATTTACCAAAATACAAACTAAACATAATTTTTTATTTTTTATTTTTTTTCTCTTTTTTTATTTTTTATTTTTTTATTTTTTATTTTTTATTTTTTATTTTTTATTTTTTATTTTTTATTTTTTATTTTTTCTTTTTAATTTTTAATTTTCTCTACCGAAGACAAGACACCATAACAATCATCTCCATTACTGAGAACATAATTTGAATCCGAGACAAATTTAGAAGATGAGTCAGATAATGATGATGATGATGAGGTGGATGATAAGTCAAAAGAAGAAGAGAAAACATACTTCTTTCTTCTAGACTGAGATTTAGAATGAGCTTTTGATCTCTTCAACTGGGTTTTGGTAGAGAAACCAGAAGAAGAGGACTTTAAGGCTATAGGCCCAAATATTGAAGAAATAGACTCAATCATCTATTTCATAATGGCTTTATACTCCTCAGCAGTCTTTGCAGCTACAAAAAAGGCTTGACAATGGATTTTTTGAGCTTCAAAAATATTGGCCTATTTTGGGTCAATCTAGTCACACTCTTACTCATAGCACCATTTTTTAATAGACATCTCAGTAATGAAATTTCTAAAAGCATTCCACCACTTAACTTTACACATTCTAGATACCACACGCATATTGGTACTTGACTGGAATGCTAGTTCAAAGTACCATTGAAATACCCATGATATAAAGAATTTTATACAAAATATTTAGAGAAAAGGGAATTATTTTTCATACAAGGAAGAGTGAGCATGGGTTTTAAAATATTGGTAAGTAGAAAGAGCTTCAGGTGATAAATTCATTTCATCATTACCAAAATAATATCACCATTCTATGAACCACATAGAAATTTTATCAATTTTGATATTAGTATCAAAATACAATAATCCAGAATGAGTATTTATAGGGTTCTAGAAAAGAAAAGTTTTGGTCCAAGCATCTACATAATCCTAATAGATATAAGAAGGGCATATTGTTTTATAAGTAAGGAAATTGGCTTTAGTTTGCACAAGTTCGTGCAAAGATTTTTCTCATTCAGAAGGATGTAGAACATTTTTAATTTGGATTGAGGAGTGAGATATAATGATTTTATCATTTGGATCTCAGTTATATTTTAACTTTATAGAATTAATATCTTCAAGAATAGCTAAATAGTATTCTTGAGTTTTTAATAAATCAATATGTCTAAAAAACTAATTTTTAGAATATGCAGTCTTAATAATATCCCATGGATTCTGGTTTGCTTCTTGCAAGAATCCATTTTCAATTATTAGTTCTGTATCCCTTAAAGTTTTTGTAAATCATTTTGAATAATTTTTAAATTGAAAATTTTAAAAAATAATGAGTCGGTAGTTTTGAAACATCCAATTCTGGTTTTAAAATATTTGTGGCCAGGGTATTTGAAAAGAAATATTCTCCCATCCCAAGTTTTACAAAAGGGATGAGAGCTTTACCTGTGGCTACAAGAGCCAAGTTTGTAGGAGGCGGGAGGCCCAATTTTTGAAGGGCCTGAAGGATCTCTGGAGAATGGGCCAACTGGTTAATTCATTGCTTTATTGCTTCATTTTGAGCTTTATCACGCTCTACAATATTTATTTGTTTAGCCACTTGGACCCAATATTTTATGGTTTTAATGCCTGAAGGCTTGGTTATATTGTCTGAGTGATCAAACAGGGCTTTAGGAGAGGTATCAGGTTCTGACTTTACTATTTCTTTGGCTTTATTGATTTTTTTTATTCCCCATGATTCCTATGAAGGAATTCATGAGTCAGAAAGTCAGATATGCTATTATTTTCTCCTTTTATATATTCTATATCAAAATTAAAAATACTTAAAATAGCTTATTATCTTGCAAAAATCTATTTTGAGGAAAGATTTTTAACATCTTTTTGCAAAACTTCTTTTGTACTTTTACAATTAATCCGAAGTAAAAAATTTTATTTAATAAATTAGATTGAAATTTAGAAATACAAATTACAATACTCAAAATTTTCTTTTTAATAGTAAAATAAATTAATTGGGTTAGATTCCAATTTCCTGAGGTAAACTGGAGTATAGTTTCTTTACTTTCTTTAATCTGTTTTAAGATCCCACCATATCCTATATCTGAGGTATCAATCTCAACTATCTTAGGAGCTGATGGATCAAGGATATAAAGGTAAGAAATAGTTTTTACTAGGGCTTTAATATATTTTGCTATACTAGTATGAACTTCAGTCCATGGGCTAGAATTCTTCTTAAGCCTATCATATAAGGACTTTATTAATCTATTTAAGTTTGGATAAAAATCTATAATATAATTTAAACATCCTAAAAATCTTTATAATTAAACTTTATTTAATATTTGATCAGAAAACTTATCTCCAAAAGTTAAGTTTATTTCTATAGGTTCTATTATACCATGTTCTATATAATGTCCTAAGAATCTAATCTTAGTATAGAATATGAACATCTTGGTTATACTGAGTACTAAACCATTCTTCCTTACCACCATGAAAAATATTTTTAGGTGTTTAAAATGTTCATCTAGAGTTTTACTGAAAATTAAAACAATGTCAATGTAAACTATACAAAATTTAAGTAAGGATTAAAAATATTATTCATAACTCGCTGAAATTCAGATGATGTATTTTTTAAACCAAATGGCATTACATTCCACTCGTACTGGCCAAATGGAGCAGTAAACACTATTTTATATCTGTCTTCAGGATTAATCTGAATTTGCCAAAATTCAGATTTCATATCAAATTTACTAAAAATATTTGCTTCATATAATATGTTTAACAAATCTTTTTTATTTGGAATAGGATACCTAAACTATTTTAAAGCTTTATTTAAATGTTTATAGTTTATTATCAATCTGGGAGCACCACGTTCTATTTTAAAGGCCTTATTTACATAAAAGATTGCACAAGACCGTGCGCTTCTAGATTTAGTAATAAGTTTTTTATTCTCTAAATCTTTTATTTCATTTTTATAAAATTCTATCATATCTGGACTCATTTGAATGAGTCTGACTTTAGTAGTAATGGATTTTTCTTCAAAGCCTACTTCATAGAGTAAATCAACCATATGTTGTTTTCTTTTTCAAAATGCATTTGATAGATCAGCATACAGTTAGTTTTCAATCTGGACCTTAATTTGGTCCATTTTATTTTTTACCAATTCAGTTTTTAATTGTTTATTTATTTTCTTTAATTGATAATTACCTTTTAAATTATAAAGTTATTCAAACTTTGCTTTTATTACTGGATTTATTTCTAATTCATAGATAGAATGTGCTTTGAGTAAATTTAAATTTTTTTCTAGATTTTTCTATAATTGGAAAAAATAATATCTTGATTTTTTATTTTAAAGGTTATATTATCATCTTTTACTGAATAAGGAGTTATTAAGTTTATAAATGGTGTTCCTAAAATAACCATATATTGTATACCAGTTAAAATAAATATATTTTTAATTCTAAATTTTTATTAATAATTGATGCTTCTATTTTACCAGGAGTATTTATTTTAGATCTATTTGCTAAAGATAATTTTTCTTTAGTATTTTTTCAAAATCTCTTTGGTACTAAACTAGGTTATATACAATTCAAGTCTGCTCCTGTATCAAATAAGGTTGTAGTACCTATAATATAAATGTGAGCGGAAATTTTTGCCCCCACTCTCGGTGGAATGGTTCTTTCTACTTCGGCACTATTTAGGCTCAGGGCCTTAGAAAACACAGGCCTAAGCCCGAAGAAAATTGAGTCACCATCCGGACGGGCTGGAAAAATAGAAAGGGGTGGATGACTCGATTCCTAAAGAATTTATAATCCCTTAATGGGTTCAAAAAGTTGGGTACGTGTGGGGAAGGTGAGAAATGGCCCAGCACCCCCACAACGCCCTATTCATTGAAACTGACCTCCTTTTCAGGTCTTAATATTATAAAATTCTTAAATATAATGATATTATCCATACTACATGCAATAATTAAAATAAAGCATCATTATATTAAAATCAAAGTAATGTTCAAACAAAATAAATAAATAGATACCCATCTGAGAATGAAAACGTGTCCTTACATCGTCTAATGTCTAAAACTAAATAGGACACTCACCAAAAGGTGAACACGTGTCCTTTACATTAATCGCAAAATATAAAAGTAATTTAAATTACATAAAAATTTATTAATGAGGTATCCAATCATGGAAACATACCTCTTATAATTTTAATAAATAAATAATAATTAAAAAATATTCATCAATAATAAATTAAATAAACCAAACATCAAAATTAAATAAATTAATCATCAAGACATATAATAAACTACATAATTAAATCTAAAATTAAATAAAGTAATAAATGTATAAATTTAGGGTTCACATCTTAAAATACGGTTTTAGAATTTTAATTACTAAATTAGGGCTTTGGAAAAAGAAAGTTAAATACACAGGCTCATATACACAAATGAATATTGACCCCTTCTAACCTAAATGAATACTGATTTTTAGGAATGTAGATTTTGGTGTTGAAAATTTTAAAAACTAGTTTTAGGGTTTGAAGAAAATATGATTAAGGTTTTGGAAAATAAGGGTAGGGTTTTTTAGTTTAGAAATTAGGGTTTAGGTCATGATTTTGAAATTTAGGTTTTATAAGTTAGGGTTTTAGAATGTTAAACAATTAAGAATTAATGGTTTAAAAACAGTTTAGGGTTTGGATTAAGAATATTAACATCATTATTATTTTTAAGTACTTAGGCTACTATGATAATTTTTTAAAAACTTAAACGAAGCCACTGAAGCTACTGTGATGTATTAAAACTTTAAATACATAACCTTTTGTGAATTAATTTAGGTGAATAAATAACATATTTAATACATAAAACAATCAAAGCATATTATATTTATTTAGTTCGGAACATACCTTCATTGTTGGTTCCTCCATAATTTATTGAGTAAAATTCTGGCAGAACAATCACCAAGACAACACTGATTTGTTGTCTTGATTATGGATCCTCTCTTTTTGTTGATTAATTTTTAGATGGTAAACTGCTTCCCCTAATAGTCACTGCCTCTTCAAGTTTCGTCTCAAAAAAAAGTCCAAAGCCCCCTTCTGGCTGAATCCCCTTTAAAAGATCCAAGTCCTTTTTTGTGTATTTTAATGTGGTATTTATAGGCAACTAAAATAAAAAAAAAAAACCTAGTATATTAAGAAAATTAAAAACTGTTTTGGAACTAAAATAAAAAATCAAGTAAAATATGATTTTTGCGGAAACTGCATACGGACGAGCTGGGAGCGAACTGCGGGCTGGGCGAGGGCAAAGAGTGACAATGGATTTCAAAGATGTATCATGATTTGAAACAGTATTACTGGTGGTCGGGTATGAAGAGAGACATAGCGGAGTTTGTATCCAAATGTCTCACATGTCAGAAAGTAAAAGCTGAGCATCAAGTTCCCACAGGATTACTTCAACCTTTATCAGTGCCTGAATGGAAATGGGAAAGAGTGACAATGGATTTTGTATCTGGTCTACCATTGACACAAAGAAAGCATGATGCTATTTGGGTGATTGTTGATAGGTTGACTAAGACAGCTCATTTTCTTCCGGTTCGGATGGATTATTCTCTGGAAAGGTTAGCTGAGCTGTATATCCATGAAATTGTGAAGTTGCATGGTGTCCCAATTTCTTTAGTGTCTAATCGAGATCCCCGGTTTACTTCAAGGTTTTGGAAGAGTTTACATGGTGCTTTGGGTTCTCGATTACACTTCAGCACTGCTTTTCATCCGCAGACAGATGGGCAGTCAGAGAGAGTGATACAGATTATTGAGGACATGTTGAGAAGCTGTGTCATTGATTTCTTTGGAAGTTGGGATAAATTCTTGCCACTTGTGGAATTTGCATACAATAATAGTCATCAATCCAGCATTGGGATGGCACCATTCGAAGCATTGTATGGTAGACGGTGTAGGACACCTCTATGTTGGAATGAACTTAGAGAAGGTAAGTTAATTGGTCCTGATTTGATTAAAGAAACTGAAGAGAAAGTGAAAATGATTCGAGATAGGTTGAAAGCAGCTTCAGACCGACAGAAGTCTTATTCAGATTTGAAGAGGAGAGATAGTGAGTATAATGTGGGAGATAAAGTATTTTTGAAAGTGTCTCATTGGAAAAAGATTTTGAGATTTGGTCAAAGAGGGAAACTGAGTCCTCGTTTTATTAGACCTTACGAGGTATTGGAAAGAATTGGGCCAGTTGCTTATCGACTTGCTTTACCACCTGAGTTGGATAGGATCCATAATGTATTCCATGTTTCTATGTTGAGAAAGTATAAATCGGATCCATCTCATGTTTTGCCAATTGAATCTATCGAAGTGAATCCGGATCTGACATTTGAAGAAGAACCAATTGCTATTTTGGCACGTGAAGTGAAAGAATTGAGAAATAAGAAAGTGCCACTTGTGAAGATTTTGTAGAAGAATCATGCAAAGGAAGAGGCAACTTGGGAGAGTGAGCAAGCAATGCGAGATCAATATCCTCAGTTGTTTCGGACTTGATGACAGGTAATTTCGAGGACGAAATTTTTTTTTAGAGGGGGAGAATTGTAATATCCCAAATGTATGCCTTAGAAGTTTTGAATATTGTTGTTGTTTTAAATTGGATTGAATGTATATGTTAATTTGCAAGAGAAAAGAAATTAAAAGAAAGTGTATATGTTGTATATATGGAAGTATAAATAACATATACATAAGTCAAAATGGAGAGTCAAAGGATGAAGATATTTATATTGTTATGTGTGAAATTACTTAAAAGGGCAAGTAAGTGAGAAGAGAGTTTAAACAAATAGAAAAGGGTATTTAGGTAATTTCTTATTTTGGAATACTTGGTGGAGATTTAAAGAGATGATAATTTGACTTTTCTTCATTTTCTTCTTCTTCTCTTTCCTTATGGTGGCCGGCTATCCCAAAGCAAGAGAGAGCAAGATTTGTTTTGATGTTCAAGCTCAAAATTGAAGGGGTTTTCAAGTGATTAAGTGAAAGTCCAAGAAGTTTTATTATTTGGTAAGTTCTCTCTCTTGATTTCTTTTGTTTACTTTGAAGTGGTGTTTGGGTTTGATGGTGGATGTTTGAAAATAGGGGTGTGTTGGTTGTAGTGTGTTGAAGTATGTTTAATTTTATTAATTATGGTGTTGGTTTTGGTTTGAAGGAAGTAAGTTAAGTTGATGTTGGTTTTGGAAGTGTTTGTGTTGAAGTTGTATTAGGGTTTTGAGTTGGTAAGTTTTGTTAATGTTAAGTTTGGTTTATTATTTGTGTTAGTCTTCATGATTTTTGGGTTTGATGGAATTTAGAAGCTTGGAATACATGTTTTGGTGGGAGGCAGTAGCATCTTGGATTCCACGCCCGTGGCCCTTTGATGCCATGGCCGTGGGGTGTTGGACAATTTTTGGGCAGAAGCAATCCTTAGCCCACGCCCGTGGGGGTCTTGGGTGACCACGACCGTGGGGTTTAAGGTTGAGTTGTTGGTTTGTAATGGTGATCTATGGGTCTTGTATGAGGTTAACAAGTGATAAAATGTATTAGAATTGATGTGGTTCATCATTGTTTTGGTTTAGGTTGTGAAGAAAGTGAATTGCCTTAATTCATTTGGTGAAGGACTTTTGGAAAGAGAAAGTGTTTAGAGTTGTGTGGATTGCTTTTGAAGTAAGTACAAACCTTGCATTGTTGCATACATTCACTTGATATGACATTATTGACATATATGAATAATGTTATGTTTTGCACATTGTGAATCTTGTGAAATGTACTATATGTATAATGTGAAATGAGATAATTGAGGCATGTATGCATATATGATTATGTTCAATGTAATTGATTATGGATATGTGAAAGATGATGTATTATATTGTGAATTGAGACATGATGATTCAAATGTGATGAGAAGCCATTGTGAGTGGCTATGGTTATACAAATGAAAGTGTTGAGGCATGATTGCCTATTTGATATTGAGATACAAATTGAGAAAGAGAATAATGATATAATTGTATGTTTAATATGTTATTCAGTTTCAGAGTTCTGGATTTGGGTGGCATGCCTATGAAATTATGAATAGTAACAGTCTTGCCGGGTTGAGGATCTCTTCAATTTGAGTTGAATTGAGGTCCAAGAGACTGGGTCTGTTACATTATGAGAATTGTGATTATGAGATATATGATTGGTAACAGTCTTGCCGGGTTGAGGATCTCCTCGATTTAGTCGGGTTGATGGTCCAAGAGACTGGGTCTGTTACAGGTAACAGTCTTGTCGGGTTGAGGATCTCCTCAATTTGTTGAGTTGATGGTCCAAGAAACTGGGTCTGTTACACTATCCATGGATAGAGATATATATATATATATATATGTTGCCTACGGGCTTGATTATTGTGATTGTGAACCAAAGCAGTAACTCTGAATTCTGAATATCGTATTAAATACTTATTGGGCCCATAGGTGTCTATGTTATATGGATGTCATGAATGATGTTATAATGTTATGAAATATTGTATATTGAGTATGATCTTTATCGTTTGAATGTATATCATTATTGTTGATAAAGCATATTAGCATTATGGTTTGTACTACTGAGTTGTTGGCTCAGCGCGATTGTGGTTTATCGCGCAGGTGATAGAGGTGATAGAGTTGAGACGGAGGATTCCTCTAGACCTAGTTGAGCTTGTTTTGTTGTGAAGAGTTGGATTAAAGCTTAAAGATCAGAGAGTCAAGCTGTCAATCATGTATAAATTTCATGTTTTGTAATTTTTGGTTTTAATGTATTTGTACTTGTAAATATTGGATATAACTTCCGCTGCGTATTAAATAAACGTTTTATCTATTGTGTCTTATGATTTTCACTTAAACATTTGATATTTCTTAAGGCTTATTTTATTTTAAATGTCATTTGTGTATTTGTAAAGTGTGGCATTTCTATATTCAATATACGTATATTACGATCGTATAAGCATGTTGTGTACGTATACGGGTATAGGGGTGTTACACTGGGTGTATGTATATTATACATATGTGGGATATAAAGGTGTTATAACATATACCTTAATATACTAAAAAATTACAGTTGCATACTGGCATTACTTTTGAAAGAAAAAATATATATAATTATAATTAGCATATACCTACATACACTAAATATATAATAATTGTATAGTAATATTATTTCGCTAAGACAATAGGTATATATAGATATATGTTACGTATACCTTAATATACTAAGATACTATAGTTGTATATTGATTATTTTTTAAAAAACCATAGATATATGTAATTATAATTAGTATATACTTATATATACTAAGATATAATAGCTGCATATATATATTTTTTATCCAAAACAACAGGTATATGTTACATATACCTTCATATACTAAGATATTACAGTTGTATATTGACATTTTTTTAAAAAAATCATAGATATATATAATTATAATTAGTATATACCTATATGTACTGAGATATAATAGCTGCATGCAGCTATTTTTCTCCAAAATAATAGGTATATTAGGTATATACTATATATGCATTTATATATTTTAACTAAATAATAACAATATATGTGGGTATATATAGATATATGCTGGCATGTAACTATTTTATATATTTATTTATATGTGGGTATATGTTATATGGAACTAGATATATCAAAAATAATAATAATATATGTTGGTATATTTACATATAACTAGATATATATGGGTATCTATTGAAAAGGAATAACAATAGATTTTACATACATGTAAACATATGTGGATATATATTGGTATATGGTAATATATGTCGATATATGTTACATATATTTTAATTAGAAAATAACGGTATATATTGGTATATGTCGATATATGTTGCATATAACTAGATATATATATGTTACATATATTTAGGTATATGTTGATATATATTATATATATTTTAACAAAAGAATAATAAGATATATGAATATATTTCGGTATAATGTGGCTATATGTGGATATATGTTGGTATATAACTATTTTATATATTTATTTATATGTGGGTATATATTATATATAACTAGATATACCGAAAAGAATAACAATATATGTTGTATATAACTAGATATATTGTGGGTATATATTGCAAAAGAATAACAATATACGTTACATATATATGGATATATATTAAAAAATGTCAGTATATATTAGTATATGTCGGTATATGTTATATATAATTTAATTAAAGAATAACAATATATGTCAGTATATAATAATATATATTACATATAACTAAATATATATATGTTACACATATGTAAGCATATATCGGTATATATTTATATATATTAATATATGTCGGTATATATTAGTATATATCGGTGTATGTTATATATAAAATATCATTTTTATGATTTACATGCTCCGTGTATTTTGAATATTTGTATTCACCGTTTTAAAAAAATACTTTTTTTCAAAAAGTAATATAATTTAAAATTTATTAATATAAATTAACATAAAATATAACATAAATTAATTAACATGTATTAAATAAAATATATAAAAGTGTCTATAAAATATAATTTAAAATTAATTAACATAAATTAATATAAAATATAACATAAATTAATTAAAAAATAATTCACAGTAAAATATTTAAAATACTAAAAATAATTAATATTAAATTTTTTATATATTAAAAAAGTATTTTAAAATAATTTCTATAGTATATGTTAAAATTATTTTAAAAAATATAAATTAAATAAAATATATTAGTATAAATAAAATTTTAAAATTTTATTTTCAAAATAAGAGCATATATGGATATATATGAATATTTATTATATATAAGTAGAAATTTAATATAAATATTTTTAATTTAATAATTTAAAATTTTATTTTGAAACAAAAATAAAAATAAATAAATGGCCTCTGCTTATATAGCATGTGCATGTTTTAAAAGAATCAAATAGTGGTACAACAACATTCATAAGCAATCCACAATTTTTTAACCCATTTTTATAAAAAAAAAAAAATTATAAATGTAGTATTTTTAAAAATTAAAAGAAATGGTAGTATTTTTAGAAATAATTTTTGCTTTTAAGTTAGTTTTATAAATGTTTCTTTTTATTTTGAGGCCATTTACATAATGAACGGACAGAAGGACCGAATGTAAAGTCATATTTGATTCTAGTGGGCCCAAAACGCAGATCAAGACTTTCTACAAAACTAACTCAAAAAAAAATTACACCACACACTATATTTTAAGTTTAGTTTTTAATTTTACTATAAATTTTTTTTCATTTTTCATTTTTAATTTTTAATTTTTCAATTTTACCTTTATATATATATATATATATATTACAAAAATACAAGTGTTGCTACTTTGTCTTGTTACGCTTCCGCTTCATCCATGAACCCGACGTTATCATTGCATATAGTTAGATTCTTTGAAACAAATCAATAAAGCAATCACATAAATGTATAAAATAATATTATAAGTGGATGCATGCAAGTTTACATGCGTTTTTAGCATAAGAAATATGGTCAAATTCATGATATTGACTCAGCAGCCATTGGATACCGTTGCAATGTCCCTTCTTAGCTTCAGTTGAGAATATGTTCTAATTCCTCAGTTTTATTAATATTTTGGTAGCCATAATAATAAGCGATATTTACAAAAGTAACTCAAAAAAAGTTAATTTTTAAAATATTATAAAAAATACTATAAAATATTTTAGATAATTTTTTCTCAAAAATATAGTATATTTTGGATATTTAAAATACATAGAGCCTATAAATTATAAAAATATCATTTTATATGTAACATATACCAATATATATAAAAAAAGATAAAAATAAAAATAATGTAAGTAACTAAATACATTTGTTACTTAAATATAAGTATACGTAGATATATATCGATATATATTATATATAACTAGATACATATGCTATAAATATGTAGGTATATGTCAATATATATTAGGGCTGTTCATTGGGCCCGTGGCCCGACCAACCCTGCCCGGCCCGAAGGGTTTCGGGCCGGGTTGGGCCGGCCCGAACCCATGTTAGGGTCGGGCCACGGGCCTCAAAATCTAACCCGAGCCCAGCTCGGGTCGGGTCTCGGGTTGGAATAAAAAATCTCGGGCCGGCCCGACCCGGCCCGAGATATTAATTTTTTTTATATTTTTTTTAAATTTATATTTTAATAATTTATTTTTTTTAAATATTATATATAAAAAATGATATAATAATTTATATATTATTAGATATAATTTAGTATAATAAAATTTTAAAATAATATTTATAAGTAAATTTTATTAAAATTTTTAAAAAAAAATTATTTTTTTTAATTTTAAAAAATCGGGCCGGCCCGACCCGGCCCGAAGTGGCCCGGCCCGACCGGGCTTCGGGTCGGGCCACGGGCTGCAAAACTGCAGCCCGAAAAAACTCGGGCCGGGCTTCGGGCCGGGATCAAACCCGGCCCAATCCGGCCCGAGTACACCCCTAATATATATTATATATACTTTAACTAAATAATAATAATATATATAAGTATATGTCGGTATATGTTATATATACTTTAACTAAATAATAATAATATATATAGGTATATATCGGTATATGTTACATATAACTAGATATATGCATGTATTTATCGGTATATATTAATATTTGTTGGTATATTTTACATATATTTTAAATAAAGAATAATAATATTTATGAGTATATGTCGGTATATGTTACATATAATTAGATATATATTTATAAATGTTATATATATGTAGGTATATGTTGATATATATTATATATACTTTAATTAACGAATAATAATATATGTGGATATATATTGGTATATGTCAGTATATGTTATATATAACTATATATATATTATATATATGAGTATATATTAGTATATGCCGAAATATATTACATATACCTTAAATAAAGAAGAAAAATATATGTGGGTATTTAAAATTAACTAAAAAATTACAATATATGTTATACTTTATATAAAAAAAAGTGAGTGTAATTATTTCTCAATTGCAAAAATTGATGTAAGATATTTAATAAATCTTAATACAATTAATTATTTGTCATTAGCTAAGGAAAAAAGAACATCTTAAATTTTATTAACAAGAAATAGAGATCATAAAAAGAAAATTTACTTAGATTACATGAAGTACTACTAATGTTTTGAAGAGAAAATATTAAAATATTTTCAGATTTTTTTAAAGATTTAATGATTATTAAAAAATAAACAGATCAACAAAAAAAAATATCAAATATGTAATTGCTAAATTTAGGGATTTTTTTTAGCATATAACTAGATATATACGTCGGTATATATTACATATATTTTTATATACTAAAATATTATAACTATATTCTAATATATATTTTTTAAAAAATAATAAATATATGTAGTTATAATTATCATATACCTACAAATACTAAATTATAAGAGATGCATACTTACATTTTTTCTCTAAGATAATAAACATATGAATATATATGTTACATATACTTTCACATACTAAAATAATAATATATATGTTCGTATATGTTATATATACTTTAACCAAAAAATAATAATATATTTGAGTATATATATATATATATGTTAGTATATGTCGGTATATAACTAGATATATATATGTTAAATATATATATAGGTGTATGTTGGTATCTGTCGGTATATATTAATATATGTTACATATATTTTAACTAAAAATAATAATACATGTGGGTATATATCTTTATATGTTATATATATTTTAATTAAATGATAACAATATATTTGAGTATTGAAAATCAACAAAAAAAATAACATTATATATTAGTGTACGTTGGTATATATTGATATATGTTATATATAAAACGATATTTTTATAATTTATAGGCTCATTATGTTGTGAATCTCATATCTACCGTAATTTTGAAGAAAAAAAATATTTTGTTTAAAAGTAATATAATTTTAAATTAACTAAATAATAATAATATATGTTACTATATGTCGGTATATATTATATATAAAATGATATTTTTTGTAATTTATATAATATATGTTTAGTTATATATCGGTATATGTTAAATATAGTAATATATGCTTCTTAAATTTTCAAAAGTATAAGAATATAAAATTATAATATTTTTAGTTATATGTCAGTATATATTACTTCTTATTGAATATATGTTGGTATGTGTTACATATAATTAGCTATATGTAGATATATATTACAAAAGAATAATAATACATGTTACATATATATAGGTATATGTGAATATATATTTATATATGTTGGTATATATCGGTATATATTTCATATACTTTAACTAAAGAATAACAGTATATGTCAGTACATGTTACATATACTTTAATTAAAAAATAATAATGTATGTCAGTATATATCTATATATATATAACTAAATATATGTATGATACAGATATTTCTTGGGGTTTTCCCTTTTTGATTTTTTAATAAATATTGCGGTGGTTTCCGTCCACCTTCAAAAAAAAAAATGTATGATACAGATATATAGATATATATTGATATATGTCGGTATATATTTATACATGTTGGTATATATTGACATATACTAATATATGTTATATATAAAATGTTATTTTTATAATTTACAAGCTTCGTGTATTTTAAATGTTTATATTCACCGTATTTTAAAAAAAAGTCAAAAATAATATAATTTAAAATTAATTAATATAAATTAACTTAAAATATAATATATATTAAATAAAATATATAAAAGTGTGTATAAAATATAATTTAAAATTAATTAACATAAGTTAATATAAAATATAACATAAATTAATCATCAAAAATATTGCACAATAAAGTATTTAATATATAAAAAATAATTAATATTAATTTTTTACATATTAAAAAAATATTCTTAAATAATTTTTATAATATATATTAAAATTATTTTAAAAAATATAAATTAAATAAAATATATTAATAAAAATAAAATTTTATTTTTTATTTTTTAAACAAGAGTATATGTGAAAATTTATGAGTATTTATTATATATAAGTAGAAATTTAATATAAATATTTTTAATTTAATATTTTAAAATTTTATTTGAAACAAAAAATGAAAAAACTAAAAAAAAAGGCTCTTGATGTATATATGTTATATAACGTGCTAGCAAGTGTTTTAAAAGAATCAAACAGTAGCTGAATGTCATTTATAAGCAGCGTGACCTTTTTTTTAATGTATTTTTATAAAAAAATTATAAATATAGTATTTTTGAAAATTAAAAAATGATAGTATTTTTTAAAATAATTTTTTTAGTATAGTTTTGTAAATGTTTCAAAAAAAAATTACACTGTACAACACAATTTTTTAAAATATTATATATTTTTGATATTCCAAGTGTATATCTAATATTTACTTTTGAAATTGAATATATTCTTAGTATACTAAATATATACCTAAAATATATATTTAAAAAGAGATATTTTTAAAATAAAAAATTTAAAAAAGAGTATTTTTGAAATTAAAAAAAGTAAGTAATTTCAAAAATATTTTTATTTTTTAGGATATTTTTGAAGAAATCCCAAAAAAAATACACAAATACAAAATATTTTAAAAATTATTAAAAATTAAAAAAAATCCAAAACCACAAAATTACGCAAGTGTAAACATTTTTAATGAAGGTTTGGCGTTAACTTCATTTTTTTTTTAATATTTTCCTCATCATGATAATTAATAGCGTCATTAACATATGGGTTGAACTTCTTTCTTCTTATTCACCAAAAAATCTTCATATTTATTTCACTTATTTTAATTTTCATTATTTTCTTCAACAAAAATAAAAGCAAAAAAAAACATTTTTTTTAAACATCAGATCTTTATCATCATTTTCTTCTTCATTACTAATAAAAAAAATAAACCGATCTTCACCGTCATCTTTTTTATCAACAACAATATATATATATAGATAATTCAACAATAAATTAAATTAGAATATGAAATATCAATTGAAATTCAAGAGTTTTACATGCAGTTAAATATAAAAATTTTAATTTATAAGGATAAATCTTTATCTTTATATTTAGTTTAAATCTTCATCATCATCCTCATATTTTTCTTTAAAAAAATTCTTATATTGATCTTTTTCTTCAAAAAAAACATTAATTTTATAATTGTTAATATATTTTAGATGTTTATATTAGTAAAACCAAGACCAAAAATTAAACTTAAATAAAATGGATTTTTTTCTCTTTGGACAAAATCGCGGTTTTTTCAAAAGGAAGTCGCTCTACATCTATTACGGCCAAAAACTTTTATTATAAAATTTTTATTATATAATGATGATAATAAAACAAGTCTTAGTGAACATGTACTCTTAAAAATAATTTTTATTTTTAAACTTAATAATTATCATATAAAAATATCCAATATATTTATATTGATAATTAATTAAATTTGAACACTTGAAATTAACTTTTCTATCCTTTTTTAAATTTTAATTATTTAATAATTATCTTATAAATATCAAAAATATTTATATTGATAATTATCTAAATTTGACCTAGAGAAATATTTAATTATTCCATCTCAAATAGAAAATATTCAATTTATTCTCAATATTAAGCATATTTTTTGTGCTAGCAAAAAAATATAATAATATTCCATTGAGATTAATTATTTTATTTATTTAATTGTATTAAATTGATTAATTTAATTTTTAAATAATAAAATAAATAATTTATAGGAAAAATTAGAGCACTTATTAGTGTATGAGCACATAGATTCTAGTAGGATTACTATGCTAGTCGTTGTATATCAGTATAAAACTAACTATAGATAGATATGGTTTATCTACACAGATTTGTCAGTCTTATCATTTTGTATTATATATACCTAAGAATCATAATAAAATATATATGCTAATGCTAATATTATCTTCTTTATGGTATCAGAGCCCTAAAAGATCAAACGATCTGTTTGTAGTGCCACCTCTGACTCTCAACCTATAATTCCTTTAGTGGCTGATATGCAAACCACTAGACCACTCCAATCAATTCCAGCAGATGGTAAGAAAACATCTAATGCTCTTCCTCCACATCATATGGTTACTCTCTCTAAAACTGGAAATTTAAAACCCAAGGTCTTTGTTGCACAACCAACTATTTCAGCAGATCCATCAAAGACCAGTTACTATTCGGTTAATATTAAGCATTGCAGTCTCTATGAATTGGCGTTGTATTCAGTTGGATGTGTCAAATGCTTTTCTTCATGGCTCTTTAGATGAGCAAGTCTTTATGGCTCAACCACCTGGTTTTCTTGATGCTTCAAAACTTGAGCATGTCTGCTCCCTTCAAAAATCAATCTACGGGCTTAAAGATGCTCTTACAGATGCCTTACAAATGCTCTTCTTTCCTTTGGTTTCCAGTGTTCCAAAACAGATACCTCACTCTTCGACTGTATTGTCTAGTATATGTGGATGAAATCATTGTTACCGGTAATAATTCCACATATATTGATCAGCATGTTAATTTTTTGCATGCCAAGTTTGCAATTCGTGACTTGAGTAACCTGCATTATTTCCTCGGCATTCAAGCGAGTTAGTCTTCTTCTGGGTTATTATTATCGCAATCCAAATATATTACGGATCTCTTCAGGCGTGCTCAAATAGGAAATTGTGTTGGCATTTCAACTCCATCTTGTGCTACAATTAAGCTATCTAATGCAGGTAGTGAGGCCTTTTCAAACTCTACATTATATCGTAGTATTGTTGGTGGATTGCAATATTTGACTTTCACCCAACCATATATCTCTTACTCATTGGACAGCAGTAAAGCGCATCTTACGTTATCTCAAACAAACATCAACCCATGGTATATTGTTGCAGAAATGTTCTCTTCAGATCTTGCTTGTTTTTCTGATGCTGATTTGGGTGGTTCTATTAATTATAGAAAGTCTACAAGTGGATTTACCATTTATTCTGGTGGCAATTTAATCTCATGGTTTGCTCGAAAGCAACGAACGACGGCACGCTCCTCCACAGAAGCTGAATATAGATCTCTAGCTACTGCAACGTAGGAGTTATTTTGAATTAAATCTTTAGCAGCTGAAATTGGGTGTCCAATTACTTCAAAACCAGTAATTTGGTATGACAACTGAGCTACATATATGACAGCTAATCCGGTATTCCACAATCATACAAAGCATTTAGAGATCGATTTTCATTTTGTTAGAGATATGGTAACCTGCAATTAGCTTCAAGTACTTTATATCAACTCGGTTGATCAGGTGGCTGACATATTTACTAAAGCTTTGACACGAACACGTTTTCAACTATTGAGGGACAAGTTGACTGTTGTCTCCCCTGTTCAGCTTGTGGGGGAGTAAATACTAGTCTTTGTATATTAGTAGAAAACTAACTGTAGATAGATATGGTTTATTATCTCAGTTATGTTACTCTTATCATTTTATATTATATATACCTAAGAATCATAATAAAATATATATGCTAATATTATCTCTTTTAAGTTCAATACTAAACCAATTTTTTAATTAAAATTGGCGTCTGTCGGATAATATGAAGTAAAATAACATAATCCATAGAAAAATAATATAATATTTATTTTTGGATTAATCCTAAGATATGATTTAATTGACAAATTCTAATATGTTGCCAATTATATTGCATATTAACTATATGTTAATTATAACTAATTAATGAATGACTTAAAAAACTTATTTCTTCTTTATTTATCTGCTCTGGTCAAAGTGTTGATTAAGAAATTATAATTTCTTACAAAAATAAAGAAGCGGATCCAAACCAATATAGCCCGAAACACAACCCGTAAACGGAGACAGAGAAAGAGAACGGGCAACTATATTACAAATAAGCAAAGCATCGCAAAGGCCACTCTGATTCAAAAATCTACGAAAACGTGAAATCCCAGGATTTTCCCGGAAAGTACAAACTGCAGGTCACCGCTTAATCTCAATCCAGAAAGAATTAGGGTTTTTTTTTTTTTTTTGTGACTTCTCTTTCTGGTGAGTGTCAGTGCAAATTTCTGAGATCTTTTGTTAAATGTAATAGCGGTAACATTTTTTTTTTGTTTAATATATGCTAAGTCTTGAATTTGCGGGTTTGTTTGGGTACAGGGACTTGGCGGTATCCGGTTATTGGGATATCGATGGGCTTGTTGATGGTGATTGTATACTGATGTCACTGTTCTGGACTGTGATTCGTCAGCTTGCAGAGATTGAGGCAATGGTAAATTAGGCTTTTCTATCGAGTTTAATTGTTGTTTGCTTGATGAGTGATTGCTTCTTTTCGTTGTTTGTAGGTTATTACAAGTGTTCAGTTTAGTTTTTTTTTTCGTGGAAGGAATAAAACTGATTATTAAGGTTTTGTTTGATTCAATTTTATTGAATTTTACTCTTAAACGAAAGAGAAGACTTGAATATCTTGAGCAACTGAGTTTTGACCCTTTTGCTGTTATGTTTGTTTGTTTGTTTTTTGGTAAAATTTGATCAATATGGGTGTTTAAGGATAATTTGTATATGCCATCATTTTATATTTTCCTTGCAATTTGTGTTCAAAAATTGATTTGCGTGGTAATGAAATGTGTAAAGTTATTCGTTTTCTCATTCTTATTTTTATTGTCTGCAGGCTACTTCAAAAAAAGTGATTACGAGAGAAGAGTGGGAAAAGAAGCTTAATGATGTAAAGGTTAGGAAAGAAGACATGAATAAATTGGTGATGAACTTTCTTGTCACTGAGGGTTATGTAGATGCTGCTGAGAAATTCCGGATGGAATCTGAAACTGAACGTATCCTTAGTTAATTTTCATAGTAGCATATACTTTTGGTGTCTGATGCATATTGGCAGGCTATGTCATAAGAATTTTATGTTTTTCCTTATTTAAAAAATAGCAGATATAGATCTTGCAACAATCACAGATCGCATGGCTGTTAAGAAGGCAGTACAGAGCGGAAATGTTGAGGATGCAATTGAGAAAGTTAATGATTTAAATCCTGAGGTAGGGCAGTTTATCATGTGGTGATGGTCTTACTAGTAATATTGCATTTTGCAAGCTGTATCATTGATCCTAGCTAGTCAACATTAGGATCTGTAGATGGTCATCAATTTGTTGCTTGGTTGGTAGCAACTATAAAAAAGCACTCTAGAGGTGTTAGGAAAGCCAAGAAAGATAAACCTGATATTTTCTTGTGGCTGCAGAAGTTTAGAGGCATAAATGTTCTTCAAATTTGGGACATTCAATCAGTCAGTGTTGGGCTGATAAATTTTGCTGTATGATTTTTATTTTCCAGTTGTTTGTGTGACCATATAATACTACATACTGACATCATCTAGATTTTCCTAATGTGAAAATTCCAATGCAGATACTGGATACCAATCCTCGACTTTTTTTTCATCTCCAGCAGCAGCGGTTGATAGAATTGATTCGAAATGGAAAAGTAGAAGAGGCATTGGAGTTTGCTCAGGAAGAACTTGCACCCAGGGGAGAAGAAAATGTAATTCTGGATTGTTCATAACTTTGTCATGCCTGCTTACATTAAATTCTGGGTTTGTGTCATTGAAGTTTCCTCTGGGCTGTTGTTTTTTCAATATGAGAATACCGTTATTGTTTAATACGTGATGCAATAATCAAGTAAAAGTGTGATTTTATTTAAAGGAGAGGTTCATGTAACTACATTTGAGCATGAAACGGGATACCTTTAATGACATACGTGACTGGAAGTTTTAAAATTTTATGCAGCAAAGCTTTTTAGAAGAGTTGGAGAGGACTGTTGCACTACTGGCTTTTGAAGATGTCACCAACTGCCCTGTTGGAGAACTTCTGGATATTTCTCAGCGCTTGAAGACAGCAAGTGAAGTGAATGCAGCCATCCTAACAAGCCAGAGTCATGAAAAAGGTCAGTTGTTTGCTGATAGTATTTTTGATTTTTTATCGGTAACAGGCATTGAATTTTGACTCTTCATCATCTTACAATCTATTGTTGATAATTTTTTTCATTTTAAGAAAACATGGGCGGCTGGTGGAGGGTCAAGTTGGAGCCCTGCTGTAAAATTTTTAAGAATTTGAAATTTAATAATTCAACAATAGAAGCTAGTGCTGAAATTCAACAATATTTCTCAACTATTCAAGTTATCTGAGTTACTGTAGTAGAAGCTATTTTTCTATGTGGCTGCTAGTGATGGCAATATCCTTGCACATACACTAACTTTCTCCAAATATTGCATAAAGTTAAAGATTTGGTGTGATTTATATTAAATACCCCGAAGTGGCTTTTTTAAGTTGATGGAACAATTTGTGGTCTTCTCACTATACCTTGAAAAGAGAAGCTGAATGCGGATTGGCCTTCACTTTGTAGAATTAAACCACAGAAATTTATTTTTTTCACTTAAATGGTCATCAATGGGCATATTCTTTTTCTTGGAGTGGATTTGAAGGATGTAACAAGGTAAGAGCTTCCTTTGGATTCTTTTGGGAGTTGGCAGTGAATATTGAACTTGAAGGAAAAAGAGGTTTTCTAAAATAAGTTACTTTACTATGTGGGCCTTTTGTATCTCTCTCTTTACCAATTTTTTGCAAACTCTACAAGGTAATGCGCTGGTGAAGCCATGTAAGCCACATCTTTTGATGTCTGAGCATTGTATATTAATATCTTTTTAAGTTGTGCAGTGATCTTGTTTCCCTAATTTTTATGAGAGGGCCTTGCTTCCTTTTCTTGATCATCCTTATATCCGTACGTTTTAAAAAACAAATTCATCTAAAGAGTAATTAGAGTTTTTTCTATGGCATGATACAGACCCAAAGCTACCAAGTTTGTTAAAAATGCTGATATGGGCTCAGAATCAACTTGATGAGAAGGCTGCTTATCCTCGAATAAACGATCTATCCACTGCCATGCTAGAGGACCCTGCAGTTTGAAAAGGCTATAAGCTATAATGGAAGATTTGGGTTTGCCCAAAGCTGAACACCGAGTGGGAAGGAATCATTAAATTTATGTACTTTTATCACAGAACAATTTTAGGCAGTTATTCGTTGGATGATGTTAGAATTTGGTTGGTGCATAATTCTCTTCTTCTGAGATGTTAAATGGCTTATGCCCTTGTGTAATTGTTCTGTTCATGCAGTTTGCTTTATTTAAAGATTTGGCTAATTCAATTGACATTTTATCCAAAGATAAATGGAAGTAGCACAAGTGTATTAAAAAACCATATATAAAAATTGCTGTCCTTCTCTGTTGTTGCAATCATTACTGGAACAGGGAATCAAGCAAAGAAAATAATGATTAATATGGTTTCTTCTCATAGAGAAATTACGTGCGTCGTGGTCAAGTGACGTCATTATGGTTTTAGTCCGTAGTTGATTTGATAACCAGGACAGACATTCAATGCCAATGGTACGATGAGAAGTACTGTTGCAATTAAACAAAAAATCATTTTAAATGATATAAAAAAAATTATTTGATAATCTTTTTATAATAAAATTTTGCATTAGTAAACTATGGATTTCTTTTTAATGTAATTTTAATGATCTTTAATCAATATTTTACTGTTTAATTGGCGGAACGATTGAACTTACTATTTTATTTTTGAAATAATTCTACCAGTAATGTGAAGCAGGTTCGAAATGGTGCAGCAGCTATAGTAAATTTGGAAGGATTGAACCTCTTCAATCTTAAAACTTAAAAGATGGGAGAAACTAGGCCAAGAACCAGTAGGCATCATAGAAGAAGTAACCCAATTGGATGACCTTAGCAGAGGAACATTTATGGCAATGGCACCATTATTCTTGCTGCAGGTTTCTAAAACGAAAGAAAAAGTATATTTCAAAAATAGAAGTGGACTGGGTGTTTGGGGGGAAAACTATTCCCATCTATAGATTGATTTCTCCAACAAAATGAATTTTTGGATAAAATTGCCAACAGACTGAAATCCAATAAGAAAATGAGAACTGAAATAGAAAGGTAGCTGCTTTCTCTTCTTTACCAATGGAAATACCCAAACCTACAATAAAAGGGATATTATAGCAATTAATGCCACATATGGATCACAAAGTCTGCAAAACAAAACAGAACAGAAATAGCAAAACATTACTCAAGAATTAAGATTCCACCCATACAACATAAACCCATACAGTGTTATAAGCATCCTGATTCTTTCTAGTTTTCAATTCTTGACAACACCCATCATCAAAATTAAGAGCATAACTCGAAGGATCATACTGAAACACGACCTGTTGTTTGCAACCATTCTTCACAGCCTTCTTCACTGTTGCCTTCACTCTCCAAAACAGAGTCTTGCATTGCTTCTTGCTGAAACTATTAACCCATTCCAATCTCCCAACAAAACCCATATTGAAAAAGCATATGAAGTCAAAGATTGAACCACAAAAACCAGATATAAGTCTTGAAAAATTACAGCAGAAATATATCGACAAGAGTATACTCTTTAGAAAACAGAGAAACCCAAAAAAAGGGCTTAACTTTTGAAGGGTGTGGAAACAAGAACGGATGGGGGAAAGAAAGAAAGAAAAAAGCAAAATCTTTTGGGTCTTTCAAAGAAGCTGCTAAAGCTTCTTAAGTTGGCAGTCTGTCTCAACAGCCATGTGCTTTTTTTTGGCATTACATTGGGATGCTCAAATTCCATCATCTAATACAAGAAAAGAAGAGGGTGAGAGTGAGAGTGAGAGTGAGAGTGAGAGTGAGAGAGAAAGGAAGAAAAGAACGGAGAGGTTGCACTGGACAGAGAGCCCTTCTTTTTCTGTCTTGCTCCTATGGTCCTATCACTATCAGATAGTTGTAGTAGTAGGAGTGGTACAGCGATCTCTGTGTCCTTCCTCAGCCAAATCACAATGAATTCCTCGTCCCCATTAGGTATGTTTTATTGTTTTTCCCATATTTTTAATTATGGCACTAACTCCATTTTCATCTCCACTAACCTTTTTAACTATTGGATTAAGTATGTATTGCCCAAATATTTATCATTAGCTGTTTATGTTTTTGCAACCTTCTTTTCTTTTCTTATATATATATATATATATATAAATCACCCTCTACGAGTGAAGCTGGATAAAACTACAATAATCATAAAATTCTTTCAATTAAATTTTAATATATTTAGAACTTAAATTTGAAATTTCTGGACAAGCAATTGTAGTTTTTGCAACTTTCTTTCTTTTTTTTATGATTTTACAATGCTATAAACATGGTTTTTCCGATTTGATTTTTAACACTTTCTATATTGTTTCTCAAAAAATTAGTATTTTCTTAGGTAGGTAAAGGTGATATAGAATTTCTTTCAATTTGATTAATTTTAATTAAATTATTAAGTTTATTGTTTAGTCTATTAATCCAGATTTAAATTGTGAGATCATATTATTAATATTTTAGCTGAAAACCAGTAATTTGCTAATAGATTTAATTGAAATGATATTATTATTTTTAAATCAATACCAAATACTCCATCACACGCACACATATATATAGTATATAAATAATTTACAGGACCTTACTAAGGTGATAATTCATCTATTCAATGGTTTACAAATATTTGATGTTTTAATAAGGTTTGCCATTTACATATAATTTATTTGTCATTTTTCCTATTTTAATTTTCATTTTTTGTCAAAGAAACTTTTTTTTTTTGTAAAAATATTCTTCCTATAACTACCTATTAATTTGATAGTATTACATGTTCTAACTCCTCCGTCGTTTTTCTTCTAATTGAAAAACTAAATTTTCATGTGCCCTCATAAAAAAAGAAAAGAAAATAAACATTAAACTAAAATAGACTACTAAATTTTCAAATAAAATTAAATTTACCATAATGTATAAATAATCAATTATTTTAGATTAAATAATAGCAGTATGTGAATTCAAGCAATAATCAATTAATATATCTATCATTAATTTGTATGATTTCTCCAAAAAATCGTGCAATATGTATGTTTAAAGGCTCGAAATTCTATAAAAGAAGGGTCGAAGAATATGTGATTCCATAAACATATATTTACTCCTTAAATTTTGATAATGATCAGATTAAATTTTAAAGATCCGGCACGCTAAATTTATTATTTTTAATTTATATATATTTATTAAAAAATTTATTAAATTATTTAAATATTATATAAAATTATTTTAAATAAAATAAAATATTATTTATTAATATTATATTTTTATTTTATTAATTAAATTATTAATAATAAAAATATAATTAATAATTAATAATTTTTTAAAATTTTATAAAATAATAATTTAAAAGGGAAAAAAACAATTTTAATGTGACAGCAGATGTAATATATACTGCAAATAATAAATTGAGCGTGTGAAAATAAAATAAGAAAAGGTGAAAAGAGGACACTGGGGAAGGGAAATGCACAGTGATCAATCAAAATCAGAGTTTCTTTAAGAAGTCTTTGATCCATTTAAATTATGATTTAGATTTTATTTTTTTTTTCATTTAAATTTTTTTCATCTAAAATTTAATTTTTAAAATCAAATATTTTAAAAATTAAGTTTTATATTAAAAAATATTTAAATAAAAAAAATTATTTATAAATTATAAAAAATATAATTTATTATAATTTAACGTGATTTAATAAATTTATATCTATAAATTAAAAAAATTATAAATTCAAATAAATAATATGATTAAATTATATATTTAAATAGTAATTTTTTTTGATAAATTACATATCATATATATGAGAAAAGAAAATATTTAAAAAATTTAAACCTAAAACCTAAATAAAAATAACATATACTTTTAATAACTGGGCTATGTCTTAGCAGTTAATAGCAAATTGATTAGATGATTAAAGTTGAAGGGATTATATATACATTTTGCCATTTATTTATTTAATTTATTGTTTTAGAAATCTGAAGGACAATGTGGAAAAATGGTGGTTCCATTGATTATCCGATGGGTTAGTCTCTTTTTGTCATCTTTTACAAAGCCCATTTTGTCTTTCTGTATTCTCATTAAATTCCATTTTGTCTCACTCCCCAACTTCTCTTCTAAAATCTATGAACTACGAATCCATCACTTCTCTTCCTTCATTTTGTTTTTCCTTTTTGCCCACTACTTCTATTTATTTACACTTCTTACCCCCACTGTAATGTTAAACTTGTGGCCATTTCAGATGAGCTCTCACCTTGTGCCTACATGGCCCTCCTTGTCCTAAATCCAAATAATTTATCACAATGCATTATTATCTCCCTTGTCTTCAACTCATACATATCTATATAAAATTATTTTAAATAAATTAAAATATTCTTTATTAATTTATTAATATTATACTCTTATTTTATTAGTTAAATCATTAATAATAAAAATTTAGTTAGAAAAAAATTAATTAATTTTTTTATTTCATAAAATAATATTTTTAAAAAAATAATTTTATTTATAAAAATAATGATTTCAGCTGAACAAATAAAATACTTTTTTTATGAGAGGAATTTCTTAGCCTTTTGTGATATGATATTAATGGGTCATATTTTTTTCACTTGATAACAATGGATCAAACTTAAGTTTAAACTCGAATATTTTTTATTAAATAAAATTTAAAATTTTTAAAACTCGGCTCGACTCAATTATATCTCTAAGTTTGGCTAGAGATGAATTACTGTTGAATCCAATGACAAATTACATAATATAATAGTAATTTTTACTAAATATCTTAATTAAAATGATAAATTAGTCAAATAATGATGTAGTGATATTTTTTTTAAAAAAATATAACATAAAATTTCTCCAAGTGACTCTCTTAATTTTTCAAAAAATATTTTATTATTAAAGTAGTTTATCATTTTAAATAAAATATTTAGTTAAAATTATTGTTGTACTATATAATTTTTCAAGCTAAACTATTATGAACCCTTATGTGTGAAGAGCTGAATCTCGAATATTAATGATAAAAAAATTTTTGATTTTGAATAAGACTTTAAAAAATATATATTTATTGTATTTTGGTATGTCCACTAAACATAATTTTAATTATAAATAAGATGAAAAATTGAAACTTATATGGTTATGAACATTAGCATATCACAGGAGACTTAAAATTTATAAACATCAATATAACCACAAAAATTAGGACAAATGTTCAATTTAGACTCTGTACTAAAGTCTGTGGACTATATTAGTCCTTAATATTTTTTTTGAACTAAATTAAAATTTTTTCTATCAAAATTGACTTAAATCAGTCTTTTTTTAATAGAATCGTTAAGAAAACTTAAAGCTTGCTGACATGACGGCTTATCAGGGTTCAATACGGACTTTAGGCATAGATTAAAATTCAAATTGAACCATAAACCAAAATTTATAATTCATTAATATTAAAAATTATATTATTTTAAAAAATTATTAATAAATAATTTTTTAATATCAATAATTTTTAACATTAATAAATAATTTTTATAATATTATAATTTATAATAATTTTATTAATTTATAAATTATAATATATAATATATAATAATAATATTTATTAATATTATAAATTATATTATTTTACAAAATTATTGAATTTTTTCAGATTTATGATCTATTTTTTTTTGCATATATTTTAAAAAATTAGTTAATATTTTTGTAAATTTTTTAAAATATTTGTTGCTCTTTAATATTAATAAATTAATTTTGTATTTTTTAAAATTTGTTAATTAACTATGTATTTAATTGAGAAAATTAACAAAAAATAATACAAGAGTCTCCTAGTAAAAATAACATTTAAAAATAAAAATAAAACTAAATTTTGGGATCAACAAAGAAAAATAACATATTATCAATGTACAAAAATGAATAAATATAAAAATAAAAATTTTAATTATCAGTTGATTTATAATTGATGCATAGAATATCTCTCTAAAAATAACTTTATATATAGAGTATATATTTTCAGATGAGAAGAAGAAAATAATTTATTTTGAAATATTTTAAAACCTGTAAATTATGTTAAATTATAATAATTTTAATTTTTAAATATATTTCTTATTATTTAATAATTACTTAATTTTTTATATTACAAATTATTTTTTAAAACTATAAATTAGTAAAATTATTATAAATTATAATATTTTAAAAATATTTATTATTGTTATAAATTATTGATATTAAAAATTATTTATTATTGTTTTAAATTATTGACACCAAAATTTATAATTTATTAATAATTTTTTAAAATAATATAATTTATAATATAATTAATTATAAATTTTAATTTAGGATTCAATTTAGATCTTAATCTATATTTAAAGTCTGTATTGAATCCTAATAAGCTGTTATGTGAGTAATCGTAAAATTTTTTTAACAGTTCTATTGAAAAAGGCTGATTTAAATTAATTTTAATTAAAAAAATTATTAATTTAAAAAATATTTAAAAATTAATTTGATTTACACATTATAATTCTAAATTTAACCGTTCCACAAAAACTATATTTATGATTTCAATTTTGTGTGGTAGACGGTTTTAAAAAAATATAAATGTATAGTAGTTAGTTGATGGATAAAAAGACAATGGAGAAAGGTCAAGTAATTGATTGGCAGATTATCACTGATTTGTCAGTATAATTATTCAGAGCGAGTCCTTCTCAAATTCAGCTGGACCTCACTCTTTAATTTTTGTTCTTATTTTTTTGTACATTATTTATTTACTCTTTTTATATAGTTTCGTCTCCATCTAACTTTTGTTCTGATTTTTAATCTTTTCTAGACTTTCGAACTTTTGAAATTTCTTTTGGATGTTTTCATCTCAGTAAAAAATCATTTTCACAATTTCACTCTTTGTAACTGCTTTTTCTTCATCTTGTTTTCTCCTCCATTGAGTCTTCAACTTGTAAATTTATCTCTTTTAAATCTCAGGCATTATCCAAAATCAAGTATTATAATTAATTATATCATGTCAGTTTTTTCTTACACCTTGTAAATTTAACGTTTTGAATAATTTTTTATATATTATTGTAAATTGAAAATTGGTATTTTTAAAATTAAAAAAGAAAAAAAGTGAGTACTTTTGAAAAACAAGTGATTTCTTTTATAAATATTTTCTATTTTGGATTTTTTTAATAAAATCCAAAGTAATTCGTTAATGGGGTTTTTTAAAAAAATACCGAAAAAATAAAATTACTTTTAAAAATGTTTTTTTCAAAAATATATTTTTAATTTTTAATTTCAAAAATAACTATTTAAAAAATATATATCTAATATATATCTAGTATACTTCATTTGTTAAATATGAATTTAGTATAATTTAATTTATTAAAAATATAACAATAATGAAATATTTTAAAAATTAAAAAAAAAATCTTACATAACTACCTGTAAAAAGAAAAATGTTTTCAAAAATATTGTAGTGAATTTTTTTTCACTTTATAAAAAAAAACATTAAACTTATAAAAATACAGGTATTTTTTTCTCTTTCATGCTATTTTTATATGTTATGTAGATATTGATTAAAAATATTAATATATATAAAAAAAACATTGGATTTAGTAATTTTGAAATTTTTTTTGTAGGTTTAGTATTTTTTAAAATAAAATTTATTTTTAAGATAGTTTTTTAAATTTCCCAAAAAATATTTAAGCATAGTAAAATTAAAAATTGAAAGTAGAAAAAGAAATATATTATGTAATTTCCTAAAAAAAAAAAGGTTATCCTTTTATTAATATACCAAATGGCCAGTTTCAAAATATTTGGGTTTAAATAGATATGGAACTTGGCCCTATAAATAGCCCATCCACAGCCAACATCTTTTAGTCTTGCCTACAGCCTAGAGGCTTATATGCTTTACACAGTTGAATATGGGACAAGACATATAATAAATATATGAATATTAATTATGTTTACTGAAAATATTTTATTTAATGGTGATAAATAAAAGTTGATTAATTTTCTACTATTGTAACCGCACATGATCACTGCATGTTACCTTAAGTATTATAAAAATTAGAATGTTAAAGTGTCCAAATCTGGTAAAGATTAAAAGCAGATTAAAGATAAGAGATCCCATAAGGCTATAAGATGTTGCATGTAATAATATAACCTAATTTCTTAGCACTTTCTTGATAATCAAACCTAATTTTAGGCTCATGTCTGAGATTAATATTAAACATGTTTGTGATGATGGTGCAATATCTTAAGTGGATTTGCTCCCAACATTTTTTTTATCCTGCTTTTTCAGTCTCCATATTCAATTCCATCTCTCTTTCCCTGTGTTTTAAAATAAATGTCTAACTTTTAGTAATTATTTTTTTTAATTTTATGAGTAACAGAATATAATTTAATAATAATTACAAAAGTTGCAATTAAAAAATTTAGAATTTTTTTTTATTAATTATACGTGAGAGATAGAATAACACTTAAGATTTAAATTCAATATCTAAACAAAAATAATACACGTTTTTTATATCTGGATTATATTTTGATAGTTAAAATATAAGTTATATTTTTATATAAATTAATTTAATTTATTGAAATATAAAAAAAAGATTATATTTTTTAAATAATAAAAAATTGATAAATTCAATTTGGTGTAGAAGCATCATCAACCGTTGTTATATAAAATGTTCCATTAAATAAATAAATGATCTGAACATGCATTTTCCCTGCGTTAGGTGAACTTCAGGTGCTGAAATATACGATCCAAACTCTTGGCGTTTGGGCTCTTTTGCCTAATGTCAGCTACATTGTGGTATATAAATATAAATGTGTACATGTAACATTTCAAGGAAATATTCATATCGTTGCTTCTGGTTTTGCAATTAAAGTGAATTCGAACAGGATGAGTCGCATTTACAAACTCATCAATTACCACGTTGGATGCCAACTCAGAAAACTGGCAGCCAAGGCAACGGCTATGCCTCACTGTGGCACCAATTGGGACCCATTTGTATTTCCTGGCAAGTTATCGGATGGCTGCAGAATTATCACGGACAATCTCAATGGTCCATATTTTTTACACCTCAGCTGCCAGTCATGCATGGAGACGCTTTGAGCCTGTGCAAGATAACATACATTATACTCCAAATATTTTATGTAACTTCAAACAATACATAAAAATATTTAAATATTGAAAATTTTAATTATAAACAGGGGCAAAATAAAAAAATTAGAAATGAGGTGGCTTTTATTTAATAAAAAAAGAATAATAGCCAGAAAATAAATATATCAATATGCAATTATAAATGCCTAGTCTCTTTATCATAAATTTATTCATAATTTAAAATTCTAAATTAACACTAATGATCAATGAACAAATTATAATTTTAATAAATAATATATAATTTAATCAATCACAATTTTATTATCATTAACAAATCATAAATTAATGAATAATAAATAATAATCCTCCAAACACACAATTTAATAAATAATAAATACCCCAAATTAATGAATAATGATTTACAATTAACATCAAAATATAATTTACAAATAAAAATATTTAAAATAAAAAAAATATTGATTTATTTTATAAACATTTATAACTTATATATTCAAAAAAAGATTAATTTTAAACCAAAAAAATTAACTTAATGAATCACAATTACCATTACAAGTTCATGACACAATTCACAAATTAAAAATATTCAAATAAAAAAATTATTAATTTATTTTGTAAATATTTATAATTTATACATAAATTAAAAAAAACTAATTTTAAAGAAATTACGCCATACACTATCTTTTTTAAGTTTACTATTGTTAATTTCTTTTTTTAGTTTTAACTTATCACTTTTTCAATTTTAACTTCTTTTATATTTTATTTTTATAAAAATACAGTGCTTTATGAATAGCCCGCCGGCAAATCTTTCTCCTTTTCCTCTTCAATCTTCATCTCCTTTTGTCTCATGCACGTCATGCCTATAATGCAATTATATGCTATGTAATCTACAAATCAAATTTATTCCCATCATTCAAATAGGATAGCAAGAATCTGATAGAACAAGTCTAATAAATCTAAAACTCACGCAAGTCTCAGATTAATTTTTGACATTTTCCCTAGAAAAAATAAATTGTTTTTGGCTTATTTTATTATTTGATTGCAATTACTTCACTACACTGTTCATGGAGTTTTGAATAAAGGAGTTGATTATATATATATATATATATTATTTAATATCTGACTCCATTCATATTGCATTAAATAAATTGTTTTGGCGCATGGTTTTATTTTATGGTTTTTGCATTGGGTTTGTTTGTATTGAAGGAGAAAGGAGGACTTTGTTTTGTCTTATTGTTGTTTTGTCAAATTCTAAATATATTAATTCAATATTTAACTTATTGTTTTATTTGTCATTATCATTTATAACTTTATAATGTATGAATATTAAAACTTTTAATATTATATAATACTATTTTATGTACTAATTATATTGATATATAAATTATTTCTTTACTTAAAATGATAGTAAAATTATTATAAACTGTAACATAGGACGAGCCTATTTTTAGCTTATACTATATTAAAATACCCACATCCAATGAATAGTTATTTTCCAAAAAAATTCTTACTCTCATTCTATCCATTTTTTATTTTCTAGAACTCTTTTTTTCTTTTTCTTTTTTTATTTACTCTTCTATGATTTTACTTTTCTTTTATAAATTTACTTCTCAAATAATTTTAATTTTAATTTTAATTTTTAATAAATTTTATAATTTTTAATTTTTAAGATAATAAATTCTCATATTTTTATTTTTATTTTTATGTTAGTTTTAAATTAAAAATATAAATTTAATTATCTTAAAAATAATTATATTATTAATTATATTTGAATTTAAAATTTTATATTATTTAATTTTATTTTAATAGATTTAGATTCTATATTCAAATCATCTTAATATTAAATATTCATTTTTAATGCTTGAAACAAAAAAAAATTCTATAAGATAATTTTTAAAAATTATAACTTATTTAATAAATACCATAAATTTCAAATTTTAATCTTTTAATTATGATAGATAAATATTAAGATTAAAAATTATTTAATTTAAAAACTTTATTTTATTAAATGTATGTTAATAATATGTTGGTTTAATAATGAAAATGAAATTGAGAATTAAAAAATTATAAATTTTAATTGTTTATTTTTTCTTATATTGGATATTATTTTTGCTAATTACATATACATAACTGCACTATGTATATACTATCTTAAAATGAAATTAAGATTTAATTTTAATTAAAATCACTTTTCTTTTTTTTCAAATAAATTATTTTTTATTTTTGCACTTTTTATTTAATATTTCATTAATCATGAACTTTAAATATGTATTTTAAATATATTTCTATTATATTTTGTATATAAATAACCATTTTATATATTACTATATATTTTGTATGTAAATAGATATTTTGTATTTTATATATATTTTATATGTATTTATATATTATTATCATATTTAATATGTATTATTATTATTTATATAATATTAATTTTCACAACAACGTGCGAGCATGATAGAGCTTGTTTTAATCTCAAAATAAATTTCACCTATTAAATATCAAAAATTAAAACTTTAAAATTGAAAAGAAAATATTAAAATTAAAACTAAACTAAAATAAAATCTATAAGAAGGGATTTGCCCACTCTCTTAGTTATTTTTCTTCTTAGTTTGTTTGTATCTTATTTTTTATGACAGCAAGGCAGACTCCACCTTTTTTTAGGTCTCAGACGACAATTTAAATTTAGATATTATATCATATATTAATTATAACATCATAATTTACATAAAATCTATTTTCTAGCTTTTTAAATGCAAAATTAATAATTAAATTTTTATATTCAATATCTTCTAATATTTCCTTCTCCATTGATAATATAGCTAATTCATTTATTCTTTCTTTTGACATTGTTGATTGTAAATATGACTTTAAAAATTTAAGTTTTGAAAAATTTATTTCTGCTGAAGCAACTGATACTAATATGATAAATAATATTCTACTTGATAATATAAGCATTTAGAAAAGAATTTAATTTAACTATGTAATTAAATATCTCTCATGACTTACATATTTCTAAAGGTAAAACTTCTTTTAAGACTTGTAATTTTGAAAATAAATATAAGCCATCAATTTCACATGTCATATCAAATTTCAAGTGGCATCCAAAATTAAGACAATAGTTTTTTAAAGTATTTTTGTCTAATGTCTTTAACTTATCCAATTAAATAGAAAACCAGAAACTTTTTCATAAAGTTGAAATTGCTCAAATCTATTTTGAATTGAACCTATAGCTTGGTCTATTATATACAGAAAAAATTAACTCTAAAAGATTCTTTAGTCGATTTAATTACACGTTCATTTGAATTCTTATCAAAATGTTTTTTCCCATGGATTATACATTTTTCACAAAATATGGGCTGAATACCCATCTTTTATGCTACATCCTTAGTTGAAATTATAAGATATTCAAATACATCTTCTCTATATTTATTCAAAAAAGCAATAAGACCTTTCAATTGATCTATAGCAACATCAATATGCATATTTTTATATTGTAATGTCTTACTCACAGAATTAACAACAAATAATACGTCATACCAAATACTCATATCGAATAAAAACTCAAAATTTTTAATTTCATATATTGTTAAACACTTAGCCTCACTTTTTATTTTAGGATCTTCGCTGCTTTCAGCAAATTGAATTAAAATATTTCTGGTTTTAACAGCTTAAAATTTTATCACTTTAACACTTTCAATGCGACTTTTCCATCGAGTTTGTGACCTTGATTTAACAATTAAAGTAAAGATATTATTTTCTAAAATTTTCTAACTCTTTGTAGAAAAAGAGAATAATGAAAATACACTTTGGATTACTCCAAAGAAAGAAATAGCTCTAGAATAAGAATTAGCAATATCATAAAATACTAAATTAAGGCTATGACTACCACATAGTTTATAGAATGCTTTTAGTTTTATACTACCTCCGTTTCATTAACATAAAAAAAGTAAGATGGACACGAAAATTAAAAAAATTTTACTTTTTCCATCTCTATTAACTTAAATACCCCTGAAATATTAGAAAAAAAAATATCTCTCAAATTAAACTTTTAAGGTAAAGGTATAAATGATATTTTGTCTCATTCCACTCCCTAAAATTTACCTAAAATGACATATTTTCTATATAAAAGATACACCAAAAAGAAAATTTTTCCTATCTAAATGAAACGGAAGGAGTATCTAATAACATTTTTTGCAGAACTTGGTATTTGCTTTTCATATTAGATCCATTATCATATCTTTATCCTTTTATATTATTAATATCGAGCTCAACATTTTTAATTTTTGTTACAAGTTCATTAAAAAGACTTTTTCTAAAAATATCATCTACATCTAAAAATTCTAAGAAGTATTCCTCTATTTTAAATAGATTTACAGAAATATTCACAAATCGTAATTGATAGACATTAATTATCCATTAATTGATAGACATGCACAAGAACTTATTGGCAATATGCTCACTTGTATTTTCATGACTTTTAAGTTTAGCACTAACACTTTTCCAATCTCTTATTCCTTCATTTACTAGTTGGGTAGTTGTAGGATTTAAGTTGAATAATTTGCAACAAAAACAATATACTTTATCTACAACTTTTGAATATACAAGCCGCCTCCTTTCATGTTTTCTTCGGTTGGTAATTTGTGCACATAATGTATAGTAGAAAATGTCTAGAGCCTTCATCTCTACGGAAAATTATATTATATTCCCTAATAGGATATTTTCCTACTATTAAATCTTTAAATTTTGTATCAATTGTTTTCCAATTTTAAGGGGCATACATATCTATATTAGTAGAAGTTTCTATTATATTTATTATTTATATTATTTTATCCTATATCTTCACTATTTTATATTTCCTCATATTATTCTTTTTTATTGTTAATACTTACTCTAATATTACTAATAAATTTATCGAGAGTTCCTTTTTGAGATTCAATAAATTTTTTAAAACCTGATTCATATTTTCTATTAGACATAATGCAATTAGAAAAAAAAATACTAATAAATAAATATTTAAAAGAAATAAAATATAAAATTATAAAATAATTATAGAATGATAAAATCTTATTTTGGAGCTATAATCTCAAAGATTTATCCTTACAAATAATTGAAGAAAAATATAGAAAGAATTTGATATAGAGAAAAAAAGAATAATGAGGCTTGAAAAAAAGTATTAAAATATAAATAGATAGTGATTTCTTTTTAACGTTATACTTCTAATGTTAGTAATTAGTACTAAAGAATAATTGAAAAGGATATTTAAGTACTCTCCCTCTTCATAAATAATGATCACTTTAAAATTTTTATGTATAAATTAAAAAATTATATAATACTATAATTAATATAACTATTTTATAAATTATTATTACTTTATAAAAATTAAAATTATTTTATTATTTATTTTGTTATATATTAATTATAGAGGTAAATTTAGATTAAAAATAGAAAATAATTTTAATTTTTATAAAGTAATAATTACTGGTGGATAAAATTTGTCCCTCTAAAATAATAATTATTTATAAACGAAAAGAGTAAAATATTATAATTTTTTTATAAAATTTATAATAATTAATAATTATTTTGATATGTATAATTATTTTCAAAATCTTATTTAAAGTAAAAGGGAGGGAATAATTGATAGCATACTGTTGCAAGTTTTTTAAAAATTTATTATTATTAAATGATTATTAATATGTAATTTTTTAGCAGAAATGATCATTAATATGTATTTTTTATTTCAATTTAACATTTTTAATATAATAATTTAAATAAATGCAATCTATTTCAAAGGGCTTCAAATGTTTATGTACTTAGCAAATAATTTAACTATTTTTGTCAAACAGTAAACTGAAGGCCTGCACTGCAATTCCAAGTGGAAGGCTTTGCCTAGTTGGTCAAGGATTTGGTTCCAAAAGCTAATTTTATTTATTTTTTTTTTACTTACAGAAAATAAAAAAGAACCATTAAAAGGAGAGAAAGTGAAATTACCAAAAATATAAAAATATAAAAAAAGGCAAAGCAAGGCCAACAAGAAGTTGCAAAACCATGTAAAAGATCCTTTCACGTCACCCCATAAGCTCAGACCTGACCCTCTGACCCCACCTCAGACCATACATGGACCCCCACCCCTGCCCTTTCTCCCTCTACTAGTCAATTTTCTTCTCTGTGTATTCATCGCACGTGCGAACCGTACTGTGCCCTCGTGGTATACTACAGTTTCTTGTTTGACCTTCGTGACTTTGACACTTGTCAGTGTACCTCCACATCTAAGGCTCACGTTTAGTTTGTTTTCTTAATTTTTTTCAACCGTTGAATTTATAGACAATCTCGAGAATTTTGTTGTCCACATGTTTGCTTATAACCTGGAAAAGCCGACACGACGAGCTGATATGTCGGTTTTTTATTTTACTTTTCTTTTCTTTTTTTTTTTAAAAAAAAAACGGAAAGAAGTTTAATCCTATTTTATTTAATTTTATTTTATTATTCTTTCTCCATTTTTATAAAGCTCATTAATTAATTCATCAATATCTTAATATTGACACGTGGTTGAGTGACACGTGGGAGAAGAGCGCACGGTGAGAGGGACCATGATATTGGCGAGGTTGGTGTACATGCCCGACATTGTGCATGTGGGTAGGAGGAGAGTCTCCTCCTCCTCTTGGGTCACTCTATTCATTCCCGCCGAATTATAGAAATTTATTTAAAAATAAAAATAATTTTATTTAAAATATTTAATTTTTTGTAAATAGTTAAAAGCTAGCATTTTTTTTAATTTTGATTATATATTAATTTTAATTTACTTTTAAAATATTTAAAAATTTTTTAAAAAAATTTAAATTAAATTATAATTGTTGATAATTTTAAATATTAATAATATAATAGTTAATTTTATTATATATAAGCTTGCTAAAAAATATATTATCCTAATCTACATATATTTTAATTAAAGCACATAAAAATTTAATGACATTGAAAATTTTTATAAAATAATTTCATATAAATGTAATTGTTATGCATATGTATTTTTTTTAAAACAACTACTGGATCTATTTTTTAATATATGTAAAATAAATTTAAGGATGGTAAATTTTATATTAATGTGAATAAAAGTATATTATAGATGATGTATTAAATAATTTGTTGACATGAGAAAAGTTTTTTTATGGGTCGCTTGGTGTGGTCTGGCTGCTAATAAATCTTTGGCAATTCAACAATTTTAAAGATGGGATGTTCATCATCCTTTAATTGATGGGTCTCTACTTGTTTATTGTTGGTGGTTCAAATAAAATAATTTTTTATTATTTTTATATTAAACAAATAATTTTATTTGTTTTAAATGAAAAAGTAAATTTCCTTGAGTAATTTATAAGTTATTACTGAATATATATATATTTTAAAACTACATTTGTATATAACTGCGAACGACATTTTTTAGTTTTAATAAGTTGTAATAGTATACATTTTTTCATAAAATTTGCATTAATTTACATTTTTCATAAAATTTTCATTAATTCTATTTTTATCATAACAAACATTCTCAATATGAAAAAAAAAATTTGGAAAGAACTGTAAAAGTTGAAAATTTATTAAACAAAATATGAAAAATTGTTACAGCAAATTTAAAAATTAAGCAATTCATAAAAAAAATATTATATTTAAAGTTTAAAAATGATTTTTTTTCCTATATTCAAATTAAAAGCTTTGAAGTTCATGCATGCAAATTGCAGTGGATTATGTCGGAAAAATAGAGACCAAAATCTGTGAAATGTAATAAATTGATCATTTTCGTTAATCAATCATATAAATGAGATAGAATGATAGAATGAAAGGGATAATGCCTATTTGTCATAAAATGAGGTTCTGAAATGCTGTAGCCTAACCCCCAAACAACAATGAAAATTTTATATTATTTTTAAATAGGCTGAAATCTACATTTTCTTTTGTAATTAAATTATTTTTTTTCTGCGTGAACCCTAATTTAAAATTTTAGTTAGAATTTTAATTATTCTAAATCATATTTATTGTAACAAAATAATTAATTACAAAGTCAAAAAACAATATTGATCATTGAATTTGTTACATTGTAGTCAATTTAATTTTTTTTAATTTTCTTTGAAATTAATTCAACTTTTTTGCTTTATACATTTGATTATTTTAATTACTTTCATTTTTATTAAAATCACGAGATTGGAGAATAATATCATGAGCTCTTATTAAAATATTAAATTAAACTGATAAATATAACATTATGGACTTAGATGTCAATTTCACTTTTATAAAAATCATTATTATTATTTTTAATTTATGAATGATAATATGTCATTCTTCTTTTTTATGATATTAAGAATAATCTTATATTCATTGGGAGTGAAAAAATATATAGATGACGTTTTAATTATAATGGTATTCAATACACTAATATATATATATATAATGTTTGTGAACTTTATGTTAACATTGATTAAAATTTATGCTGTGTTGATACTATATAAATATTTAGTAATTTTTTATGTAAAAATAATAATATTATTGATAATTTTTATTTCAAATTTCATAATTTTTATTGAAAATTAAACTTCAATCGAAATCATTAATTTTTAAATTGTGATTGAAATGAATCATTAATGTTGAGGCCACGTCATCAGACAATAGCGCTTCGTAGGGACCAGAAAATTTATGTTGGCATTGTTGAGGTGGAAGAAGGAAATAAATGGATGTTTATCTTTTTTTTTTCAGTTCCAAATCAAACCTACAGTCTTCTTTCTTTTTGCAATCTGTTCACGTACTTATTTTTAATTTCAAAAATATTCCTATAATGACTTAGAACTTGTTTTGATGGAGATTGTAAGAGATTTTACAAAATATGAGAGATTTATATTGTGTTTGGAATGAAGTAACTTGAAAGTTTAATAATATATTAGAAGATAGATAGAGGTTTTTAAAGGGTTAAAAATTAGATGTTTTATTTTATTTTAGTGTATCTTCAAATCGAAAGTATTTGGATATATAATATATTTTATTTTAATTTTATTTATGATTTTTAATATAATTACATTGTTATTCTTTTTTCTTAATTAACCATTAAACAAAAAAAATATTATTAAACTAAGGATTTAATCTTTGTTTAACTAACACTTTTCTAACTTCTCTAGCGTTTGATAAAAAAATCAAGCAAAATATTTACTATGGTTGTAAACTTAATCTGTTATTAAATAATTAATGTTTTTGATATTAAAATATTAATTTAAAAATATATATTAATCTCATTTTAAAAATAATACATTAATATTAAAAATTTATATAATTTAAAAAATAAAAATAATATTAATATTATTAAAGATAAATAAGACTTAAACTATAAAAGGATATATTTATAATTTTATATATAACCTTGCCTTGTGATACCTTACAACTAAACAAATAAAAATGTATTTAACCTTCAAATATTATACCTTGCTCTCAAACATGATAAAAACTAATACTCTACTCTATATTACTTCACTATAACTTCGTTTATTTTCTAAACACACCCTTAATCAGCCCTAGTAAAGATTTTATATTTAAAGTTTGTTTTTTTTAAATAATTTTTTTAAATTTTTTTTATCATTGAAATTTGGATTTAACGTGTATGCACCCATAAGGATAATTTAGATACATTTTTATTTATGAATTCTTCATTTTTTTTATAAGTTAAAAAAACTAAATTAGTGAGACGAATATGATTAAATACATATTATAATATAATATGTAAGATATTAAAAATTTTATATCATATTAAAAAAAAAAGGATTTCTCTGCCCATTAATATCCATCAATTGTAATGAATTTTACCATACAAACAAAATAAATATTTCCAATTATTCTATAAATTAGTTAATCATTGATGTTAATTATATCAATATTCTTCCTAACAAGGCAATAATAAAGTTGGCCATAAAATAACAAATTAATTGATAAAATATTAAAAAAAAACCATTGTAAAAAGATTTTTTAAAAAAATGAAAAAAGAAAAGTAATGTTGGCTTGGACTCTAAAAATACAACAATATTATCAATTAATAAAGAAGAAAAATATTTTTCAATCGTAAATGGGTCCATTTTCTTATTCCGTTATTTATTTTTATTTTTTTCATGTTTACAAACTTTAATTAATTATTTGATTTATGCCGTTGAAAGGAAAAGGATAAAAGTAATTTATTGGGCCTAAATTGTTGTGAGATGAGTCTCACATCTTTAACTTTGCATGTTATATGTTCTCTTTTATTCCAATTAAAGTTATGCATAAAGACATTTGAGTGAGAAAATGTTAGTCATGATTGTGAAATTGGACTTCTAAAGTTGCATAAAGTTTGTTGCTTATTGAATTGCTATTCATCATATTAAAAAATAAAAAAAAATAAGGTTTTTAATTAATAATTGACTTGAGATTATAACATTTCTATTTAGGCCTTTTTAATGCCAAAGAATAAGAAGAAAACAAAGAATTGGACCATTTTGGATGTTTCACCAAACTATGCTAAAAATTGGCAACAAGTTTGTTAAAGCATAACCATCAATCATTAATGCCCAAGAGTATAGCATATTAATTACTACCATATTCTTAATTTTTTCTTAGCTCACTTTTACTTTTATGATTATAATTATAATTAAAGGTTTAGGTAATCTTAGCATATTAATTTTATGGTGCAATTGATCTTAGTTGTAATCTTTGCTGCTACTTAACCTTCACATATATAGAAAATAAATTTGGAATTTTTATCCTTTCTTGCTACTTTCTAATCATAATAAAAAAATAATAATAAAATCAATATGCAAGATTTTGATAATTCTTTGTTACTTTATAGAAATCTTCTCAAAGTTTATTATAATATAATATCATTATATGTAGAGAGAGAAAGTTGAAACTCCCTTTATGCTTTTTTTTTTTTGAATTTTGGAAATTTTAATGTAATTTTAGGAATTTAAAATGATAAAAGGTGAAGTAATTATAGATTATTCAATATGAAAGTTTTATTTATTTTTCTTTAGAACTTTTTAGTAGAGTTTTTCTTTTGAATTCTTATGTCTCCAATAAAAGAAATCTATTTGAATAAATTAAGTGAAAAGTTTATAAAATAAATAATTATTAGAACTATTACACTATAGGAGGATAATATTTTCTATACATTAAATTATTTTTATTCTATGTTTGTTCATAATTTTTTTTTATTAAATAACTGTTATTGATGTTTGAAATTTATTCATTTATTTCTATTAACAATTTCAAAATTTTATGTCTCTTTAGTTTTCAACACGACATTTAAGAAAAAGATTGATATAATAACACATATACATGATATAATAGAGAATTAATTGAGCAATTTGAAGAGGGAACTGCGCATCTGATCATATTTTTTAAAATTTTTATTTTTTATAAATAAATTTTAATTATTTTAAAAAGATATAATAAATTCATAATAAATTTTATATACTATACGAAATGGATAAATTTATAATTTGATAATTTTTTTTTTATTATGAGGACACAGGGCTTTACCCATTATTTGCTTGTATGCGAATATTACTAATTTATGGGTCAACTATCTTATCCTTGAAGAATTATAGAATTTCTGTCCTCATAATCATTTTAATTAATTAAATTAATAACTAGAGACAACACTGAACACGAAGATTAATTAATAAAAAATTATTTTAATTTAAACAGAAATTTCAATTTTATATTCTAATATGCAAACCACTAAATTTTCTTATGTGAATATTATTTAATATTTTCTCTCTGTTTTAATTTAAATCTCGTTTTAAAAATTTTTATTTATAGTAATAAACTAACTATAATTATCAATTATTATCAATTAACAATTTCTCCCTACAATATTTATACTTTATTAAATTTTTTATTAATTAATAATACCATTAAATATAAAAAATAAATTAATAAATAATGTTAAAATTCTTGTGATGATAATGTTGAAAGTCAAATATATTAAAATAAAATTAGAATTCAAAAACGGACATTTAAATTAAATAGAGTATAATTTTTTATCTAAAAGTTAAGCATGGTGATGCATCAATCATCATTGAAGTCATTCAAGAAAAAGATTTATTAATTTAATTTTTAATACAAATTTTTTTTACAGTAATAATTTTTTTAAAATTTTTCACTCATGTCATGAGTGATAATATTAATGATTTTTTTTTAAAAAAAAAAGATAAAGGAAAAAATAGAATAAGAGGAGGAAAACCTAACAGTCTGAATTGTGATAGTTACTACAAGTAACAGCAGTAATATGAAGCCCACACACAAAGGGCTTTTTCATAAAAATACAAAAATAAAAATAAAAATAATTTTAAATTTATCATATTTATAAAATATTTATTAAAATATTTATTAAAATATTAAATTTTTATTAATTTATAAAAAATTTATTATATATTTATAATAGTTTATAAATTTTATAGAGTATATAATAAATTTAATAAAATGAATAAAATATTTTATTAAAAAAATAAGGTGTTATTTTCCCACATCCAAATGGGTTCCTAAAACCCCAAAAAAAAAAAAGCAAATGCCAAAGTCTTTGAATAAAAAAAAACTGAAAAGTCAATTTCAACTGCCAAAACAACCATTTCTTTATTTCATTTCTCTGCATCAAATAACTTAAAGCAGAGCTATCCATATTCCAAGGCCTTTTTTCTCTCTCCCTCTGCAGAGACCCACACGCCTCTTCTCCTCTCCCTCTCTCTTGGTTTTCTCCCTTTTTTAGACCTTGAAAATATCAAGTTTTTAAGGACTCCTTCAATCAATCTTTGATTCTACAGTCAAAAAAGCCTCAAGTACCGCTTGCCCTTTTCATAACACTCCTTTTTTTTTTTTTGAAGGGATTTTCATAACACTCCTTAAATCTCTCTCTCTTCCTCTCTCATGAACAGCGTTATGATCATTTGGTTCACAATGTTATGATCATAAAAGGTCATTTCTTACTATGAGTTAAAATCTTCCCCAAAATGGTTGAACAAGATGATGGCTATAATGTCTGGCCACCTACTGGAGCTCCATTATTGAATGTGCCAAGAGATGACCATTGGAGGCATTTTGATAACTCTGTCAATGCTGTGTCTTTTGGGTTCGTAGCTACTGCCATTCTCATCTCCATGTTCTTAGTTATGGCTATTTTTGAAAGATTTCTCAGACCAAACTCTGCTAGAAACAATGGTGACCTTGAGTCCCAGTTGGGGTTCAATTCCAAGCTTGGCCACCCATCTCCTAAAGTGAGTGTGATCCTTTTCTCCTATTTTGCATCCAATTACATTCTTATTGCTTTTTCTTTTTCTTTTTTTCTGCTTCTGCGTTTTTTTTATTATGTCTTGTTCTCTTTGGCTCTTGTAAGGGTCAAAGGTTTTAACTTTGGGTGAAATTTTGCTGCTTTATTTTTTTTTTTGCTTTTGGGTGGTTTTGTTTGTTATTTTGATTTTTGCAAATAGTGATGATTACTTGTCTGACATAAAAGTCTTGCTGCCTTAATTTATGGTTTCTATGTTTTTGCTGTTTCATAATTATGTTTGTCAGAGGTGAATTTATCTTCCGCAATGGGTTTAGCTCAGCTATAACTTATTTTTGTTTAAGAAGTAAAAACAATGGATTTTGCGCATAAATTTAGCATCTATACGCGCATATACATAAACTCACTTCTATATGATTCTCCAAGTTTAATAATTGTCTGCTTGTTTGCTTCAGTTCAAAGGTTCTTCTTCCCTATTTGATTAGCTCTCCTGCACTTTCTCCTTACCAAATTTGAGGAATCTCCACAGTAAACAAAATTTCTCAATATTTTGGCCAAGTAGTCTGCCGGATTACTATTGCCTTATCATGCAATTTTGACCCTTCCCTGTTTTTTTGCCTTCTCTATGGACTGGCCATAGCCCAAATAGCTAGCATAAGATGATGGTATCAATTATGCAGGTTTAACCTTTTTGAACCGACCTTAAAGAATTAACTTCTTGTCTGTACATGTTTAACCTGACTTTTGGTTTCACTGTTAAATGATTCATTTTTTAATACAAAGACAACATAAAAAACCTCCGTACAATCTTTTAAGTGCATGCACTTCTACAGAAATCCTAAATTTTGTAGCTTATTAGTAGTTAAACTACAATAATCTCATCTGCATTCTTATTCCTTGGTCGAAATTTCATCATTTAGGAACTGTCTTTGTCTTCTAATTATGATTGGTGGCAATGGACTGTCCTAGAATTTAAGTTGCCTATTGAATGAAATGGTTGGTCCCAAGCTAAAGGCTCACAAGAGTAGATGGATGTACTTGTTGTTTGTTTAGACCCACTTGTACATCAGTATATGTTGGTTGGCTATTATGCTCAATAGTACTAGTCTTTTATGTTTACCCCCATGACCGGTACCCTTCATTGGAGACAAGTTCTCTAAGTGGACAAGTCCCTAATTTATCATCTTATTATAAAAATCTATCTGTGTCCACTCCAACTGGCTTTTTAAGCACTGTGGTTATCTGCTATTGGCAATTTGGCTAAAATAAACTATCTGAGTATCCTATGAGAGGGTCCTGAATGATGCATAACATCTATGCCTACGCTTTGCCATACCTTTTAAGAAACACAAAGGACCCACCTTTTGATCCAAATCTTATTTGTTCAACTTGAAGGGCATATGGCCTACAGATGGAGTTGTCTTAGTAAAATGATTAAATGCTATGAATTAGCCATTTCTTCATTGATAAACTGTGAAAATATTAAAGATTTTACAGACAATTATTGTCTTATAAGGTTTTAAGTCATTTTACCCTTTGGTGAAATGATTGTTGAGGTTCTGAAGGACCCATGTCTACACCTTATCAACTTAGACAACATTTTCTCTAAAGTGTTTTCTGATTATCAATTAGGGAGACATTGCATTTCAAGGGGTCCATGCTTACAAGTTAACAGTTATTCTTGTTCTTGGGGATTATTGCCATCGGACATATTGGCTCCACATCAATAAATAAAATCTTGATCTTTGACTTGATGTAATGTTTGGTTACAAACCAATCCTGATTGCAATTAGGAAAAGTCCAAGAAAAAAAAAAGCATAGGAAAAGGTGCAACCGAAGCATGAAGCATGTTTGCAAAGGTGTTTCTAAGATCACAAAAGAACATGCAGATTTAGGACATAAGTTGATATCTTCATAGCCTATCAAAACATATAGTTAACATTATCCAGAAATCATAAGATGAGATTTTGAGACAGTTATTATTCTTGTTTACTGCAAACTCTGCCCCTTGCATGTATTTTTTAGTTGTTTAGTTGCAAAATCTAGCTGTAATGTGGATAGAAGTCATAAATTTGCATACATTAACAACATCTCAAAAATATTTTTGTTTCTAGGCATCTGAAAATTATAATCAACCAATATACTAAAAAAAAGGGAAAAAAATCAAGTGCACATGTCAGCTGTTGGGATAATATTATTAACTTATCTTATAATTGAACAATAAATTAGAAGGGATTACACTATCAAAGACATTACCATGTGATTAGACATTTAATTTGTTTGTTTTATATTTTCCCTTGTCATATGTGTTTTTTTAATTTGATGGTTCTAATAAAGTAAACTGGATTCATTGGATGATCTCAAGTCCTGATTGGGTACAAAACTTATTTTATTTAATGACATTGCTTATGTGATTGATGTATGAATTGGTCAACATTAAAGGTTTAGGAATTATGCATTGATAATGACAGAGGAAACATTTTTAACAGTGGAGTCACTGGATTCACTGGTGGTTTCAACATGTTTTGTTTCCAAGGTCATAATCTATTAAGTATTATTTGTTTGTAACAATGTCTCCTTGGTCATTATTAAATATTTATCTACAGTACTATATGCCAAACAGCAGGATATTGTGCTCAATGTTCTTGCTAAAATACTTAAAAGTATGTTGTTCATCACATATATCGATTTCTCTGCATGCAATGTCTGGATTCATAGAATAAATTAGGCAGCGGAGTCTTTGCACTCATAAATTTCTGAAGACAAGTCGAGTTCTATTGAGCAAAAACTCGTTGGTGAAGTTTGAAATCCTCTATAATGTGCAAAGTCTTGATGAGGTCTATTTGAAATTCATCTCATTATCTCGTAGGGATCATCATCTTAGTTGGAGATTATCTATTTGACCTTGTTTTTTATGCGTTTCAGTTTTCATATCAGCAACAATTTCATTATACTGCAGCGGAACTTCCCTAACTAATCAATAATAATGCATGCAGATGACTGTGTATACGAACGGAGTTTCAGTATTAATGCCTGGAGATAATATTCCTACCTTCATAGCACATCCAGCACCTGTGCCTTGTCCACCAGAACCCATTTGCTGTTCTCACCAACATCATATCAATTCATTTTCAGACCCCTCAGCCATCTGCACCACAAACCGGAGTTCAAGCTCAAACTCAAGTCAACAAAACTAAAAATGTGAAAGCTCTTTTTTTTTTTAACTTCTTACCCATGATATGCTGTGTGTATATACCATTAGTTTTCACTTTTATTTGATGGGTTAGATGGGTTGTGCATACAAAATACATGTTGAAATAGCAGGCAACGCTTGCACCCAGATTCATCTTGCTTCATAATTTGAATCATTTACATGTTCAAATTTTTATAGATGGATTGCTTTACCCATCAACTTGGAATTGGATCTCTCTGCCTTTGAGAAATTGAGGAATGTAATTATGGGAAGGAGTTTAAGAGCCTTTGTTTCATAGCAACTGAGTTCTTAACAAATTTATATTTCGCTAGAATATGAATTAACTACTGTAATGGAAATTTTATCCACTACCACCCTTGTTAGAGTCCTTTTTTAATGAGTTGGTTGACCAACGATTATGAAATTAACTGTGGATAAATATGAATTTATTTTTTAATACTGTAAGGAGATTCAAATCTAAATCACTTTATTTAATATATATATATATATATGCACATTGCATTAATATTAGTCAAACATAAATCAATTACTCCAATAATTCTTGTATTTATCTTTAGAATATGCTTAATTCTAATTTATTTTTTTAAAAAAAGAAAGTGAATGCAAATAGAAATTTTACATTAAGTTTTTCTTTTAGTTCATTTTAAAATAATTAAGTTTTTATTTTAGTTCATTTTAAAATAATTAATTAAGTGTTCATCAATCTAGAATAGAATTAACTGAATATTATTATCATCTAAATTAAAATCATTCAACGAAATCTTAGGTTTCTTTATATTAAAAAAAAAAACCTAAATTTTTTCATAATTTTTGTTTATCAAGTAAATATCATATATTAAAACTAATGAGTATAATCTTACATGACGATTCATGAATTTTATTCCGTTTTCATTCATTCCTAAATCAAATGAAAAAATAACCTTAACTTTAATGATGTTTTTGCCACATTGGAATTTAATGAGATACATTTTAAAGTATTTTTTAAAAAATCCCAAAAAAAAAAAAAGAGTTTCCCATCTTAACAATGCAATCAGAAAAATGGGAACAAAATTATACTATATATCATTTTTTTTTCTTCAAAAAAATCTCACTGGTATATTTTTAATATTTTAAATGCATATAAAAATATACACCTGAAAAACACCTTTAGTGTATTAAATATCTATTTCTAAGGCCATCTCCAACAACAGCTTCAAAACGTCATTATAGAGCAATTTAGGTTAAAAATTTACTCCAACCGTGCGCTATTCGCTGCGTCAAACTCAATGGATGCTACGGTGCTGTGCCAAACATAGCGCAGCACTGTAGCTGCGCTATGTTAAAAGAAGGAAGAGGAAGACGAAGATGGAAAAGAAAGAAAGAAAGGAAAAGACACATAATACAAAGAAAAGAAAATGAAACGAAGAAAGAAAGAGACACAGAGAAAGGAAGAAAGAAAAAGGAAATGTTGATTGATTTTTTTAATTATTATTAATTAAATATTATAAAATTTTTTAATTAATATAATAAATATAATTTGTTATGTATTTATTAATTATTATTAATTTATAAATATTAATTTTTATTAATTTTTATTTATTTATTTATTTCATTAATTTATTTGAAGCATTTATTTTAAGTAATAAAAAATATAAAATTTTAAAATAAATTTTAATAATTTTTTGATAATATTAAAATTATAAAAATATAAATTATAAATTAAACAATACAACACATACTTAATTAAAATTTAAATAACTTCAAAATACAACACACACTTAATTAAAATTTAAACAACTTAAAAATACAACACACACTTAATAAAAATTTAAACAACTTAAAAATACAACACATACTTAATTAAATTTTAAAAAAATTAAAAATACAACATAAAATGAACGAAAAATAAAAATGATATAAAGAATGATCTATTTTTAAAGAGAATATATTTTTTAAAGATAAAGATAGTGTAAATGGTTGGAGATAATAATATACTGTTTGCTTTATTTTAAAGTTAAAGCTGTTTTATTTTAGTGCGATGGTTGGAGATGGCCTAAAAGAGAAATCTTTGAAATTTAAAAATTAAAAAAAATGGATTTTTTTAAAAATAATTTTATTCTTTGAAATATTTTTTGAAGAAATCTGAAAAATCGTTAAATCAGTGTGATACGTTATTAAGTGCTTGTTGGATGGGTTTGCAAAGTCCAATAAAAAATTACTAATCTGATATGGCCCAATTCATTCACAACCATTAATTGAACTGGACCTCACTGGACACCAATCCAATTTGCATTATTTATTTAGGGCCTTTAATTCTCATAACATTAAGAAACCACAGGACTTGAAGGAAAAATTACACTGTCCCATATTTTATAATTGTTTTTTTCTATTTATCAGAAATATTTTAATTATTGTATAATAAACTCATAATAAATTCTGTAAATTTATAAATTCATAATAAATTTAAAATAAACTCATAATAAATTATCTAAAATTTTTATAAAAAAAATTATAAATTCTAGTAAATCTGAAAATATTTTTAAAAATATGGTAAATTTGATTTTTTTTTATATTTTTATAAAAATAATATTTTTATCATATTTTTTTAAAATTTTTACTTTTTTACCATCAGTACTTTAGTTATTTTATTATAAATTCATAATAAACTTATTATAAAATTTATAAAATTTATAAATCCATAATAAACTTATTATAAACTCATTATAAACTAAAAAAAATTTATTATTTTAATAAATATTTTATAAATTTAATAAATTTAATTTTTTTAAAATTTTTCTTATATTTTTTTTTTGTCAAAAACCCAATTTGTTTTATCTATCAACTTTTAACTCAAAAGGTTTTTTTTTCTTTTTTTTTTTTTGAGCAACAGATTGATTATGCGTTGCCAAAAGAGTAGAAAAGAAACAATCCAAAATAGTGGATATATTTGCCCGTTATAAAATGTTATATAGATAAAAGCCAACAGAAAAAAAAAACCTTTCATATTAAAAATTATAGGACCACTTACTTAGATTTGTCCTTAATCCTCAACTCAACGGCTACTACAAACTGAATGTTTCCCTCCTTTCCCTCCTCAAATTTCAATTCATGTCCATTATGTCTTTTTCCTTTTTAATATATATATATATATATATATCAAGAATTTTATATCATGCTCGACATTGCCGTGATGCCGTCTTACGTTTTCTTATATTTTAACTGCTATAAATCATTTTCACTGCCACATTTTGGATATTATATGTATATACCTTTTCTTTTTGTGCTCATATTAATTGAAGGCTACTTTTTATAATATTTTTATTCTCATCTTATTATTAAAAAAAAAAGTAAAAAATTTGATGAACATTTATCCAACAAACAAAATATATATACCCAAATCTATCGACTGATATAAACTTGAATGCAAAGGAATGAAGGAAAGAAATCCATATGAAACGTGTATCCCACATTATTTTATATTAATAATTCATGTACCTTTGCAAACTTGGCATGGCAATTAAAAAAAATGTACTGTTTCAAGTCTTTTATACAATTCAAACCCAAGTTTTCTACCCAGCTGGCAAAAAAAAAGGCCATTACTTGAAGCAAACTACGCGTTTTGTTACTTGGTCCCGGCAGCCCAAGGTGGACACAATTCACCCAGGCCCCTGCATGTGAAAAAGACCATAAAAGAGAACACTTATACTCAAATTCCTAACATATGGACCTGAACACAAATGTGTAGCCGAATCAATTTGGACAATTTTGTTTAAAAAAGAAAAAAACCAAAGTGAAATTAATTGGGAAATGCTGTTCATAATAATAGTGAAATCCCATTGAGCTTTAGTGTATTTATATATATATATGTATAATTCACTTTGATCAATAAATTTAAAGGAATTTTATTCAATTAGTTTTTATAATTACATGCAATTTAGATATTGTCAATCCAAAACTTGTCGTATAAGTTTTACGTTGATGTTATTGCCGACAATACATTAACTAAGTCTTAACTTTCATCATGAAAGTCAGCTTTAAATAAATTCATGAAGCCGTGACTTTTTTTTTTTTTTGTGTACGAATGCAATAGAAAAGTACTTAAAAGCTTAAGCTCAATACTTTAAATCTTTAATCACTCACGTATTCTAAAACCAGAAATGTGAATTATACTTAAAATGATTCAATGCTCAAAAATCATTGCTCTTTATACCCAAAAACAAATGTGCTGTAAATCGTAAGAATGATTCATTTTGAAATAAAAAGTGGCCATATCGTGATATAAGATTATGCTCCTTTTTTGTTTCAACTCAAAGGGGCTAGTGCTTCCACTTTTCCAGCTTTTCCACACTAAAGCAAGAGCAAGCAAGAAAAATAACACTTTAGCCTTGCTGGTTAGAGGGAGCAGAACTCAAGATTCAGTCTTTCGATTCTTCAAGTTTATAATTTGAAAAGAATATTTTTTCCTTGCAAAAATGGAACAGTGCAGCAGTGCATTATTTTTTCAGCCCTTCTCCTCATCTATCAATTCTATCAAGTAACTTTCCAATGGTATTAAATCTTTTGATTAAAAAAGGAAAAAAGAAAAAAGCAAAGGAAATAAAAAAGCAGAATGGTTAATAGTCATGATTTGCAGAAGACTTAAGAAGGCAAGTTCATTAAAATCATATGTCAATTTATGGCATTTTCATATCCATACAGTTTCTCTCCATTTGTTCTCATTCCCAAAATTAACTACACAAGGGAAATAAAATAAAGAAAGCCCTCATATAAAACAAGTTGCATATATAAAACCCAAGAAATATAGGAATCTTTCACCGGAAAACAGTAATTCCGGTGAGAATTAATGTTCTGGAGGAATAATATGCCCTTCTAAAGAAAGATGAAACATTCAAGCGATACAAGAGGGTTTTCAAGTGACTCTTTCGTTGTATTATTATTGTTATTACAACTAGCTTTTGAAGTGATTGGCCACTTACCTTCCTTGCCACTTCCACCACTCTCCGGTATATCTGTTCTGACTCGACCTGGAGACCCAATTGCTCTCCTTGCTGATGGGCTTCGACCCATTGTAGATCTACTGGTGGCAGGTGACCTAGACCTCCTTCCGGAACTCTCATTTGGGTCTCCTCTTTTCGGGTCGGGTTTCAACCCATGTCTTCCCGTCTGGTTTGTACACGATTCCCTGCTTTGAACCAACCTCGCTGAACCTTCTCCAATTCCACGGCCAGCATTGTTTCTTCTGTCCGGTGACTGCTCGGTTTTCCGGGTGGGTGACTTTTTGATAAACCTATCTTTTTTGGGAACAGAATCCCCTGAAACTGCCCTGTTTTTTAGAGGTGACACCGGAGATCGCTTTATTCTTTGCTTAACTTCTTCACCAACACCATCGTCATCTTCATCCCTTTTGTAATTATTGAAAGTGGTAGTTGAAACAGTCTCGCTCAAAGTCAAGCTGCAAATATCAGAAATTTCTTGTTCAGAGATCTCTTCTTCTTGAAAAAGGAACTCATTCTTGAACTCATTTGATTTACTCTTCTGATAAAGAAATCTTGGCTCAATGTGGATTTTCGTCTTGTCAGTTTCTTGATGTTCTTGATGTGGGTTCTTGATCGGTTGCAAAAGACGAGGTTTTGGCTTGGGAGTTTCAGAGAGGACTTCTTTAACTGTTTCTTCTTCAGTAGAAATAGGAGGTGCTCTGTTTTCATGAGTTGACTTGGGTTTCAAAGATGAATCAGATCCCAATTGAAAATTCTGGTCTTTTCTTGAATACCCAATTGTGCTTGCACAACAACCCATTTGAGGTTCAAGAAAAAGAAAGCTTCTTTCACATTCCAATGAAGCAATTGTTGGTTAAGATTCAAGAAGCTCAATAAAATTTAGCCATGGCATAGAGGAGGAGCCAGAAAGTGTTTGGTTTAAATTTAAGTTTGAGAATCTGTGAATGTAAATGTAGGTGTATATACTAGTCAATGAATTGTATATAATTATTATTTCAGGTCCCTCAACAGTTATATACGGATGCAGAAAACAGACACACCAAAAATTTGAAGCCATTTCTATTATAAGCTCACTTTTCTTAAAATCCCAGTCTTGTCCTCTGATTTTTTAATATTACATAAAGATATATATATATAATTCCTTTTTTTTTTCTTTTCTTTAGATTGGATCTTTTGATGATTGTCTCGTGATCTGTGTCTATCATTTTTTCTGTGAATTTTTTTAGCAAGAGGCAATTTTTGTCTCTGCCTCTATTGCAAGTTTTTGTCGGTTTACAACCGCTAGCAGTACACCAAAAACCCGAATATGGATAGCGGGTTTCGTTTTCTGAATCTATGGTTGAGATTTATGAAAATTTTAAATTGGAATGAGACTAACTGTTTCAAAATCGCTAGTTATGATTGGAAGACGACGGTTCAAGGTGCAGTTTGAGAGTATTCCAGGAGATCATTTTTTTTATAGATATTGCAGGAGATCATTTGAGACAATTTAAGAACAGTTTTATAGGTGATTTTAATTAAAAATTATAAAAAGTTATTAAAAATTAATATTAATAAAAAAATATTAAAATTAATTTTTTTAAAAAAAATAATGAAATTTTGATTTAAACTTAATTTTTCAATTTCATTATTTTCATCATTTTATTTATTTTTTTTTATAAATAATCCTTTTATAATAGAACGAGATAGTAATATAAGAATGGTGAAACAATTCTTGCCCAATTTTTACACAGCTCCGTCATTTTATATTTTTACGGAGTCAGAATTATTGATTTTCGGTTTGACTTTTACTTCAACGTTTGGAATCATTGGTCTTTCAGTTCGACCCTGATCAGATCTATACGGTGCAGTGACCCAGTCCAAAAACAACCCTAGGCCTAGAATAAGACCCATGTGAAATGGTAGAGATGGACTGCCAGTGTTCAATCAATCAAAACATTAAAGAATGATCCAATGGGTGAGGATTGCAAAATGAGAAATTTTTGTTATGGGACCCGCAAGTCTCCTGTGATTCAATGATAATTGATCCACAAGAATTGGACCTAAAGATTGAACAATTAATCAGGCATGTATATAACGTGGGTGCGTCCCACTGGAATAGATGTGAAAAATCTTTTAAAACAATGACCAAACAATAGAAGAAGAAGGAGAAAGATAATAATAAAGTACATAGCTTGGCATTCTTCAAAGCCTGACGCCAACCCAGAGAAGCAGTTTGCACCCTACCTAGTTACAGTTGATGGAGTGTGAGATATTGCAAACAGTAAATTATTAAGTTGTTCCATATTTTTAAAAAAAAGCCCACAATTGTTGCTTAATCTACGGTGAAAAAGTCCACATAAATTTTCATGCGATACATATAACTTAAGCATATATGTTAAGAACGTATTTGGTGCTACCTACTAAATTTCGAACTTGTACACCGAACTCAAACATATAGATTAGACTTAGGAACCTGAATTTGTGAACTGAAGTCATGTATATGGATTGAACTTATTATGTGACTGAACTTTGGCAGAGTATATTTTGATGTGACAGATAATACTACACCGATACATTCAAAAAATTTATCTACTACGCCGACACAATCTAAAAATATGCTGACTTTTATAAAAATTATTTTTATTTTTCAACTATAAATAGATATAGATTTTCACATATAAGATATTCAAATTCTACTGCTCTTTACTCTTTTCAGTAAAAGTTTGATTATTCCTAATTACTGATTTAGACATCGAAGGCTCCTCATTGGAGTATGGCCATTTCCTTCATTTTGCAGTCCCAAGAGTTGGCTTATTTCAAACCCGAATTTGTATTGGAGTCCTTGAAGTTTATCTCGTCATCACTGATGCGATGAGCGTGGATTGGCTAATTTTCAAAATGGATAAGAGGACTCAATATCTAATCCATGATTTAACTCCAAACAACAGATTGCCCCACCCCACAAACACCTCAGTATCCAACAGCTCAAAACACAATATATAATTATCAAACTAGACAATCCACAACTAGAACCTCTCTTCTCGGACCATCTGCTACAAGAATAGAGTTAGCCCCTATCGAGCCCTCTCTACCATTTGTTCCAATGGCACAAATGGCTTCCACAATGTTGCAATCCACAAACCCATCTGAAAAGCAATTAGAGAGCTCACATCCACACTCAAAGATTTCATTGCAGCTTTTGGACAACAAGTTACTAGAAACCCGCAACAGCTTCAAACACCACCTATATTATCAGAATATGAACCTCCTCATCCTCCAATATATGAAACTCTTTCATATCCACCTACTCATCAGACACCTCTCCCATATGATTCACCACAATACGACCATGAGCCTCAACATCAACATAATACCATAGACACATCTCATGATTTAGAACAGGAGGTTCAGAGAAAGCTTTATTCACCCAAAAATTCAACATCACACACACCAATTAACCATATATCAGCCTTTACACCAGTTTACTCCAAAAGAAAAGAATCAGTGACGACACCAGAAGATGTTAATGCTTTGGTTGACAAAAAGATAAAATGTATGTGTGAGCGGAGATTTTCGCCCCTACTCCCGGTGGAATAGTTCTTGCGACTTCGGCACTGTTAGGCCCAGGCCTTAGAAAACACGAACTCAGAGAAAATGGAGTCGCCACCTGAAGGGGCAGAAAAAAAAAAAGAAAAATGGTGGATGAATCGATTTCCAAAGAATTTCTAACTCTCTATTAGGGTTCAAAAAGTTGGATACGCATGGAAAATATGAGAATGATTCAGCACCCTCATAACACTCGGTTCATTTGAACGCGCCTCATTTTAAGGTCTAAATATTATAGAATTCTTAAATATCATGACATCATCCATATTACATGTAATTATAAAGTAAAATAAATATTTAACATATTATTAAAATAAATCAAATAAAATGGACACCCATCAGAGGATGAAAATATGTCCTTATAGTGTCCAATATCCAAAATACAAGTAAATAAAAATAGGATATCCACCAATTAGTGAAAACATATCATTTATATTAATCTCCAAATACAAATAAGATAAAATAAATAAATTAAATAAACAAGACTTTCACAAAGTGAAAATATGCCTTTTACAAATCTCTTAAAAATACAATCAATAAATACTAAATAATCATCTATGGTAAAATAAGTAATCAAATAAATAATCAATCATTGCACAAACAATTATAAATTATGGCTAAACTAGTAAAGTTATAAGTTAATCATAAAAATTACAATTTATAAATAGATCTTAATATTAATCCATTCATGAAATATAGGGCGCAATGACGCGAGTCGCTTCTACGACTAAAGCTAAAATAAGTGTATTAGGGTTTTAAAAAATCGAATGAAATATTATTATGCAATTAGAGTATTAGCTTTGCAAGAACATAATTAGGTTTTGGATCAAACTGGATGTTGAGATTTTGGATGAAAATTAAGGCTTCGGGTGATAACAATAAATTTGTTAAAACTATGTTTATAATGAATTCATTTGATTGATTAATAAGAATCGTACCTCCATTTGTTGGCTCCACCAATATTATTTTGTTGAACCAAACTTCTTTGCGGTACTGCCTGGATCGATTGCAATCTTGGTTGAGCGGCAGCAATTCGAAGAGAATTGCTATCATCAACTACTGTCTCTCTCCGTTGTTGTATTCTAATTCTGTATGTTTTTTGCTTTACTTGATCAAAGTGGCTTCGATTGCTAAAGTTGACTCTCCTATAATTATTGATCCTCCTCCCTTTGTTTAATTGTTTAAGTTGCCTATTTATAGGAATCAATTAGGTTAAAACCGAGCTTAATCCGAGCTTAATCTGGATTTCCAAATTAAGCACGGCTTGGATTAACTGCCAAAAAACTAAAACTATATTGAATTAAAATCAATTTATTTTGACATGAACCCGTCCATATTGAATTAAACCTTAATTAATTCGATATGGACCAACCATATCGAATTGGATTGCATCCAATTCGATATAGATAGCTTCCATATCAAATTGGCCATATCAAATTGGACAGTCCAATTCGATATGGATGTTGTCTATATCAAATTGGACTCATCCAATTCGATATGGACATAGTCCATATCGAATTGGGTAGGCCAAATTCGACACTGCATGGCTCATATCTAATTAAGCTAAACCAAATCCATTCGAACTTCAGATCAAACCATTTTAAGGCTTTAAATGTTGAACCGACTTATTTTAGGCCTTATAAAATGAGACCAATATAGTTAAAAGCTTTAAACTCTATTAACCGAGATCAAACTAGCTTTAGGGCTAAAGTTAAGAGTCTACTAAATGTGCAGGGGTGCAACTCTATAATACGACATTACCTTTCGTTCACCAATGTCTAGGAAAATTCTCAACGAGGTTTATCCGAGTTTTCATATGCCAAAGCCGAAGGAGTACAATGAAATAACGAATCCTCGCTCATATGTTGATAGTTTTTAAAACACTGCCCTGTTATATACAACTTTAGATGTTGCCTTGCGTAAACTCTTTCCAAAAACTCTCATTGGCAATGTATAGACATGGTATAGGAATTTAGAACCGAACTCTATTTATAGCTTTGGCCAATTCACTAGGGCTGTTCACGGACCGGGTTGGCCTTCTGCCCAAGGTTCGGCCTGAATTGAGATCGGGCCTCTTTATTATGCTTGAGGCCCGACCTGTGGCCTGAGTGGTCCGAGCAGCACGGGCCCTTCGGGTCTTTCTTACCAGGATAAAAAAAGGCATTACTAGTCCAATCTTCAGGGCGTAGTTCAATTGGGTCTTTCTTTAAAGGAAAGTATCTTGCAATTAAGTCCTGTGTTATCTTATCAAAGATAGCTCGGTAATCAGCATGCAAATTTTTTCTTCTTATGTTTGGCCAATTTTTACCTCAACTCTACTTCGTTCAGCCTTCAAACCCCCCGGACCTCTCCAAAATAAAAAATTAATCTTTTCACCCTTTCATAGAGTCTGGTTTTCCAGTAAACAGTGGAAGTCTTGGTCGGGCCTGAAGAAACAAAAAGTCTTCATCTGACTTTGGCCGAGCTTTGATAAAATATAATGAGGCCAAAATCCTAGGAGAAGCTTCTACACCAACCAGCTTACAAAGAAGCTCGAACCCCATAATAGTTTGTCAGGCATTCGAACTAAGTTGTCCCGGGGAAATGCCATTTTTATTTAAAAATCTTATTATAATCGGGCTTAAAGGAAACGTAATTGGCACCCTAAAATCTTCTTCATATAATATTATTTGGTTTTATCTCTGGGGTATCATGACCTTGAATATTCCTGCTCGGAAGTATCAATTTATACTCGGTGGGGATTTTATACTTTTCTTGTACACCCTTTAGATTTTCTTCGGTCAAGATTGATTCAATGTCCTTGACACATGCCCTATCTGAAACCACCAGCACATTTGAGACCCTTTCCTCTCCCGTTTCCTCATCTAGTAGGGTAGGTTGAGCTGTTGTGGCTCTTTCTTCCACAGCTCTAACCATCTCAATATTTCCTGAACTTTTCCCGTCGATCGAGCTTCCCACACTATTATTAGACCCGAAAGAGTCACTATATTGTATGTACTTTTTCATCACTTTCTGTTCATTTATAGACACATACTCACACTTTAAACTCATTTTACCCGAACTAACTAATTCTAAAAATAAAATTTAGATAAAAAAATTAACTCACCAAATATCATTGTTATCGTCGTCGCAAATCTTTCAGAGCATAAGAACTATCAGCGCAACTGAACTATCACGAAGTTTGAAAGTAGTAAATGATCGCTATTTTCTTCTTTTATTTATAGGTGTCATCGCATTTACTGCGCTTGGCAAAAAACCCGGATGCATTTCCCACCCACCTAATTTCGGCAACTAGACTGTCATCCCCTTTTAACACACGACACGTATCCTTTCGAACTGTGATTGTTCGCACATCTTTCTAACTTAAATGTTAGTCTATTTATGGGAGGACTTGTGGTGATGTCTACTAAACTGAACTTCAGATCCCGACCTTGTACACTGAACTCAAGTATATGAATTGGACTTAGGAACCCGAACTTGTGGACCGAATAGTACTACACTGACACATCCAAAAAATCTGTCCACTACACCGACGCACCCTGAAAATCTACTGATTTTTATAAAAGTTGTCTCCGCTTTCTAACTATAAATAGATATAGATTTTCACAGGTACGGAGTTTAAATTCTACTGGTCTTTACTCTTTTTCAATAAGAGTTTGGTTGTTCCTAATTACTGACTTAGACATCAAAGGCTTCCCATTGGAGTCCGGTCCTTTTTTTTATTTTGCAGGCCCAAGAGTTGACGTATCTCAAACTCAAACTTGGATTGGAGTTCTTGAAATCCATCTCGTCATCAGTATTGATTGTGGTTATTTGAATCCATCCTCCCTTCCCACAAATTCAATTAATAATTCAGTTTTTAATCAGAATTTAATTAATAAAAAAATTATATATATACCATCTATAATTAAAATCATTTGTTTCTTTTTCCTTTAAAATGCCCTATAAAAATAAAATTATTTTAAAAAATATTTATTTAGATGTACAAATATAGTATATCATAAAGGCATATTTTACTTTCAAAGTTACATGTTTCGTATATATCTAATATATTTAATATATACAACAATTGTAAGGTGTTTTTGAAAAAATGAGATATAATATTAATTTTTATTTTTAATAATATATAGTAAAATCAATTATTAAATTCAGAATTAATTCACAATGTCTTTGTTGTAAAAATTCTCAGCATAGATAGTAATTCAAAAATTGAAACTACCATTTAATCTGTTGCGCTCAAACAAATTTGAAAAATAACAAGTAATTGTATATATTAGTAATAGATTTTAGGGCCATCATCACAATAATTAGAAGGAACATCATTATTAGGAAAGACCATAATTGTAGAGCTGCAAAAAGGAATACAATGTTGGCGGGCCATTTAATTGAATTTATATGAAGTATATTAATAATTAATGCCACAATATATATATATATATATATATATTGATTTTTATTTTTAAGGTACTCTTATTTGTACAAACCAATTCAAAAGTCACTTATACCCTTAACATGAAAAATATCAATTAATATTTTTTTTTTGCTTTTTTAATAGGGGTGTATATAATTAATAAAGTTATACTATATTAAGGGATGTACGGTGGTCGAATTAATCGAATTTCAATGGTCGGTTAACCCGACTACTAATAATTGGTAAGAAAAATTTATATTTAAAAGTCGACCATTATATAGTGATTCGGTCGAGTTTATTGATAAATATATAATTTAAAACTGATCAACTCAATCGATTTAAACTGACATATCAATTGAATCGGTAAATTTTTTATCAAATCAGTCGAGTTCAAAAACTTTTGCTTATCCCTAAGATTACTAGTTCCAATACTTCATTAATTACTTATAATAACTTAAATTTAAAAGGTTTCTTCAAATCTTTAATTATACTATCAATTATCTAATAAATAAAATAGTACTATAATCATAAAAATATATTAATATTCCTCTATTAAATAAAATAATCGATATATTTATAATAAAATTATTTTAAAAAACTTCATTTAATATGATAGACACAATATGTTAATTAATTATATTTAATTTAATTAATTTTGGATGTACAATAAATTAATAATATGAGTCAAGAAAAAATTATTAATTATAATTGAATAATTTTAAAACTACAATAAAATTGTTTATTAATTTAGTTAAAATTAATTTGAAATAACTCAATTATTATTGGTGCAATTACTTAATATAGCTTCCTAGTTGTAATAATTCTCCAATATAATTTATTGATCTCATTGAAGACATATATTAATAAAACTTCTTATTAATAATATTGATATATATCTAATTAGGCACAAAAATAAATTATTAATAATTTACTAAAAAAATTAGAGTTATATATTCAATAACATTTGGATTTATATTTTTCACTCCTTTCACATTCTAAGTCTCTAAAGTTTGCTATATTGATAAAAATAAAGCGATTTGCAATGACTCTCCATACGTCCAAATAAATTTAATGATACTATGACTTATTTTTCTATATATGACTTATTATTTTTAATATAGTAATTAAACTTTTGTTATAGCATGTAAATTTTCGGTTGAAAGTTGATTCATTCAAGTAGAAAAAATAGAAATTTTTAACTATCCCATTTGTTTTTCCTTCCTTTTAATTTGCCTATATGATTAGAATTAAATGTTTAATTAATAATTCACTTATTATACTTATATGAAAATTTAAGGATCAAATGACCATTTGCGAACTACGATAAAGATGGACTTTTAACAAAAAAATATAAAAAAAAATTAAAAAAATTTCAAATTTACAATATTAATAAATTATTTACTAAAATACTAGAATTTATAAATTATTTATTAAAATACCATATTTTTATCAGTTTATTATAAGTTTATTATGGTTTATTAATTTTTTTTCCACATTATGAAGCAAATTTAATATACCCTTTTAATATTTTCTGTTAAGCAAAACTAATAGTCTTAATTGATTTTTTCTTTTCCATATCATTAAATATTAAAATTATAAAATTTCAAACAAATTAAAATGAAAATAATAATTAGCTTAAATATTAAAATCAAATACTTTTATCCTATTTTTAATAAAAAAAAATACTCTAAGTTTTATTAATAATTTTTTGTTTGGTTGGGCATCTATCTTAAGTCTGATTTTACTGGGAAAAAAAAACTGAAATATTTTGTAGCATTAACTACGACTGGAAAACATAAATTTTTATTTCTGTTCAAATATATATATATTTTTAATACCAATTAATCAAAAAATTATACTATACAATACTAATTTCAACTAGATATTCTATCTTAATCTATCTAAACATATAAATAGATTACATATAGGATATAAAAATAGATTAAGGATGATAGGGCGAAAAAGGCTATAATGTGAAAACTATAAATATAATTAAACTATAGCAGTGCCGGCTCTGCCTTGCTCAGGCCATTGCCTAAGATTCATAAGCCCCTTTTTTTTTTTTTTATTTGTTGTTGTTAATTCTCTTTTTATTTTTTTATTAGTTAAAAGTAATTAAGTTGTTTTAAAAAAAGTATTTATAATAATCTAAAAAATAGTTAAATAAAATATACAAAGTGGATGATTCCTAGTTTATTAAAAATATAAAAAAAAATCATCTACTTTTTAAGCTATAAATTATTACGATTAAAAAAAATTCACTATATAATTATTATATTTTAATACTTTCTTTTACCTTTAGAAATATATAAGTCAGGGAAGCTATTTAATTACATAGTTAAATTATATTTTTTTTCAAATATTTGTATTGTCTTTAGAATATTATTTATCATTCTAGTAATAGTTACTTCAACAGAAATAAATTTTTTAAAATTTAAATTGATAAAGTTCTATTTATGATTAAAAATGTCGCAAAAAATATTAAATTGATTAGTTATATTATCAATAGAGAAAGAAGTATTAAAAAATATTGAATATAAAAATATAATTAATAATTTTGCATCTAAAAAGCTACAAAAAATAAATTTTATATAAATTATAATATTATAATTAATATATAATATAATGTCTAAATTTAAATTATCAACTAAGGTCTCAAAAAAAATTGAGACGGCCTTGACCTATAGATTTATTATAAGATAAAAGGGAGGCATTTAAATAAATAAAAAGCAGCAAATTAAGTGTATAATAAGAAGGAGTTGTTAATTAATAAGGGGAATATAAAAATTGGCAATTAATAATAAGAGAAGTAAGTAGGGAAGGTGATAGATGGGAGGGGCTTCAGAGATTATTAATGAGCATTTCTTTACTGAATGTATTAATGCATGGTTTGAGCTATGATGATAAAATTAAAATCATGGACATGAACTGAATTCACCGTCCTTGCTCTTATTAAAATTAATTAATTAATTTGAGCAACTGCATCAGATTTTTGGGACCAGAAAACTTCACCATATGAGAACCATACACTAAATTAGGCCCATTCATTGATATCATGATATCTTATTTTCACTGTTATGACTGATCGCTCTCTCCCATTTATTATATTTTTTTTCTTACGTACATTGCTTTTATTTCGTTAAATGGAGAAGGAGAGTATGGTTCGAATATAAATTTATTAAGCAAAAGATAGTAATTATTATTACCTTATGGTTCGAGAAATAGGTTTTCCATAAAAAAAAATAAAAAATTTAAAAAGTTCATAGAATCAGTGGCGGAACCAGCTGCTCGGTGAGAGAAAGATAAAATTTCTCTTCAACGATATAAAGAGAAGATGGAAGGGCTGGGAGGCTGAGTCTCCACCTCTACTGCTTCGACCGGCAGAAACTCACCTTAAAAATATACGTCCGCCTGCCGGTCAAGAAAATCGTCAGTCTCCATCTGACTCCACCTGATTCCGCCCTTAAACTGTATTATTGTTTATACATTTCATTTACTTAACATTTTAATTTCAATAATATCTCGAATTAGCAAATTAAAACATAACAGTAAATGCATAATATATACTACATCTAAATTATAGCACTTCTTCGATCACAAATTACTAGACATAATTTTTATTTTTCCAAAGTAAAAACAATAATAATTTTAATTAATAATATAAATTTACATATAATGCTTCTATTATACTGTTATTTTTTGGTATCAACTATGCTAAACAATGACAATTTATTCAACTCGAATTGTCTCCTACATATATAACTTTTATGTACTAAATTTTTCTTTAAAAAAATCCGTATCAAAATTTTCATGCTTTAAACCTTTCTTGGGTAATATTTGATTTATTAGAGTTTGTTACTTCTAAGCTGAAAAAAAAAAAAGAGGAAAAATAACATCCTCTACTATATTTTTTAAAATTTTTATTTTTTTATCAGAAGTATTTTAATAATTTTATTATAAACTCATAATAAATTTATTATAAACTATATAAAATTTATAAACTCATTATAAACTGTTTGTAAACTGTTTGTAAACTAATAAAAATTTAGTATTTTGATAAATATTTTATAAATTTTAATATTTTGATAAATATTTTATAAATATAATAAATTTAAAATTATTTTTAAATTTTTTTGTATTTTTGTCAAAAGTCAAAAAAAAAAAAAAAAGAAAGAAAGAAAGAAAGAAAGGAAAACTGTTTATTGGGTCTTTGGGATGGTATTATGTTTGCTATTTGGCAGAGTTTGATTTGAGTAGTGGTTTTTGTTACTGAAAGTATGGGGGACTTTTCTTGGGCTTCAGAAAGCCTAAGACTATATCTAGGCTCTAGTTTTGTTTCCGTGACCCGCTTAGTCCAATGGGCCTTCCGGTCATTATAGTAGAAATTTACGCTATTTACTACAGTTTCACTTTTTTTTTAAATATACCGACCAGTGTTTTTTTTTTTTATTTTTTTAGGGCATGTGATGGAGCGCTATTTTTTTTTTTCTCACTTTCACTTTTTTTATTTTGTTTTTTCATTTAATTTATATTTTTTATTTAAAAATAATTTTATTTACATCATATTTTCAAAAATACATAATATACACATAATATTTTTTAAATATCTATAATATTTATCTATCATTTATCAAAATCTACCAAATACATAAAGAATATCTATTAAACTTCTACAAAATTTATTTAATATTTTTTAATTTATTTATTTTAATTTTTTATTCATACAATATCTACACACCATCTACATAATATTTACATAATATACACAGTAAATACATAATAACTATCAAATATTTACAACATTTATATAATATACATATAATATGTATAGAATATTTATATAAAAAATTTAATTTTTTTAACTTTATTTTTATATATATAATATGTAAAAATTATTTAAAATAATAATTTTTATTAATATATTTTTATATATTTTATTATTTTTTGAGTATTATTTGTTATTGTTAATAAAAAAAATTAATTTTTTTTTTATAAAAATTAATATATTTTATATGCTAAAAATATAATTTAAAATAAAATTTTCAATTATTTTATAGAAATATTTTTTATTTAATAGTAATGTTTAAAAAAAAGATAAAAATTGAAGTAAAATATTATTTATAGTAAAAAATATATATTTTAAAAAAAATTAGTGAGAAATGATGTATTTTTTAAAATTTATTTTAATTTTTTTTCTAAAAGTATAAATATTTTATTCTCTAGTATTTAAAAAATATTTTTTTAATATACCTTTTCAACTTTTAATTTTAAAAATATCCAATTTCATAAATATATATTTAATATATTAAAAATATAATTTACTTCTAAAACGTATACATTTAATATAAAGCAAATCTATATTAAAATAATTAAATATTTTAAAAAACTAACCTAATTTTTCCTATTAAATTTCATTGCCGAATCCTTTATGGCCTAATGCCAATGCTATTCCCACGTACAAATTGGCTTTAAAAAAGGCGTTAATTTCGCCTAATAAGTTCATATAAGTTCATGATGCACAGTTATAAATTAGGCTAATTTTTTGAAGTTAATATAATTATAAACTTTAAAGTATTTTTTTAATTGAATATAAATAAATTATTTAAACTAATATTTTAAAATTACTTTGAGGAATCGGGTGATGAATTTGAATATATGAAATTATGTGTTGCTTATAATGTATATTAATCAATATATAAAAAAAATCATGTCATAGGAGTTGAAAGTTATTTGCACTCCAAAACTAATGAAAACTCTTAGATTAAATTATTAGACTGATTTAAAATTACGTGAAACTCATGAAATAGTTTAGTTTTTTCCGAAGAAGTGTCTCAATTGTATCATCAATGCATTTTTTTGATAAGGTGTTTTAGTTATTGAATAATTATATTATAAGATACTATAATCTCTTAAATTTTTTTTATTTTTTACTAAAATAATTTAAAAATAAAATTTTAAAATTTTAAAATAATAAAGAAATATTAATTATTATAAACTTTCAAAAGTGCTATTTCACCATTTTTTTTAAGGAAAAAGCATCATAGATTAAAGAAAATGAAGCACATCTGCTGCAATCATTATATAAAATATATTATAACAATTTACTTTTTAATATCCATTATATATTTGTTTATTATCATAGAATAAAAATATTTTTTATTTGATATATTAAAAAATACTAAATTAATAAAAATAGATATTTAAAATTTTTATTAAATGAAAATTTATTAAATTTATTAAATGATTTATTATTATCTTTACACCTTAACAAATTAAAGGTATAAATATAAAGAAAATAATATAAAGATTATTAAAATATTTCAATGTTGGACTCCATTTGCTCCAAACTAGTTATATTTAATTTCAATTGCCTATTCCCTTGTGGCCTATGCTATTCACACAGGGCATTGGCCTCTCTTAATAAGTTAATAAAGAAAAACATTTTTTACCATGGAGAAAGTAATTATTTCGGAAAAGAAAATAAAAAAAAATAATCCATAATGGTTTAAGTTGAATAATTTTATGGTAAAAAAGTTGAATAATTTGAAATAAGGGATAAAAGAATTATTTTAGTTTTAATTACTCGAATGAAAAGTTCGCATTTTTTTATTAAAAAAAGTTAGTATTTATTTAATTAACAAGAATCATGAATTATTTTTTTAAAAAATATGAACGAAGATTAAAATAAGGAAATATAAGTGTGGATTTAAAATAATACTTTTAAAATATTAAAAGTATTTTTTTTATTGATTTGATTTCAATTGGATTTTGAACTCGTAAATTTTATAATTATAAAAAGAATTATTGATTATATTAATAATCTAAATATTACAATTCAAATCTTATATAATTTAATTTTAATTAGATAAAAAGGGAACATGAAAGAACATTAAAAAAAATTATTTTTGTATATATATGCATATATGTAGATTATGTATAGGGAAAATAGATGATTATTTTGTACAGAAATTGTTGTGTAAACAGGCAAGGGCACTCCGAGTCATCAGGGATCATAGTAAGCATGTCATTCTGCTATGGAGTAACAATAGATTTTTTATCGGAGATTAAAGGAGCTGTTTGGCAGTTAGATGCTCGGAGTGCCCCGGGACCAGATGGGTTTGATGGTTTATTTTTCCGCAGTTGTTGGGATATTATATCTTGGGATGTCTGCAGCGCTGTCAAGGAGTTTTTCATTGGTCTTCCTATTCCTACAGCTTTTAGTGCTGCCAGTATCATTCTTTTGCCGAAAATTGACAACCCGTCTACATTTAGTCACTACAGACCTATATGCCTGGCTACATTTATCAGTAAGGTTTGTACTCGGATCATCACTAATCGAATTACTCCTATTGTTTCTATGATTATCTCTCCGGATCAGGCAGGTTTCATTAAAGGAAGGTCTATTCATGAGTAGATTTTGACTGCGAATGAACTTATTCATGATATTGATAGGAAGACGAGAGGGCATAATTTGGCAATCAATTTAGATATGGCTAAGGCATTTGACAGAGTGTCTTGGAAATTCCTGGAAGCTGTTATGTTGAAATTTGGTTTTTCAAGTCGCCTGGTTTCTCTCATTCTCTCTAATTTACAGGCTACCGAATTATCGGTTAATGTTAATGGAGCTAACTTTGGTCTTTTCAGTCCCTCCCGGGGCGTCAAGCAGGGTGACCCTTTATCCCCTTATTTATTCATTATTGCTGCTGAATATTTTTCGAGGGGTTTGAATAATCTTATCTCCACTGGAAAAATTTTGCCCTATAAAACTGCCAGAGGATGTGATATCATCTCGCATTTGGGTTTTGCTGATGACCTCCTGGTGTTCATAAATGGTGATTTGCGAAGTATAAATTTTTTTTTAGCTTTCCTTGATTGTTATCAATCTGGATCGGGGCAGCTGATCAATTTCGAGAAGGGTTCATTTTATTGTTCCAAGAAAGCTTCACAAAACTATATTGCCAGAGTTAGTACTCACCTTTCTATCAAATGGCGATCTCTTCCGCTTATATACTTAGGAGCTCCAATTTATCATGGCATTAATCGGGCCGAATACTGTTCTTATCTCTTGCACAAAGTTGACCAGAAACTTCAGGGTTGGACGAAGAAAATGTTATCCTCTGGTGGCAGACTTCTCCTCCTTAAACATGTGTTAAACTCTATCCCCATACACACTTTAGGTGCTATGATGCTTCCTTAATCTATCATTACGACTTTGGAAAAACGTTTCGCAGCTTTCCTCTGGAATTCTTATGGGGAGAATCACTACCATTGGGTTAAATATGTAGATTGTTGTTTCCCCACTGAAGAGGGTGGTCTTGGCCTTCGGTCATTGAGCTCATTGCAGGTTGCCTACTCAATTAAGCTTTGGTGGATTTATAATAAGAAGACATCCCTTTGGTCATCCTTGATGTTTCAGAAATACCATCGGAAGGGATTCATGACTTTCCAAATTGTTGACTCATGTATCTGGAAAAGATTATGCAAGATTAACTCTCTTGCTTGCTCCCTTATATATGCGGAAAACGGTACTCTCTTTTGGCGAGAATCTAGCTCTTGTGAGTTTTCCCTTGCTACTGCATATGAGGCTGTTCGGTACAAGAGATCCTCTCTCTTATCCTTTTCCTGCATTTGGGACACCTCCAATCCTTTGAAGTTGTCCATTTTTGCCCGGCGTTTGTTCAAGAACGCTCTGCCATTGCCAGCGAGATTGAAAAGGATGGGAGTGCAACTGGTATCCTGCTGTCCATTCTGCTTCTCTGGTCCAGCGTCTATCAACCACATTTTCTATAGCTGTATTCATATTTTTCCTATTTGGGAATATTATAGCAAGATTATGCTTTATTCTCCTCATCTGCAGCATTCCCTTCGTCATCAAATGATGTTGTGGTGGCTTCAATCTCCATCCAAAACAGCAATTGGTAAGATTACTCGGTTCCTTCCCCTTGTGATTATATATTCCGTATGGCTTGCTTTTTGTCGTATCAGCTGGGGTGGGGAATCTTTTTACTTGCCAAGCATTTGCAAAGGTATTACAAATTTCATTCTTCAGTGGGGGGTGGCCCATTCTAAAGATAAGTTTGCAAAACCTATCCCGATCTTTCAAGATTTCCTTCCAATTTGTTTCGGTACTTCTCGTCGTGCTAAACCCACCCTGGTGCGCTGGATCAGACCTCCTACTGAATGGTATAAGCTGAATGTCGATGCCTCCTATACCAAAAATGGTGCTACTGGGGCTGCTATTCTTCGAGATTGCAGTGGGAGTTTTATTTTTGGTTGCGGTTTCAGACTTGCTGCTCATTCGCCTGCAGATGCTGAGATGAAAGCCGTGTATCATGGTCTTAGTTGGTGCCAGATGAATAGCTTTGGTCCTCTTGTTGTTGAAACGGACTCGCAGGTTGTCGCCCAGCAGGTTGGGGTTGTGTCCAGTCCATCGAACCCTGTGATTCTTCAAGTTCAGCGACTTCTAACTGATACTCATTCTACCATCAAGCACATATACAGAGAAGGTAATCAACCAGCTGATTATTTAGCCAGTTATTGCCGTCTTTACTCTTTTGATTGTGTTTATAATGATTACTCTTCCCTTCCTCATTTGCTTCGTAGTTTGCTTATTTCGGATAATATGAATGTTCCTTATTTAAGATTTTAGGTCGCCCATGTTTTATATGGGTTTGTATTTAACTTTTGGGCATGATCAACTTCCATGCCTTGTTTTTTATTATTTTTATTAATAATATCCTTGGTGGTGCCGCCCACCTTTAATAAATAAATATATATATATATTTTTTGTTCTAAAAAAATTATTTCATGATGGAGTGGTTGGGTGGAAAATTAGAAACACAAGTTATGGAATAAAAAAAAAAACTTGTTTTTCTTGGCGTAATCACTTTTAATTTATAACTCATTACAGAGTATTTGTGATGCTCACAATGAGATAGCAAGTTAACTCTACTTATCAAATATAATAAGAAAGATATATATAAAGTATAACAAATCTTGAATATATTATGTATGTATGATTGTAAATAGATAAATACCATAAAAAAAAATAATAATTTTCATATTGTATTTGATTTTTGTTCACTTTAAAATTTAATTTGAGCTCAATTCGACTAACTACTCATCATCACTTTGGTCAAGCACATTTTGCCCTTTTTTTTTTCTTCTTTTTTTCTTCGAATGACTCGATAAATGTAGATTGAATTGGATTGACTCAATAATTTGAATTTCTTGATATTCATATTATAATTTAAACTAAATATAGATATTTAGCTAAAAAAATTAATACCAATAATCCTACTTTTAAAGACTTTTTGATTCCATATGAATTGATTGGGTTGGATTGTATTGACTAAATTGAGGAGCGATACGTGTACCTTTAATTCATATATTGTTTAAATAAATAAGACAAATATATATATTGTTATAGTTAATAATTTTTCAAACAAAACAACTTTATTGGTAAAAAGACTTTTCTACCATTATGTTTAGAATAAATGAATTTAAATTATAGAGTTTATTTATAAATAAATTCTATATAAAATTCATTTATAAATGAATTCTCACGTTTGGTATGTTGTAACTTAAAATAAATAATTCAATTAAATTTTATAATTTTATTTAAAATAAATTTTAAATTAAAATTTTAATTATTTTTTTTTCAAATATACCATTGATAAACCTATTACATGCAAATATTTAAAAAAATAATACAACCTATATTATTGTTGTTTAATTAAAAATGCTAGATTAAGTATCTAGAATATTTAATTATCTATTCAATCATGTTTATATCTTCTTCTTAAGCCAAGGAAATAATTAGTTTTGTAATTGATTCAATTTCTTAGAAAAATTAAAAGAGCAGAGTGGAAGAAAGTGATATAGGTTTATTGAGAATATTTTTATAAAAAAAAATTAATTTTAGTATAAAATTTTAATTAAAAAGATAAAGAAAATAAATTTTTTTATTAATTAAAATTAATTTAGTAAAATTTTAAGATAATTTATTAAAATTTTTAATTTATTAAAATTTTATAATAATGTAATAAATTTTAATTTATTAATTAATAAATAATTTTTAAAATTAATTTTAATAATTAAAATTTTAATTATTCAATTATTAAAAAAATGGAAGTGCAAAGTGGAAAAAATGAGTGTAGATCTATTTAGAGTAATTTTGTGAAAAAAAAAGATTTATTATTCTGTGAAATTTATTTATAAATTTTATCTATTTAGCTAGAATTTTGTTTACAACAGTTGAATTCTGGAAATTTAATTTCATATAAAAAATTTCATTCAAAATAAATAATTATGTATGATTATAAATGAAAATTTTAAACAGGATGTAAGAATTAAAAAAAAAGGATAAAATTTACATTTTACACTAAATAAAATAGTATAAAGTATTTTACTGCATAAATTATTTAAAAATCTATAAATTGCTATGACTATTATTTTAGTCACTATAATTACAAAATTAATAATTTTTAACCTCTAAAATTCTATCAATAAATCAACATAATCTGATTTTTATATATAAAAAGTTCTCTACATTTGGTACAATGCATATTGTCGAAGTAAATAAATTAAATAATTGGATAGAAGAAGAAGAAGAAGAAGATGGTTGATTGTAAGTTTCTTAAGCATTTGGCTTTAGGAGTTGTCGTTTTATGGGTTTTTGAGGTTAATAATGACAAGCATATATATCTATGTGTGTGAAAGGCTTACTTTTGATAGATAGATACAATCCGACATGGCTCTGTGCATGTGGCTATTGGTTTTTTTTTTTTTTTTTTTTTTGCTTGAAATAAACTTTCACTATTGGTTTGGTTTTCGTGAAAAAAAAGTATTGCATTCATTTTATGTATAAATAAATTCTATAAAAAAAGAGTGTGTATACAAATATATATATATATATATAATTAGTCATTCATTTGATATGTGCAATGGACAACAATTTTTAACTACTGAAAAAACTTTTTTTTATTACTCATGTGTGAATATTTTTAGCCACTAAATTAAGTTATTGACGTTAATTTTATTTATACTTTTTTTATTACCACATGTTAATAATAATAATAAAAATTGTATTTTATAAAATATTAATATATTGATTTTATAAAAGAAGAAATTACATGGTTTATCTCTATTTTATTTTTATTTTTATTCTTGTTGATTTTTTCTTTTAATCTTACGTTATTATTTAGTTATATTTTATTTTTTTTTATTTTTACGTACATCTTTATATTTTCTTTTTCTCGATGTTTGCATTTTTCAATTTTTTTTAAAAAAATTTCTCTCATTTTCATTATCTCTTGATTTTTATTCACCGTTGTTTCATTTTTTTTCTTATTTGTTTTTCTATTGTTACATATTTGATTTCTTATTTTTTTCTTTGTTTTCTTTCTTTTCTTCCTGTTTTTCATTTGATGCACATCATATTTCTTCTTCTTCTTTTTGTTATTCCTTTTGAAGTTCTCGATTTTGTTAAATATGTTGTTAGTTTGTATGAATGTTCTAACAAGATTTGGTAAAGTTTTTTAGCATATTTCAGTTTAATGAGTTGTTTTTTTTTGAATTTTGTTTGGTTATTTTACTTATGATTTTGTGTGTTATTCAATTGTAATGATATAATTTTTTTTGTTTGCCAATTGTAATACATTTTATATATGCTTCAAAGAAAAAAATTTCGCATCTTTGTGATTTTTTTTTTGCTTTCTCAATTTTTATTTTTTAAATGTGCATTCCTTTGTTTTGAATTTTTATTTTATTTATTTTATTTTTGTTTGTTTTGTTTGTGACATATGAGTGTTGTATGTGTTAAAAATATTAATATAATATCTACACAACATTTACCAAATATCTATATAATATCTATAAATTAATTAAAAAACATATAATGGTTAGAATACAACATGGATGAAATATCTATAAAATATCTATATTATAATTAATAATATATAAATATTATAACTCAACATTTATATTATAATTTAACATCTACACAATATATACAACATCTACAAATTAATTTAGGGATGAACAAAATTATTCAAATCCGACCGATTCGACTAACCATGTCGGTTTAAACTAATTGAGTTGATCGATTTTGATTTGTATATTTATTAGTAAATCCAATTAAACCCGATAAAAATCGACTGAATTCGATCGAACCAACTAATAGTGGCCGATTTTCAAAACTTAATTTTTTTAGATTGATTAATAGTGGTCGAGTTAGTTGATCCCTAAAACCCTACTAATTCGACCAATGCACATTTCTAAGTTAATTAAAGGCTGAAATATAACATATATGCAATATCTATGTAACTTCTATACTGTAATTCAATATCTATTTAACATCTACATAACATCTATAATATTTATATTTTTTATTATTTATTTAATTAACATCTATACAACAAAGAATTTGATTATAGAGTTGTTTTTCTTATTGATTTGATGATTTATTGATCGAGAATACTGAAGAAATAACTTTTATTGATTAAGAAGATGAAGATAAAAATTTATTGAAGAATAAGAAATAAGAAGATGAAGTTGTTAATGATACTGTTAATTTTTAACGTGATTTTATCGATATAGAAGACTTTTTTAATAATATGTAAATATTATTTTTGAAAATTACAGTATTTATATAAATAAGTTTCTTTTTTTTTTGTTCATTCTTGTGATTGCCCCTTTATAAAAAAATATTTACAAAACAAACACAACTCCTTTTTTTTGGGAAAAAAAATAACATTGAATCTAAAAAACACAGTAATTAACAAGGTTTTACACTGTGGATAGGTAGAATTTTGGTGTGAAATGAGATTTTGATGAAATAGACTACTAGCTAAACGATCACACGACATTCCCGTCTACTTCTTTAATCTTATTTCAGTGATTTGTACACTGTTATTAGTTATTTTTAAAGGAAAATAAAGGTTATTTTCACATTAACCTGAGACCTTTTTTTTCACAATTTTGAGTATAGTAACCTTAGAGCTATGGATTATAATGTTAAACCACCCACAAGCTACCTAAAAATTGTTAAAAATTAAAGCATATTAATCATCATAGCTTTATATAGCTAAATATATTTAAAGATAAAAATATATAATTTACCTGAATAATGTATTTAATTAAAATTATTTTCAAATTTAAAATTATCCACATTAAAAATTGAATTGCGTTATAAATTTATTTTCTTTACATTACAGAGAACGTTTATTTATGATTAACGAATGCCAAACGTCCTTTTGCAGATATAAAGTGAGTTCTATCATATTAATAATACGAATATCTTTAAAAGTAACATATGATTTTAATGAAAGAGATTTAAAGTTAAGATAGTAATGGATACCCATCAATATGGAAATAGAGAAAAAAAAAAAAAAGGAGTATCCATCCAACTCTATGGATTTTTTATATGATTACAAAATTAAATCAGAAAAGAAATTCAAATAGGGAACCTTATTTTATGCATAATTATAATCTATTGAAAAAGATGCACATTCTCTCTAATAGAAATAATGTAGAATTAGCAAATTAGATTATTTACATCACCACCTTAATTAAAATATATATATATATATATATATTTTCATATTAGTTGACATTTAAATCTTTTTTTTATCAAATTTAATTAGGCCCCAATTGAATTTTTTTTTCATTTCATTTATGAGAATGCTATTAGCCGTTGAGTTATTCTATCCTAACTCAGAAAATATTTGACTTACCAACCTTGCATGTATATGTTTTAGTATTTTTAAATTAATTTATACATTAATGACTATTAAATTTCCTTTTAAAGCATATTTAAATAAGAACTTTCACACTAAGTCAAATTATGATAAATTAAAAGACTTGTATTTTCTATTCAAGAGAAATAGTTCAGTTGATTGAAATAGAATAAAACAAGTCAAAAAGATAAATGTTACTAAATACGTTATTGAAGAAGGACAGAGGAGTCTTAATATACAAGTTATACTTCGAATATGATTAGTTTTATACCGTTAAATAAATAGGAATGATAAAATATATGGGATAAATAACAAAAAAAAAGTGTAAATTCTCTGACTAATCAAACTCATTTTTCGAATTTGTTATAAAATTTAAAAGAATATTTGTTTGCCATATTTGATAAGCTAAATTGGATTGAACCAAAGAATTTTGATTGGGTTGGGACCTCTTTCAACAAAAAGACATTCCAAATTACACTAATTTTCCTTAATAAATCTTTATTTTTTTTTGGTTTTCTTTATTATTTTGTTTTTGAGAAAGAAACATTTTAAACCAAAGATTTGGAACAGAACTCTTTAATGGAGAAAAAGAGAGATTGTTTATGGACAAGGAGTCCCCAATATTCAATCTTTTAATAAATAAACAAAATGAATTTAAAGCACGTTGCTTTCAAAAGATTGTTATATGTACAGAAACAGTGCACGACCTTCGTTTTCAATAATAATGCCGTTGGTTTTGGCTCTACCGTCTCTTTACTCTTTTTAGGCACAGAACAGTGAAACCAGGGTGCTCAGTTGGACACTCTAAAATTTCCTTCCTTTTTGTCTCTGTTTGTTCCTTCTGCTGTCAGTCTTTAGATTTTTACTATCAGATTACTATCCCTCACTTCCATTTCAAAACCCCTCCTTTTTCTCACTGCTTGCATTTATAATACTCCAAAGTTTCAGTCTTTCACTTGTTTCTGTTTGTTTTGCGAGAAAATATAAATATTTTTTTCTGGCAAAGAAGAGAAGGATAGTTCTGATTTTGTCCATTGTGTTAACAATGGGCTGTAAAAAGTGGGGAGTGTTTCCTGGGTTGGTGATGATGGCTTTCACAGCGTCGTTTTGCGTTGCTTTGACTGACCTTCGTGATGGTCATTCTCCCCCATTTTTCTTGCTTCTTTTTGTTTTTCGCATTTGATTCATGCTCTGTATTTGTTGTTGGATTCCCCAAGCATTTTCTTTGTTTTATTTTTCTCAAGTTTGTAACTTTCACTTGCTTGACTTTCAAAACTTCTTAGATAAATTATGAATTTTGTTTTTTTCCCAGTTACGGCGATGAATAGCTTGTTCCTTTCTCTGAACTTCCCGCCCTTGCTTGGTTGGCGTCCTGTTGGAGGAGATCCCTGTGGAGACGAATGGCAAGGTGTTAGCTGCGTCTTCTGGAACATAACCGCACTGTATGTTCGATTCCTCCTTTTGTCATTTGTTTGATTTTGATACATAAACTTCTGCAATAAAAAGTTCTCGTATTTACAGTAAACTAAATGGCATGAATTTGGGAGGATCCTTGGCAGATGACTTGGTGCTATTTGAATCTATCATAGAAATGTAAGTCTTATGGAATTGGGGCAGTGCAATTTGTTCTGATTCACCATGTCTCAATTATTTGAATCTATATTCACACCACTTTTTGTTATGTTGGTTTTTAAATTTTGATTCTGGAGTCCTAGATATATAATCTCATTAAGTGATTAGCCTATTATTTATCACCAAGTAATATGAAATATTTGTCAGGATCGTTTTCAAAATTATGATTCTTAGACAACTGAATAGTTTGTAAATCTCAGTAGTGAGTTGTGTGCGGTACCCATGTTCATGAATGTAAGTTTTTAAAGTTCTTCATGTAAAAAGTCTTACGATAATTTTGCATGTTTTGATGCAGAGACATGAGCAACAATCATATTGAAGGAAGTATTCCATCGAACTTGCCCCTTACCTTGAGGAGCTTGTATGTACATCTCAACCTTGCTTCCATAGTTTGACAAATAGATTCAGGCAAATTACTCTTCAGCGAATGCTGCTATCGATCCTTGTATTTAAATTTTCCCCAATTCAATTGTCTTCTTTGCCTTGTTTTAGTTCTCTTGCTGGTAACCAGTTTGATGTAAGTATTCCAGATTCCTTGTCTTCATTAACTCAATTATCATACTTGTAAGTTTGAATAAGAAGTTGTTTACAATTGTGTCACATTGGAGAGTTTTTTCTATATTTTATTTCTACATTTTAATCTAGGTTAATTCTTCTCAGGTCATTAAACGGAAATCATTTGAGTGAAGAAATACCAGATTTCTTTCAACAGATGACAAGCTTGACAGACTTGTGGGAATTTAACTCGTCAATTTTTTAAATCTCTCTCTCTCTTTTCTTTTTGATATTGCTTATAATCATATATCATGGTGTAGCGATCTTTCCAGTAACAATTTGAGTGGTCAGCTGCCTCCATCATTAGGGAATTTATCATCTCTTAGTTTATTGTGAGTTTCTCAACTTGATTTCCATGCAAAAATTTCCATATAATATTTCCATGAATTATGTGTGATTTTCACATTGCAGGCATTTGCAGAATAATAAACTTACAGGGGTTCTTGATGTTCTACAGGACCTTCCTCTTCAGGATCTGTAACTTTCTGGCGACTTTTTTGTCGTCTAAGTTCCCTTTTTATTAGTAAACCTTTTTCTTGGGAGTTGTAATGTTTTAAGTTTTTGTTATTTTTTCGTTTTTTTTTCCTGTAAGAGGAGCGGCCCATGCATCCTATAGTAGATTTAAATCGTTTGCTGCCCTTGGTTGAAGCGTTGTTGCATTATTTTTGGACAGGAATGTAGAGAACAATCTGTTTTCAGGGCCTATACCTGCAAAGCTGCTAAATATTCGAAATTTTAGGTGAGAATACTCTCTTTTTGTTTGTAATGATTTTCCTCTGCTCACGAATTTATGAGATCTTCACGACAAACCATTTAAAAGATGGACTATGGTATGAGAAAATAAGAGAACAAATTCTATTTTTGAAATCCTGCATTTGGTAGAAACTGTTGATTCCATATTCTGATGAGATTTAAAATATGCAAAGCCTCTAAATAATGTCGATGGCTAGCTTATTTTGAAAACCTATGGCCCATTTGCATGCCCAGATGTTTTGTATTACCGTCGCCTTCTGTGTCTCCCTTAGTGATGGTCGCTTGTACCTTGCAGAAAAGATGGCAACCCATTCAACACAACCATTATTCCTTCTCCGCCACTTCCAGCCCCTCCATCTCCATCTCCATCTCCAGCCATGTCACCATCTCCAGCAGAAACACCTGAGAAGAAGGGAGATGGGCCGCCTGCTCCAGAAACACCAAAGGCTGAAAGTTCAAGGTCATCTTTTACAAATAAGAGGGTCATGTGTATTGCTGTTTCAGTAGTAGCAGCAGTCATCATATTAGGTTTATGTTTTTTAATCTCAACATGCTATAAAAGAAAACAAGCTAAGGAAGGTGCTGAGAGGCATGGTCTAAATGGTTATAGGGGGCACATGGAGAAGCCTAGCAGTAAGCCTTCATTGCAAGCAAACTATCGAGAGAAAGGTAATTTTATCAATTCCTATGCTTCCATTCGAGTTTGTTAAATCTTATCATTTGACTTTTGTATCTTATTTATCTTGAGAAATGGCTAATTTTATTATTATTAACCAGATGTTTAAACTTGGTAAGAGTAATATTTTTGCTTTTGTATTTCATTTTGTCTTGAGAAATGGCCTTTTGAGAATTGAATTGAAAGTAAAATTAAAAGATTATTTTTAACCAGGTAACAGAAAATTGGAGATAAGTCCACAGCTGCAGGATGAGCAGGGGATAAATCAAACACAAAGATCTGAATTATCGAGGAACAACATAGATCATGAGATAGATATGAATTTGTATGCCGCTGCGGCCACCACCTCCCCTTCCTCCATGCCTTCTTGTTGACAAGGTTATTGTCAATCCAGTTGTGCCTGCAGAGGGGCATACAAGGAGTGGTTCAACTAAGAGACTGAAATGCTCAAGTTCTGCAAGGGTGTTTACCATTGCAACACTTCAGCAGTATACAAATAGTTTTTCAGAAGAAACTTTTGTTGGAGAGGGCGCACTTGGCAGCGTTTACATGGCGGAGCTTCCCAATGGAAAGGTAAGATTCTTCTGTTAATAATATGAACAGTAAAGCCATTTTTTTTCTCAAGATTGATTGTACCTGCTACATTTTACATTTAGCATATGATGTATCTGAGTTTTGTTGCTTTTATTTTCCAGTTACTCAAACCTTGTTCATGGTTCCTCTACTTTTGGTGTGTTGTTCAGCTGTTCTGAAATTTTTGTGATTAGAACATGTGAAATTCATCTTAAAAATAAAGTTCAATGTATAAGTGCTTTTTTAACAGCAGTAACTCAAATAGCAATGCCACAGACCCTATGTTGTTTCTCAAAAAATTGTCAAAGCTTCCCTTCTGACTTTAGTTTATTATTAACCTTCATTTTTTTTTTTTCATTTTTTTCAGCTCCTGGCTGTCAAGAAACTAACTAGTATGGCTATCAGGCAACTGTCGGACAAGGAATTCCTTGACCTAGTTTCTACTATTTCTAAAATTCGACATGCAAACATTGTGGAACTTGTGGGTTACTGTAATGCGCATGGGCAATGGCTACTTGTTTATGAGTATTACAGAACAGGGACGCTTCACGATGCATTGCATGTGGATGGTGAAATCCACAAGAAACTTTCATGGAATGCAAGTATCCGACTAGCTCTAGGAGCAGCTAGTGCTTTACAGTAAGTGGAGAAATCAACAATGAATATTAAATGTCCTTGTATAAGTTTAATTAAATACTCAATTTGGAATAATAGTCCTTATTGGACATCTATGATAGGCTAACCTCAGTTGTGGTTTGCATGATTTTTCAAAATCTATTTTCCTTCGTATTGTCAGTCATTAGTGGAAACTGAGTCTTCCTTTCTGCTTTCTCCTTTTTTTTTTTTCGCGTGTGATAAGGTATTTGCATGAAGTCTGTCAGCCACCGATTGTACACAGGAATTTCAGATCTTGTAATATCCTCCTTGATGAAAAGCTTGCAGCATGTATATCAGACTGTGGTTTGGCCCCTCTACAATCATCTGCTTCTGCAAGTGAGGTAATCTCTTGGTCCATTGTCTAACAAGCAAGTTTTAAATTTTTAGGAAACAATTTATGATTCATCATTAATGTGGGATACAATTGGGTGGGAATCATCTATTTAAAATGTGGAAAATGTAAATTACTAATGAAATGTGTTTCGAATAGGTGGTTTGGAAATCACAATGAATTCTAAGTTCGATGACATTGGTAAAGTATAGACATCCCATTTAGAGTTTGGTACACCGGGCATTAGTTTCTTATGCCTGGCTGTGAGGGCAGGCATTATCTCTAACCCGGGTGCATTTGAAGTAATTTGGTGAATGTTATGCAACTCCTAGTGGAAAGATATAGGGATGCAGGAAAGGCTGATGTCAGCAAATCTTCTTTGTTACCATCGTCTCTTGAAGTTTTAATGATCGGTCTTTTGTATGCAAAGTGTTTAAAATATGAATTATTTTGTATGGCTCATTATTTTTCCTCTCATCTATTTTAGCATATGAGTAAGAGTAGTGTAAAGGGTCTTATTGATTTGTCCACCTCCAAACTCATTAACCTTCTCTTGATTTAGTGCAAATGAAAAATGCTATACCCAACTAGAGCAACAAAATGGACTTGTTATTGGCTATTTGTTTTTATTTGGTGATATTTGGAGGTTTGATTTTTCAGTTATCTGGACGCCTCCTCAGTTCATATGGCTATGGTGCTCCAGAGTGTGAGTTGGGAAGTTATACTTGCAAGAGTGATATATATAGTTTTGGAGTTGTGATGCTGGAACTCCTCACTGGGAGGAAGTCTTATGACAGGTCAGTGATTTCTTGAATAAAGATTTTTTTGCTGTTGACTTTTATATAAAATGAATTAAGCCTAACATATCTATCATTTTATTCAGCTAATATCATATTATTGTCTTATGACATGTCTAGGTCTCGTAGTCGAGGGGAACAATATCTGGTTAGATGGGCAATTCCTTGGCTTCATGATTTAGATTCACTATCTGGGATGGTTGACCCTTCTTTAAACGGAGCATATTCTGCCAAGTCTTTATCACGTTTCGCTGACATAATATTCAGATGTCTGCAGGTGATTTTTTTTCTTTAAACAAACATCTTCTATTTAATATAAATTGCATACTTTTTGGAATAATGAATCCTGGGGTTTGGTGATTTGATAGATTTCCCGAGGTCTTTGAATTATCCAGAATTTATATATTTTTTTGCTGGTTAGACTACGAAAAGTGTCTGATATCTTTCTTATCAGTACATACAGTCTTCAAAATGTTTCTATTATATTACTAAAAAATGTTGAGAATGTTGTTATCATGATCTAATTTTTGTATATCATGCTAAACCTATCTCTAAAGGCTAAAACAATTTAAGAGAAATTACTATCTCATAGAAAGGTCATTCTGGGGGGACTTTTTTCCTGTGTTAAAATAAGAAACTAATGAAAAATTCCCTTATCTGGTGGACAGTTCACAATATATCCATTTGTTTATTCTTCTTTGTGCAGTGGGATCCAGAATTCAGGCCGCCAATGTCTGAAGTTGTGCAGGACCTTTTACGCATGATCTATGTAGGAGAGAATCTCAAGCACTCAATCAATTGAAGCTTGAATGGTCAGATTGGAGCTCAATGGTGATTGGTACTCATGATGTAAATAGAACAACATTGTCATTATCCATCTTTTATATACTGAAGGCTTGTTGGATCGAAATTTTAGAGATAATCCAGCAACAACTTTTTTTTTTTAATAGTAGTTTATTTATCTATTCATTGTTCCTTATATTCTTTGGAGGTATTTTCATATAATTATTATCATGATCTTGTATGAATGTGACATGCTGTTGTAATTATTCATTTTCACATGCCTTAGTTTGAATCTTTAGTTAATATAATTTTAACTCTTTTGATATGTCATTATCCATATAACTCAGCTCTTGCATCAGAAATATCTACTGCTTTGCTTGAACAGTCCCACCATTAATTATCTTCAAGCAATTATAAGTCTTAATTTGGTATTTTGGCTAATTGGAAATTTCCTGAGGTTGAAATGGGACATGGTGAATAAAATATGGTCCTCTGCATTGATCTAAAAGACTTAACATTCAGGGATGATACCCACACCCTTTTAAACTGTGCTTTTGCCTGCATAAATATAATAAAATACAGATTAAAAATTAGTTGCATTAAAAAAAAAAAAGAAACGTTGAAATTCTTAGATAATGATTTGAATCTTTATAGGTGAGAAGATGCTGCTAGCAAAGTCTGAGATGTCGGCTTGCTTCCTTACACAATCAGATACTAGTATTTTTTTTTCGACCACTTTTTTTTTGAGCAATTTTTTCGACCACTTTCAAACATAGACTGGAACATGACAACAATAAGCAGTGTAATGCCAATCACATGAAATATATTGTTATAAAAATGTCTACAAATATGGGCATTACTCTTCTAATTTTTTAATTTTATAACAGCGATGCCAACTGTCCAAATTGGATTATCTTGTATATGGTATGTCCAAGTCCGACTGCGTTACAGGCGGTACCGTTTTAAAATGTATTTATTATATACATTAATCCCAATTTGGTGGCAATGACCCTTAAACTATTCTTTATTGGGTCATTTCGAAACAAATCAGGGAAAATTGGAAATCTGATTATTAAAAAGAAGTTAAAAAAAAATTCCAAAAACTTGATGAAATATTTAACTAGAACAAGCTTGCGTTCACTTTGATTTTGACAGCATTATTTAAGATGAATTAATCCAAGCAAGTTGGTTCAGCTATAAAAGAAGGCAATTTGTGTTTACATTCACACTATTAAATGCCCACACTATTAAATGCCCAATACTCGGAAGATGGAAGAAGATGCCAAAACAATAACTTAATAAGCAATAACCCAATTTGAAAGTGATGGTTTAGTGTCCTAACTGAAACCTTTCATTTGCTAATGAGCAAAATGACTGGGACTTTGCAACTGAATTTCTATACCCACCCACCATTGCCAAAAAAAAAATTCTGAATTGGGTTCTCTAATTAAGGAATTATTCAATGAGTTCCATGTATATAAAAATTAAAAATTAAATGAAAATGTAGAAAATGATTTCAGTATCTCTAAATTACAAAATTAAATGTAGAAAATAAACTATTTTTTATATGCATCTGAGTGCAATGCTAATTTCCCTGTAATATAATCCCATCAATTAACTTGGATTCTTGGTTAAATTGCATGGCTATCGTCCTTTCTCTGTTCCATGTGGGGTATGTTAGTTATTATGAACCTAAATCTCCTTCACAAATTACTGTCTCTTGAGAATTAAGGAAATGTTTGTTCAAGACTAAGTACTAGACATGTTAAAATTTATGAAGTATGAGAGGAATTTCCGCATTGAAAAAAGATTAATCTAATATTGAAATACAGTATTAAGTCCTTATTAAGATTCATCAAGTAGATCTCTCATTTAATCAAGCTTCTCGACGCTAATAACACATTCACCCTCTTTTTCAAAGAAAAAAAAATAAAACATTTGTTGTGCTAGCCTAAGATATTCCCCTTTGCCTAAGAAATTAGAATCCAAAAATGTTGTTACAACCCCACAAACCCTAAAGGTTTTGCTTTCATTTTTTTTTTTGTTGATCAATTTCACCTTTTGACCAACTCTTTTTTTTTTTTGCCTTTTTCTCTCAATATTGGGAAAAGTTACATATATAATCCCAAAATCTTGTTTGAAGTTCTACATATTCTTTGCATATTCTTAGCCAATTATACTAATATGATCTTATTAGAACATAATGATATTGTAATTTTATGAAATTCTTGCCTAATAACCTCCACAAATTATTAGGGAATCTTGTTATTGACTCATTAATGGAAGGAAAGAACTTGTGCTAAGCTTACTATATTCAATAAAATTCATCTCTTGTAAAGTTGTCCATGTGAAAGCATTAGAAAAATTCAATTGATTGGCCCCAAATTTGGAAAAGAAAACATCAAGAAAGACATGTCAAGCACTTTTAAGTATGTTTGTATCCAGTTGTATTTATTAGATTAGCATTGCATATGATTCTTTATTATATAATTCATGATTGATCTATATGCCCATATCTATGACCAAAAGTTTGACGTGAGCTAATTCTCAATTAACATATCAATATCTCACCATTTTATCTTCAAAAATATCTTAAAATTTTCACTTAATAATTAATCTAAGAATCTTTCATTTTTCACCCAGCGCATATACATAACTAGAGTCTTAAAAAAAAAGAGATAATTTTTTTTTTAAAATTAATCTCGATTTCACTTTTTAATTATCTTTCTTTGTTTTATTTTCAATACTCATTTTATTTTTCATATAATCACTATTTTATAAATTTATTAATCTAGTAATAAATTATTTTCATTTATAAAAAAATATTTATATATATGATAATTCATAAAAAATAAAGTAAAATAAAAAATATTGAATCATAAAAATAAAATTTAAGAAATAATTGAAATAAAAATCATCACACAATATTAAAAGTAAAAATAGTAAAATAAAAATCAAAAGTAAAGAAAAGAAATTAAAAAAAAAAAGCAAAGATGGATTTAAAAAATAAGATTCAAATCTTGTTTTCAATTTATCCTTAATTTTTTTATTCATTACATGAATTTAAATTAATTTGGTAAAAAAATTATCTATTTCTCTATTTTTTTTTTCATTTGAATAGTATTACTTTTTTAATTTTTTTAAAAATATATTTATTTAGAAAAAAATGATTTATTAATTTTTTTTGCTTTTTCATAAATTAAAGAATAGTTAAGGGGGTAATTTAAAATTTTAAATAGAAATAAATAAATAACTATAAAATTTTAATAAATATATATAAATATTTTTTTTTTCAAAATAGAAGGGAAGGCAGTTGCCTCTACTATTCAACATGGCTTCTCCACTTATCTAATGGCAAGTGTAACTCTTCTAAGTAGAGTTAGGATCGATTTTCTTCCGCAGTGTAATATTAAAAAAAATATTATATGTTATTTATGAAATACTCAATTTTTTTTATTTTTCTAGCATAAATGAACATTTTCAATTCATATAAAAATTCAAACTGATTAAAAATTTGATTGGATTTATCCAAAATTGAATATATTATCTCTTTTATAACTCCAAGTTTAAATAAATTAGGAATCTTAGACGAAATTGATTTTTTTATTATTACATTTCAGTTATTTTTTTTGAAATTTAAAATTTTATATATCCAATTATAATTTTAAAACTAGAATGATGTACTTGTATTATGCGTATTTTAATTTTTTTATATATAATATAAAATATAATTAATATTTTTTTAAAGAAGGAAAAAAAGTAAATCAGATATTAAGAATGAAATATTATCAATTAGATGCAAATATGTAAAGTATTAATATAATTCTTATAAAATATTATTAATTAAGTGCAAATAAATAAATATTGTAATTATTTTATGATTTTTTAAATGCCATTTTTGCTCCTTGCATGTTTTATTTGATCCTCAATTTTACACTTAATAAGACATGTTTAGTATATTAAAATATATTTTTTGAATTGTTTCAAGAATTTATTGATAAAAAGAATCAAAATATTAATTTTTGATTCTATAACTTTCCTTAAAAATTAGAAAAATAATTAAAATTAGCAATTTAGATATAAAATAATAAATGAATTTGTTGCGTGTTAATTTTTTTTGAGAGAAATGAAAAAAATAAATTTATCTAAAAATAATATGAAAAATATAAAAGTGGTAAAATACAAATAAATATATTAAATTTTAAACTATTAAAATTTAAACTAAGTTGTTATAATAAAAATATTTTTAAGTGGATAAAATGTTTATTAAAAATAAGTCAAATAATATAAAACTTTATATTTAATTATAATTGGTAGCATACTATTAAAAAATTATAATTAATAATATGTTTATTTTAAATTATTTTTGAGTTATTTAAATTTATATTGATAATTTAAAAAGTAAAAATAAAATAATAATAAAAAGGTGAAAATTTTGAAATATTATTGCTCTAAGAATTATGATTCGCAAAGCCTATATATAATAGATAAAAAATCTATCAAAAATAAAATTAAATAATATAAAACTTTAAATCCAAATATAACTAATAATATATTTATTTTAAATTATTTTTAAAATAATTATAAATACAAATATACAAAAATATATGAAAGTAATTAAATTTATAATAAATGATAACAAAAAGATTAATGATAAATTAATGAGGGATAAAATAAGAAGAAGAAGGTGAATTTTAAAGTGAATTCAGGGGCGGAGAGGGGGTCCCGGGTGGCAATCGTAAAACCCTTGATTTTTAGGAAAATTGGAGTCTAGGGGTAAAATGGTAATTTTTACCTTCAATTCATATTCGAGTGCATTTTATAATGATTGGTGCTTATTTTCATAATGTGAGTGTTGAGATATTTGTTTTAAGTATAATATTGTGTTTTTGGCTTCGGGGGGTATTTTGGTCATTTTAACGGTCGGAAAATTTTCGGGTTTTGTTTTACTGTTTTTGATGTCATTTTGATAACCGTGATGTCGTTACGGTTATTTTAAGTATAATTTTGCTAGGGATTGTGTTTCAAAAATTTTTTGGGTATTTATTAATTTTTAATTAAAATGGTTGTGTTTCGGGAATTTTTCGGGAATTTATTAATTTTTAATTAAAATATTATATAATTGATTGTTGAATTTATAGATGAGATAGTGGAATTGATTGTTGAACTATATAATTATCTTTCCTTAGGTAATAATCCGGCTGAAGCTCGATGTCAGTAGGTTGTGAGGATTGGGCTAAGCTTTCTTTGGATACCAGGTAAGTTCAAGGGTGTATGTGTATTATTTGTGATGTGCTATTTGCTAATTAAGCTATTATATATATAAGCCTTCGTATATATTATTCATCCTAATTTCGCTATATTATCCTTTCTTGTCCTAGCCTTGCATGTGAATAGGAGACATAGAAACTTGTATGCTATTTGCTAAATGCCTTGATATGATATTGAATATTCTTGTGATGTGCGATGGTGTATCTAATGGGGACGGAGGATATGGATTGTGATTGTGGAGATTATCTTGTATATCGATATCGATCTTGTTCTTGGGGCTTATGCCTACTTGCTCTTGGGGCCACGTGCCTACTTGTTATTGGATATGATTGGAAGAGGAGGATGTTATATTTTGTAGACCCCGATACACCATCATGTATGTGATTTATTGTGGATGTGTACTTGATATATATATTACTTTGATATATATTGTATTAGTGTTTCTCTGCCTCTCATGAACTTACTGAGCGTCTATATATAACGCTCACACCCTTATAGATTGACTTGCAGGTTGCAGTTATATTCCTTAGTGAGCTCGGTCATTCTCCTTGTGGGTTCTTATAGTTTGATTGTGGATTTTGGTTCAATCTATAGAGAATTCTGGATATTTTTGGGCGGACCGTGTCCGAACCCTTTTTCTTGTAATAAAGGAGTAGACTGTTTCTTTGCATCTGATTTTAGTTTTAATTATCGAACTTGATTTTGGATAATATCATTTTCTATTGATGAATTGATTTTGGAGTAAATTTATTGAACTTAGTAATTTTGCACTTTAATAATAAATTTAAATTAGGCTTGTAAGGTTGTACTTAGGTATAATCTTACGCCGGTCACGGCTTCCCCGTTTGGGTCGTGGCAAAGTGGTATCAGAGCGCTAGGTTTCGATTTTGTTTATATACTATCCAGAAATCATTAGGATTGTCTTTCTAAAAAGTATTGCTTCCTTTCTGCGTTAATCAATCTTTTCCTCTGCTAGTAAAATACCCTCATTTGTTTGAGTCTTCAGGTGCGTTATTGATTTCGTGGGCGAAATCATTTCAAGGGGGTTAGAGTGTAGTTTATTAATAGTCTTGATATAGCACCATATGCATGCATATCATTACATTATTATTACATCATTATATGTATATGTGTTTTGTCTAGTATTATTTATGATAGGTTGTTATTATATTGGTTATTGGAAGAAGTTTTTGAATAATCTTGGTTTGTTGAGATATCTTGGTTTGTTGATATCGGATGTTATTCTTGAATAAGTCTGGATTGTTGGTAGAATGATGAGTATCATATGGATAAGTGTTATATTAGTAATGGTTTTGGTTGATTTGGGTTTGACTTGAACACTTGAGTTTTGACTTTTTGTGATGATGGTTGATGAGTGGAAGTTGAAAAGAAAATGCTTCTGTTTGATTTTATAATAAGCATAACCTGGAGCAAAACTGGAACAGTCTGTAGCGCTTAGTAATGTGGGGTTATGACCTGATCAACCATAACAACATGTGCTAAGTGAGCTATGCTTTCCGGATTTGTGTATAACTTAAATTATAAAAGTGTTTTGATGATAAGTATGTTATTGGGTAAAATTTCGACCCTTGATTTTTGGAGAAATTGGAGTTTAGGAAATATAAAAGTGTTTTGATGATTAGTATGTTATTGGGTAAAATTTCGAGGACGAAATTTGTTTAAGGGGGTTAGATTGTAAAACCCTTGATTTTTAGGGAAATTGGAGTCTAGGGGTAAAATGGTAATTTTTACCTTCAATTCATATTCGAGTGCATTTTATAATGATTGGTGCTTATTTTCATAATGTGAGTGTTGAGATATTTGTTTTAAGTATAATATTGTGTTTTTGGCTTCGGGGGGGTATTTTGGTCATTTTAACGGTCGGAAAATTTTCGGGTTTTGTTTTACTGTTTTTGATGTCATTTTGATAACCGTGATATCGTTACGGTTATTTTAAGTATAATTTTGCTAGGGATTGTGTTTCGAAAATTTTTTGAGTATTTATTAATTTTTAATTAAAATGGTTGTGTTTCAGGAATTTTTCGGGAATTTATTAATTTTTAATTAAAATATTATATAATTGATTGTTGAATTTATAGATGAGATAGTGAAATTGATTGTTGAACTATATAATTATCTTTCCTTAGGCAATAATCCGGCTGAAGCTCGATGTCAGTAGGTTGTGAGGATTGGGCTAAGCTTTCTTTGGATACGAGGTAAGTTCAAGGGTGTATGTGTATTATTTGTGATGTGCTATTTGCTAATTAGGCTATTATATATATAAGTCTTCGTATATATTATTCATCCTAATTTCGCTATATTATCCTTTCTTGTCCTAGCCTTGCATGTGAATAGGAGACATAGAAACTTGTATGCTATTTGCTAAATGCCTTGATATGATATTGAATATTCTTGTGATGTGCGATGGTGTATCTAATGGGGACGGAGGATATGGATTGTGATTGTGGAGATTATCTTGTATATCGATATCGATCTTGTTCTTGGGGCTTATGCCTACTTGCTCTTGGGGCCACGTGCCTACTTGTTATTGGATATGATTGGAAGAGGAGGATGTTATATTTTGTAGACCCCGATACACCATCATGTATGTGATTTATTGTGGATGTGTACTTGATATATATATTACTTTGATATATATTGTATTAGTGTTTCTCTGCCTCTCATGAACTTACTGAGCGTCTATATATAACGCTCACACCCTTATAGATTGACTTGCAGGTTGCAGTTATATTCCTTAGTGAGCTCGGTCATTCTCCTTGTGGGTTCTTATAGTTTGATTGTGGATTTTGGTTCAATCCATAGAGAATTCTGGATATTTTTGGGCGGACCGTGTCCGAACTCTTTTTCTTGTAATAAAGGAGTAGACTGTTTCTTTGCATCTGATTTTAGTTTTAATTATCGAACTTGATTTTGGATAATATCATTTTCTATTGATGAATTGATTTTGGAGTAAATTTATTGAACTTAGTAATTTTGCACTTTAATAATAAATTTAAATTAGGCTTGTAAGGTTGTACTTAGGTATAATCTTACGCCGGTCACGGCTTCCCCGTTTGGGTCGTGACAGCAATGGACTTCGCCCTCCCCTCCTCTCTCTTGTTATATATATATATATATAAAAGTATGCAATTATAAATATATATAATTATAATTATGTAAATTATATATTTATATATATAAATTATTAAATAATTATATATAAATGTATGTAATTATAAAAATATATAATTATATATTTTTATATATAATTCATTATATAATTATATATAAATGTATATAATTATAAAAATATATAATTATAATTATATTTATAATTATATATTTATATATATAAATTATAATTATAAATATATAAATTATATATTTATATATATAAATTATTTAAATTTTTATATATAATTTATATATATGTTATTGACTTTTTTGTATTATGTATGTTTTTTTTAATTAGTGGATATTTATAATTTTGTGATTAGGTATTTAGATTAATATTAAAATTTATATTATTTTTTTAATAAATAATTATTTTTTCAATTATTGCAAAATAAAGAGTGCATGTAGTAATTAAAAATAAAGAGCATATTTTTAATCTACGTAAAATAAAAATTACTATATATGCATATGAAATGGAGGTGAAATGTTTTTAATATCAATTTCCTCAGCTTAATTATGTAGGAAGAGCACGTTAAGACATAATTTAGCATAAATGCACTACTTTGAATAGATTTAAAATCTTCTCCTCTCCATACTATGATGCTAAAAAAAATTACCTAGCAAGATAAAAACAACAAAGTATACATATAAAACATATTAAAGGATAAAAATAAATAGGCTTATTTATGAAGGAATGTCTCTTGCTGTCATTTTACTAAATAATTCCTTTCCCCAGTTTAATCAACGTCCATTCAACCACCCAAAAAGCACTCCCTCTATTACATATTTTAATCATTAATCGGTTCGGCTGGTAGATTTCTAACTTATAATTAATTTAAAATATTTACAACAAGATAATCTCTTCAATTGTAGTTTAGACATACTTTTCTTTTGTCAAACTCTTTGGAAATGTATATAAAAATAAATATTGCTATTCAAACAATTTTCTTGGAACTTTTTATTGTAAGTATAGTATAAAAATAATATACACAGATTAAAAAATAATTAATTATTATTAATTTTATAAAAATTTTATTATAATTTATTTAAATATTTTTTAATATTTTTTAATATTTTATTAATTAATAAAAATAATATTAAAAATATTCAATTAATAATTTATTAAAATTTTTAAAAATAATATTTAAAATGAAATAAAATTTTTTTTATAACTTAAAATACAATATAGAGAGTAAATTTTAATATGAGAAGTTAGTTATTCTTACAGTAAATTATGTCTAAATTGATAAAATTGTATAAAAAGTACAAACTACAAAAAGTTAATATATTTTAAGTGTAGATTCGTAAATTACATATCTCAATGAATTCTATAATTATTTTTTTTTATCAGAATTCTATAATTATTTTTTTATCAGAATTTTATAATTAATTTGAATATAAAAATTTATTTAAAATTCTTTTAATTAAATAAATTTGATTTGAATTTATATCAAATAATACTTTAAAGTGATTTATTTTCCTCCTTAGATTAGGGGACCAATTAATATAAGAACTCAATTGAAAAGAAATTATCAAATTTTTATTTTTTTTAACATAAACTATAAAGAGTGAGTTAAAATTTTTTTTTCAATAATACATTATACATGAAATGAAATACTTAAGAACATAAATATATATATTATAAGAAATTAATGATTTAAATTTTAAGTATATTCTTTAAAATTATCACACGAAATTAATAGCAAAAGATTAAAAGAATTTTTTTAGAATTTTTTTTTTTACTTTGATAATTAAGAAAGTGAAATGCAAACAAATAATAAAAGGGCAAAAAGAGGACTTGGAACTATTACTCGTAATTATTTCCACCACAACGTGCTACAAAATAATAATAATAATAATAATAATAATAATAATAATGAGTTTAAAAAGGACATAAGAAAAAGAAAAAAAGAAAAATCCACGCCCACTTGACCACGGCGACAAAAGGGCATTTATGTCCACAAATTGTTGAATTAGAAAGATTTTAGTAATTTCATAAAAGAAAAACAGAGGAAGAAGCAACATATACAAGAATAGCTCAGAGCTCAATCATGGTCTGAAATCTGAATTCAACTGTTGTTTTTTAAACAACGACTATAATCTATAAGCTTCCATTTCCAAATATATGCAAATTAAGAAAAATCGGATTTTCACTGTGGAATCGATTCCACAGAAAAAAAGGATAAAATTTGAATCAAATACCTATCTTTCACCTTTGGATTTCCGCTTCTCTATCATTCCACGAAGTAAATAAAGCTTGTAGCTTCACAGTGTGAATTCCTAGCTATTTTTCTGGTCTAGTTTGTCTTGGCGCGGATTTCATTTCTCGGTAATTTCTATTTGAAGAAATGGCGAAGCGTGGATATAAGCTGCGTATCCTTGTTCTTCTTTTAATTCTTTAATGTATTAATGTTAAACTGGGATTAGCTTTGGTTTTGAAGCATTTGGTAAGATTATTAGGGTTTTCTGGTTTTTAAATTGTATTCAAAGCTGCTTGTTTTGAATGTTTTTGTTATTTAATTTGTAATTTCTATCTTTATGTGAATTTTTTTTAAACACATTATGGTTTTTTTCCCTCTCTTTAACAATCTTGAAATGCTACGCTTGAATTTTACTTGTCTTTTTCTATCAGAAGATGTTTCTTGCCAAGTCAAGAAGATAACTTTAGAATCCGGTGTTGTTTTTTTAAAATAATTTTTTATGAAGTTTACGTGTAATTCTTTGACTTGAAATGAAATAGAGGAATTTGTGGCGCATTCGATCAATGTAAACTGCCTAAGTATTGGTAAAAAGGCCTGTAGATTATTTATCACAGGCGGTGATGATTACAAAGTCAATCTTTGGGCAATTGGAAAACCCACTTCTTTAATGGTCAGTTCATAAGTGATAAGGTTATCACTTTGTTTTTTTTTTTCTTTTTACTTCTTTTGACCTATTTAAATTTATTGCTTATTTGGATGCTTCGGCTTCTCTTATGTGGTTTTTGTACTTGTGTTATATTGCCGACATTTATTTATTGTTAAAAAGCAAATGTAATAAATGTAGTGAGCTGGTGATTGTTTCGACTATGATCTAGCTTTTTATTTCCTTTTTTGAATATGAAGCCACAGCTTTTTAGATGAAAGAAAGGGGGCCTCTCGTTGTAGGAATAGCTTATTTGGTTCTAATGAGTGCCAATTATTTAACCAGATTCCCTATTTCTTTTACTGCATTCTGAAAGTTACCATTATATTCAGTATCTTAATGCAGTTTTGTAATTTTGTTGCCAAACTTTCGTGGCATGAGGCATACATCTTGGGCATTATTACCATGCAATGGCTAAGTTTATTTAATTATTGGAATTCATGTGCAGAGCTTATGTGGTCATACAAGCCCTGTTCAATCTGTGGCTTTTGACACAGCAGAAGTGTTCGTTCTTGCTGGAGCTTCCACTGGGGTGATAAAACTGTGGGATTTGGAAGATGCAAAAAGTAAGTTGATTAATTTGATTGAGTTATGTTCTGTTAATTAGAGTTCAAGCTGTGGTTTGGATAACCTGTTATTCTGTGCTGCGCACAGAAGGGATAACTTCTACTTGTTAGACATAAAATTTGAATCATAATTTTGTGTAAAATTTTGAGTGAAGTCACCTATTGTCTATCACTTAAGAGAATAAAGACGTGCAATTCTGCTGCTTAAGGGTTATTATATTTGCCAGCAAATGGTCAAGCTTTTATTATAACAGAAATAACTGGAACAAATTAAAATTCTAATATATTTGTTATTGTTCTTGAAGTGTAGTAGTACGCACTCTCACTGGACACAGATCAAACTGCACCGCTGTTGAATTTCATCCATTTGGCGAGTTCTTTGCATCTGGTTCTGCAGACACGAATTTGAAAATCTGGGATATCAGAAAAAAGGAATGCATTCAAACATACAATGGTCATACTCGAGGCATTAGTACTATACGATTCACTCCTGATGGCCGTTGGGTGGTTTCTGGTGGATTTGATAATGTTGTAAAGGTATTAACTGATCTCATTATCAATAACATGCATTAAATGTCGTTTCCAACCCTTCACTTGGTTCCACTGTTTTTGTAAAATAGGTCTGGGATCTTACTGCTGGAAAGCTATTACATGATTTTAAGTTCCATGAAGGGCATATTAGATCCTTGGATTTCCATCCCCTTGAATTTCTATTGGCCACAGGTAAGAACTTGATTTCTATGCGGTCTAGTTGGAATGAGATTTGTTTTGCATTTTTGCATGTGAGTGATATTAGTTGTATGATGACCATAGGCTTCTCTAATTTCTTCTTCTACGTTAATATGTTGCTATTCTATTAAAGATTATATATCATTCAAAGTTTTCATAATTCACTCTATATCCTCAGGTTGAAGCTTGTCTGTACAGCTAAATCTGATAGTATTACTTTCTGTGTTCTTCACATTCTCGAATAAGCATGTTTAATCAATTTCTTGTACGACTCAACTAGAAAGTTGTAACACACAATTCGTTTTTTCAGGTTCAGCAGACAGAACTGTGAAATTCTGGGATTTGGAAACTTTTGAACTGATTGGATCTGCCAGACCTGAGGTATCTGAGCTTGCTAACATTAATCATTAAAATAGCACTATGCTTAATTTTGTCCATGAAGCATGAGCATCATATAATGTGGTTGATCTTCTATTTCTTTCTGGATTGCAATTATTTAATATTCAGTTGAGTGGAAAAGGGGGCAACTTAGTGTGAATGTTTGATACTCCTGTTTATACTATAATAAGTTATGGCTTATGGTTTTTAATTTCTTGCCTATGGCAAAAAATGGAGTGACTTCTGTGTATGTTGTAAAAAGCTTTTGTAAACGAATTTGTTCTCTGTTGAGTTCCATGGTGCTTGTTCATAAGTTATGTGCAAGCACATGGATTGAAGTTCTCGTTAATGGAGTACCAAAGTGGCCTGTTTTCATCATTGATCTCTGTCTCAAGAACATGGCTCTGACAATGCTTGTACTGGCAGTGTATATTTCTTAAACACTTTTGCTCTGTCATTCGAATTAAATGCACCTCCTCACATAATTTCACTGCACTTGATTTATCAAAATAAGTTACTTTTTTCATGCTAAAAATAAGAAAGTTGGCGGGATCCTCATCTAATGCTAAGTTCTTCATAACTGTATACAGCTACTGAATTTCAAGAGTAGTTTTGACATGTGGATTGGGCATGCTTGCTTGGATAAAGTTAGAGTCTGGTGGCGGTTTCGCTCATACAGAACCCTGCAGTCTTCTATTCATGCATTTCTCTACATCATAGGTTGAGGTCCCTGTATCTACAATCAATGCTTTTGTTGTCTCGATGCTTGTAAATCATTTTGTTGCTGGTCCTAACTCATTCGCTATGCAACTGTTTTGCAAGTATTTTGTTGTGCTTTTGCTACACTGAGTTGTGCTTGATTTCTTCCTTCTCTTTATCTGACTTTTGGCATTATAACCTCTTAATTTTATTTTATGGATCTTTCTTGGAAACTTACAAAGAGGAGTCTTAGGAAGTAGAAAGGGAAATTTTATATTCTTCATGCTGCTCTTGTTAAAATTAAGAAGGGAAAAAGGGAAAGAAAATGAGAGAAGTTTTCCTTTTAGGTCTATCAAATTCTTCTGTGCAATACAGGTGACATGTTGAAAGAAAACTTATTTAAGGGAAGTTACATGCTGCTCTAAACATCATAAACATATCAAGTTAAGCTTTTACATTATAGTTTTTAACCATAATTGCTAAATAAATAAAGTAAAAATGTATTTCCCTTCCATCGTCCCTTTTGCATATGTATTCCCCTATTCTGTATTCCCCTTTTCTTCTCCCCCTTCAAGGGCAAACTGACATAAAGTGCTAAAGTGTCGAATGGCATTGTTTAAGCGACGTTCAACCAATCTTTTTGCCATCCATTTCTTGATGGTTTTCAGTACTCAAGTATCTGTTATTATTTCATGCCATATTCATAGTTGGTAGGGTGGAAAGGCCTCAATTGGAATTCACTGTCAACTGAGCAAATTTTTGCATCATGTACCTTTTTAACCCTTTTCCCAAAGCCTTTGTGCTTCTCACTATTTTCAGCTTTCATTTGAGGCTTCTTTGAACGTCCTATTCTTCTTTTAATCAATTTTTATATTGATCATTAGTAACTTTAATTTGTTGAAAATGCTTCTTTTCTACTTTCCAGGTTACTGGAGTATGTGCAATTACCTTTCATCCTGATGGGAGGACACTTTTTTGTGGATTAGATGATTGTCTGAAGGTTTAGATTGTTGTCATCATGAAACTTAGCATTTGAATCTATCCTAGAACATAATTTAAGCATGGCACCTAAATTGCAGGTTTATTCTTGGGAGCCTGTAATTTGCCATGATGCTGTTGATATTGGGTGGTCCTCACTTAGTGACCTCTGCATTAATGAAAGAAAACTTCTGGGCTGCTCATACTATCGAAATTCTGTGACAGTTTGGGTAGCAGATATATCGGTACCACCATTTTCTGTTGATGAGCTCCTTATTGTTTTCCTTCTCAAAATTTTGTAAATTATTGTAGTCGTACTTATTTTCCCTTTTCACTTAGATTTTGAAATATTATAATTTGATTTTCCAATTCTTCCAATTGGCATTAATTGTGTCATTAATCTTTGCCTTATTCTATTCAGCTGATTGAGCCATATGGAGCTGGCTTTGTACCAGAAGAAAGTGACTGCACAGATAAAAATTTTAATATCACCAAAAGTAATTCTCCTGACAAATTAAGGAATGGAGTGAGATCGACTTCAGATTTATGCTTGATTTCTCCTGATTATGAGACTAAAGAAATAAAGAACATATATGTAGACTGTAAGTTGTTATTTTTGTAGTTCTATCAACAAAAACATAGTTCCTTCCTAATAACCCCTTTTTACTGTTCTATGCAAGTGCTTTTGTTCATATTCAAGAATGTGACTGGTCTCATATTGCAAGTTTTGTTCTATCTAAATACAATAATGGTTTTAAAACTAATGTTTGTAAGCTTTTTATTTGGCGTCAACACTACTGATCTTTAAAAATATTTGAACATAATTTTGGATAAGAATTTACAATAAGAAACAGAAAGTGCAGATACACAAAATATTTGATTGGAGACTCATTTTTCATGGGATAATTATTGTGTTCTGTCATCATCTGTTGGTTTTTGATAGTGACTAGTGAGCATGTTAAAGGGGAGTTTTGGCTTGTGTGGGGGGGAAAAAGGCCATTTGCCAAGGCCAAGTTCAGGCAGACCAAGTTAACATAGAAGTCTAAATTCAAACTGAACTAGAACTTCTGAAACTCAGTTCCATCTTGATTTCTGGGCCATGTACACGAATAGGAATTAGTGCAAGTTTAAAACTTGATACTGTTTTGGTATCATGCTGCATTCATGGGTACCCAATGCAGATATAGCCTGTGCATTTATCTTCCATTCTGTTAATCCCTGGTTGTCTTATGTGTTTTTGCATCTTTCATGTAAAGCTACTGGTGGAAATCCTGTTTCTTCACAAAAAACAGGGTTAACTTCACCAAAAAAGGTTCTCCCATTGGATTTGAAGGAAATAAGTAGTCCAGCGACAGTGAAGAAAAGTTCTGTAAAAGTAGTGAATGAGAAAGATGGTGGAGAAGCATTTTCTAAATCTTTTATTGCACCCACCATTGTGCCTCGGGATGGTCCTATGGAGAAGAAAACTTCCAATTCTGGAAAGGAAACTGTCACCTTTTCAAGGACAAAACCTGGCATGTTGCTCAGGCCAGCTCATATGCGGAGACCATCAAATATCAAGAATGACGTCGAGAAGCTGTCAGTAGCTCTTGAATCTGAAAACAGCAATATATCAAGCAAGGAAGATAGTAAAGTGGATCTAAAGTTGCAAAATCTGAACATATCAGAAGATAGGGCACAGAAATCCTGTGAAGAGAAAAGTTCTAATGTCAAGTGTGTTGCAGAGAAGTTTAAAAAAAAATTATCCCGAGAGACACCCTGTGTTCAGGAAAATAGTAAGATCTTATTCATAATCATGCATCAATGTTCATGATTGAGAATTTTCTTTTATGTTCAGAATTTGTTTTCTGATAACTTCTTTTTTCCATCAAACATTTTGTCCTCACCAGATTTGTCCTCTTAACATGCATGAATCTTTTAACCCTTGCTTGGACTTCAATTCAATCATCAAACATTTTCCTAGAAATTTTAGCTTAGTATCTGATTTCATATTTTCACTTCATCATGTCTGACGACATTCACATAAATCACTGGCTAACTCGCTGGTAGAATGTAGATACCGTCTGATCATCTTTCGGTAGTTCTTGCTATGTTTCACTTTGCTCCAGTTGCATTCTTTATGACCATATGATATCTGTTATTCCATCTGTATATTTTCATTCTAACCATGCATTTTTTTTATGTTCTTTTAATTGAATATTCTGTGGCTAGCTTTTAAACTTTACCATTTTGTTCAATGGTGGCAAGAAATGCAGTTCGCCAATATTCTTAATAATGTCATTGCTTCCAGCTTTGATGCTGTTTAAATCCTCAAAATCATCATTGTTTGCTTTTCCGGTTGATAAATCCAAGCTCTCTTTCTCAACCTTTAGAAATCCGCTTGGACTGATGGATTATGCAATAGGGCATAGCTTTTCTTCAGTGATTGAGCACCGATCCCCAATTTTTTGTCCCTTAAAAGTTCTCATCTTAATTTCATCCCATGCATGCTATTACTTTTATCCCATATTCTTCTTGTTGGGAGCTTCTGAATTTGGTTTCATCTCAGTTAAGGTTTGTAACATATATATTTACCAGCAGTAATGATTATTTTCTCTTATTTTCAGGTGATAAATCAGTCGATCCTCCTGTTAAAATTGTCAATGGAGGTCTATCAGTACTTCTCAACTGTGCTATTTTCAAGATTACACAGATTGCTTTCAAATTTATTGTGTTTTAAATATTTGTATTCTTTTATTCTGGCAGTTGCTGTTGTATCAGGCAGGACTCGCAGTCTGGTTGAGAGGTTTGAAAGACGAGAGAGATTTACCAATGAAGAACCATCAACAAATATGGTTTCTCAATTCGTACATGAAATAAATAAGACATCCACCATATCAAATAACCTCACCCCATGTGCTATACCTGAAGTGGATAGAAAACCTATCAGAGCAACTAATATGCCTTCTCTTGTTAAACCTGAAACCAAAGAAACATCTATCACAGCAACTACTATGACTTCTCATGTTATGCCTGAAATGGATAGAACAACGACAATAACTGCTGCTGTGATCCCTCAAGTAATGCTTGAACCCAAAAGAACACCCAACAGGGCAACTAATATGCTCTCTTGTGCTATGCCTGAAATGGATAGAACAATATCGATAGCTACTACTGTGACTCCTCAAGTATTACTTGAAACCAAAAGAACACCAAACAAAGTAACTAATATGCTCTCTCGTGTTACATCTGAAATGGATAGAAGTCTCGCTATGGCAACTGCCGCAACGTCTCGTTTTGTACCTGAAATGGATAGAACTACTGTAACAGCAACTAATATGACCCTTCGTGTTATACATGAAACAGATAGTTCACCTTCCACAGCAACTACTATGACCCCATGCGTTGTATATGAAATGGATAGAACACCTCCCACGCTGGTATGATGTTTTGCTCCCTTTTGAAAGACCTTTTATGGTCTAAACATAGGCAAACATGGCATCTCTAGTGGGTTTAAAATTTTATTTTCTGAATGACATAGGCCTCAGTTGAAACATGATAAAACCTTTAGTGTGAACTTGAATTTGACGACTAAAACTTTTGAGTTGGATCAATGGAATGAGTTACATGGATTGGACATAGAAGGTTGCTAAATATTGTCCATATCTAGAATCTGGACATCACCATTCACTGTTTGTTGCTGTAGACATCACCACTGACTGTTTGAAGTAGAACTTCGGTGGTTTTCTTTCCTTCTGAAACCTCATGTGCACCAGTCTTTGATGGCTTAAACTCTTTTATTCCTTTTACCTATGAATTAGTTGGCTTTGAAACAGTCATTGGTTACTTAGTTGTGGTTTCTAATTAGGTAATGAAAGTATGAAGTGTTACTTTTTGTTGCAAAAATTATTTTTATTATGGGAGAACACATTTTTGAAATTTGTAGCTCATTTTCAGAATTAATTTTATGAATTCGGAGCCTCTGTTTTCCCCTTACATTGACTGAACTCACTCAGTTCTTCTCTTTTGATGATGTCAGGAGGAACCTCAGATTTCTGGAAGGGACTCGATTTCTTCTAATCATAGGGATATTAGTGAAGATTTGATGCAAATTCATGATGTCTTCTTAAGTACTCTAAAATCCCGCTTGACAAAGTTGCAGGTATACTAAGCTAGTTTTTGAGATTGATATTTAAAAAAAAAACAAATGGTACATTGCTTAAAAAATTTTCTTGCAACTTGAGATGGATGAGGTTTTTTTTTCAATTAAAATTGACCTCTAGAAGCCAGACATGTTGACCTTCCAGAGATTCATTTAACAGTGAATATATGATAAATGGCAGGATATTTCAGTACTTTAATTAAATTTTGAAGTTTCTTTCTTGATTTTTCTACTTCCCTTTTCTTGGGTGAAAATCATGAAGATACTATTTCTGATGTCATTCTGCAGGTAGTTCGTCATTTTTGGGAAAGGAATGTCATCAAGGGTGCTATCAATGCCTTGAGGAAACTGCCAGATCATTCTGTGGGTATTTACGAGAATGGTTTATGTCTGTTGTTTATTCTGTTTTTGATTATTGCGATCTTTACTAGTGGTTTATCTTGGATCTTTGATATGTGATAATATATAAATGCCGCTGCAGGTGCAAGCAGATGTAATCAGTTGTCTCATGGAGAAAATGGAAATTCTCACCCTAGACCTATTTTCTTGCTTGCTTCCTGTGCTTGTGGGCTTACTGGATAGCAAGATGGAAAGGTAAATTGTGGGCTTACTAGGTAGCAATATGAACCCTGGGATGTTGCATCATCTTACTGCCTCCCTTTCCTATTATGAGCCATGACCCTGCAACTAATTGATGTTACCCTAAACTAGCACTGACCTTGGAATGTCTAAAGTTGCCATAGCATACTCTCATCATGGATGTGAAATGTTGATTAAAAATAGGCTTAGTAACATAATACAGTAAATTCCACTTGTCATATTGAAGGTCCCTTAAAGTTTATTGGCCTATGGGGCAACAAGTTTCTTTTACTGGTATTCATAACTTATGATATTGAGTGCCTCTACTAAAAGAAACAATCATTGATATTGAATGTCCATAGATCTCTACTAAAAGAAAACAATAATTGGATAGGGCAAGAATTGCATCTTGTACCTAAGACATCGAGATCAGACTGTCAAACCTTGAACTGATCTCATTTCTGGACATATAATGCATCAATAGGCATTTGTTTCCAAAGTGGTATTATATTTGGAAGCAAAAATGAGAAACTTCCAGAGATTTAACTTGCATTGTTAATTTACAGGCACACGAATGTCTCATTGGAGATATTACTGAAGCTTGTAGCAGTCTTTGGCCAAGTAATACGTTCAACTGTTTCAGCTCCTCCAGCTGTTGGTGTTGATCTTCATGCAGAGCAGAGGTTTTATAATCAACGTTTCTTAACAGTTCCTAAATGATATGAATTAATCCAAGTTTTTGTTTTGCCACTTACATTGATAATCTGAATGCAGGCTACGGTGCTGCAATCAGTGCTTTGACCAGCTGCAAAAAATCCAGCAAATTCTTCCGACACTTATAAGGTAAGCAGTAACCTTAATTCTCTTCTTTTTTTGGCTACGATTCGTGTACAGTAAATCCAGTAATATATGAAAAAAGGGCGAGACTCCATGCTGAGCCCAAAACTGTTGACTGAATGCTAGCAGTTAAGTGGATGTCCTTATAAAAATTCTTGCTTCTTCATTCTCGATTGATGATATTATATAATGCTTTTTAGATGCATGCAACATGTCACTTTCTTTAGTTGTTTGTGATTTCTTCCACACTATTACAGCACTTTGAAAAAAGAACATTTGCTACCTTTACTATGGATGCCAGTTTTTTTTTTAATGTTATTTGGAAGTCTGGTGCTTTTCCTTGTTGCAAACATGACAACTAAGAATCAGTGTGTTTGCTGCAAATTTTGTTCAGGAGAGGGGGATTAGTGGCAAAATCTGCTCTAGATCTGAATCTAGTCCTCCAGCAATCCTAGCTGATATTGCTCTGATCAGAATAGTTTCGAAGGATCCTGTTGAAGCAGAAAATGCTGCTATCTAAAGTCAATTTCTGCTGCGAGGGTGAGTGCTCAGCCGATATCTTAAGAGGAATATAGGCAAAGGGTATGCTACTTTCGCATGTGATTTTGTGCATCTCACAATTTTGTCCTGCTGCTGCATATATTTTGCTGTCTGCGTCAGCCTTCATTTAGTGACGGAGTTTTAAACCTTAGCAGTCTCATGAGGTAAATCTTTAGAGCAGTACCTTTAAATGCCACTATCATTGCGTGACTATGGAAGGTGATCATCTTTCATAAAATGCTGTACCTCCTTCTGGCGGTACCTTCATGATTTTCACTGTAAGTCTTTAAATTTATGTGGCCTTGTCTATTTCTATTTTTTAAAATGTGCAAATGAATGTAATTATGTGGCAATTCTTCTGTATACTACACTCATCATATATTCAATGAAATGCATAGATTTCTTCAAAGACTGGTCTTCAAATTCGTTGCTTGTGTATAAGGAGAATCTCATTTATTGGGGATGCCTTTTTCATTTAATTGATTAGTATATTGCTTGAATGCTTGTTTTCATGATTAGATTTCTATAAAATTTTACTGTTGATAGGGAGAATCTGACTTTTGAATTGGGTGACTAGAAAAAGATGTTTCAGTTTCAGGTTGAAAATAGGAGATGGTTTGCATAAATGAAGTGGTCCACCAATATAATTATAATAGACTAATACCAAACAATAGGAACAAGTAGAAGATTCATCTTTTATGGCTGCCACTAAATAAATATATATGTTAGGGACAGAAGGGAACAATTTGCCAAATCACAATGGACCAATGCATGGAGGATATACTTGTGGCATGCAAAATGCCATGTGGCAAGTCCACTTAATTATTCCTTGTTTGTTCATAAATCATAATAAATAAATAAAAAAAGCTTTTCTTTTTTCTTATTCCTCATCCCCTGCATTTCTGCCATACAACAATACGCAGCAGACGCCATTCACGTCTCTTAGCTGGACCAACTTCAACCCTTTTATCAGGCCAATCGTATGTCATCTTTTGTTTTGCTTGATAACCTTGGAACTGAACCTTTTTTTTTTTAATCTTAAGGATGCCATGTAAAATTTATTTCTAGGAAAAGGACATCAATCTTTATATAGGATATGTTGAAACTATTTCATTAAAAATTTTCATATTGTTCTGTTTTGTGTATTTTTCAATTAAATTTTATATAAATTAATTGGTTCTATATGTATTTTTATTGATTGATATTAATATTATTAAAATTAAGATTTAAATTTAATAAATTAATTGCTATAAATTTTTGTATGTTGAAATAATTTAAGAAAGTATACGTTAAAAAGTATCATTACTCGTGTATTATACATGTTTAAGATTGGTGTATATTATATATGTCTAGTCATGGTTTAGCGATGAGATTAAGTGCTTCTCTTTTAGATAAATTTAGGTTTGATCATCTTCTCCAGTATTGTTGTAATGTAATGCTAAAAAAAGATTAGTGTATATTATATTATTATTTATCTACAAATAACAAAAATGTAAAATTTTTCATTTTTATGTCAAAATAAAAGAGGACTGTTATTTAATATTTATAGATGAGAAAATATTGATAACTATTTTCTTTTATTCGATATTTTTTATTCACATGTTAATTAAAATATATATTCTAAAATTAACATGCAAAATAAAAAAAGACATTTTATAAATTAATTGATATGTGTTTTTCTTTATCTTTATAGAAGTCGATCCTAGGTACAAAAACGATCATTTGGAAAATGAGAGGGGAAAAAAATCTAAGTTTTCAAAGTCAATGGCTGGCTTTTAACATAAAATGTTTCTTGGTGGCAAAGGGGAAGGTTCTATATTGATATATATATATATATATATATATTTGGTGTAAGGTTCTATATTGATATTTAATTTAATGTGGAAGGACCTCTTTTAAAGTAAACTGTACTGAGTCAAATATCATCAATTTCATTATTTTTCTCCTTGATGGACACGTTATGAAAGTTGCCAAGAATCTTCACTTACATTTCTGCGTTCCACAACTGCATAACAACTTAATAAATTTAATTTTGATTAAAATATAAATTTTAAATATTTTTAATTCTAAACTCTATTCTAATATTATTTAAAAAAAATATTAATTACTCCGCGGTAAAAAGTGCTCGCATGGGTGAAAAAAAAAGGTGAAGGAAAAGGAGAGATGCCTCCAAGGTAAATTTTTTTTTACTCTGGTAAAATCCAATGAAGATATGAATTTCAAAAAGAGAATAAGACAGTGGAGATGGATAATGGATACGCTGAGACACTATGCAAAATTATTGAGGGCAGTCCCCATTATATGTATGAAAAATTCTTATTTACACATCATGTTCTCAATATTTATTTCACTTATAATTATATAAAAAAAGATCAATTAATTAATTTAACTTAAAAATAAAACCTATAAATACAATTTCTCATAATAATTAATTAATTATAATTCTGTAAAAAATATTTTTACTTAAACCATTCGCCAAAAATTAAACAATTTTAAAATAAATATTTCTTTTTACAATATGTGAAAAGGGGCAAAAATGTAAATTTAAAGAATAAAGTGGATACAGAAGCGAAAATAAAGGCCATCCAGTGTATTGAGAACCCGAATAAATTGATTTTATTTTGTTTTTTATTTTAAATTAAGAACAAATTCTAAAATAAGGTTGAAGAGGGTATCCATGTTTTTCTCATTTAACAAACATTCCCTTGTTTCTTTTCTGATTTTCCGTTCTTTCAAATTTTTCTCTTCTTCTTTTTTTTTTTTTCCTTCTTTAATGTTCTCTCTAAACCACCAAGAACATTAACAATCTGTCAGACCCTTGTCCCAAGCTACTTATTTTTCCATTTTCTTCTTCTTCTTCTTCTTTAAAAAAAAAAAGAATCCTATCCAACAAATGATTAAATAAATAAAACCCATAATTTTTTTTCTTAAAAAAAAAACCTTCTTCCCCTCAAAACCGCCTCTCTTTGGCTCCATACCCAGAAAGCGGTTTTCCGTTCTTTTCTCTGCACGCTGCCATTCGGGTCCGGTTCGTCTTTCAATTCTTTTATCGTATATTATTTCCTTTTTTTCTCCTCCGAATAAGGCGGCGTTGTCTAAAGTGAGCCAGGGGTGCGTAGGATTAAGAGAGAGAAAAAAAACAAAGGTAGCAGTGTTAGTGAAGGATTGATCGTGGGCGTACACGTGGACGGATTATGAGTATGGTTATGGTGACAGAAAAGTGGGGCACATGGGAAGAATTGTTGTTGGGTGGGGCCGTTCTCCGTTACGGTACGCGAGATTGGGATTTGGTCGCCGCCGAGCTTCGAGCCCGAATCGTTTGTCCCTACACTTTCACGCCAGAGGTCATTTAATTTTTAATTTTTTTTTAAAAAAAAGTAATTAAAAATTGATTAAATGATTTTTATCTATTAATTTTGTTGATTAATTAATAATTTATCCAAAAACAATTGTTTTGCTGGTGGTTTCATGTAAAGATGAAATGTCCAAATTACCCTTCCATTATCAAATGGAAATTATCATAAAAGTCTTTTCAAAGCATAAATTAAAAATTAATTACGTAAGACAAAAACATATTGTTGGCTTTGGTTGGAAGCAAACATGACAATTTAACATTCGCATATATAATATTACAATAAATAAATAATATATATTATGTCTCGACATTGACTTGTGTTTGATATGTTGTAGTACCACGTAGGACTTGAAAGCTAAAGTTTGAAATTATTTAATTACAATTTATTATTATAATAATAATAATAATAATCACTGTCAGCATATTAAGGTCACGTGAGACCTAAGATTAAACTAATTGGTAATGAAAGTAATTATGAACATTATTCTTCAAAATTATGATCATAATAACTCATTGTTCTGAGCATTACGAAGATAGTTCAGTTATGGAGATGTTGAATTTATTGAAAGATCATGAATGAGATGTACCAATGTGCCTTCATGGTTGACTTTTTCTTTTTCTTTTTCTTTTAGAATTGGGAATTGAGATTTAATGTTGGTGAGAATTAAATTAAAGAGTGGTCTCACCTTAATGCACAAAATTTTTCATAATTGGTTTTTAATAGACCTTGTCATATTTTCATTCAAATTTATCACCAAGTTAATCTCTCTGGTCTCTCTGGGTTTTTTTGTAATGTAAAATTTAGTGGTAATTTGACTATTCTCTCATGTAAATATATATATATATATATGCATATTTGCATACTCAATATACTTAAAAACAGTTCTTCAACTACAGATATGTAAGGCCAAGTATGAGGACTTGCAACAGCGCTATTCAGGATGCACGTGAGTAGGCCTTTTTTTGCAATTTATTTGAAATTTTGAACTTGTTGCTTAACCAGGGTTCTGAAATATAATTCCATGTTTAAATCACTATATCAAAATGGCTCATTAATTACTTCATGTTATATAATTTTCCTTAGAGCTTTGTTTGAAGAGCTACGAAAGCAGCGAATGGCAGAATTAAGGCGAGCTTTAGAAATTTCTGAAGGTTCTATTGGGTCTGTAAGCTGTTCTTGTGCAATGTAGACTTTATTTTTACATTGAAATCGAAATGCTGCTTATTTATTATATCAAGCTCATGTAATCTGTACTTGGGAAGTTATGATCAGATTTTCACTTTCTTTTTCTATTCTGAAAATTGTTGCATTCCTAAAGGCACTGTGCAACAGACGTCTTGCGTTATTCTTAATAGTTTTTTCATTTGGTCTATTTCAGATCACTGGTATCAAAGCTTGAAATTCTCAAGGCTGAGAGAAGAGATGACAATAATATTGGTTATGACTCCAGTCAGACTGAATCACTTGTTCCATTTCAGAAATCTGATGGAGTTGAATCTTCTATTAAAGGGGCATCAAAAGATGGACTATCAGCTGGGAGTTTCACTCAGGAAACCAGGACAAATTGGTCACATGAATGTCAGGTTCCAGTTTCTTTGTCAGTTGAAGAAATTGAAACTAAGCCTGAGGTTTCAGTTTCTCCTAAACAAGAGCAAGTCTTGACCATAGTGAATTTGGCAGAGACCTTTTGTACGGGGAAGGGAGCAAGTATTAGGAGGAGGAGAGGGAAGAGAAAGAGGAAAGATTGTAGTAAGGATGTGAAGGAAGGGAGTATTGGAGAAAGCGAATTTTGGGGATCAACTGATGTTTTATCAGCTGCACGATGTAAAGAGAATTCAACCAGCAGTTCTGTTCAAACTGGTAGATGTTTTGGTACTGAAGATAAAAATAGAGGTTCAAGCAGGGATGGAGTCCCTGATCTCATGGGAATTTTCGATTTTATTGCAGAGAATAAATGTGCCACTGTCTTTCAAAGACGGCTTGATAGCCAGGTATTGATGCTACTTTATGTTGCCAATTTAGCTTGTCATTTTATTAAGTGCTCGTAAGAAAATGTTTTGGCCTGATTGCTTGAGCAAGTCTATATAGTCGATGATTGATTTTATGTTTAATATGATTGTTTTAAGCCTGCTTGATGGTAGCTGGAAATTATTTTATCTAATGTGAACAAAAGTAGTTCATTTTTTGTGCTCTTTTATTTATTTTTTATTTTTTTGCCTCTGTGGTATTATTTCGTGGAAAGAAATTTTTATTGCTAAAGAAGACGACTTTGGCAATGTATTAAATCAACTAAATTTTGCTGGTTTTTAATTTCCTTTTACAGAAGAGAGGAAGATACAAAAAAATGATATTGCAGCATATGGATCTTGATACATTAAGGTCAAGAATTGCCAGTCACTCGACCACATCAATTAAAGAAGTGTTCAGGGATCTCCTGCTACTCTCTAACAACGCCCTAGTCTTTTATTCCAAAACTACTCGTGAATACAAGTCTGCACTAGTCCTCAGAGACATTGTTACAAAAAGTTTGCATCAGCATTTGAAAGACTATATCAGCAAGACTACTATCCTTCTTCTCTCAACCACACCACCAATGCTTCAGCCTCCTGTGAAACCCCGCAGTGCTCGGCCTGTTAATCGAAAGTTGTTTGGAAAGGTTTCAAAATCCGGGAATGGTGTTGCAAAAACTCCAAACACTACAAAAAAACCAAATAATGTTAATTCACCTCCTTCAGCCGAGTCCTTAACTGTGACAAAGAAAGGATCTGGCTGGCCAAGAAAAGCAGTGTATGGAAGTACCAACCGAAAACCCGAAAATCCATCAAAAGGAAGAAAGAGAAGTCGGGCGAGGTGACCATGTTGTACATTGTTTCATCTGTTAAAATTTTGAAACTCAGTTTTAGTCCTAGGTTCTCAATATAGTATATGTATTCTAGCATGTTTCTATGTACAAAATTCTCCCTTTCTGGTTAAACTAACTGCTGTCTGATATCATTTTAACCCTCACAACAATTAGAGAGAAACAATACTTCCCCAGTTACCCCTTCTTTCACTATTCGAATGCCTGTCCAGATGGCATTTGATTCCAAAGTCATTCCCAGTTGTCCATTTTTTCACTTAACTTTATAGGCTTGTGAGAATTAATAAGATGATATTTTCTTTTTTTTTTCAGCCAATAAGAAATAAACTTCATTAAAGAAAGCGAGAATTACAAGCATCCTTTAATGGCTTTGGGACACTAAGAAAGCACAAAAAGATATAGAAGTTTAGAGCTGTTAGTAGCTAAAACACCAGCGGCAGCCATAGATCTAGAAAAGAAAAAAAAAAAAAGAGGAGCTCTATAAAATCAGAAAGAAGGCTTCACAAGAAAAGATGATATTTTCTTTTTTAATCTTATTCTTCGTATGTTGTATTAAATTTAAAATTTTATTAAAATTCTGCTCAACATAATATTTTGATTTATCCATAAATTACAGTGAAGAATTTTGTTTTGTTTGAGAAATATTTTTTTCAAAAAAAAAAAGTGACTGAAAGTGTATATCTATATATTAAGACTAACGTCTGAGAATTTTATATAATTTGTCCTTTTGAAATTATTTCCTTGCAGGATAAGAAAAAGAGCAATCATGGGATAATATATATATATATATATATTTTTTTTATTTTTACCGAAAAAAGAATCAAAACAAAAGAACCTAAATCAAAGATCAAACCTATACCCAGCCAATAGGCTTCCTCCATGATCTCCAACAAAACAAAATTCTCAAACAAAATAAAAAGTTGAATCCGAAAAGAAAATAATATTTGTATCAAAGCTAAATGTCCAACAAGAAAAGAAGAGCATGAGCGATAGATTGAAAAAAGTTGAATCCGAAATATTATTTAAGCAGTAATAAGTCTCTTTATCACTTATACCAATCCACATTTATATAAAAAGTATTTTTTAAATTGAAAGCTGTCAGTTTTTAAGTTATTTTTATACACGTCTTGAGTGTACGCCATTTTCAACATGGGTTACTCAAAGTACAACTTGTTGGGCCCCCATATCTTTAATGGGCCTTTGGCCCTGAAAAATAATCCAATGAGTATCTGCAGTCTAGAAAGTAAACACATTGAGTTGGTTTGACTCATGAAAGAGGATGAAATCGACAGTTATTTTCATTGGTCATTTTTCTGAAATAACAATTTATAATGATAAATTTTGATTAAAATATATAATTTATCATATATAAAAAATTCAAAATTATAGAATAAAATTATAATTGTTTATATAAATGTATAATTGAAGACATATTAATAGACAATAACAATAATAATGTAAATTGTTATCGAGAATTGTCCTTAGATTTCTTACAGAACAATATATTCAAATCATAAATTAATGTTTTTCTTTAAAATTCATATTTTTTTTTAGGAAAAAGCTATTTGTACAAAAAAATTTATACAAAATGCACAAAATTGAAATGTTAAAATTATTAAAATATCGTTGATTAAGCGTTTAAGCTACTCGTAGTATTAATTTTATTCTTTCTCTCTTTAATTATCTTCTTTTATTCCCAATGCAACTTCTTCCCTTCCACATAAAAAAATTATAACATTACCATATAATTAAATATTATTTAAAATTATAAAAAAAATAATAATTTATTAGTCTTTTTAGTCCTCCAGATCGTTATTTTCTTTCCATCCAATAACTGGATATTTTCATTTTTGCCTATAAAAAATAAAGATAATTAACATTAAATTATAGTAGACCACTTTTTTTAAAAAAAATTCAATTTTTCTTAATATACAAATAATCAATTATTTAGTTAATTTATTTAAAATTATTAATTACTACATACCGTACAAATGATCACTTAATAAAATTATATCTTATAAAAAATCAATTAATAAAATTATATATATGTAAATATATAAAATATTGTGCAAATAACATAACACATTACGTAACATCAAAGATGTAAAATATTATTAGATATATTTTTACAAAAGTCTATTTGTAAAATATTAAGAATTAGTTATATTAGAAACAGTAATGAATAAATTAATTTGTCAGTAAATAACAAGTGCTAAAGATGAAATGATAAAAGTTAATGGTGGAGACAAATAGCGATAAAGTTACATGTATAAAATAACTAAACAATTTATTATATATATATATAATATTATATAGTCACTTGAATTAAAATATTATTTCATGAAAATTATAATTTTTTCTAAATTACTATTTCCAAATAAACATAGGAATAAGATGAATTTTTCAATCATATATATTATATTTTTTTAGATATAAATATTTGAATTTGTAAAATCATGATATTTTTGAAATTCACATAATTGACAATCAAATGTTATAATCTAAATTTAGTTTTATTGTTTCAAAATACATAAATTATTATTTGATATTCTTAATACATAAATTATTATTACCTAATCTCATTTAATGTAGAGAAGTTACAAAATTAAAATAAGTATTATTTTTTTTACAATCAACAACATAATTACATTATAATTTAATTATAGTTTTCATTTTTAAATTACAAATATTATAGTTTTAATTTTTAAATTACAAATACATAAATACCTACTCTTATTTTTATACATGTTATTTAGTAATTCAAAATCGACTAAAATTATTAATTTAAATTATTTAAATTACATTGAGTTGATTTATATAAATCATTTTCATTTCTTTATATTTTTAGGTGGATTTTTTTTCCTCCTTATAGCATATTAGCTTAATTTAAAATTTTCAAATTAATAAGTTACGTGGCTAAATTATTTCATCTCTCATTTCTTGAAATGCAACAAAAGGTTTTCGTCACAAAATTATTTCATATTTTTATAATTGGTCTAAAATTAAAGTGTTTACCTTCTATACAAGGCATTCTGTAGAGGTAATAAATAGGTGGAGGATTTTCATAATGAAATTGTCTTATTATTATTATTATTATTATTATTATTATTATTATTATTATTATTATTATTAAAGATTTTTAATGAGAAGCATTAGTATTTCGAGTGATAATATCATATAAACTATATATTTATATATAAATATTTTTTTAATAACACAAATTTTGAATTTTCATTAAAAATATATAATTTTACTACAAGAAATAACAAATATTATTCATAATTTAATTTTTATATTATCTTTAATAAAAAAAATACTATCATTTTGTTATCTTTTACGTCCTAATAAAAAAATATACATTTTAATATAAATAAAATTAAATATTGTCATTTTATTATTTTTATTCTAATTAGAAAAAATTATACATATTCATGAAACCATAAATCTTTTTATATTCATATTCATTCTAAAAAACTTAATATTTCATATAAATGATAATAGTAGATAACTTCATCTTATATTATAAAATTGATAATAATAATAGTAGTAGAATATCAAGTTAGAGGTTATGTGGATGACATTATGATAGTTAAGAAAAGTGGGAATAGAAGATTTTTTGATCCAGAACAATCATATAATCAATTTTAATAATGGAATCAAATTAAACATGGCATTTTAGTATTTTAATAAAATATTTTTTTAAATAGAAGACATTTAATTTTTAACTTTTTAAAATATTTTAATATATATTATTATAATGATTTTTATTATTGTTAAATTATACATGTTTTCTTATCATAATTTTGAATATATTTTAAAAATCTGGATCGATTAAAAATAATAAACAATATTATATTTTTTTAATATATATATTTCAATTTAAATCTATATCAATATAATTTTTTTCATGGAGTGATTCTCAAAAAGATTAATTTTTTAAAAAGCTACTACATATAGTGAAAAAATATTAAGAAAATTTTCAATTTAATTTTATATTATTTTTAACGTTGTGTTATTTCTGTAATATAGTAAAATATATTTATTGAAATATCTTTTTTTTTAAATTATTTTTTTTATCTTCTTCCTCTCTCCCTTTATCATACATGATGGGATTAAACTATTGATTCATAAGGAGATTTTGAGTTACTGTTAGATAAATTGATTAAAAATACAAAAAGGATAAGGAGATTCATTTACTATATTTTGTGCTTATAAAAAAGAAAATGTATTGGGAAAAGAAACAAATAATTAAGAAGAGAGTGAAGATCAAATTGATATTTTAACACTGTATTTTGAATTAATGAATTTAAATTATAAAATTTATTTATAAATGAGTTTCATGTGAAATTTATTTATAAATAATTTCTCATATTTGATATGTTGTAACTAAAAACAGATAATTCAATTAAATTTCATATAATTTTATTTGAAATAAATTTTAAATTAAATTTTTATTTATTTTTTTAAATATACCCTTATTATGATAATTTTATATTTAAAGTTTATGTTCAAATAATATCAAAAGAAATTTATTTTTATATTTATTACTATAAATTAATAATAATATATCTCTTAATTAGATATTAAATGTATATACTTATTTTTTTAATATTAAAAAATATATGTTTTAGTTTATATGAAATTAATTGATTGAAACTATTATAATTTTATATTTAATAATTTTTATTCAAAACAATAAATTTTTTTAAACATAATTTTAGATAAAAATATTCATAATTTAAAAATTTTTATTTATTGGACTATTATTTATATTTATAGAAATATTTTTATTTTGATAATCAATTTTACAAATGGGTTTTTTTTATGTAATGAGCAATTTTTTTTAAATTTTAAATAATTGTTAAAAATTAAAATTTAATAAAATATTAAGATAAAAATATAACCATTGATGATACTAGATATTTGGCTTTAAAAAAATAAAAAATCAATGACATAATTTTGTGAAAAATTAATTTTAAAATAAGAGAAATAACAAATTTTATGAAATTGATATAGTGAAAAAGATGAAAAATTAAAAAAGTATTGTGGGAGAAAGAGATATAGGTATATTGAGAGTAATTTTATAAATAAAAAATGAGTTTATTAATTTATAAAATTTATTTATAAATTTTATCTATTTTAGTAGAATTTAATTTATAATAATTAAATTTTATATATTTGAATTCATAGAATTGGAATGAGCAAAATATTTTATTTCAAACAAGTAATTCTTGTAATTAAAATGAATTATATAAAATTTGAGAAATTCATTCATCCCAAATGAAGTGTAACTTTTTTTATTTTAGAATTCTAATTATTAAGGTTATTTTAGTTTTTTTATGTTGACAAGTTTTAAATTTTGTACATTTTGTATATTTAACAGTGTCCTTTTTTTTTTAATATATCCATATGCCAATATATTGTATAAATAATAATATAATAATCATAATACAATCGAAATACTCAAATTCTTTAATTTCAAAAATTTAATAAATTGGTTATAGCGAAATAAACTAATATCTCAACTTATAAAAAAAATTGAGTTAAAAAAAATTGAGCTACGTCATAATGCAATGTAAATTAGACAGCCTGTTTAATTTTTATCTCATTACAATTAATGATTACAATATTAAGTTTATTTTAGATCTAAAATTACAGTTAAATAATCAATCAAAATACAAAAAAATTATGGTAAAAAATATTGAATAATGAGATCAACATTTAATTAACTAAAAGATTAAGATATTATTAAGCTTACATATTAATCTGCCAGCTGAGATATTATTAAGAATTTCTAACGCGGTAAGGCAGCTGGCATATTGCCCAATAGACATAGGCTTTGTTTTTAGTAATTAAAAGCATATTTACTTATTTACCCCCCTAAATTTATAGAATTTTATCATTTTACTACTTAAAATTTCAATTTAATAATATAATCCTATAAATTTATATTTTTTAATTTATAAACACAAACTTACTAAATTACACTAAATTATAAAGAGTTACTAAAATATCTATTTGGTATAAAATATATAAATACAAGAAGTAAAATAAACAGGATTCATTAATGTAGATGTTTACTAGTATAAAATAAATAAATATAAAAAATAGAGTGATTAAAATAAAAATTTATAGAATAAAATGACTAAATAATATAAATTTAAAGATCTATCTATATATATATATTTGGCCTAATTAAAATAAGAATCTAATTCTCTATTGTTTAAATCATTCATTATTCGTTATATTGTCTTCTCCAACAGTATTTTTATTTGTAGCCTAAGGCTATAGTAGTAACAACCTAATATATTTTTTCTAACTATTTATACCTTTTTTTAAAATTAAAAATAGAGCAAACAAATCTCTAACGTTAGCAACGTTGAACACATTATTTTTTTATAACATTCAAAATATATAAATTTAAGTAAAAATATTAAAAATATCATAAATTATGAAATCTCAATTAAACGCAATAAAATTAAAAAAAAACGTCATCAAATAATTCCACACGTGGAAAATGGGATTAAAATTTAACAAAATAACATTAATTTTATAATTCGTAAAAGTTAAAAAAAAAAAAAACTTTCAGCCCATCATTCTATAGACCAGACCAAATCCTATATTCAATATTTTTTTTTTCCAGTTCAGATGTGTATGTCTCTTATTTGTAATAAAGAATTGAAATTAATATTTCTTTCTTTTAAGATGCAGTTATGCAAATTTGAAGTATTATAAAATATTCAATTTTAGAAGGTGTTTCTTGAAAATCTTCAAATATATTTTTTTGGCTTTTTTTAATTTTAATAAATAAATTATTGAATGTTCAATACCAAAGAAAAAATAATTTCAAAAAATAAATTCTCTGAGTTTTTAACTATTATGAGAAAACGGTGAATCCCATATTTCAAAAAAATAATTTTTAATAAAAATTTGAGATTCAGTAATGTTAGAGACTTATCTGTTTCATTTTTAACAGAAAAATTGTGTATTTATTTTATTTTATTTTGTGTATTTGTTAATAAAATTTTATTTTATTTTATTAAGATTCCGTTAACTCGGTAGCGTAAATGGTTTGTTTTGAAAGTACACGAATCGTATGTGTACTGGTATCATTAATATTTAATATTTATTGTAATGATTATTTCTTTTTAATTTAATTAGTATCCCTTTTTATTTATATTAAATATTTAATTAATTCACAAAACCATTCCTGCATGGATCTAGTGAATCCGAACACAGATTCTCTCAGAATTCCTGAAAGGGCTTTTCCAAGCATATGAAGTTGAATCCAAGAAAAGAAGAATTTTATTTTTAGAAAAATTTTGGGTGATGTTTGGTTTACGGTGTGAATGAAAATGGGAATGAGAGTTGTGATTTCAATGGCTAATGTTTGGTTAGACAAAATAAGAAAAGTAATGAGAATGTTATTAACCTAGTAATAGGAATAAACCATTCTCCATCATTCTATGATAATCGATTTTGATTTTTACTAAGAATAAAAATTAAAAAATATTTTTTATAAAAAAAAATAGAACACACAAAATAACAAAATCAAATAAAATTCTTTTCATATATCTTTAAAAAATAGATATTTATTTCTTAATTATTTATATTTTTTTAATTATATATATATTTCTTATTAATTAAATTAATGCATATTATTTTCTCAAATCTTCAATTAATCAATTTGAATTATTGACAAGAATCAAAATTAAAAAATATTTTTTTCTCTCCAAAGGAAACAAACACATAAAAATCAAATCAAATCTCTTCATTAATTATACTCATTCATCTTTAAAAACATGTATTTATTTTTTTAATTATGTATATTTCCTCACCATTCATTTGTTAATTAATTTTCATTCCTATTAAAAAATACATTTTATTTACGAAGAAACGAATGACATAAATGTTAGCCGCAGTTGTTGAAAAAAAAAAGTATTGGAAGCTTATTCCCACATCGGGGAAATAAGCAAGTAGAGGTGCAGAATTTTCTATATAAGAAAATTGATGTTTGGTTCAAAACACAACAAGTGTTTTATATTAGAGATTAGAGTTGAGCTCTTGGAGTCTCTTGGAGTATAAATATTCGGGGTGTTTTGGGTGTCGGGTAGAAAAATATTTTGTATTTGTGGTTGTAACAATTTTCCATATAGTAAATATTTTTCTTGGTTGTCGTTAGGCAACGGCCGTGGTTTTTCTCCATTTGGGAGTTTTCCACATTAAATCTTTGTGTCTTTATTCTCTTTAATTTCTCAATTGTTATTTTATTTTCTCATTTATTCCTGCTTAAAGACAGTCTGAAGGGCGGAAAAATAGCGATTTTTCCAACACAAGTGGTATCAGAGATTAAGTGTTATAATTTTTGTCAAAAATCTTAGTATGCTCTGTGGTTGCAGCTTGGTCTGATCTTCCACATCAGAAAATATTTTTGTTAAAAAATTATTTTTGTTTTTAAGCTGGTGGAGCCTTAGGAGCTGGTGGAGCTTTGTAGCTGGTAGAACTTTGAAAAAGGTGGAGCCATTTTGCTTTGGTGTGCTTGAGTATTGGTGGTAAGATAAATAATTACATGTCTAGGTAAATTCTATCAAACGACACGAATTTAGTCTAAGGCAAGTGAATTTTAAGTGAGACCATTGTGACTTCTCCTCTTACTTGGGAATTTACCTGGTGTAATTGTTTATTTCTAGTCATTTATTAGCACAAAGTAAGCATGACGACGATGAGATTTGATATTGAGAAATTTGACGGGGGAATGAATTTTGCACTGTGGCAAGTGCAAGTCAAAGATTTGTTGATCCAGTCTGGACTGCATAAGGTTTTGCAGGGTAAACCGACAAGTGGAGACTCAGGAAAATCCAAAATTAGCGACGAAGAATGGAGTGAGCTAGATTTAAGGGCGGCAAGTCAAATCCGCATGTGTCTAGCAAAAAATATTCTTGCTAATGTGGTTGGATTGTCCACGACAAAGGAGCTGTGGGAGAAATTCGAAGAATTGTACCAAAGAAAAAATATATCCAATAGGTTATATTTGAAAGAGCAATTTCACACGTTGAAAATGGAGGAAGGTACAAGGCTATCAGATCACCTGAGTGTCCTTAACGGCATCGTTTCTGAGTTGGAAACTCTTGGAGTGAGAACCGAAGATGAAGATAAAGCTCTCCGACTCATCTTGTCACTTCCTTCGAAATATGAGCACATGAAGCATGTTTTAAAATATAGTAGTAAGGAAGTGGTGTATGCGGATGTGGTTAGTAAGTTAATTACTGAGGAGAGAAGATTGAATGAAATGAAAAATAAAACATATGAAGATTCAACTTTGTCTGTCGGTAGTAAGATAAAGAACAAAAGCTCCGAAAAGAGAAAGATTGTCTGCTAGGGTTGTGGTCAAACTGGACATGTGAGAAAGGATTGCCAGAAAGGTGGAGCTGATTCGGCTAGAAGCTCTAACGTTGTTGCTACCAATGTGATCTCCTGTGGCGAATGAGATGATGGGTTCTCTCTGTAGTTGAGAGATGTGTGTCCTCATGACATGATTGCTACCCGTTGAGATGCCATGAAAGAGGACGGATTATTGGTAGCTGATCCACGAAAATACGCACGGCATTGGTTGACAGTTAATGCAAAGTTTGTGGCGGAAAAATTATGTCGATAGCTAATGAACTCTCGAAAAAGTCAACAGAATGATTGCACCATAAATTATTAGCGGGATCGATATGGCCAATGGAAAAATTCTTAGAGTTTGTGAAATAATTTCAAGTGGTGATACTCTTTTATGGTGGGGTATGATAATTCTTGATGTTAGGAATTATGATTGTCGGTAGCAGATAATGTTGTGTTTTTTATTTTATTTTATTTTTTTTCAAGGTGGAGATTGTTAGCCGCAATTGTTGAAAAAAAAATGTGTTGGAAGCTTATTCCCACATCGGGGAAATAAGCAAGTAGAGGTGCAAAATTTTCTATATAAGGAAATTGATGTTTGGTTCAAAACACACCAAAACACAACAAATATTTTATATTAAATATTAGAGTTGAGCTCTTAGAGTCTCTTGAAATATAAATATTCGGGGTATTTTGGGTGTCGGGTAGAAAAACATTTTGTATTTGTGGTTGTAACAATTTTTCACATAGTAAATATTTTTCTCGGTTGTCGTTAGGCAACGGCCGTGGTTTTTCTCCATTTGGGAGTTTTCCACGTTAAATCTTTGTGTCTTTATTCTTTTTAATTTCTCATTTATTCCTGTTTAAAGACAGTCTGAGGGGCGGGAAAATAGCGATTTTCCCAACAATAAAATCAAATCAAAATTTTTAATTTATTTTTAAAAATAAATATTTATTTTTTATTATTTATATTTTATTATATATATCTTATTTCATCAATTAAATTAATACATATTATTTTTTACAAATTAAATATGTTAACTATCAATTGATAATTTCTTGTAACATTTTTTTTTGTTAATATTTGATAATATATATATATATATATTAAAAATTGCTATTGTTTTCAATACCGATCCTATTATAATTCAAATAATTTTTAAAAAAATGGATTTCAATTCTAAATTGATCCAAGTAAAAAAAATAGCCATTCCAATTCTAATTTTATTTTATTCTAATTTTTTAAACCAATTATTTTGATTACAATTCCAACACGAGATCTTATTATCTATCTAATTGTTATACAACTATTTCCAAGTCTTACAAAATTAGATTCCAAGAGGATTTTAAATATTTAACATTGTTTTCAATAAACTGTTATCTGAAATATTGTTGAATTTGCAATATAAGTAGTTGTAGAAACAAACTTTTCATATTATTTTGTTTAAGTCCCAATTTGAACTTCATAATTTTTAATATTTAATTATTTAAAATAATAATCTTTTAATATTTAAAATAATAATTAAATATTCAGATATTATATTTTTTATAATTTACACATAAAAATTTAAAATTTAAATACACATATTCTCTTTTTGTTATACCAATATTTAAAAAAATAAATTTAAATTTATAATGAAATTTTAGAAATTATTGTTTAAGCCACCCTTTTCTCTCTTTCCAATTTTATTGGAGGTCCCTAAAGGGCTCTAAGCCACCGTTTTTTTTTTTAGAAATGGATTTTCAGGATGTCCACTGTCAGAGACAATGATTAATCTCCGCTGATTTGTAGGCACCTCAAAGGGTGGGACAGCTACCAGTGAGTATTTAAGGCTTCTGCATACACAAGCACGGATCGAACCTGTGACCTTTCTTAAGCGGCGTCAGATCCCTATCCACCTCAGCTAGCCCCCACTTCCCTATCCACCTCAGCCAGCCCCCACTGGTTAAGCCACTGTTTTAATTACAAAGAATTTTTTTTAAAAATCAGAATTAACAAAGAATTAAACTCATTGGTAACGAAAATTAAAAATTTAAGTAAAATCCTTTAATAAAAATGGGACCGGGTTACTAATATTTAAACAACCAACCATAACATGTTCCCGACAAGCTTGCATGAAAGGCACGTGCGGGACAGCAAACCCAAGTCTTCTGTTGTCCAATTCTGGTCCTGGTTACTCCTGCTCTTTTATTTTTTCTTTGCACTCTCCAATACCAAAGAGGAAAAAAAAATTCTTTTTAATAATTCATCTGCACAGCAAAATATAAAATATAATAATAAAATATAAATATAAATTAAATAATTCACCTGACCTAAGTTTGATTTTCTTCCCTAATAATAAAAATAATCAATTTACCATTATCAAAGAATAATATAATAATACCAATGACGAAACCACAAAAATCAGTGAGTTCGGCTGACCCTATCCCCTATCCCTTTAATATATATATATATATATAATTTTAAATATATAATTTTTTATTATATATTTTATTATATAATTTTATAAAATAATATAATTTTATAAAATAATATTATGTATGTATAATTAATAATTTATATTCATTTAATATATCTTGAAATTATATATATATAACTATATACTTATAAATTAAAATTATTAAAATTATATAAAATTAAAATTACATATATATAAAATTATACACTTTTTATAAAATTATATACTTTTAATATATTCTTTTCAATTATAAATATATATATATAATTATATTTATTAATAATTTTTAAATATTAATTTTTTGATTTTTAATAAAATTTTATAAATAAATTATTAGATTCAAGAATTAAATAAAAATGTATGTAAAAAATTTAATAAATTTTTATAATTTAATAAATAATAAAATATTTTGATAGAAATTTTTTTAATAGTAATTTATAATTAAAATTTAAATTTTATTATAATATTAACTATTTAATTTTATCTGTAATTTTATCTGTAATTTTTTTTAAAAAAAAATTAGACTTCTTACTTAATTTTTGGTAAAAAAAATTACCTCTCCTTTACTCGATTTTCTGTACCATTACTGAATAATAGTAAATAAAAAATTAAGTTGTGGCATCAATAACTTTGGAAAAATCTACTTATATTATTGATTAATTAATTAACAAGAGAAAAAAAAAGCATCCTTAGTTGTTTCATTAACATTAGTTGAGAATTAGTTGGTCTAAGACAACTACAACGAAATCACTTCTTTAATTTTTAAATAATGCAAATTAAATAACTTTATAGGATATGATTTTTTCCATTTTATAACGGTGATTTGTGACGCACGAAGCTTAACTAATTATATTACTATTAGTATATGATTATATTATTATTTGCCGAGTGTTTTTTCCATCCGCATTAGATGGGCGCAGTTGCATTAGTGTTTAAATCGCTGAGAATATATATGTATATACATACACACACACACACACACATCATTTTTCCAACTCAAATCTTATCGCATAAAATAATTTATTTATATATTCGATCAATCCTATGAAAATAAACTTATTTTTTTATAATTATTTACACATATATTATAACTATTGTAAATTTAACTTTTAAGCACGTGACTTTATAGTATTAAATATTTTATAAAAAGAAAATATTTTAATTAAAAATAAAAATATAATAAAATTTATGAAAACTAAAATAAAGTCAATAGAAGAATTTATATTTTGGTTTATTGATAATTATTATTTATGTTTAAGTAATAAAATAAATTACAACAATGAAATAATTAAAGTAATAATTTTATAATTCAAATTTACATAAAAATATTGGCATGTAAAAATTGAAATTTAATAATATAAAATATAAGTTATTGAATATTTTAATTGCTCATTTATTTTTAAGTTTTTAACTAAAATAAATAAATTTAAAAACAATTAAGTACAATTTATAATATAATATTTTGTTTAAAAAAGAAAGGTAAAGTTGATAAACAAAAAATTAAGGCTTAAACAGAATTACTTCTGTTCTTTACTCTTAATTATAAATTATTAAGCAGAGTGACCATGTTAATAAAAAAAGATGGTACATAAATAAAATTAAAAAATAGTTTAATTTTTCTGTTTTATAAACAATAAGAAAGACGAATCAAAACAATGAAAAAATCTTAATTAAAATAATAGGTTTATATATATACCCTTTTTAAATAACAAATCTTTAGCTTAAATTTTTTGTTTTTCAAATTTGATATCTTATTCATTTTGTGAAATTTTAAATTTGTTAATGATATTAAATTATAAATTATCATATATAAAAAATAATATAATAATGTTATTGGAATGCATATAAATTTAAAGTAGCGTATATAAAAATATAAAAACATATCCTTAACATGTAAAAGTAAAATAATAATAATAATAATAATAATAATAAATACGTTATTAAATATGTAACAACGAAAAAAATTAAATTAAAAATTAAAAAAATAAAAAGTTTTACCTCTTAAATTTAAATCACTTTTATATATAATTGTAAGTACGTATAATATAAAATAGATTGATATAGATTTTTTTTAAGTTATTGTGCATTTTTAAAAAAGAATTAATTAAAATCAATTAATCTTTTTTTAATGAAAATAGTATGGTTCATCAGTATTTGATAAATGAATATATTCTAAAAATGCTAGTAAAATTGATTGATTTAATTTAATGATATTAATTTTATTTTTTTAATTTGTATATAAAATTAAAATAAGCAAATAAAATCAATCATTAAACTATAGTTTGCTAAAGAGTTTATTTTTCTCCTTCCATAGGTAATTGATAAAAAATAATCAAATGATAAGGGATAAAAAGCAATTTTATAATTAATTATTTGTCCACATTTTTAACTCTAATTGAAAAGATGTTACGTGCTAACTAACCATTTGAAAGCCGTTTTAAATTGGACATCTACCCTAAGGTCATTTAATTAAATATATTTTTCTTAATATATATGCTAAATTTGGATTTAGAAACTAAATGGTATTTAATATATAATAAAATGAAGTAGGCTTAGATATTGTGTTATAATTAATTTGAAAGTGCATGAAATCAAATATATATTGAAAGGGTCCATTTTCCGTAATACAAACTGCAAATTATTGAGTGAAATGCTCGCACGTGATCATCAAAATTCACGGATTGTCTTCTCTATTATTTAAAAAAAATCAAATTAAATATTATTGATTGAATAATGTAATTTAAGTATACTTTATTTTTGAGTAATAAGCCATGCGTTTATCACTTGATGAAGAAGGAAAAACAAACAAATAAACCTCATCATACTATATGATACGTACGTTTGTGCTAAGAAACCTCAAGAAAGAAAGAAAGAAAGAAAGAGAGAGATGTTTCGGTACACCAATAAAAGATGTATATTAATTATACATTTAATTACTGAAAGCTCATCACTTAATCGTTAATTTTAGTGTATAATTATTTGGATTAATTTAGTAAATTGTATTTGATTAATTTATTCATTTTGTTTGGAGGGAAAAACAGAAAATATTAATTACAAACACTGACAAAAAAAAAAGAAAAAGAAAGAAAGAAAAAGGAGAAAGAAAACAAAAGGAATATGGTAATATATGTATGTATATAGTGATGATCATGATTGCAAATAATACATGCCAAATGCGAATATTGTAATTTACGATAAAAATGTATTTTTGGGGAAAATTAAAGAAAATGATGTCTTTCTAATAAAGTTCTTATTTATGGCTGATTCGTCTGAAAAAAGCTACTGCTCGTGCTTCGGTTCGCTACTCTGCTTTTGAATTTTGCATTGGGACACATGATATATTTATTTTTTTTTATTTCAAAAATTAATTGCTTTTCTGACGGCAAATTTATTTAATTAAAATAATGCAAATAAAATGGACTGTACAAATAGAATAAATAGAGTTTTCAATCCAAACAAGTATGTTAAAAATACTATCTTAATGTGGTTAAGATAATCTATCTATAATTTTACTTTTACCTTTTCATAATTTTAAATATTTCTCATTATTTCTTCATTTAATTCTCATTTTTTTTTCGTTACTAATTTATATAAGAGTAACCCCTTTTTAGTTGAAAATTTTAAAAAAATTTATGAGAATTTCCTTTTTTCCTTGTCTTCCAAAATTATGTTCTATGATTATTTTTCTATTATTTTTCCAATTTTTCCTGAAAAACTATACTTCAATTTCAAAATTATTATTTACTATTAAAATATATATCGTTATTATTTCATTATCATTAACAATGAGGTTAAAACAATATAAATCTTAAATTTTTTTTATTAAAAATTGATTTTTATTATTAAAATTTTAAGAATTAAAATTGAAAATTTACTTTTTTAATTGATTATTGAAAATAGACATCCAATTATTAAATTATAATATCTATATTTATTAAAACTATTTGAGGCATATTCTCAGTTACATAATAATAATAAACCAGAGTGTGAAAAAGTTCTGACAAATAATATAAAATTGCATTTTAAGAACAATAAACAATGGAATTGAAAATAAATATAAAGTTATCACGAGGAAGAGGAAGAAAAGAAGAAAGAAAAACAGGAATGAGTTTAATTTTGTATTTTATTTTACTCTCAAAATAATTTTTAAATTAATATAACTATAAAATTTAACATTTATTCTTATTTTATATTATTTTAACTTTAACTTTTATATATATTTTTTAATTTTTTTTATAATTTATTTTAAAATAATTTTTAAATTAATATAATTATAAAATTTAACATTTATTTTTATTTTTATATTTTTTATAATAAAAGTGAATCTAATTTAAATTTTTATTATAAATTTTTATTATTTTTTATTTAAAAATTTTATATTTTTTTAAACGAAGATTTATTTTTTTTCATAGATGTTATTTTTTAAAAAAATTTTATATGAAAGATGATTTAATATTTTTTTATAAATAATAAATAAAATATATATCTCACTGAAAATTAGATAATTTGTAATATATATCAAAAAAATTTAAAAAAAAATTTAATAAAATTTTTAATTATATATATTTTGTGTATATTTAAAAAATTAATCTTATTGGTATTTAGTATACTTTTTGAGCTGCTAATGAAGTTTTTTTTTTATTAAAAAAATTATTTTTTATTATTCTTTTTGTTTTAAAAGTGAATATTTTTTTATTTCATTTCAATTATTTTAAAATATTAATATTATTTATCTAAAATTTTTAAATATATAAATTATTGAACAACACTTAAGACTCCAACATGCATCTCCCCATTCCGATCAAAAAAACATAACATCTCCCCTTAAAACGTGGAGCCTCTTGCACATTTGTCTCTCTCTCTCTCTCTCTCTCTTCCTCTTCCTCTTCCAAAATTTCTCTCTGTCTGCCTGTGCGTCTGAAATTAGCTCTGTATTATTTCTGTGTTAGATTTTGATAAATATATTGATTCTATCATTCCAATTGGACACGCATTCTTTTGTTTTTGGCGAGCTGGCTGGTCGGTCTCCAGCTAACGCTGTGTTTTCATATATTATAGACCGATTTTTGAAGGTTTGTGATATTCTTTTCTGTTATTTTTATTGTTTTTCTTTTTGATAATTCAATGTGATTTTGCAATCTTTAGATTGTTTCGCTGACAAAAATCCATTTGCTGTTTTTGTACTTCTACTGTTTCTCAAATTCCTTTTTTGCGTTTGTTCTGTTTTTTTATTAATGAATGCTCTTGTTTGAACTCGGTCTCGGGTATAGAAGCTCATTTTCTTTTCTTAAATATATCTATATCTATATATATTTGATTCCTTATTTCATATTTCTTTTATCTTTTTGTATGATAGTTTCTAGATTTTAGATCTGTTAAGGAATTTGAAAATTTCCATCTTTATGTTCTGTTTCTCTCTATTGAGTCTGAACCTGCAGAAAATTTTATTTCTTTATTTATTTTTTCGAGTTTTTGTTTTTGAAAAAAAATGATTGATTGTTCGTCTTTTTTTCCGGGAAAATGTTGGGTATTTCTGGGGGATTTTTTTATTAGCAGCTGAGCTATTTGTTTATTTTAGTTTGGGGAAGTTTTTTTTTTTCTTTTTTTAAGCTTTGGTGAGTTCTGATCTTTCTTTTCTGTAACTTGGAAATTATTTTGGTCGGCTTGATTTGTTTCAATTTTTATGGGTTTGGATTTGAAAATCTGTTTAAATACGGAGTTATTCCACCGACAATTCTTGCTTGCATGCACCTAAACTCGCTTAAATAACCAAATATTTTGTTAATATTTTTTCTCTAGTTTAGAGGGTTCAGTTTAAATTTCTTCTTCTCTACTAATAGTCTCCTAAGCTGAAGCTCATAAATGGAACTAAAGATTTAAGACTGGAGTTAGTAAAATTGGCTAAAGTTTCTATTTTGTAACGGGTGCCAGAAAATCTGGGAAATTTGCTAATCAACTATTGACCTTGAATTTACTGGGTAGAGAATTAGAGAAAGAGATGGAATAAAGAACTAAAGAAAAAAAATCCTCTTCTTTTCAAAATTGTGTAAACTGGTCTGCTTTATTTGTATTTGTATTTTTATTTCAAGGAAATTGTACTGCTTTTTTATAAAATAACTTTCAAATTCCATGTACAGTTATGAGAACATTGTAAAATCCTGGGTGTCTATGACGTCACTCAGATTATCAGTGAAAAGGAATGCCTTCTTTGATAGGGTATGGTCTATTTTCTTTTACTTCTGTGTAACTGTAAACTTGAAGCAGCTAAAATGGTGGGCTTTCTGCAAACTTTGTCTTGCCTTGTATCATCGATGACTATCTGCCTCTGTTATTCTGATATAGGGAAAATGTGGATTAAAAATGAAGCAGCTACCGTTTATGGGAGTTTTGTGTACATTGATGTTGTTCATTGTGTATAGAACTACAATTTATCAATACCAACATACACAGGTACATCAATCCCATTATATCTGTAGATATTGTGACTTAAAAAGGAACAATCAGACACAAAATATCATGCTAATTGTCCTCCCCTTGTCATATGGATAAGTTTTATTGAACTCATGTTTTTTTTTTGAGGATACTCATGTTTTTTTTTTCAATATTATTAACAACATACTTTTGTCTAAGCAGTATTGCTGATAGTGTTCAATTGGTTGATTGCAGTAATTTTCAAAATTTCTATGTATATGTATGTAAATTAGCTGTATCCATAATATTTATTCATGTCAAGTATGATTAGGAAAATCGTTATCTTGGAACAACTATGAGCGTATAATTATCAGTAGGTGACAGTCCATTTACAACATCTATGCTGATGGATTTGGTTTTAAGGTTCAAAGAAGCTCTGCACCAGTAGTATTTCTTTCAATATACTGCTTCTTGTTTATCAAAATGGATTTAGGTCTTTGTACTTATGTCTTGTGTTTGCTCTCATCTCTGAAATGTTTGCTAATGCTTTTCCATTTCCATACCATTATCAGATAGAAGCAAAATTGCACCCATTTGACACATTAAAGGTAATTTTAGAACTTCCATTTAGATGTAAAATTTTTATTATTTCTTTTGTTGGATATTTTCCTGTTTGTCAAACTTGTTAAAATTGAAACTTACAGGAAGTTACAAGCTAGGTATAGGTTCGTGCTCATGAAACAAAAAACAAAAAGAAAAAAGAGAGAAAAGGAAAATGAGTTACAGCCTCAGTTCTTGATATATGTTGATTTTATGGTTAATACATGTATTTTTAGAATTTATTTGCTTTGTTTCCCATGCTTGAATTTGTTTTTGACTGTGTTTGTTGTTATCTTAAGGCAATTTTTGTATTCTAATATAGGAATCAGCTTTGGCCTCTGGATTATTGGGTAGCTTGCCTGTTGGTATCATACGAGCTAGTTCAGATTTGGAGTTAAAGCCTCTATGGTTTTCAAGTAGTTCAAAGTCTAAGGTTGGTTTTGGATCCTAAATTTTGGCATCATTTTAAAGCTGGCTTCCTAGAGGTTGTGTTTATTTTTGATCATGTGGACATCTTTGCATGATTGACAGAATAATGGATTAGTTGTTTGTCAATTGGTCTTTTTTTTTTAAAAAAAAAGGTAATATTCTACTCTTGATTTGTGGTGGTAATTGAGTCCAGGTTGATACTTTTAGCCACCGGAACTTGCTGGCAATTCCGGTTGGTGTTAAGCAAAAGCGTAATGTTGATGGAATTGTTCAAAAGGTAGCTCGTTTTGTCTGTGTAATGTTTCGTATTTCTTGGGAAAAAAATTTTTCTTTGCCTAATTTCATTGAATTCAGTTTCTTCCAGAGAATTTTACAGTTATTTTATTCCATTATGATGGCAATGTGGATGGATGGTGGGATCTTGAATGGAGCAACAAGGCCATACACATAGTTGCTGAAAACCAAACAAAATGGTGAGGTTAACCTGCATAAACTTTCTTAATCTTATATATTCTGTCTAGGTATGATTGTCGGTCGGGTTGGTCGGATTTTAGGACTTGACCAACCCGACCATTTAGTAGTGGTCGGAAAAAATTATTTTTGAAAACCTACCAATAATGGTCGGGTCGGTTGGTTTTTTATTGGATTTGGTCGGTTTTTTTAGTAAATGTATAAGCCGAAACCGATCAACTCAGTTGGTTTAAACCGACATGGCCGATTGAGTTGGTCAGATAGTGGTCGGGTAAGTTTTTTGCTCATCTCTAATTTTGTCCCATGTTATTTAGTGATTCCATGTTAATTTAAAAGCAAATTATGCTTAAGGAAAGTAGCATTCATTAGTTAAATTATTTTATCACTTGGCTAAATGTACCCAAGGTTAATCAAAGAATGAATTCACTAAAGGCGTGTCTGAGCTGTTAAATTTTATTTACTCATGTCTTAGACCGGCTCAGAAAATCAAAGATTTAAGTTTAGAGTTAAAAATGAGTTCATAGTAATGGAGTTTCAATTGCCTAAAAGGTGGATGTATACCTTTTTTTCCCCTATGGATGAATGGTTCTGCCAATTTTACTGTATCCACATTCAACCTATGCAATGTCTAAGGTGATTTGATAAAGAATAAATCCAACTTTTGCCATTGCTTATCACCTATTATTCAATTTTGTGTCCATTTCTACTATAGTTTTTTCTATCTCCAATGTTAATGTTTTTTTCAATTTTATTGTATTCTTCTAATTTTCCATTTTTAGGTGGTTTGCAAAACGCTTTCTGCATCCGGCTGTTGTATCTATCTATGATTACATATTTTTATGGGACGAAGATTTAGGGGTAGAGAATTTTAATCCAAGAAGGTAAACTAATTTGCTTGTTGAATATTCTTCTCTGTGATGTATTCTTTTTGGTCTTTGAGACGAATCATAATTAGTCTTGACTTTATTAATGTATTGTTATTTCTTATGTTAATATTTGGCTTTAGCTCAAATATTTTATTCTAGCTGATGTCATCTTATGTAACTGGAATGTTGGTGGCAATGTTGCTAGTGATCATTTATGTTAAATCACTTGTGCATCTGAAAATTTTGTTTTGCTGGAATGATTTACTTTTGCTCTCTGAACATCATCTAATTTTGTCATCGAAAGTGTCATGTAATGCAACTTCTCCTGCAATATAAGCTTTTGCATAACTACATTTCACAACCTTGTTCAATGTTTTATTGCACTTTGTCTAGTCAGACAAATTTTGCTTGGCGAGTCATTTTGAAGTTGTAAATACTGGCACAAGTTGCAATGAGTTAGTTCATCCATTTTCTTGATCTCTAGTTGTGCTTTATGGGGTTTATATTCTGTTTAGGAAAGCAATTTGATTGATTAATAGGTGTTTTTTACTAGATACTTGGAAATTGTAAGATCAGAAGGATTGGAGATATCTCAGCCGGCTTTAGACCCAAATTCGACTGACATACATCATAGAATTACTATACGCTCCAGAATGAAGAAGTTTCATAGGCAAGTGGGGTTCTTTTTGGAATATGTTCATTAAAATCTGCACTCTAATGTTTGCAGCACATGTGAAATGTCATTTTGCAGAAGAGTCTATGACCACAGAGGCAGCACTAAATGTTCTGATGTCAGTCAAGGGCCCCCGTGCACTGGGTAAGTTTTTATGCTGCCATCCTTTCTGTATTTTTAATTTGTTTTTTTTTTAAATTTTTTGTTGTCCTTAGTTTTACCTCTTTGTTGTCCTATCTGCTGCCATGAAGCTGCGAACCAAACATTATCAACTGATGTTAACTATTAAATAACTAATTTTTTGCACAACTTTGATGAGTAATCTGATATTATATGCTGTGTATTGGAAAGCCATTTCATGGTTTGACAAGCTGTACCTTGAGTTCAACTCTATCAAGGGCTTCAACACTATCTTCAGTTCTTATTGAACAATAATATGGACTATTCTTGTAGGGATGTAAAGGGAAATCTAATTTATTTTATTTATATTTCATTGTAGATTTGTGGAAGGTATGGCTCCAGTATTTTCAAGATCTGCTTGGTATTGTGCTTGGCATCTTATACAGGTAAAATTATATAAGTTAAGCCAACTTTCAACTATTCCTTGATGCATTTTCTTTTTTTATGAATAAGAGCTTGTCGTCATCATTTTACCTCAATATTTGAGGTAATATTGTCCTCGGATCAGGTTCTTGTCATATGTCTAAATTTAGTTGAGGGTTTGTTGTAAGTAGAATACTTCAATCATGAATGTTATAAGGGTTAGTTGTAATTATAGAACTTCAATTATAAGGGTGATGTGGTTGGTTACCTACTTGTGTTTTGCATATTGGAATGCAAATGTTACAACCATTATGTCAAAATGTGAACCTTATTTTGATTTCTTAACCATATTATGCAAGGGCAACCTTTTCTTTGCATCTCTTTTTCGTATCTTATTTTTATATGTTGATAAGTTCATATGTAACCTACAATCTCTTTTTGTTCAGAATGATTTAGTCCATGGATGGGGAATGGATATGAAACTTGGATACTGTGCACAAGTAAGGGATGCTGCATAATTTAGTTTCTCTAACTGTTTGGTTTTCTCAATGGCGTGTAAAGTAAAGTGTAATTATATCTCCATCGTGGTTGTTAATCCAAAGGAAAATTTTGAATTATATAATATTGATGTAGAAAGCCATAATTGTGATGATCTGAAAAAATACAGGGAGATCGAACAAAGAAGGTGGGAGTCATTGATAGCGAGTACATTGTTCACAAGGGCATACAAACTTTGGGTGGGGGTGGGCCTCCTGGAAAAAAGGTTGCAGTTTGCATTTTTTATCTTTTTTTTTAAAAAATTTTTATGGGAAGAAAACTATAGTAATTTATCTACTTGAAATTTTTTGATTATTGGCTTGATTACTTTTTTTTTTCTTTTGTAGAGTTCAAACAGTAAAGAGTTGACCAAGGTAGGCTTACTACGATATATGCACAGATAGTTTAATTTTTGACACCTATAATTATTCTAAAGGTTTAACCAATGTTTTTTGCCATATGCTTTCTTTCCCTGCATACAGAAAACAGGCGCTTCAGTCATGGATCCTCGAATGGAGGTGAGACTACTGATGCGTTTGTCTAAAGTCATCTCTATTACGGGAATTTATCCATTTTATATTTTTCTACCATTTTACCTTGGTCTGATTGCCTGGAATCTAGGATAACTGAACATATAAACCTTTCTCTACATAATATGATGAGACTAATTAACTTGTTATATATTCCACAACCCTGTATTCTATTATATTAAAAAATGATTAGAAACTAGGCTCCAGCATAATTGGTACCTTGTCTCCTGATTTTTTTTTGTCAGTATTGGCTTTGATATAACTTCATTTATATATTTAATGTTACCAATATTGGACTGATTGGCCAAAGGCTTGAACTGCACCATGCACTTAGTAATTTGAAACATTTTTTTAAGTTTAGAATCAAGTACATTGAGAAGTTTTACATTGCGGAAGGACTCGTGTACTGTTTGTATGGAACTATGGTATTGTTTCCTCTCATTTGATGAAGTTGGTTTTTAAACTGGAATGAGCAGATTAGGAGACAGTCAACATGGGAACTGCAAATCTTCAAGGAGCGCTGGAATGAAGCTGTAAAAGCGGACAAGGGCTGGGTGGATCCCTTTAAAGGAAATCCAAGACAAAGAAGACGGAGACGGAACCACCACTAAATTTTTTAACTTTTTTAACTTAACCAAGCAGCTGGATATACTGGTTTGGTTGGTTCAGCTTCGTCCACACCCTATACACAGCTTATCCATACTTGTAATTTAGATATGTGTAGCCAGCTTATGCTCATAATTAATTCATTATTTGGACATCAATAGTTTTGTTCGCATGATTCAGATTTTGTTTAGTGTATGTAGTTGCAGTTGATTTTTATCCTTAAAAATTTAATGTGTAATCAAAGGTTTAACAATTGGCATTAGGCTAAGCTTCCTTCCAAGTGTTTTTGGCTTGATTGTATTTAATATGTGGTTGAAGGGCTTTTATATGTAACTTTCAAATTGTTACTTCTACATAACAAAAGTATGTCTTTTATATGATAGAAAATCCATTGACATTAGAAATTAAGGTTGACTTGGTGTAAATCAAAATGAAATAATTTTCTTTTAAAAGTACCATTTTCATTGGTTCTGCGTTTTTCTTTGTTGAATATTGTTTCAGCCTCTGGGTTCTGCAGCGTGTTTATGTGTATTACATTCATGGAGTTGATAGAGTATCTGTAATTTATGCTTCTGTGTACTAATGAAATTATTTGCTGATTCCCTTTCTATTATTCTGAGTTGGTATACCGAATCCCATTTAAGAGCTTTGCCTAAAAATATCATTAAAAAAATAATAAAAGTGTTTTTAAAAATTTTTATTTTAAAATTTTCAATTTTAAAAGTATTTACTCTTTTCATCCACTGGCGAAGCATAAACATTCTTTTGTTTCTTTTGTCCTTACATCTATATCATCATCCTGATTAAATTTCATATAAACTCTAATTATATATATATATATATATACATACTACTTTTTGTGACAGTGAATTTTCCATTTTACTTATCTCTTTTTTTCTTTTAATTTTTTTTGTCTCGTTGCCAGTCCGCATATTATCAATTGATGCTACTCTTTAAATAAACAAGGACCATAACAGAACATATATTCAGAGATTTATACTATTAATTTATGAGCTTCAAACCATAAAATTTTCACTTATTCATAATAGGCTAAATAATTATAAAGTCCATGAGGATTTACATATTATACGAGTCAGTTCCTGTATTTTCAATATCTAATTTTTACATTCTCCAATTTTTAAAAATTAAACTATTTATTATTTCTGTTAATATTTACATCATAAAAATATTAGTCAATTATTTTAATATTATAAAATAATTTATTTATTTATTTATTTTATATATTTTTATTTATTATTTGTTAAGTCATGCTTATTTTTAATTTTATTTATATTTCTTACATATAATTTATTTTAATTTTATAAATATTATTAAAAAATAATTTTAAATAATACGAATATCTTTTATTATTTTACAGACAATCTATATATATAATTTATTTTAATTTTATAGGTATTACTAAAAAAATAATTTTAAATAATACAAATAATATTTCTTATTATTTTACAGACGATCTATATATAAAATAAAATTAAAAAATAAAATAAACTTAATAAATAACAAAAATAAATATATATATATATGAAGAGAAAATAAGTTATTTTATAATATATTTATCTTTGTAAGAATATATATAAATTAATAATATATTTATCTTTATAAAAATATACATAAATTAAAATAACTTATTGAAATATTTATAAAATTAAAATAAATTATGTATAACAAATATAAATAAAATTAAAAATAAGCATGACTTAACAAATAACAAAGAAAAATATATATAAAGGAAAAATAAATAAAATATTTTATAATATCAAAGTAATTAACTAATATTTTTAGGATAAAAATATTAACATAATGATTAAACAGCTTAATTTTTAAAAACTAGATAATGCAAAAATTAGATGTTGAAAATACAAGAACTAACTAGTATAATATGTAAAACATCATGAACTTTATAATTATTTAGCCTAAATAAGAATTAATACCTTACCCCTGCATTGCACAATAATAAAAATATGAAAATAAATAAATACAATCAATAATCAATAAATATAAAATAATATATATGTAAATTATTAACAAATTATATTATAAAATATAAAATAAAATATTTACCTTGATTTTTATGACAATTTCTTTGAAACAATACGAATAAACAGATATAATATTTTTTTTTAATTTTATAAGACTCTTTCACTATTCAAGAATAAAATTTACACATATTTTTACTAAAAAAATATAAATTGGATAAAAAGGTAGAAAAATAAGAAAAAAATAAAATTCAAATAAATTTTTTAAATAAGAATAAAAATATGAGTAGGAATATTTATAATCATAGATTTATATTAAAATTATTATTAGTTATTAATGTGTAATTAATTTATTAAAAATGTTAAAAAGCATATCTTTGTTTAAATTTTTAAATTTCTAAAAAGGATATAAACTAATTATTATCATAAAAAAATTTTAATTAAATAAATTATTTAAATAAATTATTGGTTCATAATTAATTTATTAGAAATATTAAGGGATTGTTTAGTTATAGAAAACAACCTCAATTTTTCAAAAAAAAATTTAAAGGAAAATGAAAAATATAATTTATTATTTAATTAAAAATATTTTTTATTTAAAAAATTAGAAAATAGTTTTCTATATTTATTAGCTAATAATTAAATTTTATAAAACTATTTTTAGTTGTTTTTTAAATAGAGAATATGCTCTTTTAAAAAAGATAAGAGTTTACTTCACACTTTAATTTTTATAGACTCATTTTCTATTTTCTATTTTTTTATTTAAAAAATAATTAGAGAATAAAAATTTGAAAAATTAAAAAAGAAAAAAGAAAAATAGAAAATAAAAATGAAAAATATTTTTTACAACTAAACAGCCCCTAAAAGTCATATATTTTATTATTTAATGTTTTAAATTTCTAAAAATATATCAATTAACTATTATTATAAATAAATTATTATAAATAAATTATTTAATTTATAATTAATTTATTATGAAGGTTAAGAATTATTTTTAAAAAATTTTAAATTTCTAAAAAATATATAAATTAATTAATATTATTAAATTGTATTAATGTATAATTAATTTATAGAAGATTGAAAATCACAAATATAATTTATTTAATTAATATTATAACTTTATATTAATTTTTAATTATTTAATTGAAGATTAAAATTTATTAATTATTAAGTTTTAAATTTTAAATTTTATTATTTTTCTGATTATTTACATAAAATTTGTTAATAATTCAAATGTACCCACATTGGGAAGAATATCCTTTTTTTTTTTTTATATGCTTTGGGACATTAGACAATAGTATTGTTCCCGCAATATTCATTTCCCACAATATTTCGTTCCCACAGTTGTTCTGTATTTTTGTAAATTACAAAATCAAATAACATAAAAGTGATTTTTTTAAGTACAGTATTTCTGAAAATTAAATTTATTTATAAGGTATTTATGTAATTTTGAGAAAATTACACTATATGCTATTTTTTTAATTTATTTTAAAAATATTCGCTATCTTGATATAGTATGGAGTATATTTATTTTTGAAATTGAAAATTAAAAAGGAAATATTTAAAAAAAATAAATATTTTTAACAATAATTTATTTTTCAAATTTTTAAAAAAAATTAAAAAAATATTTAGTATATTTAATATACCAAAACAACATTTTAATTTTCATAAAAAAAAAACCAAAACAACATGATGATTTAGTATATCTATAAGCTCTGTTATTATATGTCCAATTTGGGCAATACACACAATTCTAATTTATAAGATGAATAGAAATATCTGAATAAAATTTGAGTTTTTATCACTATTTTTGAAAAGTTATTAATTTTGATTTTCAGATTTAAATTATAAATAAATAATTTATATGAAACAGTCCGCATATATATTTTTTTTTTACCAAAAAAACAGTTCACATGTTAGACTTCAGATATTTAATATTATCTATATACCACTAGAAGACTTAATTTAGTGGACAATATATATTTTTATATATGTTTTACTTCAAGTTTGAATTGTAAATTAAATTCTTTCTTTAATAGTAAGAATAGCATGCAATAACATATAATTAATTAATTTCAATCAGCATTTGATATAAAAAAAATATTGATACTATAAAACAACTATTTCATGTGAATATGTTCACTAAAATATAGTATAATTGTTTAACATGAAAAAAATTATTATATATATTTACATTTTTTATTAGGATAATCCATAGCTCTGTATATCGAAACACTTGTCCAACCTATTCAACTTTATTTAGAAATATATCTATATTATACATATAAAAGTAAAAAAAAATTGGATTATTCTCATGTTGCCACATCATTAATCTCTTAAAACAAAACTTTTATTTTTTTAATTAATTTTTAAATTAATTTTAATAATTTATAAAGAATATTTACAAACATAATTAAAAAAAATTTATATTAATATTTTATCAAATATAATTTATGTTAATTAATATTAAGTTATATTTTAACATACATTTTTATATATTTTATTTAATTTCTATTTTTTAAAATAATTAACATATACTATAAAAATAAAAAATAAAGAAAATATAATATTATTTTATAACTAATATATACTAATATATATTCATATATACCGATATATACTTACATGTACTCACAGATATTATTATTCTATAACTAACGTACATTTGCTATACTATAACTTATTAGCAAATTTTATGGAAATAAAAAAAAATAAAGAATATTTACAAACAAAATTTAAAAAAAATTATATCAACATTTTATCAAATATAATTTATGTTAATTAATATTAAATTATATTTTATACACATTTTCATATTTTTTATTTAATTTCTATTTTTTAAAATAATTAACGCATATTATAAAAAATAGAAATTAAATTAAATATAATATTATTTTATAACTAACATATAATAATATTCTAATATATATCCATATATATAGACATATACCAATATATATTCATATATATTGTTATTTTATAACTAACATATATCTACGTATACTGCTATTCTATAACTTATTAATAAATTTTATGAAAATAAACAGAAAAGTAAAAAATATTTACAAACATAATTTAAAAACATTTATATTAACATTTTATCAAACATAATTTGTTAATTAATATTAAATTATATTTTATACACATTTTTACATATTTAATTTAATTTCTATTTTTTAAAATAATTTTAACATATACTATAAAAATAGAAATTAAATATATAATGTTATTTTATAACTAATATATATCCACATGTTTCAACATATACTTACATATATTCACATATAATATTATTATATAACTAATATATATCAATACATATTCATATATACTGTTATTTTATAACTAGCATATATCCATATATATCCACATATATCAATTATGTATTGTTATTCTTTTTCAAATTCAGCACATATATATTATATATAATATATATGTATTAAATTTAAAAAAAATAATAATATTTAATCAATATATGTTTAATTATGTGTTGAATTTAAAAAAATAGTATTTAATCAATATATGATTAATTACATATATTTATATGTTATTATATGTAACACATATAGATATATGTTAACATATATAGATATATTACTAAATATACATTGATTAAATATTATTATTATTTTTTTAAATTTAATACATATATATTATTATATGTAATATATGTCGATATATAATTAAATATATATTATTATTTTTTTAAAATTTAATATATATATATATATATATAGTTATATGTATCATGCTCGTGTATAAACAAAACTTCATTGATGGACTATTTGAATATTTCACCATCCATTGTTTACTTATCTTAAATTTACATCAAAGGATAAGCAAATGCATTAAAGGTATTGTAGCACTAGTCAATATACTCAGTTCACCGCATGGGGATGATTATGTCTTATTTATTTCTTTAACAGAGATTCTCATTTTAAGTTTCACAAATATGTTTTAAGGATAAAAGATAAATAATTTAAAGCTGAAAGAGGGAAAGAAAGATATCAAAATGTAGATTACTTGGAGATATTTTTCTTATGCGAACTCTCAACTACAGATTATGGGAGATATTTTTCTTATGCAAACTCTCAACTACAGCTTATGGCGTCTCTGGCTATTTGGTTGATCTTTACCTCCTCCATTATAGAATGACGATGATAATATAGACCTGTGAACAACGACAACATTTGGTTGAGGATTTTTATCGAGCATCTGGTACGCATGATTATGAATATGAAAACAAGAATTCCCCTATTTAATCATTACAAGTTTCATAAAAAAAATTATTTATAAACAGGCCAATGGAAGAATCGCACTAAAAAATTATGAGAAAATATAAATATTGCAAGGGTTGTGACAAGAAGGACAAAGAAACGTCCAGTGCACCAGTGTGCTCCAAAACACCCTTCAAATAACACCAGCATGGTGAACTCCACTTGAAGAAGTTCCAGAGAGCACATCACCTTCCAATAAGCAGAAAGGAAACATTAAACAATATCAATCCTTTCCTTAACATCAAAAAACATTATCAACAGAGCATATATTAGAAAATAGTGAAAAGATACAAAAACAAACTTAATATTTTATCAGACACAAAAATAAGTCTAATATTTATTTTGACTTAATCAGGCCTAAAATGTTGTAAGGTTTACCGTTAATCCACTTTACACCATCAACCAAAATGCTAATGCACATTAAAATATTAATTTTTTTCATTCTTTTATTAATTTAACTTTGTACCCTCAAAAGTCTATGTTTGTTTATTTTTGCAAGAAATTGATTAAGGGAATTAAAATTTCAAAATAAACAGAAACATATATATGCTCATACTTTATGATATATATATATATATAATATACTTAAATTAAAAGGCAAAAACAAGACCCAGTGAAGCAAATATGTTTCATTACAACTGATGATGCACATACTAATTGTGTAATTATTCAAACAACAAACCTTCGTTCAAAAGAAACTGACAAAGAAGGAATATGAATTAGCTAACTTTTCCATTATTTTCAATTCCATTGGATTACCATAAACCAAAAAGGCATATATATAAATTGTTGTGCAGTGGGGATGTCAATAACACACAAATTATTTGCTATTATATAAGTAAATAGTATATAAAATATTATATCAAAAATAAATACCAAAAAAAATTTTAGAAAATATTGAAGGGATTATAGATGGTCCCGCTTAAAACTCAATTTTCTTAGAAAAATTTAACTCGGATAATTAATAGTGCAATATAAAAAAATAACTACCATTGATAATAGCAATAAAATTGAGATAAAAATAGCACACTAGTTTTAACGTGGTTCACCCTTTTACTCGGGCTATGTCCACGGGTCAAACTCAAAATAAATTTTTTCACTAAAAAATAGTAGAATTACAAGAGAGATACTTTTCTAGAAAATATTCTAGAAGCACAACACTTGTAATTAAGATAAATTCAAAATAGTGGTAAGTATTTTCTAAACATATAAAATAAAATCTCACTATTTTGTCACTCTCTAAACACTTCACTCTCTCAATTTTTCACTCAACTCATTAAAACAATTTTGCTTTGGCTCACACCTCTCTCAATAGTTTTTATGTTTGGTGTGTTGTATCATAGAAGAGGAATAAAAGGCCATATATATTGTCATTTTCATGTGATTTTTGGCCTAACTAATTAGGCAATTCAACATTTTCAACTAGATTTTTTTTTAATGCTCTTAAGTTTAAAAATAGTTTGTGTTAAAAATTATAGCTTGTCAAAAATGGTGGGTAGTACCCATGTTGGTTAGGTATCACCCCACAAATCTTCCCCCTACAAACCACATAGATTAATTGTCATTCTTGCAGATAATCGATAGACCTCAAACTTTTCTCTTGATAGAATTTTTGTCATTATATCTGATCCATTGTCTTCAATATGAATCTTTTCAAGCTGTAAAGACTTCGTCTCTAATACATCTCTAATCTAGTGATATCTTACATCAATATGTTTTGATATGGAATGGAAGGAGAAATTCTTTCCAAGATAAATGAGACTTTGACTATCACAGTAAAGTGAATATCTATCATGTTGAAACCCAAGTTCATCTAAGAATTTTTTCATCCACTAAAGCTCTTTGCATGCTTCAGTTGAAGCAATAAATTCTGCTTCAGTTGTTGAGAGATCAACACACTTTTATAGCCTTGACTGCCATGACACATTTCTCCCTGCAAATAAAATTAAATAACCTGATGTAGACTTTCTCGAGTCAACATCACTTGTCATATCTATGTCTGTGTATCCAACTAACATATGTTTACCATCTCCAAAACATAAACATATTTTAGAGGTTCCATAAAAATATTTCAGAATCTATTTCACTGTAGCCCAATGTTCCTTACTAGGATTAGAAAGGAACCGACTTACTACTCTTACTGAGTGAGCAATATCTGACCTTGTGCACACCATGACATATATCAAACTTCTAACTATTGAGGAATATAGAACTCTGTTCATCTCTTCTTTCTCTTTTTCTATGGAAGGATACTGTTTCGAACTCAATCTAAAGTAATTAGTAAGAGGATAACTAACTGCTTTAATCTTGTCCATATTGAACATTTGAAGTATTTTCTCAATATACTTCTTTTGTGATAACCATAATATCTTGGTGCTTCTGTCTTTGATTATCTTCATGCTAATAATTTGTGTTGCTGGCCCTAAGTCTTTCATAGCAAAAGACTTGCTCAACTGCTTCTTCAGACTATTGATTCTGAAAATGTTATGGCCAATGATTAATATATCATACACAAAGAGTAACAGAATAATAAAATCATCATTAGAGAATTTCTTTACAAATACAAAGTGATCTGAAGTGGTCTTCTTGTAACCTTGCTCTCTCATAACTAATTCAAACTTCTTGTATCTCTGTCTCGGTGCCTGTTTTAAGCCGTATAAGTTTTTCTTTAACTTGCAAACATAATTCTCTTTTCTCTTTTATTTGAAACCCTCTGGCTATTTTATGTATATCTCTTCCTCCAACTCACCATGAAGAAAGGCGGTTTTTACATCCATCTGCTTGATTTTCAAGTCAAGATTTGCTGCTAATCCTAGCACTGTACGAATGGAAGTCATTTTTATCATCGGTGAAAAAATTTCATCAAAGTCAATCCCTTTCCTTTGGCTAAATCCCTTTAATAACTAATCTAACTTTGAATTGTGGCTGAAAATTGTGTTCTTCATGCTTTATCCTAAATACCTATTTATTCTTCAAAGCCCTCTTACTTGTTGGCAACTTCACCAGCTCAAAAGTTTTGTTCTTAAGCAAAGATTTCAATTCATCTTGCATGGCTTCAATCCATTTCTCCCAATTCTTATATGTCATAACTTCTTGGTAATCCTCAGATTTTCCTCCATTAGTGAGTAACACGTAATGATCATTAGAGTATATAGCAGAAGGTTGTCAAGTTCTAATAGATCTCCTTAATGGAACCTGAGGAACTTCTGCTGGTGGTGGTGGCTGATTTTCAATCTAGTCTTCATCATCATCTGATTGGACCTCTGTGGGAGCATCGATGTCAACATTTTTTGGTTGATGATTTTGAATTTTATCTCCAACTTGTCTTGACACTACCTTTTGAGGAACTAACTTTAAGTTTGTTGAGTTTTCATTGGATTCAGAAACATTCTTTTTCACTTTGTTGATGTCTTCAATAGTTTGATCTTCAACAAATACTGCATCACGGCTTCTGAGAAGCTTTTTCTGAACTGGATCATAAAATCTATAGCCAAGCTGATCATGTTCTTGACCATTGCCAATAAATACACATTCATGTGTCTTGACATCAAGTTTTGATCTCTCATCCTTAGAAATATGCATAAAAACTTTGCAGTCAAATACCCGTAGATGATAATAGGAAACATTCTTTCCTGACCACACATCCTCTTAAATATTATATTGAAGAGGAACACATGGTGAAAAGTTAAGTACATGTACCACAACATACATAGCTTTACCCCAAAAGGTCTTAGGCAACTTTGAATGTGAGAGAAAATATCTAACTCTCTCCATCAAAGTCTTGTTCATCCTCTCTGCTAAGCCATCCAATTGCAGTATTTTTGGAAGTATTATTTGATGTCGGATACCATGCTCCTTGCAGTAAGCATTAAATGATCCAATATATTCTCCATCATTGTTTTTCTGAATGTATTTCAACTTCTTTTCAGTCTCCCTTTCAACTAAGGAATGAAATTGCTTGAACACGTCTAGCACTTGGTCTTTCAACTTTAAAGTATATACCCATGTCTTTCTTAAGTGATCATTAATGAAAGTCACAAAGTATTAAGCACCACAAATGATTTTAACATTGGTCTATACAGATCTGAGTGAATCAAATCCAATACATTCTTCATTCTGGAAAAAGTAGAACCTTTGAAAGTAACTCTGTTTTGTTTTTTAGCCAGACAGTCAACACATTTCTTCAAATCCACTTTATCAACTCCGGATAATGCATTCTTCTTCACCAATTATGCCATCCCTTTCTCACCCATATGACTGAGTCTTCTACGTCACAACTCAGTCATATTTTCTTTCTCCACTGCATTCACAGAATCACTGGAGAGCTTCGCCTGCATCACATATAGCTTGAAGAACTTTTTACCTTTTTCATATACCAAGGATCCTTTAGTAAGTTTTCATTTACTATCATTGAAAGTACTGCTGAAACATTCATCATTAAGTGCACCAACGAAATTAAGTTTAGCTGAAGGTTTGGAATATGTCTGACATCTTTTAAAAGTATTCTTATCCCATTTTCTGTCTCTAAATAAATATCACATTTGCCGATGATCTTGGCTAAACCCTTTTCTCCTATTTTGACAATACCAAAATCTCCTTGTTTGTTGAAAAGATTTTTATATGCGATGTGGCATGAATGGTGGCACTACTATCATCTACCCAGTACGATTCACTGGATGCAATATTCACCTCATTATCATAAGAAATAACATGAAATTCTTCAATGGTGGTAGCCATGGTTTCTCGTTCATCATCACTGCTATTATCTCGCTTAATTTATTTGTCTTTGTTTTTCACCTGTTTTTTCTTAAACTTTCGGCATAATTTTTTAATGTACCCCTTCTTCTTGTAGTGATGACATTCAATATTTGCATATTTGTTTGACTTTCTTCGGCTCTTATCTCTTGAATTTGATCCCCTGGACTTGCTCCTCCCTCTGGAATCAGTAACTAGAATACTTGGTTGAGATGTAGATGCTGAATTTTAAGATCTCCTTCGCATCTTTTCATTCAGAATCGAACTCTTGACAGATTTTAAATTGATAACATCATCAACTGCTAAATGAGTGATGAAAATCTTGAAAGTCTTCCAAGACTCTTGCAGAGAGGAAAGAAGTAAAAGACCAAGAACCTCATCGTCAAATTTTACGTCCATTCTTGATAACTACTCTACAGAACCTTAAAATTCATTCAAGTGGTCCGCCATTGATATACCTTCTCGATAACTAATTTTGATCAGTTTAGTCAAATAGAGCAATTTGTTATTTTCTATTTTAAAGCATATAACTATTCAAGCTTCTTCCATAGAGATTTGACACGAGTCTATTTATAAATATGATTATACACATTATCTTTGACAAACTGTCGAATGAAGCCACACACTTGCTCATGCTCGAACTCCCAGTCTTCATCCGATTTCTCATCAAGTTTTGATGTGGTGAACACATGCAAATACATTTTCATCACAAAATAGGAGATCTTTCATTTTGTTTCTACACATGTGATAATTTGAGCCGTTTAGGCTGATCATCTTGTTTATCTTTGCCTCCATCTTTTTAATGCAAAAAGGTTAACTCGAACACCGCGTGCTTGAACTAGATTTTGATACCACATGTTGTGCAGTTGGAGTCAATAATATGCAAATTACTTGCTATTATATAAGTAAATAGCATATAAAATATTGTACTAAAAATAAATGCCAAAAAAATTTTCAGAAAAGGCTGAAAGGGTCACAGACAATCCCGCTTAAAATTCAGTCCCCGTAGACAGAATTTTACTTTGATAATTAATAGCACAATATAACAAAATAACTACATTTAATAATAGCTATAAGATAGAGACAAAAATAATACACCAAATTTAACATGGTTCACTATTTTATTTAGGCTACGTCCATGGGCCAAACTCCGAATAATTTCTTCTACTAGTAAATAATAGGATTACAAGAGAGAACTTTTTCTAGAAAATATTCTAGAAGCACAACATTTATAATTGAGATAAACTCAAAATAGTGGTAAGTGTTTTTCAAACACCCAAAATAAAATCTTACTATTTTGTCACTCTTTAAATACTTCCCTCTCTCAATTTTTCACTCACCTCATCAAAACAATTTTATTTTGGCTTACACCTCTCTTAGTGATTTTTATGTTTGATGTGTTGTATTATAGAAGAGGAAGAAAATGACATATATATAGACATTCCCATATGATTTTTGGCCTAACTAATTAGATAATTCAATATTTTTAACTAGTTTTTTTTAATGCTTAAGTTCAAAAATGGTTAATGTTAAAAATTATGACTTATCAAAATGGTGGCTAGTGTCCATGTTGGTTAGGTATCACCCCACACAAACAAGATAAAAAGAATAGATCCTTACAATCAGAAATTAGAAACCCGAAAGTATAAGATTAAAACCCATATCACATTACTAATTAAAAGAAGAAAGGAAAAAAAAACCTCTTTTTAAGCCATTTACCTCTAGATCATGCTAAACAACGATGATGAATCCAAAAAGAGAAAAACCCAAATGGCTTAGAAATGAAAATGAGAAAAGAGAAGAATATATATGAATAAAGAAAGTAAAAGGGTGCTTGCAGGAAATGAAAAACGCTGCTTTAAAGAACGTGAATCTGGGTTGCAGAGAAGAGAAAGAAAAGAAGTGGAAGAGGGAGGTAATGTATTTGTAGGGGTTGCGTGTGGGCTCATTACATTATTATTAAATTTTATGTTTTGTTAAATTAAAGGTTTTGTTCAAGATGATTATGGTAAATTATAGTAGCAGCAGTTTGAGAAATTTGTGTTTTGTTGAATTAGGGGTTTTATTGAAGATGAGAATATTGTGTTTGTTGTCCAACAGAGCAGTGGTGAGAATATTGTGTTTATCAAAATTTTTCTTTTGTTTGGTTGGCTAGAAAATTTAGGAAAATGAAAGAAAATTAATTTGAGCATTGAGAAAAGACAAAAAAAAGTGGGTCTCATTTATTTTAAAATAATTTTTATTGTTTAAAAATTATTTTTATATTTTGTATTAATTTTTCGGGTTTCATTAATTAGTTTAATAGTAAAAAAAGTGGGATCCAATTATTTATTACCATTTAATGAATGAAACGTCTGATTGACAAATTTTCTAATGACTTGTATATAAATGACAAATTTTCTAACATTTTGGATCTTATTTTTTTTTTATTTTTATTTTTGAAAAAACATTTTGGATCTTATTGAGCCAAAATAAACATTAGATTTATATTTACACTCACAATAAAATATTAAACTTAGTTTTATACCTTTTACCTTAAAAATATGACAATAATAAATCAATATACAGCAAATTTGGCCATACTAATAAAAATAAGGCTAATTATTACAAACACACGATAAAATATACTCCCTCCGTTTTATTAATATAGGAAAAATTTTCTTTTTTAGTGTATCTTTTATATAGAAAATATGTAATTTTAGATAAATTTTGGAGAGTGGAATGAGATAAAATACCATTTATACCCTTGCCTTAAAAGTTTAATTTGAAAGATATTTTTTTAGGAGTATTTAAGTCAATAGAGATGAAAAAAAGTAAAATTTTCTTAATTTTTATGTCCATCTTACTTTTTCTATGTTAATAAAACGGAGGTAGTATTACACACACATGGAGAAGTTTTATAGAGAAAAAAATAGTAGAACAAAGGCATACCAATGATAATATCAATATTGTTGACTAAAACAACAACTTGCAACAAAATCTCATAAGCAACAACTCAATTGAAGCCTCTGTCAAGAAGGTTATAAAGAAGATGAAGATGTTTAAGAAGTATTAGAGAAAGAGGAAAAAGAAGAAGAAGAAGATGAAGACGAAAGAGGAAGAGGAAGAGGAAGAAGATGCAAAACAGAGCGTGATGAAAGACAGATGTTTTTTTAAAAAACATAATATAAAAAATGATAAAAATGAAAAAGTAAAAAATTTAAGATGAAAAAAAAATTAATAAAATTAAAAATGGAAGTTAAAATATAACGTAATTTTTTTTTATTTTTTTTATTATATAAATTCAAATTGACAGGAGATGAATGGATGGATTAGAAGGTCAACGTTTTGTATTCTGATTTTTTCATTCAAAGCCTTCATTTGTCAGAAAAATATAAAGAGCGCCTCAAAATGTTCAGTCCAATAAGCAAAGTTTCTTACGATTTTGCTGCACATGATAAGTGAATTATCTGACGGTACATAATAATAATAATAATAATAATAATAATAATAATAATATTATTATTATTATTATTATTATTATTATTATTATTATTATTATTATTATTATTATTATTATAATGTTGAGTTTATTCCTAGCTAGTCGATAGCTGCCAATTGTAAGTTTCATTTAACAACAAAAATTGAGAAAGGGTCATTGGGCGATATGGGTCCTGTTGACCAAATTAAATCCAACTAAAACACGAAGAAATAAAAAATTTGGAAATTTTATTAAGAATAATTCCCAAAAAATCAATTTTAACTAAATAGAAAATGTTTCAATGTGGTTAAATTTTTTATTTTGGTTATTCCAAGTAACTGATCTTATGTAATTACAGAATTGTCATAATCAATTAATTTAATCTCATAAAAGAAACAAATTTTCATGATAATATAAACTCAAAAGCAAATATATTACCAGTTAAAACTTTTTGAAAATATAAATATAAATATTATTATTAATTTATTTCAATTATATTAATTATTTTTCATATTATTATGATATTAATCAAATGTGATATTCATCTTTAAAAAAAAAAATTATATGTACGCTCAGTATGTAAATTAGTGGTAAAAAATTATTCTAGCATAACTAAAAATTTTGAGTTTGAGTATTTAGATATACAGCTGTGTTAAATTTTAATAAAAAAATTTTAAATAATAATTTATAAAAAATATATATAATTAATTAAAATAAAATATTAATTTTATAATGGAATTTTTATGATTTAGTTCATATTTTATTTTTTAGATAAATACGTGTGTCTAGAACCACAATAACAACTATTTGATAATACATTTTTGTAGAGCTGCTAGCCAGCTTATTCCATTTATTAGTTTCCATTGCTATAGTCGTCGCGTACATATAATATATATTGGCAGGCTAAAAAAAATTAGGTCATTGAAAATGTCACAATTATGTATTTATTACTTGATTGGATTTGACAATTATGCTTTCATTGTATAAATTAACATGATTTGAAATTGATATTAATTACGATTATTTTACTAAATATTTTAGGGTTAATTCTATAGAATATCTCTAAAATTTTTAGACTGTAATATTAATATTTTTAAACTTTAATCTTTGTCTTCCAAATTTTTTATCTCTGTTTTATGATGAGAGAATATTTATATATATTTCACATAGCGCTATGTGATTTTTTTAGACACATGATATCCACATAAGAAATATAAATTTTTTCAAACATGTAACATCCTATGAATTTTATATGGAGTCCATATAAATTTCATGAAACATCCATATAAGCATTCTTTTATTGAAAATTAAATTAAGTGTAGAAATTTTAATAAAAAAATTAAAATTAAGTAATTTTATTGAAGTTTATAAATTTTAATGAGACATATAATATTTTTGGAGACTATAAGTATATTTGGATTTTAATGAAAAATTTTAGCATTTGATTCCAAATGAATTTATTAATTATATCTATATAAGATAATACATGTACTTGAAATTAATCATGGCTAAGGTTTCGTTGAATCGAACTGATAATTCTGGTTCTGTTTATAAACCGTAATTAAAGATTTAAAATCGAAATCAGAATCTCCCTTTAAAATTTTAATTTCGGTTTTAAAATATTTAAATCGGAACCGAACCAGCAATTTAGATTAAAATAGGCAAATTTTAAAAAAAATCATATTTATTATTATTGTTAGTAATATTTATTATTTGTTGTTAATTATTATTATTTATTGTTAATTATTATTATTTTATTATTATTTATTAGTATTGCTAGTAATATTTATTGTTTGTTGTTATTATTGTTTGTTGCTAATTATTATTATTTTATTGTTATTATTATTATTAATAATTATTATTGTTATTATTATGACGATGATGATCAAGGCTTAGATTAAATACAATGGATGATAATTATATTTAAATATATTTTTTAATTTTTTCTTTAACTTTAATTATAATATTAAATATTTATAAATAATATTATTTAATTTAACTTAAATAATATTATTAAATTTATAAGTGATGTTTAATCTTATAAAAAATATTATCATATATCAATAATAATATTTTTTTAAAAAAATTGATTTAAATCGGTGGTTAAAATTAAAATTGGATAAATTTTTAAGAGTCTGAATCTTAATTAAATCAGTTTTTACTGATTAAGATTATAATTCACATAAATTATAAATCAAAATTGATAATTTTGATTAACCGAAATGTGATCATGTTTCCTGAAATGAAAAAGTTAAGATGGTTTTCTCAAAAAGTAGATAGATGGGCTTGGTTTACTTCCTCCAACAATAATATTTTATCATTTTGATTGAGAAACATTATCATCAAACCTTACAAAAAGTAATAATTAAGTCAAACGAATAAAATTAACTGTAAAAATTATTTACAGTAAAATTTATCATGTATACCACTTAATATTTTAATACATAAATAATTAACATAATACAATTAATTAATTAATTAATTAATTAATTATATTCTGATTATGGGAAGCTTGTTGCTGAATGTAAATCCTTTTCAGTGATGGACCGCAACTTTCCATGAAGTGGATGGACCGCAACTTTCCATGAAGTGGATTTCTTGGCAAGCTAATATGGCTGCTCATTCTTTGGCAAGAGCATCTGTAAATTTAACTTGTACTCATTATTCATCTTGATGGTGCTTAAATAAAATTACTTTTTCCTAAAAAAAAAATAACAGATGGAGTTGCATTTCATGTATTCCAATTTAAAAATTTTCCTTCCTTTTAAATTTTAAAAACTATATAATATTAAATAATTTTTCTTTCATTAAATGTATTAACCAAATATTAAAATGACCTTATTTTTTAAAGATTTTTAAATTAAAACGATAGAGTAATTTACTCATAGGCGAAATTTGTTTCAATTTCACTAAGAACACTGTTTTTCCATAATTGTAATATGATCTATCACTTAAGAAATTGAAAATTTAAAAAATATATATATATGTAAAAACAATTGGATGAAAATTATGCTTCAGGTTAAAGAAACAATTATTATTTCTAACATTTGGAGAAAAATAAGACAAAAGTGTTAAAGAAAAGGTTAAATTAGATTTATAAAAAGTTGTTTAAATTCAAAATCAAAATCAAAATCATTTAATTTTTCCTTTTTTTTCTAAGTCAACATTAAAATATTAAAATTGTCCCGCCGTTTCCTCCGAAACTCCTTAAAATAATTAAAATAAGCTTAAGCTGATGACAGACAAGTCCAAAGCCCCATCTCTCTGGATTGACTTGTAAACGAAGTTTTCTGTCTCTAGAATTTCAATATTTTTTTTTCGTGTTTACTTGCCTAATATTTTCTCTTTTAAAATTGTTTCCCCAATTCTTTCTTGCTTTTCTCTCTTTATATATACCTGTTTATATTATAGTTCTTCGGTTTCTATTCCCGTTTTCGTGTGTGGGTTTCTCTCATGGCCAGTCGTTATGATCCTAACCCTTTTGATGAAGAGCAAGTTAATCCCTTTTCTGTAAGTTTCTTCCTCTGTTGCTTCCTTCTAGTATTACAATTTTTGGGTTTTATTTATTTATTTATTTATTTTGATGAATAATAGTTAAGCTTAATTTTTCATAATTTGGTTTGGTGAGTTGTGGGTTTTAGAAGGGATGTTAAAATACTTGGGAAATATGTGAATTTTGGGGTTTTTGGGAGATTTGTATTCTTTGCAGTCTCTTCATCTGTAATTTGTGGTTTGATTGTGGTGCTTTGGTTTTCAGTATCAAAATCTTGACTTTATGTCAACGTCTACCAAGCTAATTCTTTACTTTTGCAATAGTAACTTGTGATATTGAGTTACTGTTAGTGCAGAAGAGTAATTGGACTAGGAAGCGATAGATGGTTGTTCGATGTAGTGATTTTGTTCGTAATAAGCATTCTGTTTAGTTATTTATGTTTTGCGGAGAATCCAGTGCTTTTTATATGTAAAAGTCTTAGCTAATTGGTCAAAACTATCTTTCTTTGTGAACTTATTGATGAATCTTTGTATTGTTTTCAATTTGGATAATAAGTGAAGGCAATGTTGTGAATCTGTATGATTACTATACCATATTTGTAACAAAGTTCTGAGACATGCTGAAAGTGAAGTCAGGAGAAATTGTTAACCGTGTCAAGTCATGTTAGAATGGTGAAAGTTTTGCTAGGTCTTTGAAATATGAAATTTTCTATTTGATCAATTCTTGTCGGCAACTCATGGAATGTAGATATTTTGGATAATGAGTGGTATGTACTGTTGAAAGTGATGCAGCTGGTGCACTCTTTGACTTCTAGTTTCAGATGTGATAGTCATGTGCGGAATCTGCATGTTTGTGAGATGAACAGATGGCTGAGATGTTATTGTTCATGACAATCTTCTTCTTTTAAGTAGTGTGAATTAACTCTAGGGATAGCAGAGATAGACCGACTTATGTGATTTGTTTAGTTTCTGTATGCATGCTTAAATTTTTCGAGACTTGGGCAACTTTGTGCTTGAAACAAGTCTACATAATTTTGACATTTTATCTTTTTAAATGCAATCAACTTGCCTATTTGATTTTTTTTTCTGCTTTATAGAATTATGTTTTTAATTCCTATACTCTTGAAAATTCACAAAACTTGTGTTTAATCTAATTTTTGTAACTAGGATCCTGCTGTAAGGGGGAAAGCATCAAGTCAGCATAAGTTTAGTGGAGGTGCATTATACACAGCAGTAAGCCTAACTGAAAATAGCACAATGATTTATATTCTATCAACTGCAAATGTTGTTTTAGCCTTTCGGAATTACGTCTTTTTTCAGATCAATATATATGATATGATTGTGCTAGTTGGTACTTTAGTTCTGGACTTCTTCCACCAATGTCCAGCATGCAAAGTGTAAAACAACTAGTTTATATTATTGCTCTAGGAATCTTACACATATCATTGCTACTTTTCAGAGTGCTCCTCCCGCTTCAAACTCAAGGCTTTCACCACTTCCGCCTGAGCCTGTTGATTTTGGTTATGGTGCAACAGTTGACATTCCAATTGATTCAACTACAGTAAGACAAAATTATGTGGCTGTTGAAAGTCCTTATTCATAATTGCCACTTCTATCTCTCAAAGTTTCCTTACTTTTAGCTTTTTTTTATTTTTTTTTATTTAGGATTTGAAGAAGAAAGAGAAGGAACTCCAAGCTAAGGAGGTTGAACTTAGAAGACGAGAGCTGGTATGTGTTGGCAAAGATGAAAAATTAAAGACACATTACTATATGGCAATGCATTTTTGCTTTTCATTCTGTTCATAGGCAACCTTATTTGAAAAGCTTATGCCAGCGTTGCAAATTGTAACATTATAAAAATTCAAGTACTTGAGTGATCTTTAATACCTTTTCAGAAGTATTAGTTTGCACCTTTCAAGTTTCATGTAGGATTGTTCCATCCAATACTCATAAAGTAACCCTTGCCCTCCAATTGGACTTGTAAAGGGCTGACATCTAACATCCATGAGAAATGCAGGGATATCTTTCAGGTGGTGCGCTGACTAATCTCATCATCTTAAACTATAGCCATCAGTTTCTGTAGAATTGTGTTTCTCATGTTACTATTTGTTTTGTGGAATGAAGTTTGTTCTTGTTGTCATTTTCTAGAAGCTATTTTTGAACTGCTTACATGTGTGCTACGAAAAGCTTTTATAGTTTATATAATACTGTTCTCCTGTGACACTGTTTCCATGCCACATTTGTGGTTCCCAAAGGGTGAAAATTCTGTAATTTTATAGTGCTTTTAGAATTTCAACTGTAGCAAGGAGAACTCGTGGTAGTATTTGTCTCTTTAGTTGAATTCTAAAATGTGGCTTTTATCGTCTGGATTTAGTTCCAATGCACTTTTACTCTGCCCTTGTACATCAACACTTCTAGGATGTGTTAATTTTATATGTATCCTAAAATGTTCTTGTATGCGGTGCTATGCAGGAGGTAAAACGGCGTGAAGATGCAGCTGCACGAGGTGAGATGTTCTTAATATTGTAATTTGCTAATTAGCTATTGATGTTCACTTGGCTCTGGCATTTGAATGTTTTTCCTTCACACACACACAACAAAAAAAAGATGTGTTTCAGATATTGTCCTTACTTTTGCATTTAAAAGTCAACTTTTTTCTTGTTTCTTCTTAATTTTGTATTTTGCAATGTTGATCTACCACGCCTGCCCTTTTTTCATTGTAACTTGGGCAACTAAGGGCATCTTTGGTTCATGGTTGCGGTTGCCTGTTTGGTGGCGGTTAACTGCTAGTAGCTAGTAGTTGCAATTAGCGGTTGGAGGCCAGCAACCATATGTTGAGAGCTAGAAATTTCAGTTTTTAGCATTTCAATTAATAATTTGAACTGCTTACTGCTGAATATTAAAAGGCTGCTCCATACACTAAGTTTATCAAACACCTCATATTAATGGTTGTGAGCTCAAATGCTAGCTTCCAACTGTTCATCCAAACGAGACCTAAGCTGTGTTTGACTATATCATGAGGAACATTGCGGGTTAAATTATATTTCTTTAAAACTGGTAGTTTATTTTACTTTAGCAGTGTAATTTAGCTTTCAATTCCTTTTTCTGTTTTGCAGCTGGAATTGTTTTGGAGGAGAAAAATTGGCCGCCCTTTTTCCCAATTATCCACCATGATATTGCAAATGAAATACCAATTCATCTACAGAGAATTCAATATGTTGCATTTACAACATTTTTAGGTAAGCTATCAAATGTAAGAATTATATTTATTGCAAAAATTGATAGGTTCATATTTATGTCTCTTTTCTTAAAGGAAAGGAATCTTATTAAGAGAGAGAGGAGATTTCAATATGGAGGATATATTATTGTTTTATCGTTATTTCCCCTTGTAACTTAGTAAAGTTTCCAAGTAAATAAAAGAAGAGTTGGACAATCCTTATCAAGAACATTTTTTTTTTGTAATTAATCCAATAAGCATGATTGTGGTTGATGACCTGTCTGGATTTGTACTTTTCCTGCCAAAAGTGGAACTTCCTCTTCTCCTTTTGCTCAACCAGTCTACTTGTGTATTGAGGCATAATTTTGGACATGAAGCATTCATAAGGTTTTTCTTTTTAGCTCATTTTTGGTCGATATAGACTGTTATCAATGATCAATCATCTTGTACCCAAAATTTTTTGTCAGAATCTGTATGTTTCAGGATACCTATCTTGGGGGATAAGAGCATGCCTTCGGAAGCTTGAGCCTTGTCAATATAAAAACTGTGTTTGTCTCATTTATTTAATGTATGTCATCATTTTGGAAAGACTACGATCTCCTAGATGAAGCACATCTTTGCTTTTGTCAGCACCCACTGTTAACTGGCGCCAACTGCTCGAAAGAGACCGACTCTTTTCTTTGTTTATTTCCTTGCTTTAATCAATAATATTATCTGTGGACTATTAAATTAGTTTTCCTTTTCTGGAGCTCTTTAGTAGCATTTGAGATTGCACTGTGGGTTTTGCTGGTTGTCACTCACAAGTTTGTTGCCCCTTTACTTGTATAGGAAAGTTAGTATTATCATATTACACATCCCAATGCTTGGGAATTCATCAATGCTACGTATGGTGTGGAAAGTTAATTACAAAAGGGCAACTAATAATCCATGTTCTAAACTGATAGAGGAGTTGAGTTTGTGTGGTTTGTTTTTATTAGGGTCATGGGAAAGAATTCTAGAGATGTAACTATTTTGCATGAAACGGCTGTTTGGATCTTGAATCCTTATACCTTTGTTGTAAGCCTAGATTTTATAATGCCACAATTAAACTCACAACAAATAAAAATAATTCACTGATAAAATTGGTTATATACGTCTAACATAGACTTGGTTCTTGTTTACTAAAATATCTTTGTTAGTTAATATAATGGCACAATTAGATTTTCTGGTCTACTTGTTCTCACCTTGACTAAAATCATTTCCTTCAAATTTTGTAAGATTAGTTTCTTTCAGTATTTCTTTATGTTTGCTAAAATATCTTTGTTAGTTAATTGAATGGCACAATTAGTTTTTCTGGTCTATTTGTTCTCACCTTTATTAAAATGGTTTCATTCAAATTATGTAAGATTAGTTTCTTTCAGTATTGCTTTGGGTGTATGTGTTCATCCTATTATCTATTTACTGTTTTTACGCTTAAAAGTTAGGTGATATATACCTTGGAGGAAAAATCAAGATAAGTGATGGATGGTGATTGTTTCTTGTGCAGGATTGGTTCTCTGTCTTTTCTGGAACATTATAGCTATTACAACAGCATGGATTAAAGGCGAAGGTCAATTTAGAAATTTATGTTGCATTTTTCCTGTTCACACATTCTGTGACTAAGTATTTGAAGCCTTATTTACTGTGCATGTAACCTGTTCTTTACATGCTCATATTGCAGGGGTGAGAATCTGGTTTCTTGCTATTATTTATTTCATAGCAGGAGTTCCGGGAGCATATATTTTGTGGTATCGTCCACTTTATCGTGCATTTAGGTAATTATCTTTCCTGCTGCATATGTATTTTTCCTCCCTTTCTTTTTTTCACCATTTAATGGAGATTTATACCTTACTGTTTGACTGTTGATGAGGCCAAAAGGTATTGGTGTAAAAGATTAAAAATTATGTGAGACTGTTTTGAAGCATCTGGCATATAAGTATTATCCATTTTCATAGCTAAGATTGTTCTGATCTGGTGGTTATATGGGGTTAAATGATTGGATGAATGTAAAATAATTGACAAAAGTTGATCTAGATGTCGCCTATTTAAAATGGAATAAATTGTCTGATAATTCATTTCCTATTATTCTATTTTAAGCCCAGGCCTATAGAAAAGTCCAGTTTTTGCTGGTTGGCGATGCTTTAGAATTAAGCTCCATCTGTTATCTGATTAATTAAACCAATCATGTGCCTTCTTGCAGGACTGAAAGTGCTATGAAGTTTGGATGGTTTTTCTTGTTTTATTTGGTAATCTCTCGTCTTCCTTTCAAAAGAATTGTAAGAGTTGAAGGATATCCATTTTTTTTAATTATGTTTTATGTTCACAGGTTCACATTGGCTTCTGCATTGTAGCAGCTGTTGCTCCTCCAATATTTTTCAAAGGAAAATCTTTCACGTACGTTTACATAAGTATTTTAAATGATTCATTATGTCAAGATTTGCTTGTAAATTAATCTTTTAGGCCGATTGTTTGGAAGCTTTCTGAAAGGTTTTTGCCTTTTTGCTGATGTTTCTGTTTATATTTTTCTGGAACAGTGGCATCCTGTCTGCAATAGATGTTTTGGGTGACCATGCTTTAGTTGGGGTAAGATTTCTGAGTTAAAGTAACTCTCCAGCTGATTATCATACTTCCCAGTCCTTGTTTTCTGAATATTAAGCGCTTAAGAGAATCAATTGTGCATCTACTTTTATTGTATTCCTGCTTGCCTTCCCTTTACTTCGTTACTAGTATACAATTGTCTCAAACTTGTATTGCTGTCTGGCTGGCCTGTAATAATTGCTTTTTCTTTGCTTGCAGATCTTCTACTTCGTTGGATTTGGATTATTCTGCCTTGAAGTGGTGCTCAGCATCTGGGTTCTTCAGGTCCATAAAGCTTGTGTTTTTTTAACGGGCATTTGTCTTTTATTTTTTTTATTTTCTTTTAACCTCTTTTGCTTTGATGTGTACAGCAAGTATACATGTATTTCCGTGGCAGTGGTAAAGCTGCTGAGATGAAGCGGGAGGCTGCTAGAGGAGCAATGAGGGCTGCAATGTGATGATTCTACGCTTGTTGTGATTGGGAGCTTATTTGTGGGTTGTACTGTTTCTGTATATGCCCTTGGCCACGTAAATTTCGCATAGAAATATTGCTAGGCGTGAAACTAGCTTTTGTTGGGACTAATTTCTTTACTTTTTTTTTTGGTTATTATTGTTTGTTCGAGTGCTATTATAAAATTAGAATGTTATGTTCTTGTAAATGGTTTTAAACTTTGTAATATTCGAGGGTTCTACAACCTTTAGCCTTTTTCTTTATTTGGAAAATTTTAAGCAGCCATCTCCAATCAGCAGCATCTGCACAAGAGTTTGAACTGAACTGTAATTCTGCCTCCATTTTTTATAGCAGCATTTTTTTCCAAAAAAAAGTCTTAGTGCTCATTGATCTCATTTTTGTTGTTTGAAGTCAATATTTTTTTTTTACGCAATTTTAGTTGGAAATGCTTTAAGCAGGTCCTTATTTGACCGGATTCAGAGAGCGACGAGGCTTGGTCGGTGTGGAAAGAAAGGGAAGAAAGGGAATTACCTCCTCATAAAGGCTTGGACGAGAAATAAAAAAAATTGCGGCCTATTCGAGGATGAGATTGAAGAGAATTCCTTTAATCGATTAGGCTGAAAATTTATAACTACTCTATTGTAGAGCGCGGATTTTAAAAGTTTTTGAATTGATTTAAATATTCGGAAAAAAAGTAACTAAAACTGAAAAAATTTGTTGACTTTTGATTTTTTTAAAAAATTGAATTATATCAATTTTTTGTAATATAAAATGATTTTTGAGATTAAATTATATTATATCTAGATTAAAAATTATATTAAACTGTATTGAATTGAATTATGAAATAAAAATTAATTTATTACTAATAGTATAAAATTATATTTTATTATATTAATTTATTACTTAATATTTAATATTATATATAATTAAAATTTTCTAATTTTATTAAGGTAAATATAAATATAATTAATGACAATATATAATATCGAATTTGCTATCTAATCAATTGCGTTACATATTTTACCAGATTATTAAATTAATAAAATATAAATTAAATTTTAAAAAAATTAATTGTCAATAAATTATTGATCAAATATTATAAATTAAATTAATATTCAATATATTTATATAAATAAGTGCTGTTAAGTAAATTTTCATAATGATACTAATAGTTTTTAGTAAAAATAATGAATACAAATATTAACAATAATTAGTAGCACTAATAATTATGGAGATAAATAAATTATAAATGAATTTAAAAATAATATGAATAATATAAATACTAATTTAGATATAGGTGTGATAAACTATTAATATTTTATATGATATATTGAAATTATTTTTTATATTATGCCATATAACATATTCATTTTGACATTTCTATCATATTATATATATACACTTTAGTTTTCTTTATTATATATTTTATTAATTAAATATATAAAAATAACATCATAATATTCTATATATGTATAATACATACATTTAGTATATGTAAAATATGCATATACAATACTAAAATATCACAGTTCAATTTTACAAAAAAAATTTAGAATTTAAGTTGTACCTTAATACATAAATAGAAATATTCATTAGTAATTTAAATTCTAAAATAACCAATTTTAATGAAAAATCTCTGAAATTTTTTCTTTTTCAGAGTTTTTTCTGTAATACGAATATTTTTAAATATAACAATTGTCACCACATGCAAGAAAGCAAGAAAATACACTCCCAAATATTTTCAACCATTTCATACATTCAAAAACATTCCATCATTTCTCCAAAATATTCAAACACACATATACACATATACTTATCCATAAATCCCAAAATCAAACCAAACTTTAATGATTTATATCAATTTCATATTTACAAACTTAACGTACATAATTAAAAGACAAGTTTCTAAAATGAAATCATTACATATTTGCAATTGGTTTCAGTCCGTGGCAGCAAAATAAAGTATCAAAATAAGCAGAAAACTCTATTTTTGCATAGGTCCCACAGGGCTCTCTGTATCAACACTGTCACCTGCGTGATAAATAAATCGCGCTAAACAAAATGCCTACTGTTACATACTTTGATATAAATAAGAACGTAAGAATGATGTAAAAATGCATTTCTTTTTTAGTTTATGAAGTGACATGTATTATCATGTATTAATATAAACACTTATCAATTTTAATCCATTGCATTATACATTCACACATATTGGGCCCAAATGACCATATATAATTTTTAAGTTCAAGATATATTATTTTGGACTAACATTTGACATCCAGCGTCTGGCCCGAAGACAAATAAAAGTGATGCCCAACATCTAGCCTAAAGGCAATTATAATGACGCCGAATATTTGGTCCGAAGATAAATAATCGGTATACCATATAATACTAAATACAATACTCTAAAAATTAATATTACATAAGATTTCACACATAACACACATAATTTCATATTTTTCTTATATTTTGGCAATTATGTCAATTTTCATTCTTTTTGTATTTTATTCATCTTTTTTCATTATTTCCACATATTTTTATTATTTTTATTAATTTACTTGTCACATCCTCAATATAGCCAAATTATACATACATTTGATATAATTACACATTGTCCACAAATACATTATTAAATGCTTTTAGCCATCTTTAAGTGGATTACTCAATCACACATTACATATTTCATAAGATAAATATATATATCTATGCTCTTTTCATGTGCATTCACACATCAAAGTAGTATAGTTATCTCTTTTATATATAATGCAACATGTCATTCAAGAGCATTTAAACGTATTTCAATCAAAGTATATACTAACCTCTTAATATAAACACTTCTATGCTAAAATGTTTACTTTCACACCAGTTCTTCAATATGCTTTTCACTACTAAGTTGATGAAAATTCTTACCAAATGTGAATGTACAACATACATTAAAATCATTTTTTAAGGTGTTAAAGCTATAAAATATTAATTAAAACATAACCTTACAATTTTTCCTTTTCTTAGCACTAATTCACTTTAACATTGGAACTACAATTCAACCAATTTCAAATTGAGATTTAAGCTTAAATATATGTCTATAACATCATATTTTAACACACTTTAAGCAATAAAACTTAATTTAGAAACAGTCATTCCAAAATCCTAAAATGTGTCTTAACTCACTTCAACTTTGGAACTTCCTTCTAACTAACTCTGGTAATCTAAGTTCAATCTCATCATTAAAGTCATATTAGAATATGATTTAATTGATAAAATTAAATGAACAAGCATTCTTCTACAAAACTCTTTCCATAACCTTAATTTACAAACTTCTTCTTCCAAACCCTAATCAAACCTAATTTTTTTTATCTAACCTTAAAATCATTTATTTTACATCAAACTAACATCTTACAAACCCATTTGAACAATTAAAACAACTTCCATCAAAAGTCATAATTTTACATATTCATAAATTTCAAAGAACCTTAAAAATTCAAGTAAGAAACTTACTTACTTGTTAGAAAATCACCAAAAATTACTTCAATCCTTTAAAATCCTATTGTTTGGATGAAGAGAAATCCTCCTTTGTCTAACAATAGTGGCTGGCCATGGAGGAGAATAAGAAGAAGAAGAAAAAGAAGAGTTTGATAATGAAACTTTTTTTCCTTTAATTTTTCTAATAATATATATATTATTTTAATATTTTAATTAATTATTTTAAAATTTTCAATTTTCATCTTCCACTCATAAATAATTTATTTTTAAATTTTTAACCTTTTTCACATTTTACTATTTATATATTGATTTTTACTATTTATCGTTAACTTTTATATATTATTTATTTTTTACATATATTTAACATATACAATCTATTCTTCTCATTTCTAAATTTTTAATGTTTTCTTAAATTATTTATTTTAGTTTAATTTAATTTAATTTAATTTTATTTAGCAAATTTTTACGAATGTTACAACAAATCTCACTAAAATATTTCAATAATACTAATTTCTAAACTTTCAAAACTATATTTTCAATCATAAATATTAATTTAAAAATGAGTAAATAAAAAATATAATTAAGAAATTATATTTATAATGTAATTACAAATATAGTATAAATGTGAAAAAAAAATATAAATAATGGTTAAATGATATGTAATTAAAGTAATTGAATATATATTAATTTATTACTAATTAAAATAATTTTATAATTTAATTTAAAAATAAATGAATAAAATAAAATTTATTAATTCTTTTTATATATTTAAAAGTTAAAATATAATTTTTGAATCTCCGAATCGAATTGCTACGAAAAATTGAAATAATACAATCTATAATTTTTTTTTTTTGTTTCTGTTTGATTATGGAGATGACATTTTATAAATCTTCGATATGAAAATTTTCCAATCTCTGAATTGATTCAGACTCTGCTCATCCCTAGTAAATTTTTTCATTTTCACATGAGAATATATAATTAATGTTTAAATTTATTCATTTTCACATGAAAATATACATTACAACGATATTGTTGCCTCGCTGCATATGCTTAGAGAAGCTTGAACAGATATCTTCACTGGAAATCCATCTCAATCAATTTAAATTCCTTTGTTTGGGCGTGGAGAAAGGGAAGGGAAGAAAGTGATTTTTCCGGGAAACTAACATCAAAAAATCGTAGGACTTTTATTTTTTTATTTTTTAATTATGGTTATTAACAATTAATTTGATGTAAATAAATGTCCAAAGTTTATTTATTGTATTTGAGAAGTCATATAAAGAATTCTCTTATTTAGGAAACTTTAAAAAACGGATAAGTGGGAAGTGTGAAAATTTTTGCTTATACCCACCCCTTCACCATATATTTTAGATGGGATGTGGGAAATGTCTATTTAACATGGAGAAAGAGAGGGAAAGGTTATGGAAAAAAAATAAGAGAAGTATAAAATTAATACACTTTGATTGAGAAAAAAAAAGGAAAATAAGAGGTAATTTTAATATTTTTAATTGGAGAAAAGAGAAAAGTAAGGAAGGTTATATATGAAAAATGTAAAAATATCTTTATATCTTATTCTTAAAAAAAATCTTTATCTTATTAAAAGAATATATTTAATATATAAATCATAAATTTTATTTAATATATTAGTAACAACAATATTAAAAAAAATTTAAATTCATTTATATAGCACGAGAGAAAGAAAATAAATTAGATTATTAGATTTTATTTTTTATAAGACTAATTTTAAATTTATAAATTTAAATAAGAATAAAAATGAAAAAAAAAAGTTTACTTTATTCACTTCCCCTTAGTTTAACTTATTAATTTTTTCTGCTTCCCAGGTGAAGCCTCGTGTTTCTCTGCTATAGAGCTCTCTATAAGTTTGTCTCTTGACTTAGATATAGGATTGGCGGCAGCCCTAAATCTCTTGCCCTCACTCTCTTTGTTCCTCTGTCTTCGTTTGAGTGGCTTTTTTTTTTGTTTTTGTTTTGATTTTTGTTGTTAGTTTTTTGCAACCTAAATCCTCAGTTGAGAACATCCGTCGCTCTCCTAGTTTTGAGCTCCGGCGAGCCTTCTTTTGGTAGTTCTCGATTAGATGTAGATCCTGGCACTACAAATCTACTTCTTTTGGTCCAGATTTAACATTTTACAAAATTTTGGCTCTTCAATCTCTCTCGGACAGGTGGATTACAGCTTCTACCCCCCACCCAAAATAAGTTTCTCCATCTTTGGTTAAGGTAGCTGCTCCTTTAGGAGCATTGAAAGAACCCGTTTTAGGGTTTGGTTTTGACTTTTGGAGATTCTCTCCCCTATTAGGCCCATGTTTAGGATCTTTGATCCATGTATTCCCTCATCAGATTCAATACCCGAGGATGTATGGTGCGGCAGAAAGGTATTTTTCTTTTGTTTCTTGCTTGTCTGTCTCTAGTGGATCAACCACCTTTAGCCTCTGCAGTGTTTATCAGATTTCAGCCTTCTTCATGTTTCTTTTGGTCGCTCTTGGAGGATTTGTTCAAGCTTAGTCCTTTCTGCACCTCAACGAGGAGAAAATTGAAGAGTGTCATGTTGTTTTTCTGTTAAATGGTTGCACTGTTATTCTATCTGTTACTTCTCCTAGTTTGGATTTGGCTCGTTTTCTACTGTCTATGATCTTTGTCTATGTATTCTGTGTAGTTTTCATGTATTCCTATTTATTGTGTTAATGAAATCCTTTTCCTTCTGATAAAAAAAACTTATTAATTTTTTTTCCAAACAAGGAATGAAGTGTCTTTCCATTACCATTCTCTTCTTTATCTCAATCTAACCAATCCAAGGCACCTGTAGGAAAAGATAAAACCGAAGTAATCAGTGCAGAGAAATAAAAAAATACTCTCAGTTTTTGTAGATATACCTAAAATTAAAAGGCTTGTTGCAATCAAACTTCAATCATCAAATATTTACTCCCTGTTCCTTTATTGTTGAATTTACAAAGCATTTTATTTCTCTAGATAAAATTTTAGAAAAAAGAACAAAAATAAAAACAAAACTAATATTTCTGTTATAAATATAAGGAAAAATAAGTAGAGAAAGAATGAAAAATTTATTTATTGTGAAGTGTATTTTATACATCATCTATAATGGCTATATATAATGGTGTAAATAGATTCTAGATAAGAATAGAAGATTATAATTAATATGAAATTAATTCTAATATGATTATGATAAAATTAATTATAATTTTGATAAGATAAGGTTAATCTAATTAAGGAGTTATTCACATATTTTATAATTTTTTTGGATGACTATCTTTATGAATATGATTCGTTAAAAAAAATTATAAAAAAAATTTAGTGGGATAAAAACTTAGTGAAAGAAAAAGAATATAGTATTCATAGATAATTTTCTCTTAAAAATATATTCAATTAAGATATTTTAAGCGAACATGTCCCAACATTATATATATGTCTTTTAAAGACTGATACTAGTAGTGTTTTTATGAACAAATATGTTGGATTGTCACTTAAATGCATTTTGCAAACATCAGCTTTTTCTTCCTCTATAAATTCACGAGTCTAAGAGAACTTTTACATGTTGCAATATTGTTAGTTTCTTGATTTTTAATAGGTGATTCATAAGCTCTTCTGATATGTTTGATTATGGTTCTCAACCATACACATTCACGACTAGCTTCATGAATGACTAATATTTTTGAATAATTTTGTGAAGTAACAGTGATTGTATGATTTATATATCACTGTGATATATTAATATTATTACATGTGAACCCATATCAGATGTGCCACGTATATAGTATGGAATATATTTCACTCCATTTTAATGTCTTTTTAGTTGGTGTATAAGTAAACCTTGCAAAATAAGTTAACAACAAGAATAATATCTAGTATTGTATTATTAGCAATATATCAAACTACATATATTATACTGAGATATGGTACTTCATGACCAATTATCTCTTCATTATTTTTTTATAGGCGAAAATAATCTCCTTTTACATTAAAAGAACGAACAATCATTGAAGTTCTTAATGAATAAAATTTATCCATATAAAATTATTTCAAGTTTGATATATGATGTTTGATGGGATAAGAATTCCATTTGACAGATACTTTACTTCAAATCCAAGACAAAATTGTATTCTTCGAAGATCCTTCATTTTGAATTCATTATTTAAATAGTTTGCAGTAATTAAGATCTCTTTTAGAGTTCTCAATATATTTAAATTATCAATATAAACTGCAATTATAATAAATTTTGAATTTATCTTCCAGATAAAAATATATGGGCAAATGAAATTATTTTTTAATCCATTTCTCTAAGTATTCAAATAGGTAATTATACTACATTCGCCTAAATTGCTTTAGTCCATACAAGGATTTTTGAATCTCAATATAATATATTTTTTAAAGTATTATATGCTCCAGACATATTGATATTTTATGCATCTTAAATTCTTCATGAATTTTCATATATATATTATTATCTAATGAACCATATGAGTAAATTATCACAATATCCATCAAGTATATGTCGAGCCTTTCAGAGACTGTCAAATATATAAAATATCTAAAGATAATAATATCCATGACAAGAAAATATATCTCATCATAATCTTTATCAGATCTTTGTGAGAATCCTTATACCATAAGTTGCGCTTTGTATCTCATAATCTTATTAACTCATTTTTCTTACAAGTCATATGAGTAAGTTGTCATAATGTATATCGAGTTCTTCCAGGGTTGCCAAATTAATTTTGAGAGTAAGTTCATAATAGAGAAAATGTGTTATTTTCATAATATCATTTGATTTATTTCTTTTACATATAATATCCTATGGGTATAAAATCTTCTGGTATCTGGACTACTGGTCTAAATATTTTATATTTAGCAAATGAATCTAGTTCAACCTTGATTATTTTCATTTTGGCCAATTACTTCGACGTCGACAATTTTAAAAACATATTTTAATAATTTCAACAACATATAAAAATATATTATCAACAATAATTTCATCTATTTTCCATATACACTACAAGAATATACCGTATTACCGATATAAATTTACAAACAGAAAAATTTTTGTTGGTAATACCTACAACATACCGAGAGAAACGATTAAAAAAATAAATTAAAAAATACACCGACAGAATATTGATAAAAAATTTATCGACAAATATTTTATCGGCAATAATTGTGCCAACAAATGGCACTAACAATTATCGATAGACTTTACTGGCAGAAATATTTTCTGTAGGTAAAATTATAGACAGAAATATTTTTTTTAGATAAATTTACTGACAGAATTTATTTTCTATAGGTAATACCGACAGAATTTATTTTCTATCGGTAAAATTACTGAGAGAAAATATTTTCTGTCGGTAATATCGAGAGAATATATTTTCTGTCGGTAATACTGAGAGAATATATTTTCTGTAGGTAAAATTACCGAGAGAAAATATTTTCTGTAGGTAATACCGACAGAAAATAATTTCTCTAGCTAATTCTCCGACAGAAAATTATTCTCTCAGTAAATAAATAATCGTAACCTAATTAGTAGGTAATATCGACATAATATATTTTCTGTCTGTAAAATTACCGAGAGAAAATATTTTTTATCAATAATACCAAGAGAATATATTTTTTGTAGGTAAAATTACTGACAAAAAATATATTATGTCAGTAATTTTATCAGTATAAATTACCTTGTATTTTCATATAAATATTAGATCTATTGGTATTTCGGATGAAAACCTAGATATAAATTTAAGAGCTGAATCCAAATGGACAGTATTCCTATATGCACTTGGGTGTAATAATTTCACGTACCAGTATTTCTGTATATTTATATTTTGTATATTTTTAAATATTAATAAAGTATTTATTTTATTTTTAATATAGTCTTTTATTTTTTTATATTTATTTAAATTTTATTTAAATATATATTTATATCTACGAGTGGGGCTTATGCCTGATTGTCTATTGCTTAGTAGAATTCTTCATTAGTAGAGATCTTCATTTTTGCTGGTATTAGTTTATATCATTTTTGCTGGTATCAGAGCTAGTATCATTTTTGCTGGTGGTAGTAGATAGATATAAACTTGTTTTCATAATTAAATTTTTGATTTGTAGATCTAAAAGTGAATATTATTGTCTAGAATTTGGATATGCAGTAAGACCCATTTCAGCTAATGGTTAGGCATTTAGGATAGTAAGTCAGTGGTCGCATATGAAAATAACATGAAAATACTTTAAAATCTATTTCTCAAGTATTTAAATATGGAGCCATTTTTATGTAAATCTGCTAGTATAACTAGATAATTGATAATTGGGTGTATACTTTAAAACAATTGATAATTGAGCAATACCTAACATAGATAAAGAGCAGATATATAAAATTCTTAAATTAAATATATTTAAAAATGATTATATAATTAAAGCTGAACAAAGGGATATACAATTAGGTAAACCCTTTGAAAAAATAACATTATTATCTGCAAAGTCTATAAAGCACCATAAAAGTAAAAAATATTAATATATACATATAAGACTTATACAAATAGGATTAAAATCTTTAACTAGAAAATGATTAAATACTAGTATTCTAACAGTTGTTAGGGAAACCAGGTTTATAAATTTTAACGACTCATTATTAGGAACGATGGAAACCAGTAGGAGAAACTAAATTTCTACAAATAGATTTAAGTAAAGTCAATACAGTAATTCCTAGAACTATTTAGTGAAAAGATATTAGTCTTTTTAATGAGTGAATCTTAGAAGATGCTGCTCCTCTCCTAGAACAAAAAAAATAGTAAAATCCAATATATAACTTAGTACAATTGAGCAATATGAAGATGATAAGGTTAAATTAATTTAATAGATATAGTATTAGCAGTAGGTATTCTATCTTTTACTCCTCTATTTCGACAGTAAATATAGGTAAAGCTTCACAATTATTTTCTGTTATATATGCTTCATATAAAAAAATAAACCTAAACCTGCTATACAAATAATAGTAAAGCCTAGGTATTCTACTTTAGATATATCTGAAATCGGTAGTAAATTAAAATATGTAGATTATAGTACAACTGTATCACATCTTTTTTATAATTCAACAGGAACCATAAACCCTTTGAAATCAAACCCTAATTATAACCAACATCAGGATAGAGAACAATCTCCTTCTCCACCTGATCACCTATAGCCTCATTTATGACCAATAATGTAGAAAGCATAGATAGAGAACTAAATATAATTAATAAAGAATTTATATTTAAACAAGATAAATTAGATAAAGAATTAACAGCAGTAAAGAATTCAGATAAATTAAAAGAAGTAATGAATAAGGTAAAAAACTTTGAATCAGTAAAGAATATATTAATTTTATAAAACAATATGAAGTTAATATGAAGTTTTTTGATTGGTTTAAAAGAATCTATAGAGAAAAACTTAAAGCAAAAAAATTAATAAATCCTATAATAGTTAGAAATAAAGGAACAAAATGAAAAGTAAATGATAAAATTATATAAAGTGAACATCCATCTAAAGCTTCAAGTATATTTATGTATGGTGATAGAGAAATTCAAATTGCACCATTTAAAGCTGTTGCAGAAAATGACCCATAAAAAAATATTAGAACAAAATAATTTTAGTAACGCACTTTATTAAGTATAAGACAATAATTAAATAGAATAAAAAATTCTATTAAAGATAAAGAAATAATAACAAGAGTTGAGAAAGCTGTTTCAGATAAAAATTGAAGTATCATATTTTTAAACCTTTTGAAGTTTCAAAAATAGGACAGAAAGAAGTTAAAATCTAAAGATTATGATTTTGTAAAAGCAATTAGAAAACAATTAAGTAAAATTGATTCTTCATCTGGATCAAAATAGGTAGTTCAAGAAACACCTCAATCTAAAACCTCTAAAACTATTAGTATAGTAACTTAAGATCAGGATTCATAATCACTTGAGGATTTTTAACCTGAAACTGAAGATCTTGAATCTTTCAGTAAAGAAGTAGACCCACAAATAAATTGTGTAATACATAATCAATCTATATTACTTAGAATGTCTGCTCTAGACTTAGAAATTATAGATATACCTAATATTTTATCACAATATAAATGTAATGCCTCCTTAGTATATGAATGGAACATTGATAGCCTGTCAGAATATAATATTTTGAGTCTTCTACAACAGATGATAATGGCTGCCAATGCTTATAGAATCCAAACAGATACCTCGGATAGAACTATAGCAGAATTACTTATAGCTGTCTTCACATGCCAATTAAAAGGTTGTTGGGATAATCATCTCACTGATGAATAATATTTAGAAATATTAAATACTATAAAGACTTATGAAGATGAAACACATATATTAAATGAATATGATGATACTATTCAGGATGCAGTAGCAACACTAATTCTGACTATATCACTTCATTTTATAGGAGATCCTACTCATTTAAAAGATAAAAATGATGAAGTACTAAGTAACCTTAGGTATAAAAAACATAGTGATTTTCAGTTTTATAAAATAACTTTTTTAACTAGGATTATGCTTAGAGAAGATTTCAAATAGACTTTCTGGAAGAAAAAGTTCTTAGCAAGATTGCCTTTTTTTCTAGGAGAGAAAGTTAGAAACCATATAAAATAGGAATATGAAAACCCTATTTTTTATGATAATCTGACTTATGGTCAATTGATTAGTATAGTCCAAAAGAAAGGTTTAAAGTTCTGTCAAGTTATAAAATTTCAGAAATCATTAAAGTACGAGATGAGAAAAACTAAATAAGAATTAGACTTATTTTGTAAATAATTTGATTATAATATAATTTAGAAATATAAAGATTGTAATGGTTAATATTCTATAAAATATAAGAAATCATATAAAAAATATAAGAAAAATTATAAAAGAAAATATAATAAAGAAGATTACTATAAGAAACAAAAATCTTATAAGTCTTATAAATCTAGAAAACCTAGTAATAAACCATTTAAAAGAAAAGATAAACAATTTAGATCATATAAAGATTTAACATGTTATAACTGTGGTAGAAAAGAACGTACATCTAAATTTTGTAAATTTGATAAAAAGTTACAAAAAAAAAATTTAGAAGAATCTGTATTGAATAAAATTAATAAACTATATTTAGATTATTCAGATTCTGAGAGTTATTCAGATTCTGAAGAAATAAATAAGATAGATGATATATGTTCAGAGACTAGTTCTGAAAATAGTAGTAAATCAATAAATATTTTAACTAAAGAGCAATAATCTATTTTAGAAGCAATAAAACATATAAATGATTTTAAAATTTAAGAAAAATTTTTAAATAAAATTTTAGAGGATATTAGTGATAAACCTAAACATTCAGTATTATCTAGTACTAGTAAATAAACATATAATTTAACTATAATTTTAAATAAAAATAAAATAATAAAAAATAAACCAACCATAAATAATTTATAAAAGAAAATAAAAAAAATAAAAATAGAGTTAAAAGAGTTAAAAATTAAGCAAGAACATGATTCTCAAATAATAAAGTCTTTACTGAATTCTACTTCTTCTGATGAAGAAGAAGAAGAAAATAAAAAAGAAACTAATAATAATGAAATTAGTTTAATAAGTAAAGAAAAAATATCTAATAATATAATTTTTATATTACATGAAATTACATCAAAAAAATATTTAATAAAGATAAAATTAAAATTTTTAAATAATTATAATATAGAAACTATAGCTTAGTTTGATACAGTAACTGATTTAAATTATATTAAATCTAGTCTAGTTCCTAAAAAATTTTGGCAGAAAACTAATGAAAGTTTATCTGCTACAAATAAATCTAAACTATATATTCTTGGTAAAGCAGAAGCATCAATAATAGATAAAAATTTAAAAATAAAAAATATATTTATTTTAACTAATATTCATCATATGGTTTTTAGAGAAACACCATTTATGAATTTAATTACACCTTATTATGTTAAAAATGATAGTGTAAGTTTTAAAGTTAAAAATTAAAAGATTATTTTTCTATTTATAGAAAAACCAAAAAAGAGAAAACTAAATTTATTAAAAGCTCACTCAATAAACGAATTACAAATAAATACAGTGATAAAGACAAAGTCTGAATAACTTTGTAATTTAAAGATTAATTATCATTTACAAAAAATAAATGAATAATTGCATAATAAATTTACATAAGATAAAATCAATAAATTAAAGATTCAGATTGAAAGAGATTTATGTGTTGATATTTCAAATGTATTTTGAAATAGGAAGCAATATATGATTGATCTACCATATGAAGTAGGCTTTGATAAAAAGTTTATTACAACTAAAACTCAGCCCATTCAGATGGCGCCCGATACGATTGAATTTTGTAAAAAGAAAATAAATAATTTAAAAAATAAAAAATTAATTATTAAATCTAGAAGCTCATAGTCTTGTGCTGCATTTTATGTTAACAAGACCTCTAAAATAAAAAGATGAGCACCTATATTAGTAATAAATTATAAACCATTAAATAAAATTTTAAAATGGATTAGGTACCCTATTCTAAATAAAAAAAGATTTATTATGAAAATTATATAAAGCTAATATCTTTAGTAAATTTGAAATGAAATTAAGATTTTGACAAATTCAGATTAACCCTAAAAATAGGTATAAGATTGCATTCACTGTTCTATTTGGACAATATGAATGAAATGTTATACCTTTTGATTTAAAGAATGCACCATCTGAGTTTCAGAGAGTGATGAATGATATATTTAATCCATATACTAAATTTTATATAGTTTATAGAGATGACGTATTAATTTACTCTACAACTATAGATGAACAATTTAAATATTTAAAGACATTTTTATGGTAATTAAGCAGAATGGATTAGTTTTAAGTAAAATTAAAATATCTCTATTTCAAACTAAAATTAGATTCTTAGGACATTATATAGAACATGGTATTTTAAATCCTATAGAAAGAAATTTAACCTTTGGTGATAAGTTTTCTGATCAAATCCTTAATGCAGCTCAATTACAAAGATTTTTAGGTTACTTAAATTATGTTATAGAATTTTATCCTAATTTGAATAGGATTATAAAACGATTGTATGATAGATTAAAGAAGAACCCAGGTCCATGGACTGATGTCCATACTGGTATAGTGAAATAGATAAAAGTCTTAGTAAAGACTATTCTCTGTCTCCATATAGCTAACTCATTAGCCCCTAAAATAGTTAAAATTGATGCTTCAGATATAAGATTTGGTGAAATTTTAAAATAAATTAAAGAGAAAAAAGAAACCATTGTCCAGTTTTACTCAGGACATTGGAGTCCAACCCAATTAAACTATTCTCCTTTTAAAAAAAATTCGAGTATTGTTTTATGCATCTGAAAATTTTAATCAGATTTATTGAATAAAAAATTTTTACTGCGTAATAATTGCAAAAGTACTAAAATTATTTTACAAAAAAGATGTAAAAAATCTTACTTCAAAGCAAATGTTTGCTAAATATCAAGCTATTTTAAGTATTTTTTATTTTGATATTGAATTTATAAAGGGATTTAACAATAGTTTACCAGACTTTCTAACCAGTGAATTTCTTTCCTGACAACATGGGGAAGAAAAATAGAAAAAAATAAAGATAAAGAAACCTTAAAGCCATACTCTCTTAAAGACTCTCCTAAAGCCTTATCTGATCACTCAGATAGGATTACTAAAGTCATCACTAAACCTCCTAAGCCTTGGGCTGATATATTTATAGAGGAAGAATAAAAAATCCAAATAGAAAAATGGGTCTCCCAGCTGGCCCAATCTCCAGAAGTGGGTAAAGCTCTTTTAAAGATAGGATACGAACCTCCTCCAGGTGTTCCAGGTGAGAATGCTCTGATCCCATATTTAAAGCAACAAATTGAGATAGGAGAATCTTCAACTCCTAAAATCCTATCTCAAAATATTTTTAAAATTGGGTTGAATATTTCAAACCCTTCAACTCAAATTATTTTTTTAAAATTTTTAGTAAAACATTCTAAATCAGAATGGTTTACTAAAATGTATTTTAGTACATAATTACTTATTGAATATGGATCTGCTCAGCAGAACCCATGAAAGATAATTGAATATGTATTATCTAAAGGTTGATTTTTTAAAACTAATGATTTGTCTAAACCTCAAGAGTATTTTTTAAATATTCTTGTTGACTATGAATCCATATTTTTAAAGCATAATTTTAATTAGAAAGAAAATGATGCCATTGCCTATTCCTACTTTAAAATTAAAAGAATTTTTCATCCTTTTAAATGGGGAAGACCTCTGCACGTCCCTGTACAGTTTAAAGCCCTTCCTAAAGTCTCATATTGTCCATCTTATAACTATTGGAATTATATTGAAGTATGGACCAAAGTCTTATTTTTTCAAAACCCTGGCCAAACCCATTCCTGGCTGATATATTTTGACTCCAATATAAAGTTTGAGAAATTATCCATGTGGCTCGTAGATTGATGGTACTACTGTGGTAGTGAGGACCGAATACTATCACAAGATGTGCTATTGACCTTCCAATATTTTAAAGTTCACTTCAATCCAAGTCCATTTGAAAAGAAAATTTTCCCTCTTCTTCTCTTTTCAATGACTTTCAATATTTCTTGGATATATCAGTGGTATTTCGATACTAGAATACAAACTGGATCTAATATACCTGTGATATTGAGAAAAACTAAAATTAAATGGTAGAGTGCCTTTCGCAACTCTACATTTGAGTATACTGTAAAGCAGTGACTTCTCAAAAGGAATCATGTTAGTTTTGACCCAAAATTATCTGTTTCCTTTGGAATCCAAAGAACCCAAAATATAACTCTTCTTACAGCCGCAAAGACTCCTGAAGATTATAAAGCTCTAATATAACAAACGATTAAATCTCTTCCTTCAACCTCTGAGCCCATAAAGCCTAGAAGAACTAGCTCTGCTGGATCTTCGAATAAAGCAAATCCAAAAAATTATCTAAAGCCCATTCTAGAAGAAAGAAGTCTCCTTCATCTTCTGACTCCTCTTTATCATCATCTATGACATCATCCTCCACTGAGACAACTGAGACATCTGACTCAAATTATTGCCCCAACAATAAAGATGATTGTTATGAGATCCTGTCTCCCATAAAAATAAAAAGAAAAAAAGAAAAAAAATAAAGAAAAAGAAAAAGAAAAAATAAAGAAAAAAGAAAAGAAAGAAAAATAAAAAAGAAATGAAAAAAAGAAAAATAAATTAGACTCTGATTCTGACTCATCAGAGGATTAAAAGTAGAAGAAACCTTATTCCTTCACACTAAAGTCAATAAAGACGGTGTCCACTGATTAGATACTGTTCATCAACAGTATTCACCATAGGAAATCAACAGTAAATTCAGAAAAACTGTTCATCTACAGTTTTCAACAGTAAAGTAAATAGTACCCCCAACAAGGTACTATTCATCTACAGTTCTAGACACGTGAAGGTACAGAAAAAGTAAATAGTAACGATAAGTTATTATTCATCCATAGTACCTGCATGTGACGAGAACAATTTAAAGCTAAAGCATTCTGTCTATTTAAGGAGTCATTTCCGAAGTCTGAAAAAATAATTTTAAGAACCCTCATTCACTCAGGAGCTCTGTAAAACTTCAAGACTTAGATTATCTCCTTCCATTTTCTTTCACATATAAACCTTCTTCCATATATGTATCCCAACTATTGTATATCTCTTCTGTAAGTTATAATTAGTATTTTAAAGTTTTTAAATTTAAATATTGTATTATATAAGTATGCTTTGTACTTGCAGCTTGTTCTGATCTGATACATCAGAAACTTATTTTAAAGTTTATATTATTTGTATTTTCATATAACAATTTCACGTATCAGTATTTCTGTATATTTATATTATATATATTTTTAAATATTAATAAAGTATTTTTTTGTTTTTAATATAGTCTTTTATATTTTTATATTTATTGAAACATATATTTAGATCTAAGAGTGAGACTTATGTCTGATTGTCTGTTGCTTAGTAGAAATCTTCATTAGGAGAGATCGTCATTTTTGCTGGTATTAGTTTATATCATTTTTGCTGGTATCAGAGTATAAAATACCGACATAAAATATATTCTGTTAGTAATTTTATTGACAGAAAAAAAGTTTTCTTGGTAAATAAATAGTCGCAACTCAATTAATTGGCAGAAATTTTATCCCATTATTCGAGATATTTACCGAGAGAAAGTATTTTTCTGTCGAAAAAATTATCAAAAGAAAATATATTATGTCGGTATTACCGAGAGAAAATATTTTTTATCGGTAATTTTATCTACAAAAAATATTTCTCTCGGTATTACAGATAAAAAATATATTCTGTCGGTAATTTTACAGGAAAAAAAATTCTCTAGATAAATAAATAGTCGCAATCCAATTAATTAGCAGTGATTTTATAGCCATTATTCTAGATATTCTAGATACATTTTTTTTCTCCTCTTCCATTTATGTTGATCCTCTCCTATTTTTTTTAATTTTTCCTCTCCCTCTATCTATCTCTGTTCAAATTTTCTATGTATTTTTTTTTTGTTGTAGAAAAAGAAGAAGAAGAAGAAGAAGAAAAAGAAGAAGATGATGAAGAAGAAGAATAAGGAATTTATTTTAATTTTTAAATTTTAGATAATTTTGTGTAATATATGTTAAATTTATTTATTTATTTATTTATTCTTATGAATTTGATATTTTGTTTTGGATTTGTAAGTGTTGTAGTTTAAGATGATTATTTATATTTTGGTTGTGTATTGTTTAATATTTAGGATTATTTTAATTAATCATAATATTATTTTAGAAATTTTTAAAATTTTCATAATATATTTAGAAATATTTTTGTATTTAGAAATTTATTTAGAGTGTTTGATTTTTTTAAAATATTGTTTTAAATTTTTAAAAAATTTAGAAAAATTGATTTATTTTTATAAATTTCAAAATAAAAATTATAAAAAATTTAAGTTTTTAAATTTACCTATTTAAACACAATATGTTTTAAGAAATTTTAAAAATTTTTATTATATTTTTAGAAATTTTTTGGTAAATAAAAATATTTTATGGTGTTTTATGATTTTTTAAAAAAAATTAGCTAAAATTTATTTATTTTAATAAATTTTAGAATAAAAATGATTTAAAAAATAATTTTTTAAAATTTTAATTAAATAGAATATATTTTAACAAATTTTAATTTTTTATATTTTTAAAATTTTTTGGCAAATAGAAATATTTTAGGGTGTTAGATTTTTTTAGAGTATTTTTTAATTTTTTAAAAAAATTTAGATAAATTTGATTTTAAAATTTTAATTATAAAAATAAACTAACAAAAAATTTATATATTTACTATATTTTTTGTAGGTAATACCGTCTGAATTTTCTTTCGGTAATATGCCAATATAATTTTTCTATCGGCAATTACCGACAGAATTTTCTCTAGATAATTTACCGGCTGAATTTTCTGTCGGTATTACCAACAGAATTTTTTATCGGTATTACCGAAAATTTTTTTTTTCTCTTAGTAATTTACCAACAAATACTTATTTTTGTCAGTATTTCTATTACCGACAAAGAAAATAATAACAGCAATTTTTTGTTGGTAGATCTGTCTGTAAATCTAATTACTGACAAAAAAATTAGGATTACCAACTGATTTTTTCGTCGGTAATCCGGTACATTCTTGTTGTGATATTTCTAGATTTTAACAATATCTCATAATTTTTTGGTATCGAAACAACTTTTGGGGTTACTTATCTAAAAATATGGGTTGCTGATTTATGTTGCTTTTGATCTCTTCAGGAGTTTCATTTTGAAATTATTCATTTTTCTTTCTTTCAAAGAATAATAATTTAAACCAAGTAGTCTGTCACACTTTAGGTGTATATTAGATTCATTGGCTGCCATATTAATAGGATATTCTGCAGGAATAATTAATCGAGTATGAATATTAGCAGCTGAAATATGTGATTTAGACACCTTCTGAGTATCTATAAAGATATCCGATAAGTAATTGGCAACATTCTACAAACGAATTAATTTTTGAACTTCTAATTTACATTAATTTGTGCTTGTATAAATATTGGATAATGTTTATGTATTTCAACTTATCTCTTGTGCTTTTGACAATTTATTTTTGTCTTTCCTTAATGATGAAAAAATCAACTCACTAAAAATCTTTCTTTAGAAAATTTATCTTTAAAGGTCCATAATATATAATATAAACAATTAAAAGCTATATAGATATCAGGATAATGATGATAATCCATTTTAGTTCTTTGAGAAAATGCAATAAAAATATTTACACTTCAATAAAAAAAATTTAATATTATAAATTTTAAATAAAATATATTATGTTAGATAAACACAAGTTATAAAGTAAAAAATTTGTTATGTATAGATAGTCATGTACAAATTAAAGGTGCAGCATAAATAATAATATGTATCAAAAAAATATATCTAAGCAAATATAAAAAGTTTTGATTTCAATAAGAATAATAATTGATCATAAAATCTTAATAAATAATAATTCAACTAAACTATATTGAGTATGAACATATACAATAAAATGTTTAATAATAATATAATTATAAAATATTTTTTAAGTGAACTCATATATATTATCCAGATAAATTGTCTTGATATGATAATCAATAAATATTAACCTTAACTTTATAATTTAAGCAAAGAATTTAACAAAAGTAAACATTATGAGTTAGTAACAGATAAATATGTGACCATCGAGTTGAAGCATCAATGAAAGCCATGAAGTATCTAAATTGTTCACAAGATAGATGAATATGAGCATAAATATCCCCATGTATTTTTTTGTATAAATTTAATGGACTCTAAATATAATTTAGATAGTATATGTCTCATAATTAATTTACCTTTAGCATAAAAATCACAAAAGCAATCATCAGATATATTTTTTTTAATTTTTCAATGGACGTCTATTTATATCTCAATAATACGTCGCATTATATTTGAACCAAGATAACCAAGATGATCATGCCAAAGTATAAAAATTTTGGAATCTATGCACTTTTAGTACATATAGTGTAACTCAACCATCTTTATTTTTTATAAAGTGCATTCGAGTTAAGAAAATTAAAATTTCTTAAATATGAACTTCTGGTTTAAATTTGCTGAGTTAACACATAAAAATTTAATATCTCTCTCACTTTATTTCAATAAGATATCTTTAAAACTTAGTAGATTTTTTCGGGATCTACTTGAATACAATGAATCATCAAAATATTATTTTGCTCAAATTCAAACTATAAGGTAGACTCTTCTGGAGTCTTTAACTACATTTGCAAAATCAGATATCATATTAATATTAATTTCTGTGAATGTTAACTATAAAAAATATTTTCTGATCATGAAAAATTATCAGAGTTGTGCCAATATATATCTTTTTAGCACTTTTACTTTCATAATTAATAGGAAGAAAAATTTTCACCATGACACTTTTATCAAGATCTCGTCTATAGTCTTAAAAACAAATATCACATTCACTTCCGAAAATGATGTTAAGTTAGTTGGGTAAATTTGATGATTTTTCATTAAAAGCTAAAAATTCTATTTAGTTACAAGTAAACAAGAAATTATTTCAGAATATTTTATGAATCTACGCTCTCAATATTACTACTGCATGAGCACATTTGAGGCATTAAAAGTTTAATATTTACCAAAAAGACTGTAATAAATCATTAATAATGAGATAATCAGTTTTTAATTTTTCATATAAATAATCAAAAGGAAAATAATTACTTTTAAGCGATCCTACGGGGATGCTTGATTTTATTTTCATAATATCTCTAAGATTCATAATATCAAAGTGAATCTCATTATTAGGTATCCATAATAGATAATTTCTTCAAAAATATCAAGGATAATGAATTCAAGTTTTATGAGATCTAATATTATAAATGTATTAAATTTAAATAAATATCATAAATTAGATATATTATAGAACTATTAAACAAATAAGAACTAAAAATTATAATTAGAGTTTAAATATCATAACTCTAAAATTGCAATTGATTATATCAAATAACAATAAATATTAATTTATTTATTAACTTCACTCAATACATAAATATTTACTCACAATTTTATCTCTTTTATTTTCATATACTATATTAAGTTATTAGATATATAACCATAAACCTAAAAATAACTATTAAATTTAAATTTCACAAATAAAATTCTAAAAAACTTATTTGTCCCTAATTTAAGGGTATATATATTATTAATATACCCAAAATATACCATAAATAATATATATATTCCTTAAATCAATACGTCATATATATAATATTTGTTCAATATTTTACTATATATAATTTTATTTATGTTTCTAAGCTTGCAATTGTCCATAACCATAAAATTATTGGATTAAACAACTCATACATATAGAAAAAAATAAGGGCAAATCATAATCAATAAATTTTAAAAGAAATAAGGGCAAATCAAAAGAAATAACATATGTATGTTTTTATATTTCCATAACCACATAATTGTCATTATTTGTCCAAATTAAGATTACATAAGATAACCATATACTTACACATAATCTTATACGGTTATAATTATTTTATAATATACAGTGAAATTATGAACAAATTATATGGTTATAATTATTTTATAACATATGTATGATTATAAGAAATGACACACACATATACATACAGTAATCTTAAAAGTTTTCCTAATTGGACAAATCAAGAAAGAATGCGTTAAAGTGACATAATTGCATATATTTTTCATAATTTTTATTAATTAAATAGATAGAACCATTAACCAATAGAAAAGTATTTGAGAAAACGGGTAGTATTCATATATTCTAATATTAGCATAGTAATTCAATATACGTATTTGGTATGAAAATAAATGTGTTAAACTGACAAAATTGGATTCATAATTTATGTTAATTAAATGGTCTTAATGATTCAACATGAGAGGCTTTTATACCATTTATAGATAAAACTCCAAATATTAATTTAGACAATATCAATTATGCTAAAAAATTAAGAAAATATAAACAAAATAAGGAAGCGTACCTGAATTTTTATTGCTATTGAAAACCTCGAGTCTTGTGGTTTTTGATCTTCTAATTTGAATATCTAAAATAAATAAATTGATAAAGTTTCGTGCCAATAATGCGTTATAAATATAAAGAAAAATAAGTAGAGAAAAAATAAAAAATTATTTATTATGAATTATCTTTCATACATCACCCATAATGAGTATAAATAATGGTGTAAATAGACTTTAGATAAAAATAAAAAATTACGATTAACATGAAATTAATCATAATCTGAATATGATAAAGTTAATTATAATTTTAATAAGATAATGTTAATCTAATTAAGTAGTCATCTACATATTTCATAACAATTTCAATAATTTTTTTTATTTTATGTATTTGATTGAACTGATTTCAATATTTCAAGTTCATTATGGGTCATAAAATAATATATATATATATATATATATAATTAAACACATTGAAATTCTAATCCAATTTATGATTGAATATAGAGTAGATCAATAGATGTATATGAATGGATGAATGGATCAATTTTCTACTTTTATATAATTTTGATTTGAGAAGGCTTATATAGTTTTGGATATGTCAAATACCTAGCTATGGACTATAGAGCTTGATTCGACATCAAATTTTTTTTTAATCGGAAGGAAGAGAATGCCATTAATTTAAAAACATAGATACAAAAATCCAGTGGGTAGAACGAAACAAACACCACAAATCCAGAAACGCAGCACAAATAAAAGAAAAATAAACAATATAAAGGAAATAGATACCGATACAAGAAACTTTGATTATACATGGTGCGTTAAAAAAAAAAACTTGCTTTTGTAGTTTCATAATTTTTGAAGTGTTAATATTAATTACAAAAATTGATAAAAATCTATTATACAGATTAAAGTTGGATGCATTTGCATTATAGGTCTACAGTGTAAGTGTATTCAATAGGTGAACAAATAAAAATTTGACGCATGATAATTTTTTAAAATAATTTAAAATAATTTTTTAATAATGATAATATAATAAAAAATAATTTTCTCTCTTTATTCTCCTTCTCTCTCCCCGTTCATCTTCTATATTTTTTCATTTAAGCAGCAGCAATAGAAAAAAAAAAAAACAATAAAATCCTCCATATTTCTATACTTTTTTCACAATGCCTATAATCTAAATCCCAAAAATATAAAAAACTTCACCAATCTAAAATTTCTTTTCACCCTAACTACTTTGGGAGTAATCAAGATCTACATAAGGCTGAAAAATCACCGCTTTTTAAACTGGTATCTCATTCTCAAATTAAATCAGTTACACCAAATCAACAACACTCTCTTTCTCACCGGATAATGCAATGATAACTCAAGGATAAGTAACTAAACAATTCAGTTTATAATAATGACGTTTTAGTTTGTGAGGAGACAACTCAAATCTAAGCAAAAAATTATATTTGTTAAAATAGTGAAAAGCAAAAATAAGGAGAAGTTTAAGGTGGTGTTTGGCTGATGAGAAAAGCTGAGAAAAATAAAAATAAAATGATAGAGAAGTTGTAAAGGGAAAGAAAGTGAAGTTTTTATTTTTTTAATTATTATAGAAATTATATATATATATATATATTTATTATGTTCCCATCCCACAAGAAAAAGAAAAAGCCCAAGGGAAGGCCTTCATTTCGTTTCAGATCATATTTTTCAAAATTTTATTTTTAAAAATTATTATGTATTAAATTTTTATTTGCCTGTTATTCCAACTGTGATAGCTAGTTGAAGTCACAGATGCATAATGGCTTCTGTTTTGTTTTTTGTTTCCTCATTTCTAATGAAATAGTGCCATGTATTGTTGTGTACGTGTCATGAGCTGTGGCTTTTTTGTAGTTGAGCTGTAACAGTGAGGTGTGTCACCAGGGGCGGAGGGAGGGGGGTTATGGGGGGCAATGAACATATATATTATGTAAATATACAAATATATATATATATTATATAATTACAAATATATAAATTATTATATAATTATATGTAAATGTATATAATTATAAATATATATAATTATAATTATGTAAATTATATATTTATATATATTATTAAATAATTAAACATAAATGTATATAATTATAATTATATAAATTATATATTTATATATATATATATAAATTATTATATAATTATATATAAATGTATATAATTATAATTATAATTATATAACTTATATATTTATATATAAATTATTGAAATTTTTATATATAATTATATATAATTTATATATATGTTATTAACTTTTTAATATTATGTATGTTTCTTTTTTTAATTAGTTGATATTTAGAATTTTGTGATTAGGTATTTAAATTAATATTAAAATTTTATAATTTTATTATAAATTTAATAAAACTAATGTTCTCATTAAAAATAATAATTTAAAAATTTAATTTAATAAAATTATTTAAATAAATTAATATATTCAAAAATTAAAATAAAAAGACATATAAAAAATTTAATAAAAATATAAATTTTATTATAATATTAAATATTCAATTTTTATCTTTTATTTATTTTTTTTTTTAAATTTATTTCTCCTTCGTTCAAGTCCTGATTTTGACACTGTATGTTACCACGTGTATATTTATATATTTACATTAAATAATTTTTCATTAATTAATTTTAAAAAATTTATATGATCTCAGATAAATAAAAAAAATTATAGTTTTTCGGTTAATTATTAATATTAATTTTTAAAAATTTTAAATAATCTTAAATATCTAGCAAAAATAAATAAAAATTATTATTTGATTAATAAAAAATATTCTAAAGCACATGATGATTTTTTCTAATTAAATATAAAAATTAAATTTGGACAAAGGGCTACATATTGTGGCACGTGTTAAATATGTAAAGAACTGAATGTACGGATAGCTCTATATTAATTAATAATGGGAAATATAAATGATTTACAATAAAAATATATATATAATTAGTGGTTAATCTAGGACTCAGCGGGACGAATGTGTTGATTTTTTTTTTAAAGTCTGCTTCTTTTTCTTTTCTTTCTAAAATAAATAAATAAATGAATAAGGTTTCATTTTCTGTTATAATTTAAATTCTCTAATTAAATTAGAATAAATTTTTATTAATTAATTTATATAATTTTTAATTAAATTAAAATAATATTTTATTAACTTATTTATGCTCTCGATAATATAAAAAAAACTTATTTATTTAGTCACTTCTTGTGTATCTTCTACTTCAATTTTTAAGTACATAATAGTATAAATAAATTATTATATGATTTTGAATGTTTGATTTAATAAGCAAATTTATGTTTTTTGACAACATTAAAATAAATGCTTTTTCATAATTATTTTTGTTTATAAAATCTATACTATAAAAAATAACATAGCCTTTTGTTTTTCCTTCTCAACCTTTGATCTTGCCTTGTCTTTCGGGAGAGATTTCACTGGTTAATCCATATTTAGCAAATTGGATGGCCATTTTAGCCAATGATTTCTAGAAAAGTGAATTGTCTTTTTAGCCGATGAAACTTTGGGAAAGAAATGAGAAATATATCATTTTTTAAACTTTTTTTTAAAAATTTTTTATTTTAAAATGCCAAATATATATTAAGTATATATATATAAATAGAGTATATTTTTAATATACTAAATATGTATTAGATGTATATCTCCAATGGTGGAACTAGAAACTAAGCGAAAGGAGGATAATTTTTCACTAAAAATCATGCAAGAAAATCTATTTTTTTAAAATTATAGACAAATTAAAGATAAAATTAAATACTTAATATTATAATAAAATTTAAATTTTTATTATAAATTACTATTAAAAAATTTTCTATCAAAATTTTCTATTATTTATTAAATTCTAAAAATTTATTAAATTTTTTACATATATTTTTATTTAATTCTTGAATCTAATAATTTATTTATAGAATTTTATTAAAAATTAAAAAATTAATATTTAAAAAATTATTAATAAATGTTATTATATATATTTATAATTGAAAAGAATATATTAAAAGTATATAATTTTAAAAAATGATATAATTTTATATATATGAAATTTTAATTTTATATAATTTAAATAATTTTAATTTAAAAATATATAATTATATATATAATTTTAAGATATATTAAATGAATATAAATTATTAATCATATATACATAATATTATTTTATAAAATTATATATTTAAATATATATATATATATATTAAATTGGTAGGGGAGGGGGAGTCAGCCGACCCTACTAATTTTTCTGTGATTTCGCAGCTATATATCTCCAAAAAAAAGTTATTTTTAAAATTAAAAATTAAAAAATAATATTTAAAAAAAGAAAATTAGTATATTTGAAAAATAGTTTGACTTTTATAATTATTTTTGAAAAAATTCCAAGAGAAATTGCTTCCCTTGAATTTTTTATTGGAGCCCTTTCTCTCTCAAAAGGTATATATATTCTATTGATTTTTTTTATATGCGCTCTCCATTTTAAATTGATAAACATATATTTTATTTTATAAAAATTAAAAAATTAAATATTTTTATTAAAAATAAATAAATAAATAAATATATATATATTTATTATATACTTATTATAGTATGAGATATATTTAATAAATAATATTAAATATGAATATATACAGTAATAATATAATATGTTAATTAATTTATTAAAATAATAAATAAATTATAATTTAAGATAAATAAAAAAAAATCTTTATCAATTTGAGAGGATAGAGCATAATTCTAAAATTGAAATCTTATTTGTTTTATTCTATACAAATTTTCGAGCATGAATTTTATTTAAAATTAATTTTTAATCTCAGACAGAAACTATCTTCAATGAATTATAAAAGTATTAATCAATTTTTAATATTTAATATTTTATTTTTGAAAATTATAAAAATTAATTTTTTAACCACCAACCTGTCAACCCCGGAGTCAAACAACATTTAAAAACAAAAAACAAATTTATAAACAAAAGTCAACAAGGGAATAAAGTACATAAACACTTTCGTAGTCAAAATCGATCCAAACACTCATTAATAAATATCTCTTTTTTGACTTTGCGAACAGATCAAAACCAGAAACGATCTCTGTTGAAATACAATCTAGGAAAAAAAATTAAATTAGAATCAAAGTAGATGTAAAAAAAATTTCCAACAAAAATCTAATACATCTGGATGCAAATTTAACAACAAAATTTTCAAAAGTAATAAGTAAATATACCAAATTTGCATCATTGTACAACTAAGAAAATTCATTAAAAAATACAGCTGAAAAGGCAATTGAAAACATAAAGAGAGTGATTTGCGATCTAACCATAGAATGCAAATTCCTATAAGAATCACAATCTAAAACCCACTTGAAAAAGATTAAAAGCCACCAAAAGTCATGATAGATAGGCTTGAGTAAGGGATAATTGCTAATATAAGGGAGAAGTTTAAAAATTTATTAAAATATGAGACTTTTTATTTTATTTTATCATAATATAAGAGTTTTATACTTAAACCGAAAGTTACACTTTTAGTTTGATTCTATTAATATTTTTTAAAAATAAATTAAAACTTTAAATTTCAGTCTCACATGAAATGAAACTTAAAGTTTCAGCTTGATTTAAAAAATAGAAAAAAAATCAAAATTAATAATTTTAATTTATTAGTGTATACCTCTTATACGCACCAAACCGCAACTATAAATTATATTTTGGTGCTCTTTATTTTTTTAATAGTTAACAGTACTCTATATCAGTCAATAGGTTCATCATTAAGAGACATTCATTTATTAATTTGAGCCATCTTTATGAGAATTTTATTATATAAAAAATAATTTACTGGTTTATAATTTTTTTTTGGAAATAATAGTGCCTTAGTGAAGTGTCACATAATGAAGTTGCTATTAATTCATTAAATTTTATAGTGGAGAAGGCAAAGCAAATAAAAAGTGAAAGATTGAAAATTATTTTAATTGTCTTCAAGTACCACTAATTTTTATGACACAAAATTAAATTTGAAAATATTAGTTTCTTTGTTTCATTTAAATTGTTGCCTAAATTTAAACACACATATTTAAAAATATTAAATTCTCTTAATATTATATAAAATTATTTTAATAGACTAAAATATCATCAATTAACTCATTAATATTAAAATATTTTATTCTCACTTTATTAATTAACTTATTAATAATAAGAGTATAGATGCAAAAAAATCTAATTATTTTTTATTAAATTTATAAAGTGATAATATAAATGGAATATTTTTTTATAAAAATAATAATTTAAATAAGACAAAGGTAATATATTTTTATTTTATAATATACTACTCTTTCCCACCCAAATCAAGGAAAGATAAACATATATTAAAAATATATATATATATAATGGTTCACTTATAAATCATTATAATTATATGCATGTAAATATATATATTAAGTTATAAAAAATAATGAGAGAAATAAATATATTCAAAATAAATATATATTAATTCATTTATATATAAATAAATTTATAAAAGTGAAAAATAAATTTTTTATGATAAAAAAGAAGTTTTATAAGTAAGATTAATTATAGTTATTTAGCTAATAATTTATTAATATTATGTAAATAAAATTTTATGATAAAATATACCTTAAAATATTTTAGAAATGTCCTAAAATCTATATTCACTGGGTCATATATGTATTATATACATATTTTTTGTGTTCTAGCCATGTCTATTGTATGTCTAAAAAATAAAAAATAATAAAATAATAAGATATACGAAAGCATATCTAATATACGTCGAGCACATATCAAATGTGTGTTGATATTTTACTGTGACAAATATCGATATTTTACTCTATTCGAAATATCGGTGTTTTATAAAAAGTATATATATTAATTTGGAACACAAAAGTAAAATCTTAATTTTAAAATTTATTAATCTTATTAAAAATAAAAAATAATGTTTTCAAATTTAATGTTATGCCATAAAAATTAATTATTAAGTTTTATTTGGAGAGAATTAAAATATTTGTCAATCTTTCACTTTTTATTTTGCTTTCTCTGCTAATTAATTTAATGAATTAATAGCAATTTTATTATGTAACCACTGTCTATTAACTAAGGAATTGTTTTATATAATAAAACTCTCGTAAAGATGGCTCAGAGTAATAAATGAATGTCTCTTAATGATGAACATATTGACTTGTATAGAACAGTATTAATTATTAAAAAAAAATTAAAGAACACCAAATTACAATTTATAGTTGAGGTTTGGTGCACGTAAGATATAAATTAATAAATTAAAATTATTAATTACGATTTATTTTTTATTTTTTAAATTAAATTAAAATTTTAAATTTCGATTTGATGTGAGATGGAAACTTAAAATTTTAATTTATTTAAAAAAATAAAAAAATTAATAAAATTAAACTAAAAATGTGATTTTTGATGTTACCTTAAGACTCACATATTATAATAAAAGAGAAAAAAAATCACATATTTCAATAAATTTTTAGAACTCCTTCTATTTTAGTTATTATCCCCTCGAGTAAAGCAAACCTCTGAGTATGAAACTGAACGAAGCAAACCTCCGTATTTGGAGATGATTGTTGATATTTCATCTAAATCATTAAATCTATAAAGAACCAAAATCACTAAGACAAAAAGATAATTGGAAGGCCATATCGAACAACTGAAAAAATAAACCACCAAATTATCGGAAAAACTAGAGGAGAAAACAAAAAGAAAATAAAAAGATGGACGATAACCTTAGATTTAGAGCTGTAAGTGTTAGAATTAATTTTATATTATTAAAATTAATCCTCTAATTAATCATAAGTGTGGGCTAAATATATTCAAATATTAAATATGTATTGCAGTCAAATTAAGATAGTCAAATTAAAGTTTTGATCAAATTAGGATTATTGACTATTGAGGTGTCCTATTCGTAATAGGATTATAAGTGTAGAGACCGATAAATATTTCTGTTTTGTTGAAGGACCAAAATAGAAATTAATCATCATAATCAGTTATAAATAAGGGGTCGTGTTCTCCGGGGGAACATAACAATTTTGAGAGAACATTACATTCCTTCAGTAGTGATTCCGCTAAACTTAAAGTGTGTATCCCCTGGAAGGCGACAAACCCCAAAATCGTCTTCAGCATCAACATACGATGATGTCAGGTATGCAATTCAGTCATTTGTAATTTAATTTGAATAATCTAGTGATCTATGCAAATTTTATGTTTTAGGGGAATCAGGTTTCTCCCCATTTCAATTGGTATCAGAGCCCTATGCTAGGTTGCTAGGTTTTCGAATGTAATTGCGGTGTTTGCCTGTTGATTCTATAATTTAATCGGAATTTGGTTTATCTAATTATTGTGTTTTTTTGGAATCAATTTGATTTGGATTTTGGTTTGATTTGGTTAATTGATTTTGGTTTTGGTGAATTAATTATTTTTTTTAAAAAAATTTGAAACTGTCGTAGGAAGAACAGTTTCGTTTTGGTTTTCGGAATATTGGGGCTTTTGGATTTTGTGTTGTTCGGCCGGATTGCGACCGGCAGCGGCTTGAGGAGGGTGAAGAAGCCCATAAGGAAGCTGCCGGCGGTGGTTTTTGGTGGAGGAGTTGAGTCGTCGGCATTCATTTTTAGTATTTTTCGATTGCGATTTTCTCTTGCGTTTTTCGGCGATTCATCGTTGTTCTTTCCTGGACGTTGGTGGCTGGACGTTGCACGGAGGTCCCGCAGTCGTCTGGAGGTAGCCACCGGCGGTGGGTGGCCTGAATCTTGGCTGGAGATGGAGGTCGAAGCTGGGTTGTTCTTTGGGAGGTTCTAGATCTTCTTTATGAGGAAGAAGATGGCTATTTTCAATCCAGTCCTCGGTCTTCTTTCATTCCAGTCCACGATTGTTTTGTTGTCTCGTTTTAGTCCCTCTTAAAGTGACGCCATTTTGATCAAAGTGTTTAGTTTTGGTATCTGTTGGGCTTTCCTTCGTTTGGGCTTGGGCCTGATTGGGTTAATTCAATTTAATCCTCAAATTGTTTAAACAATACTATTTTGACCCAGAACGGTTTGTTTAATTTGGTTTCCACCCACTAAACTTTAAATATATTCCAATTTAGCCCAAATTCTGTGATAAATTTAGCCCAAAACTTTTAATTATTTATTTTTTGGCCCAAAATTTTCTGTTTATTCATTTTTTGGCCCAAATTTTTTATTTTTATTTTTATTATTTTTTTAATTAATTAAAGTTTATTGCAATATTTAATTGAGTTTAAATTTAATTAATATAAATATTGCAATTACAGTTCAATTAAAGTTTAATTTTATATTTATTACAAATATTAAATTTTAATTGTATTTGAGAATTTATTAAATTGAGTTTAAATTTTGGTATTTTAGTCCTGATTGTATCTAATATTTTTAATAAATTAATTGAAGCAAAAAGTCGCCAAATTGACCTCTATTGTGTAAATTGATTTAGTTTGGGATATTAGACATGTGTATTAAAATTTATTACGAATAGTAAACCGGTCCAAAGGAAGGTTGCTAACTGGCTGAATTGAGAATACATGTGCAGTGATAAATATGTGATAATTATTATGTTTTCATCCATGTGGATAATAAATCGGCCCAAAGGAAGATTTAGTATTTGACAGGATTGAATTTTCAATATTTGATTACTGCATTGAGATGCCAATTACAGTTAATGTTTTATATCCAAAGATGAAAATATTAATATTGTGCCGGTATCTTGTTTCCATTATTTGAACTCTATTATTGTTTGTTTTAATTATTTTGTGGATAGTGAGCTTATGTTAATTTTTTGTCACTTTCTATGATGTCAGCTAGCATACCATATAATCCTAACACTGTCCCTATGCTTGAGGGGTCAAACTTTGGTTCATGGAAATCAAGCATCATGATTTATCTGGGTTGTATGGACTTAGACTTTGCATTCAGGATGGACGAACCTGCTCCTCTTACTGAAGAGAGCACAGATGCTCAGAGGGTTCAGTATGAGAAGTGTGAGCATTCTAACCGCTTAGGTCTTATGATCATGCAACAGGGAATCTCAGAACATGTTCGAGGAGCCATTTCTGCTGAAAAAAGTAATGTTAAAAACTATCTTGCTGAGCTGGAGAAGGTCTATGTCAAAAATGACAAGGCCGAAGTGGGGATGCTTTTAGCAAAACTCACCTCCATAAGGTATACTGGCAATGGTAGTGTTCGGGAGCATATACTGAGCATGTCCCAAATAGCCAAGAGGCTAAAGGTCCTGGATTTGGTTTTACCAGATAACATGTTAGTCCATCTAGCTTTGAATTCTCTTCCACCACAGTATGGGCAGATAAGGACTTCATATAACTGCCAGCCGAGCAAATGGACTCTTAACGAGCTCATTGCTCATTGTGTGGATGAGGAGGAAAAGTTGTTGGCTACTAAGAGGGAGAGTGCTCATCTGGTCTCTTCAGCAGATAAGAGCAAGAACAAGAAAAGAAACAAGACTGCTAAGAATAAGACTGCTAATAAAGGTCCTGTGCAAAAGAAGCCTAAGGAATTAAAATGCTTCTTCTGCAGCAAGTCTGGACACTTAAAGAAGGACTGTCCTAAATACGCCACATGGCATATCAAGAAGGGTAAGTACCTTGTTTTAGTCTGTTCTGAGGTTAATTTAACTTCAGCTCCTAGAAACACTTATTGGATGGATTCTGGTGCTACCGCTCACATAAGTGTTTCATTGCAGGGTTGCCTGAGCTACCGAAAGCCAACTGACGGTGAAAGATACGTCTATGTGGGAAATGGCGAGCCGGTGGAAGTAGAGGCAATTGGGCATATTAGATTGTGTTTAAGAACTGGTTGTTTTTTTGAATCTTGTATATACTTTTGTTATTTCGACTTTTAGACGGAATTTAATTTTTGTTTCTTATTCGGACAAATCTGGTTTTACTTGTTCATTTGGAGACAGTTTATTTACTTTATCTATGGATTCAAAAATTTTTGGTACTGGCTTCTTGAATGCATGTGATAATCTATATATGTTGGATATTAATGATTCTTATAATGAAACCCTGCAGGTAAGTACTATAGGTACCAAAAGGAAATGAAATATAGATAATTCAACTGAACTTTGGCACAGACGTTTGGGTCACATATCCAAATCTAGAATAGAACATCTTGTGTCAGATGGTATCCTAAACACACTTGATTACACAGATTTGGACTCCTGTGTTGAGTGTATTAAAGGCAAACAGACTAAACAAAAGAGACTAGGTGCCAACAGATCATCAAACGTCTTAGAATTGATACATACGGACATTTGTGTCCATTCCCTACAGCAACAAGGAATGGCCAAAGATACTTCATATCATTCATAGACGATTACTCACGTTACGGGTACCTATATCTCATTCATGAGAAATCAGAGTCTTTGGACGTTTTCAAATCTTATAAGGCCGAAGTTGAAAACCAACTCGAAAAGAAGATTAAATGCGTTAGATCTGACCGTGGTGGTGAGTACTACGGTAGATATGATGGTTCAGGTGAACAACGTCCAGGACCATTTGCTATTTTCCTACAGGACTGTGGTATAGTCCCTCAATACACCATGCCTGGTACACCCAGCATGAATGGTGTATCTGAGCGACGTAACAAGACTCTTATGAATATGGTTAGAAGTATGATTAGTCATTCTTCTTTACCTGAGTCTCTGTGGGGAGAAGCATTAAAGACAACAATCTATTTTCTTAAAAGAGTACCAACTAAAGCAGCTACAAAAACACTTTATGAGCTTTGGACTGGACGCAAGCCCAGTCTAAAGCACCTTCATATTTGGGGATGTCCTGCTGAGGCTAGGCCTTATAGGCCTAATGAGACAAAATTGGACTCCAAAACTGTTAGTAGCTACTTTGTTGGTTATTCTGAGCGATCTCGGTGTTTTAAATTTTATAATCCTACTTCCAGATCTATTTTTGAGACGGGAATTGCAAAATTTTTTGAGGATGTTGAGTTTGGGGGGAGAAGTAAGGTTAGAAACATTATTTTTGAGGAGGGATCGAGTCAGGAACACTCAGTGTCGATTCCTATCATTGCTCCTAACAGTGTTCTGGTTCCTACGCCTGTCACTATTCCAGAAGCACATCAAGTTCCAATACAAGACAATGTTGAATAACTTCCTCAAGAAAAAGCTCAACAACATCAAGAATTTGAGCCAGAACCTGTGCCTTTAAGAAGGTCCACTAGAGAGAGAAGAAATGCTATTCCAGATGATTATGTAGTATATCTTCAGGAACATGAGGACACTGTAGACATGGTGGAAGATGATCCAATCAGCTTTCATCATGTCATGCAGGATTTCAACTCTCATAAGTGGATTAAGGCAATGAGTGAAGAATATAAATCTATGCAAGACAATCAAGTTTGAGATCTTATCCAATTACCTGAAGGAAAGAAACCTATTGGTTGCAAATGGATATTTAAGACCAAGAGGAATTCTAATGGTAATGTGGAAAGATATAAGGCTCGTCTTGTAGCTAAAGGCTTCACTCAGAAAGAAGGGATTGACTATAAAGAGACCTTCTCTCCAGTATCATCGAAGGACTCTTTTAGGACAATCATGGCTTTAGTTGCACATTTTGATCTTGAGTTACATCAAATGGATGTGAAGACTGCGTTTCTTAATGGAGACATTAATGAAACCATCTATATGGTGCAGCCAGAAAACTTTATGTCTGGAGACCCAAAGCGACTGGTATGCAGATTAAAGAAATCCATATATGGACTCAAGCAAGCTTCTCGTCAGTGGTACTTCAAGTTCCATGAAGTAGTTGTCTCTTTTGGTTTTGAGACAAATGTTGTGGAAGATTGTGTGTATCACAAGTTCAGTGGGAGTAGGTTTATCTTTTTTGTCTTATTTATGGATGACATATTGCTTGCTACTAACTGTAAGGACTTGCTGCACGAGACCAAAGTCTTTCTCTTAAAACACTTTGAGATGAAAGATTTAGGTGAAGTTTCTTTTGTATTAGGGATTCAAATACATCGAGACCGTACTCGAGATATTCTTGGATTATCACAAAAGGGCTATATTGAGAAAGTGCTCAAGAGATTTAGTATGCACAACAGTAGACTAATTGATACCCCAGTTGCTAAAGGAGATAAATTCAGTCTTGATCAGTGTCCAAAGGGTGAACTTGAGATTCAGGAGATGCAGAAGATTCCTTATGCGTCAACAGTTGGGAGTCTGATGTATGCTCAAGTTTGCACTCGTCCAGATATTTCATTCATAGTTGGCATGTTAGGGCGATATCTCAGCAATCCAGAAATGGATCATTGGAAAGCAACCAAAAGAGTCTTGAGGTATCTTCAGAGAACTAAGGGACATATGCTCACATACAGGCGATCAGATCAGCTTGAGATCATTGGGTATACTGATTCTGATTTCACGGGATGCCAAGACAGTCAAAAATCCACATCAGGCTACATATATCTCTTGGCTGGCGGTGCTATTTCTTGGAAGAGTGTGAAACAAACTCTAGTAGCTACCTCCACCATGGAAGCAGAATTTGTAGCAAGCTACGAGGCATCCAATCAGGCTATTTGGCTGAGGAACTTTGTCACAGGGCTGCGCATTGAAAGGCCATTAAAGTTATACTGTGATAATAACTCAGCGGTTTTATTCTCCAACAACAACAGAAGCTCTTCTCGATCGAGACACATTGGGATAAAGTTTCTGGCTGTGAGGGAGAGAGTATAGAGTGGACAGATATCCATAGAGCATATTGGAACGAACTCCATGATTGCGGATCTGCTCACTAAGGCTGTGATACCGAAAGTTTTTCATGAGCATACTGCTCGTATGGGTGTCACATTATTTAAGACTATTTAGTTTCAGTGAGAGTTTTTTATTAAGTTTGCATTAAGTTTTATGTATGTCTCTTTGACATTGGATATATTTTATAAAGTACATTCAGTTTCCGCAGAAAAATGAGTTTTTCTTTTATTTTATTATGTGTTTTACACTCTGTATTATATTTATGTTTGATCTCACTTAAGATTGACCAGTTGAAAACAGGCATGATTAGATCACATTACATGTAGTTTCCATGCTACACTCCTATTATTGATCTATGTCATTTGAGAGTATTGGTAATGTGATTGATGGTGGTTTGAGTTACGATGAATGTGACGACTGACCCTTCAGTCCTTTATCGATATAATCAATGGACGAGATTGTTTGAGGCACCTTCAGTATGACTGCTTTTATGAGCTCATTAAGGTATATACATTTAAATTTAATATATGTTAGCCCAAGTGGGAGATTGTTAGAATTAATTTTATATTGTTAAAATTAATCCTCTAATTAATCATAAGTGTGGCTAAATATATTCAAATATTAAATATGTATTGCAGTCAAATTAAGATAGTCAAATTAAAGTTTTAATCAAATTAGGATTGTTGACTATTGAGGTGTCCTATTCGTAATAGGATTATAAGTGTAGAGATCGATAAGTATTTCTGTTTTGTTGAAGGACCAAAATAGAAATTAATCATCATCATCAGTTATAAATAAGGGGTCGTGGTCTCCGGGGGAACATAACAATTTTGAGAGAACATTACATTCCTTCAGTAGTGCTTCAGCTAAACTTAAAGTGTGTATCCCCTGGAAGGCGACAAATCCTAAAATCATTTTCAGCATCAACATACGATGATGTCAGGTATGCAATTCAGATTTAATTTGAATAATCTAGTGATCTATGCAAATTTTATGTTTTAGGGGAATCAGATTTTCTCCCCCTTTCAGTAAGAAGGATGGAGAAAGTGAAAGAAGCGAGAGAAAGTGAACTTCCTAGTTGCTTCAGCTATATACAAAAATTAAGATCCCAATAAAAGATGTATATAAGAATGACTAATTTTAGTTCATTTAACTATACAAAAACTTAATATTTATGAAATAAAACAAATAATATACAACCAGCAATAAATAATTAAAAAAATAAAACAAACTATTAGTTTCCGAATCATCCTCATCATGGGAAGAATTGTTACTCAGCCAATACCATCGGGAGATGAACTATGATCCTTATTTTCTATTAATTCAGACCTTCTCATAATGAAAGAGAGGCCTCCACGTTTGTACCAATACTCATCAACAATGCCGCCATTCGTCGATTCATTCTTATAAACGGATTCAAATTTGCGGTTGTTGTTTCGATCTATGGGATTGAAAGGTCGAGTTGCGATTGAGAGTGACACTCGGCTGATCATAAGGATAAGAACGAAAAACACTCGGAAAGTGTCCGTTCGAACCTTCATTAATTATGTCGAAAGTATTATTGCGTTGAAGGTCTATTTATTATTCAAACTTCAGAAGTGTCAAGCGCCGAGTGACGACCTCTTGGCTTGGCCATCAAGCCAGGACCATTGTCCATTTCTCTTGGATTTTTCTATGATGGAAGAAAATGACATCAAGATTACTTACGTAATAATGACATATATAGCCAATAGAAATTCACTTAGTTCTGAAAATTGAGTTTTAATTTACTTTTGAAATTATGTTTTACATTATTTCATTTAAAATTATATAATTACTTTTAATAAACAGTTTGACAAAAATTAAAAGGTTTATTTTTTCCAAGACTATCGTATAGAGTTGTATAAAAACAATTGACTAAAAGTAAAAACATCTTTTAACTTAAAACTATACAAACACAGATTCAATTTATATTTATATTAAAACATGTCTATAAATATGATACCACATAATTGTTTTCATATCAACATCAAATTAATATAATAACCAAACGAGTACAACAAATTCAAATCAAATTCACTGATTTTGGATTGGGCTAGTATCATGTTGGTTTTGGATTGGGTTTACCCATGATGAATGAATTGACGCATGAGCAAAACCCATTAATTAAATATTAATGATATTTAATAGTATTTGAAAGAGTTTAAATGAGATATGAATATCCTATTTGGTTAAATAAATATATTATCTTGATAAAAAGATAATTTGAGTTAACCTAAAAATTCTATCATTAGACAGTTCTAGTGCTTTTACCTTGATTATGGATAAAACTGTTCTCAAGCTCATATGGCTTTGGTGGAAGACATTGGGGAGTTCCTCTCCAGAAACTGGGAAGTTTTGTTGAAGCATAATTTTAGGGAAATCAATTTTGTGGCTGATTACTTGGCTAGGATTTTGTCGAATTATCCTGTAGGGGTTCGTTACTTGACAATGCCTCCTCCTTCTGTGTCCCACTAGTTATTGCATGATTTGCATGGAGTTTCTTATCTCATTGTATCTTGAATTATGCTTAGTCCTTCTCCTTTGTAACAAAAAAAAATTCTATCAGAAATCTACCTCAGTTTTATGAAGAATAAAAAATAGAACTATTTGTCTCTCTCTCTCTCTTCAGTTGTCCTCTTCCTCCTTGGAGATTTGTTCTTCAAGATTTTCTTCAAGATTGGTGGCACAGGCACAAGCACAAGATTTATCTTTATGAGCATCAATATAAGTTAATATCCAACTTTTCTATTATGTATGGATTGTTTCCAACATCGGTATCAGATCTTTTGTTGTTTGCGCTCATGTTTAAATTCAATTAATATTAATTAATTGATCAAAAATTAATATTTTAGTTAACTATTTTGAATATTGATAACATGATCATATAGGCATGTTTGAGAGCATTTTCTTTATTTTTTTTTTCCACATCTGCATGTTGAGTTTTAGTATACAACAACAACAATAATATGGACTCTTCCTTTCCGCTCGGATCGATTTAGGGTTATCTTTTCTAATAAATGTAAAATATTAAAGTTATTTTATACCACTTTTGTCCAAGTTAGTTTAGGTCTACTCCTTCCTCTCTTAGCTATTTTTACTTTACCTTGTTCAGTTTTTCTAACCGGTACATCACTAGGTTTTCATTTTACATAACCAAACCATTTCAATCTATACTCTCTTATCTTATCATCGATAGGTTCTACCTCTACTTTTTCTAAAATACACTCATTACGGATTCTATCATATTGTGTCCACACATCCATCTTACTCATGTGTTGTCCTTTCACTGCCCAACACTCACTATCATACATCATCGTAGGTTGTATTGCAGTGGGATAGAACATTCCTTTCAATTTAACTGGCATCTTGCGGTCATATAATACTCATATAACACTACTGTACTTTATCCAACTATCTTTAATCTGTGACTTATATCTTCATTAGAACCTTCATTCTCTTGAATAATTGAGCCAAGGTACTTAAGATAGGTACAATGAGTTACTGTCACTCCTTTTAAAATAACATCGTCTCCTTTTTCATTTGAGTTATTAAATATATAATACATATACTCAGTCTTAATTCTACTTAACTTAAATCCCTTTGATTCCAAATTACAATTCCATAGCATTTATTTTGGACGTCTATCATCAAATGAATGAGAGGGCAAGACATAATGTTTGCTATTTCATCACTCTCATTGATGACTATACTTAGCATGGTCATGTCTATTTGATTACACATAAATTTAAAGCATTAAGTTGCTTCAAGAATTATCTCAACCTAGTTGAAAATCAATTAGATAAGAAAATGAAAGCATTTCGAATCGACAGAGGTCGCGAAGTATATATATTTATAATGTTATATTTTTTTATATTATCAAATGAGAGTGTTTTTATAGTTAAAATATAATTTGATTAATTTATAAAAGAAAATTTCTGAAAAAAATTCGTCATAGTTTTATCTGTAATTTCAATAATTTTCAAAATCACAAATTACTTAACATGAAATAAAATCATACTCCTAAAAGGTAATTTCTCCAAAATTCTTTATTTCTCCATTTCACATCCAAGTATTTACATATAATTAATGTACATTATATATATATATACAAAACTATACAAAAACTCGAGTATCTTAAAAATAAACTTATACATGTAATGCAATACAGATGGACTTGGTCTTGTGGTGCAACTTTACCTTTACAGTCAATCTCTAAGTCTAGACCTGCTTAAGTGTACCAGAACTCCCTTGCTCCGCAACTCTGTCACCGTCGGGATACAATTCAACCGCACTAAGCTCGAAAGTTTAGTGGTACATATTTTGATAATATAGTATTTTCCAAAAAGCCAAAATATACTATTTATGGCACGCAATGCTTTACACTACCAATGTAATGTATTACTCACTTTATCATTTTTTAAACTCATAAAATTCATTAATACATCACAAACACATACATTGAGCTCAATAAGTCCCTACACAATATTTAAGTTTCAGAACAATTAATTTGACCTATCACGATCCAAAGGTCCAACACTGGGAATCTGAGTATCATGTATATATCACCCGAAGGCCATTCTCAATTGACATCGGAGGTCAAATGTCAAATAATACAGCCTGAAGGCTTCCTCCTATTGACACCAAAGGTTAAGTGTCATATAATACAGCCCGAAGGTTGCCTCCTCAACACCGTAGTATCCGATACCAGTGTGTCTCGTTCGAGGGCATAATACAATATCATGAAGTATTGTTGATATTCCAACTTGACAATACTAAATGCAATTTTTTGAAATAAGATATTGTATAAAGTAAATATACATCACACAATTATCATATTTTACCCATTTTCATCACATTTACTTTTTCCCACAATTTCCACATTCTATATTCATTTCTCATATTTTTCAATTACATTACGCATAATTCTTAGTCACATTCACTATATGACTCTTCTATCACATTTCCAATGTATATTTCACATTTTCAATACTTGACATTATCATATACCATTAGACAATGGTTTAAAATCCCAAACACCATGCATTAAACATATTTTATTAGTAACAATGCATATATGATATGAAAAACCAATTTTAAAGTGATATAACGCATTCTTAAAATAACATTAGTCTATATAACTCATAGTAAACGAAATCCAATAATTCTCCTCTAAGTATCTGACTGAAGAAGGAAAAACACTTGGAAATTATTTTTAAACAACAAACGAAAACTATTTGAATATAGACTGATAGACGACTCTAAAGATTCTGCCGAAATTTCAGCAGAGTCTTCCCTTTAACTAAGACATTTCCCTGAAACAAAACAATGAATAATACTTCTAAATAGCATATAAGAGTCAATATCAACTCAACTGCCCCATCTGGGCCTCCATCAACATTCTCAACAACAACACATTAATAATTTCACAAAACTAATTATTATTAAATATTAAGTTAATAATATCTTATTTAAATTGATTTAACTTTCTACCAAATAATCTAATAACAATATTGATAATGAAATTAATAATACTATTTTATTATTTAATTACATTAATATGATGAAATTAATTTTAGTTACTAAGTAATTACTTGAATTTTATAACATTCTATAAATTGATTTGAATAATTTTAGGAATTTAATTCTTCCAAATCCTTCAAAAAAAAACCAAAGATTACATATTTGATTTCTTAGTTTGCAATAATAATGTACAATAAAATTAATAGTAATAGTAATAACAATAGCAAAATAATAATAATAATAATAATAATAATAAATTATTAAATCAACATTAATCTTATTTATTTGGTTTTCAACATAATTACTTGTTATTTTAAATGTATTCTAAAATAGATTCTAAACTAAGTTAAATAATCCTTAAGCAAATATTTCTTCTAAATATCTTCCAAACAACCAAATAATATATAATTTGATTACAATCACTCTTAAAGGTAATAAATTAATAATATAATTAAAAATCAACGTTACTAATAATAATAGTTACAATAATCCTAAAATAAACTTGATAATAACAATAACTTGATTATTATAATAATAATAACACTAGTCTTAATTAAGTAATTAATTTTATGAATTTTAAACACAATAAGCTAACAATTTAATTTAAATAATTTAATAATCAAATAGTCACTAAATTAGTTAATAAATAATAATTCCTTATATTAATAACAATTTAATGATGGAATTAAATATAACTAAATTAATCAATTACCAATTTATTTATTCCAAATAGTTAATCAATTTCATAGCTATATCTATATATATATGTATATTTAAACAAAATTAATTACTTCTATGCATTGTAAAATAATAACTATAATTCATTAAATAATTATTAATTATTTTCAATCAAATACTCAAAATTAATAATAGTTAACCTAAATTAATTAATTATCTTAATTTAATTTAATTTTTCTTTATTTTTTTATTGGTCACAGGAGTATCATCAAAGCATCGTCGGAAAATTTAATATTACCGAATTTTAGCCAAACTAAATAGTGATTCAAAAATTACAAATGATCTACCAAATTTAAGCTCATGAAGAGAGGAACTTAAAAATAACAGTCTCGCCCTGAAAGGAGGTTAAAAATGGTTGAAAAGTTGATCGAAAAGTCCTAGCCGGGGTGATGATCGAACAATGCATGCTTCACCATCCGGTGGCCGTTAGCAGAGATATTGGTAGCGCTGGACTCGTCGGACTATGGCGGTTCTCCTAGGGTGGTGCATCTCACTTATAAGTGGCTAGGCAATAGTAGATCGGGGAAAAACTGATTTGGACGCCTCTCTCTCTCTCTCCCTCTTTCTCTTTCTCTTTCTCTCTCTCTCTCCCATAAATATTTTCTCTCTCTTCCTTCATTCTTAATTCTAGTTGGTTGGTTTGTTTTTATAAACATTTAATGTATTAAAACCTTTAACTATTATTCAAAAGGATATCATATCAAGTATATGCACTTAGCCTAATGGCAAAATAATTCACCACTTTCTCCTCCTTATCCAAGTTCACATCCCGCCCTTGTTTCAATTTTTTTTCTTCTTTTTCTTTTTTTATACTATAATTTTAATAATAATTCAATAGATAATATAAGTAGTTATATATATTTTTAGAATGATATTAATATAAGTAGTTATATATCTATTTAGAATGATATTTTAAAATAATTCCAAAATTAAGTTATTATATACATGATACCTCTCACGACCATAGAAAATTAAGCCCAAGAGATAAAAAGAGTATCTTTGTAAGGTATTCTAATATGTCCAAAGGATATGTTTTTATGGGTGAGCAAGACAGTGACAGAACAATTGAGTTTGAATAACAAAATGTCACATTGTTAGAGGATGAATTTACTAAGTAAGATGAATTAAGTAAGAGCTCTATTTATATGAGAGCTTAGATAAAAGTTCACAAGGACAATGTAATAACCCGATTTTGAAATTCTTTTAAAGCATCATTTTAAAAAATATATCTATAACTACTAATTATTAATTTATTATTTAAATTATGGAATTATTTTAAAATTTGATATTCTATTTTTTGTAAAAAAAAAAGAAAGAAAGAATAAATATAGCAATAACGTAGTTCAAACACAAGATCATAGGAATGAGAGGAGAGAGTATTTACCATCAGGCTAAAGCCATATACATGTCGAGGGAAAATAGATAGATACACCGGTTCTGGTGCTTTCAGCAAACTGTTGCTTTACTGGTTTTGATGGCTCAACAATTTCTTGACTTTGCAATTTGTTTTAGTTCTTGACCTTGCCTTTAGTAACTTTGGTCATTCTTTGGACTGTGATATCAAGATGATCTCTATGGCCTTAAGCAAAGATACTTTTGAAGAGCTATTATATTCTACTAGTCATTCTGGTGGTTGCAGGTGTTATGTTTTTTTCTCTGTTTTGTTCATCTTCAGTTTGGGTTGCCTATATTTTGTTCCTTTTGTTGAGGGTGTGTTGTATTTCTTTATCTGTTTGTTCTGGTATTTGTTTCCTTTACTAGCTTTGTATTTATGTTCTTATCTTTAATAAAATCACATCCATTTCGTTAAAAAAAAAACCTTATACTTGTTTGTTTATTATTTCGAATTATATTTAAAGAATAAATTTTTATTAATGTTTATAAAATCCAACCTATCATATAAGAGCATTAATGGAAGAGAAAGGATGATTAGTGAAGTGAGAAAAAGTGATAGAGGAGAGAGAGAGAGAAATGGTAGCTTTGATATTTAGCTCGATCTGCCGCCATTCAGCATCGTCTATCGACACCACTAATTCAGCCATCTCACTCACAACCAATGTCCACCGCAGAGGCCGTGTAACATCTATAATTTTAAATATAATAAAATAATTAATAAGGAGAGTTAGTTAACGTGTTGAAAGAGAAATGTGCATAGTATATACCTAATATATATGCAAGTTATATATAAAATATATAGTTGATACCTAGTATATACATGTATATACCTAATATATGCAATTTCACTAAAAGACAAAGTATGGTAAAACGTCAAAAGTTGAAAGTTAAAAATATATATAATGAAAAAGTAAAAAATAAAGGGAAGGATAAATTATTTTTTGGATAGGAAGAAGAATTAAAATATCTTAGTTTAATTAATTAATTAATTAATATATATATATATATATGTATGGTTGGAAAGGAAGGAAAGAAAATTAAAATTTACAAAAAAAAGTCTTCTTCTTCTTCTTCCTTCTTCCTTGGCCAAATTTCTATTTGTGAGAGGGGGAAACATTGCTTCATCTTATACCTCAAATTTTACAAGAATTCTAAATGATTAAGGTGGATTTGAGGATTATACAAAGAATTAGGTAAGTTTCATCAATTCAAGCTTGTTTTGTTAAATTTTATGATTATGTGAAATTTGAGATTTTCATGGAGGTGATTATAATTGTAGAAATGGATCATTTTGAGGTTATTTAGGTGTGTATGTGTTGATTTTATGTTTGGATGATGAAAATGAGTTGGTTAGAGTAGAGTTTGAGAAAAGTATAAGGAGAAATTAGGGTTTTTGTAGAAAGTTTGATAGAATCTATGTAATTAGCGGTAGTTTGGTATAACTAAGTATGGAAATGATTATAATTGAATAAATTACTTGTTGTATGAATTATGTGTGTTTAGGCTAAAGTTTCCCTAAAGGAGGTATTTAGGTTTTGATGGAAGTTGAGCTTGGAAAGTGAATTTGAATTAATTATAAAGCTTTTCAAGATTAGCATATACTTTGCTAACATTTAAATTGAATATTCATGGTTGACATCATTCTCATTGGAACACTGAAGGACTTTGCTTTTCCTTTAAAGTGATACTGTGTATAAATGTGTTCATTCTTATCAAAGTTGTGAATTATCCATTGGTTTGAGACTAAAAACTATTGTTTATGATAAATGATAATGTATTACACAATGTGTTGAACATGTGCGAAAGGGTTATAGAATAATGTAAAGTGTGGATGTGATTATGTTATGAGTTGATTACGTGAAACATGTGAAAAAGATATGATAAATGAGATGAAAATGTATAATATTGATGTGTTGTTTGCCTTGCACAATTACTTATTCCAGAATTTTGAGATTGGTGTTATTGAGTTGGTATGCTATCGATATATTATAACGTTATATTACATCTTTGGAAGAGACACACTAGTATCGGACATTGCAATATAGAGGAGGCGGCTTTCGGGGGGTATTATATGACACTTGACCTTCGGTGTCGAGAGGGGACGTCCTTTGAATGGTAATATATGACACTTAGATCCCTGGTATCAGATCTTTGAGTTGCGATAGATCAAATCAATATTTCTAAAACATGGCAGTGGTATCAAATATTTTTTAGGATAAAGAATGTGTAATTAATTGATGCTTATGTTGGTAGCATGATGTATTGTGAGTCATTGAGGCATGCATCGATTTAAAAATATTTATGTTATAAAATATGTACCACTAATCTGTTAGCTTAATGCAATTGATTGTATCTTGCAGGTAATAAGACTGCAGATTAGAGTGGCCCAGATTGTGGTTGAGATTTAGAGTTTGAGTTTTGTCACTAGACCAACCTTGACGGTGTTGCATAATGTATAATTTTTGTCACTATGTACTTTGGGTTTGTACTTTTAAATCAGATCATATATATATTAAGCAAGTTTTGGGAATGTTTTGTATATATATGTACTTAAGATAAATAATGTTTTATTTATGAAATCTTTGGGTGTATATTAAAGAAGTAGAGATTTGGAATGAAATGAGATTTGAGAGTATAATTTTTATTGCGGGTTGAGTTTTTTTGGTTTATGTTTTCCTGAAATTACAGAAAAAGCTCTTGTGAATTTGTTTCAGAGATTTTGCATTCACTCTTAAATAAATTTTTACTAGTAATATTTTTATTATTAAATAGTAAATTTTACAGATAATTATTATGGTATTTTTTATATTCTAAATATATGTTTTAGGTATATAGGGTATATATACTATACATATTTAGGGTATAAGGATATTACAAGCCGTCACGCATTATTCAAAGTCTTTCTGGAGAGTACCACTGGTAGCTACTTTCGAAGAGATTTTCGGCCATTTTCCAACCTCCTTTCCTAGTGAGACTGGTGTTCTTCCAGTCTTCAATCAGATGCTTTGAGGAGAGTTATTGGTTTCATCTATAGTGAGTTATATAGATTAATATAATACCTTGTCCCTTTAATTTACAATAATAGTTACATTTGTATAACTGCATCAATTGCTTGTGCAGTAGGCATATATAATTAATTTATCAGCACTAGATTATAGAAGCATAATATGTGTTGGTGCTTGAGTTGATTGTGTTGTTGCATATTATTTGTATTTTTCTGATAAGATTTGGATGATGTGTTACCACAAGTGATATGGAGTACACGTTGTGATAAGATGATATTATATGGTGATGGGATTATAATTGGAGTAACGACCGGAGCTTTCTCAGGCTTAGCGCTGCTTGTCAGTCAGGTAGTGTTATTTTTCTAAGGCGGTGATGGTGGACCCTATGTATTAAATTCTAAGAGAAAAGTGTGAACTAAGAGAGCCAGATAAGGGGGATCAGCTTCCCAGTCTGGGTTTAGTATGGCCCATTAACTAATTCTTATCCTTATTTGATTATGTAATTTATTTAGTTGATTAACATTTGCATGAACATGTTATGCATGAGATTATTGAATTATATTAATTACTATATAACTCATTAAGTTGAACGCTCATTTTTGTTCACCATTTGTTCCTCAGGATACAAGTTGAGCCTAGGCAAAATGTTTTATAGAGTTATCATTTTTTTATCCCTCAGCAGAAATTATTCAATTATTTATTTATTATGTAATTATTTCAACTTATTTATATTTTAGAACTCGGGATGGTTTTTCTTTTCTTATTTATATATTTGTTTAGTTATGCTATTTGGTTAGATGTATTTGTTAATTGATATCTGATGATGATGATATAATTTTGTATTAATTATGCAATATTAGTAAGCTCGTAGGTCTGGTTTGAGACAGTGACTGTTGTCACAATTCAGTTTCCTTGGGCAATGAGTTGTTAGGCTAATAATAGGTTCTGGAAGCCACATACTTTTTTGTTCCCTAGTATTGGTCATGTGCCTTTGAGTTTAGGTAGTGACAAAGTTGGTATCAGAGTAAAGATTTTGTGGCCTGTAGTATGTCCATAGTTCAAAGAGTTCTTATAGGTTTGAGTTCTCATATCATGAGTTCTCGTGGATTCCTTGAGTTTCATTTGCCTCAAATTTAGCATTATTTGTGGGTGGTAATTTAATGATTGTTATATGTGTGTGAATGTTGTATGTGTTTGTTGATACGATACATGAGTTATGCTACTTTTGTGGCTTCAAAGTGTTGTTTATGTTAAAGAATCACATATCGTAATATTGTATGTTTTCCCTTTAAATGCAAAAAGTAGTAAGCTCATAATAGTTCCTTGAGCAAATTTAGTAACTCAAGAGATCATATAACTAATGTAAGATAGACGTTAATTTGGCTTGAAGGATGTTTAGGTGTGAAAATAGAATATATGCTGGATGAAATTGAGTATAAAGTATGACATATGATGTAATTAAATTGTAAATTATGTATTCAATTGTAGTGTACTTAATTTTACTCATGGAGCCTAGATGGTTAAGGATAATGGAAGATTTATAATATTTAATTTGGGCCAAGAGATTATAATCCATATTTAATATCTTATAGGGAGTTTACCATACTTCTAGTGCTAGCGGATAGCTAGACATGTTTAGATTAATAAGTAACAATAATTGTGTGATATGCATAAATAGTAATTTTAGATATGTAAATCAATGATAACATAAGGACTTGACATTGGATAAAATGACAAATAATATTTTATGAATTATAAAGATAGAGTAAACTTAAATTTTAATAATGTATAATGTATGATGAGTTTGAATATGAAAATATATGTGATATGGGAATATAAATATATCAGTTGATATAAAATATTTTAAATGGATATGATTTGTTAAGGTAGAAAGATAAAGAAGGAAAGTTGTTCAGTCGAATTAAAATAAGATGAGATTGTGAAGTTTATGAAATGTAAACAACTGAGGAGACAATAAATCCTAGAAGTTTATTAAAATTTTGTGTACAAGTTTATATACATGTGGAAATAATTTTGTGTCAAGAATGTAATTTAATAAGTAAGATTGTTAGTTAGAGGCTGTAAAAATTGTTTGAACTTCTATAATAATTTGGATATGTGAATTTAAAGAGATTAAATTAAGTGTAACCGAATTGGTATATTTAAAATGTGGAAATTTAAAAATGATTAGCATAAAACATGATTTGAAATGAATTCATAAGTATAAATGATTGAGGTAAGTGGACAAAGATTTTGGACATGTACAGAGGTACATATTAAGATTTGGTATTTGTTAAGGTATAAGATTAGAGTTTAGGAATTGTTATGGATAAAATATGCTTGAAAATGATTAAGAGTGTATGCATGATGACATATGATTTAGGAATAATTATGATGATTAACCATTAAACTTGAGGGTTAGGTCTACCTGAGGGTTAGGTCTACCTGAGGGTTAGGTCTAAAATGTCTATCTGAGCATTTTGAGATCAATTGTGGTAATAGTTGAACAACATTTTTCATTTGGTAGATTAGTTAGCTTAAAAATATTAAATGTAATTCTTAGGATAATACATTAGAGTGCTCAGGAAAACATAAAGAGTTTATTTTTCTGCTTAAGCACTTACCTTAGTATGAAAATTTGAGGATGAATTTTATAAAAGGGGGAAGACTGTAATAATTCAATTTTTAAATTATTTTAAAACATCATTTTAAAAAATATATAACTACTAATTATTAATTTATTGTTTAAGTTATGGAATTATTTTAAAATTTGATATTCTATGATTGTAAAAAAAAAAAAAAGCAAGTAAGAAAGAAAAAATTAACAATACCGTGGTTCGAACACAAGACCATAAGAATGAGAGGAGAGAGAATTTACCATCAAGCCAAAGGCCTATACCTATTTGTTTATTATTTCAAATTATATTTAAAGAATAAAATTTTATAAATGTTTGTAAAATCCAACCTATCAAATTAGAGCATTAATGGAAGAGAGAGGCTGATTAATGAGGTGAGAGAGAGAGAAACAACAATTTTGATATTTAGCTAGATTTATCACCATTCAGCCACCATATATTGACACCGTTGGTGCCACTGAAAAACCTATCATCCGACTAGTCGGTAGCCATCTAACTTGCCGCCAACGGCCACTTGAGCAACCGTCAAGCGCCATTCGAAGTATTTCTAGAGAGTATCATCAGTAGTTGCTTCCAACAAGATTTTTGGCCATTTTTTGACCTCCTTTTCCGGCGAGACTGGGTTTTTCCATTCTTCTATTAGATACTTTGAGGAGAGTTATCGAATTTTATCTACAGTAAGTTATATATATTAATATAATACATCGCTTTTCTAATTTATAATAATAGTTATATTTTCAGAATTGCATCAATTGCTTGTGCAATAGGCATATATAATTATTATTATCAGTGCTAAATTATAGAAATATAATGTGTGTTGGCTCTTGAGTTGATTGTGTTGTTGCATATTATCTGTGTTTGTCGGATAGGCTTAGAATGATATGGGACCACACGTGATCTGGGATACATGTTATGATATGATAATATTATATGGTGATGATATTATGACTGGCGTAACGGCGGGAGCTTTCTTAGGTCTAACGCTGCTTATCAATCAAGTAGTGTTGCTTAACTAAGATTATGATAGTAGACCTTATGTATTTGATTCTAAGAGAAATGTGTGGACTATGAGAGCTAGATAAGGGGGACCCGCTCCCCAGTTTGAGTTTAGCATGACTCCATTGACTGATTCCTATCTTTGTCTAATTGTGTAATTTTCTTAGTTGATTGACATTTACATGAGCAGGTTACGTATGAGATTATTATATTATATTAATTACTATATAGTCATTGAGTTGAATGTTCTATTCACCATTTTTCCCTCAGGATGTAGGTTGACTGTGGGAGAAATGTTGTATCGAGTTATCCTATTTTTTTTATCCCTCGGGAGGAATTATTCAATTATTTATTTTATTATATAACTATTTCATCTTGTTTATATTTTAGAACTTCGCATGATATTTATTTCCTTATTTATCTATTTGTTTAGTTATGTTATTTGATTAGATGTATTTGTTAATTGATATATGATGATGATAATGTTATTTTATATTAATTGTATAATATTAGAAGGCTCATAGGCTTGGTTTGAGACAGTGACTACTGTCACAATCCAGTGTCCTCTGGTAATTAATGAGTTGCTAGGCTGACTACAGGTTCTGGAAGCCACATACTTTTTCATTCCCTAATGCCGGTCTTGTGCCCTTAGGTTTGGGTCGTGATAGACCACTTCATTCAAATGGAAGGAATTTAGTAGATTTTAACTCCACCAACAAGTCTGGATGAGAGTTATCTTAGTTCAAGTGAGAGTATAAACCCTAGCTCTAGTGGAAGCTTCATGGATCTTGTTTTAATAGATATACCAATATAACTTGATGAGTTTGCTCCTTAAGATTGTGACTTGAGATGAAGCAACCACGAAATAATAACTCATCGGTGATTTAAGATAATGAGGAAGTTTTCATGGTTTTGCCTCAAGATAAGAAGAGTAAAAAAAATATCAAAGAGGCTCTCTCGTGCCTTGCCAAGGATAAAATGGATAAAAAGCAATGGAAGAAGAATTTGTTTCTATGAGACCAAACCAACTTTGGGAATTGGTAGGTCTTTTAAAAGGATGCAAAGCCTTTAGGAAGAAATAGATTCCCAAAATCAAGCGAAAAATTGATGGTAGCTTCTAGAGGCACATGACTCGTCTCATTGCAAAGAGGTATACACAGCAGGAAGGATTAGACCATGAAGAGATGTTTTCTCCTACTGTAATATTCATATCTATAAGGTTGATTTTAGAAATCATAACAAACCTTGATCTTGAATTGCGTCAAATGGATGTAAAAGAACGATATTTCTTAACGGAGGACTAGATGAAGAAATCTACTAAGATGAGTAGTAGGCTTCATCAAACAAGACTAAGAAAACAAAGCTTATAGGTTGAAAAAGTCAATTTATGACTTTAAGCAGTCTTTAAGACAAAGGTACATTTGCTTTCACAATACATTTGTAACCAATGGTGTTACCATGGTAGATGAGGATTATTGTGTTTACATCAAATGATTAAAAATAAAGTTTGCCATAATGTTATTTGATGACATTTTAATTGTCAAAAATGACGAGTTTTTGAACCACATTAAAGAGTGGTTATCAACCAATTTTTAAAATGAAAGACATTGGTGAAGTCATATTTATTCTTAGAGTAAAAATTTCAAGATCATACGACAAAATTATTGCCTCTTTTAGATGGATACTCATGGATACCCTAATTACCTTGAAAGGCTACATAAATAGGCATATATAAAGAAAGTATTCAAGAGGCATACATAAAGAAAGAATTCAAGAGGCAAATGCTTGAGTCAAAGGCTATGTCCCAAGACTCTGGAGGAAACAAGTATGAAAAATGTCCCTTATGGAAATACTATTGGAATTTTACTATATGCAATGATGTGTACAAGACTTGATGTCTCCTATTGGGTTGATAAGCAAATTGAATCCAACCTAAGTCCAACACTTTGGAAAAGTAGCTAAAAACATATTAATACAAAATGTATTTTTTGTTAAAGACATGGTTACACATAATGAAGTAGACATGAAATGCATATCTATGCATAAGATGTTCCTTTTATCAAAACTTATTCCTAGAGACATATTTATTAAACATATAATGTCTCAAGGACTACGTAGACGTTGATTTATTTATATTATTATTTTTCAAACTATGTTCACTTGTTGTCTATTAATACTGAAATACAATTCTGTGTTTACCTGAGTTTGAATGTTTAGTACATTTGATGTTATTATCATTGTTATTATTGTATAAAAGCACGTCGGACAAAATAAACATTAACCTTCTCACATGGTTAATTTCATTCTATTTGTCTATGTGGCAAGTGAAGACGAGACATATTTTAAGCATATTATTCAAGTGATAATGAGTTCGTTCATATAACAAGATAATCATCTCATTTATATAATGAGATTTGTTATTTATTATAGCTACTTACACGTGATTATGCTTAATTTTGTCTAATTCATCATATGTAAATTTTGTGCAGACCTAAGTAGATATGTGGACTCTAGTTGAGTCTTGAGTATGCTTAAACTATCATCTGCATGGTGTTTTAATCAATATGTTTTTGATAAGATGTGAGCCCTATTAAAAAAGGGAAGAACACTATGGCATGTATTTCATACCACATGTGCAAGTTTTTTACTGCAATGAGGATAAAAGCATTTAATCTCAACTTTTGTTAATGTGAGACCCTTGAGAATTCTGATTCTCAAAGTTACTCTTATAACTTTTGGTTAGTTTTTGAGATATGGTTAGATATTTGCTATCTTAGGGTGAGAGGGTTATGATTGATTTGACCTAATGAGACATTCTTAGAAAATTGAGTTTAAACATTATGGGAACTGAACTGGAAGGAAGATCATTTGATACTCATTTTCTCCTTGTATTCACAAGTCAACCAATTATGTTTGTAATCTTATATAATTGTAAATGCAAATTGTCTTGACATAAGTCAGAGACAATAAAAATGTGATAAGTGATCTGGAGTAAAGCATACCACTATCTACTCTGAAGTCGTTTCATAAAACAAGATGTTTTATATCCCTAATAGGTATACAACTTGGAGCTCTCATGGTTTGTTTGTCATCCGGTCTATATAATACAAACTACTTAAACATTTATTTTTTTGAAGGCATGCGTCTCATTATGTGTGAATGGGATATGTTAGTTTTGGGTTAGGTCTGACTATGATGAACGAATAGACATATAGAAAAAAATCTATCACATTCATTAAATATTAAAAATATTTAATAATATTTGAAAGAGTTTAAATGGGATATAAATATTCTATTTAGTTAAGGACATGGACAGACCTAAGGGGTTGTAGGGGGAGCAAACGACTCCCCTCACCGGCAGCCAGAAGCACATATAGAGCGGGGTGCTTCTGGCTGCCAGTAATGGCCAATGGGGAAGCGACCCCCTCTGGCCGAATTTACAAAGGCGATGTGAGGGGTTGAAGAAGACAACCCCTCAAGCCTCACGCCCTCTTTTTTCTTTTACAAAATTATCCTTGGCTAATCGTTTCAGCCAGGGATTATAATTTTTTAATATATAATGACTAAAATGATGCCATTTTAATGTTGCTGAAATGGCGTCGTTTCAGTCACTATATATTAAAAAAAATTATTGCTCGTGTGAAGAGCAGCTCTCTCGCCACCAACGAAGAAGAAAGAGACGAAGTGAGGGGCGGGCTTGCGAGGGCTGCTGGCAAGGGCGGAGGGACAGGAGATTCTTACCGGTGATGCACGATACCGGACCACCATCGACCGACGTTCACCACCAGGTATGTGAAATTGCCTCCCCCCCCCCCTCGGCCTCACGCCCTCTTTTTTTTTCAAAAAAAAAATTTTTTTTGCTGAAACGACATCGTTTCAACGAGGGATTATAAATTTTTTTAATATATAATGACTGAAACCATGCTGTTTAAATCTTACTGAAACGATGTTGTTTCAATCTTACTGAAACGACATCATTTCAATCACCACATGTTAAAAAAATTATTGCTCTTGTGAAGAGCAGCTCTGTCTCTCCACCAACGAAGAAGAAAGAGTCGAAGTGAGGGCGGGCTTGCGCTGGCTGCTGGCAAGGGCGGAGAGACAAGAGATTCTCGCCGGCGTCGAACGACATCAGACCACCACCAACCGACGTTCACCACCAGGTATGTGAAAATTTTGTCCTCCCTTTCAGAGAACTTCTAGTTCCGTCGCTGGTTAAGGATTTGGTTAAATAAATATATTATCTTGATGAAAAGATAATTTGAATTAACCACAAAAATCTACGTTAGTTTTTTGAAGGAAGAAAGTTAGAACTCTCTCGCTCTCTTCAACTCTCCTCTCCCTTCTCTAAACACTCTTCTCTGTGAATCAAGTGAACAACTGAGTTATAGTGGAGATTCTGGCACTGTTGAAAGTAAAAACTTTCTCTTTTTGGTGGTTATTTTTTAAAGCCGATGGAACAAGCCCAAGTTTTATCTTCCTGGACATCAATATGAGGTAATACCCGACTTTACCATTGTATATGGATTGTTTCCGACAAGATTCATAAATTCAATTCCATTCTTTCTAACAATAAGATAAATATTATCATTAATAAAATAAAAAATAACTATTTCAATAAATATATTCAGAATACAAATCTAATGCTTTGAATTATTATTCTTTTTGAAGTCCATTTGTCACGGACAATTTCAAGTTCTGTAGATTAAACAAGAAATAATATGTTTTTCTAATATTTATGGTTTACTATCTCTTTTCAATTAATTTTTACCTGTTTATTTTTTTTAAGTATTATAATTGAGAAAGACAAAATTTAACCTGAGTTTATCTAAGGAATGTGCATTTGCCGTTGGGCTATGTTTTGGTGTGCTATTTGCACAATTTATAAAAGTTAAAATATATAGTTTTTAATTTTTCAATTTTATAATATTTATTTAATATTTTTCAGAACATGTTATATTTTTTTAAGAAGCAGTCGACTATAATATTATTAAAAATATATAATATTATTAAAAAAATTGAATATTAGAAGAAACTGATAATCCACATAATAATTAATGTTGAATAAAGTAAAAATACATTCTACTAAATCAAATTGAAAGTTGCTGTATTGATAATGGTAAATGTCTTAACGAAAAGTTAAAAAAAAAACATAGTGAACAAAAAGGGGATGGTGAATGTTTATGAGGCAGCACATCAGCGTCACATTACCATTTAGTCTCCGTGTTTATTTTCCCATTATAACCCAAAAAAAAAAAATAAAGGATACATACATACAACCGTACAAAAAGCAATTCTAGAACAATTATACATACATGTATGTATATAACAGCAAATTATTTATTATAATTAGAGATTGTGGTACATTTACATCTTATAATTTGTATATAACAGCTGGGCTTCACCTTAATTTCCATCAATTTTAATATTTTTTTGCGCTCACTAATTAAGAAAATTCATTAAATAATTCAAAATTTTTAAAAAAGTTGTAGAAATAAAGAAAAATACAAACAGAAAGGAAATTTACAAAAATAACTTAAAAAAATTGCATAATAAAAAAATTTATAAAAATATTATACATATACTATAAATTTACAAAAATATAGTATATGTTGAATATATTTTTAGTACATACTGAGTATATTTTTAGTATGTCATGTGTTTATATATATATAACACTAAAATGAACGTTGCCGATATAATATTATACTATGTGTCTATATATATTTATTATATTAAAACAGATGTTGCTGATATAATATTATACTATGTCTCTTTCACATCTAGCCACGTGTTTTATTTTTTAAAAAATTATTAAATTTATTATTTATTAAAATAAATAAATAATTAATATTTTTAGATATTTATTTAAAGAGTTCAAGAAGGATTGAAATATCCTATTTGATATTGATAATAATTAATTATTATCAAATAATATAAATTAAATTCTTTAAATATGAAGTTTCAATTTTTTTTAAATATTAAATTTATTATTATTGAAATAAATAAATAAATAAATATTATAGATATTATATTTATATTGAGTTTCAAATTAATTTTTTTAAAATATTAAGTTTATTATTTATTAGAATAGACAATTACTTAATTATTGTAAATATTTTTTTAAAGAATTTAAATAAAATTAAGATATCTTATTTAATATTAATATTAATAGTAAATAGTTATTATTTAATAATATAAGTTAAATTTTTTTAAATAAAGTAATTGACAATATTATTCAGGTTTATTTTTATCCTTTATAAATTAAAATATATATGTATTTGCACACTGAGATTTAGTCTAATAATAAGTACATCCTCTTGAATAATTAAAGATCGATTCTCACTCCCCTATAGTGATACCAATATATATATATATATATATATATTTAAAATATCTAGCAAGTCCCGTAAGCAAAAAGAAATAAACTATATATATATATATATATTTAAAATATCTAGCAAGTCCCGTAAGCCAAAAAGAAATAAACAAATGGAATGGCGATCAAATTAGTTTTCAGTATTACACTAATGACAGTATTGGGTACAGTAGTGCGACTTGAGCTTTATGCTTTTCAGTTTTCAATATCATTTTTCATTGAAGTGGATATATATAATTATTTGAAATTTAGTGCTCTCTTTCTGATTCTATTAAAATTTTGTAATTTATGCTAATTTTTATACTAAATTTATTATTTTGATGAAATTGGAATGTCCATATAATGATGAATCAATGATTTAACACTGGACTATTTCTTCAATTGACACAAAATCACTTAAGGTGTAATTTCTTAATTTATCTTTGTCTTGATTTACTTAATGTATATTTATGTTCTTTGTTGATTGTCTTTCCTCATTTTCTTGATTTGCAATATTTTTTTTAGTTTAGCATTTGTTTTTACTTGATTTTTATTAAATTTAAGGTAATAATTTGTATATTATTATTCTTTTGAGGTTTTGGGGTTTAAGCTAATTTTCATATTGTTTTTTATTATTTTGATGTATTTAAGATGTTAATATAATGGTGAATCAAATAGTTAATATACATATCATTTTTTCCATTAATCTAAAATTATTTGATGTATAATTTCAATTATTATGAAATAGACATTTTAGATTTGTTAGATTTTGTAAGTTTTACTAAAGTTGCTAAGGTAACTCTTTTTAGTTGTTAGTGTTCTATTTTGATTTTTGTTATGTTTATTTTTTTATTTGTTATTAATAGTGTTAAATTCATTTGGTTTAACAAATAATTTATTTTATTTATATAAAATAGTATGATAAATTATGAAGTTGCAATTTTTTTTGTTTTGTTATAGGTTGTTTACTTAGATTTATCAATATATGTATTAATTTTTTATAGCACCGGTTAAATAATTATTTATTTCAAATTATTACAAGATTCAAAAAATAAAAATTCGGGCAACATCATATAGTGTCTTTTCTAGTCTAAAAAAAATTAAAAAATAGTATTTTTATAAACTGGAAAAAAACTAATAAAAATGAAATTTCAAAGAAAAAATAATATTTCATGTAATTTCCTAAAAAAATTAGGAAAAATTAAACTCTCTGTTGTTATATAAAGTTTTTTTACTTTTACCAGGAGTATATTAGTTATTTTATAATAAACTCATAATAGACTATGTAAATTCATAAACCTCATAATAAATATATAATAAACTCATAATAAATTATATAAATCTAATATTTTTGTAAAAAAAATTATAAATCCTAGTAAATCTGAAAAATATTTTAAAAAATATGGTAAATTTAATTTTTTTTTTATTTTTTTCGAAATTTTTATAAAGATTCGAAAAAATTATGGTGATTGGCCCATAGATCTAAAATTGAAAAGGGCTTTTGACAAATTTGCCATAAAAATCTTCAATATTTTAAAAATAACAGCATTAAAATACTTTTACTAAAATATCATATTTTTTTTATCAAATAACATAAAATATCAAAAATGCTATAATGAGTATATATTTAATATATGTTGGGTTTATACATAATATAAATTAAGTTTATACTTAGTATATATTGAGTTTATTATATACAAACTGCAAAACTGATATTTATTCATATACTATAAATATTCTGATAATAACATATATTTAATAAACATAAAAACACATAATCTTCAGATAAAACAAGAACACATACCAACATACTATACAAATATATAAAATTTACATATATTATATAGGGTTTACATTTAGTATATAAGAGTTTATTAAATAAAGGTTTTTATCTAAATATTTTATATAACATTATAAAGAGTATAAATAATTCATATATTATAATTCATTAACACAATAATATAATTACTACAAAGGATAAAAAAACAAAATTATTATACAAATATAAGAGTTTACACTTAGTATATATAGAGTTTACACTATATAAAGAGTTTATTAAAAAAAATAGATTTTTTCGAAGACGCCTCTAATAAAATTTACATTGATTAATATTGTTATTTTTAATAAGAATTGAGGATGAAACATAAACTGTATTCTATATTCTAGAAGATACTACACCAGAGAAGTATGCTTATATACAAGAGCTAACCGAGCTACTGCAAAGAAAGAAGAATGAGCTACCAACTAACTATAACAAACTCTGCTTACGTGGCTTAACAACTTAACAGCTTAATTTAGCAACTACTGGATTACAACTCATCTAACTAACTTCAAAAACACGTGAACCATGAGATTAGATCAACTGCAGCTCTTGAGCACAGCAGTTATACTGTGTTAATTTTAACAAATGAAAAACATATATGAATAAAAACAAGTAAGATGTTTCAAAATTTAAGTAGCAAGAGTAACATCAATTAAAATGCATACTTTACTAAATTAATTAATCTCTATCATATGTATGCTTTGAAAGATCACCATAATTAGCCAAATGTGTGTGCTGATGATAATTATAACTGCATGGTAATTGCATTTAGAGCTATAATCGAGTCTAGTTAAACAGAATTTTAAAAACCTCAAACTTAACTTGGCATAAAATAGTCAAATTCCAGCTTGAGCTCGTCTCATTATGAAATTATCATATTCTAGTTGAACTCGAGTTTGTAACGATTCGAGCTGAGCTTATATATTATGTATTTCGAGTTTGAACTCAAACTCTGTTTAATTGAGTTTATTGAATTTATTGAATTTTTATTTTTTATCATATTTTCTACTTATTCAAAGCATAAATATTAAAACTAATAGTATCTTTATGAAATATTAACAATAAAATATTATATTACTATATTTTCATATTCTAATATAAATTACTAGGTTTTTCAATTATTTATGTTATTTATATGTAGTGCTAAATATTCAGTAAATGTTCATCATATTCTTATAATATTATTAATTAAATAATTTTTAATTTTTGTTATTTGTATTATATAAAAATAAAAATATTATATAATGCAATTCTTTCTTCAAAATAATAAATTTATTCATCCAAAACTTTTGATAATTCTTTTACTAATAAAAATTATATCAACATATATTTAACTCACTATTAAATAAATATCAATATTCATAATTTAAGAAAATATAATATATGAACATTGAATAAATTTCAAATAAAGTTTATTGAATTGAATTATTATGTAATATCAAAACTATTTAATTAAACTTATTTGTCACCAATAAACATATAATAGTAAATTATATAAATTGAATTAGTTAAAAAAATTAACATATTTAAATATATAATTTAATATAAAAATTAAATTATGTATATTTCTAATTTATTCTAATAAATGAATTAACTTATGAGTTTAACTAATGAATTTTTTAAATGAGTCAGCTTACAATCTTAATGAGCCAAGTATTTTTTAGATTGTGCTGGACTTATTTAACAAATAAGCAGATTGAAATTAATTTTTTTTAATGAGTTCGAGTGTGAATGAGTTTTTGCCAAGTCAAGACTTAAGTCAAATTCAAATAGCTTAACTTAATTACAGTCCTAATTGCATCATAGTATATTATATTTTAATGTAATGAAAATAAACATGTGAAATATGAAATATTAGAATATTAATTTAATGAAATTCTATATATAGGTTCAACCCCTCAAATGGTTTCTCAAACCCATATTAGAATTGGAATTAGTGATTCTTAAATCATTTTCAAATTATTCTATAAATAGTTTGGTTCAAATTTAAAAATTTCTTAAACTTAGCTGTTTTCAAACTATAACCATACTTAAAAATAGGCAAAATAACGACATAAATGAAAATGGCATTTCTATCTTCTCATATCCAAAAATTTTCATAACATTGATCCTAATTAATACCCTAAAAATTTAGCAAAATTATATACTTCTTTTTTCTTTAAAATTTCATTTTTATCATATTTTTCAGTTTTCAAAAATATTATTATTTTTATATTATTATGACATATACCAAAAATATACTCAATCTATATCAAAAATATACTCAACATATATAAAAAATATAATGTTTTTTTAGATTTTTAGTATATGCGCAGTATTTTTGTAAGTTTTTGGTTGCACAGTATTTTTGTAATTTTTTTTTTGTTTTTTAAGTTATTGTTGTAAATTTTCCAAAAATTGAAGGATCAATGCAATTAAGTCATAGTTGATTAAATGAGTTAAGTTATACTTTTATTCGAATGATCTAAATATGATCTCACCCGAAATTGTTCAAATAATTAAAAAAAAATTAGTATTAAATTTATTATTAAATAAAACTACATAAAATTTTTAATAATATAATATATATAATAATTATCAATTTATTGTTTAATATCAAACTTTTACGTTAGTGTCTATATATTTAATATAAAAATAAGCTTAGTTATTATTAATGTATTTTTATCATTATAAAAATTAATAATTATTTATAAAATATCAAATTTATCTATTTTTGATTAATATATGTATTATACTTTTAGAATTTATTTATTTACTTGAATTTCATAGTATTACATTTTCAAATTAATTACTAGAATAAATATATATATATATATATTGTCATATATATTAAAATTATTCAGTTTAATTATTTTACTATTATGTTATTATATATATATATATATATAGGTATCAAGAGATATTAATTTATTATGCAATTGTATTTTTACATGTAAAAGTTATATATGTAATAATAGATTTTGAATATTTTATATATTTTATTTAAATTGTGTATGAGATATTTTAAAATTGTAATGTTCATTTACATTATTAATTTCACAGTATTATGTATGTAAAAATCTTATTTTTATAAAAGAATTCATCATAATTAAATCGGAGCCGAAATTTTATTTTTAAAGTTAAATTAAAAAAAATTATCCAACCATGATATGACCTTTCCTGTACAGAATTTCGATGATGTCATTCAAACATTCTTTTTTGGTCAGAATGTCAGTCATTCTCAAACACTTCACTAGATTACAGCCAACTGTCACCTCCAGACTTTATTAGGTGTCGGTGCCTTTTCAAGGACTTTTAGAATTTTTTTGGACATGGATAGCCAATGAGCATGCTGAAAAGTGCTCTCATAATCTTTTTGGACATGGATAGCCAATTGCCACCTATGTGTTGATGGATAAATAATAACTAATTCTTGGCCTTTTTCTGAATATATAGAATATTTCTTTCCTTCCATTTCAATTATGCATAATAAAAAAATTTTATTTCACACTAAATAAAATTTTTATCAATTTAAAATAGTATTAATTATAAAATTTTAAATTTATTTTTATTTATTATATTTTTTAATATTAATAATTAAAAATTAAAAATAATTAAAAGGCTTACTGTTATTTATACAAAATTTTTGTGTACAAAATGTACAAATTGAAGATCAAATTATTAAAATGTCCTTTTATTAAAAATATGCATATTACCCACATTTAAAATTATGTTTTCTATTATTCTTAAAATTCAAACCAATTTAATAAAATTCACCAATTTCTCTCTTTCTCTTTCTCTCTCTCCCCGCATAGAGTTCCTCCACCCTCTTATAATTTTCATTCTAGATCCAGGGTTACGGTCAACACTCGTGTCAGCGGTAGCCCTAGATCTTCAGCCCTCCGCCTCCCTTCTAGTGAGGTCTTTGTTTTTCTTTTAGTATTGCATTATGATTTGTTGTTTGCTGAAAACTATTTGAAGCCTTCTCTTTTAGCTGTAATCACTCTGATCGATAGCAATTACGAGTTCTTTTGTTTTAGTTTTGACCCATTAGCCTTGGCCTTCATGCCAAAAACTCTTCAATCTTCCCCTGACTGCGCTAAAAAACACAACTCTCCTCATTGATCTCTTTCTTCAAATTTAAGAGAGAAGCTCTCCCAGGAGCTTTTGTTTTATCCATTCTTTTTTCTTAGCCCCTCTTCAGGATCTTAAATCCTTATTTTTTCCTCAAGATATTCAAAATATGAAGATATTTGGGGCTTCATTGCTACTCAAGTTTTTACCTTTGCAAGGTTCCTCTGCTCAAGCTCTATTGCAGGCTTCAACTTTTGACTTTTTTTATCTCAGTGATTTGGTCGTCGTTGGAGGGCTCTTTGTGTTCGTTATGTTTTCCGGTCAGGTGGCTCATGGTGGATAGATGGAGTGTTTTTGTTTTTGCTTCTCATGGCTATATTTTGTTAGTTCTTTAGTCGCTGTGTTTTTGTTCTTTGGTTGTTGTGTTACTATATTCTTTATTTGTTGTATTTTGTTATTCTCAATTGTCCACCTTGTTTGTTTTTCATTCCCAATTGGCTTGTACCCAACCTGATTCGGGCTTGTGTTTTTGTTGTTTATGTTAATGATTTTTTACTTCTTTTGATAAAAAAAAAATCAAATTAATTGTTTATCTCTTTTCAATAACATCGAACAATATAAACATTAATTCAATAAACTTTTTTTCCTTCTCTTGAACACTTTTTTTTCCTTTTGACCCATTAATTTCTAAATAACTAATTTAAATATCCTCAATTGAATTAAATTGAACTAAAAAACTAAAAGTCATTTTTTTATATAAAAATAAAATATGGCTAAAGCTAATAAATCTAATTTGGTTCAATTTTATTTGATTTTTCTAACATAATATGCAATCTAAGTATAAATATCATATTCATTTATTAAACTAAAGTTTAAATTTTTTAAAATTTTAAATAAATTATACTACAATAAGATTAAACCGAATGCATCATATTAATTATTAATTTAATTAATGTTATTTTTTATTTTCACTTCTTATTATTTATATCTTTTTAGGTTAGAAATATTTGTTTTAAATTACTTAAATATATAAAACTTCGACATATATTATAGGCTATTATTATTCTTATTCTTATCTTTATGCTTTTGTATTTAAAATTTTCAATTAAATAAGATTAGACATCTAATTAGTTTTTATTCGCACTTTTTATTAATATGCAACCTAAAATTGAATCAAATGGAAATAAGAACTAAAACTTAGAAATTTGCAAAATTTTAAATAAAATTATACTAAAATAAGATTAGACTAATCATATCAAATTAATTATTGATTTAATTAGATTTTTTTATTTTCACTTCTTATCATCTATATTTATTTTAAATTACTTAAATATATAAAACTTTGATTTATATTATATGCTACTGTTATTCATATTATTAATTTTATGCTTATTTGTAAAACTCTTGATTTTTGGGGAAATTGGAGTCTAGGGGTAAAATGGTAATTTTACCTTCAATTCATATTCGGGTGCATTTTATAACGTTTGGTGCTTATTTTCATAATGTGGGTGTTGAGATGTTTGTTTTGAGTATAATATTGTGTTTTTGGCTTCGGGGGGTATTTTGGTCATTTTGGCGGTCAGAAAATTTTCGAGTTTTGTTTTGCTGTTTTTGATGTCATTTTGGTGACCGTGATGTTGTTACGGTTATTTTAAGTATAATTTTGCTAGGGATTGTGTTTCGAGAATTTTTCGGGTATTTATTAATTTTTAATTAAAATAAAATAAATTAAATAAATAAATTGAATAATTAATTAACTAATTAATATAATTCTGAAAATAATTAAATGTGGGGTTAGTTGTAAATTTTTATAAGTTAGTTGGGTTTTTTTTGAATTTTTAAAGAGTTTTAGGGTATTTTTAAATTAAAAAAATTAATCTATGGGTATATTGGTAATTTTCCACCTAAAAATTGTATAAATAGGGGTGTTAGGGCACCCAATTGAGTGTCTAATGTTTGTGCCGCCGGAGAGAGAAAAGGGGTAGAAAAAAATAAAATTTTTCTTCAAAATCAGAGTGCTGTCGTTTCGTCAGTGGGCGTGCGAGTTGCCGGTGTTGTTTGGCGAGGCGCGGGTGTCGTTCGGCGAGGCAAGCTCCTATCGTTCGGCATGCGGAGGTATGTCGTTCGGCGTGCTGCGGGCTACGTCGCCTGTCGTTTCGGGCTTCCCAGTTCTGGCAGCTTTGATGTTATGAGTTTTTTTTTTCAATTTCTTCCAAACTCATGGCATGATTTTTTTTATTTAATGTTAGTATAAAATATAAGATGTTTAAAAATACAATTTTAAGGTTGATTTTGATTTTTAATGAATTTAAATAGATTAAATTGTTTAAGGGTGTTATTGGTGTTATTGAGTTTGGATTTAAGATTTATGAAAATAGGCTTATGATTTGTAACCAAATTTGACTTGGATCTGTTCTAGGGATGTTAGACTTGATCTAGAAATTTATTTTTGAATTTTCATGTATGATTTATATTTTTAATTCGTTAATAAAGTGAAAATTTATTTTTGCTTGTGATTACTAATATTTCAGTAACTGTGTCGAATTTTTAAAAATTATTGGTAAATGATCTAGGTCTGAATTTTTGATATGTTTTAGGGTATGATGTTAGGTTAGCTGTAGGATTTTATTTGGGAATTTTAGGTTAAGATTTATATTTTTAATTGAATATTGATTTGATAATGATGTCTGTGCATAGTCATTGTAAATCCAGTACCTTTGTTGAATTTTTAAAAATAATTGGTGTTTGATATTAATCTGAATTTTTGATATGTTGTTTATTAGGATGTTGTGAATCTGTGAAAAATAAATTGGAGTCTGGTTCTAATGTTTATGTTTCGAAATAAATTAAGAATTGACACTGCTGTTGGTTAAGAGTTTTCTAATGATGTCTGTTTTGAAAATTATTTTGAAAGTCTTAGATGTCTTGAAAAATTATGAAATTTTTATATGTTGTCCATCCTGATGTCTATAATATGAGAAAATTATTTTGATAATTTTGTGGTAACGAAATATGAAGGATTTATGATGATTTTTGCTGTACTGATTTTAAGTGGTTTAAACAGAACCAGAATGTTGTAAAATATTTTTGGGGGATCAAATAAATTTGGATTAATCTGAAATTTTGCACACACGTTATTTTGATGTTGGAGAAGCTACTGGAATTTTTCCAGAGTTTCTGAATGATGGAATTATTTTCTGAAAATTTTTGAATTATAGGGACTACTTAAGAATTTTTATCGGTTTTGGGTGTTGGTATGAATTATGATTTTTGCATAGGGACTGATGTGATATTATTTGATAAATGAGTTATAAAAATTGAGTTGAGGTTCTGGTTCTAATAAATTTTAATTAATTAATTAATTTTATATTTTTGAGGTGCAATCGATTTAATCATTGGGTTGAACCATAATTTTGGGTTGAGTTAGGTTGATTTTTAATTTTGGATTATCTTAGTTAATTGTTGGTTAAGTATTGGTATTTTTGCATTCATAGCATGCATTGCATCTCTCATGATAGATGAGATAGTGGGATTGATTGTTGGACTATGTAATTATCTTTCCTTAGGCAATAATTCGGCTGAAGCTCGAGGTCAATAGGTTGTGAGAATTTGGCTAAGCTTTCTTTGGATACCAGGTAAGTTCATGGGTGTATGTGTATTGTTTGTGATATGCTACTTGCTAACTAAACTATTATATCTATATAAACCCTTCGAATATACTATTCTTTCTAATTTCGATATATTATCCTTTCTTGCCCTAGCCTTGCATGTGAATAGGAGACAAAAACTTGTATGCTATTTGCTAAATACTTTGTTATGATATTGAATATTCTTGTGATGTGCGATGGTGTGTCTAATGGGGACGAAGGATATGGATTGTGATTATGGAGATTATCTTGTATATCGATATCGATCTTGTTCTTGGGGCTTATGCCTACTTGCTCTTGGGGCCACGTGCCTACTTGTTCTTGGATATGGTTGAATGAGAAGGATGTTATATTTTGTAGACCCTGATACACCATCATGTATGTGATTATTGTGGTTGTTACTTGATATATATTACTTTGATTGTATTAGTGTTTCTCTGCCTCTTATGAACTTACTGAGCGTCTATATATAACGCTCATACCCTTATAGATTGACTTGCTGGTTGAAGTTATATTCCTTAGAGAGCTCGGTCATTCTCTTTGTGGATTTTAGTTCGTCTGCATATTTTCCTTACTCCGTAGAGACTTCTGGATATTTTTGGGCGGAACGTGTCCGAACCCTTTTTCTTGTAATAAGGAGTAAACTGTTTCTTTGGATCTAGTTTGAGTTTTAATTATTAAACTTAATTTTTAATAGTATCATTTCTATTGATGATTTGATTATGGAATAAATTTATTGAACTTAGTAATTTTGCATTTTAATAATAAATTTAAATTAGGCTTGTAAGGTTGTACTTAGGTATAACATTACGCTGGTCCCGGCTCCCCAGTTTGGGTCGTGACAAAAGTGGTATCAGAGCCTAGGTTTCGATTTTATTTAAGCATTATCCAGAAATCATTAGGATACTTCATTTCAAATCCTTTACTTCCTTTCTGCGTTAATCAACCTGTTTCTCTGCTAGCAGGTGCAATGTCTCAACAAAACACTCATTTTCCTTTAATTGGTGGGACTAGCAACGCTGGGGTATCATTCGAAGCTGAACATCAGCCAGCCACTCATGTTGAGGAGCCACCTCAGCCACGTAGACGTGAAAGACCTCGGAGAGTGGTAAATGAAAATGTGCAAGGGATGGAATATCAGAATTTTATACCGGAGAATGGGGGGCTATTTGAAGTACCACTTAATGAAGATCAGGAGCCACCACCTCCAACTCCTGATAATGTGCATGTGCCAGGTCAAGTACCAGTTCAAGGAAACCCAAATGCATTTCTAAACACACTTCTAACACTACAAAGATCTATGGAAGCTCTCGCTGATGGAGTAGTTCGGGTTGTTCAAGGCATGGGTAACAATATGAATGCTAATGCTCATGCTACAGCTGGAGGAAATAGATTAACTGACGACCTGGATTTGCATAAATTTATTAGAGTTGATCCACCTACATTCTCCAATCTTGCTACAGAAGACCCTCTAGCATTTCTTAATAAAGTTAAGAAGATCTGTAATGCTTTGAAATGTACTGAGAAAAGAGCCATAGAGTTAACTGGACATCAAATGGGAAGATCAACTGAAGAATGGTATAAGATCTCTATCCAAGGCCAGGTTGAGGTATGGAAAGACTTCAGAAGAATGTTTATGCAAAACTTTATGCCTCGGAATGTGATGAAAGCGAAAGCAAGGGAGTTTGAAATGTTGACTCAGGGCAACAAATCTATAGCTGAGTACTGGGAGCAGTTTCAAGAGCTAAGGAAGTATACTACACGTGTGTCTCAGGATGAAGAATCTATGACTGATAGATTTGTGGATGGGTTGAATGATAAATACTATGAGTTGATAGCCAGTCACAATTACAAGGAAATACATTTGGCTGTTAATGCTGCTCTAGGGTTAGAAAACAGAAAAAGAAATATTGATGCTGGAGAATCAAGTAGAAAGAAGAACAAGCCAGGGAATCAGTCAGGTTATCAGGGGCAGTATAGTGGTCAGAGAGGCAATGATAATGGTGGGCGCTACCAGCAACAGGGTCCTAGAGCCCCTACTTGTGAGTCTTGTGGCTTACACCATACGGGAGAGTGCAAAAGGAAGACTGGAGCTTGTTTTAACTGTGGACAGATGGATCACCAAGTCAAAGATTGTCCAATTCCTAGACGCAATCAGACTCAGGCAGGTCAGCATACTCAGTTCAGACCATTTGGCAATCAAGCATATAGGGGTAACTATCAGAATGGAAATGGTTATGGTTGAGGAAATGGTGGCCGTGAACAGTTTAACGGTAACAGATATCAGGGTGGTCGAGGTTACAATGGAGGCAGAGGATATCAGGGCCAGCAGGGCCGAGGATATCAGGGCCAGCAGGGTCGCGGTTATCAGGGCTATCAGGGTCAGCAGTATCAGCAGGGTCGTGGATACCAGGGTGCTGCAAATAATGGAAACCAACAGAATGGTAGAGCAGTTCAACCAGTTGGACAAGGTAATGGTCAGAACCAAAATCAGAATCAGAATCAGGGCCAAAACCAGAATTATGCTCGGGTGTTCAACCTAAATCATCAGCAGGCTCAAGTTGACAACAATGTGGTGCAAGGTACTATTTCTATTTGTTCTCTAGATGCACACATATTGATAGATCCTGGAGCTACTCATTCATTCATATCACCTAGTTTTGCATCTAGGCTGAGTATTACATCTGAACCTATGGAAATGCCATTAGTTGTTCATACACCTTTAGGAGAAGAGGTAGAATCTTTAAAGGTATACAAGAATTGCGTTGTTAAAGTTGAAAATATTGAACTTCATGCGGATCTAGTAGCGTTAGATGTGATAGAATTTGATGTCATCTTGGGTATGGATTGGTTAGCTCGGCATGGAGCTAATTTGAACTGTAAGGATAAGGTAGTGGTGTTTGCATATGAGGCCAGCAAGACTGTGACATTTTATCGCTCTACAATCAATGGGACTAGTCAGCTAATTTCAGTTATGAGAGCTAGAAGATTGTTGCTAAAGAGTTGTAATGCCTACCTTATTTCTATTCGGGATGTGAACAAGGAAGAAGCGAAACTTGAAGATATCCCAACAGTACAAGATTACATAGATGTGTTTCCAAACGATTTACCGGGGTTACCACCGAAACGAGAGATTGAATTTTCCATTGATCTTGTACCTGGAACCAATCCTATTTCTATGCCTCCCTATAGGATGGCTCCAGCAGAACTTAAGGAGTTGAGAGAGCAATTGAATGACTTATTGTAGAAGGGATATATCAGACTGAGTACTTCACCGTAGGGTGCTCCAGTGCTTTTTGTGAAAAAGAAAGATGGATCAATGAGGCTATGTATCGATTATCGACGGCTGAATAAGGTGACTGTGAAGAACAGATATCCATAGCCCAGGATTGATGATTTGTTTGATCAGTTGCAGGGAGAAAAGTTTTTCTCCAAGATTGATCTGTGGTTGGGTTATCATCAGTTGAGGGTGAAGAAGAGTGACATGCCTAAGACTGCTTTTCGCACGAGGTATGGACATTATGAATTTCTAGTGATGTCCTTTTAACTTACTAATGCTCCTGATGCTTTTATGGACATGATGAACAGGGTGTTTAGTCCTTATCTTGATCGGTTTGTTGTCGTATTCATTGATGACATTCTGATATATTCAAAATCCAAGGAAGAGCGTGAGCATCATTTGCAGTTGGTGTTGCAGACTTTAAGAGAACATCAGCTTTATGCTAAGCTCTCCAAATGTGAGTTTTGGTTTGACAGGGTTATCTTTCTGGGACATGTTATATCCTCAGAGGGTATTTAGGTTGATTCACAGAAGATTGAGGCAGTGATGGATTGGCAAAGACCGAAGACTGTTACTGAGATTCGGAGTTTTCTGGGGTTAGCAGGATATTACAGAAGGTTTGTCAAAGATTTCTCCAGAATAGCCACACCTTTAACAAAACTCACTCGTAAAGGTGTTAAGTTCATTTGGGATGATGCTTGCGAGGAGAGTTTTGCTACTCTTAAAGAAAGATTAACTACTGCATCGGTACTTGTATTGCCAGAAGGCACTGAGGGGTATTCTGTTTATTGTGACGCATCAGGCGTTGGTCTGGGTTGTGTGTTGATGCAACATGGTAGGGTAGTCGCCTATGCCTCTAGACAGCTGAAGAAGCATGAGGTAAACTATCCTACACATGATTTAGAAATGGCTGCAGTTGTGTTTGCACTCAAGATCTGGAGACATTATCTTTATGGAGTTACTTGTGAGATCTTCACTGATCATAAAAATCTTAAATATGTATACTTCCAAAAAGACTTGAATTTGAGACAGAGAAGGTGGGTAGAGTTTCTTGAGGACTACGATTACAGCATTCAATATTATCCTGGTAAAGCGAATGTTGTCGCTGATGATCTAAGTCGTAAGTCTGTGGGTAGTCTATCCCACATTTCAGTTTCCCGAAGACCGTTCATACGGGAGATACATCAAATGCTAGGTGATGTTTTAAACTTTCATATGTCTGGTAAAGAAATTAAAGGTGATAAAGGTGTGTTGTTGGCTAATATGACAGTCAAACCTGATTTCCTTGATGAGATAGTTTCAGCGCAGAATACGAGTGAGGAGTTGTCAACGATCCGCCAGAAAGTCTTGTCAGGTGAATCCACAGAATTCTCAGTTGATGAGAAAGGAGTTTTGCGGTTCGGTTCAAGATTGTGTGTGCCTTCAGTGGATGATTTAAAGAAAAAGATTTTGAAAGAAGCTCACTCTTCCAAGTACACTATACATCCTGGTTCTACTAAGATGTATCGAGATTTAAAGCAGATGTATTGGTGGAAAGGAATGAAGAATGATGTTGCGGAGTTTGTTTCTCAATGTTTACCTTGCTAGCAAGTTAAGTATGAGCATCATAAACCAGCCGGTTTACTGAGAGAGTTACCACTACCCGAGTGGAAGTGGGAGAGAATCACTATGGATTTTATTGTCGGGTTGCCAAAGACTCCTGGTGGCTATGATTCGATCTGGGTGATTGTAGATCGATTGACCAAGTCAGCGCATTTTCTTCCAGTTAATACCAAGTACACAGTGTCTCAGTATGCAAAGTTGTATATTAATCGGATTGTGAGTCTGCATGGGGTACCAGTTTCCATTGTATCTGATAGAGGTGCTCAATTTACATCCATGTTTTGGAAGAAGCTTCAGAAAGGGTTAGGTACCGATCTTCATTATAGCACGGCTTTTCATCCTCAAACAGATGGACAGTCGGAGAGAACCATTCAAACCTTGGAGGATATGCTACGATTGTGTATTCTGGATTTTAAGGGAAGTTGGGCAGATCATCTTCCGTTGGTAGAGTTTGCCTATAATAATAGTTATCAAGCCAGCATTGTTATGGCTCCTTTTGAAGCATTGTATGGTAGACGATGCAGAACCCCATTGTATTGGGAGGAGGTCGGTGAGCGTCGTATTGAGGGTCCCGATCTTTTGCAGTATAATGCCCAAGTTGTACCGGTAATTCAGGATCGGATCCGTACTGCTTTTAGTAGACAGAAGAATTATGCTGATCTTAAGCGAAGGCATCTTGAGTTTGCAGTTGGTGATAGGGTGTTTCTGAAAGTTTCACCTTTTAAAGGTGTTATGCGGTTTGGTAAGAAAGAAAAATTGGCTCCCAGGTTTATCGGTCCTTATGAGGTCCTAGAATGTGTCGGTGATGTTGCTTATACACTAGATTTGCCACCCGAGTTAGCAGCTGTGCATCCGACTTTTCATGTTTCGATGTTGAGGAAATATGTATCGAACCCCAATCATGTTATGGCTTCAGAGACCATTGAGATTACTGATGATTGTACTTATGAGGAGCAGCCTGTAGCTATTTTGGACCGTCAGGTCAAGCGATTGCGTTCAAAGGATGTGGCTTCAGTAAAGATTCTTTGGCGTAATCATTCTGTTGAGGAATGCACCTGGGAAGTAGAAGAACTCATGCTAGCAAAATACCCTCATTTGTTTGAGTCTTCAGGTGCGTTATTGATTTCGTGGGCGAAATCATTTTAAGGGGGTTAGAGTGTAGTTTATTAATAGTCTTAATATAGCACCATATGCATGCATATCATTACATCATTATTACATCATTATATCTTTTGCACATCATAAATGTATATGTGTTTTGTCTGGTATTATTTATGATAGTTTGCTATTAAATTGGTTATTGGAAGACGTTTTTGAAAATCTTGGTTTGTTGATATCGGATGTTATTCTTGAATAAGTCTGGATTGTTGATAGAATGATGAGTATCATATGGATAAGTGTTATATTAGTAATGGTTTTGGTTGATTTGGGTTTGACTTGAACACTTGAGTTTTGACTTTTTGTGATGATTGTTGATGAGTGTTAGTTGAAAAGAAAATGCTTCTGTTTGATTTTATAATAAACATAACCCGGAGCAAAACTGGAACAGTCTGTAGCGCTTAGTATTGTGGGGTTATGACCAAATCAACCATAATATCATGTACTAAGTGAGCTATGCTTTCCGGATTTGTGTATAACTTAAAATATAAAAGTGTTTTGATGATGAGTATGTTATTGGGTAAAATTTCGAGGACGAAATTTGTTTAAGGGGGCTAGATTGTAAAATCCTTGATTTTTGGGGAAATTGGAGTCTAGGGGTAAAATGGTAATTTTACCTTCAATTCATATTCGGGTGCATTTTATAACATTTGGTGCTTATTTTCATAATGTGGGTGTTGAGATGTTTGTTTTGAGTATAATATTGTGTTTTTGGCTTCGGGGGATATTTTGGTCATTTTGGCGGTCGAAAAATTTTTGAGTTTCGTTTTGCTATTTTTGATGTCATTTTGGTGACCGTGATGTCGTTACGGTTATTTTAAGTATAATTTTGCTAGGGGTTGTGTTTTGAGAATTTTTCGGGTATTTATTAATTTTTAATTAAAATAAATAAATAAATAAATTGAATAATTAATTAACTAATTAATATAATTATGAAAATAATTAAATTTGGGGTTAGTTTTGAATTTTTATAAGTTAGTTGGATTTTTTTTGAATTTTTAAAGAGTTTTAGGGTATTTTTAAATTAAAAAAAATTAATCTAGGGGTATATTGGTAATTTTTCTTCTAAAAATTGTATAAATAGGGGTGTTAGGGCACCCATTTGAGTGTCTAATTTTTGTGCCGCCGAAGAGAGAAAAGGGGTAGAAAAAAATAAAATTTTTCTTCAAAATCAGAGTGCTGTCGTTTCGTCAGTGGGCGTGCGAGTTGCCGGTGTCATTTGGCGAGGCGCGGGTGTCGTTCGGCGAGGCGCGCTCCTGTCGTTCAGCGTGCGGAAGTATGTCGTTCGGCGTGCTGCGGGCTGCCTCGCCTGTCGTTTCGGGCTTCCCAGTTCTGGCAGCTTTGATGTTTTGAGGTTTTTTTTTCAATTTCTTCCAAACTCATGGCATGATTTTTTTTATTTAATGTTAGTATAACATATAAAATGTTTAAAAATAAAATTTTAAGGTTGATTTTGATTTTTAATGAATTTAAATAGATTAAATTGTTCAAGGGTGTTATTGTTTTTGGATTTAAGATTTATGAAAATAGGCTTATGATTTGTAACCAAATTTGACTTGGATCTGTTATAGGGATGTTAAACTTGATCTAGAAATTTATTTTTGAATTTTCATGTATGATTTATATTTTAGATTCATTAATAAAGTGAAAAATTATTTTTGCTTGTGATTACTAATATTTTAGTAATTTTGTCGAATTTTTAAAAATTATTGGTAAATAATCTAGGTCTGAATTTTTGATATGTTTTAGGGTATGATGTTATGTTAGCTGTAGGATTTTATTTGGGAATTTTAGGTTAAGATTTATATTTTTAATTGAATTATTGATTTGATAATGCTGTCTGTGCATAGTCACTGTAAATCCAATACATTTGTTGAATTTTTAAAAATAATTGGTGTTCGATATTAATCTGAATTTTTGATATGTTGTTTATTAGGATGTTGTGAATCTATGAAAAATAAATTGGAGTCTGGTTCTAATGTTTAGGTTCCGAAATAAATTAAGAATTGACACTGCTGTTGGTTAAGGGTTTTTTGATGATGTCTGTTTTGAAAATTATTTTGAAGGTCTTAGATGTCTTGAAAAATTATGAAATTTTTATAAGTTGTCCATCCTGATGTCTATAATATGAGAAAATTATTTGGATAATTTTGTGGTAACGAAATATGAAGGATTTATGATGATTTTTGTTGTACTGATTTTAAGTGGTTTAAACAGAACCAGAATGTTGTAAAATATTTTTGGGGGACCAAATAAATTTGGATTAATCTGATATTTTGCACACACGTTATTTTGATATTGGAGAAGCTACTGAAATTTTTCCAAAGTTTTTGAATGATAGAATTATTTTCTGGAAAGTTTTGAATTATAGGGACTACTTAAGAATTTTTATCGGTTTTGGGTGTTGGTATGAATTATGATTTTTGCATAGGGACTGATGTGATATTATTTGATAAATGAGTTATAAAAATTGAGTTGAGGTTCTGGTTCTAATAAATTTTAATTAATTAATTGATTTTGTATTTTAGAGGTGCAATCGGTTTAATAATTGGGTTGAACCATAATTTTGGGTTGAGTTGGGTTGGTTTTTAATTTTGGATTATCTTAGTTAATTGTTGGTTAAGTATTGGTCTTTTTGCATTCATAGCATGTATTGCATCCCTCATGATTGATGAGATAGTGGGATTGATTGTTGGACTATGTAATTATCTTTCCTTAGGCAATAATCCGGCTGAAGCTCGAGGTCAATAGGTTGTGAGGATTTGGCTAAGCTTTATTTGGATACCAGGTAGGTTCATGGGTGTATGTGTATTGTTTGTGATGTGCTACTTGGTAACTAAACTATTATATCTATATAAGCCCTTCGAATATACTATTCTTTCTAATTTCGATATATTATCCTTTCTTGCCCTAGCCTTGCATGTGAATAGGAGACAGAGAAACTTGTATGCTATTTGCTAAATGCTTTGTTATGATATTGAATATTCTTGTGATGTGCGAGGATATGGATTGTGATTATGGAGATTATCTTGTATATCGATATCGATCTTGTTCTTGGGGCTTATGCCTACTTGCTCTTGGGGCCACGTGCCTACTTGTTCTTGGATATGGTTGAATGAGAAGGATGTTATATTTTGTAGACCCCGATACACCATCATGTATGTGATTACTGTGGTTGTTACTTGATATATATTACTTTGATTGTATTAGTGTTTCTCTGCCTCTCATGAACTTACTGAGCGTCTATATATAACGTTCACACCCTTATAGATTGACTTGCAGGTTGAAGTTATATTCCTTAGTGAGCTCGGTCATTCTCTTTGTGGATTTTGGTTCGTCTGCATATTTTTCTTACTCCGTAGAGACTTCTGGATATTTTTGGGCAGACCATGTCCGAACCTTTTTTCTTGTAATAAGGAGTAAACTGTTTCTTTGCATCTAGTTTGAGTTTTAATTATTGAACTTGATTTTTAATAGTATCATTTCTATTGATGATTTGATTATGGAATAAATTTATTGAACTTAGTAATTTTGCACTTTAATAATAAATTTAAATTAGACTTGTAAGGTTGTACTTAGGTATAGCCTTACGCCGGTCACGGCTCCCCAGTTTGGGTCGTGACATTATTTATCTATTTTTTCAGATAAATAAGATGAGACATATAATTGATCTTTAATCATACTTTTTAATTAATATGCAACCTAAAAGTAAATATCATATTTAATTATTATATTAAATCACATTTCATTAACTAAGACTTGAACTTTTGAAATTTTAAATAAAATTATACCAAAATAAAATTAGACCAAACAAATGGATCTTTATACCTTCTTTTTAATTAATATGTAATCTAAAGGCGAATATTAAATTCAATTACCAAATCAAATAGAATCAATAACTAAAATTTACATTTCTTAAATTTTTAAATAAAACTATAATAAAATAAAATTAGGCAAACTAATCAAACTAATTTTTTTTTAATAATTTACTCATATAAGGAGTGAAAATACTTAGGAGACTCAAACTCAAAACTTAGATAGGAGCAATACATGCTCCTTGCCACTAGACTACATCTTAGTGGTTAATCGAACTAATTATTGGTTCAATTAAATTTATTCTTTATTTTCACTTCTTATTATTTTTATATTTATTTCAAAATACTTTAATATATAAAAAAATTTCAAATTATACTATATTATTTTTCTTATTGATATAGATAATATATATAGGCCAAATTTATTATATATGAACAAACCAAAAGGATCATAAAAAATAATATTAATATATGTAAACTTTATTTAAAACGTAAAAGAATGTTGAATAGTTGATTTAGTATATCATTATTATATAGCTCAATCACAAGTTAGTTTTAAAATTATTATAGTTATCCGAATTTTTTACTTCAGTAATTTTTCGACAATGATATATTTATATAATATTTCATTTTTTTAATATTTCTATTAGCATAACAAATGTCGAGGGAAGCTATGAAATAGCATATTTCCTATTCTTCGGATAATGCAAATCTCATTAATCTATCTATTCTATCAAATCAAATAATTTTGATTTTCATCCCAAACCAAACATCACCAAATATGATTTACATGAATAAAATGTTGAAGGGAATTTTGACAGTACAAATTTAAAGTATATCAAATTTTGGAGATAATTTTATACTTTTTTACAATTATAATTTAAAAAAATATTACAATTACGTTCGAAAACAAAAAAAAATTATTGGACTGTTAAACAAATTTAATAAATCATCATCTTATAATTATTTTTTTAGTCTTTTGGCTTATATATTATTCTATGTAAAATGTAAAAATTTATTTGAAAAAAATATTTTAGTCTGCTAAATGAATTTCGCATTAGTTATATTAAAAATAAATAAATTTAAAATTCAATTAAACATACATACTAGTTTCTTAAAATATTAAAAAAAGAAAAAAGAAAACAGAGTGACACTGAATAGAGGGTGGGTATATGTTGCACAAAATAAATTGAGAAATATGAAGGAAGTTCGGATATTAATTAGACTTGATTACTTCTTTTAAGAAATTAATTAATTAATTAATTTGCTATGGGGGATGAAATAAAATAATTAATGAGAGAGTATTTCATATTTTAAGAGAGTCAAAGTAGTTTTTGTAATTTTATAGCTTTAAGATTTTAATTTTGTACATTTTGTACAATTTTTTTTTGTACATATAACATTTCACTTAAAAAGGATAATTAAATATAAATTTCTAATAAAATTTATAATTATTAATTATTATTTTGATTTGCGTATTTCATTCTTGTAACTCTTAAAGTGAAATTGAGAAAATACTCTCTCTATTTTACTGAAATTATTACTTTTAACTCATATACACCTACTAAAAAAGTTATTAATGTTTTTTATATATTATACACAATTATTTTAGAAGGACTAAAATATTATTTATTAATAATAAATTCTCAATTTATCAATAAAATTATTAATGATAAGGGTATAATTAAAAAAATATAATTGATTTTTTTATTGTATAAAATAATAATTTGAGAGGAACAAAATTTTTTTATAAAAAAAATAATTTCAACAGGACGAATGGAGTATCACATAATAATAGTTGTCATACCAACTGACATTTTAATTCTAAGCCTAATTTCATTTTCTTGATCCAAAGAAAGATTTCATTCAATTTTTCTTATTTAATGGCCTTATGAGAATTTGTGTATGGAATTTTGGGGAGAGATTTATATATTTTTAAATCTAAATTGGTCAAATTAATTTTATATATAAAAAATATTTTATGCATTAATTATATTAGAAAATGGCTATTCTAACAACTCTTATTTATTTAAGATACTTCCTCCGTTCCACTAAAATTATCGCCTTCAGCTCATGTACATTTATTAAGAAGTCATTAAATTTTTTAGATATTATATAAAATTATTTTAAATTGACTAAAATTATCTATTAATTTATTAATATTATATTCTTATTTCATTAATCAAGACATTAATGATAAGAATATATTTAGAAAAAAATTAATTAAATTTTCTTAATTGTATAAATAGCGATTTGAAAGTGACAAATTATTTTTATAAAAGTAACAATTTTAGTGAGGCAAAGAGAGTAATTTTTGTTTCAAAAATCTTTATTTAAGATAGTTTATTAAATCAGCTATTGTATTTACCAATTTCCAAGCATATTTAATAATTAATTGGAAATATAAACACCAAATTTCAACTATCATTTCAATATAAATTAATTGAGATAGTTGAAAAGATAATTAAAATAGTGATATTATTGTGTTTAAATTATTATTTTCTCCTTCTATTTTAAGTGTAGTATAATGTTTTTTTTTGCTTTAAGTATCATTTTTATAAATTTAAAATAGTATTAATATAAAATTTTAAATTTATGCTTACGAGTATAAATGAATAAAGGAAGAAGAATAAAATTAGTAATTAGTAAGAAAAAATAATTAAAATGGATAATTAAGTAAGATGCTATAAATTTTTTTATAAAATTTATGATTACTAATAATTAGCAAGGTATATAAACTAGCTTATAATAAACTAGAGTAAACACTAAAAAAATAAACTAATTTATAAATTAAAATAATAAATTTATAAAATTATTTAAATAAAATATATTAATTTAATTTTAATACTTATAAGTTGATGAAACTAATTTAATAAACTAAGCCAAATACCTTTTAGTTTATTATTTTTAATATTTTATTATTAGTCTTTTAGCATAATTTGACACGTATTTACACTAATATTAAAATTTTGTTATAGTGGTATAAATGTAAATTACAGTTAATTTCTTAGTTGTTGAGCTGGGGTGACGGTTAGTGAGCCAGGTCATATTCTATTATATCCATCCATGTGCCATGTAGATAACAAGTTAGTACTCCAGAATCTCCTCGAATGAGATACACCAAATTCATTTTACTTCTTCCTTGTTCAAATTTAATATAAGATAATACTTAAATTTAACAAAATAATAATATGCATAACATATGTTAAATTAGCTTTAAAAAATATTAGCTAAATAAAAAATTAGTATAACCAAACCCGCAAAAAAAGAGTGAGTGTGACTAGTTTCATTTAAATGCATCAATTAATTTTTATTAAAAGCAAAATTTTTCTTAATTTTTTGCAATTTTAGAAGTTTTATTACTTTATTATGTTAATTAAGGAAAATTCCAGAGGGATTTAGGCGGCGGGAGGGCGGTCAGCGTGCTGTAAAGAAAAAAAATGTGGTCGTGATCCGTACAGTGTTTTAAAAACCGGACCGAACTGGACGGTCGGACCCATTTAACCGGAAACCGGAGCCAGCAAAACCTTCTCTATAAAGAGGACCAACACCTTCTTCCAAGTCCCAACAACAAATAGTCATTGATGGGTTTCTTTCTCTTATTGCTTTGGTATAGTCCAGTGTTCTTTGCAAGCCTATCTTCACCCACTAATCCCAACAAAATTAATGGTGTTAGGATCGAGCCTACTCATGTGCTGCATAAGTTATATGACGAACAGAAATCGGCCGTGAACAAACCCCGGTTTGTGGGCAAGCATTTGGTACGCACAATAAGTGGTCATGATACTACTCTTGTGCTGCAGAAGTTATACGACGCAAAGAAATCGGCCGTGAACAGCTTGTTTGGACCCCGGTTTTTGGGCAAGCATTTGGTACGCCCAACAAGTGGTCATGATCCTACTCTTGTGCTGCAGAAGTTATACGACGAAAAGAAATCCGCCGTGAATAGCTTGTTTGGACCCCGGTTTTTGGCCAAGCATTTGGTACGCACAACAAGTGGTCATGATCCTACTCTTGTGCTGCAGAATGTCAAAGAAGTAGGCACCAACCATTTTTTGTCAAAAATGGAGGTGCCTAATTAAGGGGATTGTCAAAAATGGAGGTGCCTAATTTAGGACATTGTCAAAAGTGGAGGTGCCTAAATTTGGGGAATTGTTAAAGTCAAAAATGGAGGTGCCTAATTTATTGACTAATTTTCACCAACCCATGTTTTTGAAGCCTATATAAACCCATCCACTTCATTTGGAAGATACACCTTAAAATTGAAAAAGAAAAGAGAAGAGAGTGTCTTTGAGAGAATTTTGTGAGGAAAAATTCTTGTTCATAATTGAGTGAGGGTTGTGAGTGTTTGTAAACACATTGTATTTTCTCCTTAATAGAAGTCTGCAGCAGCTCCGGAGACGTAGGCATAATTGGCCGAACTCCGTTATCAAATTCTGTGTTATTATTCCGCATTTATTTTCGCTCTCTTACTATAATCTGGTCTAAGGGAATAGAGTGGTAATCACCTCAATTTCCCAACAACTGGTATCAGAGCTTTGGGTGATAAATTCTGTCAATTTTTTGCAAGATTACTATTTACGTGAATAGTGAATTTCGTGAATAGTGAAATTTTGTCGGCAGTTCTGATTTGTCGACAAAGGTGTCCTAGTACACAGTGGTTTGCAGAAACAGTCAGAAACGATCCAAAGGAGTCCAGATTCGAGTGGGAGCGATGGCTGCAGATGAAGGAAAAGTGAGAATTGAAAAGTTCGACGGTGCGAACTTTGGCTTCTGGAAGATGCAGATTGAAGATTATCTGTACCAGAAAAAGTTATATCAACCTCTCTCAGGAATAAAGCCAGAAGGCATGAAAGATGAAGAATGGAATCTTCTCGACAGACAAGCCCTTGGAGTTATTCGATTGACATTATCACGAAATGTTGCTTTCAACATCGCCAAAGAAAAGACTACAGCAGGTCTAATGGCGGCTCTCTCCAACATGTATGAAAAGCCATCAGCTTCAAACAAAGTTCATTTGATGAAGCGGTTATTCAATTTGCAAATGGCAGAAGGGGCATCAGTGGCCCAACATCTGAATGAATTCAACATAATCACAACCCAGTTGAGTTCAGTAGAAATTGAATTTGATGCTGAAATTCGGGCTTTAATTCTCTTATCATCTCTACCAGATAGTTGGAATGCTACCGTTACAGCGGTTAGCAGCTCATCGGGAAAAACCAAATTAAAATTCGATGATGTTCGGGATCTGGTGTTGAGTGAAGAAATTCGACGAAGAGAATTGGGTGAAGCATCTACCTCTTCAGCTTTACACACAGAATCTAGAGGGAGAACTTTAGAAAAAAGTTCAAATCGTGGCAGATCAAAATCTAGAAGAGACAAATCTAGATCGGGGAAGAAAGATTTCAAGTGTTATAACTGCGGCAAGAAGGGTCACTTTAAGAAAGATTGCCGAGCGCCAAAGAAAGATAGCGGTGCACAGGGATCTGCAAATGTGACCGAGGAAGCAGGTGATGCCATGATTCTAAGTGTCAACAGTCCAATTGAATCATGGATTTTAGATTCTGGGGCATCTTTTCACGCCACTCCATGCCAAGAAATCATGGACAACTATGTCAGTGGTGATTTCGGGAAGGTTCATCTAGCTGATGATGAAACCTTAAAGATCGTAGGAAAAGGGGATGTCCGATTAAAGTTGTCAAACGGGAATACCTGGAAGCTGCAAGGAGTAAGACATATTCCTGGTCTTAAAAGGAATTTGCTCTCTGTAGGACAACTTGATGAAGATGGTTATGGTACAACCTTCAAAAGCGGTGAATGGAAGATTACCAAAGGAGCACTCATCATTGCTCGTGGTAAGAAAACTGGCACTCTCTATGTAACCTCAAACTTAGAGAATGTTATTTTAGTAGCAGATGCGGATGGAAAATCAAACCTATGGCACCAAAGGCTTGGCCATATGAGCGAGAAAGGGATGAAGAAGCTTTTGTCAAAAGGAAAGTTGCCGGAACTGAAAAGTATCAATGTCGGCCTATGTGAAGATTGTATCTTTGGAAAACAAAAGAAGGTCAGTTTTTCAAAGATTGGCAAGACACCCAAGGCAGAAAAATTAGAGTTGGTCCATACCGATGTATGGGGACCGTCTCCAATTCCATCTCTTGCAGGCTCATTGTATTACGTCACATTCATTGACGATTCAACAAGAAAGGTATGGGTGTATTTTCTGAAGAAGAAATCAGAAGTCTTTGATACATTCAGAAAATGGAAGGCCATGGTAGAAAATGAAACTGGTTTGAAAGTCAAACGATTGAGGTCTGACAATGGAGGAGAGTACAGAGATAGAAGATTCAGAGAATTTTGTGCAAACAGCGGAATCAAGATGGAGAAAACAGTTCCCATGACACCGCAACAGAATGGCGTAGCTGAGCGCATGAACAGAACTCTGAATGAACGTGCCAGAAGCATAAGGATACATGCTGACTTGCCCAAGAATTTATGGGCTGAAGCTGTCAACACCGCTGCCTACCTAATCAACCGTGGGCCTTCAGTACCTCTGGATGGTGGAATACCAGAGGAAGCATGGAGCAAAAAAGAGGTAAACCTTTCACACTTAAGAGTGTTTGGTTGTATCTCTTACATACATATAGATTCTGCTGGAAGAAGTAAATTGGATGCCAAGTCAAACAAATGTGTCTTTGTTGGATATGGTGGTGATGAGTTCGGTTATCGGTTTTGGGATTATGAAAATCACAAGATCATTAGAAGCCGGGATGTCATATTCAATGAGAATGTGATGTACAAAGACAGATTAAATGCAGAATCAAATAGCTCCAAGATAGATGTTGAAAATAAGGAATTTGCTGAGTTCGAGGATATTTCTGGAAATGATGTTCAGAATAGTCCTGAAGTAGAGGAGCCAAGCACGCCGGAATTGAGGCGCTCCTCCAGAATTACAAGACCAATCCAACGTTACTCGCCTTCTTTGCATTACTTGTTGCTGACAGACAATGGTGAACCAGAGTGCTACGATGAAGCAATACAAGTAGAGGATTCAATCAAGTGGGAGTCTGCCATGAAAGATGAGATGGACTCACTCATGTCAAATCATACATGGGAATTAGCTGAACTACCACAAGGCAAGAAAGCACTCCACAACAAGTGGATTTATAGGATCAAAGAAGAGCATGATGGAAGTAAACGCTACAAAGCAAGATTGGTTGTAAAAGGTTTTCAACAAAAGGAAGGTATTGACTATACTGAAATTTTCTCTCCAGTCGTGAAGCTTACGACAATCAGACTGGTATTGAAAATTGTAGCCGCAGAAAATTTACATCTTGAACAATTAGATGTAAAGACAGCATTCCTTCATGGAGATTTGGAGGAAGAGATCTACATGAAGCAACCAGAAGGCTTCATTAAGGCAGACAAGAAAAATCTAGTGTGCAAGTTGAAGAAGAGTTTATATGGTCTGAAACAAGCTCCTAGACAGTGGTACAGAAAGTTTGATAGTTTTATGAGCAGCGGCGGTTTCACAAGATGCCAAGCAGATCATTGTTGCTACATCAAAAATTTTGACAATAGCTTTATTATTTTATTGTTATACGTCGATGATATGCTCGTTGCAGGTTCAGACATGCAAGAGATTAAAAATTTAAAGCAGAAATTGTCAAAACAGTTTGCAATGAAAGATCTGGGTGCTGCAAAGCAGATTCTTGGAATGAGGATCAAGAGAGACATGAAGTCGGGGACTTTGATGTTATCACAGGCTGAGTACATAAACAAAGTACTAGCCAGATTTAACATGCAAGATGCTAAATCAGTGAGCACACCTTTAGGTGTTCATTTCAGACTCTCCAAAGAACAGTCACCGAAGACGGAGGAGGAACGTGCACACATGACGAAGGTGCCATATGCCTCAGCAATTGGGAGTTTGATGTATGCCATGGTTTGTACCAGACCAGATATTGCTCAAGCAGTGGGAGCTGTTAGCAGGTACATGAATAATCCAGGCAAGACACACTGGGAAGCAGTCAAATGGATTCTCAGATATCTTCGAGGTACCACAGATAAGGCGCTTTGTTTTAAAAGTGGAGATACGACACTAGCAGGTTATGTGGATGCTGACTTAGCTGGAAATGTTGACGTTAGAAAGAGCACTACAGGGTATGTCTATACTCTAGGAGGTACCGCAGTGAGCTGGGTCTCTCAATTACAGAAGATAGTTGCTCTCTCCACAACTGAAGCAGAATATGTCGCTGTCACGGAAGCCAGCAAAGAAATGGTTTGGCTCCAAGGTTTCTTGGAGGAGTTGGGCAAGAAGCAAGAAAATAATGTCTTGTATTGTGACAGTCAGAGTGCCATACATCTAGCGAAGAATCCGTCTTTTCATGCCAGAACAAAGCACATACAGTTGCGGTATCACTTTATCAGGTCACTTCTGGAAGATGGGATTTTGAAACTTGAGAAGATTAGTGGAACTCAAAATCCGGCAGACATGTTGACGAAGACGGTGACTATTGATAAACTGAAGTTGTGCTCAGCTTCAGTTGGCCTACACTAGTATCAAGGTCGTAGAAGAGCTGTTGCATTGATCAAGGTGTGAAGACAGATTGAAATCAGTCTTCAAGTGGGAGATTGTCAAAGAAGTAGGCACCAACCATTTTTTGTCAAAAATGGAGGTGCCTAATTAAGGGGATTGTCAAAAATGGAGGTGCCTAATTTAGGACATTGTCAAAAGTGGAGGTGCCTAAATTTGGGGAATTGTTAAAGTCAAAAATGGAGGTGCCTAATTTATTGACTAATTTCACCAACCCATGTTTTTGAAGCCTATATAAACCCATCCACTTTATTTGGAAGATACACCTTAAAATTGAAAAAGAAAAGAGAAGAGAGTGTCTTTGAGAGAATTTTGTGAGGAAAAATTCTTGTTCATAATTGAGTGAGGGTTGTGAGTGTTTGTAAACACATTGTATTTTCTCCTTAATAGAAGTCTGCAGCAGCTCCGGAGACGTAGGCATAATTGGCCGAACTCCGTTATCAAATTCTGTGTTATTATTCCGCATTTATTTTCGCTCTCTTACTATAATCTGGTCTAAGGGAATAGATTGGTAATCACCTCAATTTCCCAACACAGAAGTTATACGACGCAAAGAAATCGCCCGTGAACAGCTTGTTTGGACCCTGGTTTGTGGGCAAGCATTTGGTACGCGCAACAAGTGGTCATGATCCTACTCTTGTGCTGCAGAAGTTATACGATAAAAAGAAATCCGCCGTGAACAACTTGTTTGGACCCGGGTTTTTGGCCAAGCATTTGGTACGCACAAGTGGTCGTGATCCTACTCTTGTGCTGCAGAAGTTATACGACGAAAAGAAATCTGCCGTGAACAGCTTGTTTGGAGCCAGGTTTGTGGCCAAGCATTTGGTACGCACAAGTGGTCATGATCCTACTATTGTTCTGCAGAAGTTATACGACGAAAAGAAATCCGCCGTGGACAGATTGTTTGGACCCCGGTTTGTGGCCAAGCAGTTGGTACGCACAACAAGTGGTCATAAACAGAAGGGTAATGATGTTGGGTTTCAAGGCGGATGGAGAAACGATGACGTCTTAGAGAAGATTAATGATCACGAAAGTGGAGGGTTTAAGAGAAGGTTCACAATCGAAACCAAGCCGAGTGTTTCGGCTAGAAATGGTGTGGGTAATATAGGTACTTGATTAATGAATTACTTACTGTCATTAGAAATGCTAGTATTTTGATGTCATTATCTCCTGAGTCCTATTAGTGGATGTATCTCTATTTGATTGGTAATGAAATGTTTCATTGGTTATTCATACAAAAATTGTATAACACATAGCTTTCTAATCTCCCATGTTGGGTTATGTATGTAATGGTTTCTTTTTTCTGGCGTTACTGTAAATTGTATGTCGTTTCCCTGCATTTTAATACCGTACAGTAGAGATAAACTGGTGATTTAATTCTAGGGTAATGAAAAGCTTGAATTTGGGCTTCAGAATTGGCTTTATATCTTCTCCTGCTTCTTGCTCCGAAGTTCTTGAAATACTAAAAGGCTTAATATTTTTGGTGGGCTTTAGAGAAATCTTAAGGTTTTGAAAGAAACGTTTCGTGAAATTAATATAATAGTGAAAAAGTAATATCGGTTGCAAGTTGGTGAAACCTAGAAATTAAGGGTGCCATCTCGCCTGCGACAGTAATCAAATGATTGGTCCATTCAATGGATCTCCGCATAGACAGGTCGGAGGAAGCTGCTCAACCGACGACGGCGGCGAGCCCTCTGGTTCTTTTGATATTGGTACGTAGTACTATAAACCCCTCTATCGACCGTCTATGCCGCTGGAGGGTATATAACTTTTCGCCTCTCTCACTCTTTTGAATGTGCGATTGTGTATTTTAGTGTTTCTAGAGCAGATGATTTGGGTGTTTGGTACATGAATTTCTGATTTTTTTTTTCGGTAATTACATGAATTTGTGATGGGTATGTGAGTAATGGATTTTAATAAAAGGGTATGCGATTAAATTAGTTTAATGTTTTTATATTTATATATATGATTTTGACATTTTTAGATTAATCTAATTTCCATAAGTGGCTAGCTGCTATTTGTGTTGAGACCAGATGTTTCTTGAATGCTGCTGCTACAATTTATATTTGTGTTAATTGGAATATGTTTCCTTGTAGCAATTAAGCTGCACTTGTGCTTAATGCTTCTGGTCCGTTCGATATACTTCGATTCCTTTTGTCAAAATTCAACTTCCCCTTTTGCATTTTCTCCCTATTGTTCTTCTGTAATAGGCCAGATGTATCATACACTTTGCACCTCTGATAGAGCGGACAAACTTTTCCAAAGTAGATGGATTTTCAATGTTTATTCTCTTTTGTTTTATTTTCTTTACTTGGTGCTAGATTTTTTTTTTTTTTTTGTAATCTTTTATGTATTGTCATATATGTGCTGCTGCTCTGTTTGACTGTCCATCCTCTGTTACAGTATGTTAGGTTGGATTCAGTTGTAGCAATACAACTTGCCTGAATTCAAAAGGTTTTCCGGCTTACTTCTAGGGGACTATGACTGATTTGTCTTTTGTCTGGCGGGAGCCACAGAATCACATGCAACCCCAAAGGTGATTTTAGAATTGGACAACACCAACTCTTTATACTTAAAAAGGGATCATAAGCTTGATGATCTCAAGGAAATTTGGGAATAAATATTCCTCTTGATTGATTCGAGTATTATTTTAGGTAGGATTTATAAATATATATATATATATATATTTTCTTGTTGCATATTTGCATCAAGTAAAAGGGTTTTCTGATCTCTTGAAAGCAAATATAGAAATGGGGATATCCATGGAGATGATGCTGATTTAGTAGAGTGCAAGAATGTTTTTGGATCCAACACTATTCTCAGATAAAAGGGGTTTGTTTCTGGGCAATTGTTGTTACAAATTTATCAATAATTTCACATTTTGTTTTGCTAATTTTAATTTCTTTTGGTTCTGATATTTATATAAAACATCATTGAAGAAATATTGTAGAAAGTTCATTAATTTTTTTTTGTTTTCAATAGATGTTCCTCTGGAAAGCTTGGCAAGATCTTACTTTGATCATATTGATGATGGCTGCTGTGACTTGTTTAGTATTGGGTAGGTATAAAAACAGAGGTTAGTTTTTCACAGAACATTGCAAATTGTATCACCATTGTGTGAGTGTCTAATACAAAATTTTGTTTTGATAATTTTTGGGTAAAAATTTTCATTTGTTTGTGCTGTTTTAGAAAACTTGATATGTGCTTGATAGTAGGACAATAAATTCCTATTTAGATTTTTAGAATAGACTTAAAACTGGCTTCACCATGTGTAATTTCCACTTGTTGGGTGCTTTCTTATGTGCATTTGTGATGGACTAGCTGTAGGTATTGAACCTCCTGTTCTGGATGTTAGCGTGCTTGATAGTTGATACTAATGCCAAAACGCAATTTTTAACATTAACTGCTCTTTGTTTGACAAAATTTAACCCCTATGTAAAATGAATTTTCAATTGGGGAAATTACACCCCTTGCCAATTTTTTTGAAAACTTTAATTTTTACAAGGGTTTTTTTTTTTTTCATTTTACATATGTACAATTTATTTTATTTTTTACCAGATTTATATATATATATTTTTAAATTACCAGGTTTTAAAAGTATTAAAAGTTCACATCATGTTTTATCTTTCTTTTATTCTCAAAAGCTATATAAAATAATCTAAATCTACCATCCATATCTCCAAACTCTCCGCAATTTACACTGCTGCCGGCACCAATCCTCTTCGTGAGCATTTCCGGCGGCTAGAATTTGGATCTGTGTTGGAGTCAACTTCTTGCGGCGTCGAATTTTGGAGAGCAGCTCCTTCTGTCCTCGACAAAATTCACTCACCGCAGCCGATCCCTTCTCTCTTCTGTTGGAGTTGAATTTGAAGAAGATGATATGTGGATAATGAAGATATTCAAGAAGATGGTGATGTCGGTCCACTCAATTTTTTTTTTCGAAGGTTTCCTCTCCATCTCCGCACTCTCTAGGAACAATTGTTTGGCTTGATTGATGATTTAGAAAATGATGAGGGTGGGATGGGTTTGGCATTGTGAGCATGGAGGTTTTATTTTGTTTAATTTTGTTTGCATATGTGAAGAAGAAGAATTTTCATTTTATGTTGCTTTTTTTTTGTTTGGTACATGAGCATTGTGGTGTGCCTGATAGTTTGATTATAAGCAACTGAATACTTTGGATTGCTCAATGTGGTACGTATTTTGGGTCATTGAAATGCTAATCAAGTGTTCAGGGCATTGAAATGCTAATCAAGTGTTAAACTGTCGGTTACCAAACATGACATCAAGGACAAGAAAGCAAATTGGAACAATGCCTGAGGCTTAACCACATTTGATTCTTAATAATTTCAAAACCAATGTATTGATGAATCATTTTTTTTAATTATTAATTATTTCTAGTGGTAGTAGACATTAGCAGTCATTTTAACATGTTTAGCTTTTTGAGTAGCTAATTAATTCTTAATAGATTTTTCTCAACGTAGATTTTAAGTTCATAATGAACAAGTAGCATTTGTTTAGATGATGTTTTTTTTTTCAAGTAGAAAGAAGCCACTTATTGGAGAAGAAACTGTTCGTTCTTTGCATGTTGAGGTTATGGCTTTATTGCTGATATTCTTATATTTCAATATAAGAATACTGGGTATTTAAAGCAGCAGATATTCAATGAAGGGAAAGGTTTTGTTGATGTTGAGGAGCAAGATATCTTTTACAGTGGTGAAAAGCTTGACGACCAGAAGATATTGGTGCTGCCATTCATTTGATGGTCCAAAAATCAGCACAAGTGAGGGCTAAGCCTTTGGAAAATTATTTTTGAGATTTATTACTGTATTAAATGTAAACTAAGTATAAATTCTGTTTATGTGAATAACATATAGGTAGGTATTTATATTTTTTGTGATAATTATGTTGTCGGGTTAATAAATTATGATATATGAATTTTTTGTACCATTTGTGATATTAATATAAACTATTTAGATAATAATATTTTTTTAATAAACTCTTTATATAGTGTAAACTCTATATATATGTGTAACAATTTGGTATTTTTTTTATTCTTTGTAGTAATTATATTATTGTGTTAATGAATTATAATATATGAATTATTTGTACTTTTTATAATATTGATATAAAATATTTAGATAAAAAATTTTGTTTAATAAATTCTTAAATACTAAGTGCAAACATTATATATATTATATATAAATTTTATATATTTATATAGTACATCTGTATGTGTTTTTGTTTTATTTGAAGATTGTGTTTATGTTTATTGAATATATGTTATTATTAGTATATTTATAATATATGAAAAATATATCATTTTTGCTGTTTGTTTATAATAAATTCAATATATACTAAATATAAACTTAAAATTTATCATGTATAAATTAATATATGCTAAATATAAATTCATTGTTTTCGGTATTTTATGTTATTTGAAAAAAAAAAAACTGATATTTTGTTAAAAGTATTTTGAGCTTTTGATAAAAATACAAGAAAAATTAAAAATAATTTTAAATATACCATATTTATAAAATATTTATCAAAATATCATAATTTATAAAATATTTATCAAAATAATAGATTTTTATTAGTTTATAAAAAGTTTATAATAAATTTATAATTAGTTTACAATGAATTTATAATAAGTTTATAAATTTTACACAGTTTATAGTGAGTTTATTATGAGTTTATAACAAAATAACTAAAATATTCTTAGTAAAAAGTAAAAAATTAAAAAAATATGATGGAGGACATTATTTTTTTCAAGTATTTTGAGATTGATAGTTTTTTAACATTTAAAGCTTTCTATGGCAAATCTGTCAAAAGCTCTTCAAATTTTAATGACTCTTTATGAAGCACACTAAAATTTGGGCTAAATTGAAATTTGGCCCATGGGCCTATACTTGACATAGGATTGAATTCTTATTCACATCTATTTAATTTCATGATAGTTATAATCTTCTGTTCTTATCTAAAGTTTACTTACATAATTATATATATTTATTATAGATGATATATGAGATATAATTTCATAATAAAGAAATTTTTTATATTTTTCTTTCTCAACTTATTTTTCTTTATATTTATAACACGTTATTAACACGGTAATCTCTACAAATTATAATAGTGATAGGAGAAAGATTTAATTTTTCTAATTTATAAGAGAATTTTTATCTTTCAGATTAAGATACGCTTACATATTTAATTTAATATTTTTTAATTATTTAACATGATTGATCTTGGCGTATTTGAGATTTAGAATTTTTCATAACAAGTGAGTTTGATCATTAAACAAAATCTTAAGATTACAAAATATATTTTTATTCCGTATTTTATAGTATATAATCTATTTATTTTTGTATGAGGATGCAATTTTCAGTGTCTTTGAAATTTTTGAATTCATTAAAGTGTATACATATTTTCACTGGGCAATACAATTAAAAAAAATAAAAATAAAATCCATTACGATAAGTTTTTTTTACTATATATATTAATTATATTAAAGAGACATAATGTTCAACATTGAAGTTCTTGCAATTATATATGTATGGTTTACTAATTGTTTATGGAAACACTAAATATATACATATAAAACGTGTAATTTGGTTGTAGTGTTGTTGCTTTGACAATTGAAGTATTATTTTGGATTTGATTGCTCCAGTACTTACATATACTCATTTAGCAATATATGTCTTTGTCGATGACATTGATTTTTGTATATATATATATATATGCAATGTGGTTTTTGATTATGTATATATATAACATATTGATTCAAGAATATATATGTGCATATTGAAGATAATATATTTAATATATTAACAGTATTTATGTATTGTTAAAATAAGGAATAAATAGATTTTAAAATTTTATTTGTGAAATTTAAATTAATTAGTTATTTTTATGTTTATGGTTATATATCTAATAACTTAATATATTATATGAAAATAAAAGACATATAAAATTATGAGTAAATATGTGTATATTGAAGTGAAGTTTGTAAATAATTTGATATTTACTATGATTTGATCTGATTATTTGTAATTTTAGAGCTATAATATTTAAACTTTAATTATAAATTTTAGTCCTTATTTATTTTATAGCATTGTAATCAATCTACTTTATAATTTTTATTTAAATTTAGTATACTTATAATGTTAATTCTCATAAAATTTGAATTTATTACCCTTTATATTTTTCGAAGAAATTATCAGTTATGGGTACTTGATAACAATATTCACCTTGATATTGTAAATCTTAGAGATATTAGAAAAAAAATCAAATATCACTGCAGGATCGCTTAAAAGTAATGATTTTTCTTTTAATTATTCAAATGAGAAATTAAAAATTGATTATCTTATTGTCAATAATTTATTACAATAATTTTGGTAAATATTAAATTTTTCATGCCTCAAATATACTCATACAGTAACAATATTGAGAGTATAGGTTTACAAAAATATTTTAAACTAATTTTTTATTTATTTGTAGCTAAACAAAATTTTTTAGCTTTTAAAAAGTCCAGAAGAGTCTATCTTATATTTTGAATTTGAGCATTCTGAATTTGAGTACAACGATATTTCAATAATGAATTGTATTAAAGTAGATACTGAATAAATTTACTGAGTTTTAAATAATGCATCGCAATAGATATTCTATTGAAATAAAATGAAAGAGATATTAAATTTTTATGTATTAACTCTACAAATTTGAACTATAAGTTCATATTTATTTAAGAAATTCTAAATTTCTTAACTGGATTGTACTTTATAAAAATAAAGATGACTGAGTAATACTATATACACCAGAAGTGCATAGATTCTAAAATTTTTATATTTTAACATGATTATTTTGGTTATCTAAGTTCAAATATGATTCGACGTATTGTTGAGAATACAAATAGACATCTACTGAAAAATCAGAAAATTTTTTTATCTAATGATTAATTTTGTGTTTCTTGTGCTCAAAGTAAATTAATTATGAGACATTTATTATCTAAATTATATTTAGAGTCCCTTTAATTTATACAAAGAATACATGAGAATGTTTATGACTCTATTCTTCAATCTTATTGAGAGTTTAAAAATTTTATGATTTTAATTGATACTTCAACTCGATAGTCACATGTTTCTGTTGTTAACTCATAATATTATTTTTGCTAAATTTCTTGCTTAAATTATAAAAGTTAATGTCAATATTTCTTGATTGTCATATTAAGAAAATTTATCTAGATAATGCATATGAGTTCATTTGAAAAATATTTTATGATTATATTACTACTGAATATTTTATTACATATGTTCATACTCAAAACTTTCTATATCTGTTTCAATATATATATTATAGTTTATATTGCATATTTAATTTGTATTTAATTGTCTGAATATTACAAGTTTTTTATTTTACAACTTGTGCTTATTTGACATTAAAATTTATGATATTAAAATTTCTAATTTAAAGTGTATATATTTTTATTCCATCCCCTCAAAGAAATAAAATAAATTATCAATATTATCTTGATATTTATGTACTTTTTGATCATTTATATTAGATACTATGGACCTTTAATGATAAATTTTTTTGAAGTAAAATTTTTAGTGAATTGATTTTCTCACCATTAGGGGAAGATAAAAATAAAAGCCCAAAAGCATAAGAGATTAGTTGGAATACACTAACTTTATCCAATCTTGACACATGCACAAATCAATGTGGACTGAAAGTTCAAACACTAATTTGTTTGCAAAATATTGCAAATTAGTTATCAAATATCTTTACAGATACCTAAAAAGTATCTAAATCACATATTTCAGCTGCTAATACTCATGCTCGATTGATTGTCCCTGCAGGACATCCTATTAATATAACACCCAATGAATTTAATATACGCATGAAGTGTGGTAGACCACTTAGTTTAAATTATTATTCTTTGAAAGAAGAAAAAAATGAATAATTTTAAAAATGACACTACTGAAGAGGTCAAAAACAACATAAATCAATAAAATCCATATTTCTAGAAAAGTAATCCCAGAAGTAATTTTGGTACTGAAAAATTATGAGATCTCATTAAACTCTAAAAATATATGGAGAAGAGATGAAATTATTGTTGATAATATATTTGCATATGTTGCTATTGAAATTATTGAAATATGCTTGAGCCTAAAAATATTTAATATTATCGACGTCTAAACGATTGGCCAAAATGGAAAGTAATCAAGGCTGAGCGAGATTTATTTGCTAAATATATAATATTTAAATTAGTAGTCCAGATACCAAAAGATGTCAGACCCATGAGATATTATATGTAAAAGAAATAAACAAATGAGATTATGTAAAGAACACATTTTCTCTATTTTGTAATTACTCTCAAAATTAATTTAGCAACCCTGGAAGGGCTCGATATATATATCATGGCAACTTACTCATACAGCTTGTAAGAGAAATGAATTAAATGAAATTATGAGATATAAGGCACTACTTGTGGTATAAAGATTCTCACAAAAATCTGGCAAATATTATGATGAGGCATATTCCCTTATTATAGATGCTATTACCTTTAGATTTTTTATATGTTTGGCAGCCTCTAAAATGCTCGATATATATTTGATGAATATTGTGACAGTTTACTCATATGCTTCATTAGATAATGACATATATATGAATATTCCTGAAGGATTCAAGATGTATGAAGCATCAAGATACCTGAAGCATATAATGCTTTGACAAATATACTATATTGTGCTCCAAAGATCTTGGTATGAGCTAAAACAATATACGCGAATATGGTGTAATCGCCTATTTAAATATTTAAAGAAAATAGATATGAAAATAATTCAATTTGCTCATGTATTTTTATCTAGAAGGCAAATTTAGAATTTATTATAGTTGCAGTTTATATTGATAATTTAAATATACTGAAAACTCCAGAAGAGATCTCAATTACTGCAAACTATTTAAAAAATAAATTCAAAATGAAGGATATTGGAAGAATAAAATTTTATCTTAGATTTTAAATTGAGTATCTGGCAAATGAAATTTTGATCCATCAAGTATTGCATATCAACTTGAAATAATTTTATATGGATAAATCTTATCCATTATATACTCCAATGATTGTTCGTTCTCTTGATGTAAAAGGAGATTATTTTTTCTCACAAAAAGATAATAAAGAGATTCTTAGTCTTGAAGTACCATATCTCAGTGTAATATAGATAGTTTTATATTTTGCTAACAATACAATATCAGATATTATTTTTGCAGTTAATTTGGTTGCAATGTTTAGTTCTGCACTAATTAGAATGCATTGGAATGAAGTGAAATATATTTTATACTATCTACGTGGCACATATAATATGAGTTTGATTTTTTCAAAAGAAAAAAAAATATGAACTGGCAATATATGTTGATGTTGGGTATTTTTTTAATCTTCATAAATTTCAGTCTCAAATAAATTATGTCTTCATATAAAATAATACTATTATTTCATGGCAATATGTGAAGCAAACAATCAATGCTAGTTCATCGAATTCTTCAAAACGCATGTACTCGATATTGGGATGTGTTCACTTAAAATATCTTAGTTGAATGTATTTTGAGGGAAAGTAACCTATGAATACTATACTCTTTTTTTCTTCGCTAAGTTTTTTCTCCCACTGAGTTTTTCTTAGCAAGGTTTTAATGAGACATGTTTATATGGATAGTCATCCAAAGAGAAGTGTTATGAGATATATGAATAACTACTTTAGATTAACCTTATCTTATCAATGTTATGATTACTTTTATCCTATTTGGATTAGAATTAACTTCATGATAGTTATAATCTTTTGTTATTATCTAAAGTCTACTTACAACATTATATATATCCATTATGGAAGGTGTATGAGATATATTTTCATAATAAAGAAATTTCTCATATTTCTCTTTTTCAACTTATTTTTCTTTATATTTATAACATATTTTTATTTTTTCATATTTTAATAAATCATAATATAAAAAAGTAAAAAAATATATATAATTTACTAAATTATGCTTATATTCAGATTCATGATGACAATGAATAGGATGCCCACAAACATTATCATGCTTCTATCCCAATTGATTTAATTTTGAATTATCCACAATTGTCTCAAATCAAATTTGTTAAAATTATTACTCAATTACTTATACTGTAATTATTTAATTATGTGTTTTAAGTATAAAAATTTAAAGTACAATAAAATGTTAAAAATTTAATCATAAAAATTTAAAGTACAATAAAATGTTAAAAATATAATCATAATTTTCTTAATTAAATAATTATGAATAAAATTGTAACATAATTCTACAATACCATATTGCACAATTATATAATTAAAATATAATATAATAACTACATAATTAAAATTTAATAAAATACAATTAATAAAAACTTTATTATATATAAAAAATTTATTATATAATTGAATTCAAACAATATTTGGTGGTAAAAAATATGTACCCATATCTTACCAGAATTTACTATAAAAATATTATTTGTATATTTTGACATATATATGATAATACTTCAAAAGTAGAGGTGCTTAGGATTCTATCAACCGAATCATAAGAATGAAAAGAAAAATTAGTCTATCTATTCCAATTTTAAAAAATTATAAATTTAAATTAAACCATAAATAAACAGTTAACCGACGCATAAAATAAAGAGTTAATAGTTTTTTTTATTTTTATCTATTACACTATATACATAAAAATAAAATATAATATAATAAATTTCATACATATTTAATAAAAAAAATTCAAATATCACCCGTTGCAACAATAAATTTTAATACAAACATACAAATACAATAAACATACATATTTTAAATTCAAATATAATCCGTTAAAATAATTTAATATATATAATTTATAATTTATTATATAAAATTATGCATATAATTTATAAGTTTTATATATAACTTATACATAATTCATAATTAATATATATAAATTACAATATAATTATAGATTTATGAATTATTTATATATATGATAGAAAGATGCTAGTTAAATTGAAAAACAAATTCTACCGTACTGCAATATGGTTTGCATTGATGTATGATAGTGAGTATTGAACTGTGAAAAAATAACACACAAATAAGATGCATGTTACAGAGATGAAAATAATAAAATGAATGTGAGAACACACTAGAATGAATAAAATTCAGAACGAGTGCATTAGAAAAAAAGTGATTGTAGCGCATATTTAAAAAATTAGATCTAGTGATACGCCGGTTGAAAAAACAGAATTAGTTAAAGTAAAAATAGCTAAGAGACAGGAGTAAATCTAAACTAACTTAGATAAATGTGGTATAAAATGATCTTACTATTTTAAATTTAAAAGAAGAGATAGCTCTAAATCGAATTTAATGAAAAAGAAGAATCTATATAATCGTCTCAATTAATTTGAGATTAAAACTTTGTTATTATTATATTTATATATATTTAGTATATATAATATAGGATAAAGATATTTATACAAATTATTTTATCCAAAAAGTACAAACTCGTCTATTATAAGATATAAAATGACTTTATTATCCTTAGTTAAAAAATAGCATAATTAGTAACTATTTATTAATATGATCATTAATTATATTGTATAGTGTAATTATTAATTTCATTACACAGAAAATACATACTTTTCAGTTTCAAATTAATGTTTTCATATTAAAGATAAAAATTATAAATGTAAATAATAAATAAAAATTTTAATTTTTAAATATTTAAAATTTTAAGAGTTGAATATGTATAATATATTTATTTTTTTTATCAATTATTAATAAGATATAAAAGAAAAAATTGTACATTTTTTATTTTATTTTATGTAACTTGACAAATTTAATTTTTAATATTATTTAATGCATAAAATAATTTATAATTAAATATTTTTAACTATTTTATTTTTATTTTTGTTTTATTAAATATAAAATTAAATTTACTATCATTTATTTAATTTTATATGAAACCATATATAATATATATTATATTTTTTATATGTAACTTGCTTTATATATTTTTAGATTCACTACAAATATATAACTAAATATATTAAACTCATTAGTACATTTATAAAATAATTGATTAATCAATTATTTTTATCATTCATATAGTTATTATTTAATTTAATAAATTTATCATTAATTATATTTTAATTATATTTGACAATTAATTTATCAAATTCTTAAATTAAATAAACTATTAGCTAGCATTCAATTAATTTGATGAAGTGTCAAAATTTTTTATAAGACTTAAATTAACTTTATTATTTTTTTTGTGGTCTAGGAAGATTATTCTCGCGAAAATATATATAGTATGATGATAATAATGTTTGAATCTTTTCCGTTTTAATTATTTTAATCTAATATTTTTATTTTAGATAATTACGCCCTAAAAATAATTGATTTATTTACTAAAATAAATATTTTTTTAATATAAACTAATAAAATGAATTATTTAAAATGAAATTTATAATTAATTTAAATATAAAAATTCATTTATAAGTGAAATTTAATAAAATTGAATAATTAAATTAATATTAATTGTTGGAGAATATAAATGAATCCCACATCTGAAAAGTGTAATAAAATACAATGACATATAAGGTGGTGTAGATTGGGCCTTAACACAAGCCAATTGGTTTTGTGTTGAGATGATGTTCCAAACCCATTTATATGGTCACTGTATATTTGGCCCAACACTTGGGCTAGGCCCAGTTGCACTTGAGGGAGAGTGTTGGAGAATATAAATGAATCCCACATCTGAAAAGTATAATAAAATACAATGACATATAAGGTGGTGTAAATTGAGCCTTAACACAAGCCAATTGGTTTTGTGTTGAGATGAGGTTCCAAACCCATTTATATGGTCACTGTATATTTGGCCCAACACTCGCAGAGCCCATGTAATTTCTACATTAATAAGGAATTTTGTTTAGTCTGTAAGTTTACTAAATATATTTTTAAAAAAATGGACTAATAATTTTGTATACACATTTAGATTTTTTAATTTTACTGTAGTTTATAGATACTATTTAATAGTTAAATTTTGCACATCTTATTTTTCTTTCTTAAACTTTTATAAGTATACTAATTAAATTATTAATTAGATATTTTATTATAATTATGTAACCAAGTTGAATTTTTTTTTTAATTTAATGGGTCAACTTTTAATTGAAACTTTACAGACTATAACAAAAGTTTAATTACTATATTAAAAATAATAGATCATATATAAAAGAATAAGTCATGCTGTTATTGATTTTATTTAGATATATGTAGAGTAATTGATATGGTAAATCACTTTATTTTTATCAGTAAAGTAGATTTTAGAGATTTAGAATTTATTTTTATCAGTAAAGTAGATTTTAGAGATTTAGAATGTGCAGAGAGTGATAATCTTTTGAATATATAATTCTATTTTTTTTAATGAAACATTGATAATTAATTTTTAACTCATCCTTAATAAAATCAAAAAATTATATTGGGAAATTGTTATAATTAGAAAACTATATTAAGTAATTGTGTTGATAATAATTAAGAGAAAATTGGTTTTTCACGTTCTTTCAAATTAGTTTTAACTAAAAAAATAATAGATTTTACTGTAGTTTTAAAATTATTTAATTATAATTAATTATTTTTCATTAGCCTAGATTATTAATTTATTATACATACAAAGTAATTAAGTTAAAATATAATCAATTGATTAATATATATTGTATCCTCCAATTATTATGTCTACCAAATTAAATGAAAAATTTTAAATTGGATAACATTAATTTTATATAATGAATTAATCATAAAATTATATTTTACAATTTTTTTTTTGTTAATAAACAATTTCATTGTCAAAAGAATATAAGTACAATGATCTGTACAATTCAACATCTCTTATATCACATATTTTATTCAACTTATATTTTATAAAGATTCTGTTAATATTGACATTTTTAAATAATAATAAATATTTTAATTTTTATTAGAGTATGTATTTTTTATTTAAATTTATTATAATTATTTTTTTAAATGATTAATAAAATTATACATATTTAAAAATTATTGCATAAATTTTAATAAAAATAAAATATATTCTAATAAAAATATAGTATTTATTTTGGCTTAAAAAGTGCTAATACGCACCCGTTCATATTTTCCATTTTATAAAAAATATTAGCATACATTTTCTAATTTTATTATAAATATATCAACTACTTTTAAAATTATATATTATTTGATTTATTAGATAATAAATGCAGTTAAAAATTTGAAAAAACTTATGAATTTAAATATATATGTGCTATTAATGAGGTATTGGAATTAATATAATTTCATTAATTAAAAAAATCAGTAATAGATATTTTTTATATTAAGAGTATAATTGGCCTTTTAATTAGTTTATACAAATTTTGTACATATGAGTTTATATAAATAATAGCACCCTTTAATATATATAACTTGCACCCATACACTACCAGAATTTACTATAAATAATAAAAAAAATTATCTGTATATGTTGAAACCCATTTACAAACTATCCTATGTCCTGTATAATTGAATCAAGAGATATATGATCAAAAGTTGTCATTCATGCTTATGTTTCAATTTTCAAATTGCGTTCTGTAGCAAACTGGCAAAGAAAAGAATTGAAAAAATCTTTTGTATGGTAATTCAATTTCCAAGAAAATTTACTCCATCGTCTTGAGGGGGTAAAACCAGATGAGATCGAATATAGCTGCCAACTCTCTAACCGACCGTCGACGTGTATTTTTAAAGTATATTTCTACCGGCTGAAACAGTAAAAGTCAAGGTCCAAACCCCTCGAAAAATTTTATCCCTCTCTTTCAAGCAACTGATTCTGCCATTTCTTATCGCGAGAACTTCCATAAATTATTTAAAAAATTAAAATAATACAAGTTGTATAACATTGAATTTTATTACAAAATAGAAGTTGAAAGCAAAAGATAACACATGTATTAAATGGTGGATTTTCTCTAAAATTTTTTTAAAATTCTTAATGTGTTTTGAAGTAATTTACTATTGAGTTAAATTTCTTAAAAAACGACTTCAGTTTCCATTTTTTTTAAATTTATGTCGTCTTAATTAATTTGCTCATAGATCTTATACTTCACTGCATTAGTCCCTAAATTATTTCGTTAAAGACGAAATGAAAGCAAACATGTATTGTATGTAGAAGTTTACTTCCATCTAATTATTATTTTGTAATAAAATGTTATTTAATAAATTTTTTTATTATCTTATTCATTTAATTAAAGATATTTCCAACGTGCCAGTCCAATTTACCAAAAATCAATAACTAAAAAAAGTTCTAAAATTCTTATAATATATATAAATATTATCGAAAGAAGGAAAAAAAAAAAAACTCAAGTCATACATTAATTTGTATATAATAGTTCTCGAGATGATTAACTCATAAAACATGCTCGCATACTTAAACTACTAGTAATAGATATGTAGATATAAATAGCAGAAATACCGGCTGCCAGCTGCTAATCTAACAATAAGCAATACACTTTTTCTTACAGTCCATGGTGCACCCACCGCCACCTCCACCGCTACCATAGCCCTTCCCTGACCGGCTATAGGAGGTGAAACACTTGGCAGGACAAGTCAGCTTCTTCTTGTAACAAGGACCCCTTTCTTTGCACACCACTGTAGGCCTTATAATACCTCCTTTTGAGTACCCTCCATTTGGACCTCCATATCCGGCTCCATATCCGCCACCAATAATCCCATTTCCCCATCCTTTTCCAAATCCGGGTATACCAAACCCATACCCGGGTCCAAAGAACCCACCTGTCCCAGCATCATTTGCAGTTCCACCACCCTTGTTTCTTGGAGGAGTGGTGGTGGTGGTGGTGGGTTTGCCTTTTGATGATATGGGTTGGGGTCGGGTTGCAAAAGAGAGTGATCCAGAAAGAAGCAGAATAGCCAAGAGAAAGAAGCAAGTGAACGTATTCGTCTTCATTTCTTTGTTTGTTTGTGCGAGAGAGAGAGATAGTGAAGATTGAAATGAGAAATAATATATAAAAGTATAAAAGATAGTATCGATCATTAAAGAAGCTCAGGTTGGAGGACAGTTTGGTATGGCAGGTCCTGTTTTGAATGGAGAGTCGGTTGGGCGCAATTATGGCACTTTATTTTTTCTTTCTTATACTTGGTATTACATTATATTTTGTATACGTAATCTCTTTTATCTAAATTGTTTTTTTTTTCAAACATAATTTTTATCTAAATTGTTTGTATGTAGTATGGAGAGATTGGTTCTTTATTTAATGTTATTAAATTGTTTTTCTTTTCATAAAATTGATTTTGTTCATACTTAAATTTGAACTTTTGTTAATTTTAAAGGCTATCTTAATAATACTAAAATAATTTTAAAATGATAAGATTTTTAATTGAAATTAAATTTATATAAAACAATTTACATATAACATGATTATAAATTATAAAATAATATTGTAGGAAAATTAACAGAGATAAATAGAGTAGGGTAAACTGTAATATTCTACATAATTAATACATATATATATTTTGGTTAAACTGTAAATAGAGTAGGGTAAACTTTTGGTTAAATGTAATTAATCAACACACGACAACAGCTTTTTATAATTAATACATATATATATATATATATTTTAAATAATATTCTACATCCTTCTATAAATAATATTCACCCTCTATCTCGAATTAATACATATATATTTTTTTATTTATTTTAAATTATAATTCATTTATTATTTTAATTAATTAATTAAAATATCTATTATATTTATAAATTATGTTACTTATTAAAAATATTTAATAAATATACTTGATATCAAAATGAAATTATTACAAGAAAAATACACATATATATAAATATATATTTTTAATGAAATTAACTATTTTTTAATTTTTATGAATATATAGAAATGTGTTTATTCATTTGAAATTGAGTAAGTATTTTGTTTTGGACTTAAAAATGGATGAGCTTTGGATTTGGCAGCTATAATTGATTATAGATATACAAATGCATGCTATGTGGCAAGGGTCGTGCCTGCCTTATTAGAGGGTAATAAGAAAGAAAATTGGATCTCGTGTCTAAATTAGCCTTAGGTAAAATAAAGTTTATGTTTTGAGTGAGAAGTGGGAACTGAAAAGGCACAAAGGTTGATTGAGCAATGCCAATGCATGTGGAAGAGTCTGACCTGTCCAAGATGATCCATTGATCTTTTTATATCCTCCACGTGTAGTGCTCCACTATGATTATCTAAATATAAAATAAAAATATTAGACTGATATGATATCATATATGGTGGAGTTCAGAGGCGGAGATAAAGGGGGTCCCATGGGGCCCTGTTCCCCCCTCAATTAAAAATAAAAATTTTTTAGGTATATTTGAGAATGAATATTACATTGGTTGAGATGGAACAGCTTGGCCTTACTATGTGAGAGCACGCAACTTCGATCCACGCTCCCAACATTTTTCATCCTTTTTTTTTCCAATCTTTAAAACTGGGCCTTTTAATCAAGCCCATTACAAACAAACAAGATTTGTCAATGACTCTGCCCATTACAAACAAACAAGAATAACTTAATTGTGACTCTTTCTCTTCTTTCTCACGTTTCTTCTTCGTTAATTCCTTTTTCTTTTTTTTTTTCAGATAACAGTTTCTTCCTTTTTCAATTTCATTCTTTCACCGATTGGCACCAGCAAGGCAGCGGCAACAAGTTAAGAATAGGTACACCACTTACTTTTAATCTCATATTTATTTTGTTGCAATTTTTTTATCTTGCTAAAATGAATTGAAATTTGAAAAATAATGAATTAAGACATTGGCTTGAATACTTGAGGACATTATAAATTTGAAATGTTTAATTTGATTTTGTAGTATGAAGTTTTTTTTTTTTTGAGAAAAGTAGTATGAAGTTAAATTGAAATTATTATTTTTTTGTAGTTTATAATCTGGAATTTTTTTATTTCTTTTATAATTTGATATTTTTAATGTTTAGTATTTAAGTTGAATTGGACCCCCCTTATCTAAAATCCTGGCTACGCCACTGGAGTTGAAAGGTGTGAGTCCACAATAAACGAAAGCCATTAAAGGCAATTCAAGAAACAATGAGCTCCAAAATTAGCATCGTTCAAGCTACATCAACATTACAATTTATTAGTATCCTATCCACAAAATTCAGTACAATTTACAACTCACATGCACAGTGAAAAACCCAGGGGTCTGGTGGGGCTGACGACCCCTCTTCGTCGACGACAATAAATACTATATAGAAAATTGCATCGGTTGACGCTGACTCGACCGTGTTACAGAAAAAATAACTTAATAAGGCTACTGCATACTTTGCTCGGTCTGGCCGTAGGCGTGAGAGGTTGAAGATAACCTCTCATGTCTGCAATTATCATTTTATCCCTGACTGAAACGGTGCTCTTTCGGTCAAGGGTTTTAATTTTTTTTAAATTTCATTAAGAGAAGCAGCGTCGTTTCAATTAATGTAAAATAAAAAAAAAATAAAGGGCCAGCAGCGCTCCGTATAGTGAAAAAAGCAAACAGAGTACCAGAGAGGAGGCGCACGCAAAGACAGAGAGCAAGGAAGGAGGAGTGAGCGGTGGGCCGACCAGACCACCGACGATGCAACACCGACCACCATCAGTCTAGATTTTTAATATTTTATTAATTTTTTTTAATTTTATTAGTTAATTTGTTAATTTTTTTGTGATTATTAGATTTTATTTTAGGTTATTAAAATTGGAGAATTTAATTTTTAAATATAAACAAGATAATATATTAGGTTTTAAATATAGAATGTAGTTTATTAATTAATTGAATCAATTAATTTTAATGTATTCTGTGAATTTATGATAATTTATATTTTAGGTAAAAAAATGGAGATTTTGAAAAAATTAGAGATTATATTTTTTAAATATAAAATAGATTTTATATTGAGGTTTAAATGTAGAATATAGTTTATTAATTAGTTGGATTATTTAATTTTATTGTGTTGTGTGAATTTATTATAATTGTTGTTTTAGGTAAAAAATTAAAAAAATTATTTTTATATTAGAATATAGTTTATTTAATTGATTTTTAAATAGAGAATATAATTTATTAATTATGTTGAATTAATTGAATTTACTTTTGTTTTGTAAATTTGTGATTATTTGGTTTTATGTAAAAATTGGTAATTTGAATATAGATAAATATAGTTTGTTGTTTATTTGAATTTTAATTAACTATAATATTTTATTTAAAATGATATGAGTTGTGATTATGTTGAATTAATTGATTTTATTAGTGTTTTATAAATTATTATTAGGTTTTAAATGTAAAATATAATTTATTGTATAGTTAGTGTCTAAAATGCTAAATATAAATTAGGTTAAACTAATTTTAAATTTATTCTCCCTGAACTACTGACACTTTAATATTAAATATTTAATTTTATTATAAACTCGTTTAAATTTTTTTTTTTTTGTATAAATTTTGATTCCGCCAATGTACATGCACCTTGTAATTTTCATGTTTCAAGCTAAAAAATGATGAATCAATTTTTAACATTAACTTTAATTGCATCTCTACATCAACTTTTATTTTTTTTTTTAAAAGGGAAAAAAGAACATGGTTTAAAAAAAAAATAGCTGGCCGGCATAGACAGAAGAGGCCATCAGAGAAATTAAAGAAGCCAAGAAGGGATTCCCAACAACCATCCATTTAATTAAATTTTTGACATTTTGTTTTATGTTCATCTCACATCCTTTGTTTCCTTAATAATAAGATATTAATTATCATTTCACCTGTATCATATCTTTGATTAAGACATTGCATGGCTGCGATCACAATTTTAAATTGAAAAAAAAAATACAAGTTGAATATTTGATTTTGTAACAATTTATTTTTTTATTATATCTATAAAAATGAAAGTACTTGATTTAATAAATATTTGGAAAAAAAAGTAATATAAATTTCATTTTGTTTAAATCTACGTTCAGTCTATCATAATAATTCATAAATAAATGCCTTAATTGAAATTTTACTTATTGATATTGGAATGATTTTTAAAAACCTAAAAAACTTTAGGTAGATTTTCAATCAAAATTAAATTTATAAAAAAAAATTCACTAATTATGCTACAAAATAAATCAACTAAATCATTTTCTAAAAAAGGTAAAATAATATATGCATTTCAAAAGATAGGAACAATTTCATAATCTGATTACAAACATTAGCCTTTTGCTATTGCGTAATTTAAATCTCCAAAAAATATATATTATTAGATTTTATTTTTTAGATAATATTCAAAAATTCTTAAAATCTCTGGTTCAAAATCTATCCAACTAAAACTATTCTTGGTGGCCTTCCTTAATTACTACTCCGTGAATTTGGGGATGACAATTTAACGCCCTGCTTTGCCGCTTGTTCCATTCACTAAATGGGTTGGCCGAATTTTAAATTTTAAAGCAGAGTTTAAGACCGGGCGAGTTACTCCCAGATCCAATTAGGGATGAATAAGGTTTTTGAATTAACTTAATTTAATTACTATTTTAATTAATCGGACTAACATTATCTGTTTAAATTAATTAAATTAATTGATTTTAATTTGATATTTTAATAAATTAGTAGTATCAATTCGATTTAAATTTACATATTTTATAAATTAAAACTAATTAAATTCAATTGATGACTGTTCTTTTATAAATTTTTCGCCCTTTGAATAGTAAATTTTAAATGATAAAATTTTTAATTCAATTAATAGTCAATTTGATAGACTCCTAAAAATGAATTAAATTGGCTGATGCATATTTTTAGATTCATCTCATTATATATATTATATTTTAATTTTTACCTTAATCTTCATGTAAAAAATAAATTATATTGTATGGAAATATATATATGAAAAATTAGGTAAAAAAATTAATAATTATATTGTGATGGGTATGTAAATATTAATAATTATTTAAAGAAAAAAAAACAGTTATATATATACCCATCACAATTCGCCTCGTTTCATTACCATTTATCAGCCTCGAAGCTGGGCAAGAGCTGGGAACGAGAAACCCATTCCGTTGCATCCTTAACTCTGTTTTCCATTTCGATATATGCAGCTTTTTCTCTTTTTCGCTGTCTCAAAATTTAGACCTATAACTTCTTTTTAAGTTTAAAAATAAATTGTCAAAAATTTTTATTTAAGTGATACGAGTATCATCGGCCAAAATTAATTTTTTTACATCTAATTTTTTGATGATGAAATAAATTTAGGAAAAAGAGTATTTAAAAAATAAGTGATAAAAACTAATGATATTAATTAAAAAAAATTAACTTTCCTCTTAAATTGGTTCAGTGGCGGAACCAGACGAGATCGTATGGGGTCGCATGATTTTTTTGGCCGGTCGGCTAAAAGCTAATATACGTGAGTCAGGAAGTACGACTCCCTTCTCTCTGGCCGTACACTGCAACAAAGCCCTATTATAACTGTATCGGTAAAAATTTTGTCCTCCTCTCGTATAGTCAATAGTTCCGTCACTGAATTGGTTCAGCAGTTTCGAAGGTCGGAAAACTGTTGTTATGAAGTCAAAAGTTAGCCTAAGGCAATTAAAGAGTAGTTTTGACTTTGTGGGCTAAAATTACTTAAAATGAAAATGGTGGTTATTTTTCAACACACACATCGTTTATTATCAACTTTATTAATTACTCATTCCGTACTATAGAGATAAGTTCTGTCCGGTTCAAACTGTGCCTTTTAGAAAAAAAAAATTTATTCCACCTAAATTATCAATTTAATTATCATCAATAATCAATATTAATTCTCTTTTTTTTAAAATATATATTATTATTAATATGATGAGATGTTATCATTAAAAAAAATACTAAAATAAATAAATAGTATTTTAATTTATTAAAATTTTTTTTTTATAAAATTTAAATTTTTTAATAATTATCTTAATATATGTAAAAATGAATAATAGTGACAATTTAAATAAATAGAGAGAGTATTATTTTAATATTATATAAATTTTTTATAATATTTTTATTTAATATTATTTATTAAATATATCTCATAATAAAATAAAAATATATTTCATTCATCTTATTTTTATAATCTATAATATTATTTTTAGACTTCTTAAATTATAGTTCATTTGCTATTTTATTATTATACTCTAATTTAATATATATTTTTACCTCATAATTGTAAATAGTATTAAAAATAATTAAAAAAATATATTAAAATTAATAATATTTTATTAATATACGTAAAAATAATTAGTGAATTATAAAAATAGAATGAAAAAAATAATAAAAAAGATATGTATAAATTTATATTTTTAATAAAAATAATTAATATGGGGGGTGAGGGTCTTTATACCAGGGAAGGAATATATTTCTTATGGTTAGAAGAACTGCCGGAAATTTATGCGGTCTGATTAATGCACTCCCCTTGCTGTGTTGCCTTTGTAATTATTAATTAATTTAGTGGAGATATTATAATGCTCGCCAAACTTATCAAATTAATATTTCTTGGTCTCATTTTTATAGTTCACTAATTATTTTTATACATATTAATAAAATATAGTTAATTTAGTTAAAATTTAAATTTTTTTTAATTTACCTCATTAAATAAAACACATTTGTTAAATTATTTTAATGTTATTTGCAATTATGAAGGGAAAATATATATTAAATGAGAGTATAATAGTAAAATAATAATTTTATTTATAATAAGTGAACTATAAATTAAAATATTTAAAAATAATATAATGGACTATAAAAATAAAATGGAGAGAGTATTACTGCTACTTAGTCTGGCTATGTCTTTCATATTCTTTTTCTAGAAAACTTAATTAACTTGCGATAAAGAGAACATTAGCAAATTGAGAAAGATAAAAAAGAAGAGGGAGAAAATATTGCAAATAATTAAAATATATAGATTAATTGGTAAGAAAATATTTTAGTTTAATTAGAGATTTTGAGTTCGAGTCTCTTAATACGCAATTACTTTAAAATTCAATAGACAAAAAGAGTTTTACTGTCTTTATAATTTTATTCAGCTTGATTTCAAAATAATAATTTATAATAAAAAATGCTACAAATAAAATAATTTCATGTTAGACATCAAACCAGAAGATCACTGTATATTCCTCAATTGAATGATTATGTTACGACTCCAAAAGTTGATTTAATGTTTTTAATTTTAAGTATAATTAACTTAACAGTGCATAAAAAATCTGATTGATGATCCAGAAATTTTCAAAAAATAATTGTGAATCATATATAGAATATCTATATGAGTCTAAGCTTAGAGCAGTTCTTGGACGTATAGCACAAATGAACTTATAGAACAAGAGGTAAGAATTTGACAGACTGCTCTTAAGTTAGTTTTAAGAATTTTCAAGGAAGAAGATATCAATGTTGGGACACAATGAAACTAAAAATAGTGATAAATACAAATATTTATTTTTATGTTTTTTTTTTTTTCACACTGATGCCCTAGAAGTTTTAATTAAAGATGAAACAGACAAAACTCTAGGATATCAGGATCAGACAGCCTTAGCCATTTAGCCCTATTTCCAAGTAGAGTTAGTATTGCGAGAACCAAAATGTTATATTATGGATAAGGCTGTAATTAAGTCTAATCGAATTTTAAAAAGTTTAAATTTGGCTTGTTATAAAATAGTCGAGTTCGAATTCGAACTCGAATCGATTCCAAGCCGAGTTCGAACTTATATCGGGCCAGCTCATATATCATATATTTCGAATTTGAACTCGAGTTTAATTTAAGTAAGTTTAACAAAATTCAATGAACTTATTTCAATTTTTATTTTTTATTCATCAATTTTTATATTTTCATAAAAGATATACTAAAATTAATATTTTTATGAAAGTTAAATAATATAATTATATATTAATAAAAATAAAATATTATATTACTATAATATTATATTTTACTATAAATTATTAATCTATTTTATATTATATATTATTTAATTTATTTATCATATATTAATAAATTATATGAATTAAATTAGTAAAAAAAATTAATATATTCCTATACATAGTTTAATATATATTAATTGAAATATATATTTTTAATTAAATACACTAAACGAGTTAACTTACGAGTTCAATTCACGAACTTTTTAAATGAGCTAGCTCATGAGCTAACGAGTTGAGTATTTCTTAGCTTGAACTTGACTCATTTAACAAATGAGCAGTTCAAGTTTGAATCTGAATGACCTTTTACAGAGCTGAAATTTAAACCAAACTCGAATAATTTGGCTCATTTACAATCCTAATTGTGGAGGCTCCAATAAGGCAAGAAGCCATTTGGAATGAGAAGCCATTTGGAATGAAATTTTAGAAATGATTATGGTCGCTGCAGCTCCAAGGTCTCCGAGTAAGAATATAATATAAAGGATAAATAAAAAAACTAAATAATTATAAAGTTTATGAGATTTTATATATTATATTAGTCAGTCCTTATATTTTTAATATCTTATTTTTGCATTTTGTGTTTTTAAAAATTAATCTGTTTAGTTCTTTTGTTAATATTTTCATCTTAAAATTATTATTCAACTACTTTGATATGATAAAATAATTTATTTGCTCTTCCTTTATATACATATCTATCTTTGTTATTTATTAAGTTTATTTTATTTTTAATTTTATTTTATATATAGATCGTCTATAAAATAATAAAAGTCATTATTTGTATTATTTAAAATTATTTTTTAGTAATATTTATAAAATTAAAATAAATAATATATATGGATTATCTGTCAAATAATAAAAGATATTATTCGTATTATTTAAAATTATTTTTTAATAATATTTATAAAATTAAAATAAATTATTTATAAAAAATATAAATAAAATTAAAAATAAGTATGACTTAACAAATAAGAAAAATATATATAAATGAATTATAAATAAATTATTTTATAATATTAAAATAGTTGACTAATATTTTTAGGATGAAAATATTAACAGAAAGACTAAACAGTTTAATTTTTAAAAATATAAAAATATATTTTAAAAATATAAAAATTAATTAATATAATATATAAAATTACATACACTTTATAATTATTTAGGCTAAATAAAAGAATATATTATGCTTATAGGACATGGATATTAGGCTTCCCGTTCCAGAAACTATGAAACTAGGCAAAGCCGAATCCATAATAATATTTATTATTCTCTTCAAAACTCCTACCCCCACCAGCTTAATTGCAAGTAGCAGAAAGATTTTTATAATAATAATGGACCAAAATTAAATTTTTTAGGATCCAAATTAATTCGACCCCTAACGCCCTTGCACTTCTTCAATTATATACTTTGACCATGTGCTGGTGGTGGTTTTCTTCAGTGCAGAGACATTAATAACTGTTAAGATTCAGTTGAATTTGTTTCAAATTATTTCAGATTTTTTTCATTTTAAATTTGATTAACACATTAATTACTCCGGTTATTTCATTTTAAATATTGTATAATTTTTTTTATTTTATTTTAAGTATCATTTAAATTTTATTCAAGAGAGTATTAATTAAAATTTTTTAATATTATTCATATTTAAATATTTATGTTAATAAATGAGATAAAAATAATTAATGAAAGAGGATAAGTAGAGTGACAAAGATGAAAAAAAAATATTTAGATAAATTATAATAAAAATTTTATAAAATTTATTATGGCTAATTATTTTTTTGATATGTGTATATTGTTCTTACACTTCACTTAAAATAAAATAGATGAGAGTATTTAATTTTTTTTAAAAAAATAAAACTCTTAATCATAAATTAAAACATCAACGGGAAAAGAATAAAAAATAATTATTCATTTCTCAGAACCTGATGAAAAACGAATAGCTTTAAATTAATATAGTCTGATCTTGTCATAAATGTCCTAAAGAATAGCTAGAAATGGTGAGTCACATGCTCTAAGACCAAAAACTCTCGAGTTCCACATTCATGTATGTGAGATATTTGATTAATTTACTGTTGTTTAGTTTCCATCCATATTGAATTGCTTTATCATTTTGTCAATTGTATTTTTGTAAAATAATATCTCCTAGAAAAAAAAATGATAAACAGCTTCTTCTAGATGGGGTTTGGCTGATTTTGCAGTGATCTGTGCAACATTTAATTAGCTAGATGCAACTGTTAACGCCCCCCCAAACTGAATTCTTTTAATTGGCTAACTAATTGCACATGTTTGTCTATCTCCATACAAAACAATTAATGATCAGCATTATTTTAGTACTAACACTGCATAAACTGGAGGGCTATCGCACCAGTTACAACTCACAAAGGATTGTGAAACCTTTTGAATGTGCAATTGCAACTGCAATTAGTCTTTGTTACCAAGCAAAAGTCACAACATAGTGAGCTCCATGAAGTATGGACTATGGACCCCTTGAATTCTTAAAATTCTAATGTGAATTTATACCCAAAAAGAAAAATAAATAATTATGTGAATGGTTCAGAGGTAATCGCAAATTGCTTCTGCATTATTTCAGTTGCATAACTTTCAGAATTTACAAGAGTGTTTTTTTTTCCTATACATGAATTGAAAGTTCGAAAACCCACAAGCCTTGCTGCTGCTGCTGCTCTATAAACAAAAGAAAAAAAAATGCATAATGATTTTTATTCTCCTACCTTGCCTTGTAAGTTGTAACAAACTTGTTTACTTTTATTGATGTTGAATAACGAAAACCTTACAGACTAGAGGAGTTCCAGCTAGCATCAACAGCTTTAATAATCTTGTCATGTAATTTAGTTCCAGCACAAGCAATTATACCTCGATCAAGACCGTCTAAGTACTTACCTTTTGAGAAGTCTAATGGAGATCCTCCAGCATCAGTAACTACACCACCCGCCGCTTGTATGATAACAACACCAGCAGCATGATCCCAAATCTTCTCCTTGTACCCAGCCCTTGCGAACTTCATAAAAATCTCAGCATCCCCTCGAGCTATCGCAGCATATTTCACCATGCTGTACACGCGTAATGGCTGCATTCTGCAGTTTAAAAAAGTTCTGTGAGCTAGTTAACAATATGCGCTTTAGCTTTTTCATTACTCAGTAGAGGAATAGAAAGCATATTCACCTAAACCCAAAACTGTGAGCTAGTCCTGCTGTGAAAGAGTGGCTTGAATTTGCCTTCTCAACTGGTTCACAAAAGGTAGCTAATGCTGGATTCTCAATTGAGGATACTCGAACTGGCCTCGCAGAATTTGGCCACACTAGTTTCTTATGTCCCTGGAGTAGAGGCTGCATCCAGGCCTCTCCACTACCTTTCCTTGCATAAATTACACAGCCTTGATCCCAAGATTCAGATGTTGATGGGGTTAGCTTAGATATAATCTTATGGTAGCGATGATGATAATTTAACCATTCTTTTCTCATTGGATAATTAGGACAACCAAGAACTCCAAGCACAACCTCTCCATCCTCTATCAATGCTAAGGCAACAGCATATTGATCTCCACGTACAAAACCAAGCGTACCATCAACAGGATCAAGGCCCAAAATCTTCCAGCAGGACCTCCAGTTGAGTTGCAATGACTGATGGCTTCAAGAACCTGTAATGTGGTGAGAGCCATTCCTGGAGCTTTAAGACCAAAGCGAGGTGCTTCAGCTAAACAGTCATTCACAGTTCGAACTATAGCTTCTAATAGACCAGCTGCATTAGATTTGAATAGAATTTGAACATCTTCCTCAGCAACTATTGAGACATTTCCACTTCCCAAGGACTCAGATAATATCCAGCTGGCGGTGGCTTGGATGCTCCAATCTGTTTACATGGTGTAATCAAGAGACTAAGCCAACTAGGATGTTTAGAACTTGAATTGTCAAATGGTAGCCAGTGAGCCACAGAATTTTATGGCGTCAAACAAAATGTATAGTCTATAGATGTTCAAATAACAAGTATATGCACTAAGTTCCAAAAGAGAGACAAAGAACTTGGTCACTTGATCATGCTTCACACGTATTAGAACCAAGTTTGATCAATAATACAGATCGGGTGATTTCTCAAAATCCTTTATTTAGAACTATAATGCGGGAGCCTAATCAGTAAGGCCTAAGAATAAAATCCTCAGTGATGTAAATGATAGGGTCGATAAAACAAGCAAAAGTTTCCACCGTCATTTTTTTTAGCACTGAAAACCATAAATTCTTCAAGAAAATCTAAAAAAATTTCAAGAACAACAGTCATGGTAGCATTTTTTCTTTCAAAACCAATCACATTGTTTTGAGAGGTTGACAAATTAAGCCAAAACTACAAAAAGCATGGTAAGACTGCTATTCTCATTGGAAAGGAAGCAAAGAGGACACCTCTTCTCAGTAATACAAATATTTTGATGATCTCAAAGAACAGAATCACAAAAATATTAACTCCAAAAAGAACAATCAAAAAATAAAATATAACTCGAACAAGAAAAATGAAACCTTCTATGTGCACACTAGGAATGATGTTGCCTAATCTCTCTGCATGAAGGGAAAATATATAACATTCACAGTAATTTTAATAAAGGATTCTATTGAACTAGAATTTGCTTTTTCAATGGAAAGATGCAAACTAAAGAAGACTTGCAAACGATGTATTTTTGCTTTTGCCAATTTGATTAGTTCACATGCATGTAATATCTTCCATTGTTTTTGCAGTGAGACAGACTGCTTTTTTTCTTCAGGAAGTAAAAATGTAAAATATTTGCCTTTTATAGATTAATTTTAATTACAAAATTATTTATTGATGATAACCAAGCGTTAATTCATAAATCTTGATAACGTAGCATGAGTTGTCTTCAAGACTTAGTCTTCTACACAACTACTTTCTCCCATATTCTCCTCTAGTTAGTTGTTTATTTTATTTGTGATTTACTTCCTAACTTATAGGGTAAATATTAACTGCATATATTAGATTATTCTTATTAGGATTTACACCTCTGTAAATATTCTTTAAATACAGTAACATCAATAACATATATCTCATTGAGGTTTCAATTGATCTACCCAAGAGTTCTAAATATCTTTATGGTATCAGAGCATATCAATCTTATGGCAACCTTATCTTCCACAAACATTCTTCCACTCAACACAATGGTGCATATACTCACCATTAAATTGACTTCTTCCAATTACCTACTATAGAGGAATCAATTTATTCCACTGTTAACAAGCCAAAAACTTTTCGGCTATCTTGAAGGTGTTGATTTATTCAACCCATAAAATTAATGGGTTTGGTAAGTTTACAATTTTAACTAAATTAAAACTAATGAGTTTGGTAAGTTTACAATTTTGACTAGATTAAAATTAAATGGGTTTGGTGAGTTTACAATTTTGACTAGGTTTTAGAAAAGAAAAAAATGTTTAACACATTTTTCTAGCCACCATTGTAATAGTCAAAATTAGGCATAAGTTAGGCACAAATTAATATGTTCACACATATTTGAAGGCCTATAAATAGCCTTTATCTTATTCACTTCAAGATACACAAGTGAAATACAAGAGAGAAGAAATAAGAGAGAAAAAAGATTTCAAGTTGTTTGTGAGATAAATATTAGAGAATTATTCTCTAGTTTCTTGGTGTGATCATCCAAAGAGTGAAAAATTTACTAGAGAGGTATTTAGATATTTTCTCTATTATTTGTGATCTTAAGTAGTCAAGTGAGGATTGCTTAAGAATTTGTTGTACTTGATTTCTTTGAATTAATGAATTTTTATTTCGGAGTTTGGCCCGTGGTTTTTCCCTCTACACTAGAGGGTTTTTCACGTTAAATCTTGTCTCTTCTTTTCTTGGTTATTCTTTGCTTCTTCCTATTGTGCATTCATTTACACAATTAATTATTGACTGAGAGCCCAACAAGTGGTATCAGAGCCTAGTTCTTTTGGTGTAGAATTAATTGTGTAAATTAGAATGGAGGAATTCGCAGGCACCATGATTAAATTGTCGGCTTCAAATTATTTAATTTGGAAGTCGAAGATGGAGGACCTTCTCTATTGTAAGGATCTGTATGATCCTATAAAATTAGAATCGAATAAGCCAAGCGGAAAATCAGATGATGATTGGGAGAAGATGCACAGAAAAACTTTTGGTACTATTCGACAGTGGGTAGATAATAATGTCTACCATCATATAAGCAAAGAAGTTGATGCGCAAAAATTATGAAAAGATTTAGAAACCATGTATGAGAGAAAAAGTGCTCAGAATAAAGCTTTTTCCATTAGAAAACTTGTGAATTTGAAACTAAGAGATGGACGATCCATTGCAGAACACTTGAGTGAGTTTCAAGAACTAGTAAATCAGTTGAGCATCATGAAGATAGCCCTAGATGATGAATTGCAAGCATTATTTCTCTTGAGTTCCGTGTCATATAGTTGGGAGACCTTGGTGGTGTCTCTTAGTAACTCTGCTTCAAGCGGTGTTTTGTATTTATCATTTGTAAAGGATAGTCTTTACAATGAGGAGACTAGAAGAAAGGATATGGGCATTGATACTTCACAAGCTCTTGTTACAACTACAGAGAACAGAGATAGAAGTAAAAGCAGAGGTCCTAAAGGGCATTATAAATCTAGAGGCAAGTCACAATCGAAAGTGAAATTCAGCTATTATCACTGCGGCAAGGAGGGACATATGAAAAGAAACTGCAAAGTTTGAAAAAGGGAATAAAATGATGAGAAAAATCAAAAGAAGGCAGATGATCAAAATACCACTGCAACTATTGCTAATGATAATGAAGAGATGGTTGTACTCTCCATTATTGAGGAGCATGACAAGGTTACTAGTTCTGATATGGAGTGAGTTATTGATTCTGCAGCATCATACCATGCTACACCAAGAAGAGACATCTTTACTGTGTACAAAGCAGATAAGTTTAGCAGAGTAAAGATGGGTAATATCAGCTATGCAGATATAGTAGGTATTGGTGATGTCTGTGTTCAGACAAATATTGGTTACACGTTGACTCTAAAGAATATACGACATGTACCATATTTACGTCTGAATTTAATTTCTACTCATGTTTTGGATCTAGATGGTTATTACAATATCTTTGGTGATAAAAAGTGAAAACTCACCAAAGGCTCAATTGTAATTGCCAAAGGTAGATTGTGTTATACACTCTACAAGACTCAAGTGAAGATGATAAAAGGTGCGTTGAATACAGTTGAAGATGATTCTTCGCCAGACTTGTGGCACAAGAGGCTGGCCCATATAAGTGAAAAAGGGTTGTAAATTTTGGCAAAGAAGTCTCTCATTCCCTTTGCCAAAGGTATGAGTCTAAACCCTTGTGATGATTGTTTGTATGGCAAACAACATAGAGTCTCCTTTAGTAGTTCATCTGAAAGAAAAATAATATACTTGAATTAGTTTACTCTGATGTATATGGTCCCATTGATGTGGAAACTTTAGGAGGTAGTAGATATTTTGTTACTTTTATCGATGATGCTTTACGAAAGGTTTGAGTGTTTGTTCTGAAATCAAAAGATCAAGTTCTTTATCGTTTTAAGCATTTCCATGCAATGGTGGAAAGAGAAAAGGGAACATCCTTAAAGTGTCTTCGCAGTGACAATGGAGGTGAATACACTTCAAAGGAGTTTGCAAATTACTGCTTAGAGCATGGAATCAGACATGAGAAGACAGTTCCTGGCACTCCACAGCATAATGGTGTAGCTGAAAGGACAAACAGAATTATCTTAGAGAAAGTCAGATCCATACTGAAAATGGCTAAACTTCCTAAGCCTTTTTGGGGTGAAGCACTCTATACTGCCTGCTACTTGATGAATCATTCTCCATCAGCTCCTTTGAATTTTGATTTACCTGAGAGAGTATGGTCCGTAAAAGATGTTGCTTACTCTCACTTGAAGGTATTTGGATGCAAGATTTTGTCCATGTACCTAAGGAGCAGAGACAGAAACTTGATGATAGAGTTGTTCCATGCATTTTTTTGGGTTATAGAGATGCAGAGTTTGGATACAAGTTATGGGATCTAATGAAGAAGAAAGTCATTAGATCCAGAGATGTAATCTTTCATGAACACAAGACTTTGTTGGACTCTGAGCAATCAGAGAAAATTACAAGTAGTGATGATATTCCTCTTCCTATATTAATTTCTCCTTCAATCAGAAATGCCACAGATGAAGGAGAGTTGCTTGAAGAATATGGGATTAATGACATGCTAGTACCAGTTGATACTGATGATGATGCTAAGCAGGAAGAGCAACCTCTTCCTCCCCAGACTGTAGAAGAACCTCAAGTCAGAAGGTCAACCATAGCACATCATCCATCTACCAAATATCCCAATTCTGAGTATGTAACAGTTACTGAAGAGGGGGAGTCAGAAAGCTTCCAGGAAGTTCATAATCATAAAGAGAAGACTCGGTGGATAAAAGCAATGCAGGAAGAGATGAGTTCTTTGAAAAAGAACAATACTTATGAGCTTCCAGAAGGTAGAGAAGTCTTGAAGAACAAATAGGTGTACAAGCTTAAGTTGGATGGAGAGAAGTTAGTAAAATACAAAGCTCGTTTGGTAGTAAAGGGTTTCAATCAAAAGAAAGGGGTTGATTTTGATGAAATTTTTTCTCCTGTTGTGAAGATGAGCTCTATTCGAGTGATCATTGGTTTGACTGCTAGCTTGAATCTTGAGCTTGAGCAGTTAGATGTGAAAACTGCATTCCTTCATGGTGATTTGGAGGAAGAAATTTACATGGAGCAACCTGACGAATTTGAAGTAAAAGGGAAATAACACATAGTTTGCAGATTGAAGAAGAGTTTGTATGGGTTAAAACAGGCTCCGAGACAGTGGTATAAGAAATTTGACTCTTTCATGGTGAGTCATGGCTATACTAGAACATAAGCAGATCATTGTGTATACTTCAAAATATTTTCAGATGGTAAATTTATCATTCTTTTGTTCTATGTGGATGATATGTTGATAATAGGGCAAGATGCTACTATAATTAGTGGTTTGAAAAAGAAGTTGTTTGGCTCCTTTGATATGAAGAATTTGGGACCAGCAAGACAAATTTTAGGCATGCAGATTACTCATGACAGAAAAGCTAAGAAGTTGTGGCTGTCACAAGAGAAATATGTTGACCAGGTTCTAAGCAGATTTAATATGAAGAATGCTAAGACAGTTAGCACACCTCTTGCTAATCACTTTGTACTTAGCAAGAAATCTTGTCCTTCTACAGAAAAAGAAAAGAAAGAAATGGCGGTTATTCCTTACTCTTCTGCAGTAGGGAGTTTAATGTATGCAATGGTTAGCACTCGACCAGATATTGCTCATGTTGTTGGTTTAGTCAGCAGGTTTCTTTTGAATCCTGGTAAAGATCACTGGGAGGCGGTCAAATAGATTCTCAGATATTTGAGAGGTATTTCTAAGAAGTGCTTATGCTTTGGAAGCTCAAAACCAATTCTAGAAGGATATACAGATGCGGATATTGCAGGTGACCTTGATGGCAGGAAGTCGACTTCAGAGTATGTATTTACTTTTGCAGGGGGAGCTGTATCATGGCAGTCCAAATTACAAAAATGTGTTGCTCTATCCACAACTGAGGCAGAGTATATATAGCTATGAATGAAGCAAGTAAAGAGACGCTTTGGTTGAAAAGATTTCTAGAAGAGTTGGAGTTGAAGCAGAGTGAGTATGTGATGAATTGTGATAGTCAAAGTGCTCTAGATTTGAGCAAGAATGCCACATACCATGGTCAGACTAAGCATATTGATGTGAGATACCATTGGATTCGTGAAGTGGTGAATAATCAAGAAATGTTATTAAAGAAGATTCACACTGACAAAAATCCAGCTGACATGTTGACCAAAGTGGTGACTCATGACAAGCATCAGTTTTGCACCAAGACGGTGGGACTGAATAGTAATTAAGCAATAGATGTGTGAACATCTCCCCATGGGTTGGAGGGGGAGATTGTTGATTTATCCAACCCATGAAATTAATGGGTTTGGTAAGTTTATAATTTTGACTAAATTAAAAATAATGGGTTTGGTAAGTTTATAATTTTGACTAGATTAAAATTAAATGGGTTTAGTGAGTTTACAATTTTGACTAGGTTTTAGAAAAGAAAAAAATGTTTAACACATTTTTCTAGCCACCATTGTAATAGTCAAAATTAGGCATAAGTTAGGCACAAATTAATATGTTCACACATATTTGAAGGTCTATAAATAGTCTTCATCTTATTCACTTCAAGATACACAAGTGAAATACATGAGAGAAGAAATAAGAGAGAAAAAAGATTTCAAGTAGTTTGTGAGATAAATATTAGAGAATTATTCTCTAGTTTCTTGGTGTGATCATCCAAAGAGTGAAAAATTTGCTAGAGAGGTATTTAGATATTTTATCTATTATTTGTGATCTTAAGTAGTCAAGTGAGGATTGCTTAAGAATTTGTTGTACTTGATTTCTTTGAATTAGTGAATTTTTATTTCGGAGTTTGGCCCGTGATTTTTCCCTCTACACTGGAGGGTTTTCCACGTTAAATCTTGTCTCTTTTTTTCTTGGTTATTCTTTGCTTCTTCCTATTGTGGATTCATTTACCCAATTAATTATTGACTGAGAGCCCAACAGATGGAACCATCAAACCGCCTTCTTCCCATATAACAACACCTAATGGCTCCATCACTTCGACAGTCGAATATGATGATTGGCTCAACATAAATCAAATCTTGTTAAGTTTGATCTACTCCTTACTCACGGAAGAATCCATGAGTGAAGTTCTCGGCATTAAGCATGCTCATGAGGCCTGACAAACACTTGAAGCCTCCTTCTCTCATCGGTCCAAGACGCGTGAGCTTCAACTGAAGGATGAGTTACAGCTGATGCAACGAGGAAACCAATCAGTTGCTGAATTCTCCAAAAAATTCAAAGCAACTTGTGATCAATTGGCAGCTATAGGATGCTCGATTGATGACATGGACAAAGTCCATTGGTATTTAAGAGCTTTGGGGTCAGATTTTAAAGTTTTTGCAACTATCATGTTGGCGCAAATTTCGTTCCCGTCTTTTGCAGAAATTATCCCAAAGGCTTTAAGCCATTTGATTTTTGAAAAATCTCAGTCCTCTCAGTCCACAACCGTTTTTTATGCCCAGCAGAATCCTACTTCTAAGCAAAAATAGAATAAGAAGAACAAGTCTTCTTTCACCAACAAAACACAAGTTCACTACCAGATTTGTGATAAGGAGGGTCACGTTGCTAAACGTTGCTGGACTTTCTTAAATCTGAAAAAGAAACAGTCCGCCAATCTTGCAGAAGCCTTTGTAGCTTGCTCAATTCTAGACTCCAATGATACTGCCTGGTACCCAGATTCTAGTGCCACTTTCACACATGACCAGTGATCCAGACAATGTAGAAAATGTTGCTTCTTACAATGGTAATGAAAGGGTTATGGTTGGTAATGGCCAATCCCTCTCAATTTCCCACATTGGTTCACCACATCCCGTTTCTCTTAATCGATCTATTCTATTATCAAATGTTTTAGTTGTCCCATGAATTAAAAAAAATCTTATTTCCATCAGCCAACTTACCAAAGAAAATACATGTGTAGTCACATTCTCTTCTTTTTGGTTTTTTAATTCAGGATCCAGCCACAAGAACGGTGCTGGGAGTCTGCAAATGTGAACGAGGCCTGTATGTCCTTCATCAACCACAGCAAGCCCTAACCTCAATTGTTTCATCAAATAAGCCATGCGCTTCTGTTCATGTGTGGCATTCAAGGCTTGGTCATCAAAGTTTTCGAACAGTAAATAGTCTTTCTTAGTCTGGAGTTATTTCATGTAGTGACAAGCTAGTTGGTCAAGATTCTCAATTATGTGTAGGTTGCAACCTTGGCAAAAGCCACTGTTTGCCATTTCCCACTCTTAATAGATGTTATCAATTTCCTTTTGAAAGATTACATTGTGATCTTTGGGGACCTTCCCCTATTCATTCAAGTGGATTTTGATATTATATTGTTTTTGTCGATAAAAGTACCAAATTTACTTGGTTTTATGCCTTTAAACAAAAATCAGATTTCTTTTCTACTTTCATTAGTTTCCAAACACATGTAGAAACACAATTTTCTGCTAAAATAAAATCATTCCAGTGTGATGGTGGAACTGAGTTTACAAACAATAAGTTTCGATCACATTTGGACTCATGTGGGATCAATCTACGCATAGCTTGCCCCTATACTCCAAAACAAAATAGAATCGCCGAATGCAAACATAAGCATGCCACTGAAACCGGACTCACTCTAATGTTTCACTCTAAAGTTCCACTAACTCTTTGGGTTGACGCATTCTCCACAGCAGTTCATTTTATTAACCGCCTCCCTTCATCGGTTCTTGGTGGCAAAATACCCTATGAAACTCTGTTTGGTAAGTCTCCTGATTATTCTTTACTTCAAACTTTTGGGTGTCTGTGTTTTCCATATTTACGAGACTATGCTCCTAACAAGCTGTCTCACAAGTCTTCACCTTGTGTTTTTATAGGTTACAGCCCTATACATAAGGTATATACTATGCATATTACTCTTTCAACACATTAACTAACCCTTCATATTAATTATTTAATTGTATTTAAAATGGTAGATGTTACACATTTAATTTAGTTAAATTACTTGTTTAGATGCAATTTAAGGACAAGTAAAGTCCAACTCCCAAACATAGATTCAATGTAATTAATAAATTTTTATTGAATTCTTTTTAAGAAATTAAGACAATGGTCAATAATAAAAAAAATGAACTTCCAAATCAAGGACAACCTCAACAACAAACTAATCAACCGAGTGAACATAATCCAGTTGGGGAGGCAGGAAAACCACCTGCTGCCAGGAAAAAAAGAAAATTATCAACCCCTAATCTAAGAAAAAATTCGATAGCTTGGGATCACTTTATTGAACTGCCCAAGGTTGTGGCTGTTGAAACAATAACAACTTGTAATTACTGTGACAAGAAGTATTTGTGTGATTCCAAGCTTCATGGGACCTGAAATATGGTTTCCTACTTGAAAAACTATTCTAAGTACCCATATACCCTTTAAAATGATCCTAAGTAGCAAATTTTAAAATTTACTCCCAAATTAGATGATGGTGTAAATGTATGTTTTGTCCCTCAATCATGTAGTGTTAAAAAATGTAAAAAGGCTATAGCTATTTTTGTTATATATGATGAGCAGCTTTTTAAAGTGGTATAGAGTTATGGTTTTAAGTATATGATGAATAAAATAGTTTCCAATTTAAAGTCCGTTCTAGGTATACCGCAGCAAGAGATGTTTTCAGTTGTACTTAGATGAAAAAATAAGGTTGAAATCTTTATTGAAGTAGGATTGTAAAAGGGTATGCTTTACTATTGATTATTGGACTAGTATTCAAAACCTAAATTACATGACTCTTACTATCCACTTTATTGATAAAGATTGAAAGTTGTAAAAAAGAATCATAAATTTCTGCCTAATACCAAATCACAAGGGGAAACTATTGGAAAATAGATTGACTTATGCTTAAATGAGTGAGGTTTAAAAATGGTTTTTTTAATCACTGTAGATAATGCAAGCTCCTATGATGGAGTTATTGCATATCTTAAAAAAACTAAAATTTCTAGTGGTTTGATATTGGAAGGGAGGATTTTACATATTAGGTGTTGTGCACACATTCTGAGCTTAATTGTGAGTGAGGTGTTAAAGGATATACATTCATCCATTACTGTGATTAGACAAGCAGTTAGGTATATTAGAGCCTCACCTTCTAAGTTGGCAAAATTTAAGAGTTATATAGATCAAGAAGAAATTGAACATAAGTCCTTAGTATGTCTTGATGTTCCGACTAGATGGAACTCGACATATTTGATGCTTGAGACTGCCTTAAAATTTCAAAAGGCATTTGAGAGATTACAAAAAGAGGATGTAAATTTTTACAATATTTTTTAGATTATGAAAAGCGGTTGACAACACCCATGACTTCTTATTCGAATAATGTTATACTATTTTTTAGAGTTTCTAAATTTTTTTTATAATATCATATTAGAGATTTTTTATTCTTTATATGTGACATCATGTAATACATTCTACCACCTGACATTAATTCAATCTAAAATTAAATAATGGAGTTGTAGTTTATATTCAATTTTAGAGATAATGACTACAGACATGAAGAAAAAGTATGAAAAATATTAGGAGAAGGTTGAAAACATTAATGCATTGATTTTCGTTGATAATATTTTTTACTTAGAAATAAAATGGAATACAATGTTTAGTCTCTAGAGGATATTCATGGTCCAGAAGTAGCAAAATATATGATTGGTAGGATTAGGACGCAACTGACCAGGCTGTATGTATGGTATTTCAATACATACAAGCCTACAACTTCTTCTGTAGAACAAACATAAACTGGTCAGCCATCTAATTCTGGTAAGGGGATAGGAATTGTAGCCTCAAAGGCTAAGATAGCTACATTTAAGAGTCATTTAAGGCAGCAAGATAATGTAAATGCTCAAAATAACTTGAAAAATATTTAAATGAACATTATGAGTGCGGGGATGAGTCTAATTTTGATATGCTAGGTTGGTGAAAGTCAAATCCTACTAGGTTCCCTGTATTGTGTCATTTAACATGAGATATGCTTGATGTCTAATATCTACTAGGGCTTCGGAAAGTGCTTTTCCGCATGGGTGGGAGGGTATTAGATGTTTTTAGGAGTTTTCTTTCTCATAAAATTACAGAAGCTTTAATTTGCATGCAAAATTGGCTAAAGCTAATGATTTTTATATTTCAATACTTGGAGCTGTTTGAAGCACTTGAATAATGCAAAAAAATCGAAGTAGGTATTGTGAAAATTTAATCACTCTTTAATTTCTTTTAATTTTGTAATAATATTTCAGTTGTATAGTAATTGATTGCATTATTTTAAAATTTGTAGAACTTATCAGAAGGTCAAAAGATGTTGCCTTAGGTTTGGGGATTAGTGATATGGAAATTCTTCAATGATTGGCAAGTAATAAAATTTCTACGCAGCCCTACTTTTATTTTTCTTCTTCTTTATCTCTCTTCTGCCCATTTTCTTCTTCATCTTTTTTTCTCAGTCCCTATTTTTTTTTTTTTTAATTTTGGCATATTCGATTTTCTTGAGGGTGTTGTTTTTTTTTAAGTTTGAGATAAGTAATAATTTCTGAGTTGGTTTCTTATCTACTATAAGTTATGCCATTTTTTTGTTATTTTCGTTTTTATCATATTCTATTGTTAATGGTGATTGATTGATTTTGCCTATTTTTAGTAGAGTAAATATTAACTTAAAAATGATGTTGGTCTTGGTTTTGGATTCACATAGCAATACTTAATCACTTGTTTTGTAAGTGTAATTTTTAATTTATTATAATTTATATTTTTCTTCTAGATAATTATTTAGTTATGAATTTTTGTTGACTTGTTGTAAATAGATAATTAGATATATATTGATAGGACTAGGGTTGACGACAAGGCGGGACGGAGCGGGGCGGGGGAACATTCCCCATCCCTGTCCCCACCAAGACAGGGAATCCCTATGGGGATCCTTGTCTCACAAACGGGGTCTATTTGCCCTATCCCCGTCCCCGCGATCCTTTTAAAAAAAATTAAAATTTAAAAATATAAAAATTTATAATTTATAATAATTATATAAGATAATAATTTAATTATTATATATAATAAGTTTAAAAAATACTATAAAATAAAATATATCAAGTTAAATTTATTTTACATGTACAAATAATTAAAATATGATATAAATAATAAATAATATATTATATTAATATATATATTATATAAATATTTGATATATATTATATATTATAATATAAAAATATAATATATATATATATTGTAATATATAAATATAATTTATATTATATATTTTAATATATATATTATATTATATCGGGTCCTTGCGGGGCGGGAATTATATTCTCTGTCCCCGAATTTTTGCCATCCTCCCCTCCTGGCGAGGGAAGATGGCGGAGAATCTCTGCCCCATTGCCAACCCTAGATGGGACTAGTTTTTGATTAAGATATAATAGTTAGGTGAATTGTTTGTGAATTGATATATTGAAATAAAATGTTTGGTTTGTTGTATTTTTGTGAAACTCGTTAGTTGTTTATATTTCTAAATTTTGATTTCGCTTGCTTGAGGAGAATGGTCTGAGACTTTGAGTTGGGGCGGTGTTGTTGGAGTTATGTATGCAGTTTTGCTTATGGTTGGTTTGAGTTGAGTTTTCTTTGAGTTCTATTTCTGCATATCAGCTTGAGTTATATATGGATTTTTATTTTGAGTTGTGTGAGTAACTGTAATAATTTTGCTAGATTCATATAATTTTTAAAATTTTTTTATTTTGTTAATTGCTAGAATTGATGTCGAGTCTGTGTTGGTTGTTAAGCTACTGAATTTTTGGTGTATTGAGTGTTGAACGAGGATTTTTAATTTTAATGATTCTATAATCTGAGTGTACCTAATAGCTTGAGTCCTTGAGCTGCTGGTCACTTGTTTAATTATTTTGTTGAGTTGAGTTTCTGAAATATTTTTTCTATCATTGCAGGTCTACTTATTGTGTTCTTCCAATCACTTAAATGGATTGGCTTGAATGATTTTCCAACAAACTTAGAAAATTTTTTTTTTTTTGCTTCCATGCAAATTTTAATTGGGAGTTATAGTTTGAGTGCTTTTTATTTTGTTTTTTTGGTAATCAAAAAGTACTAAAACTATTAAATTGTTTATGAATGTATCATGCATATATTCTATATTTTGGTGTCTGTTGTTTTAGTATTTTTTTATTTTATTTTTTTGTTAAATGACAAAGCACTAAAACTATTTTTTTGATCATCATTGATGTGTAAATATTTTTTGTACTTGTATTTGAACTTCTAAATTGTAATTATGAAGTAGCACAGCCTGGATTAAGGGTTGATTCATATTTTGTTTAAGATAAACTATTTATATGTATATATATTTCAGTTAATTGACATTTTTTTAATGAATTGTATGTATTACACAATTGATTGTAAGTTTAGTAGTTAATTTATATGTAAGTTTTATAGATTGTAAGTTAATTCGATTATAAGTTTTAATACTTTTCTTTGTTATTTTTAAAATGCCATTTGTAATATAACTTTAATAAAATATTAGGCTAGTTTATTTATTTGAAAAAAATAACAGTCTCATAGTCATAACTGCAAACAACTCTGAATAAAAAAAGCAAAAAAAAAATCATTCTAAATTAGCTAAAAAAAGAAAAGGGAAAATAACACTTTCATTGTATTTTTTAAAATTTTTATTTTTTTTATCAAAGAATATTTTAGTCATTTCATTATAAACTCATATTAAATTTATTATAAACTATATAAAATTTATAAATTTATTGTAAACTAATGAAAATAAAATATTTTGATAAAAATTTTATAAATTTTAATATTTTAATAAATAATTTATAAATATGATAAATTTAGAATTATTTTTAATTTTTTTATATTTTAGTCAATAAAAAGAAAGCAGAAAATCAAGGTCCAAATTATTTGGCCCAAATTAAGCCCAACTACTCTTAACTTATTGAACCTAAAAGTCGATCAAAATAATAATCAAATTGGTTGATTTCATATTGAAATATTATATTTCTCAGTAGGTTCAAGTTGAGAAATACTCTAAATTCGATCAGTGTACATCTCTAAATTCAGAGTTATAGTTGAGGTTCTTAATGGGACTTTTAGCCTTTTCTTAAAAAACAGAAACAGTTTCTTGGTTAATTTTTTTTTTTGTAATTGGTGGAACTTGTTATATATATATATATGAAAATATTTTTTTCTTTTTAAACTTTTTCAAGTTTTAAATGGAATTTGATAAAAAAAATTAAGACTATAACAGCGGCAAAATACAAAAATAATATCATTTTATTAATTAGATCCAATCTCAAAAATATTCTCATAGTTCAATACATGAAGTTGGAGGATTATGTTGGCGTAGTGGATAGATTTGAAACTATGTTTTCTTATAATTAAGGACCCATTAAGCTCAAGTTGATTAATCTTCTAAAATTCTATCTTCTTCCCTTTGAAGTCTGAATGGAAATTGAAGAAATATATAGAAAGCAACGGATAAACTTAGAATGTCATAAAATGCCAATTGCGTTACCCACTTTAAAGCAAATCACACTGCATGCTTTAGATGAAAAATTATGAATATGAATCATTAGATAGCTGAATTTCATTAAATTCACATTCACTGGCTGCATTGCTAATATTTTCTCTAGAAAAAAACTATTCATTGATTGAACGACAGAGATATATAAAAATAATAAAATCTTATTATATTTTCATGTCTCATAAAATACAAAATTAACAAAAGATTTCTGTTCGAAAAAAAAATTAACAAAGATTACGTGTCATAATATTAAAATATTGGCATTTTTTTTAAAAATCAAATTAACTTTATGAATTTTCACTGTACCATCTGAATTGATTAATTTGTGATAGTCGGAAAAGGTTTTCTATTTTTATCCAATCGTTTTCAAAATTAATTTCGGAATCAATTGAACCTTTAATATTTGGATATAGATCCAATCAAATTCATAATCAACTTTAAGATTAAATTAGTTGATAAATTTTTCTTCTTTAAATTAATTAAATCCAGTATTTTTTGTAAATAAAAAATAAAAAACTAATTTATATTTTTAAATAAAAAAATAATTATAAAAAATGGATAATAAAACTATAAAATAATTATTCCATCGAAATCAATGGATATGGAAAATTCCAGAAAAATAAAAGAAAATTTTCTTTATTAAGTGAAAAAATTGAGGGTTTTGTAATAAAATTGGATTTATTTAATTTGAAAATTAGAATTTAGTTAATTAAAATTAGTTTTGAATTTTATGATTTAATCTTTGGTTGTATAATCAAAAGCAAATTAACTACTTTTTAAGTTTCATTTACAATTTTAGTGCTTCTACTTTTTTTTTACTTTTACACTATTTATTTTTCATTTTTTGTTTTTTTTATATATATATATTTTTTCAGATTTATGGTATGGTCCTGCTTCTCTCCTCTTCACAATAATTTAAGCATGTGACCTCCTATTTTTTAACAATTTAAGTATATGTCCCTACTTTTTAGTTTTTCTTTCTTCTTTTTTACCCTTTTTTTTTATTTTTATTTTTATTTTTCTAATTTTTTTTTCTTTTTATAATATTTTTTTATTTATTTTTAAGGTGTTCACAAACTATGGCATTTTTTAATTTTCTTATGCAATTTTTTTAAAATTTTTTTTGTAAAACCCTTGATTTTTGGGGAAATTGGAGTTAGGGGCAAAATGGTAATTTTATCTTCAATTCACATTCGGGTGAATTTTATAACGTTTGGTGCTTACTTTCATAATGTGGGTGTTGAGATGTTTGTTTTGAGTATAATATTGTGTTTTTGTCTTCGGAGGGTATTTTGGTCATTTTGGCGGTCGAAAAATTTTTTAGTTTCGTTTTGCTGTTTTTGATGTCATTTTGGTGACCGTGATGTCATTACGGTTATTTTAAGTATAATTTTGCTAGGGTTTGTATTTCGGGTATTTATTAATTTTTAATTAAAATAAAATAAATTAAATAAATAATTCTAAAAATAATTGAATTTGGGGTTAGTTGTAAATTTTTATAAGTTACTTGGGGTGTTTTTTTGAATTTTTAAAGAGTTTTAAGGTATTTTTTTAAAAAAAATTAATCTAGGGGTATATTGGTAATTTTCCATCTAAAAATTGTATAAATAGGGGTGTTAGGGCACCCATTTGAGTTTCTAAAATTATTTGTGCCGTCAGAAAGAGAAAGAGGAGAAAAATCAAAATTTTTCTTCAAAATCAGAGGCTTGTCGTTTCGGTCAGTGGGTGCGCGGTAGCCAGTGTAGTTCGGCTGGAGGCGTTGTCGTTCGGGGACTGGAGCGTGTCGTTCGGCGGGCCAGCGAGAAATAGCAGATTGTCGTTTTGGCTTCCCAGTTTTGACAGATTTGGTATTTTGAGGTTTCTTCAATTTTTCTTCAATTTCTTCCAACTTCATGGCATGATTTGTTTTGTTGGATGTTTGTATAATGTTTAGGGTGTCAGAAAATAATATTTTTTATTTATTTCGATTTTTAATTAATTAAAAATAATTAAAAGTTGTAGAATGATTTTGGAGGTTTTTGATGTTTAATATTTGATTTGTGAGTTTGAGTTAATGATCTAGTATTTTTGATAATTGTAATCTGTTCTAGGGATGTTATACTTGATCTAGAAATTTATTTTTGAATTTTTATGTTTGATTTATATTTTTAATTTATTAATAAAGTGAAAAATTATTTCTGCTGTTGATTACTAATATTTCAGTAACTTTGTCGAATTTTTAAAAACTATTGGTAAATGATCTAGGTCTGAATTTTTGATATGTTTTAAGATATGATGTTAGGTGTTTATAAAAAATATTTTGAGGTCTGGTTCAAATGTTTGTGTTTCGAAATAAATTTATTTCTCAACTGCTGCCAGTATGGTAACTGGTTGTGTGAATCCGTTTTAAAATTTTAATTGAGGGACTTAGAGGTTTCTAAAAATTATGAAATTTTGATATGTTGTTTACTAGGATGTTTTGAATCTGTGAAAAATAATTTTGAGTCTGTTTCTAATGTTTAGGTTCCAAAATAAATTAAGAATTGACACTACTATTGGTTAAGGGTTTTCTGATGATGTCTGATTTGAAAATTATTTTGAAGGTCTTAGGTGTCTTGAAAAATTATGAAATTTTTATATATTGTCCATACTGATGTCTATAATATGATAAAATTATTTGGATAATTTTGTGATAACCGAATGTGATGGATTTATGATGATTTTTGCCATACTGATTTTTAGTGGTTCAAACAGAACCAGAATGTTGTAAAATATTTTTGGATGATCAAATAAATTTGGATTAATCTGAAATTTTGCACACACATTATTTTGATGTTGGAGAAGCTATTGGAATTTTTCCAGAGTTTTTGAATGATGGAATTATTTTCTGGAAATATTTGAATTATAGGGACGACTTAAGAATTTTATCGGTTTTGGGTGTTGGTATGAATTATGATTTTTGCATAGGGAATGATATGATATTATTTGATAAATGAGTTATAAAAATTGAGTTGAGGTTCTGGTTCTAATAAATTTTAATTAATTAATTGATTTTGTATTTTTGTGGTGCGATCGGTTTAACCATTGGGTTGAACCATAATTTTGAGTTGAGTCGGGTTGATTTTTGATTTTGGATTATCTTGGTTAATTGTTGGTTAAGTATTGGTCTTTTTGCATTCATAACATGCATTGCATCCCTCATGATAGATGAGATAGTGGGTTTGACTATTGGATTATGTAATTATCTTTCTTTAGGCAATAATCCGGCTGAAGCTCGAGGTCAATAGGTTGTGAGGATTTGGCTAAGACTTCTTTGGATACCAAGTAAGTTCATGGGTGTATGTGTATTGTTTGTGATGTGCTACTTGCTAACTAAACTATTATATCTATATAAACCCTTCGAATATACTATTCTTTCTAATTTTGATATATTATCCTTTCTTGCCCTGGCCTTGCATGTGAATAGGAGACAGAGAAACTTGTATGCTATTTGCTAAATGCCTTGATGTGATATTGAATATTTTTGTGATGTGCGATGGTGTGTCTAATGGGGACGGAGGATGTGGATTGTGATTATGGAGATTATTTTATATATCGATATCGATCTTGTTCTTGGGGCTTATGCCTACTTGCTCTTGGGGCCACGTGCCTACTTGTTCTTGGATATGGTTGGAAGAGGAGGATGTTATATTTTGTAGACCTCGATACACCATCATGTATGTGATTATTATGGTTGTTACTTGATATATATTACTCTGATTGTATTAGTGTTTCTCTGCCTCTCATGAGCTTACTGAGCGTATTTATATCGCTCACACCCTTATAGATTGACTTGCAGGTTGAAGTTATTTTTCTTAGTGAGCTCGGTCGATCTTTTTGTGGATCTTCTAGTTTGGTTGTCGATTTTGGTTCGTCCGCATATTTACTTCTCTCCATAGAGATTTCTGGATAATTTTGAGCGAACCGTGTCCGAACCCCTTTTTCTTGTAATAAGGAGTAAACTGTTTCTTTGCATCTAGTTTGAGTTTTAATTATTAAACTTGATTCTTTAATAGTATTATTTCTATTGATGACTTGATTATGGAATAAATTTATTGAACTTAGTAATTTTGCACTTTAATAATAAATTTAAATTAAGCTTGTAAGGTTGTACTTAGGTATAGCCTTACGCTGGTCCCGGCTCCCCTATTTGGGTCGTGACAAAAGTGGTATCAGAGCACTAGGTTTCGATTTTGTTTAAATACTATCCAGAAATCATTAGGATACTTCATTTCAAATCCTTTACTTCCTTTCTACGTTAATCAACCTGTTTCTCTGCTAGCAGGTGCAATGTCTCAACGAAACACTCGTTTTCCTTTAATTGGTGGGACCAGCAACGCTGGGGTATCATTTGAAGCTGAGCATCAGCCAGCCACTCATGTTGAGGAGCCACCTCAGCCACGTAGACGTGGAAGACCTCGGAGAATGGTAAATGAAAATGTGCAAGGGATGGAAGATCAGAATTTTGTACCGGAGGATGAGGGACTATTTGAAGTACCACTTAATGAAGATCAGGAGCCACCACCTCCAACTCCTGATAATGTGAATGTGCCAGGTCAAGTACCAGTTCAAGGAAACCCAGATGCTTATTTAAACACACTTCTAACACTACAGAGATCTATGGAAGCTCTCGCTGATGGAGTAGTTCGGGTTGTTCAAGGCATGGGTAACAATATGAATGCTAATGCTCATGCTGCAGCTAGAGGAAATGGATTAACTAACGACCTGGATTTACATAAATTTATTAGAGTTGATCCACCTACATTCTCCAATCTTGCTACAGAAGACCCTCTAGCATTTCTTAATAAAGTTAAGAAGATCTGTGATGCTTTGAAATGTACTGAGAAGAGAGCCATAGAGTTAACTGGGCATCAAATGCAAAGATCAGCTGAAGAATGGTATAAGATCTCTGTCCAAGGCCAAGTTGAGGTATGGGAAGATTTCAGAAGAATGTTTATGCAAAATTTTATGCCTCGGAATGTGATGAAAGCGAAAGCAAGGGAGTTTGAAATGTTGACTCAGGGCAACAAATCTATAGCTGAGTATTGAGAGCAGTTTCAAGAGCTAAGGAAGTATGCTACACGTGTGTCTCAAGATGAAGAATCTATGACTGATAGATTTGTGGATGGCTTGAATGACAAATACTATGAGTTAATAGCCAGTCACAATTATAAGGAGATACATTTGGCTGTTAATGCTGCTCTGGGGTTAGAAAACAGAAAAAGGAATATTGATGCTGGAGAATCAAGCAGAAAGAAGAACAAGCCAGGGAATCTGTCAGGTTATCAGGGGCAGTATAGTGGTCAGAGAGGCAATGATAATGGTGGGCGCTATCAGCAACAGGGTCCTAGAGCCCCTACTTGTGAGTCTTGTGGCTTACACCATACGGGAGAGTGCCGAAGGAAGACTGGAGCTTGTTTTAACTGTGGACAGATGGATCACCAAGTCAAAGATTGTCCAATTCCTAGGCGCAATCAGACTCAGGCAGGTCAGCATACTCAGTCCAGACCATTTGGCAATCAAGCATATAGGGGTAACTATCAGAATGGAAATGGTTATGGTAGAGGTAATGGTGGCCGTGGACAGTTTAATGGTAACGGATATCATGGTGGTCGAGGTTATAATGGAGGCAGAGGCTATCAGGGCCAGCAGGGCCGAGGATATCAGGGCCAGCAGGGTCGCGGTTATCAGGGCTACTAGGGTCAACAGTATCAGCAGGGTCGTGGATACTAGGGTGCTGCAAATAATGGAAACCAACAGAATGGTAGAGCAGTTCAGCCAGTGGGACAAGATAATGGTCAGAACCAAAATCAGAATCAGGGCCAAAACCAGAATTATGCTCGGGTGTTCAACCTAAATCATCAGCAGGCTCAAGTTGACAACAATGTGGTATAAGGTACTCTTTCTATATGTTCTCTAGATGCACACATATTGATAAATCCTGGAGCTACTCATTCATTCATATCACTTAGTTTTGCATCTAGGCTGAGTATTACATCTGAACCTATGAAAATGCCATTAGTTGTTCATACACCTTTAGGAGAGGAGGTAGAATCTTTAAAGGTATACAAGAATTGCGTTGTTAAAGTTGAAAATGTTGAACTTCTTGCGGATCTAGTGGCGTTAGATGTGATGGAATTTGATGTCATCTTGGGTATGGATTGGTTAACTCGGCATGGAGCTAATTTGAACTGTAAAGATAAGGTAGTGGTGTTTGCATATGAGGCCGACAAGACTGTGACATTTTATGGCTCTAAAATTAATGGGACCAGTCAGCTAATTTCAGCTATGAGAGCTAGAAGATTGTTGCGAAAGGGTTGTAATGCCTACCTTATTTTTATTCGGGATGTAAGCAAGGAAGAAGCAAAACTTGAAGATATCCCGACAGTACGAGATTACATGGACGTGTTTCCAAGCGATTTACCGGGGTTACCACCGGAACGAGAGATTGAATTCTCCATTGATCTTGTACCTGGAACCAATCCTATTTCTATGCCTCCATATAGGATGGCTCCAGCAGAGCTTAAGGAGTTGAGAGAGCAATTGAATGACTTGTAGCAGAAGGGATATATCAGACCGAGTACTTCACCGTGGGGTGCTCCAGTTCTTTTTGTGAAAAAGAAAGATGGATCAATGAGACTATGTATCGATTATCGACAGCTGAATAAGGTGACTGTGAAGAACAGATATCCATTGCCTAGGATTGATGATTTGTTTGATCAGTTGCAGGGAGCAAAGTTTTTCTCCAAGATTGATTTGTGGTCGGGTTATCATCAGTTGAGGGTGAAGAAGAGTGACATACCTAAGACTGCTTTTCGCACGAGGTATGGGCATTATGAATTTTTAGTGATGTCCTTTGGACTTACTAATGCTCCTGCTGCTTTTATGGACATGATGAACAGGGTGTTTAGCCCTTATCTCGATCGGTTTGTTGTCGTATTCATTGATGACATTCTGATATATTCGAAATCCAAAGAAGAGCATGAGCATCATTTGAAGTTGGTGTTACAGACTTTAAGAGAACATCAGCTTTACGCTAAGTTCTCCAAATGTGAGTTTTGGTTGGACAGGGTTGTCTTTCTGGGACATGTTATATCCGCAGAGGGTATTCAGGTTGATTCACAGAAGATTGAGGCAGTGATTGATTGGCGGAGACCGAAGACTGTTACTGAGATTCGGAGTTTTCTGGGGTTAGCAGGATATTACAGAAGGTTTGTCAAAGATTTCTCCAGAATAGTCGCACCTTTAACAAAACTCACTCGTAAAGGTGTTAAGTTCATTTGGGATGATGCTTGCGAGGAGAGTTTTGCTACTCTTAAAGAAAGATTAACTACTGCACCAATACTTGTGTTACCAGAAGGTACTGAGTGGTATTCTGTTTATTGTGATGCATCAAGCGTTGGTCTGGGTTGTGTGTTGATGCAACATGGTAAGGTAGTCGCCTATGCCTCTAGACAGTTGAAGAAGCATGAGGTAAACTATCCTACCCACGATTTAGAAATGGCTGCAGTTGTGTTTGCACTCAAGATCTGGAGACATTATCTTTATGGAGTTACTTGTGAGATCTTTAATGATCATAAGAATCTCAAGTATGTATACTCCCAAAAAGACTTGAATTTGAAACAGCGAAGGTGGGTAGAATTTCTTGAAGACTACGACTATAGCATCCAGTATCATCCGGGTAAAGCGAATGTTGTAGCTGATGCTCTAAGTCGTAAGTCTGTGGGTAGTCTGTCCCACATTTCAGTTTCCAGAAGACCGTTGATACGGGAGATACATCAACTGCTAGGTGATGATTTAACTTTTCATATGTCTGATAAAGAATTGAAGGTGATAGAGGTGTGTTGTTGGCTAATATGATAGTCAAACCTGATTTCCTTGATGAGATAATTTCAGCGCAGAATATGGATGAGGACTTGTCAACGATCCGCCAGAAAGTCTTGTCAGGTGAATCCACAGAATTCTTAGTTGATGAAAAAGGAGTTTTGCGGTTCGGTTCAAGGTTGTGTGTACCTTCATTGGATGATTTAAAGAAAAAGATCTTGAAAGAAGCTCACTCTACCAAGTACACTATACATCCTGGTTCTACTAAGATGTATCGAGATTTAAAGCAGATGTATTGGTGGAAAGGAATGAAGAATGATGTTGCGGAGTTTGTTTCTCAATGTTTACCTTGCCAGCAAGTTAAGTATGAGCATCACAAGTCAGCCGGTTTACTGAGAGAGTTACCATTACCCGAGTGGAAGTGGGAGAGAATCACTATGGATTTTGTTGTCGGGTTGCCAAAGACTCCTGGTAGCTATGATTCAATCTGGGTGATTGTAGACCGATTGACCAAGTCAGCACATTTTCTTCCGGTTAATACCAAGTATAGAGTATCTCAGTATGCAAAGTTGTATATTAATCGGATTGTGAGTTTGCATGGGGTACCAGTTACCATTGTATCTGATAGAGGTGCTCAATTTACATCCATGTTTTGGCAGAAGCTTCAGAAAGGGTTAGGTACAGATCTTCATTATAGCACGGCTTTTCATCCTCAAACAGATGGACAGTCGGAGAGAACCATTCAGACTTTGGAGGATATGCTACGATTGTGTGTTCTAGATTTTAAGGGAAGTTGGGCAGATCATCTTCCATTGGTAGAGTTTGCCTATAATAATAGTTATCAAGCTAGCATTGGTATGGCTCCTTTTGAAGCATTGTATTGTAGACGGTGCAGAACCCCATTGTATTGGGAGGAGGTTGGTGAGCGTCGTATTGAGGGTCCCGATCTTTTGCAGTATAATGCACAGGTTGTACCGGTAATTCAGGATCAGATCCGTACTGCTTTTAGTAGACAGAAAAATTATGTTGATCTTAAGCGAAGGCATCTTGAGTTTGCAGTTGGTGATAGGGTGTTTCTGAAAGTTTCACCTTTTAAAGGTGTTATGCGGTTTGGTAAGAAAGGAAAATTGGCTCCCAGATTTATCGGTCCTTATGAGATCCTAGAACGTGTCGGTGATGTTGCTTACAGACTAGATTTGCCACCCGAATTAGCAGCTGTGCATCCGACTTTTCATGTTTCGATGTTGAGAAAATATGTATCGAACCCCAATCATGTTCTGGCTTCAAAGACCATTGAGATTACTGATGATTGTACTTATGAGGAGCAGCCTGTAGCTATTTTGGACAGTCAGGTCAAGCGATTTCGTTTAAAGGATTTGGCTTCAGTAAAGGTTCTTTGGCTTAACCATTATGTTGAGGAATGCACCTGGGAAGCAGAGGAACTCATGCTAGCAAAATACCCTCATTTGTTTGAGTCTTCAGGTGCGTTATTGATTTCGTGGGCGAAATCATTTTAAGGGGGGTTAAAGTGTAGTTATTAATAGTCTTGATATAGCACCATATGCATGCATATCATTACATCATTATTACATCATTATATCTTTTGTACATCATAAATGTATATGTGTTTTGTCTGGTATTATTTATGATAGTTTGCTATTAAATTGGTTATTGGAAGACGTTTTTGAAAATCTTGGTTTGTTGATATCGGATGTTATTCTTGAATAAGTCTGGATTGTTGGTAGAATGATGAGTATCATATGGATAAGTGTTATATTAGTAATGGTTTTGGTTGATTTGGGTTTGACTTGAACACTTGAGTTTTGACTTTTTGTGATGATTGTTGATGAGTGGTAGTTGAAAAGAAAATGCTTCTGTTTGATTTTATAATAAACATAACATGGAGCAAAACTAGAACAGTCTATGGCGCTTAGTATTGTGGGGTTATGACCTGATCAACTATAACAACATGTACTAAGTGAGCTATGCTTTCCGGATTTGTGTATAACTTAAAATATAAAAGTGTTTTGATGATGAGTATGTTATTGGGTAAAATTTCGAGGACGAAATTTGTTTAAGGGGGTTAGATTGTAAAACCCTTGATTTTTGGGGAAATTGGAGTTAGGGGCAAAATGGTAATTTTGTCTTCAATTCACATTCGGGTGAATTTTATAACGTTTGGTGCTTACTTTCATAATGTGGGTGTTGAGATGCTTGTTTTGAGTATAATATTGTGTTTTTGGCTTCGGGGGGTATTTTGGTCATTTTGGCGGTCGAAAAATTTTCGAGTTTCGTTTTGCTGTTTTTGATGTCATTTTGGTGACCGTGATGTCATTACAGTTATTTTAAGTATAATTTTGCTAGGGTTCGTGTTTCGAAAATTTTTCGGGTATTTATTAATTTTTAATCAAAATAAAATAAAATAAATTAATTAATTAAATAATTCTGAAAATAATTGAATTTGGGGTTAGTTGTAAATTTTTATAAGTTAGTTGGGGTATTTTTTTTGAATTTTTAAAGAGTTTTAGGGTATTTTTTTTAAAAAAAAATTAATCTAGGGGTATATTGGTAATTTTTCACCTAAAAATTGTATAAATAGGGGTGTTAGGGCACTCATTTGAGTGTCTAAAATTATTTGCGCCGTCAGAGAGAGAAAGAGGAGAAAAATCAAAATTTTTCTTCAAAATCAGAGGCTTGTCGTTTCGGTCAGTGGGCGTGCGGTAGCCAGTGTCGTTCGGCGTGTGGCATTGTCGTTCGGCGCGGAGCTGCGGGCTGGAGACGTTGTCGTTCGGCGAGTGGAGCGTGTCGTTCGGCGGGCCAGCGAGAAATCGCTGATTGTCGTTTTGGCTTCCCAATTTTGGCAGATTTGATATTTTGAGGTTTCTTCAATTTTTCTTCAATTTCTTCCAACTTCATGGCATGATTTGTGTTGTTGGATGTTTGTATAATGTTTAGGGTGTTAGAAAATAATATTTTTGATTTATTTCGATTTTTAATTAATTAAAAATAATTAAAAGTTGTAGGATAATTTTGGAGGTTTTTGATGTTTAATATTTGATTTGTGAGTTTAAGTTAATGATCTAGTATTTTTGACAATTGTAATCTGTTCTAGGGATATTATACTTGATCTAGAAATTTATTTTTGAATTTTTATGTTTGATTTATATTTTTAATTCATTAATAAAGTAAAAAATTATTTCTGCTGTTGATTACTAATATTTTAGTAACTTTGTCGAATTTTTAAAAATTATTGGTAAATGATCTAGGTCTGAATTTTTGATATGTTTTAGGATATGATGTTAGGTGTTTATAAAAAATATTATGAGGTTTGATTCAAATGTTTGTATTTCGAAATAAATTTATTTCTCAACTGCTGCCAGTATAGTAACTGGTTGTGTGAATCCGTTTTAAAATTTTAATTGAGGGACTTAGATATTTCTAAAAATTATGAAATTTTGATATGTTGTTTATTATGATGTTTTTAATCTGTGAAAAATAATTTTGAGTCTGTTTCTAATGTTTAGGTTCCAAAATAAATTAAGAATTGACACTGCTGTTGGTTAAGGGTTTTCTGATGATGTCTAATTTGAAAATTATTTTGAAGGTCTTAGATGTCTTGAAAAATTATGAAATTTTTATATGTTGTCCATACTGATGTCTATAATATGAGAAAATTATTTGGATAATTTTGTGATAACGAAATATGAGGGATTTATGATAATTTTTGCTGTACTGATTTTTAGTGGTTCAAACAGAACCAGAATGTTTTAAAATATTTTTGGAGTACCAAATAAATTTGGATTAATCTAAAATTTTGTACACACATTATTTTGATGTTGGAGAAGCTACTAGAATGTTTTCAGAGTTTTTGAATGATGAAATTATTTTCTGAAAATATTTGAATTATAGGGACGACTTAAAAATTTTATCGATTTTTGGTGTTGGTATGAATTATGATTTTTGCATAGGGAATGATATGATATTATTTGATAAATGAGTTATAAAAATTAAGTTGAGGTTCTGGTTCTAATAAATTTTAATTAATTAATTGATTTTGTATTTTGGTGGTGAGATCGGTTTAACCATTGGGTTGAACCATAATTTTGAGTTGAGTCGGGTTGATTTTTGATTTTGGATTATCTTGGTTAATTGTTGGTTAAGTATTGGTCTTTTTGCATTCATAACATGCATTGCATCCCTCATGATAGATGAGATAGTGGGTTTGACTATTGGATTATGTAATTATCTTTCTTTAGGCAATAATCCGGCTGAAGCTCGAGGTCAATAGGTTGTGAGGATTTGGCTTAGACTTCTTTGGATACCAAGTAAGTTCATGGGTGTATGCGTATTGTTTGTGATGTGCTACTTGCTAACTAAACTATTATATCTATATAAACCCTTCGAATATACTATTCTTTCTAATTTTGATATATTATCCTTTCTTGCCCTAGCCTTGCATGTGAATAGGAGACAGATAAACTTGTATGCTATTTGCTAAATGCATTGATGTGATATTGAATATTTTTGTGATGTGCGATGGTGTGTCTAATGGGGACGGAGGATGTGGATTGTGATTATGGAGATTATTTTATATATCGATATCGATCTTGTTCTTGGGGCTTATGCCTACTTGCTCTTGGGGCCACGTGCCTACTTGTTCTTGGATATAGTTGGAAGAGGAGGATGTTATATTTTGTAGACCCCGATACACCATCATGTATGTGATTATTGTGGTTGTTACTTGATAAATATTACTCTGATTGTATTAGTGTTTCTCTGCCTCTCATGAGCTTACTGAGCGTATTTATATCGCTCACACCCTTATAGATTGACTTGCAGGTTGAAGTTATTTTTCTTAGTGAGCTCGGTCGATCTTTTTGTGGATCTTCTAGTTTGGTTGTGGATTTTGGTTCGTCCGCATATTTACTTCTCTCCATAGAGATTTCTGGATAATTTTGGGTGGACCGTGTCCGAACCCCTTTTTCTTGTAATAAGGAGTAAACTGTTTCTTTGCATCTAGTTTGAGTTTTAATTATTGAACTTGATTCTTTAATAGTATTATTTCTATTGATGACTTGATTATGGAATAAATTTATTGAACTTAGTAATTTTGCACTTTAATAATAAATTTAAATTAGGCTTGTAAGGTTGTACTTAGGTATAGCCTTACGCCGGTCCCGGCTCCCCTGTTTGGGTCGTGACATTTTTATTTTATAGTATTTTTAAAATTATTTTTATTGTGTAATTATATGTAACTTATGTTGTATAGGGTTGACCAAAATTGACTAAAGAGGAAGAATGGATATCTGCAGTATATTCTATCCTTTTCTAGTTAGTAAGTTGAATTGTTTTGTTCCTAATTTGTAGCTCTACTTGTAATTAGGAAGGATACTCTTATTTAATCATATGTATTATTTAAGAATAATATTAATAACTCGCATAATTTCTTATAGACTCTATTTAAATTAATTAGATAAATATTCATGCTATTAATTTGCAATGGATGACACATATAAAATGTTTAAAGATTTAATTATGATGTGTTACTTATAGCTAACCAAAATCCAGTAAATTAGTATATTTAAACTTCAATATTGTTTATTAACATTAAGTTGAAATAATAATTATTTTACTATATTCAGTTGTTTTTCTTAGTAATCACATTTTAAAAAAAATTAATATAAAATTCTTCACCTTTATATATGTAAATTTCAAAAAAAAAAAAATAGAAGTGTTTTTGTTCTTCTGCAAATAATAAGTTAAACTTACTAATTTATTCATTAAATTAAAATTATTAAATACTTCAAAATAAGTTTGATAACTTATAATAACATATTATTAAAGTATAATTCTCATTTAACTTAATATATATTATATATATGTATATGTATGTATGTATATATGTATGTATGTATAATGCACTATTATGATGTGAAATATAACTTAAAATTTATTTTATATTTATTTTTTATCAAATTAAATATTGAAAAATAGACTATAAAATAGATAACTATACATATCACTATTTTATCATATAATTTTGATCATGTATTTAAATTTGAAATTATTTGATCCTATTGTCCTACAATAGAAATGTAAATAGGCTATAGTTCCAATATGTATAATTTAATTTATAATATATGTATAATTTAATGTGAAAGTATATATATTAAATTAACTATAGAATTACTTTTTTATTTAAGATTTCTATATAATATTAAGGTTTTATTAATTAATTGATTATTGGATCAAGGGTGTAACAATTAAAATAATGTTTTTCAATGAAAAAAAAAACACAACAAAGCAAGTGAGAGAATAGCTCAATACACTATACATGCACCCTCCTCAGTTGACACGGCACAAATCACCTTGCCAGTTTTGTTGATTTTCAAATTCATTATTAACATTTATTCCCCTGCTCCATCCTTTCTTTTTTCCTTCCTGGATTCTTTTTCCATTGCATTCTCCTGATCCCCTTTGCAGAACAGAAATACTTTTTTTAAGGAGAGCTGCTCGAATAATAGTAAGATGAATAAGAAACAACTATAATATGAAGGAATATAAAAATATGATTCTAGCAAAAGAATTTGATAGAACAGTGTTTCTATTTATTAGACAATAGAATGATCTAAACTCAGGGAGAAACAACTAATTATAAGAAAAATGCACGAGGGAAATTGGAAGGCTATAGAACTTCTATGAATAAAGTGATTATGAAAATAATCATGGATACGGTTTACTATAAACTGTGGCTTCGGCTATGAATTAGTAATTCGGATTATGAATCAGACCGAAATTAAAAAAAATTAATTCATAATTAGAATTAAGATATATTTATAAGGGTATGATTTAGGTTCATAATTTTTTAAATCAAAACTGCAACTAGTGATTCAGGATACGAACTGTAAAAATAAAAAAAAAATATATATATATTATAAAAAATAATATACATATATTAAAAAATATATAATATTAATATATATATTAATTTTTCATGTTTTGTTATATGCTTGGAGATATTTTGTATTGAAAGTGGCTCATTCTAACAATAAGAAAGAAGTTCGATAGATTGTGGGAAATTTCTTCAAAATGATTGATCAAAAACTAATTTTGTTTGTTTGTTTTTTTTTTTTTATTTCTTAAGTTTAAATTGTAAATGATTTTGATGGAAAAATAGTTTCCTATAATATTTAACTCCAAAATCCATCTCTCCTTCGCATATTTGAATCCAAAGGCGTTGATTTCTTTTTTTTTTTTTTCCTTATTATACCATGTTAACATAAGTATTTTTTTTTTTGCGCTTTTTAGATATTTTCATCTCATAATAAGCCTATTCAAAAATGTAATCAATATATTTTAGTTTTTAATAAAAAAAAAGAAAAAACACGTGTAACATCAAAATCAACCAGTCCCATCACACATTGGGAGTTCCTATTGAAGAATAATAGAATATTCGTCTCCATATAATTCTGAAATCAAACTTTTCCTGCTTCAAAGTCATCATTCTCACCAAAGTGGAGAAAAGTATTTAAAATGAAATGATTAAATTTTATCAAAAAATACATAATATGTTTTCAGTCGAATCATAAAAAAGAAAGAACAAGTCTTGATTCAATGTAAAACTACTTCACACTCACAGGCAACTCAATAATTCAAATTATATTTATTTTAAAACGACCTTACCATTATTTGTACATCGGACGTCATGTAATAATCAGTTTCAAGAATAAAATTCACATGTTAATTTTCTGTCCCCATATGCCATAATTCTCACCTAAATAATCACAATCATGTTTGCCTAATCTTGTCATGACTGGGCAGCCATGCCCATTGCCCATCCCCTTAATTTGTTGTCTTATATATATATGTTCTTATAAATTAGTATGAACAGAATTAATGTTTGATCCGTTCTTAATATCAGTTTGTTTCTTTTCTCATTAATTATGATTAACATTAACGTTTATTTTTTTAAGTCTTCATAGTTTGGATTATATTTTTAAATTTGATTTTTTTATTTTTACAGATTTAGTTTTTTATAGAATTTGAATTTAAAATCTTTCAATTTTAAAAAAAATAATTTAATTAATATATAAACAAATACTCATATTTTTTTTTTTGAAGAAAACAAATACTCATAATTTAAAGAACATATACATTGAAAAAAAAAATACTTATAGTAGTTTATAATTAATTAAGATACGGAACAATTGGACAGCGACACTCTGGCCCATGCCATTGCCATTGTCACACCAAATAAAGTATGAATCAGACCAAAATGTGCACTTGGACCATATGCACCAAGTCAAAAATAAGAAATCTAAATATATATTAATTGATAAAATAAAATAATACAAAATTTATAATATTATAATTTCTAAGACTAATATTAAAACAAATTAAAAATACAAATAATGATAACCATAATATTAGCTTCTATATATATTAGATTGGACCACATTCGATGACAAAAAATAATATATTTTTTTAAGTTTTAGAAACTAGCAAATGTATTAAAAATAAAGTTTGCAATTATCATTAAACTATGAATAAAAAATTGCCTAAATTAACCTAATAAAAGACATCATAGAAAGAATAAAAGACTAACAAATAAACAATAAAACAGAAATAAATATAGAAAAATAAGATTTGTTAAAAAAGACTGGGTTGGCCAAAAAATAAAAAAGATAAAATTCACAAGGAAATTGGTGCTTCTCTTTTTTTTTAAAAAAAAATAGCCGTTGTGTTTTTTTTAAATTAAATATTATTGCATATCAATAATTAGAATATCAACCATAAAAGTAAGGTTCTCATACTCTAAATAGAGCTGAGCATGGGTGAAAATATTCAAATTGATTCGAATAACCGAATAAAAATATTCAAAATTAAAAAATTGCGTTTACTTTTGACTTTCTCCGAACTGAATTAGATAAGTTATGGAGATTATGTCATATCTAGACCGAGAACAGGACTGAACAGAACTAAAAACTAAAATAATATTCAATTTATTAATAATAATATAAAATCATATTAATTTTTATTAACATTTATAATTATATATAATTAAATTAAATTAATTTCCTAATTTAACTAAAAAATTAAAGTAAATATAATTAATGATTATATATATTATTTAAGTTGCTACCTAATCAATATTAATTTATAAATTTTACAAGATTATTAAATTAACTAAATATAAATTAAATTTAAAAATACTAATTAAATTTAAAAATGCTAAATATATTGAAATTAAATTGATGTTCAATATATTTATATAAATTATTGCAACCAAGTAATTTTATAATAATATTAGTAGTTTTTAATAAAAATGATGAGTACAAATATTAATAATGATTAATTATAATACATGTGACAATAGAGAGAAATGAATTAATAAATTTAAGAATAAAATGAATAATACTTATACAACACTAATTTAGATACAAGTATAATCAATCAACTATTAAAATTTTATAAAATACATAAGAATTAGTTTTCATATTATTTTGTATAATATATTTAGGCATAATACATCCATGACTTCCTTCAACTTGGTAGTATTTATCACTTAGTCTCTTATTCTTTTTTAGTAACCAATTAGCCCTTTCATCTTAGTGTTTTTATTAACAACCCGACCCCTATATGCTGAAGTGGCATATCACATGTAGTATAACTCTTTGCAGGGTGTGAATATAAAAAAAACTTTACTAATATATCATAAAATTATGTGTATACCCTCATTATAATTCTCACTTCTTCCTCTCTTTCCTTTTCTTAGAAACCAAACATCAATAATAATGGTTTCACCATTAAAAAGAGCTTTCTCAACTTTTCCTGCATTTTCTTAGAAATCAAACATCAATAATGCAAAGAGACAGACTTAATTCTATAAACAAAAAAAACAAAAAAAAAAACAGCCTATACCCAGAAATAAAAGGGTAAAAACACATTTCATACAGTACATTTTGTTAAATAAACATAATAAAAATCCTAAAATACATACCAATTTCTAGAATCTTAATTTTTTTTAAAAAAAAGGAACGTAAAACACAAGAACCATATAAAACTATTAGTACCCTTTTCGTTCACATTTCTCATTAATCAAGCAAAAATTCAAGAAAAATTAAACCCAACAAAGCTTTTTCATCCAATCCAAGATATTGCAATGCTCTAGTCCCACCCCCTCAATAATGATTATTGCAAAAACCCCAATTAAAATCAACTCTCAAAACTAAACAAATCAGGAGAGAAGCATTTGAAACTCATACATATTAAAAATAGTAAAAAGATTAAAGTGGATAGAACCCATGGAGCTTCAATTGCTAATCTAAATTATCTGACATAAGAATTGGGAGAGAAGAATTTGAAACCCAAATAAATTAGATTACCAAAAAAACTTAAAATTAAAATTAAAAGACAAAGAGTTCAAAGAAAAAATTAAAATTTGAACCAAATTAAAAAAACCCAAATACAAAGCGGAATGTTAAATTTCAAAGATAAAGAGTTCTTTAGAAAGGAATTAAAACTCAGAGAAATAAGTTGAAGTTTGGCTTCCTTGAAAATGAGATAAATTTTTTATCACCATTTTCCAATAAGTGACTGAGTTCTTCCATTCTCACCATCGCTACTCTCCAAAATATATCGCTTCATGGTTGATTGAGTTTTTTTTCTCGCACTTTACAACAAACAAATCAAGCATATTTTGTAATTCATAGAAGAGGAGGGAGAGAAGAAAATATTTAGGAAAAGCTATGGATGAACCCAATTTGAGCAACACCAAATTGAAAATTTTAAGAAAGTTGAGAAAGCTTCAGCAATTAGAAAAGAAAGAAAGTAAGAGTGAAAGAGAGAGAAAGAGAGATTTTGAAGGAGGAGAAAATTGATTTTGATGATAGGGTTTCTTTTTTTTTATACAAATGGTGTAATTTTTTTTGTCTTATGTGGCATACATGTATTCATATTGTCATAGCGTTTAGACATCACGGGCTGATAATTGTCTCTTTATTTTAAATTAAGGGTTAAGTTATGAAAAAGTTGAGTTGAAAGGCCCATTTGGTTATTTGGGAAGTATAAGAGGCTAAGTGATAAATAGTACCAAGTTAAAGAAGTTACAAATATATTACGCCAATATATTTATTTGGACATTTCTATTATTATGTATGTATATATGTATATATATGTGTATTTATGTATTTACCTGGACATTTCTATCATTGCATATGCATGTGTGTATGTATGTATTTATTTGGACATTTCTATTTTTGTGTATGTATATATGTATGTATGTGTGTCTTTATGTATGTAGGTGTGTGTATGTGTGCGTGTCTGCATGTATGTATGTTCTTATGTGTGTATGTATGTATTTGTGTATGTATATGTATATGTGTGTGCATGTATGTATGTGTATGTGTATATGTGTGTGTATATAAATCAATGTATGTATATAATATACATCTTAAATTTAATATTCATTGTTTTATATTTTATTAATTAAATATTTAAATCTTACCATAGTATTTCTATTTTCTACAATACTCATTTCTAAACTATAAAAACTACTTTATTTTCATTCATAAGTATTAACTCTTACTATAGTCGATGTGCTAATTTGTTGCTAAAATTAGTTAAGAACTTCTAATAAATCTTTTCAAGTTAAAAAAATAATTAAATAATTCAAAAGCTTTGAGTAGATATAAAATCTATTATAAATTAGTTAATTTTTATTTTTTTATTTTTATCAAACATTTATTGAGTTTTAATGGTTTTTATCATATATTATTCAAGAACCTGAAATTTTATAAAATGTTAGACAAAAGACTAATGTGAAGATTTGAATTCAGTGTAAGTGATGTTGTTATTAAATTATTTTATTATTATTATTTAAATTTAAGTTCATTTTAGATTATTTTAAAAATATTTAAACCAATTATCATATTTTTATTTATTAAATCACAAGAAATGAAGTCAAAAAAAAAATATATGAGGTTTGGGAATGATTTGTCCAGCTTGCATTTTTTTTATGGATGTAAGTTATTTTACTTGGAATGTGTAATATTTTGGTATTGCATATTTGATATTTTTATTTTTTTTTATTATGGATATTAAATATTGGTTATTTATAATAATTTTATTATATATATTTTGAATTATAAAAGTTATTTGAATTTTTTTATTACTAAAATAAGTTTAAAAATATTTTATAATTTACAATTTTAAAAATAGAGATAAATCTCTAAATCTCTATATCCAAATAAAACTGGATTCGAATAAAAAGAATCGAATCTTCGAATTGAATTACATGTACTCAAATAACGTTACTTTCATTTTGATAAGAAAAGCAAAGATCTAGCGAATCTTCTTGTCTGCTTAAGCTTTAATTAAATTATGCAATACCCCATATTATCCTCACATGTTTAGAATATTTAATACGAAAAGCAAGGTCAATATCGTCAGCAAAAAAATAAAAAGTACAAAGAATTTAATTTATTAATTTAAAGCAAATGGCCAAAGGTGCATGAACCAACCAAATCAAAATAGCCATCACCTCTATCTATAAAATCCCACCAGTCAAAGGTACCCAACACACCACTCCAAAACACTTCCTTCCTCATCAAACCCACCAAAAGAAGAAAGAAGAAAGAAGAAATGGCAGCAGCTGGTAGTGCTAGAAGATCAAGGAGTATGATCAATTATTCACAGTCAAGATTAATACCAAAGAGAGGTCAAGTGAAGGTGGCTATTGTATTAGGCCTTGCTCATTCTTTTGCTTCCATCTTCTCTTTTCGCACTAGACGACCCTAATTTTATATTATTACTTCACTAAATTAAATTAGTTTAATTACTAATTAATTAACCTATCCAGTCTCAATTTTGTTTCTTTTGGCTGAGAATTTGAGATTTGAGAGAGAGATTAGAACTGAGTGATTTGTTTTTTTATTCGCTGGTTTAATGTAATCAGATTGTACATTTGATAAGTTTGGTTACCTTTCTAATGGGATATCTCATGACTTTCATTTTCATATCTCTAATTCCTAGCTATTAAATCAATTATTACTTTTCTTTATTTTTGTTTTGCTATTTGATTTCATTTTTGTGGTTGAAAGTTAAATCTTTCCCCCCATAATGTAAATTATATTTGAGAAATAGTTTATTATAATTAACTCAAATATTAAAACAATTTGCGTTTGTTTAGCAACCGTATCAGTCATAGAGAATTTTTGATGCTTTTGGACTCTTTTTTTTTTTTGGCTTAATATATAAATTTTGTTTGGACTTTCTGCATTTTGGCAATTATGCATTATTTTTATTTATTTTTAATTTTTATCTTTATTTAAAAATTTAATTGAAACTTTCCCCTAAATCACTATTTTTATAAAAGTTTACTATTGATCCTTAATTACGCTCATTATATTATATTGTTAATATGATTTTCAAATTTCAATTGAAGTTAATTGAACGCTTTAATTTTGTAAATTTACTAATTAAATCATTAATTGAAAATAGATTGATATTGTTATATAATAAATTTCAAGATTAATTTTATTTTTATACAATTACAAATAAAAATTTAAATTAGAATAAAATAAAAAAAAACTAATTAAAAACACATAAATTTTAAAATAAACTTATACATTCATTTTTTTTTCCTGAAGCAACTGTCTACGGTGAGGCCAACTGTAATTTGTTGATATAATTATAAAGCTTAGACTAAAATTTTGTATTTTATTCACTTAATAGTTAGGTTTTTTTTTTTTTGGGTCAATAGTTACGTCTTTATTTGAAGTCAATGTTATTTCTCTCTCTTTATTGAAGAGTTATGTCCTTCCCAACTTCAACAAAACCCATTAAAACTTAATTTACTGAGGTTGAGATTGAAATTAAGATTGTTACAGTAAATTCATTCTAATTTTATAAGTATTATTATTTATTTGAAATTTTGATATAATTAATTTTAGAGAAATTACATTCCTGGCCAAATTTTTTAAATTTTTAATAGGAATTTTTAATTATTTTATAAAAATATATAATAAATTCTAATAACTTTTCTAAAAGTTATCAAATTTATGATAAAATTATAAAAGTTATCAAATGTATGATAATCTCATAAATTTTTTATATATTTTAGAAATATGATAAAATTTTAAATAAATTTTAAATTATTTTAAAAATCTAATAAATCTGTAATATTTTGATTTTTTTTTTGGGACAGTTGACTTTGTGTGTGATAAGAATCGCCAGCCTTTCCATTAATATTTATTGATATTATTGTTATATTTATAATAATACTATATTTACATAAAAATTAGGTTAAAATGTAAAAAAATACTTAAAATTTTTCTTAATTTTTAGTTCTATCATAAACTTTTTTTTTTCTTAATTTTTAGTTCTATCATAAACTTTTTTTTTACAAATCAATACATAAATTTATTTTTCATTTAAATTTTATTTTTTTATCGGTTAGATTTATTTTTATTGAATATATTAAAAATGTGTCAGTAAAAAAAAATATCAGGCTTTAAAAAAATAATACCTGTTCATTTAGATTTTTTAAAAAAATTTAAAAACTTGAACGAAAAAAGCAATGGGCATTAAAATGAAAGAAAAAAATTTAAAAAGTTTAAAAACTTTTTAAAAACTCACAAATTGAATAAAAAAAATTTAAAAACTCACAAAATGAATGGAAAAAGTAATGGGCGTTAAAAAAAAGTAATAAGAGTTAAAAAAATAATGATGGTTAAAAAAAGTAACTAGCATAAAATAAAAGATAATAATACTTATATTATTAAAAATTTCACTAAAATTTTTTATTTTCATCTTCTTTAAATTTCACATAAGAGGTACATTCTTATGAATTTTTTTTTTGTTTAACAAATAAAAAATTATGAAATTATTATTTTTAGTGTAATAATAGCCTTCAATTTCATGGATGGAGAAATTTTTCTGATAAGAAATGAAATGAACTACTCCATTAACAAATGTCTATGAACAAGAATTAACAATAGCATAGTTTAACACAACTTTGCTAAAAATCTTCCAACAATCTGCAATAAGAGAGTAAATATCAATCAACACAGATTTATCATTACAGGCACGTTTCACAATTCTTAAAATTTTGTAGTCATTCACAAGGGAGTCAAATTCAAATCCAACATCAACTTGATACTGATCACCAAGGGATTTCATTGTAATATTATGTTTGGGAAGAGTTATGAATTTGCTAATTGAAGGATTCCACAAAATGAAAGTGTTGCTTTCAACATACAAATAATCTGCAAGGCAAATTAAGCTATTGCAAGAACCAATAAAACTAAAATATCTATCTAACTTCGTGGACTCGCTAAACTCCTCGTAATAAAAAATGGAGAGAAAAATAGTCTTCTTTAGAATAGAACCTAAGGAGAAAAAAGGAATATTCGGTTGATGAAATGATTTGGTTTAGATGAGTAGAAATTAAGATAGGATTTACAATGAGAGCAAGCCAAGACTTGCAGATAAATATGCACCGTACTAAAGATTTAATTGCTAGTTTATAAAGAATTTCTATGATGATTTTTTGAAGAAAATAGTCAGATATCTCTAGTTTGATGCATCTAGAGAAGAGATTAGAAATATAAGGATAGATACAGAAGAACTTGTTTTATTAAATTTCCCTATTCATGAAATTGAAGGCTATTATTATACTAAAAATAATAATTTTATAATTTTTTATTTGTTAAATAAAAGGAAAAGAAAATTTTCATAAGAATCTATCTCTTATGTAAATTTAAAGAACATAAAAATAAAAAATTTTAGTGAAGTTTTTAATAATATAAGCTTTATTATCTTTTATTTATACTAGTTACTTTTTTTAATATTCATTTCGTACCTTTTTTAATTTTTTTTAAAAATTAAATGAATAGACGTTATTTTTTTAACATCTATTATTTTATTTTTTTACTGATACACCAATAAAATACTCGATAAAAATAATTATAATTAGTAAAAAATAAATTAAAATAAAAAAATAAATTTTTATACTAATTTATTAAAAATTATAATAGATCTAAAAATTAAGGTAAATTTAAGTATTTTTTTTTTGTATTTTGACGTAAAAATTAATAATAATGACCTTGATTAATGGTTATTACAGAAGTCTTTGCCATTAGCAATTAATTAATTGTATGATGACAGATATCATCTTACTTGAGCATTGACGTAATAATTTTTAATTGCCAAAGACAAACACACTTACAGAATAACTATAGATGCATCCCCCAAATTCAAACATATATATCTAATCAACTACTAATTAATTTTTTTTTTTGTAAAAAAATTAATCTATAGCAGCCTTAATTAGTTAGTTTTTTAAATCCAACTTTGTTAGAGCCGAATCTATTCTTTCATTGACAAAATCTGACAACAATTAAAAAATTTAAGTGTTTAGGGATTATTATAAGTACATTGAATCAATGCTTTTCATTTCAAGAATCACAATTTAATATAATTATCGACAATTATGTAAATCGTATTACTAATAGTGTAATGTTTTGATATATTATTATTATTATTATTATTATTATTATAATAAAGTCATTATTATATATAAATACAAAATGACAGCCCCATCACCTTTTAATTAACATTTTTTAAATTATTCCATGCTCAACCCACATTTGAAAAGGAAAACCCTTTTAATATCCAATAAAAAAGAGTGGTATTCTAGTGGGTGACTTTGAATATTTATTTCAAAACCGATTTTTGATAATGAGAAAAAAGGAAAAAAGAAAAAAAAAAAAAAGGATACATATATTGTGAAGTGAAGATAGACGGGACTCCACTAAAGGCTAAAGTTAAAGTTCAATTCTTTTCATCTAAGAAGAAGATGCTTTAGCTTTATTGCTATAATGTTCCACTTTATTTAATTTAATGGCATAGAAGCTTGGATATTAGCATGTGCTATATATGCTGTGAAAAAAAGGTTGAAATACTAAAAATAATCAATTAATTTTATGAGTTCCAACTTAATTTAATATATAAGAATTACAATAACTAAATGTCCAAGGATGAAAATAGTAAAAATAGATGAACTAGTAATTTGTATTTATATTATGGAATGGATAATTGTTTATTATGATTTTATAAAATTTAATCTTTTAATTTAAATTAAATTTATATGCATTATAGAGAATGTAGGTTTGTCAATTAAATTGCTAAATTTTGACTTTTAGCCAAAATAATTGTATAAATATTTAAAAATATTATAAAAAGAAATTAAAATTCTTAAAATTTCTTAATAGATCATTTGAATTCCACAATAATTACTGATGAAAATTAAATTAATTCGTTAAATACAAAAGCTGTGGACAAAGATTGTAATTAATTGAATAAGTTTAAGTATAAAAAAGAATTAATTCACTAAGTTTGAAATATGAATGATGAACTATAAAGCTGAAGTTAAGTAAAATGAAATTGATTAGTGGAAAAATTAGAACTAAGTTTGAAAGAATTTTGGCCAACATTAGACTTTAAAGCTCGTAATTTTACAGTTGAATTTTTTATATTTTATTAAGGTAGTTACATATGAATTGGGAATGAAAATATATGTAGACTAATTTATCACGAATGCCTATTATTTAAGCATCTGGTTTTATATTAGTACCCAATATATATATACTAATATATTTTTTGTGTAATTATAATTTTTAATATTCATCTATAATTATCGATATTCCTTAATAATAATAATAATAATAATAATAATAACATATTTAAAAATATGCAGCTTCAATAACTGCTTCTAATAGTTAATTTTAATTGTAAGTTCTTCAGCTCAACAAGTTCACTATTTTATTTTCCTTTGTCATAATTCAGTCAACTTCCATTTAATCTGAATTTTTTTACTTTGGGTGCAAATAATAATTAATTTTAATATTGAACACAAAATCAAAATAGATAAATTATAATTATATTAAATATAAAATAATTATAATTATAATTCAAATTCAAGATAGGTGTTAGACAAATTTGAAAATTTTGAATCTTGAAACTTTCAGCATTTGCAGTATTCGGTCATAAAATTAATTATTATTATTATTATTTTATTAAAGGTAAGATACATACAGATGATGAGACCGTTAGGATAAGTTTACAAGACATTAATTAGTAGCTAAAAAATAAAAATTGATTGTGAAGAAAATAGTAAAGATGATATAGTCAATGATGTGAGCTTTCTAATCTTATCTTGTTGGGCGAAATCATAACTTTAAGCAAAGTGACAAAAGCCAGAGTGGCAGAGTGGAGGCTTTTTTATATTTTATTTGAATGAAAATGGGAACAATTTAGCCACGTGATTTTTTATATTTAATAATTGTTTTTGATGAATCATTTCTCACTTAGACCTCTCTTTACGATTTTATCATTTTACCAAAATAGGTTTGATGCTGTCGCCGCTGCCAGGTTCCATTATTATAATGACATTGTTGCCCTTATGTTACGTGTTCAGCGTTCACATTCTCTGAGCTTTAAACCCCAAATAATTTATTTCTTTGTAATTACCCCAAAAGCTATGTGTATACTTCGTTTCACATACTTTGTAATTATTCTACTATAATATATATTTTTTTCTCTCTCCTATAAAAATTATTTATTATTTTATTTTAAAATATTTTAAAATAATTATTTATTTTTATTTATAAAATATATTTAATATTTTTTTATTTTACTCTTTAAAAAAATTATACTTTAAATAAAAAATAATTATAATTTAAATTATTTTTAAAATAAAATAAATATATAAATAGAAATAGAAATAGAAATATATAAATTATATTTTTTAAAAATTTATAAAAAATGATATTCCTTTTAAGATGAAAAGAGTAATATTTATGTAAAATTAAATATGAATATAATATAATTTTAACATATTAATTAATTTATTTAAATAATAAATATATTATAATTTAAAATAAAAAAGAAGTTTGCCTATTAATTTGATACAAAAATAATATTATATAGTATATATGTTTTTAATTAAATTAAAAAATAAATTTAACTTTATATTTAAAAAATTAATATTAAAATTAAAATTATTCTAAAATTGGGAGATTTTATATTCAATTTTCAGTTGAAATAAAAATTATATATGATTTCAATTCGAATACGAAAATTCGTTTAATTAGTTGGCATTTTAAATATTTTTTTTATTGGAAACAACAAAGAAAAAGAGAAAAACCCAACAAAATGAATTAATGAATCAGATTCTGCTAAAAAAAAAGAATTATTGAATCAGAACTGAGCAAAAGATTTGAGATAGTGACTATTGACTTGCTCTAACTCCCATAGTCAAGATCGCAGATCCAGGGTCAAGATTGTCAACTAACTGGTGAGTCAAAAAGCGAAAGGTATGGATCGTAATTAAATTGAAAGCTGAGAGCATTGATCAATAAATCCTTGTATATAAGCTATTAGCACAACATCAACCATGAATCAAACTTCCACTTCTAATTCTGAGTTTCTAACATCTGTTTTCAGAAAGAAAGAAAGAAAGAAAGAAAATGGCAGGTGCAAGAATGGCGGTTATGATCAATAATAGGAAGGTTTCAAGGAGGTTTTCGAGCCGTCCGATTCCAAAAAGAGGGCAAGTGAAGGTGGCGATAGTGGTGGGTTTAGCTCACTCTTTTGCTTCTATCTTTTCTCGACGAGCTCATCACTTCTCTTAGTTCATCTGTCCAGTCAAAGACAAATTAGTACCATTTTTTTTTATGAGAGAAATATGTGTTTGTTTTTATGTAAATAGAGGCTGTTTGTTACACAAATTTAGTGTAGAGTATCTCTAGTTAAGTACATAAATGAATCAAATTTTTTTTAAAGCTTGCCTTTTTTTTAGTCTTTGGAATTTTGTCTATTGTTATGGCAAAATTCATAATATTTAGTTGAAACTGTAAAATTGATCTTGGATAGATTGGATTGGAAGAAAATAGTAGTAGTTTCTATGATGATTTCATTAGGCTAATCCAATAATAATATAGCTGTATAATTAGTATACCGAAATTTGTGCCAGAGATTTTAATTATTAATAGCCAATTCAAGAATGCGAAAATTGGAGGATTTCTAACGATTCTCTCTCAACTGCTCGTCTTTCTATCTACCGTGGTTTTCACCGCAGAGGGCACAATTACTGTACTTACAAGATATATAGCACCACCAACCGCCGTGCTTTGTCTCTCGCAGCGGCAAATGATTAAAGGGAAAGTGGAGATTCGCCGCTCAGCTAGCCGTTATGATAACGGAGAATTGACAGTTTGACAAGTCATTACAGCTGCGTCCGCTCTTAAATTGATAGTTTTTTTTAAAAAAAATTGTAATTCGCTTATTATTTTAATAAATTATTTTTTGGTAAATTTTTTATTTAATATTAAGTATTAGATATATTTTATATTATAATAAAAATTTATATTTTTAATAAAAATAATTAATTTTTTATTTATTTTTATAAAATAAAAGTGAGTCTATTCATTAAAATGAGTCTATCAATTAATGAAATTGAATCAATAAAATTAAATTTTCCGCATCCACATATTAAGTTTTAATTAAATTGATATATTATATTTTTAAAATTAATATTACGAAACGTTGCTTTAAATTTGAATGTACTGTAAATATGTATCATTTATAAGATTAAGATTTTTTAATTTGTTTATATTAAAAATAAATAAAAAGTAAAAATTATGGCATTTATAATATTAAAAATAGACATTATATTTTAATATTTTATAAATGTAACTAAAATTAATAAAACGAGTATATAAATTAATTAATACATTAAAAATTTTAATTTATTTATTTAAAAAATAAAAAAAAAAGTAAATGGAATTTTTTAATAACTAAAATTTTTATATTCTTTGATTAAGTTGAATCTTTTATTTTACTTAATCTAATTGATTCAACTAAGGCGGGCTTTTGTTCATATTTCATAATCGTAATTAGAATGGTTATTTTTTAATTTAATTTTATTTATTTTAAAATTAAAATTAGAATGAAAATAATTATTAATTTTTTTATTATTTAAAAAATTTTAAGATAATCAGAAAAAATAAAAAAATAAATTTATTATATTTTATTTTAAAATTTGAAAATTTTGATTTTTGCTTTTATTAAGAAAAATAAATTTATTTATTTAAAAATTTAGAGATATTATAATTAAAAAAATGATAAAAAAAATATTAAATTAATTATATGTTATTTTAAAATTTTAATTTAATTTTATTAAAAAATAAAAAATTAAATTTATTTTATTAATTTTATTTTAAAAATAAAAATATGTAATTTTTAATTCTAATTTTCAAATATATTATTTTAAAATTTTAATTTAATTTTATTAAAAAAGAAAAAATTAATTTTATTTTATTAATTTTATTTTAAAAAAAAATATGTAATTTTTAATTCCAGTCAGAAATTAAATTTAATTAATAAAGGAGTAGCAGATAATCACTTATTTCATTTCCTTGGATAATATAATTTTTATTGTCCCCTCTATTTTATTAAACTAAATAACATCAACGAGAATAATTGGTTTTTATTTCTATTCTCGCTCCCAACCAAACGCCTCCTAATTATATATTCATTCTAAAAAAATAATTATATATTAAATTAATTAATTTTTATCCATTGATACTTACGGTAATGAAGAGTTATGTTTCTCGGTCCATTACATGTGTGTATTCTTATGTATTATTCCATTGTTATAAAACCTTATTGAGTTGATCATCCTTTTCGATCCTTTTGTAGACAGATTTTTTCTGGAAATATATCAATTTCTTTTAGGCAACAATTGCTTCTACCTCTATAATCTATTGTATCCATCCCCAATTCCCCCTTCTATCCCATATTGGTTACAATATAAACCTTAAATTGAATCCTAACCATTAATATATGCTGCTCAAAGCCTGAAACCAATGTAAAGAATCAACAATAAAAAAAATACTAGTAATTAATGGCTGATGCCAATCTTAATTAAGCTTATCCAATTCTAGTGTTGTCTCTGCCAAAAACCAGGGTGGTAGCCCAGTTCACTGCCACGTAAAATCTGTTCCTCCAACTAATTACGCGCGTCAGATAAGCAGATCGCCATATTAGCCAACTGAGGAATCCAGCAAGTGATATGCCTTTTGCATCCTGGAAAAAAGATGGGATTCATCGCTTACTAATGACAATGATTTGATAAAAATAAGTAAATAGAGCTGTATTTCCAGTGTATGAAACTTCTTGCTTTAAGAGTGATAAAAGAGGCTGAGGATAATTTGCATTGATAATAGTTACCTTAGACTGGCGCAAATCAACAAGGGCCTTGTAACGCCCAACTGATGCCATGCTGCCCATATGCTTGTACACAAAAGGGTCACCTAGAGAAAGATCTTTTGCACTGAAAGCCTTGCCTCCATTTTTCTTGCCAATGTTGTTAAACAGCTTAACTAGATATTTCCCTTGCCTTTCTGCAACCTGTTTTTCAGAATTTATTGAGTTCCAAAATTCATGCTATAAATTAATATATCAGAAAGTTAAAAACTTGTTTGCAGGGTCCTGCTGACCTGAGCTAGAGCTGGAAGCACCGGTCTCCCTGTCTGTTCAAGAAAACCAGCACAGTCTCCAAGTGCAAACACATCTTCCACAGTAGGTACTCGTAACCATTGATCAATACCAATCCTGCATACTCAATAAGATAACAGGATCAGACCATACAGGAAAATTTATGTGAAATGGAAGAAGACGCAAATAGGAATTACAGATGTTATAATACCTTCCACCAGGAGCCTTGGGAAGATTTAGTGACTTCACAAACTGAGATGGACCAACACCAGTAGACCATACCAACAGACCGTATGGAACTTCAGTGCCATCACTGAGTACTAATTTCGTGGAATGCACCTCTTTTACTACGGCTCTTGTGAGACGAACACCACACTGATACAAAACTCCAACTGTCATGTATGGTCTTTAAAAACGAGACACACTCTAGGATATAAAATAACAAATCGAATGTAATTAATTACCTTAGTCAAATGGTTTGTTGCATATTGTCGTAGTCCAACATCAAAGGATGATAGAATCTCGTTGGCCTGTTCGGGAAGATCAGAACAAAACATTAGCAAATGATATCAATTGATAGTTGATTACTTCAAACACAGATAAGTGGTGATTCATGTTAATTACCTCTATGAGGGTGACCTTAACGCGATCTTTAACATGAGTATACCGCTCTTGAACATCTCTCATTATAAAATCACTCAATTCACCACTAAATTCCACTCCTGTAGGGCCACCTCCAATAACAACAATGTGTAAGAGGCGGTCTTTCTCTTCTTCAGATATCCCTGTAATGAAATATCAGAATAATTTACGTCATTAGAATTTTGTCTTCAAGCAGTCACAAACTTACTAAACCAATTAGAGCATTTTCCTGTCCTTCTTTCAAAGATTAGAAATAGCCTTCAGAATTACTAGTCACTTATGTGATTGAAAAGTAGTACTCACCTGGATTTTCAGAAAGCATAAGATTCAAGAGGAGCTTCTTCCTTATTTCTTGAGCATGATTCACTTCTCTTAGGAAAAATGCGTGTTCCTTAACACCCTTTATACCAAAAGTCAGAGGCTCAGCTCCAGCAGAAATAACAAGCTTGTCATATGCAACTTTAAATTGGTAAGGCTCCTGAGCTAATTCACCATTGCTAACTGTCTCACAGTACACCTGACAATTTAAAGGAACATTATTTGTGAATTTGTAATTGCTATAACTTCAGAATGCAACTTAAACATGGGTAATATATAATTTGTTGACAAAAGTTGCTCTAATATGGATGTCCCTGTTCCAGTGCCAGAAGCTCTCTGCATTGCAATTATAAATGTTTCTGCTACTTTACTTTTGAAATCCTAATGATGTGTGAAATTTTCAGGCATCTCTTTTTACCATGAACTACTGCGGATTATGCCATTGTATGTTAAAGTGAACCTAAGTAATGCACACAAATTTATGACAAATATGAAAAATACAAATGCTGCCCGGAAAAGCCGAAAAGGGAAGACTCACTTCATGATTGTCAGTGTCAATGCCGATGCAGGAAGCCAGATAAAAATATGAGTTAGGACTTGCTGCCAATACAGACTGTATCTGACTAACTGGCTCAGCAACAGAGCGAAACTCAAGGGTTCCAACACAAGTTGAAGCAAGCAGAGGAGTGAAGACCATGTGATTCCTTGGTGATATGCAAACAACATCATAGATATCGGTGTCAAGTCCTTTCATGAACCTACAGGCTGCCCATCCGGTGCCAAGGACAACTACTCTTGGCTTTTCACCGGGCTTGGTTGCTTCTAGACTTGGATATCTTGGTTCATCATATTCATCTTCAGACTCTTCTATAATCCTCTCTGCATTGGGAAATTGGTAATTTGGCGATGCCCTGATTCCTCTGCTCCAAAAACTAGCATGATTTACATTCTTGATGCTGGAATGGTACGATATGTTGCTGCCTGCTATGACATTTCTAAGGGACGGTGAAGACCACTTATGTAAGGATACTCCCTCACTTGCAAAACTACTGAAGTTGCCACTTGCTCTTCTCAAGCCAGTCCTGGCAATCCTTGAAAATGCCATGATGAGAGTATCAATTCAAAATGCTAGATCAAATGCCCTTTAACTTCTCAATTCAAAGTATAATCAGAAGTTTGGGAATTTTGAACCTGCACATAGAATGAATGAAATCAGTTACGAGAAGTGCATGTATTTTTCAAGGAAGAGTTCAAGATTGAATTATATAGAGGAAACCAATATGAAAACTCCAAATCATTCAGAAGTTAAAGACAGCAGACAGAACAATAAAGTTAGTCCAAAGGGCATCTAGAAGTTAGGTAAGGCGTGACAATGATCTTTTCCAAGACTAGCGGACAAGAGCACAAAAACCAAACTTAGCTTTACCCATCATGATGATGATAGATGCGAAGAGAAAATTCCTAACCATAAGTAAAAGAACAATAAGTTGTCATTAATGACAATACATTCGCATTTCTAATTGAAATCTGTAACTAGCTTCCAATTGCAAATGACTCCAAAAAGTGTCCAATAAGCATAATTACAAATCTTCCCGATAAAATGCATAATCAGTTAAATCAAATATAAAGCCTCAGCGAAATCTCTCAATTAGGTTGTAATCTATAAAGAATCAAACTTTGGTATTGATATTGAAAATCTTGTAGATCTAATTGAATTCGCATGAAAATGCGATCAAAGTGATCTACCTGCTCTCGTAACAATGGAAATAACATCGGTTACTGAAGAGACCAATTACCATTGCACATCAGAAAAAAAAAATCTGGCATCAAGCTCAGAATATTCGATATTTTAGAGATCTAGACATGGCTATTATTTTAATAGGCAATGTAATTTTGTAGAAGAAAATGGTGAAAATTTTTAATTGGCAGGATCATATCACATACATTAAACAATTGATCTTGAATAATTAAATTGTTAACATGCGAGAAACTACTAGAACAACTCAAAAGCGCTTACATGCAAAGATTTGGACATAAACAAACCTCATTACAGCATAAAATTGCCCAAAAAAAACAAATTCAACATTAAATTTGCAATGCAGAATTACCAAGCTATCAGATCCATGTTAACAAAGTTCTCAACTTTATCAGACCAATAAAAGGAAATAAATTAGATGAAAATAACAATGTACCAACTAAACACAAATAAATGGAATCAGAAGCAACTCATTACCCAAGAAAAAAGGGCATTTAAGAATAACAACAAATTTGGGAAGATTTTTAAAAGCAGAGAAGAGTTAAAGAACATTACTTTATTATTTTTATCTTTGTTAGGTTTCTTGAATAAAGAGGGGAGACTGTGTTCCAGATTCCTGGATCCGCTGAGTAATGAATGGCACACTAAACCAGAAAAATGTTGGTGTTCATATAATAGCAGACTTGAAATGCAAGAACGTCTGGCTGAAATCTCTATATTTATAATATTAAAATGCAGTAAAGAAGGTGAAAAAGTGGAGTTCCAGGAAGGAAGGAATAACATGTTTTATAATGTACATACGAAAATTCCTCTTTTGTTGTATTTGTGCGTGTGCTAGAAATGGAAAAATATATATATATATATATATATATATGAAAAGGGCAAAGAAGCCCGCGTTCTCTCTGTTGGATCGGGAAAATGTTTTTCTTCTGAAACGATGTCGTTCTTAGATGTTTCAGAAATGTAATAACAATTCCATCCCCCCTAAAACAATTTTCTTATTAATGAGAAAGGGGTATTTTTGGTTTTGCCAGCTCTTTTAAAGTTTGACCGTCTTGACTTTTGGCTATCTAAAGTGATCCGCTGTGATCTAGTCTATGATTTTCGTTTTACTCTTAAATCTGAAGTCATCGTCAGGAAAATTTGTGAACAAGATCGACGGACCAAAAAACGAATTTTATGGGACCCATAAAACAGCTCCTAGGAACATGGAACTGTACGGTCACGTTCAACAGCCCAAGGAGAGGTTTCCGTGTCAAATAAAGATCTTCAAATATGCTAACGTGGCAAATTTATACTGGTTATATTGTCAAATTTTCATTTTGATTTATTAATTTCCAGAAGCTTGATTCATAATTTTTTTTCCCAACCGCTAATATTCAGGCCGCCTGACCCCACGTTTTTGGACTGGGGCTTTAAAAATATGGCTTCAAAATTGGAAATTTGGTCAAATTTTGGCAGAAAAAATAATTAAATTAAATTGAATTAATTGTCACATGGCTGCTTCAGTCAATTTTGATTTTATTCCCATATTTTTTATTACAAAAATCATTGACAGTATATTTCTTTTAATATTAGCATGGAAGACATTATGTTAAAAAAAAAAGAGTACGGAAGACTAGATTTATTATTTAAAAAATATATTTATTATTAAAATGTGATGAATTATGTAAAACAAGATTCGCATTAATGCAAATAATATATTAGTTTTATGTAATAATGATCTCTTGAATATTTAGAAATTAAAGCAAATTTTATTTTTATGGTTTTAATTTAATATCCAATTTAAATTTAATCAATATCAACTACATTGTATAATTTGGTGAAAAATGGTAATAAATGACAATGAAATTTTAAAAACGTGTACGAGATTGAAATAAGCATAAAAACTATACTAATTATTAAAAATGCATTAAAAAACTATTAGCAACTTGCAAAACACATATTAAATTGTTAATTATATGCATATAGTTAACAATTTAATCTTTGTTTTGCACGTTGCTAATAGTTTTTTGATGCATTTTTAATAACTATTATAGTTTGATGTTTATTTAAGATTCTATATTTTACTTTGCTTTATTTATTTATATATTTTTTATAAATATATCAGCCACGCATATTGTTTAATGTTATCTTAATTATAATTTTTAAAATAAATACATCTTATAATAATATTTGAATATATTTTTATTAAAATTAAGTAATTACTAATTTATGTTTACTTTACAACTAATTGTATTTGAATAATTGAGCAAATTTTTAATAAATATAAAAAAGCATTAAAAAGTAATTTAAAAATATGATAAAATATTTTAAAATTGAATGAGTAAAAATTAACACTAACTGCCATTGTGATTGAGAGAAAAATTCTTTCAAATTACAATAAAAATAATATTAATTCACTAGTTAAAAAATTATCATAATAATAAATTTTAATTTTTTATTGTTTGAATTATAATAACAATGTGATAGTAATGACAATAAATGATTTAAAATTTAGGTTATAAATTAAAAAGAATTCGCATAATACTACTGGTATTATTAAAGATTATAAAAACTTGATGCAGGTTATTTGAAATTTAACACTAGGTTTCATAATTTTAACCGATTTTTATTTATTTTAATAAAAAATACTAACCGTAAATATTGTGACAATAATAAACTCTTAAATCATATCAACCCAATATTATATAGTGATCAAGATAAAAAAGAAAAGAAAAAAGCAAAATAATATAAATATATTAAAATAATAAAAAGTGAAGTCTTATTAAAAGAAGTACCGGAATTGAAACAATAGTAGCTAAGTCAAAATTTAATTTCACAATTCAAAAATTCTACAACATAGGTCGTTATGGGCAAATTTTATAATTACATAAGGAGTTTTCTACATTTATAGTTAAAATCATATATATAATTAAATTAATTTTTTTACTTTAGTATTATCAATTGACGACGTGCTGATCCTCAGGGGTGGTCCTAGCTCTTGTAGCTCGGATTATTACTATAGTTGTAACTCTCCTACCTACAAAATAAAAAAAGAGGGGAGACCGGACTCCTCGGAGGGATACTCTGATGTCTAAGTCAGAGGTCGATTGTTTTGGATAAGAGAGAGAAAGAGATAGAGAGAAAGCTAGAGAGAATAAAACTCTTTTACCCGTGGGGGCTAACTCCCTATTTATAGTTGGTGTAGGAAGATAATATTTGGACCTTGTCAGAATAATTTGAGGGTGTATTTGTAATACCCCCAATTTTTGAATATTAAATAAAATAAATTAAATTTTGGATAAATTAAATAAATGATTTGAATGAAAAATGAAATGATTTGAATGAAAAATGAAATGATTTTAAGTGAAATATATATTTGAAATATATTTGAAGTAAATATGATATATACATATACCAAATATATACAACACATATAAAAGAATAATTAATATATATATATATATAGATAAGGATGGAAAGGAAGAGAAATTGGAATTTGCTTCTTCTTCTTCTTCTTCTTATTCTTTTGTTTTTTCTTTGAATGTGAGCTAGAGAGAGAGTGTGAGCTTGAAGTTTTTCTCTTCCATACATCAAGAATTAAAGTAATTTTAAGGATTCAAGTGAAGATTTTGAGGATTCTTCATCAATTAGTAAGTTTCTTTATCATTTTGTAAGTTCCTTTGGAATTCTATGGAAGAATGACATATTGATTTTGACAATTGTGTATTAGCATATTTTAATGGTTTATTTGGATATGTATGAACATGTTGTGAGTAGCTAATGGTGATTTTTAAGGTTGGATTGAAAGAGAATAGATTTCTTTTCCTTCTTCTTCTTTGAATGTGTTATGAGAGAAAGTGATGATTGCTTGAATAAAATGATAGTTATGATATGTTAGAGTTATATAAGTGTTGAATTGATGGGTGAATTATGTATATAAACTAAGATGATGATTAAGGGTATTGTAGTGTTGAGTTTGAAATGATTGTGTTCATATGGTTGAGAGTTTGAAATGCAGAACTTTTGCCTGACACGGCCAGTGACACGACCATGTCGTTGAGTGTGTCAACGGTGCTGAGTTTAACATTGATGACACGACCATTAACACGGCTATGAACATGCCCATGTTGTTGGGCATGCCAAAATTTCTGTGAGACAGAATGAATGACACAGGCAGTGACACGCCCATGTCATTGGACGTGTCAAAGCTTCTGTATGAGTGAGTTAATGACACGGTCATTAATATGCTCGTGTTATTAGACGTGTTATTTAAGAATAACTGTTTTTTTTTATTTTTCATTTGCAATTCCTATTTAAATAATTTGATGGTGAGAATGCCTTATAATATGATATTAAATGGTTATTTATGATCACATTTGGTATAGGCATTGAGAGAGAGTAGTTTGCCCAACCCTAGTGTTGAAGGGCAACTTGAAAGAGAATGTTAGAGGAAGTTTTAAAGCTTGTTTTGGAGTGTTTCCTAACGTATGTACAAACTCTTGATAAATGGAATGTGATTGCATTACATTTGGCCTAACACATTTTGGATGAAAAATGTGTTAAGCTACTTGATACATTATGTATTCATGAACATGATGCTATTGTTATGTATCCATTATTATGCATTGTGAAAAGCCATTGTTAATGGCTAAATTGAATGAAATGTGAACTATGTGAAAAATATGAAAATAACCCAAAATATTTGGGTAATGTGGTTTATTGTGTATACATTAAAGTTATTATGTAAAGCCATTAGTGATGGCTAGATTGTATAAAATGAGATGCATTATGATTATATGATGATGTTGATATAAATGAGATAAATGAGACAATGTGCCTAGCTTGATCATGAGAAAATGAGAAAGAGATTGATAATGAAAATATGAAATAATTGTGTGCCTAGTATGTTATTTAATTTTTAGAGTTTTGTGTTTGACGGCATGCCTATATTTGCCTACGGAGCTAGATGTTTGGCGTCACTGTAATAATATTTTTGAGGTGAAAAGACCAGGTCGTAAGTCTCAGAAACAAGTCCTTGAAGCTAAGTTGGGTAAAAAGACCGGGTCATAAGCCTAGGCCTAATTGGACTGTTACATTGATATTTTACCTTCGGGGCTAGACACATGGTGACATTATGGACCAAAACAGTAACTTTGAGATTTGAATGATGTATTAGTTATTTGGGCTCATACTTGTATATGTGTTTATGGTAGACAAGAATGATATTAAGAATTGCGGATGATATATAAATATATATAAATATAAATATAAATATAATAATAATAAAGAAAATACAAAGAATATGATGATAAACGATGTGAGTGATGTGAGTGTGATTTTCTATAATGTATGTATATACTGTTTATATATACTACTAAGCTTTCGAGCTTAGCGCGGTTGTGTAAATCTCGCAGGTGAGTAGATTGTTGATCTGGGAGTCAAACAATTGTGCCGCGAGAAGTGTAAGAATGTTTTGAGACCAACTAGAAGGTGATGCATGCATGTATAATTTTATTTTATGTTACATTTTGATAAAAATGTATATGTACATAAGTGAATTTCTAAAAGAACACTGTAAATTTATATATATTTAATTTAATAAAAAGTATAATGGTTTTGTAAATGTTACTTTTAAAAGAATGAGATTTGATAATGAAAAATGTTCTTTTATTAAAAATATAATTGATGTGGAATAAAGTAAGGGTTTAAATAATACTGTAAAGTAACATCCTTATATTTTATGTGCATATTATATGTATACGGGGTATATGTATGGTATGTATATAGGATATAGGGGTATTATAATTATTTTGGTATCAATGCGTAGGTTTGAGATTCTCAGCCTAAGTGAATTTTGAAAAAGAAATGAAAATTTTAGAAAAGTGAAGCGAGTTGTGATACATGCATATGCATTGACACCTAGGTTGATCTTGGATGTAGCATTATGTGGTTTATGATGTCATGTATTTGAATGATATGAGTTAGATGATAGTGTGAAAAATGAGGTTCCACATGAAAGTAAAATTAGATAAAGAAATAATGTGAAAATAGTTGTTAAGTTTAATTGATGAATTACAGAAGTGAAGTTTTACTTAAGTAAAACTAATTTTGAAATTATTAATTATTGAAATGTGTTTGAGAAATAAGTTATAAAAGAACGAATTTGAGAATAATGCTAGAATTGAGTTATAAGATTATAAAAGAAAAATGAAATATTTACTATTGTGTAAAAATTATATATGACACGACGTTGATTTAAATGAATTATGTTGGTTATAGTATATTGTGACAAAAATGTGTATAAGTAAGATTATAAGGAAAATAGAATTATAATGAAAAGAGTGTGCAAGTGGAAAAAAATTAGTTTGACTAGAGAGAAATGAAATTTGATTTAATAAAATTTTATGCAAGTGCATTGAGTGTTATTTGATAAAATTATTATGAGAAAGGAATGAATGAGAATTTTTATAAGAGATATATTGGAAATGAAATAATAAATAGAGAAGTAAGATTTTAATATGGTATATATACATGATTTAAGGAATACTTGGTATGTTAATTATTTAATTTGAGATGAAATGTGTTGTTGGAATGAAATAGTTATTTGGATATAGAAATTAAAGAATTGAAATATTGAAAATATTTATTTAATTATAAAGAGTGCATGAGTAGTTATATGGTATTAAAGAGTAAGTTTGAGTTAAGTAAATAATTTGAGCAATGAGAAAAAATTGACGTGGAACTAATTGAATGCCTGTTAAGAATGTAAATTTATCAATTGTGTTGACATATAGAAGAAAAATCATAATGGTTGAATTTATTGAGTGTGATTATCAAGGACATGTAATTGTGTTGCAAAGTGGTGAGATAATTTATTCAAAGTAAAAGAGATTTATTATACATGGATATGTTAATTAAATTAACATGACCATGTGACTTGTTTAGTGTATTGACAGATTAGTTTTGTTATCCATGAGCATGGATCTGAGATAACATGATTGTGAGATAGTTTTGGTGAGATTGATAGTTTTGTTTCATGAGACAATGTAAGATTTATGGGTTGTATAGTTGGAACTCGTAACCTTGTATAGAAATTTATCTATAATTATAGAAAGTGGAATTTAACTAAGAGTTATGTTAAATGTAAAATGCTAATATGGCGTGATTATGAACAGTGGTGATCACTAAAAAAGTATAAACTAAAGCGATGTTATATACTTGTAACCTATATCATTACTTGTCTAATTGTATTAAGATTGATTGGATATGCACGAGAGGTCTTGAGAAGAGCTAGGCCTAGAGGTGCATATGTTAATAGACCTGAGCAGAGCTAGGTCTTGACCCGAGTAGAGTTGGGTCATATATTTGAAATGATGGATGACTTGAGCATAGCTAGGTCATGTGATTGAAATTAAAAATGGACTCGAGCAGAGCTGGGTCAAGAAACTGATATTGTGACAACTCAACTTAATAATCGCAATGATGTGTGAGTGGGATGTGAAGCCCAATAGTCATGTACGAATATGGAATGTGATTTCTAATAGTGTAATGATGCGCAAGTGGGATGTGAATCCCAATATTGTGTTATATAATATATTTGGATAAGGACTTGATATTTATATTAGTGTATTTGTATATGTGTATGTTATATATATGAATATGTAATATGATGATTAATGAACTATTTGATGGTGATCATAGTTTGATATGATCATATGAGTTCCATGGAATATGATTTACTAGTCACATTATGATTATAGCTCAAAATATGATGAATTGAATGTGATATGATTAAAGATATATGATTTATAATGCATATGTTGATGACCTAAGCAGAGTTTGGTTTTGAAATTGATATTATGTGTAATAGAAAATAAAGAGATAATAGAAAAGAAATGTAAAAAAAAATTAAATTAATTTAAAATGATGTATATTGGTTGTATACAGTCATTAGCTCCAATAAGTCGAAATGAGTATTACTGGTGATGGATCCAAAGAAAATTAGAATTTAAAAATAAGTTTGACCTAATAAAGTTAGGTCATGAATTGAGATAGAATAATAAGTTTAAATAAGCCAAAAGTTGACTAGAAGAAAATAAAACTGTGATGCTGATATTGTGATAGTTACATAAATTGATATGAAATGTGGTAAGGTTGTGAGTAATTATTGAAATTCAATATGTATAGTTGTGTTAAGAATATGAGAGATATGTGAAATCAAGTATGATACAATGTCCTAATGTGTATGGACATGAAGTAAATTAAGATATATCAGTTTAAATGATAAGAGAATGGTGGTTAATTTGAGAAAGATGTCAGTTATGTGTAATTGGAATGCATATACATGTTGGCTTGATGAATAAATTATGAGAATGAATTTTAAATGATGGAAATAAGATTCTGTAGTAGTATATATTGATTGTATTGAAATAATGTGTGGTAATTGTATAAATGATAAAATCATGGTAGAGATGCATAAATTATCGCAATGAGACTTGTTATATAGAAATTGAAATTTTTTATCATTTATGATTTTACAAATACCTATTTGTAAGTATAGGAAAGAGATAGATGAACAGAGATATAATTCTGAAAATGACTATGGTGACTGGATAGTCAGTGTTAAGATATAATTCAATAAACTTCAAATTTAAGGTTAAGAGAGTGCATTTATAAAATGATGAAGTGATAAAATATATTGAGTATAATAGATGTGTGGGGCATATATACTAATAAGATGAACTGATTTTTGTCTAATGATAATTTGACTAGTGATGTAATGATTTATCATGATTATTTTGCTTAGAAAAAAATAAATAAATATAGTGATGAGTTATGAAATTATAAGAAGATGATTGAGAATGACCTTAAGGAGGAGAGTGGAGATTGCGTAATTTGATGAAATAATAATTTGATGATAAGATTAATTTTATATAAAAATTTAAGATAATATTTTATTATGGATGGATTATCATCGTACTAAATAATTTCGAAGATAAAATTATTTAAGGTGGATGAAATTGTAATACCCTAATTTTTGAATATTAAATAAAATAAATTAAATTTTGAATAAATTAAATAAATGATTTGAATGAAAAATGAAAAGATTTTAAGTGAGACGTATATTTGAAATATATTTAAAGTAAATATGATATATACATATACCAAACATATATAACACATATAAAAGAATAATATATATATATATATATATATAGATAAGGATGGAAAGGAAGAGAAATTGAAATTTGCTTCTTCTTCTTCTTCTTCTTCTGCTTCTTCTTTGAATGTGAGTTAGAGAGAGAGTGTGTGAGCTAGAAGCTTTCTTCTTCCGTACACCAAGAATTGAAGTAATTTCAAGGATTCAAGTGAAGATTTTGAGGATTCTTCATCAATTGGTAAGTTCCTTTATCATTTTGCAAGTTTCTTTGGAATTCTATGTAAGAATAACATATTGATTTTGGAGATTGTGTAGTAGCATATTTTGATGGTTTATGAATACCAAATAGAATTCTATTTGAAATTTTTAAATAAATATCTAGATATTTTTAATTATTTGAGGATATATATATTTGCAATAGCTTATTATCTTATTTTATATAATTAATTATTATCAATATTAAATCAGATATTATAACCTTATTTATATTCTTTAAATAAATATATATAATAATTAATTAATTAATTCTAATAATAGAATATTCTAATTCTATCAAATAAGTATCTATAACAATTAATTAATTATTTATTCTAGTAATAATTAATTTTTTTACTTTAAAATTTTAATTTGAAAATTAATATAGATAATATTTATAATAAATAATTAATTATCTATTTTAATAAATAAAAAATTTAATATAGATATTTTTAATTTAATATATAAAAAAATTAATATATATTATTAAATAATATCTAATTATTACCAATTCTAAATAAGATATTTTAATCATATTTAAACTTTCAAAATAAATATCTATAATTGTTATTTATTTATTCATAGTAATAAAAAATAAATCTAATATTTTAAAAAATCAATATAAATATATTTAATTTAATATCGAAAACATTTAATTTTTATTATTAAATTAAATAATAATTAATTATTATCAATACCAAATAAGATATCTTAATCCTATTTGAACTCTCCAAATAAATATATATAATAATTATTTATTTATTTTATTAATATTTTAAAAAATTTGAGTGTTAAAATGAGTAGACTATTAATTTTGTATAATAAATAGATTTCTAATACTATTTAAATTTTTTAAATAAATATTTTAATTTATAATATTAAATTAATGATTTAATACATCCATTGTCCCTTCATCATTAGTCTTTTTATTCCCTTTACTCTTCGAATTTGCTATGAATCCTCTTACTATACAACCACGTGTGATCCCAATGTAAGATTAAAATAACACGTCAGATAATTTAATTAATTTTTTCTAAATCTATTTTAGAAATTATTTTCTCCAAAAATCAATTGAAACCCTATTTTATTTCACGAATTAAAAACTCTAAACCATTTGTTATATTAATTTTCCCCAAATCGATTTAGAATTTTTCAGAAAACCTATCAAATTTACTAAAAATAAAAAGGCTTTTATAAATCAGAAAAATTGAGATAATCAAAGAAATGGAGACAGTGATGGCAGAAAATCCAGTCATCAACATCGACTTCTCCTAAATTTCAAAACCAACTTCTTAGTTGATACTCCATACACCTTTTGTTTCCAAAAGAGCAAAAACACAAGTGATAATGTCGGCGACGGTGATGGCGAAGAAGAAGACGGCGCAATCGTTGTATCGTGAATTCTGCTACCACAATTGTTTTTGTCTTCTATCATAACCACCATTTGAAGAAAAAAAAAATGCAAGTCTTTGTGTGTATTATAAATTGTAAGGAGCTCACAGGGTTTATATTGGAGATTCAGATTTAAAAAGAAGAAATTAAAAAAACTATAAATTTTAATGAACTGGACTTTGAAGAGAAGAGAAGAGGCTTGGGTTGATTTTGCTGTCTCTGTGTTGTATTTGTATGTGTTTTTATTTATTTATATTTTATAAATATAAAATATTTTGTGGCAAGCTAATCTTGGGTGAATATTGAAGACGAGTCATCTACATTAACAGAATATTGGGTTAATAGTATTTTTTATTTTGGTGTGGCTTTATTGTGGGTTTGAAAATGGGTTTTCGATAGTAAATCAACTGGGCATGGCCGAAGATTAATATGGTACTTGTTTTCGGTGGCAAAATGAATCTAGACAAGTTAGACCAGATTGATTGCGATGAAGATGCAGAGATCGACAGTTGCTGGGATTACAATGAATTTTTTTAAATTTTTTAATTAAATTAAATTATTTATAATTATTATTTGATTGTAAATTATAAATAAAATTATAGTCTAAAATTTTTTAATTTAATTTTTATTTGTTTAATTAATTTTTAATTTGTATTTTTTTACTTTTAGTTAAAGAATATGGGCTAGGGAAAAATTAAATTAATTAAATTAATTTTCTAAATAATTTAATATAATATTATAAAATAAATTTAAGTATAGTTAATTTCTAATAAATAATATAAAAATAATTTAGAAATTAAAATTAATAATAAAAAATAAACAATTAAAAATTTAAAAGTAATAAATCTAAAATTTAATATTAAAAAATTAAAATTTAATGAATAGGAATAGAAAATTAATAGAAATGAGCAACCTCACACACTTCAATGAGTGTGAAAATCACTCTTTATGCCACATTAGAAAAGAATTGGTAGTTGATTATGCAAAAAAAACGAGTTCAAAGGATTAAATAGCTAGTCGAAAACTATAAGAGACAAAATGACAAATCCCGTCAAATATAAAGAGCTATAAATAGATTAAACCTAAATTAAATAATAACTAAATATTATCAATATTTAATAAGACATCCTGATACAATTTAAAATTTTCAAGTAAAGATCTATAATAATCATTTTTTTATTTTTTTCTAATAAAAAATAAATTTAATATTTGAAAATTTAAATGACAAGATAAGAGTGAGATACGTGATATAATATTGCGTCAACAACTATAAATTTATTATAATATATAAATTCATAATCTCATTTGAATTTTTCAAATAAATATTTCGGTATTTTTAATTATCTATTTGGACACTTTAAATATTAGTAATAATTATTTATTCAAATAAATAGATAATTGTTTAACTTTAAAAATTTAATATAAAAATTTATAATTATTAATTAATTATTTTAATACAAAATAAATTAAATATGGATAATTTTAATTTAACATCTAAAAAATTAAATTTATATTATTAGATAATTGCTAATTATCTAATTCTATTTAAACTTTTCAAATAAATATTTATAATATTTATTTATTTATTTATTTTAATAAATAATATATTTAATATTTTAAAAATTTTAGTTTAAAATTTAATATAGATATCTTTAATTTAATAACTAAAAAATTCAATTTATATTATTAAATTAAATAGTAATTAATTACTATTAATATCAAATATTATATCTTATTCTTATTTGAACTCTACAAATAAATATTTATAATATTTATTTATTCATTCTAATAAATAATAAATATAATATTTTAAAAATTTTAGTATATCAAATTAGTATAGTATAATATATAGATTTGTGTAATAATAATTAAAAATAAAATTTATGTGCCAGCAATACGCTTATGCAGGGGGGGTTGGACAACTAATTTTGAAACAATAAATAATTTTTTAATTTTCAATAATTGTATTGAATATGTTTGATTGTTGTTTGCAAAAGAACCATTTATAGCTAATAATAATTTTATCAAATAATTAACAAGAAGTTAACTATTAAAATGTAATTTGATAATTAAAAGTGTGTTATTTTTATTTAGGTTTTAAGTTCGAGTTATAAGAGTAAATTAAATAGAATTTTAATTTGTTTTTATTCAACGTCTAAAATAAATAGGTAAAAAATGTAATTTATTAATAAAATTATATGTTTAGCATAAATTATTCAAAATAACTTAAAGGAAAATTAAATATATTTATTTTTTTTAAGAAGAAATAAAATGATTTCATTTAAACATGAACCAAATAAGCTTATCAAGTTGTACAAGGAAAGCTGGACAATATTCCCAAACATGAGTATTGCCATAATCGAAAGATTATCTAGCCAAATTATGAGCAATTGCATTTGCTTTTCTTTAAACCCAAGCAAGTTCAATATGAGGGTTTAAACCAAGCATAGTTCTGCATTCATCTACTAGCTGTCCAAAATAAGAAAGATCCATAATTGGAAATTTTAAAGCTTGAACCATATTCCGACAATTTGTTTCAATAATCTCATGGCTAGGCAGAAGACCGGCCGCCCATCTCAGTGCTTCCCTCACTGCTACTGCCTCTACTTTTTAAGGTTCCATTCTTCACAATACTCATCCCGTTGTAGCACCCATGAAAGCCCCATTATCATTCCTACAGATGGCATTATAGCTAACTCTCTTTAGCTGCTTCGAGATGACCCTATCACAATTTATCTTCTAAACTCCAATTGCTAGTCTCCTCCATTGCAACTCCATAACCGGGCTAGGTTAAGTTGAAAACACTCTATTGGACATATAAGACTATCGCCACTCCTTTAGCAATTTCTCACTACTTTTCCAGGACCATGCCTCGATGTTATTTGTTTTCCTTTCTAAATATGTTGATTCCTACCTAGCCACAAAATCCAACAAATTGTCAAGAATTTCTTTACTCTTTTACCTTCCATAATTTGGAAAATCAGAGAGAAATCCCTAGTCACATCCAAGGTAGGCTGATACCAAAGTCCTCAGCTTATTCAACTTTCTTGTACAACACTGCATGCATGCAAAACATGCAATATAGATTTCCTCAGACCACACACACCACACAAATCATAGATATGGATTCCTTTATTGTTCGAAGCAATTTTTGAAGGCACCAAATCCTTCAACACCCACCAACAAAGTCTCTAATCTTTGAAGTCACATCCAACAACCATTATTTCTTCTAAAACTTTGACACAGCTGGATCCAAGTCACCTACCCCCTTTTCTGCACATAATACAGTGCATATCCCTTTCCTATCACGGTGCCAACACAGACAGTCATCAACAGCCTTACGTCTCAAAGGGATACTAATTATATCCTCCACCTCTCTAGCTGAAAAAATATTTCACAATAAATCCTTATTCCACCTTCAAGAGTTAGCCTCCATCATCTCACTTACCCTTAACTGCTCTAACTCTACCATTAGATGAGTAGTAACTCTAAAATCTTGACTATTCGGGACCCAAGATTTTGAACAAACATTAATATTTGAACCATCCCCCATCCTCTATTGCAAATGCTTTCTGATCACCCATTTTAAATTCAAGATGCTCTTCCATATGTAGCTAAGGTTGCTGCCCTCCTCAGTTGTTAAGAAGTCACCATTTGGATATTATTTGGCAATGAGGACTCAAATCAAAAGAGCATTAGGACAAATGATCAGCCTTCATGCTATTTTCCCAACATGGCCATATTAAAACTATGTAACTTTCAAAACCCCAAGCCTCCATCGAACTTTCTACTACACAGGCTTTGCCACGCTAGCTAATTTAACTTCTCCCCCAAGTCCTCCTTGTAACCCTCTAAAAAGAGTTTATCATCCTCTATAACTCTTTCCAAAGTGAGATATGAATTAGAAATACACTCATGCAATAAGACGGGATCGCTTGAGCCACAATCTTTATTAAAACTTTTTTCCCTGCTTTCCAAAGATACTTGCTCTGTCACCTATTCATCCTCCTTCTTAGTCTATCCTTAAGAAATCTAAAAACCTACTTATTGTTGCTTCTAATTAGAGATAATAGCCCTAAATAGCTCATATGATCAACCACTTCTGACACTCCCATTATTTGAGTTACCTTCTAGTTTCCTGTCTAACATTTTGGATAAAAGAGACCCCCTAACTTCTAAAAATTTATTGCCTGTCCAAAAGCTTACTCATAAGATACCGATAGATTTTTAACAGTTGCACACTCTTTTATTTTTGGCTTTGAAGAAAAAAAATAGAATCATCAGCAAAAAAAAAATAGGGATGAAATTTTAGGACTTTAGGTACAAACCTTTAACTCTGTAATTTGACCAACTTCTTCTGCCTTTGTGAAAAGAGCTGATAGAGCTTCAGTACATAAAATAAACAGATACTAGGATAGATGGTCCCTTTTTCGTAACACCTTCTTTGGAGAAATTGAGCTTATCTCTATCTCATTTAAAGAAATGATATATTATACAGACGACGCATATATATACCATTACCAAAACCACAAACTTTGAATGGAAGCCAAGCTTCAACACCACAACTTTAAGAAAGCCCCAATTCAATCTATTATAAGCTTTACTAATGTCTATCTTCAAAGCCATCTCTCATTCTCTCCCTCTTGTATTCTTTTTAATGGAATGGATAATCTTAAAGGCAATCAAGAAATTGTCAGAAATGAGTCTACCTATGACAAAAGCAAACTAGAATTCTGAAATCAAGGCAGACAATATTTTCTTTAACCTGTTTTCCACCACCTTCGAAAACTTTATAAATGAAATTGTACAAAGAGACTGGCCTCATGTCTTTCAATGTTTCTATATTCTCCACCTTAGGAATAAGTACAATGGTGTTTGTATTTAGCTTTGGTGGAAGATACCCATCTTGTGTCCAAGACTTGTGTTTAGCAATCACATCTAGCCCAATAATATTTTGAAATTTTTAGTAAAAGTAGGATTCATACCATCAAGGCCTGGGACCCTGTCAAGATTCATCTGAAATACGACAATCTTACTTTAATCATCTAAAACTGAAGCCAACAAAGAATCATTCATCTTTGCAGTTACTTTTGAATGCACTGCTTTTGAACCCTCCTCCTATCTTCCTGCACTCTCAAAATAAAGAGTCTTAAAATAGTCTCTAACTAGAGCATGCATGTCTTTTGGATCTCTAACCCAGTTTCCATCCTTATTTTTCAAAGTAATAATAAATTTATTTTTTCTTCATACAAATGCACTGGTATAAAAGAACTTACTACTGCAATCTCCATGTTATAACCAAAGAACTTTTTATCATTGTTTCTAATAAATCTCCTCTTGTGTAAGCACCTTATTCAATTTATTTTTTATCTCCATTAAATTTCCTCCATTTCCATTCATAGAAGCCTTGGCTTCCTCTAGTTTCTTCTGTAATTCTAGTTTCTTTTTCCTGAAGTTACCATTGCAGTTCTTACCCCATTTTAGTAGCTTCCTTTCACATCTCTCAATCTTCTGCTGGATACCAACTCCCTCCCCTTTAGCTCTTCTTTGATCGATCGCTCTTCCGATGTCCTCCTGTAGCAACCATGAATTTTTGAACCTAAATTTTTGAGTCCTACTAGAGTAAACTCGGTGCCTAGTATACATTAGAATTGGGGAATAGTCAGACACAGAGGCCACCAAATTCTCAAGCCTAGCATTCTTAAACATAAACACCACTCTTCATTAGCCAAACACCTGTTCGGTCTCTCTTGAACCCAATCAACATGTCCCCTCCGTCATTCCCATGTAAAAGGATAGAAAAATAATGGAAGATCCCTCAAGTTACACCTATCAACCATATCTTGGAACCCCTCTAACAAGTTCCTCTAATAAGTTCTGGGAAGGAGTAGCACCACTTAACTTGTCCTCTTGAGATAACAAGTTATTAAACTCACCTATAACAACCCATGGAGTATTATTGGAAAGAACCTAATGTAATAATAGATTCCAAGAGTCCTTCCTCCTCTACATCTTAAGAAATCCTTAAAAGCAGGTAAGCCACCAAAGAGCAAATCCCTGACTAGATATCATCAAATCTATGAAATTATTAGAAACATTGATTACTGAAACCATACTCGAGAATCGTTATAACACTGCCAACCACACGACTAACTCTATCCATATAAAAACAACCATCAAAACCCACCTTAACTCTAATATTCTCCATCTTTTCTCTAGCCACATGAGTCTCTATTAGAAATACTACATCCAACCTTCAAAGATTAACTAGCCCAACAATGGCTATTATTGCCCGAGGGTTGCCAAGCCCTCGGTAGTTCCACTTAAGGTTTTCATTACTCTCAACAGCCTATAAACCAAGACTTGCCGATGTGTTCAAAGAGTTTATAGTATTACTGTTACTACCTAATGTATTAGAGACCATAGTAGAAGTCCCTTCCTCGCCATCACAAAACCTCTATTTCTTCTTCCCCTTGTATACTAACAAAGCCAAATTCTCAACATCAATAACATCCACTCCATTTACCATTATACCATCAACTATAAATGTATTCTCAATCAAACCCGGAGCGAAAGGAATATTAGCTAGGCTCAGGTTTTTATCCCTACCATTTTTGAAGGCTTTTGTGGTCTGCCTTGAACTACCTCCCTTAAGTATCAGCTTGTTATTAATAAAATCTCAAGAATAACAATTCTGTTCCATCCTCGAGTCGACCAATTTTTCACCACAGTCATCTCGAAGCTATTTGTTCAATCTCATTAATGTTCTTTTCGGTCTAGCTATTAACCACAACCCCCAATCCTCCTGTAGTGAGTCTTTTTTTATGGAACTTAAAAATAGAACAAAACCTTTCAAAGTGTCCTAGCCTACCACATAGAAAGCAAAATGTGGTTAAACGTTCATACTTAAACTGAATGTAAAGCTCATGGTCCCCCTTTCTAACAATCTTCTTCCTTCTCTTTAAGGGTTCTTTGATATCAACCTTAGGGTCCCATAATCCCAACCTTCTAAAATTGAATTTGTTTCATAAGACATATTTTCCTATAAAATCACCAAACTGATATACTATTGGTTTTGAAATCATGCACACTAGGAGATCATCGAGCTGAACCCAAAACAAAGCATGTTCCAACGACATAGTTTTCGTATCTTCTCCCTTAGTCAACTTACACAAGAGTAGAAGTTGATTATTAAACGTCCAAGGACTTCCTTCCAACACCCTCTCCACGTCATTCTCGTAGAAGATATGAAACAAACAACGTTGGCCTGGCAGTTCTTTAACATTGACCCCCCTAAAGGTTGCCAAAGATCGACTAGAGAATTGTGTATGGCTTGAAAACTTATAATTCTCTCAAAGAGAAACCGGCCAACAAGACAGAGAGCATTCCAATGATTAGACTCGTTCCCATCCTTCTCCTAACGTCATACTTCCCCCTCCACATCTCTAATGAAAAGACCCTCCAAAGCCGCCTCCATGCAAACCATGATTAGTTGCAACAGAAATCAAATCCTAGACGTAACAAGACAAACCAATGCTACAGAGAGCATACACAATGTGCTAAAGTGGCAGACTTATTCTAAAGAACTTTATTTTTATATTTTATTCATATTTGTAAAGCGGTATATTTAATTTAAAAAGGATATTATCAAATAATTAACAACAATCAATTATTACAAGCTAACAATTACTAATGATAATTAATCGCTAACAATGGCTATCAAAAACTAAATTAAATAGGACCTTCGGTTAAGCGTATTTTTTTTTATGGAAAAGGGAAGCTAAAGCTTCAGAATTACATAAAGTGTGAAGATGATCGTCCCTCATTATCATCACAGAGGTCTCTAACTAGAAAACTCGGAACTAAATAAATATTCTGCATGCCTAAAGGCAAGGATCTTCCACTTTTAGCCAAGATATCAACATAAGAGTTGGTTAAACAAGGAGCAAATTGAATGACCAAGCCCTATCGAGGATCTCTCATACTTCAAATGTTGTAGATAAGAGCTTGATGCATTCCTTGCCAAGGTTGAGTAGAAGTGACAGCTTGCTTGAACTGCTAATAAAAAATCAGATTCAATCACAACTTGTTTGAAAGACTTTTACCATGTGATAGAAAGGACAAACCAAAGACCCCAAAGTTTAGTAATTAAAGGAAAGCAAAATCTCAATTTTCCTATGAATCCTCCCCTGAAGAAACCAAGATCATCTATGCATAAACCACCAATTGGGCTAATCCTTCAATTAAAATCCCGACGTTTAGCGTATTTTCAGGTGTAAGTTATTAAACATCTAAAATATATAGGTAAAAAAAAATGTTAATTCATTAATATAATTTATATGTTTAACATAAATGATTTACAATAATTTAGAGGGAAATGAATATATTTATTTTATATTTTGTTCATATGTGTAAAGAGGTCTATTTAATTTAAAATGGATATTGATTCTCATAGCAATTTTTTTTTTTGACATAATTAGCATGATTTTATTTCTTTCAAAATTATTATTTTATACATTAAAATATAGGATAACGGTAAAAAAAATATAATTTAGTGATAAGTATACGTAAGATCTAAACAAAAGACTTAATTAAATTCCTTTCCAAATAATAAAAAAAGAAAATAAAATTACTTTTTTTTTAATTTAAAAATTAAAATTTACTATTTTTGTTCCATTAAAATTGTTTCATTTAGTTCATAGATAAATATTAAGGTAATTATTATATTCTTTTAATTTTATAAAAAAATATTATGAATTGATCAAAATATCTTCCATTAACTAATTAGTAACTAATTAATAATAAAAGTATTTTAAAAAAACTAATTAATTTTTTTTATTTTATAAAATGATTATTTTAGTAGGATAATTTTTTATATAAATAATAATTTTAATGAAACGGATGTAATATTAATTACAACATTTTTAAATACAATAACAAATTAAACTAAATTCTTGCAGTTTTAGCTATCACATAATTTAGACTCATTTTTCGAGATTTGAATATTTGATGATTTTCTTTTTGATACTGTTGTTATAAAAACTATTATTTTTTTTTCCATGCTTTTAATATGGAAATTGGAAAGAAAAGAGAGAGGCATCCTGAAAATTCGCAAAGCAGAAAGCGTGCATTAGTTTTTTAAAAGCAATAAAAGTCCGAATGAGCTAATGTCATGAATGTCGTAATGGGCCAATTAACATAATGGTCATATGCAATTGCTGCTTATTGTTGCTTACAAGTAACAAACTATGATTTCAGTGGTTGGTTAGAATCTTGCTCTCATTGCTATAAGCATAGAGTAGATTCTTGTATGATTAATCTGAGCAAGTTAATAAAAACAATGTGACGATAATGAGTCTTGCTTGATTACAATTAGGTTGATGATGAAATCCCTTCTTCAGAAACCCCAAAAATCTTATTCAAGAACATGGCTAAGCGAACTCCTCCTTCAGCGATGCGCTTCATCACAATTGGCATTCTTGAATTGAAGTAATCATCTATACATAATACATTTAAATTAAACTCTTACATCTAATGCTTTTTTTTCTTTGCTTTTAAGAAAAACTTCAATTGGTTTAGATAAATTATACCTGATAGAGTTGCACCCTCCTTTACACCTTTGTAACCCCATTTGCAAGATATGTTTATGCTCTCTACTGCATACCTACACACATAAAAAAGCAAAATATCTATCACAGAGTTAGAATTGGCCAACTTCATATTTGTTGCCAATCAGGTTTAGCCTCCTTAATTATGAATAAAACATAAGAGAAAGAACCCACTTGTTTGGACATGAACGGAGATCCTCACAATCTTTCCATGATGATACATCATCATACCATATGTCCTGTATTTAGCAATAACATTAGAGTTATATATTCTCTCTATTAAGAACATGACGTTACTGATCAGAAACTAATTGCATATTGTCTTCCTCTTACATCAGTGAAGTTCCTTTCAATGGTTTCTTGGAGGAGGTCCATGTCGTTTTCATAGAAATCTTTCAGAGCTGTCAGAATAATCTCTCTGTCCCATACCTTTAAATCATTAAATTATAAAGTCGAGGCATGAGAGATGTTTGAGAAAAAAAAATTAATACATTTTTGTTTTTGTATATATACTCACATGATGAAGATTAGACTTGTGCCTGAACCAGTGCAATTCAATGGTGTTCCCTCCTTCATCACTAGTGAATCCAACATGCAATGGCTGAAATTTTGGAAAAAGAGAAAAAGCTTTTAATTAATATTATTGATAAAAAAATTAATAAAATAGCGACTCATGCATATACCTGATGAATATCTCCCATGAAATGAGACAAAAATAGCAAGGCTTCAGTCAAATTATCTACAACAAAAAGGAACAATTTAAGTTAATCACTCTGTCTCTATCAAGTAGCAGAATGGTAATCCATGAGCTTTATCTCAGTAATAATTAAGTTATCTTTATATCGAATCTTAATTTCAGTTGTAGATAAATTAACCAAAAAAAGATCAGTAGTATACAAGTAGAAAAGTGTGGGATTTTCCTTGCATCTGCGATCTGTGGAACCCTCCCTGTAGTGCAAAAGCTGAGATGTGAAATTCTGAATAGCACCAGCAACACACTTATCCTTTGTACAGTCCCCTAATTAATACAATTATAACTCATATGTTAATAGTCCCAGTGAATAAAAGAAAATAGGCATTGATTAAGACTTACTTGAATAATCAAATGTGCAGGCCTTGTCGGGGGTGTCAATGAAGTGAAGAGGGCTTGTCCACCTATATCTGTACCAGTGTCTGATTTGGTCAGGCCATATGCAGAGGGCCGATAAGTCTCCCTTCACATTCTCGGGTAACAACTGTTCTACTGCATGTGCTGCTTCTGCTCCTAAAAGGTTCTATTTAATTACAAATTAACAATCAGTTTTTGATTATTTGATCTTTAACATCAAACCATCAAGAGAGCACAAGTTTTTTTATTACCTGTGCAATCCGACATGTCATTATATGACCCTCCTTGCTCCAGCCAAGAGCTTTTGGAACTAAAATGCTGGCCAAACATACGAAAATGAATGCAAATGAAAACCATGTCAAAAGACCATTAGTCCCACCCATTCTCCAATACCAACATGCAAGGAAAAGGCAAAAAGAGAAAATAACAAATTAAATGAGCCTACCAGAATCTGTTTATTATATATACAACTTCCAGGACGGTTTAGATAAGATATACACATCAAGTAATAGGTTTTCATCGAGTACAAGTATTAAATTTCATTTTTGACTGACCTTAAAGTTCACATTTTTCCACAATTACAAGGGCATAAAAGGCATCTCATTATAAGAATGGACTGAAGTCAACAGTTTAAAGTATATTATATTACAGAATGCTTAAGAGAATTGGCAAATGGGAAAAAGATAATTAATTGGGTTGGTACATGATGTGTTGTGAATGGCAAGTTCATGCCATATATAAAATTGCCCCGTGGTCCCGCCTCTTTGTTATACATTGAAGATTCTTCTCTATCCATTTTATCTTCATGATTGAGCAATTTTGCTTTCAGAAGCAAAAATTCGGTTGAGCGTTGCAGCCAAGCGAATGCCGCCCTGCGCAATCCTCTTTTCCACAATAGGCAACCGAGAAAGAAAATACTCATCTGCAGTGTAAAATTTCAAGAATTACAGATCAATACAGAACATAATTCCCTTCAAGCAATAAAATATTCAATTAGTTGATCCTTGGGAAATTAACTCTGTTGCATAATTAGAATTTGGTACTTCAGCACGTCTCAGCACCAATTCCAGTGGCTTACCAACCTAACATGCAAGTGCATGTTATTGAGTTGGCCAAGCGGGTAACTGAAAATGTTTAAGAAGGTGGTCCAAAGAACCATAATTAGAACAACAATATCACCCGACAAATTGGAACAATCTTTTAGGTTGGTCTTTTGATTCAGCAGCTAAGCAAAGGGATATTGTTCATGTGACCAAATACTCATGAGTCATGAATGAGAAATTGTTGCCTAAACTTCAAGGATTCCCCTACTTTTTTGCTTAAAACTTTTTTTGTTCCAAAAATTATTACATACTGAAAAAATGACGGAAAACACATTCTCTTTTTTGCCCCATCACTAAACAGTTGGCCAAAAATAATGTCATAATAGAAAACTTTAATTCTCCCACAGTTAACCCTTGTCAAGCTCATAGGCAAGGCTAGGTCTCAGACACTTCCAAGCAAGCCTATAAGGCAAAAGTGGAAGCAGGACCAGTTTCTGCAGTAGCAGGGCTTACTGCATGCTCTGGATGCCTCCAAAAGTTCATTTTAAAACCCAATAATAAATCACCATATATCTCCATTTCGATTTTTGTAAAAGCACTTGCATTCTTCCTTCAGATGGAAGTCCTGAATTTTGAAAATTTCCAGCTAGGCCACAACTTGATGTCCTGTAAGTCATATTTGGATGAAATTGTACTACAAATTCTTGAATATGCTGCCCCAAGGCAATTTCCTAAATATGTATTTTGCATGATAAAAAAAACATGTTTTTCATGTGATTAAAGAAATACCTTCCAGGGTGGTTCCAGGTGTGGCATTCTTGTATGCAAACTTGCAAGCCAAACTAACACTTTCAGAAGCATAGCTGCACAGATTGAAAAAAGAAAATAAAATCATGCCAAATATTGCCTATTATTTGTTTACACATAAAACAAAATATCTTTCTTCTATGCACTGAGAAATTGGATATCAAGTTGAGAGCATCTGTGCGTGTGTGTATATTTCACCAACTATTGATCCAAAACAAAAAATGAATTGGACTCTATTAAACCCTATCCTATATAACGTCAAAGTGATATGATAGTAATAATAAAACCACTATTTGCATCCCTGATTCATCTTTTACTCCTACTTTTCTCTATGTTAATCATTTGGCATGGTATCAGGACTTCAGTCAAACAAGCCATACAGAGATAATCATATGTTAGATTACAATAATTATTAAAGTGCAATACCTAGTTTATCAGGATTTTCAATATTCATTCCGTTCAAATTGATAGGCACATTTTTCATTTCACAAAGATTAAAAAAAATAATTATTTTTATTGGAAATATAAATTTATATATGTTTTTCCTATTATACTCTTGTTTTAATATGAGATAAATTTAATAAGTAACATTAAATATATGTATAATAGAAATTTACCACATTAACTAATTTATTAAAACAGTAAGTAGACTATAATTTGATACAAATGAAAAAGGAAAGTATGTCTATCAATTTGGGATAGAAGGAGTAACTGACATATCAGACATTAATGCATTTTAAATGCAAAGAGAAGAACAAGAAAGGGCATGACTTACGGGTTTGGACAAACTGTGCGGTTATTTTGACAATATTCCCATTGAGGTAGTTGATTGGACCAACCTTCCTAACAATGGTGAAATAGAACAAATGAAAAAAGGCAATTGTAAAGATCAAAAGCTGTATATAACCCAAAGACAATAGTAAAGGATGAAATCATAGCCCAAAATGAGCTTCCTATGTACTTAGTTTGTAACTCAAAAGGAATAAAATACAAAAAGAATATCAAATGTTGTTGGAAAGTGATTCCACATCAAATAATTAAAATAATTTGAAGACTTATAATTGAGCAGATATCAGATCTAGTACAAGTCAATTGATTTTATGAAAGTGAATTTCAACACTTGTCCACTTATAAGTACATGTATGTAAGGGCCCATTAATATGATATTTGAGCTTCATGCCCAGACGAGCTGGATCCTGAGAGCCATGTCCAAGGCCCCGTTGTTAGACTAAGCAAGTGTCAACCAACCTGTTGATGTTGGGCCATTGGCCACCTCTAAATGAGTAGATATTGGACCTAGCACAAAACAATTGGTTTGCGCAAGTGGGCTATGCTTTCACATTGACAAGCAGTATCTGGGATTCTCATATTAACTAGCAGAAAGTCTAGGTAGAAGGAAAAGCAAATACCGTAATATTATTCTGAATGGCTCGTATCATGATTGCAAGATCTGAATTGTAGAATGTCTTCAAGGCTGACTCAATAATCATGGTATCCCATACCTGGAACAGGACAAACAGTATTAAAACTGATGGTAAATTAATGAGAATAAATGACACTGATTGTTACGTGTCTTTGCAAATTCCAAGATCTAAGTTGACCATTATTAGGAACAGCATTCTACAAAGGTCTTGTAAAGGTAAAGACAGTTTCAGGTGAGCGTATCAAATGATAGTTTCAGGCACAGCAAGATTTCCTCCATAGATCAAGAGAAATGATTTTCTTGACTGTATTACTGCTACAACATCACTTAGTTTAAATGGACCGATAACATAATATGACATATCTTATTACATATAACACGTCCAGTGTTTAAGCAGATCGCATTTTGTTGTAAGATGAAAATCAGTCTCCATCTCTCGCTGTATGTATGTGTGGATAGATTATAAAGACCTTACATGGTGCAGATTTGTCTTCCTGTGGTACCAATGAACTATTATTCTGTTTCCACCCAAATCTCCACTGAAACCAACATGCAGGGGCTATCAATACAAAACAAGTTAAGAAATCAGGGCAGCTTTGTGGTTCTGTACACAAAATATAAGTACTGTTAAAGAATAATCACATGAACAATACCAAAAATGAGTATCTCATGGATGAAGCAAGATGAATGATGGAAGAAGAGAGAGAGGGAAAAAAAACAAAAAAACTAGACTCCAAAATCAGGCATGGCATTCAATGCGATGCATAGATGGCCTCCCAAAATATTTCCTTTTTTCAACAAAGGCTGGCATCCTTCTAAAGGCTGCTTTTTCACTTCTTAAACTATTGACTTTTTCTTAAAAAACAATACAAATATATCTAGAAGAAGAACATAATTTGAAACTACTAGTTCATACAATTCAGTCATTTTCCCCACTTAATAATTATTCTCAATATTTTCAGCAAGAGGAGCAGAACCTGATGGACATCCCCAATAAAGTGGGCTAAAAACATAAGTGCCTCTGTTAAATTGTCTGCAATAAACATCGGAGAGTTTCCAAATCAGACAAAATTAGAAGAAATTCTATTATGTTATAGCAACTGAATGTGTCAAATTCAAATAAAATAGTGGTTTTACAATTGGACTTTGAATTGGAATCCTGATATGCTGATGTAAGTTGGCTTGTATAGTTAAAAATTGCTCCAGTTACGCATCTGTCTTTACGTCCAGCAGAGTCATGGCAATCCCCTAGAAGAAAGCCATAGACTGTCAGCGACAAACTAATTTATATGCATGTTTCTGTGATGATGAAGCTCATAAGGAAAATAGCAACCGTTTTCCATCATATAATATTGATAACAATATCATAGCTGAATCAAGGAGCATGAGCTGCGAGGATTACTTACTACAATATTCATAATTGCACCTGAAATCTGGAGTATCAATAAAGTGTAAGGCACTACTCCAGCGATAGTGGAATCGGATTTCATCAGCCCAGGAGCAAACAAATGCTAAGTCACCTTCAGCAGAATCTGGAAGCAATTCCTTGATTGCAGCCAGGGCATCTTCAGTTAAATATGCCTAAAGTATCAAAAAGTGACTCATTAGATGAGACGGATTGACTTTGTTCTGGACTAATTCCTGCCCAACTTTTATGCCCATCTTCCGAAATATCTCCCAGTCTCTACCACAAATGTCTCCAATAATCTCATAACCAGAAACGAATTGAGCTAAGTTATGGGTTAATTAATCTTATGAAGAACTTCATAAGAACACAGACTAGAAATTTCATAAGAAGGAGCTCATCTAAGTGGCGCATAACACAGAAAAGGCAACTAAAAAACTGGGAATTTGTTTAAAGCGATTCCATTAATCAAAAAGATAGAACTTCCCCATTTGGAAACGGCAATCAATTAACTGCTCAACTCAATCACGCATATTATTAAAACAAGAAACGTAAAATACTAACAACTACCGCAAAGAAAAACCCATAAATCCATAAACAAATTGATCACCATTTAACTAAAAAAAAATAAAGGAAAGAATAAAATTCCAACCTCCGCTATTTTGCAAGTAGCATAGTGGCCTTCCCTTCCCCATCCCAGAATTCCAGTGATCAACTGGAGAAAAATAAGCAGTGTACCAACCCATAACAGTTGAAAACCATTACCCATTATTGATTTTGAGCTCAAAATCAATCAATAAACTGCCAATAACAATTGAACTTCTGAGACAAAATGGGCAGCAATTATGAGGATGATTGGCAATTAGAATCTACCATCTGGCTTAGACAAATTATATATATCTATTCCCAACTCGATCATGTTATCCATTTTCCTTTTATTTATTAGATAAGAAGATGTTGAACCTCAAGCAAGCATTGCAGTTGTAATTTTATATATGAAGGAAGGTAAGAATACCTAAATTATCAGCGTTAATTTAAACAAAACGCACAGGAAAGTCAGTACTTTTGACATGTCGTTTTGTTGTGAGTTCACCATCTTCTAAATTAAAGTAATTTATTTGAACAAAAAAAACGACGCAACGTGGAATAGGGTATTTGTACGTTTGATGTTGCAACTACAACAACGTCGTATATTTTGGGTGTATTGTGGGTATTAATTCCAAACACAAAAACGACTAAAACCATGCTCTGACGATTAAAATGACGATACTACAATTTCTATGCGAGGAAGAAATCAAGAAACAATTGACTCTTATCTGTAACTTAAAACGACATGTAGTCTGAGTACTTCAGGCATCCACTTCCATTATCAAATGAAAAAGCAACTTGAAAAATGGGGCAGAAAGTAAATGCAGAGACGATAACTGTTAATCATAAAAGTTAACACATAAGTTATGCATATTACAGAATGCTTAATAAGAGAATTGGCAAATGGGAAAAAAGATCATTAATTGGGTTGGTACAGAAGTGTTGTGATTAGTAAGTTCATGTCATATTAAATGGTCCTGCAATCTTTCATTTATGTTAATGCATTGAATTAAGATGCTTAATTACTGCTTCAAAAAAAACAGATGTTTAATTACTAGCAATTTATTTGGAATTTTTACTATAATGTGAAAGCATCACAGTTTACTAAAATATGAGATTTATTTTCATTATACCAATTTATAAAAGTCAAATATCAAACTGAAAGTCTAATTTTTACTAAAATATGAAAGTCTAATTTTAAAATTGATACTTTAATTTTTTTTTTTAAATTTCAATTTCACTCCAATCAAAACTAAGACTTTCAATTTGAGTCTTTTTTTTTTCCTTTTTTAAACTAATTGAAAATGAAACAAAAGGTTTGGGTTTAAGTGAATATCACATTAAAGCCTCCTGTCTTTAATTAGAAATTTTATTTTTTAAAACAAAATTTAATTATTTTTTAAAAAAAAACCATTTCTTGAAAATTTTTAATTTTTTTTTATTTTAACACATAAAATTCATTTCACCTATTTAAAACTATTTCACGATTTAAAAAAAATATATCCCTAGTTAATTAAAATTAATAATAATACTAATTAAAATTAATAATAATAATATAATTATAATTAATGACAACATGATTATAATTATTAATAAATATAATTAATAATTATATAATTGATAACAATAAAATTAATAAGAATAGTATAATTATAATTAATAATTATATAATTAACAATAATAATAAATAATAATTATATTGGGCCCAAATATAATTAATAATTATATAATTATCATTAAAAAATTTACAATTAATAATAAATAGGTGGAATAAATTTTATATGTTAATTAATAATAAATTATAAGCTTCGATTTGGCCATAATAATAATAATAATAATGAGTCAGATTAATTAAAATTAATAATAACACTAATTAAAATTTATAATGATAACATAATTATAATTAATAACAATATGATTATAATTAATAATAAATATAATTAATAATTATATAATTAATAATAATAATATAACTAATTATTATTATATTCGGCTCAAATAATTAATAATTATATTTTGGGTCTAAATATAATTAATAATAATATAATTATAATTAATAATTATATAATTGATAATAATAAAATTAATAATAGTAAAATTATAATTAATAATAAATATAACTAATAATAATTAATAATAATAAATAATTATTATTATGTTGGACCCAAATAATTATTATTATATTTGGGCCCAAAAATAATTAATACTAATATAATTATAATTATAATAACAACACATAATAATATATTTATTGTTAATTATATAATTGATAATAAGTATATTATTTTTATTATTAATTATATGATATATTTATTAGTTATATATTTATTATTTATTATTAATTATATGGTATAATTATTAATTATATTTGAGCTAAATATAATTGTTAATTATTTGGGCCAATATAATTATTAATTATTGTTATTATTAAATTATAATTATATTATTATTAATTATATTATTATCAATTATATAATTATTAATTATATTTATTATTAACTATATAATTATTAATTATAATTATATTATTGTTAATTATATTTGGGTTCAAAATATAATTATTAATTATTTGGCCCCAACATAATTATTATAATTATTGTTATTATCAATTATATAATTATTAATTATAATTATATTATAATTATCAATTATATATAATTATTAATTATAATTATTATTAATTATAATCATATTTCTATTAATTTTGTTATTATTAATTTTAATTAATTGGAGAAATAATTTTTTTGAAATGGTGAAAAGATTTTATGTTAGAATTAATTTTATATTGATTAAAATTAATCATAAATGTGGGCTAAATATATTTAATATTTAAATGTGTATTGCAGTCAAATTAAAATAGTCAAATTAAAGTTTTGATCTAATTGGGATTGTTGACTATTGAGGTGTCCTATTCGTAATAGGATTATAAGTGTAGAGACCGATAAGAATTTCTGTTTTGTTGAAGGACCAAAATAGAAATTAATCATCATTTATTCAATTATAAATAAGGGGTCGTGGTCTCCGGGGGAACATAATAATTTTAGAGAACATTACATTCCTTCAGTAGTGCTTCCGCATAATCTAAAGTGTGTATCCCCTAGAAGGCGACAAACCCCAGAATCGTCTTCAGCATCAACATACGATGATGTCAGGTACGCAATTATACCCTTTGCAATTTAATTTGAATAATCTAGTGATCTATGCATATTTTATGCTTTAGGAGAATTAAGTTTTCTTCCCCTTTCATTTAGGGGAATCAGGTTTTCTACCCCTTTCAATTGGTATCAGAGCCCTATACTAGGTTGCTAGATTTTCCGATTAAATTGCGGTATTGATTATTGTTTTGATTCTAAAAAATTAATTCGGTGATTGTAATTTTCTAGAATTAATTTGGAATCAAAATTAGTAATCTGAAATCAATTTTGGTTTGATTTGTTTTTTGGATTAAATTACTGAGATTATTTAATTAATTCTGAAAAAATCAAATTTTTTAGACTTCAATTTTGGGTTTGTGATTTTTTCTGGAATTAATTAATTTAGTTAATTAATTATGTAAATTAATTAATTAAAAAAAAAATTTGTTCTTCGTTTTGGTTTAGAAGAACACAGTAAACGTTTAAATTTTTTTTTGTTCTTCGTTTTGGTTTAGAAGAATACAGTAAACGTTTAAAAAAAAAATTTTTGTTCTTCGTTTTGGTTTAAAAAAACATAGTAAACGTTTAAAAAAAAAATTTACCTTACTCCTTTTCATTTTTTTTATTATTTATTTTTTTATTTTTATTTTAAAAAAAATTCATTTAATTTTAAAATTGCAATTTTGATTGTAATTTAAAATTTAATTCAACTGAGTTTAAATTTTGATATTTTAGTCCTGATTGTGTTTAATATTTTAATAATAAATTAATTAAAGCAAAAAGTCACCAAAGTGACCTCTATTGTCTAAATTGATTTATTTGGAATATTAGACAGGTGTATTAAAATTCATTGCGGGTAGCATACCGGCTCAAAAGAAAGTTGTTTTCTGGCTGAATTGAGAATATATTGAGGTAATAAATATGTGATAATTATTATGTGTTCATCCATGTGGATAATAAATCGGCCCAAAGGAAGGTTTATTATTTGACAGGACTGAATTGTCAATATTTGATTACTGCGTTAAGATACCAATTACAGTTAATATTTTATGTCCAAAGATGAGAATATTAATGTTGTGTTCGGTATCTTGTTTCCAATATTTGAACTCTACTTATTTGATTTGTTTCAATTTTTGTGGATTGTGAGCTTATGTCATTTATTTATTATTTATTTTCTCTGGATTCAGCTAGCATGCCGTGTAATTTCAACTTTGTCCCTATGAATGAAAATACTGATAATAAGACTGCTGATAAGGGAAAATATTTGATTTTAGTCTGTTCTGAAGTTAATTTAACTTCGGTACCTAGAAACACTTGGTGGATAGATTCTAGTGCTACTAGTCACATAAGTGTTTCAATGCACGGTTGCCTAAGTTACCGAAAGCTAACTGACGGTGAAAGATACGTTTATATGGAAACTGACGAACCGGTAGAAGTAGAGGCAATATGACATTTTAGATTGCGTTTAAGAACTGAAAATTTTTTGGATCTAGTAGATACTTTTGTTATTCCGTCTTTTAGGCGGAATTTAATTTCTGTTTTCCATTTGGACAAATTTGGTTTTACTTGTTCATTTGGAAACAATAAAGTTACTTTATCTATGGATTCAAAAATTTTAGGTACTGGTTTCTTGTACGCACTTCATAATCTATATATGTTAGATATCGATGCCTCTTATAATGAGACCCTGCAAGTTAGTACTATAGGTACCAAAAGGAAGCTGAATATGGATAACTCAGCTGCTCTATGGCATAGACGTTTGGGTCACATATCCAAATCTAGAATAGAGCATCTTGTGTCAAATGATATCATAAATACACTTGATTTCACATATTTGGACTCCTGTGTTGAGTGTATTAAAGGGAAACAGACTAAACAAAAAAGATTAGGTGCCAATAGGTCATCAAACGTCTTAGAGTTGATACATACGGACATCTGTGGCCCATTCCCTACAGCAACTAGGAATGGTCAAAGATACTTTATATCATTCATAGACGATTACTCACGTTATGAGTACCTATATCTCATTCATGAGAAATCTGAGTCTCTGGACGTTTTCAAATCTTATAAGGCCGAAGTTGAAAATAACCTCTGAAAGAAGATTAAATCTGTTAGATCTGACCGTGGAGGTGAGTACTATGGCAGATATGACGGTTCAGGTGAACAACGTCCAGGGCCATTTGCTATTTTCCTGCAGGACTGTGGTATAGTTCCTCAATACACCATGCCTGGTACACCCAGCATGAATGGTGTATCTGAGAGACGTAACAGGACTCTTATGGATATGGTTAGAAGTATGATTAGTCATTCTTCTTTACCCGAGTCTCTGTGGGGAGAAGCATTAAAGACAGCAGTTTGTCTTCTTAATAGAGTACCAACTAAAGCAGTTACAAAAACACCTTATGAGCTTTGGACTGGACGCAAGCTCAGTCTAAAGCACCTTCATGTTTAGGGATGTCCTGCTGAGGCTAGGCCTATAGGCCTAATGAGACAAAATTAGACTCCAAAACTGTTAGTAGCTACTTTGTTGGTTATTCTGAGCGATCTCGGGGTTTTAAGTTTTATAATCCTACTTCCATATCTATTTTTGAAACGGGAATTGCAACATTCTTTGAGGATGTTGAGTTTGGGGGGAGAAATAAGGTTAGAAACATTGTCTTTGAGGAGGGATCGAGTCAGGAACACTCAGTGTCGATTCCTATCTTTGCTCCTGGGACTGTTCAGGTTCCTAGAATTATTAATATCCCAGAAGCAATTCCGGATCCAATACAAGACAATGTTGATCAACTTCCCCATCAGGATGAAGAAGTTGTTCTTCCTCAAGTACAAGCTTAACAACCTTAAGAATTTGAGCCAGAACCTGTGCCTTTAAGGAGGTCTACTAGAGAGAGAAGAAATGCTATTCCAGATGATTATGTAGTATATCTTCAGGAACATGAGGACACTGTAGACATGGTGGAAGATGATCCAATCAGCTTTCATCATGTCATGCAGGATTCCAACTCTCATAAGTGGATTGAGGCAATGAGTGAAGAATATAAATCTATGCAAGACAATCAAGTTTGGGATCTTGTTCCATTACCTGAAGGAAAGAAACCCATTGGTTGCAAATGGATATTTAAAACCAAGAGGGGTTCTAAAGGTAATGTGGAAAGATATAAGGCACGTCTTGTAGCTAAGGGCTTCACTCAGAATGAAAGGATTGACTATAAAGAGACTTTCTCTCCAGTTTCATCGAAGGACTCTTTTAGTACAATCATGGCTCTAGTTGCACATTTTGATCTTGAGTTACATCAAATGGATGTGAAGACTGCGTTTCTCAATGGAGACATTGATGAAACTATCTATATGGTGCAGCCAGAAAACTTTGTGTCTGGAGACCCAAAGCGACTGGTATGCAGATTAAAGAAATCCATTTATGGACTCAAGCATGCTTCTCGTCGGTGGTACTTCAAGTTCCATGAAGTAGTTGTCTCTTTTGATTTTGAGACAAATGCTGTGGAAGATTGTGTGTATCACAAGTTCAGTGGGAGTAGGTTTATCTTTTTGGTCTTATATGTGGATGACATATTGCTTGCTACTAACTGTAAGGACTTGCTGCACGAGACCAAAGTCTTTCTCTCAAAACACTTTGAGATGAAAGATTTAGGTGAAGTTTCTTTTGTATTAGGGATTTAAATACATCGAGACCGTACTCGAGGTATTCTTGGATTATCACAAAAAGGCTATATTGAGAAAGTGCTCAAGAGATTTAGTATGCACAACAGTAGACCAATTGATACTCCAGTTGCTAAAGGAGATAAATTCAGTCTTGATCAGTGTCCAAAGGGTGAACTTGAGATTCAGGAGATGCAGAAGATTCCTTATGCGTCTGCAGTTGGGAGTCTGATGTATGCTCAAGTTTGCACTCGTCCAGATATTTCATTCATAGTTGGTATGTTAGGGCGATATCTCAGCAATCCAGGAATGGATCATTGGAAAGCAACCAAAAGAGTCTTGAGATATCTTCAAAGAACTAAGGGACATATGCTCACATACAGGCGATCAGATCAGCTTGAGATCATTGGGTATACTGATTCTGATTTCGCGGGATGCCAAGACAGTCGAAAATCCACTTCAGGCTACATATATCTCTTGGCTGGTGGTGCTATTTCTTGAAAGAGTGTGAAACAAACTCTAGTAGCTACCTCCACCATGGAAGCAGAATTTGTAGCAACCTATGAGGCATCCAATCAGGCAATCTGGCTGAGGACTTTGTCACAGGGCTGCGTATTGTGAATGGCATTGAAAGGCCATTAAAGTTATACTGTGATAATAACTCAGTAGTTTTATTCTCCAATAACAACAGAAGCTCTTCTCGATCGAGACACATTGGGATAAAGTTTCTGGCTGTGAGGGAGAGAGTGCAGAGTGGACAGATATCCATAGAGCATATTGGAACGAACTCCATGATTACGGATCCGCTCACTAAGGCTGTGATACCGAAAGTTTTTCATGAGCACACTACTCATATGAGTGTCACATTATTTGAGACTGATTAGTTTCAGTGGGAGTTTGTTCATTATGGTTACATTATATTTGTGTATGCTCTGTTTTGTTATGGATATATTTTGTTATGTACATTCAGTTTATGCAGAAAATAAATTTTTTATTTTGTTACACTCTGTATTATTATTGATTGATCTCACTAAAGTGTGACCAGTTGGAAACAGGCATGATTAGATCACATTACATGTAGTTTCCATGCTACACTCCTATTATTGATCTATGTCATTTGAGAGTATTGGTAATGTGATTGATGGTGGTTTGAGTCACGATGAATGTGGCGACTGGCCCTTCAGTCCTTTATCGATATAATCAATGGACGAGATTGTTTGAGGCACCTTCAGTATGACTGCTTTTATGAGCTCATTAAGGTATATACATTTACATTTAATATATGTTAGCCCAAGTGAGAGATTGTTAGAATTAATTTTATATTGATTAAAATTAATCCTAAATGTGGGCTAAATATATTTAATATTTAAATGTGTATTGCAGTCAAATTAAAGTTTTGATCTAATTGGGATTATTGACTATTGAGGTGTCCTATTCGTAATAGGATTATAAGTGTAGAGACCGATAAGAATTTCTGTTTTGTTGAAGGACCAAAATAGAAATTAATCATCATTTATTCAATTATAAATAAGGGGTCGTGGTCTCCGGGGGAACATAATAATTTTAGAGAACATTACATTCCTTCAGTAGTGCTTCCGCATAACCTAAAGTGTGTATCCCCTAGAAGGCGACAAACCCCAGAATCGTCTTCAGCATCAACATACGATGATGTCAGGTACGCAATTCTACCCTTTGCAATTTAATTTGAATAATCTAGTGATCTATGCATATTTTAGGTTTTAGGGGAATTAAGTTTTCTTCCCCTTTTATTTAGGGGAATCAGGTTTTCTCCCCCTTTCATTTTAATTATGTGAAATGAATTTTATGTGTTAAAATAAAAAAAAATTAATTTTTTAAAATTTTCCTGGGAGGGTATTTTTTTTTTAAAAAATTAAAATTTGTTTTTAAAAAAAATTAAAATTTCAAATTAAAGCCTATTAGCTCCATATTCACTTAAACCAAAATTTTTTATTTCGATTTCAATTAATTTAAAAAAAATTACTAAAATCAAAATGTTAATTTGATGTTTAACTTTCAGTTTGAGTAAAAAAAATTAAAGCATCAAACCGAAAGTTAAATTTTCGGTTTGATGTTTGACTCTCGCATGCTCATTATAATAAAGGCAAGCCCACCAACATTTTAATAAATTATAGGATTTGCTCCTATATTTTAGTAAAAACCCGTCTATTTTATCTTCATGCTTGAGCAATCTTGATTTGAGGATCAAAAATATTGTTGAGAGTTGCAGCCAAGCGAATGCCACCTTGTGCAAGCCTTTTCTTCACAATAGACAACCAAGAAAGAAAGTAATCATCTGCAGTATAAAATACCAAGAATTAAAGAACAAATATCATCACAATTCACTTTGAGCAATCAAAATCATTTAGTTTATACTTAGAAACAACGGTGTTTAATAGTATGAATTTGGCTGTCTCCTACTTAATTATTTGCTTTACATAATAACAAACTAATTAAGTTAACTGTACATATTTCATGTAACTTCTTACGTAATTAAGTACCTTCCAGGATAGTTCCACATGTGACATTGTTGTATGCAAACTTGCATGCCAAGCTAATGCTTTCAGAAGCATACCTGCACAATTTGAAAAAGCAGAAGAAAATCAAATATATTAATAAATGGAATTTCATTATTCTATGCAATGAGTAAATTAGATATTAATGCAAAAGAGTAGAACAAAAAAGAGCATAAACTTACTGGTTTGGACAAACTGTGCGGTTGTTTGGACAATATTCCCATAATGGGAATTGATCGGAGCAATCTCCTAACAAAGTGAAACAGAACAAAATGGAAAAGGAAATTGCAAATTGCAAATATCAAAACTGGAATATACAACTCAACATCAAACTGTAAAGGAATGTACTCATGATCGCCCAAAATGAGCTTCCTAGGCACCTAATTAGTTTTTAATTGTCAAAAGAATCAAATACTCAAATGAATTCTAAGTATATTATTTGATAAATTGTTGCAGAGGATAATGGAGTATAATGCATTCAACACACAATATGTTATACTCTATTACTGTCTACCGGACATACTCTTGAATAATAATAAAAGTACATACCTTAATTATCCTCAAAAGTTAGAAGCATTTCTCTAGCACATGAGATCCTCTAATTAAGAATCAGAAACACTAGGCAGAAGGAAAAGCATACCGTGATATTATTAAAAATGGCTTTTATCATGATCGCAAGATCTGAATCAGAGAATGTCTTCGAGGCTGACTCAATAATCATGTTATCCCATACTTGGATTAGAGCAATAGTATTGAAACTGATGGTAAACCAAAGATCAGGGTGGCGTTATTTGTGCTAATTCCAGAATCCAGGCTCAAATTTTGACCATTATACGGGAAACCATCCTACACAGGTAAACTGTGAAGATAAAGAAACAGATTTATGTTAATTTCAAAAGGAAATCCAATGATAGTTTCAAGTACTATACTTTAATATGTAGAAAATCTTCTTCATTCATTCTGTATAGACTACAAAAAAACTTACATGATGTAGATTTGTCTTCCTTCTGTACCAATAGACTGCTATTGTATTGCCACCCAAATCTCTAGTGAAACCAACATGCAAGGGCTGTCATTAGAAAAAAAATTCATTAATCATGTTGTTGAAAAAATTACGCAAATTTTTCTATAAGTCAGATTAGTGAGAATGAGAAATGATAATGAAAATAATATATACACAAAATTGATAACGGAGTTCGATCAATTGTGTCTACGTCTTCGTACCTGCTGTAGATCTTTTAACTAAAAAGAGAAAAATTATATAAAATGTTTACAACACTCATAACCCACAACCCAATTACACACAAGAAAATTACTCTCAATTTTCTTTCACCAAAGCTTTTCTCTCTTGAGTTTTTTTTTCTCTCAAAACTCTAGCTAATGGATTTTTCTTTGAAATTTAATTGATTTATAAATAGCTATTGGGGTGCTCTATTTATAGATGAAGAAGTGCCTAAATTTTCTTGGTTATTAGCCAACCATTCCTTAATGTCTTTGGTTGTTGGCCAACTAAATTTGACAACCAAATATTTCTTTGGTTGTTGGCCAACCAAGCTTGACAACTAAATATTTCTTTAGTTATTAGCCAACCAAGCTTGATAACTTTAACCAATAATCTCCCACTTGAAGACTAATTTCAATCTATCCTCACGCCTTTGTTGCAGTCTTTCTGGTCTTGTTACTTTAATTAGCCAACAGAAGTCGAACACAACTTCAGTTTATCGATAGTCAATATCTTTGTTAACATATCCGCTGGATTCTTATCGCCTTGGATATTTTTCAGTATTAACACATCATCTTTCAATAAAGATCTGATTAAGTGATAACGAAGTCCAATATGCTTAGTTGTAGAATGAGATGCTGAATTCTTTGTTAAGTTTATTGCACTTTGACTATCACTATGCAAGACATTCTTCTCCTATTTGAATCCCAACTCAGTTAACAAACCTTAAAGCCATATCATCTCTTTACTAGCTTCAGTCACTGCTATATTTTCAACTTCTGTAGTGAATAAAATGACAATCTTTTGTAACTTTGACATCCAACTAATAACTATATTTTCAACAATAAATATATAACTGGTGATACTTTTCCAGTGATCGACTTCACCTTCAAAGTTTGCATCTACGTAGCCTTGTACTTTTAACTCTCCTTTCCCAAAGTACAAACACTTTTCTGTGGTGCCCCGTAGATATCTTAAAATTTATTTTACAGCTTCCCAATGAGCTTTCCCTGAATTTAATATAAACATGCTCACAACTCCTACTGCATAGTCATTGTCTGGTCTTGCGCAGACTATTGCGTACATCAAGCTTCCAATAGCTGAAGTGTAAGGAACCTTAGCCATGAGTTCTCTCTCTTCATCTGTCTGAGGAGATTGATCCTTAGATAGACGAAAGTGACCAGTCAATGGTGTCCTGACTAGCTTGGTATCACTCATATTGAATTTTTGTAAAACACGGTTGATGTACTCTGCCTGAGATAACTATAAAATTCTTTTTTGCTTATCTCTTATGATTTGCATTCCAAGAATCTTCTTTGCTGGACCTAAGTCTTTCATATCAAATTTCTTTGACAATTATTACTTTAATCCTCTGATATCCTCCATATCTGAACCTACTACTAATATGTCATCGACATAAAGTAGTAAAATAATATAACTGGAGCTATATCTCTTGAAGTAGCAACAGTGATCGGCGTTGCACCTCTGGAATCCTTCCTTATGCATGAAGCCGTCAAACTTTCTGTACCATTATCTTGAGGCTTGTTTCAATCCATACAAGCTCTTCTTAAGTTTGCACACCATGTTTTCCTTCCCTTTTTCTTAAAAATCTTTTAGCTGGTGCATATATATCTCTTCATCTAAATCTCCATGAAAAAATGCAATCTTTACGTCTAATTGTTCAAGATGAAGATCTTCAATGACAACAATGCTCAACACCAATCTGATAGTATTGAGCTTCACAACTAGAGCAAAAATATCAGTATAGTCAATTCCTTCCTTCTACTGGAATCGTTTGTGTAACACCCTTATACCCTATATACGTACAATACATATTTTCAACATATGTAAAATACGCATATATGGTATAAAAATGTCACAGACCGATTTAATAATAATTTTTACATTTCTGTTTTAAGATTTCAAATACTAATATATAAAATAAATAGTATATAAAAATTCTTTACTTGTTATAGGAATCTAAAATGAATATTTTATATGAAAATCTCTGGGAAAAATTCGCTAGAGTTTTGTTTGTAATTTAAACGTTTCCAAACTTTAACAAAACACAACCTGCATAAAACAAACACTCCAAATAAAATCAATTTACCAATTCACCAATACTTCTCAATTTCTCCATATTTTCTCAAAATACTTATATATAGGTATATATATATCAACATTATATATAAAATCCCATCTTAAACAAAATTATTCAAATCATTCTTTACAATTTACAATATATGCTTCAAAAACATATCATAACATACATAATATAAAAAATGTACATGCTGGCAACTGACTCTGATATTGATGTACCTAAAACAACTCTTCAAGCTTAATAAATACAAATCTAGACCCGACCAAGTCTAGTAAAACTCTCTGGCTCTATCAAAACGTCCATGACACCTGCGCAACGAATTACAATCGCGCTAAGTCGAAGCCTAGTGGTACAAACTTTGATAATAATAAAAATATAAAGTAATGCCAATACACAATACATATAGAGGTCACATCATTTCACTTTATTATATTTTTTAAATATTTCATACTCACAACTCATAATATTATATTGCTCAATTGTATCACAATTCATAATTCACATTAAAGCAAAGACAAGCATGGGCCCAAAAAGGATCTAATATGCTATTCAAATTTTAGAGTTACTGCTTTGGTCCATAATGATACCATGTGTCTAGCCCGTAGGCAATATATATATCCATGGATAATATAACAGTCTCAGTCTCTTGGACCTCAACCCGGCTAGACCCTTAGGCCCCAGTATCTTGGTCCTCAACTAAGCTAGACTGCTACGATTTTTGAGGCTTACGACCCGGTCTTTTCACCTGCCCAGCAATTCATAGGCATGCCGCCAAACCTAGAACTCTGAAAATTGAATAACATACTAGGCACATAATTAATTCATTTATCTCATTATCAAATACTTTCACAATTCATTTCTCATTTTATTTCTCATAATCAAACTAGGCTCATTGCTTTATTACCTGCACGGTCTTATAACAGCTGGTCTATTGGGCCTTTTCTCCCGTAGGTGGACCGTAGTCCCAGCCCTCAACCCTGCAGGCCTGGTAGAAATGGTACTGGATTGTGCTCACTGGCTCTCTTAAGGGAGAGGTCAGGTGTTCGATCCAGGGAGGCAACTCCTTTGGGAGCCAAATAAATAAATCCTGCTGGAGAGCCCGCGAGGGCAGTCCAATACTGTGGCGGCCTGCCGGGTTGAAGGCTGGGACTACGGTCCACCTACGGGAGAAAAAGCCCAATAGACCAGCTGTCGTATGATCGTGCAAGTGGGGTCGTTACAGTTTGACAACTAGTCGGGCTTTGTATCTCTTGGAACCATCATGCTCCTCTTTCACCCTGTACACCCATTTGTTGTGAAGTGCCTTCTTTCCAACATGTAGCTCAGCTAGTTTTCATGTCTGGTTAGAGATCAAAGACTTCATCTCATCTTTCATGGCAAGCTCCCACTTATTAGCATCTTTAGTGTGACAGGCTTCATCATAGCATTCAGGCTCCCCTCCATCAGTCAACAACAAATAGTTCATGTATCTCCTATTAGGAACATGAGGCCAAGAAGACCTTCTCAATACAAGAGTTGGAATAAGAGGTTGTGGTGTGTCGGACTGCTGCACACTGCTTTGTCCAATTAGTTCCTCTAGCTGAGGACTTGCTACAATTGGTTTCGTCACGGGACTATTGGGGAGATCATCTGCATCTGCAAATATTGGCTTACTTTTCTTCGAGTTGCTAGCATCCTTTTTATGCATGTCTTTGTATATCACTTGTTCATTAAAAATCACATCTCTACTGCGGATCACCTTCTTATTTTCATCATCCCAAAGGTTATAGCCAAACTCATCTTCGCCATAGTCGATGAGGGTGCATTTCTTGAATTTGAGATCAAGCTTATTTCTTCCTTGATCACTAATATGCACATAAGCTACACAACCAAAAACTCTTAGATGTGATAATTTTACCTCTTTTCCCCTCCATACCTCTTCGGGTATTTTGTGCTCCAATGAAATTGATGGGCCTCGATTGATTAAGCAAGTTGTTGTGTTGACTGCTTCTGCCTAGAATTATTTTGGTAGTCCTGACTGTATACAAATGTTTCTGACTTTTTTTTTTGTCAATGTTCGATTTATATGCTCAGCTATACCATTATGTTGAGGAGTACCCGGCACGGTTCTCTTCATTCTGATCCCGTGCTCATAACAGAATTTCTTGAATCTGATGTCTTCATATTCACCTTCATTGTCGGTTTTGAGCCTTTTAATCTTCAAACCTGTCTCATTTTCCACCATAGCTTTCAATCTCCTGAAAGTCTCAAACACAATGGATGAAGTTATCGTTGGTCCCCAAACATCAGAGTGAATGAGCTCTAGTCTTTCCTTCTTTGTGGTTCTACCACTTGTCTGAAAGTTGACCCTCTTCTACTTTCCAAGTACGCAATCTTCGTACATATCTATGTCAACTGACTGTAGACCAAGAAGTTTTCCTTTTGAGTGCATAATTTTCATCTCTTTCTCTCTCATATGGCCAAGTCTCTGGTACCATAAATTGAGATTTTCATTTTTTGATGTAACTGCAATTGAACAGCGTGCCCCTGCTGTCATGTAAAGAGTACGACTCTTTTTGCCTCGAGCAATCGTCATTGCACTCTTTAAAATCTTTCATTCATCACCATGGAAGATCATAGTATAGCCTTCACTAGCCAATTGTCCTACTGAGATTAAGTTCTTTCTCAAGTCGGGAATATGCCCGACATCTTTTAGCTCCTAACAAACCCGTTTAACTTAATCTTCACTATATGTTTACCAATAACATCACAAGATTGATCATCACCAAGGTATACCTTTGCAAGATTTCCGGGGACATACCTCTCAAAAAATTCTTTCTGTGAAGCAGTGTGGAATGATGCTCCAGAGTCTAACACCCAACACTCGTCATTGTTCTCCAAAGAACATATCAACGCATCATCTTTTCCTAAGGTGGAAGCAATATTTATCTCTACCTTTGTCTCCTAGTCCTTCGATGCACTCTTGCACTGATTTTTATATTATTCAATCTTTCCATAATTTCAACACTCGATGGTCTTTGAGCTATGAGAATTGTTGAGATTTTTAGATTTGGACCTCATGTCCATTGATCTACCGCGATATTTGTCATGCCTTTCTACTCTGGTTGAATTTTTTCTTCTTTACTCCGTATGCAAAACTGAAGAGGCTGATGATTCTCCTGACTCTCTCCATTGGATCTCTTCACTAAGAACCATATTACGAACATCATCAAATTTCAACTTATTGCTTCTTGATGAGCTACTCACGGTCGTGACAGTAACATTCTAACTTTCTGATAGAGAAGACAAAAGTATTAATGCTCGTATTTCTTCATCAAATTCGATTCCAACTGAACTCAACTGGGTTGTAACTGTGTTAAGTTCATTTAGATATTGAGCTACCGATGCGTCTTCCGTCATCCGCAAATTAAATAACTGCCTTATTAAATAAACTTTGTTAGAAGCTGATGGCTTCTCATACATACTGGAGAGAGCCTTCATAAAATCTACCGTGATTTTTTCTTTTGCTATGTTGAAAACAACATTGCGGGATAGCGTCAATCAGATAACTCTGAGAGCTTGTCTATCTTGAAGTTTACAATCTTCTTCCTTCATATCATCTCGCTTCTTATCAGAGAGAGGTTGATATAGATTTTTTTTGGCACAGGTAATCTTCTATCTGCATCTTCCAGAACCTAAAATCTGCGCCATTGGACTTTTCAATTTTCACCTTCCCTTTGTCTGCAACCATTGCTCCCACTCGAATCTGGCTCCTTCTGGATCATTTCTGATAATTCTTGCATACCACCATGTATTAGAACACCTCCGTCGATAAATCGGTACCGCCGACAAAATTTTACTATTTATGAAATTTATTATTCATATAAATACTACCATTGCAGGAAAAAACTGACAGATTTCACCAAAGCTCCGATACCAGTTGTTGAGAAAATTACGCAGATTTTTCTATAAGTCAGATTAGTAAGAATAAGAAATGACAGCGAAAAATAATACACACACAAAATTAATAACGGAGTTCGGCTAATTGTGTTTACGTCTCCGGACGTGCTGCAAATCTTTTTACTAAAAGGAGAAAAATTATATAAAATGTTTACAACATTTACAATCCACAACCCAATTACACACAAGAAAATTGTTCTCAATTTTTTTCACCAAAGCTTTTCTCTCTTGAGTTTTTTTTTCCTCAAAACTCTAGCTATTGGATTTTTCTTTGAAATTGAATTGATTCATAAATAGCTATTGGGGTGCTCTATTTATAGATGAAGAAGTGCCTAAATTTTCTTGGTTGTTGGCCAATCATTCCTTAATCTCTTTGCTTGTTGGCCAACTAAGCTTGACAACCAAATATTTCTTTAGTTGTTGGCCAACCAAGCTCGATAGCTTTGACCAACACGTGTAGCTGATCATTGGATTTGGAAATGAAAAATGAAAAAACTATATTTTGAGAATTATAGTTAATATTTTAAGCAAGAGGAGAAGAACCTGATGGACATCCCCAATAAAATGGGACAAGAACATAAGTTCCTCGGTTTAATTGTCTGCAATAAACATTGGCAAGTTCCCAAAATATTACACAAAGTTAGAAGGCACTTGCATGTGTCAAAGTCAAATAAAATAGCAGATCTTACAACTAGACACTATATTGGAATACTGGTATGCTGATATAAGCTGGTTTGTATAGTTGTAAATCGCTACAGTTACACATCTGCCTTTATGTTCGGCAGGGTCGTGACAATCCCCTAGAAGAAAGCAAGAGATCATCACTAGACAAAGTAATACACATACATATATAGTTGAACTAAACTTAGTGACATGGTTGATGAGGATTACTTACTAGAATACTCATAATTACACATGAAATCTGGTGTATTAACATAGTGTAAAGCACTGCTCCAGCGATATCGGAATCTGATACAAGAGCAAACAGATGCAAAATCACCTTCAGCAGAATCAGGAAGCAATTCCTTGATTGCAGCTTGAGTATATTCAGTTAAATACTCCTGTAAAGCATTAACAAGTGATTCACAAGACTCGCTAAATATATATTAACCACCACCCACTAAGTAAAAAAATCATAAATATAACATTGTATTCAGTCAAACAGATTATTAGTGATCAAACGAAGAAAAAGTGAAATTCTTACCTCTGCAATTTTACAAGTAGCATAGTGGTCATTCTTTCCACACCCCAGGATTCCAGTAACCAATTGGAGAAGAATAAGTACTTTCCCAACCCATTGAACCTGTGACTCATAACCCATTATTGATTTTGTCTTCAAATCATTCAATAAACTATCAATTACAGTTAAACTTGAGAGAAATCTATTTATAGTTGCAGCAATTAGGACGGTGATTAGTAGTGGCCAATTATAATTATAATTATAATTTATAACTTTTTTAAGGCCCAGCATGCATCCTGTGCATGGTCTAATAAAATTATACATCTTCGTTTATCCTCTAAATTGCACATGTTATTCTTTCAAATAAATAAATAAATAAAATTGCATATATTATCTGTACCAGAGCTTTGACCTTTTTTTTTTTGATAAATAAATCAAAGGCATTTTTTATTCTATTTTAGAAGAATAAATATTGAAAATTATTGAATTTTTAAAAATAAATTTAAATTAACTTTATGATCACATCGCTGTCATATCTCCACAGAATTATCTCTAATATCCTTTTATTAATTGTCTAATAAGAGGATGGCTAGCTGAGCCTGTCATTCGAAAAAGACCATCTCAAGATGCGCGGGTAATTTATTCCTACCGTTTTTTTTATCGTTGTTGGCCTTCTAATTGTACTACCCATGCAATGCAAACCGCGCGGTTTTTGTTTATTATTATTATTTTTAATTAACTTATATTTATATTTAATAAATATAAATGATAAATATTGATTACACATGTCTAAAAGAGTTTATTTAAACTCTTCAAAAAAAAGAGTTTATTTAAAAACACTTAAGTTAATATCCATTTTTATTTCTATTTATTATATACCACTTTACAAGTTACTTAATGTCTTTTGAAATATTAAATTTCATTTATACAAAAAAAAATAAAAGTTATATTGATTTAGTAATTTTTAACTAGAATTATTCCATAAATTGTAAAATTTATATTATTAGACTTTTTTGTAATTTAACTATGCAGTTGTTATATAATAATTATAACTAATTAGTAATATATATATATATATGAGAATTTTAATCTTTCAAGCAATTACATCAATTTTTTTAGTACCATATAATTTTACGGTTAAATTATATCCTCCCTTAAAAATACTCATATCAAGACGTTAGCGTCCCTAAAAATTCACTTAAAATCAATGGAGGCTCAACCATCCAAATTACGTATCATTTTATGTAATCACAGTTATTTTATTTATATTTTAATTATAAATTTTTAAAAATTTATGAATATACAAAGTAATTCTATTTAATAATAAAATAAAATTTATTAATTAGTTTAATAAATCTATTGGTAAATTATTAGAAAGATTCATTTTTTTAAAATTATCTAACTTTAAAATTATTCTTTTACAATTCTTTTTTGTTGACAAACAATCTAAATTTTTTTCGAAAAGTGGATTATACTTAATGTAATTATTAATTATTATAATATAAGGTTTAATTATTTATTATTTGAGTGAATTATTCAATTAAATTTAATAATTAATTATTTAACTGTTATTTTCATTCTACATTAGAATTATTCAAATAAAAAAATGAAAAAAGTATTTAGATTATTTGCAAATATAATATATTTTCAAAAAAAAATTATATTATTTGTCAGTAAAAAATTTTAAAAAATTAAATCTTTTTAATAATTTATTCATAAATTTATTAATTTAATTAATAAATTTTATTTAATTATTAAACATAATTACTTTATAGTTTATAATTTTATAAAAAATTATAATTAAATATAAATAAGATTATTTTATTTATATAAAATCATATGCAGCTTGAATAGTTGGACATTTATTTTTAAAATTAGAGGTCCAACCTCCACCTCTATTAATTTTAAGGATTCTTTTACTGAGACATATTAATTTTTAAAATGACATAATAAATCATATAATTTATTATTTTATTTGTCATCTTATTTTAGAAGCTTACGTGGCACATATTTTTAACATGATGTGATAAATTATATAATTTATCACATTCTTTATTAACTTATTTTAGAAGTCAATGTAGTGTCGTATTATATTTCACGTTAACTTTCTATTAATATTTTAAACAATAAATCAATAAAAGGACGATGATGAGATAAATAAAACTATTTTAATAATGTCAACATAATAGAATGAAGATTAGAAATGATACTGTGATAAGAAGTATTTTTTAAAGACAATAATGGTATGTAATTTACCCATAATTTTACCAAATTACTAAAAATTAATTGTTTAACTTCTCACATCATTCTAAAATTTTCTCTTAACTTGTCGCTTGTGGCCATGAATTTTTCTTTTACAAAGGTTTAATTTAAATTTTAAATTTGTGAATTAGACTTAAATTAGGATAAAATAACTTTTTATTTAATTAAAGGCTAAAGTTTTTTTTATTAGGATAATTAAAGTTAAATTTTATTCTGGCCTTATAGCGTGCAAATCACTGCATAATTTTAGTATATGAGTTTATAATTTAATTAATTTAAATTTAAAAAAAAATAATTAATTTAATCAATTAATTTTAACATAAATTTTATTTTACTTAAATATTTTTCTCGCTCTAACTACATTATTTAACAAGAATATATATTATCACAATTTATCCCAATTTATGAAGGGCTTTTTTTTCTTTTAAATCTGAATTAATGTTAAATTATTAACAAAATTTGATAATTCTCTGAATTTTTATGTTGTATATTATCAGCAGATTGCAATAAAGCTAGATATAAATTATGAATTATCACAAATTGAAAAACAGTTATTTTATTTTAGTAGAGTAAAGGAGAGAAAATTTATATTATTGATTTTTATAAATATAAAAATTTTTATTGGTCATTAAAATATCCTAAAAAAAGAAATTAAAAATTAATTGGAGTAAATAAAAAAAATATGAAATGCTTTAATTGTTTAAATTTTATAAAAAATAATTACAAAAAAGTTATTTGATTACATAAAAAAATCACAGATTATTTGGAATATTTTTTATAATGGAATCTTCTTTTTATGTAACTTATGTTTTAGTTATTAAATATGTGCTATAAAATTGCTTTATGAATTAATTTTTTTTTAAAAAAAACTATTTATTTGAGCATGTGTTGCATACTCAAAGTTAATATAAAATTTGACCAAAATTATTTTAATGAGCAAAAATTTTGAAGAGAAGATGAAAACTTGGCCTTAAAATTTACACAAAAGTACATATTGACCATTAAAATTTGTTTCTTTTAGCTCATTTATATATTTAAAATTTACATGAATATATGAATTGACTATTAAATATTTAAAAAGTTAATAAATTAGTTTATCTTTTAATACAAAACTAACTTCCATTAATTATATATTTAATTTTTTATTTAAAAATATAAATATATTTTTTAAATTTATTAGAAAATATAAATTAATATTGATTTTTTTTCTCAACTATATACTAAAAAAATATTTTTACCTATTTATAAATGAATCAAACATATATAATAATTTCTCTCAAATATTATGTAATAATGAGAGTTTCATTTGAATTTATAAAAAAAAACAAATTAGATTAATAAGATAAACCATAATATTATAACATTCATTAAAGTGAAATCAAGTTATAAATATTAAATTTTCAAAATAACCATTATTTTTCTTTTTTTATTACTATTTTGCCATTCTTTCTAAAATAAACATAATTCCTTTTATTATTACTATTTTGCCAATTAATGAATCAAAATTTCAAATTAATGATTTTTAATAATTTTAATTCAAATTTACAAATTAGAAATATAAAATAAGCACTTTTATTTAAAAAATTTGACATAATTAAATTTGAGATAAATTTATAATTTTTTCTTTTCCTTGTATTATTTTCAGATAATTTATAATTTTTTCCTTTATATTTATAAAAATTTAACAATTTAATTAATATTTTGGGTTATTTTTTATTTTTTATATTTTTAGTTTCTTTTTATTTTTTGAATTAATTATTTTTATTTGATTTTGCACAAATTATAATTTTGTTTTGATTTATATTTAATTTTTTTAATTTAATTTTTTATAAGAGTTTTATTTTAATTTTAGTCACGTTAATTATTTTATTTTAATTTTTATTTGAGTTTATTATTTAATTAAGTTTTATTTTTTAATTTATATTATTCAATTTTATGATAAGTTTATTTAATTTTTGTTAAACTTATTTTTTAATTACTATTACTTAAATTTAATTTTAGAAATTTTATAATTTAATTTTTATTCTTAGATCTATTTTTGTAATTTTATAATTTATTTTTAGATTTAATTTTATAATTTTTATAATTTAAATTTTATTTTATTTATTTAAAATATCATAAAATTTAAAATTAATATATATTAAGTAAAAATATACGCCGTAAAACTTTTTAAGTTCATAACGATTTCGATCCAACTCCAGCAATACATAACGCTCGATCCAACTCCAGCAATACATAACAGCGAGTGTATTGCAATTTGCAACTGTTTCATTCAATAATATTTCAAAGCGAAGCGAACGACAGTTCGTTCAACAGGGTTTGGGCAGCTAGGGATATGAACGACAAAGAATTGATATCTATCCGTATTGTTAAACGACACGTAGTCTGAGTTTCTTCCGTTCGTCAGACCTCGATATGAGCAAATACTACTACACTAGCATGGACACTTGATAACGTCTTTTATTAGGAAAATCGAGCAGAAAAATGAAAGCAGTGGTGATAACTACACAAGGCGGCCCAGAGGTGCTGCAGTTGCAAGATGTAGAAGACCCACAAATCAAAGACGATGATGTCTTGATCATGGTCGGGGCCACCGCTGTCAACTGGGCCGACACTTTCCAAAGGATAGGCAAGCACCCGCCTGCAAAGGGCTCCAGCCCCTGCCCAGGTCTTGAATGTTTCGGTACTATCGAAGCCGTTGGGAAGCTCGTTTCTCGCTGGAAAGTGGGAGATCAGGGATTTTTCCCCTTTCCTGAGATACCCAATTCATGAGCAAATCATATTTTGGTTATTTTATATGATGGGAAAATCATATTTTATCTTTTCATTAATGCCTAATTACATTTAGTTCATGAGAATAATGGTGATTGCTCTTGATAAGAAAAAGAATTGTGCTCTTTGATCTTCGAATTTTTTGAGGACGTAATATTGCTATGTAGCCATCTGTGTGTCTTTGTTATGCAGGTTTGTGCTCTTCTCAGTGGACGAGGTTATGCGGAGAAGGTAGCTGTTCCAGTTCTTCCTGTTCCGCCTAGCATTTCTCTCAAGGACGCCGCTGCTTTCCCTGAGGTGGCATGCACTGTTTGGTCCACTGTTTTTATGATGAGTCGGCTGTCCGCTGGGGAAACTTTTCTTTTAACTTCTTGCTTTATTCTATATTTTGATCTGTACTGGTTGTGAAATTTATGTTTATTAATTTGACAGTGGTCTACTACATGCTATTGCTGAAATAATACCCATTTGAATTCCAGATTCATGGGGGCTCTAGTGGGATTGGTACTTTTGCTATTCAGATAGCTAAATATCAAGGGATTAAAGTGTTTGTCACAGCAGGTTGGGCTGCATTTTTAATTGTGTTCCTTGCGTTGCAGAGATAATATGCCAAGCTGTTGTTTATAAATTTTATTCTTGATAATCAGGGAGTGACGAAAAGTTAGCTGTTTGTAAGGAACTTGGAGGTGATGTGTGCTTCAATTACAAAACAGAGGACTTTGTTGCACAAGTAAAGAAGGAAACGGATGGGAAAGGTATGTTTCTTTCCTTATGCATCATGAATGTTGTAATTTACATGTGCAATCTATCAGTGGCTTCATTGTTCCTCAATGAATAAATGGATTAAGACTTTTCTATTCTCTTATTAAGTCTTAGAAATTGTTTCCAATGGCAGGTGTTGATGTTATTTTGGATTGTATGGGAGCGTCCTACTTTCAGAGGAACCTAGACAGCTTAGGTGTTGATGGGAGGCTTTTTATCATTGGCTTCATGGGTGGAGCTGTGACAGCTAAATCTAACTACTTTGTTGGCTAAACGCCTCGCAGTGCAAGGTATTACAGAACTTCATTTATTCCGGGATTTTGTTCCGTAGGCTTGAAATTTGGTGAATCCATTACACATATTAGTTATTGTCTATGATGGCTACTCTAGTAAATGTCTTTCGCAGTGCATGTTTCCCTCTCTGTCCCCCAAAATTTTCCTTGAATTTTTTCTTCTAGTAGTTTTTTGCCCAGGTTTATCATTTACATGAATTTGATTGAACCCAATATGTGAGTTAATGTGCAAGTTACATCATGGTTCCATTTTCCGAATTATGTCAAGTGTTTGGCCAGCAATCGCTGCAGGTAAAGTGAAGCCTATGGTATATAAACAATTTCCTTTATCTGAGGCTGCAGAGGCTCACCGACTTTTAGAAAGTAGCCAGCACATTGGAAAGATACTGCTTGTTCCATGATGCCATGGATGGTTAGGTAACTTTAATTCATGAACTCAGTCACAGTGGATTTGGGATGTGCATCTACGCAATGGCTATTGCCATCTTCTACCGTAGTCCGCTTGCAACTTGGGACTAAATGAAGGTCATGAGTTATCTTGTTTTTAGTTTATCATATTTCTGCATTTGCTTGTCGCCATTCATGATGGGAAATGCCAACAAACCTCATACTTATATATTTTCGTTAATTTTAATCTCATATTCACATCTAATCCACTTGGGATAAAGTGCAAATGTTCTTCGAATTCATTGGAAAAAGTGGTTGAACTTGTGGCAATTGAAGATATTTTTATAGTTAAAAATTTTGCATTGAATTCAAATAAACGGCTTTGTTAAGTTTCGAAAGATTAAACAACAATAGCACAGGCATTGCAAGTAATTCCAAATCAAACGTTTATATTTGAAAATTGCTAGTCTTAAAAGTAAAACAGAAATCAAACAGATAAGTAATAAAAGCAGGGGACGAACCAATATCAGATTGTTCTATTGTTCTAAACTAAAAATAAATTTGCTGACCCTGAGTTTGATTAGCAAACTCAAATTGAGAAAATAGCAATAAACCAGTGATGAACATTTAATTAAAGTATATAATATAATAAGTATCTAAATTGAAGTCGCAGAAATGAGAATCAATCATATATGTGTAGATATCCAGAAACTAAATGGTTCTGTTTCTTAAATATATATCTTGAAGCCTCATGCCTTAATAAAAGCATATCTACATCATCTTCATATTGGAGAAGTCCAAGTTTGGGTTCTGAGTCATGAATTTCTTAAGCATGTCTTGTTTTTCAATCTCATCACTTGTGGGAAGGCCCAGCTGCTTCTGTCTTTGATTAAACATCATCTTCTCCACAACAGATCTTGTTTCAGAATCCAATTCAGAAAGATGGCTCGGCTCAGGTTCAGCCTTTTGAGTATCAATCTCAGGGCCGCCCTCGAACAATGATTTCCACCAGTTCTGCCTGTCAATTTTTGTCATAAGCACAGAAATCAGTTTTTGATCTTCCAAATTCCAGAAGCAATCATCGATTTTAACAGATTCGAAAAGCTCTCCTTCGATGATTGGTGGCTGACCCTTGAACCCAAGTTTTAGAGATTTCTTCTTGATTTCACACAGAATTTGCCTTGATTTTGTACCAGGAGGAACCGGAACAGTAACAGTTACCTCTTGGAGAGTCTGAGTCCAAGAATGGTTGTCCATGTCGAGACCATTGCCTTTGTTAGGAACAAGCAGAATATTCTTTACAGCAGGTTTCTTCTCGGTTGTCTTATTTTTTGCTTCTAATGGAGTTTTGTGGGTTTGTTCTTGTTGACCTTCCACATAGTCAGAAAGGATTGCCATGACTTTATAAATCTTGGTTCTTCAATTGAGATTGACGTATAGAAATTGTGGTTTCTCCTTGGCCAACAATTCTTGGTATTTATAGGGTAAAGACAGAACTTGATAAGGTATTCCAAAATCGTTATGGAATGGAAATTCCTTGTCCATTATGCTCAAGGATTTGAATTTCTTTCCGGAAACAGGTTAATAAGTTCTCGGTAAAAACGACATATCCTTTTTAACAGTAGTTTAGGCTAGACGACTCGTCAAACGATGGATTCAACGATTCAACGGCGCAGGTGTTACATGCTTTGCGCACCATCTTGAAGTGTAAAGTAGATTGTCTGCAAACGACCGGTCGCCTTTTAAACGGTCAACTACACAAGAGTATCTGTTGTCGTTCTCTCTCCATCTATTTCTGATTTCTCAAATATGTTAGTGTCTACGTGCTAACCATTTGTACTTCTGAATTTGGCCTTCGTTAACCAAGTTTTCATGGCATTGTCAATGTCTCACTGACGAATGCAGTGATGTCAACAAGTAAGCAATTCTGTTTGTTTCCATAATGTAATTGCAAGTTGTTAATAAAGTACTAATTCGATATAGTTATGTACAAAAACAGATATAATAGGCAAGATATTTAGTGATTAAAAGATTTGAAGAACTAGGCAACCCCCAAAATCAATCATTTTTCTGTCTAAAAACAAAAAATGAAAGCAATTGTAATAACCCAACCAGGCGGACCGGAGGTCCTGCAATTACAGGAAGTGGAAGACCCTCAAATCAAAGACGATGAAGTGTTAATTAATGTGGAGGCTACCGCCCTTAACAGGGCTGACACCATTCAAAGGCAGGGCAAATACCCACCTCCAAAAGGCGCCAGTCCTTATTTGGGTCTCGAATGTTCCGGTACTATTGCGGCCGTTGGGAAACTGATTTCTCGCTGGAAAGTTGGGGATCATGTAAATTTTGACTACCCATAGAAACCCAATTCATATAAAGCAGTATTATTTGAATCCGACTCTCTATATCTGGGGTTCAATTGCAGGTTTGTGCTCTTCTCAGTGGAGGAGGATACGCCGAGAAAGTGGCGGTTCCAGCCGGACAAGTTCTTCCTATCCCTTCTGGTATTTCTGTTAAGGAAGCTGCTGCTTTTCCAGAAGTGGCGTGCACTGTTTGGTCAACCGTTTTTATGAGCTGTCGGCTGTCTGCAGGAGAAACATTTCTGGTAACTGTTGAACAAAGTATTTGAAGGGTAGTCCATAACTTTTAACTAAAATCTTATTGGGATTTCAGGTTCATGGGGGCACTAGTGGAATTGGTACATTCGCAATTCAGATTGCTAAATCAAGAGGGATTAAGGTGTTTGTTACAGCAGGTCTAGCTGCAATTTTATTGAAAATTGTTTGATTTTCTATTAAAAAAAAAAGCATTCCAAGCGTGTCGTTTCATATATTTTTTGTTTCTTGTATGCTAGGGAGTGAGGAGAAATTAGCTGTCTGTAAGGAACTTGGAGCTGATTTATGCATCAACTATAAAACAGAGGATTTCGTTGCCCGAGTTAGGGAAGAAACTGGTGGAAAAGGTCCGTTCTTTAATGCCACAAATGTATAAAGATTGAAACTTTTCTTCAAGTAGTCTAATTTATCGTTTTCAATGCAGGAGTTGATGTTATTCTTGATTGTATGGGAGCAGTCTACTTTCAGCGAAACCTTGATAGCTTAAATTTTGAAGGGAGGCTTTTCATCATTGGCTTGATGGGTGGAGCTGTGACAGAATTTAATCTGGGTTCTTTGTTTGCGAAGCGCCTCACAGTCCAAGGTACCATGGAAAGGTCTTTATCTACAATTTCATCTGAAACGGACGCATTTTACAATGTTTTTTTACTGTTAATTGTATATGTAGCTTTTACATTGCGAAATAGAAGTCCAGAAAACAAAGCAGAAATTGTAAGTGAAGTGTTGAAGAACGTTTGGCCTGCAATTGTTGAAGGCAAGGTGAAGCCTGTAGTCTACAAGCAATTTCCTCTGTCTGAAGCAGCAGAGGCTCACCGGCTTATTGAAAGTAGCCAACATATTGGAAAGATCTGTCTTGTTCCATGATGCTATAAAAATTAATTCTGTGGTGCAACTTTTAATTTGGATAAAATGAAGGGAAGAGACTAATACTGTCATTTTCGATGCAGTTTAGCCAATCAACTGCTTCCAAGATTGCGTCAATTATTGAAAACTTTTAATTGATATTATTTACTCGCAACATGATATTTCCGATATTAAATGAGGGTGATGATATTTGAAGAATGTTAATTACATTTATTTTAAAGTATGATTGTTTAATAATTTATTTTTTATTGGTTAAAAAAATTTATTATAAATTTATTATTTATAAAAAAAATACAATAATAAATAATTTTTAATCAATAGAAAAAGTATTATTAAACAGTAACTCTTTAAATTACTGTAATTAGTATTTTTCAATGCTATTTTGCCAATTTGCTTCTTTAAATTATACGGGATGGATTATTGTACATTTTCCTCTAATGCTTCCTTGTCTAAGGCACTATTTTAGCAGTAGAGACACGTCAAACTACTTAAATTTTTATGATATATCAACATCTTAGGACTATTTCTTGTTCTGCATCCTAGCGGATAAAATCAGAGAATCCATTGAGAGGGAGAGAAGAATTTTGGATTGCGTATGGATGCAATTGTAGTCATGACAAATGGGGTAAATCTAACGACTTGGTGGCATGGTGCTCTTTCAGCCCATCCGTTAGATTACAATTCCACATGGTGCTCAAAAACCTTTATAATATGCTTCTTTAGCCTGTTTGAAGCTAGAACAAAATATTGAAAGACATTGGGAACTGCAAGAGTTTAAGAATGAATCCCTAGATGTTCAGTAGTATGGAGGACTAGACTACAAAACCTAAGATAAGCTCTAGACTTCCACAATGACGTATCAGACACCATTGCAAATTTGCAATGACTTCTCTGGAGCAGTGTCAATGGAATTAATCACTGCAAAGAGCTTCAACTGCAAATCTTTTGAGAACTTCAGGGCAAGGGTCACCAAGGTTGGCTACTGATACAGAGATTTAACACCCTTCCTGACCAATGCAAACCTGCAATTCCATTTCAACATGTGAGCATGTGGAGAAGTAAAATGATAATAGTTCTGATTTTACAGCAGGGAAAAAATCTTTCTTACCTTTTGAACAAAAGAAAGCATGTCAGCATGACAGTTTCCTGGACTGAGAGTGCCACATTTTCCCACTGGAGTCCCGAAACTAGCAAAGTTAATTGATGTAATGCGCCATCCTTGTTCACATATCAGTCGAATTTCAGGGCTTTGAGACTTGAAATCTAAGCTCGGTTTCCAAGAGTCAGCGGGCAGTGGGTCATCCTCTGATATGATTGAACATATCTCTTCGCCAGGTTGTGTTAGCACAGAAATCTTTGAAGGGTCACCACCAAGTTCTTCATGCAGGACTAGTAGGTTTTCACCCGGATGAACCCATGTGCGTGGGATATGATGCCTGCACAATATTCTCTCATAATTGAGCATTGAGTATACAAGTAATCCTGAATGAAATTAGTAATACTATCAGGATATTACTAAACTGATGCCAAAAACTAAGTATCACAGTATCCTCATTTTATACCATTTTTATTTGCATACCACATGGAATCATTTTTTCTTACAATGTTTGAGCAGGCTGACCACATTTCTTCCGACATTTAAATGGGTTATATATAAGCTCCTCTGTAATCACAGTTTTCAGTGCAACTTATTGATGGTGAGAGATATGCAGGCCAATACCGCCCTATGCTCTGCCCATTAACCCAGGCCTGACCTTTCACCATACCAGTGAGATTTAAAGCTAAGGGGCCCTTCCGTTTAGAAGCAACAAATGTACCCTAAGAAAGAAAAAGAATACATCAAAACCAAGATGCAGCGTTCAAGCGGAAATGAATCAAAATGTGGTGTATTAAAGTTGAACTTCAGTAAGCGAATGAAGGGAATCAGAAATTCCAATTTGCATATTGCAATGCATAAAATCTGCAATTTATTTAAGCAGAATGATATCATTCAGTTCTATGGTAGAACTGAAGTTGCATTTAGCTATCATTCTACAAATTATTTATCAACATCCACAAGGGTTCATTAATCAGTTTGTATGTAATAACTCCATATGCAAAGCAAATTAAGGTCCACAGAATCAGTGAATTGATACCGTAAAATGTTGCCCAGATTAACTTACCTTGTACCATATGAAACTCTTATTAATAGGTACAGAAGTCCCCCGAGTCCACAGCGAACTATTTGCTTGACTGACCTTATCCAGTCCAAGATATTCTCCTTCAAGCCCCACCTGTAAAGAAGAAGTATGTAGAGAAATGTAAAGTTCAAGGCATGAGGCGCTCAAGTAGGCATTCTCTTAGTGATGACTATGACTAAGGCATTTGATCTTTTTTTTTTCAACATGGGGGTTGAATTGTTGGGTTGATGTTGATGGAAGGGGGATGTAAAGTCTGCTAGATTGTTCTCTATGCAAAGGCTAGAGACATTTTTTTTTCAGAAGAAAGAATGCAGAGTCATAATAGGTCAAAATAAACTAAAACAGCATAATACCAAACAAAGTTGGTATGCAAGACGAGCCAACCTGATAGGTCCATTTTCCAGAAGAAAGATTGTTCTTGCCATTACTTGGGGAAACAAGAACGACGGAATAAATTCCAGCTCCTTGAACATCAAACCATGGCCCATAGTTCTAAAGTTCATACAAGAATGTATCAGTAACCCCAACATCCAAGGTAGCTCAAGAAATATCCATAAGATAGTCAGTTACACAGGAGACGCAAAGCATCTTAGACTGATATTTTATGCAGGGCCACCAGTTGCAGAGTTTAAGAATTCTTTATTTTAGAAGAACTATAGAAAATCATTATTTAGCGTATTTTAGGTCTTACTTTATTATTAGTGAGTGGTTTTTTTTATGCTAATCTAAGTGTACTTGTGAGTTTTTGAAATTAGGTGATGGCATGGTGATTGGCTAAGGTGGCTGGTGGTGAAGATTAAGTTAACAAAGGCTAGGATGAAAGATTTAGGTGAAAGATAGATGATTGTTTTGGAAACAAACAAAATCCAATAGTTTTTTGAAACTAATAAAACTCAAATGTGATTAATACTTTCTTTTCTCATTCAAAATATGATTTTTCCAAAGTACACAAAGGCACCTTTTAAATAGGGAAACAAGAGACATAATGGCCATAAAACCTCATGTCGGTTACAAAAAGCCATAAACTCTATTTAAAACCAATAAAGTACCATTTAAAGACACAATTAAGGTTTGAAACAGCTATTGCCCAATCTAAAAGGTGTTTCAACGAATTATGGGCTCAAATGGACTGAAATTTATAGTCTATGAGCAACCAAGTGGGCTTTGATTGTTATCTTCAAAGATGATGGCTTGAAAAAACTCAAATGGCCTCAAAAGGAGCTGTAATTTCATATTGAACATGCCACCCCCACTAAGCCCATCTTCACTCGGGGTGTCTTCATCATCTTCACTAATAGAATCAAGACCAAGGCCCATGTCAAGGTCATCTTAAAAGGCTAGGCTAGACGGACCTCTATCATTCTCCCCTTCTTGAAAAGTTTTTACTTGGGCAAAAGTTGACATAGTGTCTTCCTTGTATTTGGCTAAGTCACTTACATTGAAGGTGTTGAAAATCTTGTAAGTTGGGGGTAGCTCAACTTTGTAAGCATTCTGATTTACCTTCTTTATGACCTTGTAAGGACCTTCGGCTTTGGGCATAAGTTTATTCTTTCTTTTAGAAGGGAATCGTTCCTTCCTCAAGTGAACCCACACTAGGTCACCTTCTTTGAACTCCACAACAGGTTTCAACTTGGCTTGCATCTTGTAGGCTTCATTTTTCTTCTCAATATGTGCTTTTGCTTTAGCATGGAGTTTGACAATTTCAGTAGCTCTATCCTCGGCCTTTAAGTTAGAGGGAATACTAGAATGTGCTTTGCTCAAATCAAGAGGAGCAAGTGGATTAGCTCCATAAACTAATTCAAAAGGAGTAAAATTTGTAGTCTTACTCTTCGAACTATTGTAAGCAAATTCAACATGAGCCAACAAAGAATCCCAATTCTTCACTTTCCCCTTCAGCAAACTTCTAAAAATATTGCCCAAGCTTCGATTGACCACCTCAGTTTGTCCATCTGTTTGAGAATGAAAGGTCGTGCTAAACTTCAAGGTAGTCCCTAACCTTGCCCACAAATGTCTCCAGAAATGACTCAAAAACTTTACATCCCTATCACTCACTATACTCCTAGGAATTCCATGGAGTTTTACAACATTTTCAAAGTACAAATTCAGAACATGAGATACATCATTAGTTTTGTTACAAGCAATAAAATGAGCCATTTTTTAGAACCTATCTACTACAACCATAATGAAATCATGATTTCGTCTTGTTCTTGGCAAGCCAACAATGAAATCAATACTTACATCTTCCCATGGTGAGCTTGGAATCGGCAAAGGCATGTATGGTCCGTGAGCTTGTGTAGTCATCTTGGATTGTTTACAAGTATTACAGCCCTCAACGAGTCTTGAAACCTCTTTCCACATCTTTGGCCAATAGAAATTCTTGCTTGCCAATTCATAGGTTTTGTCTCTTCCAAAGTGACCGGCTAGGCCTCCACCATAGACTTTCTTTAGAATTGCTTCCCTTAAAGAGCTTTGAGGAACACAAACAGCATCAAACTTGAAAAGATAACCATCATGAATAATGAAGTCCCTAAATGCACCATCTTTCCTAACTCTCTCCCAAATTTGACTGAAATCCCCATCACTCTTATACAAGGTCTTAATATCCTCAAATTCTATTACATGAGCATTCATGGTACTAAGAACCTCATATCTCCTAGACAATGCATCAGCCACCTTATTGCTTGGATCATCCCTATACTTCACTACAAAATCAAAGGATTGCATGTATTCAACCCAAGATGCATGTCTCTTACTTAACTTAGCTTGACTTTGTATGTATTTGAGAGCTTGATGGTCAGTAAATAAGATGAAAGAATTAGCCAACAAATATGCACTCCAATGTCTTAGAGCACGAATTAAGGCATAGAACTCAAGATCATAGGCAGAATATTTTCTCCGACACTCATTCAACTTTTCACTAAAAAATGCAATAGGTTTGCCTTCTTGACTCAAAACAGCCCCTATCCCAACCCCACTAGCATCACACTCCAATTCAAAAGGTAAATTGAAATTAGGCAAGGCTAAAACAGGAGCTTTTGACATTGCGTTCTTTAAAGTGTTAAAAGCAAGGGTGGCTTGAGGTGTCCATTTAAACATCCCCTTTTTCATGCAATCTGTTATAGGACATGTTATAGCATTAAAACCCCTAATAAATCTCCTATAAAAAGAACAAAAACCATGAAAACTCCTTACTTGAAACAGATTATTTGGAATAGGCCAATCAACAATAGCCTTAACCTTTTCAGAATCCATACTTATCCCATCTTTAGATACAACATACCCCAAAAAACTAATGGTGCTATCACAAAAATGACATTTCTCTACATTAGCATACAATAATTCATGGTCCAAAACCTTAAAAACAAGTCTCAAATGCATATAATGCTCATGTAAACTAGTACTAAAGATCAGAATATCATCAAAGTATACCACCACAAATTTGTTAAGGAAAGGTTTAAGTACCTCATTCATGAGCCGCATAAAGGTGGAGGGTGAATTAGAGAGTCCTATTGGCATGACCAACCATTCATACAGCCCCACAGTGGTCTTAAAGGTTGTTTTCCACTCATCACCTTCTCTAACACGAATTTGGTAGAATCCATTTGCAAGATCAATCCTTGAGAAAACTGAAGCTCCATGCAATCAGTCAAGTATGTCATCAAGCCTTGGAATAGGAAACCTGTACTTGATTGTTATCTTGTTAACAGCCCTTGAATCTATCACCATTCTCCACTTGCCATTCTTTTTAGGAACAACAAAGGCCGGCACAACACAAGGAGAAACACTTTCCCTTATAAAGCTTCTCTTTAACAATTCATCAACTTGCTTTTGCAATTCATCACTCTCTTTAGGACTCATTTTATAGGAGTGTTTATGAGGGATTTGAGCTCCCGGAACAAAACTGATCTCATGTTATATTGTTCTTAGAGGGGGCAAATCGATAGGTAAAGTGTTTGGGAAAACTCTCTCAAATTTACTAATAAGAAATTGTACCTCATTTGGAATCACATGATTCTGTTTGGGCTCATCCTACACGTCAATTGGAACAAAGCTAGGCAGCCCTTCCATGATCTCACTCTTCTCATCATTGGATAACAATCCAACCACCCCAACTTCTTTATTCTTCTTTCGCTTCTCGGGCAGTAACGGTTTGAGCAAGATTGCGTTACTATCATGGAAAAAGGTGTAAGTATTGGCTTTCCTTTGGTGTTGCACATCCTTATCATACAACTAAGGCCTCCCAAGAAGCAAGTGACAAACGGTCATTGGGATAACATGGCAACTCACCTCATCCACATATTGCCCAATTGCAAAAGAAACTAGACACTTCTTAGTGACCTTAATTTCATGCTCAGAGTTCAGCCATGCCAACCTGTAAGGGGTGTCAATTGGCTCGGTTTTCAGTCCCAACTTCGCAACCATTTCATTGGATACAACATTCTCACATGCACCACTATCAATAATAACTTCACATAATTTGTTTTTTGTCAAACATCTAGTGTGAAATAGGGATTTCCTTCTCCAATCCTCCTCACTCTTCTCAATATTCAAAATACGCATCACCACTAAACACTCCCCATCTTCCATTGCATCACAAACAAGGGTTGCTCCCTCGTCAACATTCAGTTCACTATTTACCGCAACAGAATCAGCATGGTATATTTCTTCCTCAATCTCCTCTATCTCTCTGAGGGTCATTATTTTTCTTGAAGGACATTCGAATTGGAAGTGTCCATACCCTTGGCATTTGAAACATTTCAAAATATTCTTAGAGGTACTTTTGGATGGTGGGACATATTGGGTATTTTTTGGTGTGCTGGAAGCGTTTTTTAAAAGGGGGTTTTGGTGAGGGTGTGTATGTGGTCTTTATAAGGGAAGAATTGGAGCCGCTAGAGCTTGGTTTGTAAGGTAATGAGGTGTAGTTAGAAGGTTTGATATTGGTTCTGTTTTGCTGTGAATGCTTCAAACTTGCCTCACTTCTCAAAGCCAATCTCTTTAATTCAATAAGAGACTCATAAGGGTAGAAGCTTACCATGTCTTAGATGTCAAGACACAATCCTTGGAGAAAATGCCCCATGATTAGCTCCTTGGTCTCCCCTGCCTCACACTTCAACAAAAATTCCTCAAATTCCATGGTGTATTGTTCCGCGATTTTAGTGTCTTGTTTGAGGCTCAACATTTGCTCAATCATTTTCTGTCTGTAATGGGATGGTAAGAACACCGCATCCATCTCCTCTTTCATCTTATCCTATTGAGTAATTCGAGGCCTCCCTTCCCTCATTCTTCGCTTTTGCAAATTATCCCACCAAAGGGCAGCATATCCCTTCAATCTCATAGCAGCAAGCTTCATCCTTTTGTCTTCGGTCACCTCCCTCAGTTCAAAGGATCTCTCCATTGAGTATACTCATTCAAGATAGGCATCAACATCAATCTTACCATGAAATTCTGGTCATTCGATTTTATAGTTGAAAAACTCTTCTTGCCTTTCAACACGGATGGGTGGTGGCAAATGCCTTCCCCCTCGGTCATGACCTCCATGAAATAGTCATCGCCCTCTTCCTCTATAACCTCCATGTCCCAACACAAGGTGTTGGTCCTCCTCATTGAAATCATCATTAGTCAGTTCCTCTTCATGAGGATTTCGGGTATTTGGAGGGGTATTTTGGATAAGCGTTTCCAAGGTCTCATTCTTGGCCTTAAGAACTTACATTTCCAACCTCATTTTCTCCACTGCCGAGGCTAGATCTTGATCTTCTGACATAATATGGCTCTGATACCAATTGATGGCTTGGTGATTGGCTAAGGTGACTGGTGGTGAAGATTAAGTTGACAAAGGCTAAGATGAAAGGTTTGGGTGAAAGATAGATGATTGTTTTTGGAAACAAACAAAACCCAATAGTTTTTGGAAACTAATAAAACCCAAATGTGATTAACACATTTTTTTCTTATTCAAAATCTGATTTTTTCAAAGTACACAAAGACACCCTTTAAATAGGAAAACAAGAGACACAATGGCCATAAAACCTTATATTGGTTACAAACAGCCATAAACTCCATTTAAAACCAATAAAGTAACATTTAAAGACAATTAATGGCCATAAAACTTCATGTTAGTTACAAACAGCCATAAACTCTATTTAAAACCAATAAAGTGACATTTAAAGACATAATTAAGGTTTGAAACAACTATTGCCCAATCTGAAGATGTTCCAACGAATTATGGGCTCAAATGGACTGAAATTTATAGTCTATGAGCAACCAAGTGGGCTTTGATTGTTGTCTTCAAAGATGATGGCTTGAAAAGACCCAAATGGCCTCAAAAGGAGCTGTAATTTCATATTGAACATGTCACCCCCACTAAGCCCATCTTCACTTGGGGTGTCTTCATCATCTTCACTAATAGAATCAAGACCAAGGCCCATGTCAAGGACATCTTGAAAGGCTAGGCTAGATGGACCTTCATCATTAGGTTTCTATTGATTAATTTAACAATAATATTGAAATCTTGCAGTAATTATTTTTTTTTCTTCGTATTCTTGTTCTCCTTTCCTATTTCTACCATGAAAGAACTTGCATAAAATTTATTTACTTTGACATGTAAGACAAAAAATCTTGAATGAGGACGTGTCTCAAATGTTCTTAATTAAATTGAGAAAAATCCAGGATCCATTTTGTGTCAATTCATTCCAACTAACACCAAACATATTAAAACTCAATATGTCTACACATCAGCAAAAGCAGTTCCTGAAAGCTAAAAAAATAAATCTTTTTACCTACAGACTAACCATTACACTTAATATATCCAGCGTGTTATTTCCTTCACTAAGACTAATTTTCTTAGTGAGCGAAAAGCTTGCATCATAATGATTACCATATCCAAATGCTGTAATCCGATAAGCAGCGTTCATCAATTATCACACAACACAAATAGACAGCGTGAATTTGAGAACTAAACAACTTTCAAAAGAACACAATTTTACCAGTGGTGATTCAGAAGAATAAAAAATTCTAAAGTAGGTGAACCGCTAAGCAAGGAAAAGCATAAACCAAAAGTTGCAAAAGATTCAAATCTCTTTTGTTATGCCATACAAAAGTTAACAGCATTATTCAATACAGAGCTTGAGATGAAGTATTATTTTGCTGTGCTTGGACAAGAAAGGAAAGGCTAGACTTTCTGTGGGAAAGTAAACTCAAGATGAAAACTAGGGGACATTTTAAATAGCATTTAAAATGCTAAATTTGTTAAATGGAGTACATCCATAAGCAATTTGCTAAAACCATGAAAAACCACAAGCAGTTGAAGATGTTCTAATGCAAAATACTAAAAGAGAAGACATAAGAAGAAGATCTGGTAATGCATTCATTTGATAATGCTGACAGAAGATAGCAATTTTTTAAACACACTGAAGTCCAAAGAGTGTCCATGATTTCCATGTGAAAACTGCAATGAAAAATTTTAACCTACTAAACCCAAGCTCTAAATTCAAAGCCTTCAATTGAGCTAAAAGATCAAGTTGAGAAGGTACCAACATAACCTCACATCAAAAATTTTTTGATAAAACAATGCAGTTTCAGTAGAGTTAAACATCAAGAATTCACCAGAGAATTTACTCATACAATTGGAGATCCAAATCCAGCTAACAGATAGTATACTTACCTAAAAGCCTTTTGTTTACAAAAACTAGTGCTGCATGCCCTAAACTATCAATATTCAAAGTGATATCTTTCTCTAGATCAGCATTCATGTTAATGCGGCGAATATGTGAGTCAAAGCAAATGGGCAAATAAATTTCAGAAGGTAATACATCAAGGAAGAACAAGCATGGGAAACAAGTTCATGAAAAAGGAAACAATCTTATTAAGAAATTGTAGATCATGATATAAAATCCATTATAGAAAACTATAGAAAGACAGAGAGAGATATTACAGTAATGAATGTTTGATGAATCACCTGGTTGAGTACCATAGAAAATCACTAGCATCTTTTGTTGTATTAATCTGCTCTAATAAAACTTGCTTCTCAAATGAGTTGTTAACCCCAAACGCCCACTTCTTCTTTATACCAACTCCACACTGTTGATTCCAGTGAAATCTCATTGACAGGCATCAAGTGAGCAAACGAAGCCTCACCAAGATTTCTTTGTGAAATGACCTTAAAATTAAAAAATCTTACAACAAGGGCATCAAATAAAGCTTATTGATAAATGAAAATAGATAAATGCATCCAATCTTATGTGTCTATGCTGGCATTGCAAGCGAGTAAAAATATATAGTTCATCATATGCCAACTATTATAATTCCCTTGGATCTCTTTGCGTGGAAAATCTAAAATTAAAAAAATTAGAAATTAACCAAATATGGCCATGTTCTGAGACATTAGGATGAAAAACACATGTAGCTCAACTCAAACAATGAACCTATTATAACTGTGTCAAATATTACACACCAACATGAATCATTGATACAATTATATATCTTATTAAATTATCAATATGCCATGTTATGTTTTTATATGCCTGCTCATTGTAGACCATGTGTTAATTTTGTAGTAAATACCTTAGCTGTATTAAAAATAACATTCTTGCAATCTGGAAGTATGCTCACAGACCAAGCAGGAAGAAAGTACAAATTTCCATTGAAAATAACATTTGCATCTGAACTGCTGTCATAATTGGCAAGAAAGGCAGCACAATCACTGGAAGACTTATAGTAAATATGTGACTGGCAAGAGAAAAACAAAAGGATGACTCAGAACAAATAACATAATGAATCCAAGAGGAAATCTTGTTAGCATTAATTTGAAGAGTGAAAAGATATGAGTAATGAATTAAGAAAGTTATGCATAGATATATTTGGAAACACATCATTCAGGACAAAAGGGCACTTAAAAGCACTAGCAGAATTCCCTAGAATATATGATCCTTATTATTAACAAAACAGTCCTAACAGATCTTTGGATTCCCCTTTTGGCTAGGCTGATGGATGACATGGCAGTATCAAGGAAAGATATAAAGAATTTATCAGCCTTAAGTTCTGTAGGAAAAAATTTCCAAATCAAGAGGGTGTTAAGAGGACATTAGGATGATATAAAAATCCATCAAGTAAGCAATAAAGAATATAAAAAAGATTGTAACAAAGGACCAGAAATACAACACTAGGTCAAACGAGTAAAATAGAGGAATTTGGACATTTTAAATATAACATTTGAACGTAAGCTTACTTCATATCTTCTAACTAATCCTAATAATAGCCCCCACATTGAACCTTTAAGATATCTTCCACTGTCCAGGGAAAATAAGAGATTGACCAAGTAACCATGTTTAAATGTTTAACGTACCTCTAAGTTATTTCCAAGCTGCTGATGAATTGGATCTGAGCTGATCAGATATTCTTCACACTGCTTTATTGACTTGTGCAAGTCACATAGGTGACCCCATTTTGGCTGTCTAATAAAGCCTGCATTGGACATATCTTGTGAGATGAAAAACTGCATATTGTAGGACAGCTCAAACTAGAGATCTCAATCAGATAAATAGTGCCCCAAAAACTTATCCAAAAGTTACATACTGGACCAAGTTAAATTGGAGATGCATACATAATGTAATCACATAGAAACTGAAGTATATGCCTGTCGACAATTTTTTTTTTTAAATGATTAAATGTCACATTTGCCTCACATAGCTAAACAGAAATTAGGTTAAAGAGGGAATGGGAAATGGAGAGTGGAGATTATATTTCAGGAAACATATCCTCTGCATAAAAAGAGAAGGAAAGCTTGCAGCTCAATAAATTTATTTAGTAGCAACTGACAATTTATTTGGTGGTGCATGCAATAAGGAGATTTTTAAGTGCTCATGTTAGTGAGAATGTTCATTCGTTGGAACTTTACCGTATTCATCTATCGGGGCATCATAATCATAGCTTGCTGCAACCAAAGGGCCTCCAGCTGTTCTTCCAAAGTTGGTTCCTCCAAAATACTGCAGATAAATGTCAACATGATTAGCAGATCTATATCATGATGGTTTTCTATTACAGGCCTGCAGAATAATATAATAACTTATTGTAATTAGGACTATAAATTCATTTCGAACTCACCATATAGTAGTTCCGAAAAGTACCGCCATTCTCCAAAAAGCGAGCAACAGCAAAAGCTAGACTATAAAAAGGGAATGATTAGACTATAAATTTACAGATTATACTAGCCACGGTAGTTTTCAATCCACATTTTTGGTTTGGAAGGAGAATTTGGGGAAAAAAAAATCACAGTAGAACCCGTTGCAAGTGTTTATCTGCACATTGGCGATAAAAAATCACAGTGGCGAAACCAAGGGGATGAGGTCCATTGCCCCCCCCCCCCCTCCCTTTTGGTTATATGTATATATATATAATTTATAATGTTTATATAATTGTTCCCGCTTAATTCATATGCATATATATATATATATTTATATATATATAATTAATAATATTTATATAATTATTCTCTTGATTCCTATATACATATATCATATATATATATATATGTATATGTATATTTCTATATATATAAAATTAATAAAGCTTAAGTAATATAAAATTAATTTATAATATAATATAATATATAATATTTATATATATTTGTGTGTGTATGTATATTTATTTTTTTAAGATTAATTTTTAGATAGTAATTATTTTAAAATTTAAAATTAGTTTTTAATTTATTATTTTGATAATGTTATTGAGTAATATAATTATTTTTAATTATTTTTAATTTAAAGTTTAATTTATTAGTTTTAGTGTATAGTTTTAATGATTAGATTAATTATTTTAGAATTTAATTATGAATTAAAATTTAAGTTTTGATTATTAGGTTAATTATTTTATAATTTGACTATGATATGAATTGAGAATTTAAAATTTTATTATTAGGTTAATTATTTTATAATTTGATTATGAATTAGGTTTAAAGTTTTGTGATTAAGTTAATTATTTTATAAAAAATATTCTATTATATAAATTTATTAAAAATAATTAATTTAAATAATTTTTAAAAATATCTCAAAATATATATAAATATTATTTAAAAAATAATATATATTATGTAATTTTTAAAAATAAAATTTAGATATTGAAATAAAAATAATAAAAATTTCAATATTTTATTATTTAATATAAAAATAAAATTGAATATAAATTCATATATATATTTTTTTTGCTTAAAAATTTTGTCCTCCTTCATCGGTGCTCTGGTTTCGTCACTGCTGCACATGACATAGAGGACTAGTGATGCCTCCCAAATCATTAGAGAGGTAAAAAGATAAAATCAACTTAATTTTTCATGTAAACGCATTAAAATCCTCTCATACTCCAAAGTAGCCTTAAAGATTCTTATAATTGCTAGAAAGGAACAAAAATATTTTCATTTTTCAAAAGAATACATACAAGTGGATCTATACATACAAGTGGATCAAGGTGTCACTGGGCAAGAGAAATCAACTTGTCCAAGTGCGGCAACTAGCAAGCAGTTTTTCCCGAAGCCTTGCTAATTCAGCCTTTTAGCTAGCAAACAGAAGCAAAGCAGGGAAATGAACCAACAAACGTGAACAAGGGTCAAAGGAACAATGGAGATTGTATTATTAACAAAGGGAATCGGCAGTACAACAGTATGCACAACGATAGCTTACAAGGATGCTCTCGATAGCTCACTAACACACTCAATTGCATGTATGTATTTACAAATGAGCTATGCTATATTTATAGGCAACAAAACCGACCTAGCAAAGTCGGTTGGCACAATCTGGGGCGTTCCAGATGCTTTCAGGTGGGACAAGCAGGCTGGACAGCCAATTTGGAGTAGAATCTTCCGGATTGGCCTACAAGCTTCAAGTTTCTTGGGGGACCAGGCCAATTCTGTTAGGGACTTCGACATTCTTCCACAAATATCCATAATAGGCTAGAGCCTTCCACAAGACTCTAGAAAATTCGGTGAAGGTCCCCCTATGTATGCAGTTGGAGCAAACTTGGCTGGGCGAGCAGGAGAAATACTAGAGTCCGAGGAGGAGAGTACCTTTTCAACGGGCCAATTCAGGATTTTTATTTGCCGATTGGCTTGCAATTGGCTTGGGGGTTGACAAGGGGCATCTTCTTGTACGCATATCACTCAAGGTACACTTGTATTCAGACTAACGGTAGTTTCCGCAGCCCATTTAACATATAGTTCTCCTCCAACCCCATATGCCCATTCAACATTTCCATATTCATTCTCAACCTGTTAAAGAAAATATGAATCAAGAAAATCATTGCACTGAATATGCATTACAGATCTGAAACTTGAAACACTGGGTGATTAACTTCATATATGAATGAGGTATATGGTCACTCACCATTAAACCTTTTTTTAGGGAAGTAAATTATAATCAGATAATGAACTAAAACTAATAGAAATACCAAAAATCCTCCTCTAAAACTAATAGAAATACTGAAAATCCTCCCACCTATTAAATAGTAACAAAGTTTGTACTACATATAACAAGCACCTGAGCAAGAATGATAGGCCCTCCTTGTGGTGCAAAGAGATTCTCTTTCTTCATTAAATTTACAAATTTTTCAAGAAAACACTTCATTTCAGCCTGCAATGAAGATGATAAAATAGCATAAACCTTTTCAGGAAAAGTCAGTCTAAATCAATCATCATTTTATAATTAAAACAGTTAAACATATGAATAACATAAAAATAAATAAATGTAAAGGCAAAGAGTTTGAAGATTGCCACCTTCAAGATCATAGTGTACCTTAAATAGTTCATTTGTTGTTCGAAACTGAATCCCAGGAATGAAGTGTAACCAAACTGGGAATCCTCTGCCATAGGACCATGAACTTGAAAAATCAGGTGATATTAAACTGGACAGAAACCGTTTCTGAACAATTGCAGAGCAAATGTATGTAGTGGGCCACGATATAGTGAAGGTTTTTGATTATCCTAAGTAGCCAATTACAGCAGGAGATTGTCAAGATAATACATACACTATTTATTATATAATTTGATCAACTGCAGCCACTATTGACACTTGCAAACATTGTAATCAGCAGAGAGCAATACAGAGGGAATCATTTAAAATAGAAGAAAGAAGAATATTGAGTAATATTGCATGAGCAGAAAAGATAATAAGAACAGACCCATAATTCCATTCAGCACAGGCATATGGCCCGATCCTCAAATGAACCAGAAGACCAGCTTCCTGAACTGTTTTTACAAACCTTACCAGGTCAAACCTTCCTTCAAAATAGTACTGCAAAAATTGAAAACAAAAATTCAGCTACAGCAACAAATAATGGCAATTATAGGCTCCTTGGCATTCTGAAAAGGGAAGATATTGCCAGTCATGCAATGAAATGCTTATTCAATTATGATTCATCAAAAACAACATTTATTAAGCCAAAGATAATCTCAATTTAAATTTTCCTAGCAAGTACCAAGCACGACAAAGAAGAAATAAATGCAATCCTGATCACAGATTAAACATGTCCTAAGGAACATTAAAACCAATATGCCTCAGACATACTCTATAAGCATACAGCCATTAAAGATAGTTTCAAACATGTAATTTTGCTTCGAAAAGGAGAGATTAGTCTCACACTAAGGCCCTATTTTCCCGCTTGCACTAACAAGTTATATCATTAAACCTAAAATCCTCCAATAAATTTCTTTTCAATAATAACCTAACAACAATAAATTGCATATTTCCAGGCAACTAGTTTCTAGAAAACACTGAACCTTGCCTCCCATGAGTAAAGAAAAACTATCCCAACATACTCCATGGAGATTCTTGATCACCATCTTTACTCTCTACAGGTAAAATGCATCAAATAACAGGTTCGTGATAGTTCCAGAACACATAAGTCTCTATAACGTCCAATCCCCCTTCCTTGGACTTCCTAATAATATCCGGCCACACCTGAAATTTCATCTCTAAATAGCCACAGTCCATATTGTAACATAATGCATGTTATAGCAACAAAAATAAACAACACTACCAATCTACCATTTATATTAAATCAAAATTGACAAAACCCACCTCAGGAGTGGTTCGAGGATAATGTATGGAACCAGACTGCAAAACCCGCCTTTTTCCATCAATAACCAGTGTTCTATGATCATAACTCACTGTAGTACCCCATCCACTATCGAAGCAATAACAAGCAAAAACTGTAACAACCAGTGAAACCAATGCTAGAGAACTCTTATTCATACTTCCCATAATAAATATCTTAAAACCACGAACTAATTTAGAAAAAAAAGGAACTTTGCTCGTTAAATGAACAAGAAGAGAAACTATAAATTGTGGGTTTTGTTCTGTTTCATTTTTAGGAACTGAAAAAGATGAGTATATGAAAAAATTTTAGAACATAACATATTTGTACCTGTATGATTATCCAAATGGAAAATCCAAAGTTGTTGGGCTCGCAATGATTGTATGGCCATTGACCAATGAAAGTAAAAATTTGCTTTCAAACAAGGATAGAATGAGACAGCATATAAGCTGAGACATTTTGGAGGCTTTTGCGGGTAAAATGAGAAACCCAGTTTTAAAAAAGTTCCTTGCTTTAGCAGTTCTTTGATGGCTTATTTTTCGATTCAATGTTTTCCAATAACAGGATTCACATTTTGTAGTTTGGCGGAAGTAGGTCAGGCTTCGGATTAACTTAATTTCTTGAGGATGATGTTAATAAATGGATCAAAAATTCAAAATAACGATCGTTGAGTTGCGGAATTTGGACTCCAACTAAGGGGTGTTTGGTTTAGCTGTTTGATGTAGTTGATAGAGATTTGAATCCCAAACAGCAGCTGTTTAGTAAAATTTGACAGCAGCTGATAGCTGTTAGAAACCCCAAACAGCTGCTGTTTCAATAAGCTCCTACTCGGAGCTTTTTCATATCAGCTGATAGCTGATTCATATTAAGACTATATTAACCCTATTAAAATAAAATAAAAATTAATATTTATTAGATAATGATATGCTTATTGGTAATTTTACATTCAAACGGCAACAACTATTGTATTTTTACCAAACACTAACCCGAATCAGCTACCAGCTACCAGCTATCCGCCACCAGCTATCAGCTATCAGCAACCGCTATTAACTACCAGCTGTTATGAACAGCTAAACCAAACAGGCCCTAAATATTACGTGCAGTAAATTGAATTAAGCAATGCTATATAATCAAGAGCTTAATTTCAAGGGCACCGACCGCTACCCAATCATAATTTATTACAAATTGAGCTTCCACATGTTAATGCGCTGAATTCAATTTAAAAATTTTTAGGCATTTGATCAATTTGATCCGTAATATTCTCTTTTACAAATTAAAATTTTGAAATATGGTAAGTTTTTAACAAAATTAATCAAATTTATTAACGCATATTTTCAAAATATTCATGTAAAAATTATTTTATCATATTTTTTGAACAGTAATTTTTTTATCATATGCTTTGGGTAATTCTCTCCATACTGTATTTTGGGGTTTCTTGTCAACGCTGAGGTCAAGTTTCTTAACCAGAAACAACTGATCTAGATAATTGTTTTTTTAAGCATAATAAATAAAATATTATTAACCAAAATGATATTAAAATGTTTTTTTACATCCTCATATATTAAATTAGTTGAGGGAAAGTAAGGATGTAACATCCTAAAAAAGAAGAAAAAGAAAACCATAGAAACAGAGCTTTAAATTAAAATATAAAAGGAATTCTCATATTTTAGTAAAATATGAGACATTCTCTCATATTTATTTAAATATAAAAATTTTGATCAAACTGCAATTATAAATTTTAATTTGATCAAATTTATTTATTTTTAATTGTTACTTTGGCTAAACCAAAATTATAAGTTTTAGTTTGGCTGGAGTAACGCGAAACACGTTTGGCCAAAATAACAATCAGGTAAATCAAAACTTTTAGATTTAGTTTGATCAATTATTATTATTTTAATAATAATAATAATTTAAATAATAATAAAAATAATAGTAGTAATTAAAATAATAATGATAATAATTTAAATAATAACAACAGTAATAATAATAATAATTAAAATAACAATAATAATAAGAATAATAATAATTAAAATAATAATAACAAATTAAAATAATATTAACTATAATAATAATTAAAATAATAATAACAATAATAATAATTAAAACAACAATAATAATAACTATAATAACAACTAAAATAATAATAACAGTATTTAAAACAATAATAATTAAAAAAATAATTAAAATAAAAATTATTGTTATTGTTATTATTATTATTATTATTATTATTATTATTATTTTAATTATAATTATTATTGTTATAATAATAATAATGATATTAATATTAATATTAATAATATTGAACCCAATTCATTACAATTAATAATAATAATATAATGATAATTAATAATAGTATGATTATAATTAATAATAAATATAATTAATTATTATATATAATTGATAATGATAATATAATTATAATTAATAATAACAATAATTAATAATTATATTGGGCCCAAATAATTAATAACAATATAATTATAATTAATAATTAATAATAAATATAATTAATAATTATATAATTGGTAATAATAAAATTAATAAAATATAACTATAATTAATAATTATATAATTAATAATAATTAATAATAATAAATAATAATTATATTGGACACAAATAATTAACAATTATATTTGTGCCCAAGTATAATTAATAATAAATATAATTAATAGTAAATATAATTAACAATAATATAATTAATAATAATATAATTATAATAAATAAATATATAATTAATAATAACAATAAATAATAATTATGTTGAGCCCAAATAATTAATAATTATTTTTGGAGATATTTAAACTCTCCGCCGTATTTTATAAATTTTTTTCATTTTTACCAGTAGTATTTTAATAATTTTAATATAAACTCATAATAAATATATAATAAATTCATAATAAACTACGTAAATTCATAAATTCATAATAAACGTATAAAAAACTCATAATAAATCTAAATAAACTCATAATAAGCTATCTAAATCTGATATTTTTATAAAAAAAAATTATAAATTCTGGTAAATCTATAAATAATTTTAAAATATGGTAAATTTGAAATTTTTTAATTTTTCTAGTATTTTTGTAAAATCCCCTTAAATTATAATTTTTAATTATTTGGTCCAATATAATTACTAATTATTGTTATTATTAATTATATAATTATATAATTATAATTATATAATTATTATTGTTATTGTTATTGTTATTATAAATTATTAATTATAATTATAATATTATTAATTATATTTGGGCCCAAATATAATTATTAATTATTTAGTCCCAACATTATTATTTATTTATTTATTATTAATTATATAATTATCAATTATAATTATATTGTTATTAATTATATTTGAGCCCAAAATATAATTATTAATTATTTGGGCCCAACATAACTATTAATAATTGTTATTATTAATTATAATGATATTTTTATTATCTATTATATATATATTTTTAATTATATTTATTATTAATTATAATTATGTTGCTATTTTTAATTTTAATTAGTGTCATTATTAATTTTAATTAATGGGGCTCTTGATTGTTGTTATTATTATTATTATTATTGTTATTATTATTATGGTGGCCAAACCCAAACTTAGTGTTTGAGTTTGGTCACCAATTCATGTGGCCAAAAAATAAAAAGTGACCACTTTATTGTAAAATAAAAAATATATTTTGGTCATACTGAAACTCAATATTAAAAAAATAAAAAAATTACAAATCAAAACTCAATTTTTTTATATATAGTTTTGAATAACATATTTAAGTAGGTTTAGAAGAAAATCTCATATTTTAATATAAAAAAAAAATCAGACTTTTTCCCATATTTTAGTAAAAATTCTTAGAAACTAAGCCAATACATAGATGCAACATGAGACTCTGAATAGACTTCTTCCTCGATCTTGAACAAAGAAACCAAATAGAGAGTATGAGCTTTTAAACAACCTTCAGAGAGGATGAAGAAAGATTGGAGAGATTCCGATTTGAAAAAGATAATTCCTAAGACAAAAGAGTTGAGCTTGAAGCACCAAAAACACCTACATTTTTTTAGAAATCTATCAACAAATAGCTCGAAATAGCTCGAAATAAAAACATATGTAAAAAATTTAATAAATTTTTAGAATTTAATAAATAATATAAAATTTTGACAGAGAATTTTTTAATAGTAATTTATAATAAAAATTTAAATTTTATTATAATATTAAATATTTAATTTTATCTTCAATTCGTCTGTAATTTTTTTATTTAAAAAATTGCTCATTCTTCGCTCGGTTTCTGATTCTACCACTGTCGGTGAGGAAGAATCGTGTAACTCCACACAATCACATGGTAGTTCCGCCACGCTAATCAAAGCTTTGGAGTCTCTCAAGGCAGACTTTGATAGTCCTCCAGACTTCCATTTTCAAGGTCGTCAAAATTGATAGCGTTCAAGATTGAATCCCATTCGTCTGCTAAACTATTAACACCATCAAGTTCATCAATTATTGACCCCATCACTTCATGGGTACTTTATTTAATGGTGATAGTTTTTGGGTTTTACTCTAAAATAGAGTTGCTGCAATTTTGTACAGTTTCTTAGCTTTGGATTACAGAGTCTTGCTCTATTTCAGAACCACATAATCTTTTAGGCCATTGCGGAGACATGGTGTTGTAGTTCTTGGGTTTTCTTTATCCAAATCTTTGTTTTTATCTCTCCAAATAAGTAATAACATATTCATCTTTTGTGTGAATAGAAAACTTATGCATGATCCAGCATTCCAGTGTCCATTCCCTCCAGCTTGTTGAGCAAAAACTTTTGGTACTTGAAAAATTAGCAATTTCGTGAACCCAATAGACAGACCCTGGTGATCTTTAACAATTCCAGTATTTTGGTCATCTCAAGTTTCGATACTAGCAGTTCTTTAAATCATGGTGTTGTTTTAGCTATTTATTTATCATGAAAATGCACTAACCATTTTTTGTTCTAAATTAGAGGTGTCTAACTTAGGTAACTAGAAGTCAAAATAGAGGTGTCTAATTTAGGTAAATGGAAGTCAAAAATGGAGGTGTCTAATTTTACCAACCTAATTTTTGAAGTCTATATAAACCCCTTAACTCTTATTTGAAAGATATCACAAAATTAAGTCATCTCCCTTTCTTTTGTAATTCATCTTTGATATTAGTGAAATTATTTTGATAATGTCCGTGAACACTAAACTGGCCAAAAAATTTATAGATATACTAAAATAGACAAAACGTACAAGTTCAGATACCAATGCTATAATTTTTCCAACTAAATATATGTAGGCATATATTACAAAAGAATAACAATAAATATAACATCAATAATTTTAGAGACAATTAAATATTTATATGGATGATCAATTAGAGTGTTAGGAGAGGTATATGTATTGTATATATCTAATATATACATAATATATATATAAGATATATATTGGATATATATAGTGCATACATGATATATACCTAACATGTACTTACAATAAACATTGGTTATATATTATATATCTAAAATATACATGATATATACATACAAATAAAGATATACATAACATATATATAAAGCATACATGATATATGCATATTTATGGTTCGGAAGATAGTAATAATAATAACAATAAATAAAAGAAAAAAAAAGAAAAGAAAAGCCAAAGAAAGGAGATAAAATATATAGATAGGAAAAAAAGATGAAAAATATTAAAATAATTAAATATCTAAATAATTAATATATATATATATATATATGGATGGGAGAAGATGAAGAAATTAAAACAACTCATCTTCTTCTTCTTACTCCCATGGTGGCCGAACTCTTCAAAGAAGAAAGGGAGAGTGCTTTCTTCAATTATACATCAAATTCCACAAAGAAATTATAGTGAATCAAGTTGGTTTTGGAGAGAAATCAAGTAAGTACTTTTTTTAAAGCTTTGTTTTCTTTGGATTTATGAGTTATATCATATTATGAGTAGAGAGAGAAATTGATTTTTATATGAAAAGAAGATTATTATGATGTGTTTGAGATAAGAATATATCGAATTTGAGATTAAATTATTGAAATAAACTTGAATTGCTAAACTAGGAATTATAAGTGAATATGTGGAATATGGGGTTTTGATGAAGGTTTCTATAATTGTTAATATGGGCTGTTTTGACGTAGTTTTGGTATATATGTAATGATTCTAAGGTTAATTAGTAGAAATAATTGAGTTTTGGTGAAGTTAGGGTTTATGAGATTAATATGTAAAATTAGAGTTTTTGATGGAGGTGTTCTTAATTGTTAAAATGGATTGTTTTAATATTGTTTTGATGTATAAATAATGATTTTATGGTTGGATGAAGAAATATGTAGGTTATGGTAAAGTTTGAAAAAGGTAGTGAGGGGAAAATTAAGATTTTATTGGAAATTGGTTAGAAAATATATAATTAGTGATTAGTTTGTGTTTAATGAGTAGAAATATGACTCTAATGAAGTAATTTGACTTATTATTTGGTTTAAGATTGTGTAGATCCAATTTTTTCAATTGAAGGAATTAGGGCTTTGGAAGAAGTAAGGCTTGGAAGGAGATTTTAGGTTAATTTGGAAGCAAATTAAGGTTAGTACATACTTTGTTAACATTTTAATTGAATATATATATTTAGCATAATTCATTTTGGCATACATTAAGGGATGTTGATGTTCCTTTAAAGTAACATTATGTATATGTGCATGTGTAGTTATGTACATTGAATTGAGTTTTAAAAATATGATTTTATGGTGAATGGTAATACTTTGTACAATGCATTGGTAGTGTGGAAATAAGTTATATTGTGTATGTATTCAATTTAGTTGAAGAATGTGAAAATGGTAAATAGTGATGTTAAATAAAATGTAATGTAAATGTGAAAATGAATCATAATATGGTTGTGATTATGGGTGATGCTCAAAGTGAATGAGAAATGAGGAAAAATGTTATGGTATATGGAAATGGTGATAAAATGATAAATGAAATAGTAATTAGAATGTGAAAATATAATGTGTTATTGTGTGTTAGCTCTACATAATTACTTGTTCCAGAAAGTTGATGTTGATGTTGCATATATTGATAGATCTGAGCAGAGTTAGGTATTGTGAATGGATTTGAAGGTATTCTGATAAACCTGAGCAAAGTTGGGTTTTGAGGTTGAAATTAAAGATAGACCTGAGTAAAACTGGATTATGAAATCGATGTTGTAATAGACCAAATTAATTGTTCTATAATTCGGATATTATGTAGAGACTTACTGAGCCCAATGCATGTTGATGTGTTATGTTTAAATGAAATGTGATTTGTATTCGTGTCATAATACACTGTGTGTGCCAAGAAAAAATATATATATATATTTGTGTTTATTAAAATATTTATTATTATCAAAGTATATACTACTAGATTTTCGGGCTTAGCGTGGTTAAATATTTCACGTAGGTGAAATAGTTGCAGAGCAGAATAGTCCTATTAGACCTAAGCAGGTCTAGGATAGAGACCTAAGTAGGTCTAGGCTAGAGACTGGTCTTGAAGGTAGAGTTTTTATGCCACGAGACCAAACCAGTTGTGATGCATTATATGTGTGAGTTTGTTTATGACATTTTAGTTGTGTGTGTCGTAAATATTAAATGTAAACATGATTGGAACAAACTATATTTTGTATAGTTTTATAAATAAGTATAATGTACATTCACATAACATTCAATATATGTGTTAAATACTGGGTTGTGTAAAGAGAAATAGAGAATTTTGTGGATTGAAAACTTGGGAGTATTATTTTATACAGGTTGTGTATTATTATTTTTGAAAATTTTGTTAAATTATAGACAAAACTCTGATAAATTTTTTTTAAAGATTTTCTCTTATACATATTAATTTTGTAAATTAAATATTTATAATTGTCTAAAAAAATAATCCTTTCGAACCTATATTATTTTTAGCAATTTCTATGGTTGGTTATTGTAGCATCCTTGTATTTTATATACGAATTCTACATATACATGATGTATATTATATATATATATATATAATATAAGAGTGTTACAATATATGCTACATATATATTGGTGTATATCGATATATATTACATATACTTTAATTAGAGAATAACACTATATGTTGATATATGTTACATATACTTTAACTAAAGAATAACAATATATATACGAGTATATATTGGTATATTTTATATATACTTTAACTAAAAAATATCAATATATGTGGGTATATAATTATTTTATATATTTATTTGTGTATGAGTATATATTATATATAACTAGATATACGAAAAAAATAATAATATATGTTAGTATATATTACATATAACTAAATATATGTAAGTATGTATTTTAAAATAATAATAATATATATATATTGATACATATCGGTATATGTTATATATACTTTAACTAAAAAATAATAATATATGTGGGTATATATCGATATATGTTATATATTTTTTAATTAAAAAATAACAATATATATAAGAATATAACTATTTTATATATTTATTTTGAAACAAATATATCAATGTTGTCTGAACTTTTTTATTTTTGCTATTTTGGTGTATGAATTTTTTTTTTCACTTTGGTATCTGAACTTTTATTATTTGAAATAATTTAGTTGTTTCGACCGATTTTTTCAACCGATTTTCTATTTGCCGATGGTCGGAATAACCAAATTATTCCTAACAATAAAAATTAATACACCAAAGTGAACAAAAAAAATTACACACTAAAATAATGAAAATAAAAAAAAATTCAGACACTATTGATATATTTTTTTTCATATTTATTTATATGTAAGCATATATTACATATAACTAGATATATCGAAAAAATAATATATATTGATACATGTTATATACAACTAAAATATATGTGAGTATATATTGCAAAAGAATAATAATAAATATTACCTATATGTTGATGCATATCGGTGTATGCTATATATATTTTAATTAGAGAATAATAATTTATGTGGGTGTATGTTACATATACTTTAACTAAAGAATAACAATACATTTAAGTATATGTTGATATATATTAATATATGTTATATATACTTTAATTAAAGAATAATAATATATGTGATATATAACTATTTTATATATTTATTTATATATGGATATCTGTTATATATAACTAGATATATCAAAAAAAAAAATAATATATATTAATATATGTTATATATAACTAAATATATGTGGATATATATTTCAAAAGAATAACAATATATATTAAATTTCTTCAAAAAATAATAATATATATTAAATATATGTTAGTGTATGTTTATATATGTTACATATATTTTGAAATATGCATTTTGTAATATAAAAAAATCTAGAAAATTAATTATACATTTTGCAAAGATTTTTTTTGAAACTTTCCCATTAAATTTAATAAATTAAGATCTCGAAATTCTTTCAATTTAGCTAAAAAAAAGTAACATTGAATTAAAATAAGATTTTGATAAAAAAAAACTAACAGTTTCATAATTTAAAAAAAAAATCAAACTGAAACTTATATTGCAAACAGAAACTTATAATTTTTGGTTTGTTTATTTAAAAAAAATTAAAAAACTACAAGTTAATTGGGATCTCCTGTGCGAATTTTTTTTCCTATTTTGCACTAAGTCATAGAATCATAAGATCATTATATATGTACTCTATGATTATTAAAAGGCAAATAAAGTCTCTTTTTTTTTTTTGAAACCATAAATTCTTTTTTTTAGTTTAAAAAAAAAGTCTCTTTTTTGTCATGCTATTTTCACTTTCATCCTACTACAGTAAAAACATTTTTACTAAAGTCAAAAATTTATACTACTCTCTCTCACTTAAATTTTCACTTTTTTTTAAAAAAAATTATTCTATTAAAAATGTCACTGTAATTATATCTTTGTTATTAATAATTTAATTAATAAAATGAGAGTACAGTATTTTTTTTATGTTAATAAGTTAATGAATGACTTTTAGTCCATTCAAATTTATTTTAGATAATATTAAAAAATTTAATAATTTTTTAATAAGTGTGCATAAGTTGAAAGCTATGATTTAAGTAGAATAAAAATAGTATTATAAATATATTTTTTGAAATTAATGAAAAAAGAATTCATCATCCAATTGAAATTTCATGAGATGATTATTCACACTTGTACCATAGTGAATCCAATCAATTTATTAAAATATCAAAATTGATAAAATATTTATCAAAATATTATATTTTTATTAATTTATAATGGGTTTATTATGGATTTATTTGATTGGGAATTAGTATGAATGATATTTTGAAGGGAAAAAAGGAATATTCTATGTAATTTCCTTTAAAATATGACTGTGCAAAGCCCTGTATTTTTCAGATTTGGACCAAAAAGTTGGGCTTGGCCGTCAATTAAAAGGCCTGTTGAAGTGTGGTGTCTTGTTAATTTGAGATTATATTCGATTTCGAACGAATCAAATCCTTTTGCAAGAAGGAGATGGAAAAAGAAAACTCAATTCAAAAGAATCAGTAACGACTTTGGACTCTTTCTCGTCTATAAATACTCTAGAAAATCCCAAACTAATTCTCCACCCTAAACCCTACACATATATCTCTTCTGTGTGGCTTTTATCAAATCTAAGAATTCAGCCATGGCAATCCTTTCTGATTATGTAGAAGAAGCTCAACCGCGGCCAAACCCAGAAATGCCCTTCCCCTGACGCAGAGAAAGAGAAGAAAAAGCTGCTTGTTCCAAACAAAGGCAATGGTCTTGACATGGACAACCATTCATGGACGCAGACTCTCCAAGAAGTGACTGTTACTGTTCCGGTTCCTCCTGGTACAAAATCAAGGCAAATTGTGTGCGAGATCAAGAGGAAATCTCTGAAACTTGGGTTCAAGGGTCAGCCACCAATCATTGAAGGAGAGCTTTTCGAATCTGTTCAAATTGATGATTGCTTCTGGAATTTGGAAGATCAAAAGCTGATTTCTGTGCTACTGACAAAAATTAACAGGCAGAATTGGTGGAAATCTTTGTTTAAAGGCGGTCCTGAGATTGATACGCAAAAAGCTGAACCAGAGCCGAGCCATCTTTCTGAATTGGACTCTGAAACAAGTTCTGTTGTGGACAAGATGATGTTTAATCAAAGACAGAAGCAATTGCGGCTGCCGACAAGTGATGAGATTGAAAAACAGGAGATGCTAAAGAAATTCATGGCTCAGAACCCAAACTTGGACTTTTCCAAGATTAATAATAATATTATGTAGATGCTTTTGGTTTTCAGATGTATATATTTTGATCCTGACTGACTGACTTATCATGAATTGCTTGCCAGACAATTTCATTCACATGTTTCCATAAATTTTTAATAATAATAAAAATTTCAATTACATGTTGCTATATGCCTAATTATTTAATCAATATGAATCATCCTCATTATTCATGAAAATAATCATTCTTCGGTAATTAAATAAAAAAAACAACTCGGACTGTCGCTCCAAATTATTAGTTTATCATAAATTAATATTTCCATCGCTGACCTAACTAGTTATTTTTAATATTCTGAGAGGCCAGGAATCTTCTGTCTTGTACAATTTATGTAAACTCTCAACTCAATTAGCATTAGCTTTTACAGACTTGTATATCCAAAAAATCCATTGATATTTTTATTTTTGTTAGACTGACAAAAACCACCACAGGTTGATGGATGGGATAAAGATGCTCAGAGAGTCTCATTAATGAGAAAAATAGTGTGAAAAATATGCCTTTTGAACCAAGCTTATATACTTCATTGTTAATGCAGTATAACTCAGAGAAAATTTATGTAATTCTTTCTTTCATCACATATACATCTAGTAGTTCTTGATCTAATCACTTAAACTGGAATTTGGAAAATCTATGTGCATTGTTTTTTTTTAAAGGTGAAGAAGCTCCCATAGTAGACAAAAACAACAGCTATCCAAACAGAGATAAAACATAAAATCTTGATTAGCCAAAACATAAAATAAAACAGAGGGTTAACAATTTTCCTCCTATCCCCAAGAATTTTAGAGTTTAAACAGAGGATCCCAAAAAGAAAATACTGAACTGAAACACAGACATGGCCAGCAACAAGAACAACAATCAAAGCCTTAAAAGGCTTGCAAGAATATATCGATTATGATAATAAATGAAAAAAACCTCAGCAGATCAAATGTCCCAAGTATCCTCAGATATATAGTAAATTGACGGAAAAGAAGAAAAGGGTACAAACAACACCAAGTAGCCACCTTCCTCAATCCTATACCAAAGAACAGTAAAGCGGGAATGCAGAACTCTTACAGACTCAAGAGAGATGCCTAGGGTAGACTGATATCCTTCTGTGGGAAAAAGATTATCCGTGACTTACCAAGAGGAGCTTGTAGATATTTATGTTGATTTCTTTCCCATGAACCTGAATCAGGTCCTGGACTGAAATCAGAGAGCCGTATGATCCAAATTGAGATCCATGACGCAAGAAGATAAGACCACAAGAGGTTATTTTTGCATCCTCTCCATGATAGAGCTCTGCTGAAAGCTAGGAAACTCCAAGAAAGGGCAGTCATTTCAGGTCTGAGCGAGGTTATTCTTGTGTCCTCTCCATGTGCATTGTTATGAAGCAATTGCTGGACGTCTAGACCTCACCTGCACAGGGATTTATTTATGTGTTTCCAAAGGGATTATTAGCTGCCTGCTTCCATCCTTCTAGAAGATTTGCAGATAAATCTTTATGTAGTCCAGTAGAATGGGAGTGTGGTCCAAGATTGAGGAAGTTAGAAGCTGCAAAAGGTTATAATTTGGTGGGAAATGAAAATTTTGCATAAAATTATAATTTTTTCAATATATATATATATATATGAACAGTAACAATGGCATTAAAAATAAATATACAAAAAAAATTATTTTAATTCATTGAAAATAATTAATATTAGTTTAATCACATTATTTCTATATAAAAGCATCTTTAATTTTTCAAAATCATGGAAAGATTATATTATATGTTATTTTTTCTATATATTAAATGTATACTACATAAAGTATAATGCATTTTTAATATACTAAAAATATATTACATGTATATATCTAAAAATATATATTTTTTAACACTAAAAATTAATAGGTGAATATTTCTTTTTTTAAAAAAATTAATATTTTTAAAAATTTTTTTTTGAGATATTTTTTTATAAAAAATCCCTTATTGTTTTGCCAAATGAAGGACAGCAGTCAGAGAGAGTGGGCCACCAAGAGAAGCCCATTAAGAGCCCAATTTCTCCAAGTCAGCCAAAGTTTAATAAAACGTGTGGGCCTGTCAATGGCCCACATTATTAAATTGGAATTAAGGCCCACATTATTAAATTGGAATTAATTTCTTCAGATGAAGCCCATCCATCCATTATTGACAACATTTGATTGCCTTGCAAACGGTCCAAGAAGACGAAGAAGAAGAACGACGAAGTACAAGTTGTTGAGTTTGTTGAGAAAATCGCTATTTTTTCGCCCCTCGGACCGTCTTTAAGCTGAAATAAATGAGAAAATAAAATAACAATTGAGAAATTAAAGAGAATAAAGACACAAAGATTTAACGTGGAAAACTCCCAAATGGAGAAAAACCACGGCCGTTGCCTAATGACAACCAAGAAAAATATTTACTATGTGAAAAATTGTTACAACCACAAATACAAAATATTTTTCTAACCGACACCCATAAAACAATCCCCAAATATTTATACTCCAAGAGACTACAAGAGCTCAACTCTAATCTCTAATATAAAACACTTGTTGTGTTTTTGTGTGTTTCAAAACCTAAACATTGATTTCCTTATATAGGAAATTGTTGCTCCACAATTTCTATTCTTTCCCGATGTGGGAAAGAATTAATTAATTTTATATTATTTTTTTTTCTTTTGTCAAAACTTACGGCCAACAATCTCCACCTTGACAAAAAAAAAAAACAACATTGTCTGTTACAGACAATCATAATTCTTATCGTTAAGAATTATCATACCCCACCATAAAAGAGTATAGTCACTCGGAATTACTGCACAAACTCCAAGCATTTTCCATCGGCCATATCGATCTCGCTAATAATTTATGGTGCAACCCTCCTGTTGACTTTCCGAGAGTTCATTAGCCATCGACATAATTTTTTCACCACACACTTTGCATTAACTATCAACCAATGCCGTGCGTATTTCAGTGGACCAACTACCAATAATTCGTCCTCTTCCATGACATCTCAACGGGTAGCAATCATGCCATTAGGACACACTTTTCTGCATTACAGAACAACTGTATCATCTCCTTCGCCACAGGAGATTACATTGGCAGCAACAACGTTAGAGCTTCCAGCCGAATCAGCTCCACTGTTCGGGCAATCTTTCCTCACGTGTCCAGTTTGACCACACCCCCAGCAGACAACCTTCCTCTTTCCGGAGCCTTTATTCTTTTTCCTGATACTGACAGATAAAGCTGAATTCTCATAAGATTTATTTTTCATTTCATTCAGTCTTCTCTCCTCAGTAATGAGCTTACTAACCACATCCGCATACACCACTTCCTTACTACCATATTTCAGAACAGGCTTCATGTGCTCATATGTTGAAGGAAGTGACAGGATGAGCCGGAGAGCTTTATCTTCATCTTCGGTTTTCACTCCAAGAGTTTCCAATTCAGAGATGATACCGTTGAGGACACTCAGGTGATCGGACAGCTTTGTACCTTCTGCCATTTTCAACGTATGAAATTGCTCCTTCAAATATAACCTGTTGGATATATTTTTCCCCTGATACAATTCTTCCAGTTTCTCCCACAGCTCCTTTGTCGTGGACAATCCAAGCACATTAGCAAGAACATTTTTTGCTAGACACATGCGAATTTGACTTGCCGCCTTGATATCCAGCTCCTCCCATTCTTCGTCACTAATCTTGGATTTTTCTGAGTCTCCACTACCACCGCCTTTTCCTGAATTTCTTCCGCTGACTGGTTTACCCTGCAAAACCTTATGTAGTCCAGACTGTATCAACACGTCTTTGACTTGCACTTGCCACAGTGCAAAATTCATTATTCCATCAAATTTCTCAATCTCGCATCTCATTGCCGACATGCTTACTTTGTGCTTAATAAAGGACCAGAAATAAATATTACACCAGGTAAATTCCCAGGTAAGAGGAGGAGTCACAATGGTCTCACTTAAAATCCACTTGCCTTAGACTAAATTCGTGTCGTTTGACAGAATTTACCTCGACATGTAATTATTTATCTCACCACCAATACTCAAGCACACCAAAGCAAAACGGCTCCACCTTTTCCAAAGCTCCACCAGCTTAAAAAACAAAAATAATTTTTTTAACAAAAAACTTTTCTGATGTGGAAGATCAGACCAAGCTGCAACCACAGAGCATACTAAAATTTTTGACAAAAATTATAACACCTAAGCTCTGATACCACTTGTTGGGAAAATCGCTATTTTCCCGCCCCTCGGACCGTCTTTAAGCTGAAATAAATGAGAAAATAAAATAACAATTGAGAAATTAAAGAGAATAAAGACACAAAGATTTAACGTGGAAAACTCCCAAATGGAGAAAAACCACGGCCGTTGCCTAATGACAACCAAGAAAAATATTTACTATGTGGAAAATTGTTACAACCACAAATACAAAATATTTTTCTAACCGACACCCATAAAACAATCCCCAAATATTTATACTCCAAGAGACTACAAGAGCTCAACTCTAATCTCTAATATAAAACACTTGTTGTGTTTTTATGTGTTTCAAAACCTAAACATTGATTTCCTTATATAGAAAATTGTTGCTCCACAATTTCTATTCTTTCCCGATGTGGGAAAGAATTAATTAATTTTATATTGTTTTTTTTTTCTTTTGTCAAAACTTACGGCCAACAGAGTTGTTCCTCTTTCTTCTCACTCTATCTGGTATGTTTCATTAAAAAACGATTGCTGATCTTGTCTGCAAACTTTCTTTTTTTTCTTTTCAAGCTTTTTCCGACTCTAATCTCAGGCTAAGTAAATTGCTCAAAACATGCCTTAATAGCTTTGCATGGGGCTGGGACGAAATCCCGCGGTGAATCTATCATAGTGCTGATTTTTTTTTTTTTATTGTGGCAGCAATATATTGTCTTTGTTATTCAAATTTTTAGGAGGGACTTTTGGTGGTTTGAAATTCGTTATTATTTTAAATGTAGGGCTTTGATCGCAGATAAAGTTTCATATTTAGATGCCTTTGTAATTATGGGGATAAGTATTTATAATGGAGTTTTGAATTAGTGTCTTTAAAGAATACTGCTTCGCTTTTAATTGACCAAAGTGAGATAACAGACATTAATATGTAATCTGGCACTTTGCTACATGGATATATTGCAGAAGCCTTGTAATTTTTTTTTTCGTTTCTAAATTTCTGCTGGGTATGCTGCTGAAATTGTTATTACTTGCACTGACAACTGATCTAGTGTAGATCCTGATGCTTTGTTATTGCTGTTATGCAGTTTCTTGCTTTTCAAATCGCTGTTGAATAATGGATATAAGTCAGTTAGCCACTATGAGTCGTGGCCAACTTGCAGTAGTGGGATCTGCATTTTGTACAATGCTTACAATGCATTTTACGATGCAGCTTCTCTCTCAGCATCTATTTTACTGGAAATCCCAAAGGAACAGAAGGCCATAATAATTATTATTCTTATGGTTCCCATATATGCCATTGACTCATTTGTGGGTTTGTTGGATATTCAGGGGAGTAAGGCATTTTTCATGTTTTTGGACTCTGTTAAGGAATGTTATGAGGCTTTGGTGAGTGCCTAATAATATTTATGATTTGGCTTTGTTTTGTGGCACTTTTCACTCTTCATTTCTAGCTTTTCATTTATGTTTGCAGGTGATTGCCAAGTTCTTGGCTTTGATGTATAGTTACCTGAATATATCCATTAGCAGAAATATTGTGCCAGATGAAATAAAAGGAAGAGAAATTCACCATTCTTTCCCAATGACGCTTTTCCAAGAGAAATATTTTCATTACTTTTGCCTTTCCTGTTTTTATTTTTTGCAAATAAATAACAGTGTTAGGTTTGTCTATTAAGTCGTTATAACTATTATGGACATGTGTAACACTGCAGCCTCACACTGTCCGACTGGACCACCGAAACTTGAGACTTCTCAAATATTGGACATGGCAATTTGTTGTCATTCGCCCAGTATGTTCCATCTCGATGATAACACTGCAAATTCTTGGGATTTATCCCTCTTGGTTGAGTTGGACGTTCACCATCATCCTTAACATTTCTGTTTCTCTGGCACTGTATTCTCTTTTGGTGTTTTACCATGTATTTGCGAAGGAGTTGCCCCACACAATCCACTTGCGAAGTTCTTGTGCATCAAGGGGATTGTCTTCTTTTGCTTTTTGGCAGGTAAATATCTAACCCTATTCCCTTGCTTATTCTTCTGCTTCTTCATGGAAGAGGATAGTAAGCAGACCCTGTAGTGCTTTGGAACCATAACAAGAACCCCTAATGGAACACTGGACTAAAAGCAAATTAATTGACCTTGCCCAGCCAATGCAGTGCAATGGTGCTTAAATTGCATTTAACTTGGATTGTCAAATCAAAGTTTCAGACTTTCATGAAGTTGCGAACTTGTGCTGCAGACTAAACCTAGACTATTATCGTTATAAATGCCCAAGTAGTTAGAGTTTGTTGTATAATAGGTCTGTGTACCTCCAAAATACGAGGCTAAACAATTCCTTCAACATCTGCTGAAACTTCTTCCCCAGTCATAGTTCTTGTTCTTTCATTTGTTTTGATAACTAGCAAATGGTTGTCATCAGTTGTTTATGGATGACTTAATTTCTCGTGTGTAGGGAGTGGTCCTTGACATACTTGTTGCCGTAGGTATAATTCGCTCTCATCATTTCTGGTTAGATGTGGAGCACATTGAGGAAGCTCTTCAGAATGTATTGGTGTGTTTGGAAATGGTGGTATTCTCTGTTCTCCAACAGTATGCATACCATGTCCAACCTTATAGTGGAGAAGTTGACGCAAAGATGAAATTAAACAAGAAAGATTGATATGACTATACTCCTCAACTTTGAAGAAAGACATCTGTGGATTGCTCTATGCTGGTATTGATAGAGGGGGCAGTTGCCCCTCAACATTTGATTATATATCCATGAATAATGACATGATTAAAATGTAGAATGGCATGTAACAAAGGCAAGACCTCAAGACCAATCGAAAGCAGAAGCCTTTGCAACTTCTAGTGCTATGCAAGTCTTATAGGTCATTTCGGCTTGATCTGTCGTTTCTCTATAATTTTGTTCTGTTTACTATTTGTCTTTTGGTTTATCATTCTTGGATTATATGTTTGTATTGTTTCCCTCTTATCACACGAATATACAATTTTTTGAAAAAAAAAAATAAACTTCATATTGCAATATAGGGGAGAGATAGTGTTCTTAGCTCGAAATGATGTTTTTGTTGAAGCAGCATTATTAACAGAATGTTATAGTAATTGAAATGATTTGTATAGTGGCATGACATCTGAACAGTTAGTTATGTTTATGGTGGCCTAAACGAACCAACAGGATAAGTCTGGTGATGGTGTATAAAATATTCAACAGGGGAGTGGTTTAGTGGGGTTCATTTTTTAATCCGGTGTAGTTGAAAATGTCTTAACAATTGACAATGATCAAGCACTAGCTTTTAAGATATGAACTGATAAGAAATGCGGTTTGGTTTTCATGGCAGTTGAGGCTCTTCTCATATGAGGGATGTTCCCCTGGTTGGCAAGATTGGCAATGGCGTGAAACCATTTGTTCTTTCTTCCATAGCTGTTCAATTCAATTTTTTTTCCTTTCAAAAAATCAATTTAAATCTTGTTCCCATTAAATCAACGAATTGCCCCACTGAAAAGTAAGCAAATTTGAGTAATCAAGTACAATTAATAATAAACATAATTAAAAAAAAAAAGAATTACATATTCTTATTTGTAAATGCATGAAATAACTGTATTTTTTTAATTTTTTTCGCAATAATATGATATGATTATATATGAGATATGGATATATTTGATTTATAATTTTATGCGTAAATATTATAAATTTATTGTAAAAATATAAATACCATTGAAAACTTTTAATATTCGTAAATTTATTGATACAAAAATATGAATTTGATTAGATTTGTTTAAACTCAAAAAACATTATCTAATTATAAGTCGCTCGGCTCGGCTCATTTGTAGTAGTTTTTTTTTTTTTGTTTTTTAACTGGGTTTGTAGTAGTAGTAGTTTTGGTTACACCGCACTTCTAAAATTTTAATTATTAAACATTGGAAAATTTCAGTTTCTTTGCATTCAAATTAAAAGGATTTTACTTGGTCAAAAAAAAATATTAAAACGATTTTTCAAGAAAAATAAAGTAAAATAAGCTAAGAAAGGCAATCAATAATGGAGCAATACGTGGACTTGACAAGTCATTATCTACATAATCACTGTAATAAATTTAAAAAGATGATAATTAATTAATAATTAAAAAATTCTACTCTTTTTAATAACTAAATTTGACGTTGAAATTCTATTCTAATACTTCCTTGAAGCATATTTTATATTTCACATAAATTAAGAAATAAATATTTTTTATTAAGAATGTAAATTTAAACATATTTTTTATTTGATTGTCATGTTAGTATGAAATATATTTATTGAATATTGTTAACAAATTATATTAAATTTTAATATAATGAAAATTTAATATATTTAACTAATTTATTAAAATAATAAATATATTATATTATTAGAATATGGTATTACCCACTTAACGTAGCGGGCTCGAGCACTAAGGGTCATCCAATTTTTTTTTGTATGACTATTTAGTGATCACAATAGGACTTAACTGAGCCTTTTAGAGCAACATAAGTTTTAGCCTGATATAAATGTCAAATGATAAGGAGGAGACTACTTATACCATCCTCACTTCTCTAGCTTTCAAGATGAGCTTGGTATTCAGTCATCGTCATCAGTGATCGAGCTCTCAAAGAGAAGGTAAATCTCAATTTCAAATACCTCAATCTGACTGAGCTCTTAATATTCAAATAGATAATTTTTTAATACAGTCACCGTACGATACTGACATATCTATAATCAATACTGACACCGTGTAGAAGTTATTTTCATTCATCAACTATACATAAGAGTAAATTCTCCTCTGAATAAATTTTATCGTGTCTTTTTTACTCTCATTTTATTTTATTGATATTTAGATAAATCGAGTTTTGATTTAGATATTAAAATTTTTTTTAAAGAGTATAATCCCCTCTCTTTCTTATTTTATAGGCGAGATATCTCTTTCTTTTCTTATAGATGAGATAGATAATAAAAGTAGCACTGAACCGTAATTAAGACATTCTAATATGCGCCTTGTCATAAAAAAATTGAAAAAATGTATTTTATTTATTTGGAGCAGAGGAAATATTTGATAGGGTAAAATTAAAATTGTAATATTTATTAATTTAATACTTAATAAAATTAATAATTAACATTTATGTTATATATAATATTTCTTTCAAAAAAAATCAAGCACAATAGTATTTATGATTTGATTCCACTAGCGCCACTAACCTTAACAAGAAGATTGTGAATCTGACGGATCATTACTGACTGGAGAAAATGGCCATCAGCAAATTTGTCCAAAAAAAAGGTAAAGAATTCCATGCAATATCAAATGGCAACCAATATACTGGACAATCGGATCAAAACAAATCAGAATTTGTTAAGCCTAATTTCATGTGGAAATGTGTCAACTTGTGATTGGGTACGTGGAAATATATGTCACCTCATTATTGTTCTCAAGCCTCTGTCCATCTACTGCCAGCAGCATTTGGATCAATGAATTTATAAAATAAATAAATAAAGTGAAAATAATACTTAATCTATGATATATGATTAAATTAATAAAATAATTATTATTTTTAAATATATATATATATGAAAATTTTTTATATTTGATTTTATTAAATTAAATAATCATTTCAATCTAATTCTTTTCGAATTTTCATTAATTTTTTTTTAAAAAAAATCTAATACTTAAAGTAATATTATCACCATGATTGGAGGTTGTGTTGGTGGTGTTCATATGGTTCCTCTGTTTTTATTCTTTAAACTACTGCGATGTCTTTCTATATGTTTTCTCACAAGCGTTGCATAATGAGTGACTGAAAAACAATAATTTCTAAAAATCAAAATCCATAAAAGACTGATCTATTATTCAAACAATTTAAGATCCAACTGATCCAACTATCCATTAAAAAATAATTATAGAAAATTATGTTATATGTTAATTTTTTTTAATTTTTTAAAAGTATTTTACAATTAATTTTATATAATTTTAGTGTACTAGATATGTCTCTTTCTCAAATTGGAGTATACATTTGATATGTATGCAAGTTAAAAGTGAGCGTTCTTAAATTAGTTTTTTTTTAGATGTTTTTGAAGAAATCCTGAAAGATTAAATACAAATCAGAGCTAATTGAGAGAATCAAAATCCACAAAAAATAAAATAAAATAAATCTAAGCAAAATCAAATGCGTTTCCGATGTCTACTAATGGAGCAGCGATTAGGTTCCAACAAAGTCTCCATCTTAGTTTCCGATGAACCTGATATTCTGTTTCTTCAATTTTCTGTTTTTTAAATAATAATATAAAAAATTATCTATTTTCTTCTTACAAATTAAAATTCTTTTTTACTTTTTTCATGAACAGTTAATTATTGATGTGAGATTTTTTTTTTGTCTCCTTCTCTTTTCTTTGTGCAGGAGGATTTTCTGGATTTTGCATTAGTGAAATTAATTGATTTGTGTAGAAATTCATTGGGATGCAATTTGTCGTTAGAATGGAAAATTTGAAGAAAAAATTGAGGGTATTTTCCTTTTTTTTAAAAGGTTTTTAGTAGTAAAAATAGGAAGAATGATTAATTTGGTTATGAAATTAAATTTGAGAGATCTTTATTTTTTTTTTAAAAAAAATATTTCATTAGTTTAGTTAAAATTTGAGGACTAACTAGCATTTTATCCATTAAACAATTATGATTAAGGTTAATTGAATGAAATTATGCATAGAAATTCAGAGATCAATAATATTAATGGAAATTATTTAAATACGAAAATAATTGAAAGATTAGAATAACTGATAAGTAAGATATTAGTATATAATTATTAGAAAAAAAATTGTACGAATCAGTTGTGATGACACTAACAGTGGCCATTTCGTGACCTAAAAGGCCATTATATGAAAATTAAAAAATAATTGGAAAAGGAAAAGAAAATTGTATATTCCTTTAATTTTCTCAGCAACCAAATGGAAAATTGGATACAGTAAGCAACCAACCAAACAAAGAAAAGAAAAAGCTGCGTCAAAGAGTAGCCACGCGAGACGAGCCACGCAACAAATAGAGGCATGAAAAGCGCCTCCACGGCCCCCACTCATCAATGGCAGAGCAACGCAACGCGTGTACTACTTTTACACGCTGCTTTCCAATCGAAAAATTTATACTCTAACAAACAACCAAAGTCCAGAAGAAAGATACCCACTTTGCCATTTCTTCTTCCTCTTCTCTTCTATTTCGACTATCAACTTTCTTTCTCTGATTCTAAGGCTACAGACAAAGAAATAGAAGAACTGACGAAGGCTATTTCAAGAAACCATTAATAAAGCTTTGTTTTTCTTTTGGAATAAGAGAATAGAGAGCCTGTTTGCCAAAACATGAACGAGAAGGCTAATGTTTCTAAAGAACTTAATGCTAAGCATAGAAAGGTTCTGTCTTTTTCATTGAATTTGATATTCCTGTGCTATTTATTTTGTTGTATTTCGTTTTTGTCTGTTTTTTTTACTTATTTCTGTTGTATTCATACATGTTTATTCATTTTCATATGCAAATTCTGTGAGTAGCAGAGGAGTTTAAACTAAAAATGAATTTGCTTTGGGTTTTATAATAATATTGCATGAAAAAAGAAAATATTTTTTCAATTGTATATTCTCTTAGGGAGTATGTTCTTGCTTAAATTTCAACTGGGTCCTTAACATTTTGATTTTCTTAATTTCAAATGGCTTCTTAATGATAAAATTGATTCTCTCTAATTTATTGTGGTCTAATAGCAAAAAAATCTATCACTATATGTACAGTTTTCAACTGTAGCTATTTCTTTTGAGATTATCAATCGTGAATGGTGACTTCAATATTGATAACAATTATACATGCACTCTGGTTTAACTCTCTAAAGTATATGCCCTTAATATTGCAGAGCACTCGAATGGATTAATTCAATATTTTTTAGTTGACTATAATAAAACTAGAGATAATCCGAATTTAAAAAATTAACAATTAACTCAATATTTTAAGAATTTAAATTTGACATTGGATGGAGAATATTTAAATTTAGAATATAAAGTGATGCATTCGTATAATCTGTAACTTGTAGGCATAGTTTTTGATAAATTTTGGATGGAGAACGACATTTTCTTGAGAAAGAAAATGAGCTTTTAGGGAGGAGAGGTGAGCCAAGGAAAACCCTTGGTTTTAAGAATTTTCGCATTGTGATTAGGAAGAGAACATTACAATTCACTACAGACATGGAAAATTTATGCCAGATCTAGGAAAAATGATGAGAATTGAGTTTTAATTTGAATCCAAAAATGGTCATAAAAGCATATAGATGGATTGATGGATTATCATGTGTACTATGGCTTAATGGTTCAAGTTATTTCTCACCTTGTCTAGTTCCGTCTGTTTGCAGATCTTGGAAGGCCTCCTTAAATTACCAGAGAATAGGGAGTGTGCTGACTGCAAAAGCAAGTAGGTATCAGAATACAATTTAGCATTTTAGTATAAGGAAACAGCGGCAAACATTAAATAATCAAACACTGGAGAGAGTTATGGAGATTAAAAATCCTGACTCCTGAGCATTTAAATGAGACATCCAAGTTCTGCCTGGTTAGTAGTATGCTATATAGTAGTTATTTGAAAAGTAGTAATTTGTGGTGCTATCTTGTTTGCTAAGCAGAGCTCCACGATGGGCTAGTGTGAATCTGGGGATCTTCATTTGCATGCAATGCTCAGGTTTACATAGAAGTCTTGGAGTACACATATCAAAGGTAGATTTCATTTTCATATTTGAAATATTTGCATGTCGTCCAAGTCTGACCATCTTGGTATTAAAGTTATGCAACTATTGGTGCAAATTTTTTCTTGTGACATACTTGAGTTAGCTTCTTTATGGATGCAGGTACGATCTGCCACTTTAGACACATGGCTTCCAGAACAAATTGCATTTATCCAATGTAAGTACTATTTATAATAACTCTGACTCATTTTAGTTGTACTTCTACTTAAATCTAAATATTCATTTGTACTTTTTTCCCTTCTTGCTCACAGCTATGGGGAATGAGAAATCAAATAGCTACTGGGAAGCTGAGCTGCCTCCTAATTATGATAGAGTTGGAATTGAGAATTTTATTCGTGCAAAGTAAGACTTTATAGCGATCGCAGGAGTAATATTTTACTCGCCTCTATTATGAAGTTGTCATTGCTGTTAGTTATTAAACATTGTCAATGCCTATGTAATATATTAGATATGAAGAGAAGAGATGGGTTCCTAGGAATGTTAAAGCAACATCAACTCCAAAGGTGAGTGAGGAGAAGGTTTCACTTTATAGGCCAGGAATGGAGGCTGGCCATAAGCAAATGAAAAATATTAACCATGCTTCTGAGGAGAGGAAAATCACTCCCTCAGTTATCACAAACAACAATAAACCTGCTCCTAAAAGTTGCAGTCCAGCATCTGTTATTACAAACAACAGCGCACCTGCTCCTAAGAGTTGCTCTCCAGCGTCTGTTAGAGCATCACATCAGGTAGGATCAATGTTTTTTTGTTCGTATCTAGTTGATCGCCAATATCCAGTTCCCTCTCCCTGCATTCCTTGTTTGATCTTCATGTACTTAATCTATATATGAATGAAGCGTGAACTAACAAAAGTCATTTTGGACAATGAGAAACTTTATCTACTCTGGTTAGGCTTAAATTTGTTTATGGTTAAATGTTGAATTGATAATTCAATAATGAAAACTGATATAAGTGATATGTCAAATTGCGTTGCTGTATTCTTTGTTTAGTGAGGTGGAGATAATTTGGAGGCATTAAAAAAGGAGGGCTATTTTATAAATTTGTCTAAATACTTTAAAAACGTGGTAATGCATATTTATCTGTGAAGACAAGTCACATAGATTATTGATTGATTGTTAGAGTCCTGCATAGCATTGGCATTGTAGGATTAACTGCAGAGCCATTTGACTATAAGATGCCTGCACAACCATTTGCTTCAGAGAGTCCATTGGGCAATGATTTATTGTGCTTTTTCTGATCGCATGAATAATTGTGTATGTTTAACCGTGTATATACATATATTCACCTTTTTCTATCTGAATATGCACGAACTAATGGACTGGATGAACAGGTTGTACTTGATACAAAACAACATGAACCTGTGCAGAATTCAGAACAAGCAATCTCAAAATACAAGTTGGTAAAGCAAGAAGAGAAAGCAACACCAGTTTCAACACCAGCAAAAGTGGATTATGCAACTGAACTTTTTAATTTGCTTGGCATGGATGATTCTAGTGGAAACTGCGCCAAGACTCCCCCTGATGGTTGTCAATGTGAGTTTCTTCTTCTATTAATGTTCTTTAAGCAACTACTGAATACTGTGATGCCATTTACCATTTTCCCGGGTTTACAGCATTTTTTTTTAGATTTGCTTCTTTACTATTTTGTTACCATTGACCTTGAACGTCACCAACTTGCAGCTACCAGGGTAGAATCAACATCTGGGTGCAGTAATTCATCAAATATGCCTGAAAGGGAGATACGATCCAAATATGAAGCTGAGAATATATATGGATCTCCACCACTAATTATTGCACCCATAGAGGAACCGCAACATTCAAAGAATGATTTCATGAATCTTTTTGAGAAGGTATATATCATGAAGTTTTCAGGACTGAAATTTTAGAACCATGAATAATAGATGATAAGTCGTAGCAGAATATATACTTTTTCCTGATGGAGAGAATATTTATTGTGAGAAGAACAATGTATTCAGCATAAACTAGCCTGATAGAGGACCACAAAATTACTTTACAGTCTGTCATCTTAATATCTGAAGCATAAATGTTAGCTTTGCAGCAACTTTTCTTGAATAAAGTGGTTATAAATGTTTCCTTAATGTTCCCATTGAGGATTGAACATGAAATTTTTTGCACTCAGTTCTCTCTAATTTCCTGCTGTTTAATGAGAGGAAAAAAAGACATGAAAACACGTATTTCTATATTTTTCTTATGATATTATCATTTAATTTCATTAGTTAAAAAAAAAATGGTCCTCTTACCATTTAAATTGTGGATTTTGGACAGTCCAGCATGGTGTCTCCATTTTCTGCCCAACAACAGCAGCTTGCTATGTTGTCCCAACAACAGCAGATCCTCATGGCTGCTGCAATGAATTCTGGTGGTGGATCCCAAACCTATCCTGCCAATATACATAATTTACAGCCCAATGGTATCCATTTATCCAGTCAGAATCTGGGAAGTGCTGGCTTTCAGGTTCCTGGAATGATAATGCCAACCACTTATCTACAAAAATATATTCAGGTTGAACTCTTAAATTTTCACATCATTGTTCTCTGATTGAAGAAAAACTAGTTATAATCTTGTTATTTTATTCCTGTGCCAGATTGGGAGCAACCAGCAAATGCATCCAGCAGGAAACTCAGTTAGTATTCCTGTATCAAGGTAAGAAAGCAATGGAGTTCACTGTCATCTAGAAATTGCTAAGTTAATGTTTACTGTTTCCTTAGATCATCTGGTCTTTCTGGGCATAGTTTTTAGAACTTTAGAAGTCCACATTCAACCAGCAGGTTAATAAGCGGAATTGGGTAATTTCACAGTTTTTGCTTTTGATATTATATAGGTAGAGTACAAAAGCTAATCCCAGTATAGTAAAATCATTTATCTGTTTGTGTTTTTTATCTTGATGGATATGTATGCATTAAATCGCGTAATGAGTCTGCTTTGAGAGAGGCTAAATCCTTGAAGTTAATAATTTTATTGTTGCAAGTGAATCATTATGCCTCTTGATTGAAATAACACAAATTAAAAATGAGAATTTTGGGTGGGAACAGTCAGTTTAGATGGTTTTTGAACACTAACGAGCAAGTGCAGACATAAAAATAAAAAAAATTCAGTGTAAAATCAATTATTTATTAGCCTGATACAAATAAAGAATTATAATGCCTGCATGCACATTGTAATATGTCTCATCTATATCTTATTCAAAGATAATTTGATCACTGAATGTCTGTAGTAAGCTCCGGCTTATTATGTATACTTGCATGCATGATCATTAAATTACTTTGCAGCATGTATACTCCAGGGCCAGTAGCTCCAATTAACAGTGCAACAAATATCACATCAACTATGCGTCCTCCAGCATTCCCTGCCACTTCAACTCAACCTCAAGGATACTATGATTTGTCTTCATTAACACAAGGGATGTTTACAAAACGGTAATCCATCATTCCATTGCCTCATCCCATTACTAGAGACAGTTAAATCAGAAAGAAAAGAAAAATATTTGTTTCATATTGATTTCTAGAGCTACTTCTTTCGTTTGTATTGATTTGTACTAATATCATTATTTTCTATAATAAAGTTGGGCTCATCAACTAGCATGATTTGTTTTCTGATCTCCTTCATACAAGGTGATGCCTTGGTTTTGTTATGCTCTAGCTAATTGAATTTGAATCCTAATAAATAAGGTGGAGATTAAACTCAGTTGCTAGTTGAACTAACCATAAAGGTTAAAAGTAGTTGTTTAAAGCAACTTCATGTATTGTTGGAGATTATGTGTAGCTATGGTAGGGCGCATAATCAAAGACTACCATGATTTGTTGGGTTCTGATACTAATTGATGACAATGTTCGCTCATCATTGACTTTTCCTTTGGCAATGTTTCTCTGTTGCCTTCAGCAGTGAATGAAGCAGCAGTAACTTTGTATGCTTTTTAAGATGCAATGAACATAGTGTGAATAATGTTGTATGAGCAGTCTTTTTAGGGGCAGTCACAGGCAAAGTGATTATGTAAATATGGTTAAAGTGATTATTTACTCTTGAAATTTTTAACTTTATGTTTTGTAAAAACCTTACGTTCAGTGATGAAAATTAAGCTAAAATGACATATCATGTAATTTTAATCCTTTTAATTTTAAAGGTGATCAGATACAAAAAAAAAAAAAATTTGGTTGTGAACTCTAGGTGATTCATTGATGAGGTCTGTCATAATAATTTTTTCATGTGAAATAAATGAACCAATTCCAATTAATTGGTATTAAAATTGAAATAAGATGCGTGATATTAATAAAATTTTATTAATTTGACAAAGCCGAAAAGTTCGGCTGGTGATGCAACGCTTTTAGAATTTCTTGGACTTCACTGACTGATTCACATTGAAGTTATGATATTAAATCTGTCTCTTCTACGTTTACTTAAAATTAAGAAAAACTCTCTCAGCGTTTTGGAATTTTTTTTATTAATCAAATAACAATGACTACATGTTTAAAATTTTTTAAATTTTTAAAAATTAATATCCATAATTAACTAGAAATATGTAATATTGTAAGATTATGTAAATTTTTTTAATAATCAATGCTGATAATTAATTGAAAATATATTATTTAAAAGTTATAGATTGTATTAAATTGTGATAATTATTCATATTAGGTAATGAAATATAAAGAATTAAATTGAAATGAAAATTTCATTTAGTATATAAATAGGCTATGAAAATAAAAGAAAATGAATATTATAAATGAAATTAATTTTATATCAATATAAAGAAAAGTGCTCCATATAAAAATAGAGTTCATATTATACATATTTTTTTATTAAAATTATTAAATAATTTGATTGATAGATGTGACATATATAATATTCATAATAATAAATACATACTTAAGTTTATCTAAATATTAATATATACTATGATATTTTAGAACACTAAAGGCAAAAAAGTAACAACTCGCTGGATGCACTTGTATTTGTATTGTAGACCTATAGTGTAAATACATCCAACTTTAGTTTATACATATATACATAATAAATAAATATTTTTAATTTTTTAATTAAATTATAATAATTATGATATTTATTTAGGTTATCAATAATAATTATATATATTTAATGATTTAAATTATAATAATAATATACTAATTTCTTTTTTCAGTTACAAATTTATTGAATTAATAATAATTGCTAAAAATAAATTTTTATAAATTTTTTTAATGATAGGTGGTTAAATATTTAATTAAATTGTAATAATTTGCATAATTAAAATTAAAATTTTAGTTTATTTAGCTTATGAGTTATATATAATTTTACTTGTAATATGGTAATATTGTAATAATTCGCATAACCAAAATTAAAATTTTAGTTTATTTAACTTATGAATTATATATAATTTTATTTGTAATATGGTAATATAATTACTATAAATCATTTTAATTATTTATGTTATAAATTGTCTTAAGTTATAATAATAATAAATAACAACAAATTATATTATTTTTATATATTTATTTAAAATTTAAAAATTATAATAATTTTATAGTATAATTTATAATATATTTATTCACACATTAAATGTTATATATGTTAAATTTATATATTTATTATAATAAAAACTCTTTCTTTAACAGTAACTACTCTTTCTCTCTCTCATTAATTAAAAGCTAGATGCATTAATTAATAGATTAAAAGTTGGATGCATGTTTAATCTAAATAATAGATTTGGCATGTTAAGGAAAAACATGCCAAATTTAAGTTTTTTTTTTAAAAAAAACTGCTAAGATTTGGAGTTACCTTTATGAAAAAAAATGCTAAGGTTATTTAGTTGAAAATGTTGAATTTAGTACTCCTTATATTTCGTGAAAAAATAATTATCATTCAAAAAAATACTTTTCAAAGAAATATTTTAATTTATTTTTCAAAATTTTAATACGTCTTAAAATACTAAAATTTTCAATTTATAAGACTATAATAACTAAATATGTTTAACTTATGAAAATTTATTGTTAAATAGACAAATAAATAAATAAAAATAATATTAGTAAATCAACATTCCTTGTAATTATTTGTGATTGGTGAAATAATAAATATATGTTTATATTATAAATAAAAGAAGAGAGAAGATAAATAGAAAATGAGAAAAATGAGAAATCTTTATATTATTAATTGTCATATGAATCACCTATAATGAGATATTTATAGTGGTGTAAATAAAATAGAAGATTACAACTAAATTGAATTTTAATATGAATAGGATAAAACTAATCATAATCTTGATAGGCTAAAGTTAATTTAATATAGTAGTAATCCACATATTATGTAAAACTTTCTCTTGGATGAATATCCCTATGAATATATATCGTTAAAACATTGCTAAGAAAAATTCAGTGGGATAAAAACTTAGCGAAGGAAAAAAGAGTACAATATCCATAGGCAACTTCCCCTCAAGAATACAATTGGCTAAGACATATCTCCAAGTGAGCGCATTCCAATATTGTGTGCATACTTTTTGAAAATTGATATTGATAATGCTTTTGTGAACAAATCTGTTGGATTGTCACTTGAACGAACTTTGCAAATATCAACTTATCATTTCTTCATGAATTCATGAGTATAAAAGAACTTTGGTGATATATGTTTAGTTTTATCACCTTTTATGTAGTCTCCTTTGATTTGTATAATACATGCTGCATTATCTTCATATAATATCGTTGATTGTTTACCTATAGATAATCTGCATGCTCTTCTAATATGTTTAATTATGTTTCTCAGCCATACACATTCACGGCTAGCTTAATGAATAGTTAATATCTCTGTTTGGGATCCGGCTTTATGAGAATCAAAAACATATTCAGTATCAGCATATCTTGTCAATTCAGACTTTATTCCTTTTGAAAAAAATAAACTCATATCAGATGTGCCACGTAGGTAGCGTAGAACATGTTTCACTCCATTCTAATGCCTTGGTGCTGAACTAAACCTTGTAAGTAAGTTAACTGTAAAAGCAATATTTGATCTTATATTGCTAGCAAGATATAAAAGTGTCCCTATTGCACTGAGATATGGTACTTCACGACAAAAAATCTCTTCATTATTTTTTCAGGGGCTGAAGAGATCTCCTTTTACATCAAGGGAATAAACAACTATTGGAGTGCTTAATGAATAAGATTTATCTATATAAAATTATTTCAAGTTTGATATATAATGTTTGATGGACAAGAATTTTATTTGACAAATACTCAACTTGAAATCAAAGATAAAATTATATTCTTTTAAGATCTTTCATTTTAAATTTCCTTGCTAATAGTCTGCTGTAATTGAGATTTATTCTGGAGTTTTCACTATATTTAAATCATTAACATAAACTGCAACTATGATAAATTCTGTATTTATCTTCCAGATAAAAATATATGGGCAAATGAAATTATTTTCATATTCATTTTCTCTAAATATTCAAATAAACGACTATACCATATCCACCTAGCTTATATCAGAATCTTTAAACTCAACATAGTATATTTATTAAGATATTATATGCTTCAGACATCTTGATGCTTCAGGTATCTTGAATCCTTCAGAAATTTATATATATATGTCATTATTTAATAAACTATATAAGTAAAATATCACAACATCCATCAAATATATGTCAAGCCTTTCAAAGGCTATCAAACTGATAAAAAATCTAAAGATAATAACATCCATGATAGGAGAATATGTCTCATTATAATCTATATAAAAACTTTGTGAGAATTCTTATACCACAAGTTATACCTTGTATATCATAATTTTATTTAACTCATTTCTCTTAAGAGTTATATGAGCAAATTATTATAATATAATGTTGAGCCTTTCAGGGGCTGCAAGACTAATTTTAAGAGTAATTGTATTCATAATAGAGGAAATGTACTTTTTTCATAATCTCCTATGATTTTTTCTTTTACATACAATATCCATAGGTATGACATCTTCTGGTGTTTGGACTACTAGTCCAAATGTTGAATGTTTAGCAAATGAATCTAGCTCGGCCTTGATTACTTTCCATTTTAGCCAATTACTTCGATATCGATAATTTTAAATATTTTTGGGCTCAAGCATATTTTGATAATTTCAATAGCAATATATGCAAACATATTATCAACAATAATTTCATCTCTTTTTTATATATTTTTATATTTTAATGAGTTCTCATTATTTTTTGGTACCGAAATCACTTATGGGGTTACTTCTTTAGAAATATATGGTTATTGACTTATGTTGCTTTTGACCTCTTTAGGAGTGTCATTTTAAAATTATTCATTTTTCCTTATCTCAAAATTTAATATTTTGAATCAAGTAGTATACTACGCTTCAGGCGTATATTATATCTATTAGCTGCCACACTAATAAGATATTCTATAGGGACAATTAATTGAGCAAGAGTATTAGCAGCTGAAATATATGATTTGAACACCTGTTGTGTATTTATAAATATATCTGGTAACTGATTTGCAACATTATGTAAATAAATTAGTTTTTAAACTTTCAGTTCACATTGATTTGTACATGTATCAAGATTGGATAAAGTTGGTGCATTTCAACTAATCTATTGTGCTTTTGGCCCTTTACTTTTATCTTCCCCTAATGGAGTAAAAATTTACTCACTAAAAATCTTGCTCTAGAAAATTTATCGGTAAAGATTTATAATATCTAATGTAGATAATCAAAATCAATATAGATATCAAAATAATATTAATAATCCATTTTATTTCTTTAAGGGGATGCAATAAGAATATATACACTGCAATAAGAAATTTTAATATCGCAAATTTTAAATAAGACATATTAATTCAGATAAACACAAGTTGCAAAATGAAAAACTTGTGATATGTAGATAATTAAATACAAATTAAAGGTGCAATATAAATAATAACATATATCCAAGTGTATATTGAAAGTTTTGATTTCATAAGCATAAGAATAATAATTGATCGTAAAATCTTAATAATAATTCAACTAAACCATATCGAGCATGAATATATACAATAAAATGTTCAATGGTAATATAATCATAAAATATTTTTTAAATGAACTCATATGCATTATCTATAAAAATTATTTTGATATGATAATCAATAATTATTGACCTTAACTTTATAATTTGAGCAAATAATTTAGCAAAAATAATATTAGGAGTTGATAATAGATAAACATATGACCATCTAGTTGAAGTATTAATTAAAATCATAAAGTATCTAAATGGTCTACAAGATTGATGGATAGGGTCACAAATATCATCATGTATTTTTATAAAAATTCAGGGGACTCTAAATGTAATTTAGTTGGTAAAAGTCTCATAATTAATTTACCTTAAGTACAAGAAGCACAAAAGTATTCACCAAGCAAAATTATTTTCTAATTTTTTTAGAGTATGCCCATTTGTATTCTCAATAATATGTCACATTATATTTGAACATTGATGACTAAAATGATTATGCCAAATGATAAAAATTTTGAGATCTATACATTTTTAGTGCATATAGTGTAACTCAGTCATCTTTATTTTTTTATAAAGTATAATCTAGTTAAGAAATTTAAAATTTTTTAAATATGAACTTCGAGTTCAAATTTATAAAGTTAACACATAAAAATTTAATATATCTTTCACTTTGTTTCAATAAAATATTTATTGTGACGTATTTTTTAAAACTTAATAGATTTTTTCGGAATCTATTTGAATACAATGCATCATTGAAATATTATTTTGCTCAAATTCAGAATATAAGGTGGACTCTCATAGATTCTCCAACCATATTTGCAGAACTAAATATATTATTAACATTAATTTTTGTTAATGTTAATTACAATAAATATTCTATGAACTTTTGATTTCAAGATTGCTAGGAAAAAAAATTTTATCATAACATTTTCTTCAAGATCTCATCTATGGTCTTGAAAAAATATCACATTCACTTCAAGGAATGATATTAAGTAAGCGCTTTTGCTTTTTTAAAAAAAATTTCGCCATGACCTTTTTATCAAGATTCTCGTCTATAGTCTTGAAAAAATATCACATTCACTTCATATAATAATATTAAGTCAGCTGGACGAGTTTGATAATTTTTCATCGAAAGCTAAAAATTTTATTTAGCTATAAGTAAACAAGAAATTAGTTTAAAATATTTTGTAAATATATGTCATCAATATTTCTACTGCAGGAATACATTTGAGACATTAAAAATTTTATATTATTCAAAAACAACTGTAATAAATCCTTAATAAGAAGATAATCAGTTTTCAATTTTTTATTTGAATAATCAAAAGGAAAATTATTATTTCTAAGAGATCCTGCGGGGAATACTTAATTTTCTTTTCATAATATCATTAAGATTCATAATATCAAGATGAATCTCATTATCAAATACTCATAGCAGATAATTTCTTCAGAAAATATCAAAGGTAATAAATTCAAGTTCTATTAAAACTTAAATCAAGAACCACGAAATGTATATATATATACACACGTGAAATTCAAGTTTAAATCCATTGGTTAATGAGTATAAAAAAAAAAGAAATTTACATCATGATCATGAATCCAAGTCAAAAACATGTATAGATGTCAATTATTTCTATGTATATATAATACTTAAAACTGACAAATAATAGAACAACAGACATATATCCCTGCAAATATATTAACGAAATATGTATTATTTATTGTAACAGAACAACTTTTTATACAAGAGATATATATATATATATTAAACAAAAAAAATCCATAATATTTTTTTCTTTTTTCTTAATGATTCAACATGAAGAGATTTGATATTACTTATTGAAAAAAAAATTATAAACTTCAATTAAGCCAAGATCAATCATATTAAATCATATAAATTAAATATGTAGAAGCGTACCTTAATTTGAAAGTTATAAAATTTTTCTTATAAATTAAAAAAAATAAATCTTTCTCCTTTTACCATTATAATTTAGAAAGATTATCGTACCGATAATGTGTTATAAATAAAATAAGACAGAAGATAAATAGAGAATGAAAAATATAAGAAATCTTTATATTATTAATTATCATATAAATCACCTATAATGAAGTATTTATAGTTATGTAAATAGAATAAAAGATTATAATTAAATTGAATTCTAATATGAATAGAATAAAACTAATTATAATTTTGATAAGATAAAATTAATTTAATATAATAGTAATCCATATATTATCTAATAATTTAGGTATTTTTCTTTCGGTTATAATAAATTTGTCAAAAGAGAAAATGATTTTTTATTTTAAGAGAAAGGAAATCATTTTCCAAAAAAAAAATACTCAATTTGTCGTTGAATAATTTCATATATATTCTAAATGTCAAAAAATTACAGAAAAAGTCATCTAAATTAAAGAATGTTTTCAGTCAAATAAACTGAATCTAGATGCTTTCTTTTTCTTTCTTCTTTTTAACAAGAGCCTTTCATACACGCACGTTTCATATTAAAATTAAGAAGAATTTACATCATTTGATTTTTTTTAACTTTAATTTTCATTTTACGACCACAATTTCCTTTTTACATTTTTATACTTTTATTCGGAATATATTTGTTAAATGTATTATCATTATTATGTTTTAAATTTTTTATTTCATATATTTTTATTTATTTGATTAAAATTTTCATTTAATATCTATATATTATTTAATATTATACCACTAGTCATAATTTATTAATTCCTTAAATTAAAATTTTTTAAAAATTTCTATTAAAAATAATTTCTTTAAATATTAAAGTAGATTCCTTCATAAAAGTTTCACTTATATACTGTTATTCTCTTTAATTTTTTTTTCTAATACTTTTTGTTATTTTTTTATTATTTTATGTAGTTATATATCACATAAAACTACATATGATTGTTATATGTTTAATTATATATGAGTGTATATTATATATACTTAAATATATGTGAATAATAGTATATTTAAGTATATATTAGAAAAAAACAGTATAGGTGTATATATATGTCACATATAACTAGATATATATATGTTGATTTAAAAAAAATAACACATATAACTTTTTTATATATTTAGTTATATTTGGTTATATATTACATATAACTAAATAATAATATACATGTTAAATTTAAAAGGAATAATAATATATGTGAATATATGTTATATATAAGTAAATATTTATATAGTTATATTTCACAAAAAAAAATAAGCATAAATCAAATTTATTTTTCGTATAATTTAGATATAATTTTTTTAGTTTAATATTTTAAGTCTAACTATTTTAACTAGATTATCATCAATAAAAATTAAAATTATAATATTTAACTTAAATTAATATTTGTTCCACGGTTATATTTAATTAACTAATTTATATCAAAATATATTAATTAATATATAATAATTAATTTATATGAAAATGAATTGAGATAAAATTAAAAGATTAGTGATAAGTTAATTTTTTTGGCACCAGTGACACATAAAAAAGGGGCTTAGCGTAATTTTTTTTTTAAAAAAAAAAAAAAAAACAGGTTTAGCGTATTTATAGGATTTGTGCTGGAGGCGGCAGTGATCATTTAGGTTAATTTCCATATTTTTGCAATTCAAACTTTTGTTTAGCATAAAATTGGAATTTTATTAGTAAGTGACATATATTTAAAAATAGGTTTAGTTTTTAGGTTAGTTTTATAATTGTCTCTAAAATTTAAAATAATAATTTAGAAAAATGATTTAGATAATAAGAGGAGAAAATTTTGTTCTATCACTTGAAAATTATACTTAATTAGAATTACTATTACGCGTTGATTAAAGATAAATAAACATATATGTGGTCTAATTTATTTATTTATAAATTGGAAAAAGGAAATTAAAAAGAAGAGTAAATTGTCACTGTAGTTTAATTCATCGATGCAAGTCATCATCATTGTACCAATCCTAATTTAGTTGGAGCAATGACAAAACGAGCTGCTCGAATAGAGGGATAAAATTTCTCTTAAATACATGTAAAGAGAAGATGGAGGGCTGGGAGAGCTGAGTCTTTACCTCTACTACTCAAACTAGCATAAACTCATCTTAACAATACATGTTTGACGATCGGCCAGGGAGAGTCGTCAGCCCCCACTCGACTCCACCTAGTTTCGTCCCTGATTTGAAGAAAGAAAAATAATCTTTTGCCCCTATTGACTTGTAGGGTAACCCAACAGTCCACCAAGATATTGATTTTTTTTTCTTCAAATAAAAATATATTCTCCTGAATAATTTGGGATTTTCCCTCCCTCCAATTGTAATGCTAAAAAAAAAAAAGAAAATAGACTCCCTTCCAAACCATAATCACTTTTTACTCCTTAAAAATTAAAAAAAAATAATTATTTTTTATAAAAAGTATAGATTTAGAATGATTTTTTATTGTATTATTTTTAATATATTATATAAACTAAATATTTTTAATAAATAATTCTATTAAATATAATAGATATTTAATATATTAATTGACTTATTAAAATATTAAGTAAATTATAACTTAGGACAAATAAAAAATAGATATATTTATCAATTTAAGATGTAGCGAGTATTAAATTAAATAAATGAGTATTTTAATAATTAAAGTTATAAATTTAAGCGATGTTGAATTTAATTAACTAAAATATATAATTTTCTTTTACCATTCAAAAAGTTTTGATTGAGTGATAAATTTCATTTAATTTTTGAACTAATTAAAAGTTTTTTATTCAAACTTTATATATATTAATTAGATGAAGTGATATTTTAAATTATCTTTAACCTTCATTTAAATGCTTAAATTTTTAAATTAAGTGGTTTCTTGATATTATATACACACACATATACACACCAATGAACTTTCATTAAATTGTAAAATTTTTATTTTTATTAACCCCAAAGAGTGGGATTAGATTGTGAAATCTTATTAAGATTTGTTCAAATGGTTTTATATCCATTCTTATGTTAACAATCTTTTGTATCTAATTTCTTAATGATGCTTAGATCATTTTCATACATTTCTTATTCCATCACACAAAAGTTATTCATGTATTGCTTTATATTCATAATTTTATGAAGGGAAGCGAAGTCATACACAGCAGTGGAGCAACTTTTGAGACAAAACAGTTGCCTAATTAATTAAACTACTAGTTAGTGGTAGTTAGTTAAACCTTAACTGCTAATCCTCTTAGTGCATGGGACCTACCCACCGATTTACACAAATTTTCTTTTAATGGGTAATTTGCCAATTACTAGACCTCACTAGCGAATTAAACCTCATTGCTTAATTTAATTACACAAGATTTTTATTGGATGACTATCATTTGCTTAATCTCATTACTATAAGATTCATTAATTTATAATTGCTTAATTTAATTACACAAGATTTTAATTGGATGACTATCATTTGCTTTATCTCATTATTATAATTATAGTGATTCATTAATTTATTATTCACTATGAAATTGCAACCAAAACTAATCTAGACTTGACTTGAATTTGGTAGCGTAAAGCAATTTAAATAAGGATGTTTATTTTTATTTTTTTGACATGAATATTACTCATATTATTAATTATGATATAAAGAAATGAGCAATACAATCTAGGATACTATCCCATATTTGAAAGCCAGCAGTAGACAAAACAGAACCTGCTAAAGCATGTGCAGATTCATTTGCAAGCCTTCTAACCCAAGCCAACTTAACAAATGGCATCTGGTTTAAGAGAAAACGACAATCATCAATAATACCTCCTATCATACTAACATCAACCTGTGTCCCTTCCACTGCATTCACAATCTGCAAGCAATCACATTCAACTTCAACATGCCTATAGTTCGTGTCCTCCAGGAGCCACTGCAACGCCCTCCTCAATGTTAACCCTTCTGCAACAACAGGCTGTGCTACATTGCTCTCCACACCAGCGCCAGCAACAACAAACCTTCCATCACAGTCCCTTAAAACAAAACCCAGTGTTGCTGTCCCATCCGGACGAAGTGAAGCATCAACGTTAGCTTTCAAAAACCCAGCAGATGGTGGTGTCCAAAGAGCACTCCCTCCTGAAACACCAGGCTGCGCCAACTTCTTCCTCGCATTCTGCCAACTCCTCTTAAATTTGAGAGCACTTGTAGCAACATAATAAGGGGCATTTGAGTGAATTTCCCATACCATTTTATTCCGATCAGACCAGACCGCCAAATAAGGATGTTTATTAATAAACAAGTGAAAAAGTTATATATCTTTATATAACATTTATTATTATTAATTCATATGCCATAACATATGTTTTATTGTTTCCATTCGCAAGCATAAAATTTGGCTGACTAGTAAAAGATAGTGTTGTCCACAATCCTTAGCATAGGTAATTAAATTAATTACAATTGTATTAGGCTGCAAGTTGAAAAATGAATATTCATATAATTTATTTCTTTCTGGTACTAAATTCGAATATAGTTTAATATTATTTTTTTGATAAATTGATTTGTTAATTTTTCTTTCTCAATTCATATTTGTGTAAGTGATATCTTATATCCATCTATCCTCTACTTAGTATTTTAAATATATTATGACAGAGTATTTATGGAGTTAATTTTTCATGCTGTAACAGGAATCATCAAATAACAAAGATACCATTTATATACATAGTTTAGGATCAAGTGCTCCACAACTTGACTCTCTCTCTCTCTCTCTCTCTCTCGAATTAGAGCTGCCCATCCAATACTGGTTTTTGCTATAGGATTTCCACAATCCAGTACTGGTCTCCAATTCTATTTCCTCAAAAGCTTAAAAAGCAAAAGTTAGAGAAGCAATATGAGAAATTTTTTAAAGTGTTCAAGCAACTGAGGATAAACATCTTTTTGCGAATGCTCTTGCACAAATGCCAACAAGAGATCCCTTGAAGACAATGCAAGAATTGCACTCGCAGAGGAATGTAGTGTTGTGATCCAAAATAAGCTTCCATCCAAATTGAAGGATCCAGGGAGTTTTTCTATACCTTTGCACTATTGGTGATTTTAATTTTAATAAAGCATTATGTGATTTGAGTGAAAATTTGAGTTTGATGCCACATTCTGCTAGCAAAAAATTGGGTCTTTTAGATTTGAAAACTACTATGATGACTCTATGATTGGCCGATAGATTTGTGAAGTTGTTTTTGGAAATTGTAGAGAATGTTTTAGTAAAGGTTGATAAATTTTACATTCCTGCGAACTTTGTAATTTTAGAGATGGAGAAAGATGTTGAGATCCTCTTAATCTTGGGGAGACCATTTTTAGCTACGGCAGGAGCTATAATAGATGTTAGGAGAGGAAAATTGACTTTGCAAGTTGGGGATGAGATGGTAGAATTCAACCTTAATAGATCGATAAAAGAACCTAGTTTTATGGTTAATTGTTTTAGGGTTGATATGATTGATGATTTGGTACAAGAGGTTCTTAAGAAAGAGTTTAGAAAGGACCCTTTAGAAGCTTGTTCAATTAATAGTGCAACTTCTGAGGATGAAGACAGAGAAATTGCAACGTATGCTTATACTATGCAATCGATGCCTCCGATAGCTTTCAAACTATATGAGGAGATGAGTAAAAGTACATTATCACCTTCCCCATCCATTGAAGTTTCCCCAACTATTGAGCTTAAACCATTACCTTTTTACTTGAAATATGCCTTTTTAGGACCTAACGAAAGCCTTCCTATCATTGTTAATGCTCAATTGTCTAAGGATCAATTAGAACAAACTTTAGGAGTGATTAGGCAATTCAAAAAGGCTATTAGTTGGACCATTTCTAATATTAAGAGAATTAGCCCATCTTTGTGCATGCATAGGATATTAATGGAACATGATAGTAAACTTGTTGTGTATGCAAAGAGGGTTGAATCCTAATATGAAAGAGGTTGTCAAAATAGAAATAACCAAGTTATTAGATGTAGGAAATATCTATCCAATCTCTGATAGTCCTTGGGTGAGTCCGGTACATGTTGTATTAAAGAAATGAGGGATGATAGTTATTACTAATGAGAAAAATGAGTTGATTCCCTCAAGAATGGTGACAGGATGGAGAGTGTGCATTGATTACAGGAAGCTCAATAAAGTAACTAGAAAAGACCATTTTTCATTACCCTTCATTGACCAAATGCTTGAGCATTTAGCAGAAAATTCTTATTTTTGTTTGCTTGATGGTTATTCTGGTTATTTTCAAATACCCATTGCTTCTGAAGATCAAGATAAAACTACTTTTACTTGTCCTTTTGGTATTTTTGCTTATAGAAGAATATCATTTGATTTATGTAATGCACTTACCACATTTTAAAGATGCATGCTAGTCATTTTTGGTGATTTTGTTGAAAGATTTATGAAAATTTTTATAGATGATTTCACTATTTATGGTAATTCTTTTGATGTTTGTTTACAAAATTTGGCAAAAGTACTTCAAAGGTGTGAAGAGATAAGTCTTGTGCTTAATTGAGAGAAATGTCATTTTATGGTGAAAGAAGGGGTAATTATTGGATACAAAGTTTCTCAAGCGGGCATAGAAGTGGATAGAGTCAAGGTTGAAATGATTAAGAAACTACCTCCACCAATAAATGTTAAGGGAATCAGGAGTTTTCTAGGGTATGCTGGGTTTTATAGGAGATTCATCAAGAATTTCTTTAAAATCTCTAAACCCTTATGTGAGTTGTTGAGTAAGGATGTTGAATTTCATTTTTCTAATGATTGTCTCGTTGCTTTTTATAGGTTGAAGGAAGCTTTGACTACTACTCTAATTATTATTCTATCAGACTGGTCATTGCCATTTGAAAAAATGTGTGATGCTAGTGAATTTGCTATTGGAGCAGTTTTATGTCAAATGAAGGACAAAAAGTGTCATGCTATGTATTATGCAAGCTGGTTATTAGATGAAGCACAAATTAATTATGCTACTACTGAAAAAGAGATGTTTGCAGTCGTATATGCACTGAACAAATTTTGATTCTACATAATTGGGTCCAAAGTAATTGTGTTCACTGATCATGCAGCTATCCGTTAGTAAGAAGAAGGCAAAGCAGTGATTGATTCGTTGGGTTTTAATGCTTTAAGAATTTGATGTAGAGATAAGAGATAAAAAAGGAGTGGAGAATGTTGTTGCAGATCATCTTTCTCGATTAGAGTTGATAAATAAGGACAAAAATGATATGTCAATTAATGAGAATTTTTCAGATGAGCAATTGTATGCAATGGAAGGCAAGCTGCTATGGTATGTGGATATTGTGAATTATTTAGTTAGCAAAATCATTCCCTCTGAGTTTAATTCAAACCAGAAAAGGAAATTTTTCTCGGAGGTCAGGCATTATATTTGGAATGATCCATTGTTGTTCAACCATTGTAACGATGGGATAATCTGTCATTGTATTCCGGATGAAGAATTTCAATCTATTTTAGAATTTTGCCACTCTAAAGAGTGTGGTGGGCATTCAAGTTCTTCAAAGACAAAAGCTAAGATACGACAATAGGGATTCTTTTGGCCAACGATGTATAAGGATGCACATGAGTTTGTTAAAAGGTGTGATCGTTGCCAAAGGATGGAAAATATTTCTAAAAGAGATGACATACCTTTGCACTCAATTTTAGAAGTTGAATTGTTTGATGTGTGGGGCATCGATTTTATGGGACCATTCTCATCTTTCTTTGAAAACCAATATATACTTATTGCAGTGGATTATGTGTCTAAATGGGTTGAGACTATTGCTAATTCAACTAATGATTCAAAGGTTGTGACAAGATTTGTGAAAAAGAATATTTTCACAAGGTTTGGTGTACCTAGAGCTCTCATTAGCGATGGTGGATCTCATTTTTGCAATAAAATTTTTAAAATACTTCTTAAGAAATATGGGGTCTATTACAAGGTAGCTACTTCATATCATCCTAAATCAAGTGGCCAAGTGGATTTTTTCAATAGAGAGATTAAGTGGATCTTGGAGAAAACAGTAGGAAATTCTAGAAAGGATTGGGCAATGAAGCTTGATGATGCACTATGGGCTTACCGTACTGCTTTTACAACACCCATTGGGATGTCTCCATATAGGTTAGTTTATGGGAAAGATTGTCACCTTCCTGTTGAATTGGAACACCAAGCTTATTGGGCAATCCAAAATTTGAACATGGATATGAAAGCAGCAGGAGAGAAGAGGCTTCTTCAACTTAGCCAACTTGAAGAACTCCGGCTTAATTCTTATGAAAATGCCAAATTATACAAGGAACGGACAAAAACATAGCATGATAAGAATATCCGGGAAGGAACCTTTCATGAAGGACAACTTGTACTTCCTCTTCAACTCTAGATTTAAACTCTTTTCGGGAAAACTCAAGCTAAGATGGTCCGAACCTTTCAAGGTTGTGAAAGTATATTCATCCAGAGCGATTGAAGTTTAAAATAACTTGAAAGAAACATTTACTGTGAATGGTCAAAGATTTAAGCCTTACTTCATCGGTGAACCAATTGAAAAGGCATCAGTTTGCTACTTCAATGGTTGATCCTCATTGATTAAGTCGAGCTAATGACTTTAAACAAGCGCTCTTGGGAGGCAACCCAATGTTTTCATTAAATTCATTTCTATTTCTTTATGGTTTCGAACTTTTACTTCAGTATTTTTCCTCTACTTTTATTAAATCTCATTGACATTTTAAAATAATGATGTGTTTAACTTGGTTTCAGGGTCTAAAAGTTGCTGAACTTAGACAAGCAAATTTAAAATTAACCATACGGGCGTGTATATTAAACACACACGCCCATATACATTTTAGACCTACTAATTTCAATACCATAAGGGAGGCAGAATGAATAACATTAACACGGGCATGCAACCTACTCACCACACGGGTGTGTCCATCAAGAGATCTCAGCTTGTTCAAATCAATAACATAAGCACGGGGGTGTATATTCAAATACACACGCCTGTGTGTTAGATTAGTTTACTGAGACTTTCAAGTGGCAATGAAGACAAGTTCAAATAGACCCACACGCCCATGTGCACTGAAATACACACGCCCATATGTTAGATCAATTCGCTGTGACTTTCGAGCGGCAACAAAATAGATTCAAATAGACCCACACACCCATGTGTACTAAGGTCCACCCATGTGGGTCTGCCTTATAAAATGGAGTATTCTTTCTCTTTCTCATTTTCTCTCTCCTCTAGCCCAATTTTTCTCTCCTTCGCACTCGCATCTCCTTCCTTTTCTATTTTCAACCAAATTTCTTCAAATTTCTTGTAAAATCACTTCACCCAAGCACTATAAACACTATTTTATAGATCAAAATTGAATTTTTTTTCAAGGATTCAGAGAAAATTTGGTAATAACATTTACTTTTGGTTGATACCTAGAAATTTTGAAATTTTGATTGGATATTGTGATTTTTGTTTTATTGCTCAAATGTTTTCATTATTCTTTCATATTTACATCATTTGTTGTGAAGATTGCTTGTGGGATTTGACATTTGTGTAGAGTTTGAATTATCTTTGCAATTTTCTTCTCTTAATTGGTGAGTCTCTTATTGTTTGTGCAATTTAATTTCTAGCAAATTTGCAAGCTGTATATTATATTTTATATTATTTTTTTTCAATTTTTGCTATTCTCTTTTTTTTTTCAATTTTTGATGCAATGGGTCCCACCAATTGAGTGGAACATGGGCAACACATATATATGTTTAATAATAATAATAATAATAAACTTAATATTCTTTTTTAATTATTCCTTAAAAATGTATTTTCTTAATTAGCTTGGCCATTATCATTAATATAACATATATTCGTTCCATTCCACTTTAAGAATAATTTTAGGAATAATTACATAGATCAAAGTAGATATGGTCATGATTTAGAAAATGCATGTTCTGAATTAGAAAATTTTTGAACCTGAATTGAACCTTATGTAGGATGGTTCAAGAACTTTCGATTGCACTTTGAACTCCAATTTGAAGGTGGTTTGAGAGATAATTTGAGGACGGAGTTATAAACTGCAGTTCAAAAGTGGTTTACGATGGTTTAAAGTGATTTGAAATAATTTATGAGGTAATTTATATGTGATTTTAATTAAAAAGTCAGAGAAAAAATTATTTTAAATTAAGATTAGTAAAAAATAAAAATATTAAAATTAATTTACTAAAAATAATTTAAAAGTTATATAAGCAACTTAACTTTCAGGCTTTAAAGAAAAATCAATATTCACATATTCTTTTACCTTATATTTATACAATTGTTAAATATTATTATTATCCTTTTAATTTCTTCAATTATATTTTTTATGTCAATTAGTTTAGAATATTATCAATTATATTATTTTTTTTTTCTTGATTTAAAATTTAAGTCTTGACTATTTGCTATTTTTTTAGAAACCATAGCATAATAAAATTTGGAATTAAAAATAAAAATACATGAGATAAAAAATTAAAAATAATAGAAATAAATTTTGAATATAAAATAAAATAAAATGATTAAAATTATAATGTAGAGAATGTATAAAAAATGAGAATGTAAATTGTAGAAAATATTAGAGAATAAATTATAAAAATATATTGTAGAGAATATTGAAGACTAAAATATATATGTAGATTGAAGAATGAAGAGAATATATGAGAAATTAAAATTTAGAAACGTGAAAAATTTTGAATCATGTGTAGTATATATAGGATTAGTAAAAAATTTAAAATAAAAACTAAATAAAAATAATGCAACAATCAAAATAAAGTGCAGTAATTTAATAATTTAAACATGTAATTTCAAACAGTAAAAATCATCGATTTGATGGTTTTTAAAAAATTAAAAATCTGAACTAAATCATTAAACAATGTTTAAATTTCGGTTTGATCATGGTTTCGATTTTGATTTTAGTTTTGGTCCAATTTTAAACCAAATTCTGACCATATTATTTATACCAAATTATTAGTGATTTTAAATTTTACAAAAAAAAATGGTATTTTACTTAATTACCTATTTTAATCATTCTCTTATTAATTAATATTACTAACCTTATCTTTCTTTTCTTTTTTATTAATATCCATAAGGGTAAATTTAAAACTTTATAATTAATATTACGTTGAATTTATAAAACTGACAATTGAATTAAAAAAAAATTATACGACACTTAAAGTAAAATGGAAAAAGTATATTAATTTGAAATAAAATTATATATTTTGCATGTATTTGCATATGTTAATTAAATTATTAATTATTATTCTGAATTAATGTAGATCATCCGCTATGATTGTATATCATGCATAACACATCATTTTGTATTGAAGAGTTGAAACTTTAAGGTTTTTGTAATTTTAATTTATTAAAAATCTATTTTATAAAATGTGAAATATTTTCTTGTAAATTTAATTAATTAAAATTTCACTTAGTAAAATAATAAATATAGCAAATATATAAAATCATTATGACGCTTATCAAAAGAGTAATTCTTTAACTAGGAGATACTTTACTAGAATTTAATAATTTCAATAAATCCCTATAACAGTTTGATCTAAAACTACTAGAACTATCCCCCGCCATGTGTAGTCATAACTTAACATGGTATGTCAATGTTAAAAAAATTTAACTATAACATTATTATAAAAAGAAAAAAGAATGTGCATACATGCTCTTCAAATAAAATTAGCATGGTTTGTCAATTATAAAGTTAGCATAATTATTTATTTATACATGCTCTTTAACTATAACATGTTTTCTCGCGTATGTATAACTTAGCCTTATTTTTTTATTCAAATAAACTTAGATTTTTAAGAAACCAGCTTCTTAAATCTCTCACTTAAATATAAAGTTAATATCGTTATATTGTAGAGAAAAAAAATATATATATATATATATATTCCTTGAATTTGTCGCACGGGTATGACTTGGTCCTTTCTTTTATTTTTAGTACAATTATACCTAAATTCTTGCAAAAATAATTATTTTGGCCATTGAGGAAACAAAAATTTAACACTCTTAAATTTGAAGAATATAGACCCTACTTAAAAATAAAAAATCATTTTTTCATATAAAATAATAAAATATTATTTGAAAAAAAAGAAACTGTGGTGTCTTATTATAAAAAAGCTATATATTTATTTATTTATAATAATAGAATTTTATTTTGACTTTCTACGATTACATGATTATTTAAGAACTTTGAGAAAAATAAAGAAGAAAAACAAAGAAGATTTATGTTCATTCTTCTTACTAAAGAAATTTCAAAATCTTCACCAAAACCGACTTTTAAAGAACTCAAGCTAGCTCCTCTAAGTTTAAAATCCACTTATCAAATTATTAACCAGATATGAAGCGAGCAAAAGAGAACTCAAGTGAAAGATCATAGGCCGTACATATCTTAGGCTTATTCATCGATGCTCTTAGTCTCACTGCCAATGGTAGCAGCCTCTGTCTTGAGTTAGCGAGAGCAAAAATTTTTAAGGAAAGTATTTGGATTTTGCTATCTAAAATAAAAGAGATTTAATTGCTAGTGGATTTGATGTGATAATTAGAATTATAAAAAAAAATATGAATCTCTTTGCACACTATATCATTCTTTCCTTTTATTCATTTTGTGTAAGCAATTTTGATGCATTGAAAAGAACAAGAAACAAATTTTGTTCACAGTTGCACAACATATAGGGTTTGTTTTTTTTTTCTTTTCTTTGTGAATTAAAAAACATAAATAATGAAAAATATAAAATTTTATTTTTATAATATATATGTGCGAGAATTGTAAATTTATTATTTTTCAATAGATCATTAGTACTATAGATTTTGTGTTAAAGAATGTTAACGAAGTGGTATAGGGAATAACCTAAAAAATTTATTATTTTAGTTGATTTTTTTTTGGATTAACCACGAGGTGTCCTGGATACATCCAGACTAATCCCCGTTCGCCAGTTTGTGGGTGCCTCAAAGGGCAGGATGGCTGGCCCCAAGATTTAAGAGGCTCCATACATATTCTCGAAATCGAACCCGGATGGATGCTTAAGGATGAACTAATCCCTACCACTAGACCACACCTTGGGGTTATTTTATTGCCACTTTTTTTATGTAATTAACAGACAATAAGGAAGAGTTAAAATGACCATTAAGTGGAAGGCATAAAAAGATGACTTTATAAAAATCTGGACATATGGTGCCAAGTTGTATTAAAAAAGTTTTTTTTTTAATTTCAGGTATAATTGAGCTAAAAAAATAAAGATTATTTACAAAACTAACCTAAAATCCAAAACTAATTTCAAATCTACGGTACATGAAGTTTTTTTTCAATTTTACGGTGTACAGATCCTTTTGTTGCAAAATTACGGACCTAGACAAAATACTGTTTTTTATGGGTAAAAAATGATTAAAAATATGCTAACTAGTATTTTTTTTAACTTACACATATTTCCATCTATATTATATATATAATTAATTTTTGGATCATGCAACTAATTTAAATTAAATTATTATCCATAAATTTCAACTAAAATATTGTTATAGAGTTGAAATGTAAGTACAATTTATTTTTTTAATTCATTTTTATATAAATTCTCACAAATTAATTAATTTATTTTTATATAAATTAATTAATTAAATATAATAGCGGGACAATTATTAATTTAAAATTAAGTAGTATAATTTTGAATTTTTTTATTAATGATGATGTAACTAAAATAGTTATATTTGAGTTGTTCAAGTAAAAAAATTATGTCTAAATTATATGAAAAATAAATTTTTATTTATATTTATTTTTTATGAAATAAAAATAAATATACCGACACATATCCACATATACTCGCATATATTATTATTATTTAGTTAAAATATTTATAACATATACTGATATATACTAATATATACCGATATATACCTACATCTACGTAAAACAAATACATATATATATATCTAGTTATATATAACATATACCAACATATATCTATATATAACGACATATAATAACATATATTATTATTTTTTAGTTAAAGTACATGTAACATATACTAACATATATCGATACATAATAATATATATGATTATTTTTTAGTTAAAGTATATGTAATATATATCGATATATTTTTATTTTTTTGTAATATTTTTAAAATAATTTTTTTAAGATAATTTGGTAAATATTCCTACTTTTTCATTTTGTAATTGGGAATCATCAAATAACAAAGATATCATTTGTATAATAATTTAGTGTGCACCTAGATATTATAAGCTAAAATTACTGTATTAAAGTGTTAATTCTGACTAGCATCCAATTCCTTAATTTCTACTTGGTAATAATAAACAAAGGCTAATTACCTGATTAATTAAGTCTATCAATCATTTATACTTGCTTTACACTCTTAGCATGTCCATTTTTTCCATATAAATTACCATTATTTTTATTTTCCATATTTTGCATTTATTTAGTTTAAAAGCTAGTCAAGTCAACTCTATCCAATCTGTGACATTTCACAGCAGAGATTGGATAGAGTTTTATAAAAAAAATCTATTTGCTAAACAAAATGTATATAATAAATAATAATGAGATTGTGTCAAAAATTTTACTTTTGTTGTCATCATCGTAATTTTCTTTCTCTATTTGAATTTGAAATTGATTATGCACAAAAAATTTACGTATAGATAAAATTATTTATATAATTAAATAATATTATAAAAAATTTCAAAAAAAAAATTAGTGGGTGCTTCATTCGCTCCAGTAACAATATTAATTTTGTCATTAAATGAGAGATTTAAAAGTTAATTTTTAAAAAATTTAGGTTTATTTAAATATAAATAAATAAATAAAGCGAAATTGTACTTGTACGATGAGTTAGAGGGTATATTTTAACTATCTCTCTCTATATATATTGAATAATTTTATTATTATTAAATTATTTATTTATTTTTGTTATGATTTAAATTAGTTGATTGTAATCATCAAATGTGTAGTTTAATAGTCATAATTGTGTATTACTCCATATAAATTTTAAATTTGAGTCTTTTAATATTTTTCCTCTTTCGTATATAATTAATAAAAAAATTAGTTGGTTATAATTTCGAGGGAATAGCATTCAAGCTTTTTTCTTTTCAAAACTACGGCTAGCAATTTTTTTTTCCAAAACCCAAAATGCAGGGCTTATTTATTTATTTATTTTATTAGAATATTTTTATTTAATATTAAAGTTAAAAAAAAGATGAAAATTAAATTAAAATATTAATTATAATAAAAAAGATATATTTTTGAAAAAAAAATATTTCAGTGAAGAGAGATATTTTTAAAATTTTGTTTTAATTTTTTTTAAAAATGTAAATATTTTTATTTTTTATATTATTTTTAAAATAATTTTTTTTTAAAGTAGTTTTATAAATGTCATGCTGTAATTGGGAATCATCAAATAACAAAGATTCCATTTATATTATAATTTGGTCTGCACCTACTTATTTTATATAAGCTAAAATTTTTGTATTAAAGTGTTAATTCTTGAAGAATATATAGTACATGACAAACATCCAATTCCTTAATTTCAACCTGGAAATAATAAACAAAGCATTCTGACAAAAAATAATAATAAACAAAGACTAATTACCTGATTAATTAAGTCTATCTATCATTTCTACTTGCTTTACGCTATTCGCTTATCTATTTTTTTAATATAAATTACCACGATTTTTTTTCTATATTTTACATTTATTTTGTTTAAAAGCAAGTCAAGTCAACTCTATCCAATCGACGACATTTCATGGCACATAACCGACCATTTGTCTCCAAGCGTTTAACACACGGCAATCCATTTTACTTTATATGTAAATACTAACATAATCGTCAAATTAACTACTTATTAGTTATATTATTATTACAACACTAACAACTCCATACGTGTATACAGTACGCACATGCATGCGTTTCCATACAATGAGGTTGATATTCTTATGTATATTCTTTTTAATTATTCCCTAAAAAATATATTTTTCTTAACTGACTTGGGCGACAGTTGATCATCAATATAACATATATATATTAATTATTTGAAATAAAATTATACATTTTGTATATATATATATATATTTGTGGATACTAATTAATTAAATTACTAATTACTATTCTGAATTTTAAAAAAAAATCATCGATGACAATTATATATCATGTGTAACGTTTAGTTTTATATTAAAGAGTCGGGACATTCTTGTAAATTTAATTTATTAAAATTCCATTTAATTAATAAAATAAAAAATTATAAATCTTTAAAATAATAAATAGAAATACCTCATATAAAAGAAATTATATGATATAATCACAATGCATTATATAATTTTTCCTCAAGAGAAATTATATGATACCATTGGTTTATCTTTTCAAATAAGATCTCTAATTGAAATTATAGGAGTATTATATAATTTTCTCTCAAATAAAGTAATTGTGACATCCATCAAAACGAGTGGTTTCCCAATCAAGAACTGCTTTACAATATATTTTAAATTTAATGATTTTAATATATCTCCTAAAATAATTTATTTTGGATCAGATTCATCTAGAACTAGAACTACTCTCTACTCTTTGTGCAGCTATAATTAACCTAACATGGCAATCCGATGTTAAAAATGTAACATTATTATAAAAATAATATATATAAAGTGTTATTGTGTTATTGTAATTTTTTAATTTTAGATTTTTTAATGATAAAAATAATTATATTTTTATTAAATTAAATATTTGTGGTTGTTATGATTTAAATTATTTTGGTTATAATTATATGATTAGCACTTGTTTGGTTTACTAGAAGTTTAAACCGTCAAGTTTTATTTTTTAAATAAATAAAGAAAAGAAAGATTTTTAATTGAAATAACCAATGAGGAGGATTGAATTGAATATGTTGACTTCACGGCTCACACACAACCGTCCAGTTGTTGACAAACGTGGACCGTAATTACTTGATGAAAATGTCTTTTTAATTTATTATAACTTGTGAAAATGTATAGCAAGTCTTTCCACTTTCCATGAAGCTTCTCATTAATTCATACTTAGCCCAAACCCTTTTTTTTTCTTAATTCTTTTTTTTTATTGCAGAATGCAGATGACAGATTGACACGTGACAGTGTTTTCAAGATAATTAAAACTACCAGTCGTCGAAAGCAAAATGTCGAGTGGCACTGTGGCAGTTAATTAGTTGAGTTTCGTTGAACTGAAGAATTAAAACATTAACTGCCAAAATCCTTAAATCAAAGATTCAAACTAAGATGGGACCTTATGATAATTACCATTATCCATTTCATAATCTTAAATCTGCCAGTTGCCACCTTCTCCATTCTTCCTTTTCCATGACGTACGTACCAGTTTTTGTTATTTGTATACAGTAGGTGGAAATAAATGAAGATTCAAAAGTTCACACCTTTTAATCAAATGACATTATTATTAATTGGAATATTTTGCTGCTCCTTTTTCTTCGAAATATCATGTTTAGTTTTTATAAATATCTGTTGGCTCATTCAACTAAAATAATAATAATAAATTTAATGAGTTATAATATTTGTCTAAATAAAATAAAAAAATATTTATCATATTTTTTTTATTATTATAGATATAATTTAAATAGTAAAAATTAAATATAAATTAAGATATTTATACATATTTAAATACCTATAAATAATTTTTTTTTCATTCACTTTAAAATATATAAGAGAAAAAAATTAGAGAGAAAAAAAAAATTTTAAGTAGTTGATAAATATTAAAAAATTATTTTTTAATTTTTTAGGGTGAGCCTTCAAAGAGTGAAAATTTTATTAAAAAGATATTTAAATATTTTCTTCAATATTAATAATCTCAAGTAGTCAAGTATGTATTACTTGAGAAGGTGTACTTAATTTTTTTGAATTACTGATTTTATTTTAAAGTTTATCCAGTAATTTTTTTATATTAAATAATTTTTTACGTTATTCTTATGATTATTCTTTACTTTTTACTATTACACATTAATTTATATAATTAATTATTGGCCAAAATTTTTTACAATATCCGGTATCCAGAATTTACTATTTTAAAATAATAATCTAAATTCTTTAATATATACTTTTTTAATTCAAATTCACCTTAATATTTATGGGAATATCTTTATTATAACATATATATAATCTTACTTTTATATATATAAGATATATAACAGAAGTATATATGCTAAAATCTCTTTTATTAATGTAAATTATTTTTGGAAGTACATTTTTATCAATTTATATTAATTTATCAACGATATATATATTTATTATTATATAATAAAAATATATATGTGAAATAAATATGAAGAATGATATTTTTAAAAGGCCATGTATTTGCCCTGCCGACATTACGAAAGTACATAGAGACAAGTTCATTAAATTCTACTTTGAAATAATTAATTAAAACTATGGAATATGAATTTTCCCTTCATTTACTTTTCTTAGCTTTGGATAATATACCTATAAGGCTGCTGCTAAAAAAAAGCACCAAACTTGTTAACACACTAACTTCACAGCCCTTTTATATTTCTATCCTCAATTCACGATTTTTGTTTTGCTCATCAAATTTATGCAAATATTGTTTCTGGGTTTATCCACTATATGTTTTCAATTCTTTTGTCTTTTATTCTTCCCATAATATTTAATTGACCATAGATTTATAAATTTGGTATTTCCAAAATACTACTGATTAATTTTAAAAAAATTAAATATTTTGATATGTTATTTGAAATAATAGCAATTATAATTAAACAAAAATTAATTAATCAAAATTATATGTTCACAAAATTAATTAGTAATATTTGTGTGTATAATTTCATTTCTTCACTAATTTAAAGCTAAGAGATAATTAAAGTGTTGGTCCAGAAAGACCTAAATTAACAGCTTCAAAAGTCCCCAAATTTTGAATTTGGATAAATATGGGAGAATGTCAATATCAGGATGTAATTACTTGTTACAAAGTCTATATCAGAAATATAATATAGACTACTTACTCTAATAGAAGTAGCCGCTCGGAAAGAAGGAGGTAAAACTCATCTTCAACACATATAAAGAGGAGATGGGGCTGAGAGATTGAGATTTCACCTCTGCTGCTATGGCTGACAAAAATTTTTCTTGAAAATGCACGTCCTTCGACAGATCAGAAAGGTTGTCAGCTTCCATCCAATCTCACCTGATTCCGCTCCTGACTTACTCTATATTTTATGGATTAGTTTTTAGTTAAAAGTGTGATTAAGATGGTTATTTGTCAATTATCATACAACAATTAATATATAATCCTACGCTACGCGTACGTGTGTATTAATTCTCATCATCATACGCTTTTTTCCTTATTATGCATGCTATTTAAAAAGTCCATGTTCTTTTCGGTTGACTTCAATAAATCATTTTCAAATTTTATTTTGAAAAAAGATTTATTTTTGGGTCTGAATATGATAACATTTTTTTTAAAGTAAAATTGTTATATATAGTGCAATAATTACAGTTTCGCAATAATTTTTATACAAGTAAAATACTAAAGTATAATACATAAATACCTTTCAATACCTACATATGTAATAATATAATAGTAAAATAATCAAAATGAATCATTATAAGATACTGTAATAATATTTTTTTTTATTTTAACAAATTATTCAAAATTTTCATCAAAATTTTAAATTTTAACATGACAATGCTATAAGATAAAAATAATTAAATAAATTTTGAAAAATAATATATTTAATTATATTCATCAACATAAGTTAAATTTAGTATTTTATAAATAATTTTTAATTTTTATTATTACCATATTAATACGTTAATAATAGTTAGTTTATTTATATATTAAATGTATAAAGGTAAAAAAAATAAACTTGATATTAAACAATAAATTGATATATATATTAAAAAGTTGATTCAATTTATAAATTTGGTATTAATTTATCTTGCTCAGTTGGATCAACTTCAATTTTTTGGATTTTGTCTATCTAAATAAAAAATAATAATAATAACTTAATATGTTTGTTTAACCGTGGCATGATCAAATTGATTCTTAAATATTTCAAATCAAATCATATCATTTAAGATAAATTAGTATAAACTGAATTAAAATATTGGCCAAAAAAATTCAATTAAAAATTATCATTTCAAGTATAATATAATAATTGATTGCCAATAATCAGTATAGATCTTTATTTATCTATATATCTCAAAAATTAATAAAAACAATTAGATATATATATTTAAAAATTATTTATTATTTGTTCATTCACAGCCATTCTCGCACCAGAGGACATAAATGTACAATTGCGAAAACATCACTTAGCTAGTTACAAACAGGGGTAGACATCAGCGGAAACTTAAATCAATCGGTGTCTTTCAATATCATTTTTATTATTTAGTTAATTAACTGAATTAAATCAATCATTCAACTACTTCTGATTTTAACCGGATTAATAGGAGATCCGATTTAATTTCATTTAACGTATATAGGCCTAATAAAATTTGGAGCATGTGACTTTACTGTTTGGATAAACGAGCCTAGCTAGTTTTACTACATCTAAATTTAAAACAGTCCCATTTGACATTTTGCACTTAGTTATATATATATATTATAAATAAATTTTTTGTACAATATATATTTTTAAATTTAATATAATAAAATTATTATATAATTAGTTTATTAAATTTAAATATTATCTTATAATCGTTTGAAATGTTAATATAAATATAATATATTGATAAGTTTATTATACATTGACCAATTAAATGATAATATAAAAATATTATATACACATATTAGGCTGTACAACATAAATTAGAAGGCTTGGGCTAATAAAAGTAATGAATATTACTATGAAATTTAGTTTGATTGATAAATAAATTGATTGTTTTTATATTGATTATAATTCGATTAATGAGGTTATTACATGTGATGTAATTTTTAAAAGAATGGATTGCTTATGGGAGATATTTTTAAATTTATAGAATAATAGTTTAATTTCAGTTGATATGTTATTTGATTGGAGAACTTTTTTTTATTATTAGCATAAAAAATAATTAGTTCTTTTTTTTCAAGTTAAAAAATTAAATGTAAAAAATGTATCATATTCTTTCAACCCTCGTTCTTTAAACCAAAAATAAAAGTTTTTAGCTAATACTAATTATATATATTTTTTTATTTTCATGCAATTGGGCTAAGCATAGATAATGAAGGAGATGAGGCGAAAACAATCAAAAATTAAAATATCTTTAGCTTTTTAATAGAATTGACTAAATTTAATATGGACAATTAATCAAATATTCGATTGATTAATAGTTAATTATAAAAAAATAACATTTGATATACAATTAAACAGTTGTCAAACTAGTAAATTTTTAAAAGTAAAAAAAAAAAAAGCAATACGCAATTGTACATAAATGCTATAATTGTACATATTATTATATATTATTTAATGTCTGGTAATCAATATATGTAATAATTAATTTTGCATATTACAGACATGCACGAAATAATGTTTAAAAGAAAAAAAAATAGTGTATGGACACTACCCTCTTTATTATTATTATTATTATTAGTGCATGAACGCTACTCTCTTCCATTATTATTATTTAAGTAGTATTAATTTGTCAAGAGAGTCAAATGTCTACTCTTTTTATTATTTAAATAGTATTAATTTGTTAAGAGAGTCAAATGTCTACTCTTTTTCTCCTTTCAGATATATATGCATACTGTCAACTATTAATGCCTAAAATCTCTTACTAGATAACATACAATAGTGTAGAAAAGATTTAAAATTTAACTCAACTCAATAAAATTTTAATTTTAAGTTAATTAAGATCAACTATATTAATTCTTTTTTTTTCATTCAATATGATTTAGGATTATCTCTTCTGATAGATGTAACATTATAAAATCATTTTTAACCATTTTTTACCAAGTTAGTTTAGGCCTAAATCTGCATCTTTTAGCTATTTCTACTTTAACTTGTTCGATTTTTCTAACCGACATATTGCTAGGTCTTCGTTTTACATGGTCAACCATCTCAATTTATGTTCTCTTATTTTATCCTCAATAAGTGCTACCTCTACTTTTTATTTAATACACTCATTGCAGATTTTATTCATCTTAGTATGACTATACATTCTTCTTATCATTCTCATTTCCACAACATGTATTTTACTCATGTGTTGTTCTTTTACTGTCCAACACTCACTATCATACATAATCGCAAGCCGTATTGCAGTGCGGTAAAACTTTCATTTTAATTTAATTGGCATCTTTCGATAACATGGAATTTCTGTAGCACCCTTCCACTTCATCCAACCAGCTTTAATCTTATGATTTACATCTTCTTCACAACTCTCATTTTCTTGAAGAATGGAGCTAAGGTATTTAAAACAAGTACTATGAAATACTGTTATTCCGTCTAAAATAATTTTGTCTCTCTCTATTCTCGTTATTAAATCTACAATGTATATACTCAGTCTTAGTCATACTTAGCTTAAAATTCTTAGACTTTAAAGTTCTTTTCCATAACTCCAACTTTTGACCTATCCCTATTTGAGTCTCATCCATTAATATAATATCATTCGCAAACATCATACACCAAGGGATATCATCATGTATATATTTTGCTAGCTCATTTATAACCAAGGCGAAAAGATAAGAGCTCAAAGTTAAACCTTGGTGTAATCAATAGAAATGAAAAAATCTTTAGTATCCCCTCCTGCAGTGCGGACACTGGTGATAGTTCCCTCATATATATCCTTCAAGACTTGGATATATCGTATAAATATTTTCCTACGCTCAAGAACCCACCATAAAACTTCTCTAGAGACTCTATCATACGCATTTTTCAAGTCAATAAAAATCATATGTAAGTCCTTCTTCATCTCTCTATACTTTTCCACCAAATCTCTTATAAGAAAAATAGCTTCTATATATGATCGACCAGGTATAAAACCAAACTAATTTGAGAAAATACAAGTATCTAACCCCAAACGGTGTTACATAACTCTTTTTCATAATTTCATAGTGTGTCTCGTAAGCTTTATACCTTTATAATTTGAGCAATTTTAAATATTTTTTTTATTTTCAAAAATAAATATTAAATTATTGTCTATATTTATTAGATATTTTTTTATATTTAAAATCTTATTGTATAAAAATATCAACCATATAATTTTTATATCTCTCAAATATAATGGGCATGCATGGGCCTCGTATCATAAAATCAGCAGACGTTACATGGCATGTTCAAGTACCCTTGACCATGCTACTTATCAATAGATAGTAGTAAAGTACAAACGAGGGAGATGGTGAAATTGGAGTTAAGTTAAATATAAATATTTTATTTAAATATTAAATTTAAATAAAATTTTAATTTAATATTAATAAATAAACTACTTTTTAAGAATAATATAGTTGAATTCGAGTATTAATTTAAAACTAACTTTAAATTTTAAAATAAAAAAACTCAATTTAATTTTAACTGATATGATGGGCAAAATTATATTACTTCATATAACTTGATAATAATTAATAATAATAATTATTATTAGTATTTAAAAATATAAATTAAATAAAAAATTAAAGTTTACAGGAAGCGTGAGCAAATGACTAATTAATAATGTAGCGATGAATAAAATTTCGTTTCGGTAAAAAAATTAAATTGAAGAGAAAAATAATAGAAGTATTATTATTATTTTTTTGTTGAACTAGAAGTATATACTTGATTGTATTAATACTTGGCCAGCCACAGACAGGTCATACATATTCTTTAACAAATTAATCTTTACTCCCACCACAGCATGGTAGTGCCCAGACTCACCGTACACTTTGCAACTACCCATTTAAAAGTTGAAACTTAAAAGGGTAATGGTCGGTTATGCGTTAGACCCGTCCGCACGTGGCAATGGTGAGCCAGCCAGCCCGCACGCACTGGATCAGCGCTCTGTGATCTTGGTACAGCCTACGGGAGTAACGGTCAATAATATGACCGTTGGAGATGCGCTCATTTAAATATTTAAATCATCAAGTTATTCTCAATTCCGACACTATTTCCCAACTTGAGTATTAATAATTAATAAACTATAGAATAAAGATCTATGCACCACCCTGACAAAAATTAGGCCAGAAATAAAAATAAAATTAATATTTTAAAATAATAATTAATTATTTTGATATAATAATAAAAATTATATTTTTATATATATATTTTTATAAATTTTACTCCGATTAAAAAATAATTTAATATATCTTTCTAGTTTGAGAATAATTATAATATTATTGGATGAAAGGCTGAAAAATATTAAATATATTTATAATAAATTTTTAATAATACCAATCTGCAATTAGTTTGGTTTATATACAAAATTGCCCCCAATTTATTCTTAACATGAGTAAGGAAAAGATTAATTAAATTAGAGGCTCTACCTTATCTTTAATTATAGGTTCTTTATCTAATCAGTAATTATATTAATCACGTGGGCCACCACAAATATTCTTTAATCTTTTATTTTCCAATACTAAGAAGAAGAAGCAATCTATGGAAGCTCCCTCAACAGCACGTCACCTTCTCCCGTACATTAACTCACACACACTCCACACATTTCAACCATCCAGATCTTCTTCAATCTAAATCCAACGGTTCATATCATATTATCTTACTAACCGCGTCCCCACTCTTCCTCCCTATATAATCATCATCGCCTCCCTCTCCTCTCTCACTCCACATCCACCACTCACCTTCTAACCATTTCCAGCCCGAAAATCAAACGAAGCTAGGGTAAGTAAAAATTTCAATTTACAAAACCAAAAAGCAAAAAAATAAAAATGGGTTCATTGTTAGTCTCACTTCAAGTTATATTAATTTCCATTGGTGTGTTGTCCATAGCTTTGTTTTTGAAAGCCTCTGTGCCATTATTGGTGATTGATTTCTCTGTTTATCAAGCTCCTGTTATATGGAATTCACTGGCTTCATGGCTTAGACCTCCTTATCTCTATGTTATACTCAACTTTATAATCATCACTATCGCCGCTTCCTCTCGTTTCTATCATAGCCATGGCGATATTGATCAGCAAGAACAAATACAACCTCCTGCTCCTAAAATCTCGATACGCGAACCGGCCAATCAATTTCACTATCAGATGAAGATTTCTGCTGCAGAGGTTCAGTCTGATTATGAGCCACTTGAATCGACGGAGGAGGAGATTGTGTATGAGCTGAGAGAGGAGAAGGCTGAGGAAACTGTTTTTGAGGATAAGAGTGCTGTTATGGTGAGCGGCGGTTCTGTGGAGGCTGAGGGTAAAGAGGATGAAGATGAATTTGTAATCTCGAAATCTGAGTGGATTCCTCCGAAAAGAATGAATTCATCGGATAATCTGAAGGAGCTTCTTCCGGCTGAGAAACCTCTGGTTTCTGCTCGCTTCGGTCATCGGAAACCTGTTAGAGCTAGCCCCGAAGGTATTTATCATTTTCAATATTTCTTACTGTATACAGTTAAAAAAAGGGTGGCAGTACATAAAATCTCAGCGGCGGTTACATTTTATTAACGAAGATTTGAAATCGTAAAGGCTTTTTGGTCGGCGTCCACACGCCGTCTTCGGCAGCGTTATGAAGATTTGCTGTTACATGTGTCGTATCACTATATAATGTTTTTTATGTTCTTGAAATGAAACGTTGTCGTTTTTATCAATTAAAAATTGGGTTGATTTGAAGTTTGGACGACAAAGTAGAATTCAAACATGGCGTTTATTTGACTCTTTTTTATCTTCCAAAATCTCGAAAAAGCACTGTCAAATCACGCGATTTAGAGTAAGTACAAATGGGTCATTTAATTATTGTCGTTTATTTTTCAGGCGGAAGAACGTTGAGGGTCTCGAAACCGAAACGGCACGAGACGCTGGAGAACACGTGGAAAATGATAACGGAGGGCCGAGCAATGCCGTTGACGAGGCACTTGAGGAAATCGGAGACGTTCGAGAATCAAGGTCGTCAAGTAGACATTAGTCAAGTGGACCCATTTCTGCCGAAGAAATCAGAGACGTTCAAGGACAGGACCAATTACCAGCTGCCACCTGTTAGCAATTCTCCTGCATCAGGTAAGCTGAGAAAAGACCCGTCACTGAGTCAAGACGAGTTGAACCGCCGAGTGGAGGCGTTCATTAAGAAGTTCAATGAAGAGATGAGGATCCAAAGACAAGAGTCGTTGAATCAGTATAAGGAAATGATTATCCGTGGAAGCCAATAAATTTTAATTATTTTATACAGTTCAGGAAAAAAAAAAAGCAAACAAAAAATTATAGGATTTTGATGGGTTTTGATGTGAACAGGAACAAACAAGAAATTTTAATTCTTTTTTTTTCTCATTTTTATTTTTAAGTAGGATTTAGTATTTATATTAAGTGTCTAAAGGAAGAAACTTATTGTGTTTTTGTATTCATGTTTATTAATGAATGATTAGTATATTATTATTATTATTATTCAAATTATTTATGAAATCGTAGTGTAATATATAGTGGACTTAACAAATCAATCAGCAGATTCTGAATCTAGATGATGAAGTATTTCTTTTTTCTATTTGTTATCCGTCTTCGTTTCTTTAATGATTTTAACTATTTTTAATAAGCATTTTATGTTTCTTTTTTTTATATGGGTGTGTATAGATCAATAAAACAATACATTGGTAGAAGAATTTATGGAATGAGAAAATTAAGTTGGTAATGGTATGTATTAAATAGGGAAAATTACACCATTTATCAATTTTTATAATTTTTTTTTTATTTTGGATATTTCTATCATTCACAGATGTCACTTTTTTCTTCTTCTTTTTTTTTTTTACTTTTCTATCATAAATTTTTTCTTAGCTTTTTTTTTTTGGCTTCTCTATATACATAATAATACAACCAATCAAAATATGAATTCGTTGGTGTGAACACTCGAATTTTGAGGCTCGGAAGGCCGATTTTTTCAAACCGCAGACAATTGAGCCGGACCGAAGGTCCACGGTAAAGTTTACCGGAAATATATCAATATGGTACTTGAAATGTCCGGGACGACGTGAGGATCACGGATATGGTCCCGGAATAATTTTTGGAGATCTCTAGCTCCCGAAAAATCAGTTTGAGCGAAAATCGGACAAATTCGGCGGCCCAGCCACCGTGACACGGCGGCTCGGCCGCCAAACTCGGCGGCCCGGCCGCCGTCCACCCCGATTTTGCCTATAAATTGCCTTCAAATGTTCAGAAAATGGGGTTGGACTTTTCCGAGTGGGCCTCATGCTGTCGAATTCTTTTCACGCTTAAAAACGATTAAGAACTTTTATTTGCATAAATCTAACCGTGTGCTGCAGGAAACAATCTGTAATCAAGAATCATAATCCCCGGTTCAAGAAAACGAGATCTGGAACTTCGAAGCGGGAAAATCCTAAGCAAGGTAATATTCTAATCCATCATTTGTCAATTTAAGCATATCATAAGCATTCTATCTTCTTCTCAATTTCTTCTCGGTCAAAGACCTAATCCTTTTAGGTCTAAGGCCTAATGGACTAATCAATCAGCCTCTTTGGCACAAAGACTTAAATTACATCTTTTTGGTACAAAGTACCTACATTTCACAATTAAAATCAATCTGTGGGCACGGAGCCTAAATTACACCATTTTGGTACGAAGTACCTAAAATTGGAGAATTTAGCACTAAGTGCTAAATTTCACATTTTTGGCATGGAGCCCAACCACACTTGGCCAAAGGCCCAAAATTTGCACTCTTTTGGTACAAAGTACCTAAAATTGGAGAATTTAGCACTAAGTGCTAAATCTCACATCTTTGGCATGAAGCCCGACAACACTTGGCCAAAGGCCTAAATTGCACTCTTTTGGTACAAAGTACCTAAAATTGCACCATTTAGCACTAAGTGCTAAATTTCACAACTCTGGCATGAAGCCCGACTCAATTAAAATCAACCTTTGGCATGGAGCCTAAATTCCACTCTTTTGGTACAAAGTACCTAAATCTCACATCTTTGGCATGAAGCCCGACTATGCACGAAGCATACACACACACATGCATGAAGCATAATTTTCATCGCCTTTAAATAGGCTTTTCCGAACTACATGGGCTTTGATCTCCTATTCAAACGGGAGTATGTAGGCATGTTTGGGATTCACCCCAAATAGCAAGTCCACAAACTACCAACAATCTTTTTCTCTTTAAATTTGTTCCATTTTTGCAAGTTAATCAAAAGCATGACATAGTCCCCGAATCTTCCTTGGGTTCGCAGACTAGAAGCCTTTACATTGGATGCATTATTGGAGTCAAACAAGGGTTTTCTTAGTTTTTCCCTTCGAACAGAATAAACTGAGTGGCGACTCCCGACAACGAGTGAACGTTCGCCCGGATCCTTTTCGAGCGGAAAACACGAGGTTCACAGTTGGCCAAAAGAATTTTTTTTTACCATTTTACATTGTACTCTGTTAAAAAGGAATCCTAGATGATAAAATACCCTACTATGTTTTCCAAATCAAGGGCGCTTTCCAAAGAATCAAACCACCTCTTCATTAATATTTCACATGGACTAAGAGCAACGTACAAAAGGTCAAGAAGACTATTATGTGGAGTTTGGAGATTTGTCCCGAATGAAAAAGGATTCTTTGAATTTTTTTTTTCCTTAGAAACAGGAAGATCTCTCCGTTTGGTGAGATGGGGAGTATAGGATCTCTGTCTGCGGAGACCTAAAAAATATATATATAATATATGTACTATATATACATTATATACATATATATTATATTATACATATTTTATATTATTATATATATAGATTATATTTTATTATATATATATATATTATATTATGTATATTATATTATAATTATTTATACCTACAAAATAAATTTATTTTGATATATTTTATCTTATTTTATAGTATTTTTAAATTTTATTAAATATATTTATTGTATTATTATTTTATTAAGTGTACAATTATAATAAATTATTATTTTTTATATTTTTAACTTTTAATTTAAAAAATAAAAATAAATAAATTCTCCACAAGGATAAAGATGGGAATGGAGGAAAATATTTTCTTATTTAATTATACGGAGGGCACGGTGCAAGAATTTTCTACCCAAAACGAGATTGGACATGGGGAGTGCTCTCCATTTCTGCCCCTCTCTATTGTCGGGCCTAGCTGAAAATAAGATATGAAGAGACGAGCCTCTATTGATTTGATCCAGATTTTCATTTAGATGTTAGTATCTTATTTTCAGAGTATTAGCTTAAAATTAAGGTTTTTTTTTTAATATATATTTGATCGCTTATTTAATAAACTTTTTTTATTATAAGCATAAATTTTATGCGTATTAAGTGTAAACTCTGTATATTTATCTAATATATTCATATATATTTTTATTTTTTGTGATAATTATATTATTGTATTAAAAATATGTGATATATGAATTTATTTATAACTTTTGAAATATTATTATAATTAGTTTGTATAATGATGTTAGTTTAATAAACATTTTACATACTAAGTACAAATTCTATATATATTAAGTGTAAAATCTATATATTTGTATAATATAACAGTATATGTTTTATTTTTTGTTATTATGATATTATTAGTATATATTTATAATATATGAAAAAAATAGTAAATATATAGTTTATGTATAATAAACTCAATATATATTATATACAAAATTAATATATATTAAGTGTAAACTCATTAATGGAAGCTTTTTTAATATTTCATATTATTTGATAAAAAAAAAACTAGATTTTCGAAAAAGATTTTTGAGGCTGATATTTTTGTTACATTGAGGAATTCTTCTGGCAAACTTGTCAAAAGCTCTATTAGCAAATAGTATTTGGCCATCTCGAAAAAACTAGTAGTATTTGGCAATTTCTTTTTCTAAGGCTATTAGCTTTTTGGTTTTTAATAATTATATTAAAATTTTTATTATTTTTTAATGATAGGTGTTATACGTGAGATAATAAAACAACTAGAGTTATTTTAAAATAATTCATGCTTATATTCAAATAAAAAAATATTAACATTGAATAATAATCACTTACAATAATTTTATCAAACACTTAATAAGAATTTTGAATTCGAAAGATTTAAAAAAAAAAATATTTTATTATAAGTTAAATTGCGACTAGAATGTGATTCTACATTACATACTAACTATGGGAACTAATTGAAAGATGGGAAGTATTATGTAATCAATTACTTGGTGCATGAAAGCACTCATGATAGTTTGAGGTGGTTTTTGACTGTTGAATCTTGATAAACATGTCCATAAATTCTAACTTTCAGTGACCCTTTTATGGCATCTAACTCGAATCGAAAGATACAATGAGACAATTGGAGATTATTCAAAGGCAAAATGCAAATTTAGCCAAACCAAAAATTGCTTCGTGTAAGGGATTAATGATGAGAATTGTTGAAAAGTTTGACTATCAACAAATAATGAAACAATAATCTTCTTGGAAAGAGCTTGGTTCCCAATCCTATTTCCATTCAAAAAGGGTTTTTTGTTTGGAGAATTCAAAAAGGGTTATCATTAACAAAATACAAAAAAAATGTTATTTCCAATAAATCAACCTTCTAATAGTAATCGCCATTTGAATTTTGTTTGCATGAGTTCAAGTATTTACTTCTCTATTTTAATCTTTAACTTTTTCTTTAAACTAAATTTAAATATTGATATGTAATTACAAAATCCCACCCAATAAAAATATCTTTAATTAAAACATCAGACAAATGATCAATTTAAATTTTAAAGTTGTAAATCATGTTTAAATTAAGATAAAATAAATTTTTTGTCTAATTAAAAATTAAATTTTTTCTCATTAGATTAAATTAATACTTTTTTAAATTTAGTTCAAATTACCATTTTTTAACGCAACAGTTAAATAGTTAATGGTAGAAATTAATTTAAATTAAAGTTAAATATCACGGGTGAAATTGAACTTTTAAAAATATATTAATATAATATTATTAAAAAATATTTATTAATTAATATTTTCAATATCAATAATTTATAATATTAATAAATATTTTTATAATTTTATAATTTATAATAATTTAATAATCTATAATTTAATAAATAATTAAAATATTAAATAATTTATATTATATAGTATTTTTATAATATTTTTTTAATATAATACTATGAAATTAATATTAAAAATATTATAATCCATAATATTAAAAATAATTTTTAATATTAATAAATTTTAAAAATTTTAATATTTAATATACTTTGTATTTTTTTAATAATTATTTAATTTTAATATTATAAATTATTTATTAATTAATATTTTTAATATCAATGATTTATAATATTAACAAATATTTTTTATAATTTTATAATTCATAATATTTTAATAATCTATAATTTAAAAAATAATTAAAATTTTAATAATTTATATATATAATTTAAAAATCATAATTTTCAGTTTTATTTAAAAGATTAAAAAATTATAATTTTTTAATAAAAAATCTTCAATTGACAAAGAAGAGAGTGAAGAATAAATAGTATATTATATGCTCCTACGATGTATCAAATGACCTTAAATTAAAAAAAATAATATAATTTTGAGTTCTACTATCTTTCTAATAGAATTAAAAATATATAATTAAGATAGATAAATATTATAAATTATAAAATTATAAAAATATTTATTAATATTATAAATTATTAATATTAAAAATAATAATTTATGAATAATTTATAATATTAAAAAATAGAATATATTAAAAAAATTAAAATTATTAAATTTTATTAACATAAGAATTTTTTAATATTATAAATTATAATATTGTTTAATATAAATTATTTATTAATATTTTAAATATAATTTCATAATATTATAATAAATATTATAAAAATCCTATATAATACAAATTTCTATATATTATTTAATATTGTTTAATTATTTATTAAATTATATATTATTAAATTATTATAAATTATAAAAATATTTATTAATATTATAATTTATTAATATTAAAAATATTAATTAATAAATATTTTTTTAAAAAATATTATATTAATATTTTTTAAAAAATTTAATTTGATCCTCTAATATTTAATTTTAGTCAAAATTATTTTTTTATTGGTAATTATTTAACTATTTTATTAAAAAAATAATTTAGAATAAATTTAAAAGAAAAAAATATAAATTTAATAAAAAAAATTAAATGCTAATTTGACTGAATTAGACATTTATCCGTATGTTAAATATAGGCAAAGCTATTTTTCCTATCTCTACTTCTCTCCCTGAATGTGAGCCTACTCATTTCCTTTGTTGCTCAGATTCTGGACTATCGATGGTCTTTTGTTTGTGAACCTCCTCTTTTGCTTTGTTGCCCTAGATCTAAGATTGCTGCTAGTCTCCTCTTTTTCTTTGTTGTCCTAGATCTAAGATTGCCACCAGCCTTTTGACGGACAGCAGCCCTGGATCTAAAATTTTATTTTAGTTTTTCTCTTCTTTTTTTCAATTTTTAAAGTTCTGTATGTTTTTTTTTTTCTTAAAATTAAATCTGTTTACTTGGAAAGAAAACTAAGAAGATTTTCAAAGAATTTACATACTTGTGTATGTGAATATCTAGCTTCCGGCATATCAGGGACCTTGAAGAAGTAGGGGCTGTGCCCTTTTATTGTTCATATCATCCCCAGGCTCTCTTTGAAATCATCCCTAGTTAAGGTTTTTAAGAAAATTTCTTCTTTTATGGCACCATTTGATTGATGTCTGATATGATTTCTTTCTCTATTTCTTTGGCTTTATTTTTATGATTTTCTATCAGATGTTCTAAATCTAATTTGGGAGTTTTTATATCTAGCTTCTAGATGATGAAAATCCTCCTTAAGGTTGTAATTGTAGTTTGTTTTAATGCATCTTCTGATTAAAAAAAAAAACCTTCGAATAGTAATCACTATTTTGATTTGCGTTTGTATGCATGCGTTTACTTCACTACTTTAATCTTTTTCTTTTTCTTTAAACTAAAATTAAATAGTGATATGTAATTACAAAATCCCACCCAATAAAAGTATCTTGAATTAAAACATCAACTTTTTGGAAAGGACAAAAAACAACAATTTCCTTTTTTCATTTAGAAAGAAAACATTGCAACAGCAATATAGGAATCTCTACCGCTATAGTCAAATAGTTGATGCTGGATAATATCATTTCAAGCCCTAGTGTAAACGCGGCACCTGCTTGCATATGTCGTGCCTTTAGTTTCTATCGGCATTGCTGATGGGAAGGCAATTCTGGACTCTTAATAACTGAAATAATTGACTGATAGCCACCTCTATGCACTCTCCGGACATGGATTTGATGGAAATATACAGTCTTTCGATACAATAAAGTTATCACAGAAACTACAAAGGGCATCTTAAAGTGTAATCTGTCAAAAATTAGTGCCTTAGAATGTGTCAATTTTTTCACTGGTCAAATTTTACAAGGTAGGTAATTATGCTCGTTTTTGCCTTTTTATCCTCTGTAGGGCGCCAAGACGGCTCTCACCATCATTTTCCTTGGCAGCTGTAACATCATGTCCACCATCGTCTTTCCCCATCTCCTCTGTCTTCCTAGCCAATCCTCCAAAAACAGCAGACGGAACATCTTTTTGTGTGATTTCTAGTTTCTCATCCTCTTCAGAGTCGGTTTCTTCAGGTAGCTCAATGTCTTCTCGGTTTTCATTAACCTTCATCACTCCATCAGCCTGTGATTCCACCCCAGCGCTCACAAAACCAACCCTTCTGTTGCCATCTTTAGTTGTAGTATTGTTGGCCACAGGTACTAATTGTCTCTCTAGAGCAGCCATTTCATCTTCAGGGACCCCAGCCTGTTTCAACTTGTCTTTTGCCTCATCAATGCTCAGTCTTTGATCCTTCTGCATCATATTCTCCGGCAAAGTTAAGTGTACCTGAAATGACCAAAAATGAGAATCATAAATCATAAATTAAACTCGATTATTCAAACTCATGCACAACAAAGAACAAGACCCGACAATTTGGCATGAGTGACTATATAACAAGTCCCGGCACATAACAAGTCTCAGCACAGACTAAGGAGGTGCCCAATGAGTTTCAAGGCATCGTGACATTCTAGAGACATTATAGTAACTGAAGTAGCCTGCTAACTGCTGAATTTATAAAAATGAAAAATTAAGAAGTAAAAAATCAAATATTTAAAAAAAATAAAGAAATGGTGGATAATCATATACTATGTCCCCTATCATTCATCTACCTTCAAACAAAGTTTTCCACTTTTGGCTTCAGCTGATAATTGAGAGAAGTACCATACCTGGCTAAGACTTGCGGAAACACTTCGTTTAGTACGCAGCATTTCTCGGAACGTATCTTCATTTCCATGTTGTACCTCAAATTCATGCCATTGGTTCCAGAAATCAGCATCTACTCGTGGATCAGCATGTTGAGATGCAAACACAAATATGCCACGTGCACGATCAATTTCTCCCAGGCTCTTCTCCAACTCAGCATACATCAAACACATCGTCTTTTCATCTTTGACTGGAAGCTGTCTAGACTCTATAGCTTCCTCATATATCTGCCTTGTTTTTGGAACACCAAATATCTCAGCCGCACGGGCAATATAAATTTTATACATCTCCAGTTTTTCATTATCAGGGACAGCCTTAGTTGCTTGAGCATAAACATTCATAGCTCTCTTTGCCAAACCATAATCCTCTTCTAGCTTTGCATATTGAAGATACAAGGGTTTCACCGCATCAGCAGGAGTCTGACAAGTATAAGAAAAAGCCATGAGAACTCAGCATTTTATCAAGAAAAATACGATAAAAAAAAGCATCACTCTTCTGCAGAACCAGGGGAAACGGTATATTGGGCATGATTTAGCTCAAACACCATGCTAAAAACAACCAACTAATCATCGAACATTGTGACAAATAGTTAGAAATTTTTGGATATCAATAAAAGGTCGATTAAAATGATAATATTCTATAAAATTCCGTATGGAAGAAGCTTATACCAATATACAAGCTAACAAACATCTTCTGTTCCCTGATACTTTTTATTCAACAACGTTCAACTTCAGCCCCCTAAATATTACTTGGAAATAATCATGACACGGAATTACCATTTCAATGTCCAAAATAAATTCTCGATCCTCAACTCATTGATATATGATTGTATTCAACAATCTAACACAAGATTATCACATAGACAAAGACTCAAATTGTGAATACAGAAAACTTTTCAATTGGACTTTATAAAGCATTTCCTAGTGAATCCCTGAAAAAAATTGTAACAATCAAGCTAACTGACAATTTTTAATTGCTGAGGTGGCAAAATAATTTTGTGGACAATGCAAAGGAAATATACAAACAAATAATTCAAGAAGTAATTAATACCTTAACATAGGTGAATGGACTACAGTTTCCATGCTCAATAGATGAGGGTTACACAGCATTTATTCAGGCAACCTACAAATTTTCACATAAACCTGAAAGCATGTTTCAAGTTGTACATTTTCAAAGGAAAGGCAAACCTAAAAATTTTTACCATTAAGCAGACAATAAGATAAGCAACAGTCATGGGACACAAACTTCTTTACATGTAACGAATTCAAGAAGCAAAACCCAGATAGAAGTTCCAAAGCATGTGAGCAGTCCATTCATAATCAATAATTAACACTTACAATATCTGAGATATTGAAACAGTATGAATCTAAGGAAAAGGAGCCCACCATTTCAATAGCATGTTCAAACAACTCTCTTGCTCGTTCAAGTTTTGTCTTTCCGTATCTCTTCACGAACTTTGAAAGATATGTGACCCATATGTCTTTCACATGAGGGTATTTAAATATTTTCACTCCCCTTTCATATACCTTGAATGCATCTTCGAAGTATTTATGTTCCTGCACAAGCCAAAATAATAAAAGTCCGTTGATTCACAGAAAAGGTAGCAACTAAAAGAAACCCAATATTGAATTATAGATGCCATACTTCTAGAAACATTGCATAATTGATAATGATTTGTGGCGTCGCTATTCTCAGGTCCAATATCCGTTCATAAACATCCCGAGTAGAATCCAAGGTCCCAAGGCCCTCTTCCAAATCGACATAAAAAGTCCATAGTCTCAAGGACTTATGCAATTTCATCTGGACTGGTTCATTACCATCAGCAGCCACTGGTGGGTAATATAAGTAAAATACTCAGTTAGGTTTCTGATTTGAATACTCTAACAAAGCTTATTCAGAAATCAGCCAGCTCTACAATTTGTTACATTCAATTAATGTTCTTGTACATGTCTAAAACTCCATAATTTTTTTTATTATAAAGAAAGATTAACGACAAAATAAATGACCAAATACAGAGTAAATGACAATTAATATAAGGAACGACTTGGTGAATGAAAAAAGCTTAGGATCACCTCTTCGTTTGACCTCAACTGATGGTTCTGCTGTTGCCCGCCTCAACAGCTCCAGTGCACCTTTGAAATTCTTGTGTCTAATTTCCATTTCAGCCCACTCACACCAAATACTAGCTAGATTATCCACAGTCTTATAGTTCACTTGCACAGCCTTATCAAAAATTACTCTTGCATTGATAAGATCATTGTGATTCTCATACAGCTTAGCAAAAGCAATCCACAGAGTGTGGGGCTTTCCTAGTGCTTTCATTGGATCAACCGTTCTCACAGCCTCAGTATAAGTCAGTATCTGTTTAGTTGGGTTGCCTTCAAAAAGCTTAACCCTCCTGTGCCATTGTTCCACATTATGTGGATTTTGTCGCAAAAGTACACTATTAGCCAACTCTGGCCTTCTATCCATGAGATATTCCAATCGGGCCAGCATCAAATCCACATCATTATCATCATGTAACCAAAACCCATTAAGTATCTTCTTCTCAAACTTGGAATTCACTTCCAAACGAACATCTTCATCCTGCTCGGCACCATTCTCTTCCAATGCATTCTCTTCCCCGTCACTCAAGTCCAGATCCTCCATCTTATGAGCAACCATACTTTCTTCAAACTGTGAATATGCATCAAATATTACACTAAAATCTCTCACAGTAACCACTGTTGTCATACCCTCCTCAAAAATATCCCTAGCCTTCTCAAACAAACCCCTCCTGATATAATAATCAGCAAGCGATGTCCACAACCTGCCAATCTCATTTGTAAACTTTCTAATCCCACCTCTAATAATAGCATCCACATTCAAGCCAGACACCTCCTTTGCATGTTTAGTAAGCAGATCACACAATTCTAGCCATAATTCATGCTTTGTTTTTCCCTTCAAAGAATAGAACTGATCGTCATTTAACACTGAAGCTAGCCTTTCAGATGCCTCTTGCCAAAGACGGGAATTCACTAAAAACTCAATAAAGTCCTCAATATGACCAGGGTCATACTTCAAGTACCTCCTGTAAACCCTGAGCGAAGTCTCAATTGGTATGCCCTCTTGGCTAACAAACCTCAGATATAGGTCCCAAATCCTATCATGCTGTGTGACAGGCAATGCACAGAGTGCTCTATCAAAAGTTCTACGAGTACGGGTAATCAGTTTCTGGTTGGTTAGAGTTTGCAAGTACATAATCCAAATTCTGGGCATTTTGTGCATAGTAACCAAAGCTCTTTCAAATGTATTGTTCAGGGTTTCATATTGGGAGTGAGTGATGGGTAGGTTTCTAACAATATCGAGACGTTCAGTAAGATAGGCATGCCAAAGCTTGTAGCTACCTGGCAAAGCTTTAACGGCTCTCTCATAAATTATGAACCGCTTTTTGAAAGGTGATTCACGGCGAGCTATTAAGTAGCGCCACCAGAGTTTAAGGCTGAACGGGTTACGCAAGATCTCTTCTTCGTATAGAAGATCATCTTGGGATGGATAGAGTTCTCTAGGAATTGACATAAACCCTAAAACGGAATGCAAAACAAAAAAAGAAAGCTGGAAACAGAGGAAAACCTTACCTGAGAATTAACAAATTCCGTAAATGAGATTGAGCCAGTAACTGAATTTAATTAAATTTTCCCGGGAAAAGGAAAGAAAAAATAAAAATCTCCCCGGACAATCGCTAAACAAGCGACTCTGTGGGATTAAAGATCGAATTCAATCAATCGCCCTAATTGGTTTTGCTCTGCACCGAGTCGGGCTGGGGACAAAACGACTCTCCGTTCATTGTTTCAAAGTATTTCTTGATTTTTTAAAAAGATAATCTATAATTTTTAAGAAATTAAAAAATATATTTTTTATAAAAATTGAAGTTTTTTTTTCATTTTTTATAATATTCATTTTCAATTTTTATAATTTTTTTGGCACCTTATCCCTTTTAAAAATATTCTGAAAATAGTTTTTATTGAATTTATTTTTTATCTTTACTTTTTTTAAAAAAATTATACGCCTCACTAGAATTTATAATAAATTTATAAAAATTATTATATATATAATAATTCATAACAGATTATATAAATTTAATAAATTTATAAACTAATTATAAATTTTAATAAATTTAAAAATATTTTAAAAATATATGATAATTTTTTTAAAAAATATATATAATATACTACATTTTAAATTTTATTTTAAATTTTATTATATTTATTTTTTATTTTCATTTTTAACTTTTATTCTTTTCAATTTTATCTTTTTTATTTTTTATTATTTTAAAAATACAATAATTAATATATATATATATATATATGTCATGTTGTTTGAATTCAAAGTTTGGCTCTATTGGACAATTATACCATACATGTATATATTTGCTCAACGTGCAAATTATACTTTAATTCTTTATTAATGGGTTTTCACCATTAATTACATACCTGGTTTTAATTTTTAATGTTTACAATATACTTTATTTTTTTATTTATTTTTTTCTTATTAATTATATGTACTTCCATAAAAATTTTAATTAAATATTTGATCTAATTTTCATTGAATTAAAATTTATGAATGATTGGACATCATTTATTTTAATAATTGATTTCTACCATTTCATTTATTTTATTATTTTTATGAGCATAAAAAAATGAAGAAAAATGTATTTTTTGAAATGAAAATTATTGATTAATTATATGTAAACAAAAAGTTAAATTTACAATATTTTTACAAAAAAATTTAGTTTTAGTAAGCCAAAATTTATTGTTATATATTTATAATTTTTGACAATATATATATTGGTAACAAAGATTCAATTCATGTAAAGAATAACAATATATGCATTTATATATGAGTATATATTAATATATATTGTTATAGTCATATTTGATATATATGAGTATATGTTATGTATAACTAGATATATATGTGATGAATTTAAAAAAATAACAGTAATTTTTCTATACATTTAGTTACATGAGGATACATATTACATATAATTAGATACGCTAAAAAGAATAATAATAATATATATGTATATATTACATATAACAAGATATATATATAGTTTTATGTAGTTATATGTAACATATAATATAAGATAATATCACGTAATATATGTTAATATATATTACATATAACTAGATATACGTGGTATATATTACAAAAAAAGTATATATTATATATATGTAGGTATATGTTAGTATATATTACATATATGCAAGTATATGTCAGTATATATTATATATATTTAGGTATATATCGGTACATTTTACATATATTTTAATTAAAAAATAACAATATATATCGGTATATACGGATATATGTCAATATATAATTATTTTATATTTTTATTTATGTGAGAGTTTATATTACATGTAACTATATATATATATGTACGTTACATATAAGTAGGTATATGTCGATATATATTACATATATTTTAACTAAAGAATAACAATATATGTCAGTATATGTTGGTATATATGGAAATATATAAATATATAATTATTTTATATATATAACTAGATATATCGAAAAGGATAACAATATAGTTGATATATCTTACATATAATTAGATATATGTGGGTATATATTGTAAAAAAAATAACAATATATATTATATGTATGTGGATATATGCGAATATATATTAGTATATGTCGATATATATTACATATATTTTAACTAAAAAATAATAATATATGTGGATATATGTTATATATAACTAGATATACCAAATAGAATTACAATATATATTACATATAACTAGATATACCAAAAATAATAACAATATATGTTGGTATATGTTACATATAACTAGATATATGTGAATATATATTGCAAAAGAATAATAGTAAATATTATATATATATATGATTATATGTTGATATATATTACATAAACTTTAAATAAAGAATAACAGTATATGTGGGTATATGTCGGTTTATATTACATATAATTGTATATATATATGAGCGGAGATTTTTGCCTCCACTCCCATGTAAAATGGTTCTTGCGATTTCGGCATTGTTAGACTCGGGGTCTTAAAGAACACGAGCCTAAATTCGGAGAAAATGAAGTCGCCACCCGGAAGGATCGAAAAAAAAAGGTGGATGACTTGATTCCTAAGGAATCCCCAACCCCCTATTGGGTTCGAAAAGTTAGGTACGCGTGGGAAATGTGAGAAATGACTCAGCACCCCCACAACGTCCGGTTCATTAGAATTGACCTCCTTTTCAGGTTTTAATAGTATAAAATTCTTAAATATAATAATATTATCCATGCTACATGCAATCATAAGAACAAACAAATACTTTATTAAAAATCAAAGCAATATTCAAACAAAAATAAATAAATGTACACCCATCCGAGATGAAAATATGTCCTTACATCGTCCAATTTCTAAAACTAAATATAATACCCACCGAAGGGTGAAAACATATCCTTTACATTAATTCCAAAATATGAAAATAATTTAAACTATATAAAGCTTATTTAATGAGGTACCCACAAAGTGAAAACATATCTCTTACATTATTAGTACCAAGATAAACAAATAATAATAATAATAAAGAAAATATCCATCTATGATAAATTAAACAAATCAAACATCAAAATCAAATAAATAAATCATCAAAACATATAATAAACATGCATCTAACTTTAAATAAAGCAATAAATAAATAAATTTAGGGTTTACATCTTAAATTAAGGTTTCTTGAATGAAATTAGAGTTTAAAGGGTTTATGTTTTAAAAATTAGGGCTTTAGAGTTTTGTATTTAGAAATTAGGGTTTTAGGGTTTTGTATTTAGAAAATAGAGTTTGATTTATAGAACTAATAATAATAATATTATTATTATTATTATTATCATTTAAAAAAAATTATGACCACTGTATAATTTAAATGAAGGTTTATGAAATAATTTCTATGAAAATAATTACTAGGGTTTAAGGTTTACTGTATTGATGAGGGTTTGAGAAAACGGATTAAAGTTTAATGATTATTTTATTTACTTAAATTAAAAACTTAGCTATTGTATGAACCAAAATTTTTTTTAAAAAAAAAGAATTTGATGATAGATAGTGTGATTAAAGTTTTAAGGATGGAGATGATTGTTGATTCAATAGACAAAAATAGATAAACATATCTACGTTTGAAGGCTCCACCAAAATTGTTAGATGAAATTTTGGATGAGCTAACACCAAGACAGTCACTGCTTGCTGCCTTGATTATGGATTGTCTCTTGCTGCAAAAGTCTGAGTCTCTTGTCAAAGAATTGCCAAAGTTTAAGAGTCCAAGCTTCTGCCAAAATTGCACAAGTTTTAAGTCTCTGAATAATTTTTTCAAAAGTCTTAAAGTCTATGCAGAAAGAAAAGTCTCCCAGAAATCAAAAGTCCCTAAAATCCCTCTTTTTGTCTTTAATTGTGTTATTTATAAAAAAAATTAAAAACATAATACTGGTTATTTAAGGAAATCAAAACTGTTTAGGAAAAATAATAAAAAATCGAGCTTAATAAGATTTAGGCAAAAATTACCCGAAGCTGCGGGCTGCGAGAAATTGGGTCTGCTGAGCGCGGGCGCCGGAGTGAGCTGCTGGCCGTTGCTGCGAAGATTGGCGTGCGAGCTGCGAGCGACGTGAACTAGTTGGCGAGCGAGACTGTGCTCTGGGCGTTGGCCAAACCTGCGACGAAATAGCTTGCGGCCAATTCACCGCAGGCGTGCTGTCGCGTGTCGTTCGTTGATTGGTCTGATATTTTATTTTTTTATTTTTAATTTTTTAAAAATAAATATTATATTTTAAATAATAAATAATACATATTATATTATTAAAATAAATAATAAATACCATAAAAATTATTTTAAACTTATTTTAAAATATTTGACTAGACTTGGTCAAAAAATAAGGGTTTATAGTTTGTCTCCTACCTGAACGATCTGAGACTATAATAAAAGAGAGTGAAAATTAATATAATTTTTGATTGAGTTTAGAGTCGGACTGACCCGGTACTCGAAATTAGATTAGTTCTGAACTCAAAAATGATTTAGATTCTGGACCCGATATGAGTTTTGAATTCGACAATGATTTGGGTTCTGGATCTGGGATAAATTCTGGACTCAAAAATAATTTAGATTTTGAATCTGGGATGAGTTTTGGACTAAAAAATGATTTAGGTTCTGGACTCGGGATAAGTTCTAGACTCAAAAATAATTTAGATTCTGAACTTTGAATGAGTTTTGGACTCAAAATTAATTTAGATTCTGGACCTGGGATGAGTTTTGGACTTAAAAATAATTTAGATTCCAGGCCTGAGATGAATTTTGGACTCAAAAATAATTTGAGTTCTGAACCTGAGATGAGTTCTAGACTAAAAAATAATTTGAGTTCTGGACCTGAAATGAGTTCTAAAATAAAAAATAATTTGAGTTTTGAACTTAGAATGAGTTTTGGACTAAAAAATAATTTAAATTTTAGACCCATGCCTGCAAAAGATAATTATAATTAATAAGATATTAGTAAAAAATCTGCAAAAAATTTAGCTATTTTTTACTATACTTATATCTTATTGCTCCCCGTATGGAAAATATTTTGAAAGTGCAAAAAATATTTTTCAAAATATTTTTAGACACGCAAATAGCTGAATAATGAAATTTAATAATTAAATTTACTATTTATTCACTGTTTATCACTATTCACTCACTATTCACTAATAGTGAATTTACTGTTATTTCTTTTCATGAAAATACTATTTTCCTTTTTGATTTTGTCTTTTCTCTCATCCTTTGCCTATATAAATGCTCCATTTTAACCATTTTCAACCATCTCACACATTCATTCTTATTTCCTTAGTTTCACAGCAGAAAATTTAATTTAAGCATATATTAGGGAGTTTAGCAATCAAATGAAAAAAATGCATGCTTCAAGATTTGAGCCTCGATCTAATGCTAAGTTGCTAGAATTTATCCGACAACATGAAAATGGAACTGTTAATCTACTAGCTAGAATGCAACTTCATCGTAGTTCTAGTAAAAAGACTGAGGTAACACTGTAATTTAATATTTTAGTAACACAAATATTTATCATTTTATTTTATTATTTTATTATTTTTTGTTTTATCTTTTTATTTTATTTTATTTTTAGTTGTAATTTAGTATATTAGCCAATGAATTATATCCAATATTAGAAAATATTCTAATGCTAAAAATAAATTAACTAAAATTCTATTAATAAAAATTAAATAAATAAATAGATTAAAATAGAGAGTAATGAGTAATTTTAGACTTTGAAACAATAGTATTTGTGAGATAATATACTTACCTCGTATTAGCTTACCTTGTTCGGTGTTTAGCATGATCGCTGCATTGTCTGGGGCGGAGGGTGTATTTATAAAGCCCGGCAATGGCATGATGTAGTGCCTTCTCAGGTGAAACGGATCACCCAAGAGTGCGATTTTGAAAGCTTTATTCTGTAATTATTATCCAAGGAATGTCCAATAGACCGGAGTGTAGTTTAAGCATTGTTCGAGTGGTGGATGGACACGACCCATACTTTATACCTATCTGTGGGAGAGATGACCATTAGCCCAGTCGATTTTACAGTTATAACTGGTATCCAGTACTATGGCCTCCCGGTCTCTCTTACCAATAATATCCTAACAAATGAAGAAATTCAACAGTTAATCAATATGGAACCATCACTAAAAGATCCCTTCAAGATAAAAATTGAGCCGATTCGGAGTTATTGAATGAGCTATGATGGATGGGTTCATAGAGAAACAGTCGAGCAATATGCTCGGGGATTTTTATTGTATTTGCTTGGGTCGACTATTTTATGCAGTATCGAATTCGTCATCCATTTATTGGTGTTGAAGGCCCTTGTTGAAATGGATATGGTACCGCTCTACAGCTGGGGTGAAGCTGGCCTTGCCTGTCTCTATCATGGCCTGGACAATATTTGCAGGAATAAGAAGACTTTTATTGGCTTCATGGTGATTGTCGAGGTACTCTCTCCCATCATTGTCAATTCCATTCATATGCTTATATAAATTTAATTTTTATTGTTATTGCAGGTATGGACAATGAGCATGAACTGCCCGGCATATACTTTAAATATTACATCAATGCCAGAGAATGCGTGGTGGTTAGCTCAGAATAGTTATGATGTTAAAACTTTTCTCCACCCACTAGGTGCGTCATCTATCCAGTTTATTCAAGTAGGGCTCTTGAACTTTAACGTATCTCCTATTGGCATCCAGAGAATTCTCGAGGAAGACGAGGATAGTGATGAAGAGGAGTACGATGGAGAGGAAAGAGAGTCCATCCCTCATCCTAGGGTTAGCACCTCTCAGGTAAACTTTTACCATTTTGCCATTGCAATTGCTTCTTTTTCAACTTATTTTGACTGTTTTAATAATTATTGCAGGCTACCGGCTTATTTGGTCATAAGGCTGGACCTTCCTTTATTGCTCCTCCTTTTGCTCCTTCTTACCAACCGAAAATGTCATCTCATCTGCAAGGCGATGATACAAGTTATCTGGTTTGTCTTCCTGTTCCATGATGATTTATGTTATATGTATATATGATTATATATGTTCTTACCCTTTCCTTTTCTGACTCACAGTGAATGCTTGAAGAGCAAAATAAGAAACTGCAAGAGGAGTTAGCTGCTAGCCACTAACATGTTGCCCATCTTGAAAGACTGTATCAACAGTCGGAGCAAAACTTTTAAGATTTCCAGGTCCAAGGAATGAGGGATCCTAGTGCTTCATTTTCTAGGGGGCCCCAAATTGATAACCATGAGATCCCTTCGAATGATGCCTGCTATAAGCCTGAATTTCAAGAAAATAGGAATTTAGATACTTTTCCTCCTAGCGGATTCCATATGGGTGACATGCTTCCTCCTCAATTCGGCGATGACTTTTTTAGGGCTTTATTTGATCAAGGCTCACCTCCTCCTCCTCAGCGATCCATCATCATTGTATTAATTGAGAAAATTTAGTATTAATAATAATAATAATAATAATAATAATAATAATAATAATAATAATAATTTTTACTTTTACTGCAACTTTTGACTTTCAATTTTTTTTTTAAATTTTGAATTTTAATTTTGAAATCAAATGTTGGCTTTGCCAGATCAATGTCAATTTATCTCAGGATTCGATTTTCTAAATTAATATATCTATAACATGACAACCCTAATTAATATACTAAACTCGGAAATCATTTCTATTTGAGCAAGAACTATTGCACTTCAGATATGCACATACATATTACTTAGTCAAAGGTCTCATTGAGTTTAAATTTTATCTATCTCATATGTATGTTTATTCAAATTATCTCCACTGGTAGGCTCTACCTACCAAGAGAGATCAATAGATCTTTATAATTCTTGAAACGGGGTCTATAAGGGACATGATTTAAGTGAAGGCCAATTATAAGTTGGAGCTGTTGTGATACTATAAGCCAATCATCACACTACAAATTTCTTGTTTAGACAGTTGGAAGTATAATAAAATAGAGCTTTAAACATTCTTATTTTTTTTGACATGAATCTGGATCTTGATTAGGATATTTTTTGCTTTTGCAAAAAGTTTGGTACCCATATTCCTTTCATTTTCTTCTTTTCCCTCTCTCTCTCTCTTTCTATTTTTTTAGCATTTTATCATTTTGTCCTTCTTTTCTATAGGACTGTCAAGTACATAACTTTTAAGAACTAGATAACCTTTCTTTTATCTCTTTAATTTTGGTTAAATTTTTAGTTGGGTTGGACCAATTTAAGTCAAACTATCTTTGCCTTCTACTGCTTTAGGTAAAGGGAAAACTCAGTTGGCTTTTCTGAACTGCCTTTTGTGTTTTATTTTTTTCCATTTCTTTTTTCTTCTTCTTCTCTTCTTCTTCTTCTTCTTCTTCTTCTTCTTTTCTCCTTTCTCTTTTTTTCCTTTTTATTTTTCTTTCTTGTTTTTCTTTTTTTTTGTGTTGGGTCTTAGCTCCAAAAGAATTATCTCGCTTGCACCATTCTATACTTCTATTTATGGACGAGTGGAGTAGAGCGAGACAAGAATAAATCATTTATCGTCATTTTAATGAATCAAATATATCAGGTCTAATATTAGATGAACTTCAACTACCCTTATGATCTTGACTATGCATTCATTTCTTTGATCTTCTCGCCTATTCACCTTAGTAATCATTAGATTTGTCATAGAAGTCACAACAACTAGGGTAGATTATCGGGTTTACTAGCCAATAAAGAGGAAGCTAAAATTTATGAAGGCTTAAAGGGACAACTAGGGATTGATATATATTTGGATAAATACTAGTTGTTGGCTTACCAAATAATGCCTAGATCATCTCTTTCTTAAATAAACAGAGTTCAATTTCACCTCAAAGCATGTTCTAAGACTAACTAGGACCTTGACAAAGATAATTATGTAGGAACCATCTCTAAGTAAGCATACACAACTCAATGCTATTGAGCAATTCCCTCACCTAGTAAAGTCGTTTGAATTATAATGCATAGATACACTAATTTATGAACATCAAGCTAGATTCGTCATAGGTTGAGCACCAAAATGAACAAAGACCAATGAAAATTTAATAAAAATAATTTATTCAAATAATCTTAATTTTAAAAATGTAATTGTTCCAAATAAGTACTAAAGAAAACAAAATAAAAAGAGTAACACTTCAAGCTAAGGGAGGTTCATTGAGTTGGAGTAAAAAATACTTCATTTATTTAGACATATTAAGGGTAAGGATTTTTTTTATCATCAAGGATCATTGCTTCATCATCAAGGATCATTGCTTCATCATCCACAGTTAGACCAAGCTTGCTGAGTAGCACATCCTCTTTCTATCCATATCATGATAATATGACAAGATAAAACTCTTCATGAAGGTTGCAAGCGGTGGTACCCTTCCAAATTTAGGTAGAGGATTATTCTTATTGTTGGGCTTATCAAGTTCAGGCAGCTTTCCACTGTCAATCAAATCTTGAATCTCGTACCTTAGACGAGTACATTTATCCATCTCATGCCCTTGTATTTGATGAAATTGACAGAAGGCCTCGGCATTGAAGTTTGATGGTAGAGGATTGTGTAGCGGTCGAGGAATCAATGATTATAATAACCCCTTCTTCATTAGATTCTCTAACATCTTTGGCAAAGGTTCCCCCAAGTCTGAAAATTTATATTTCTTTGCTGGTTCAGTTATTGCATTTTTCTGAACATCTCTTCTTTCCCTTTAACTTTGCCCATTGGGGTGGTATCCACCCTTGTTGCTCCACTTAGACAGCATATGATTTGACTGGACTTGTATAAAAAGGATTGATCCCTCATTTTTCAATCGATCTATATCTGTATACTTGTTCCTTGTTAATGTTGTCTTTCTCTTTTTCTTTATGCCAATAGGAGATGTCTCATTAGCATTGTTAATGATCTTCAGAATTTCAATCAACTAGGTCTTCATAATCTCAATCAATTGATCTCGTAGCTTGGCCATCCTAGCTTTGACAACTTCATTGACTATATCCCTTAGCTGGTTTGCATCCATCCTCCCAGTGAAGCACTTGGATCAAAATCAATGTTATAGGTGGTGTCATTGTATGCTTTTGAATTGCCGTACTCTAGGTCTATGAGCCAGAAAGGATCAATAACATGTTATGTAATGCATGTATGCACAAACAACCAATAAACAAAGATAATTGGGACGTCCCTTCCAACTTTATAACTTCCATACACGAATGACGAGTCTCTTTTTCTAGGTGTATGGTTAATAAAAATATCAACATGAAATATTTTTTTCTTGAAAAATTCCCTCGGACGATTTAACCAATAATTATATTTTCGAACATGAAAATCAGTCCATGATGATTTTTATTAATTAGGCTTTAATCCATTGAATCTTGACTAAAATGATTTTTATGCTATATTGGATTAAAATAAAATTAATAGATTTATCATAAATAGATTTTCTATTTGGAAAGACAACTAATGATCCATGCTAAAAATAAGTCCACGATTAATAATTCTTGATATAAATTAGACCCACAATTAATTTTTAGCTTTTCATAATTGATCCAAATATTTTGTAAGCTCATTTTAGAAAAAATTATAATTAAGTGAAAAATAGTTTTGTTTCAAAGTCAATAAAAAGATTTTAAAAAAAATAAATTTTGGGCTTTGAGCTTGGACAATATGGTGAAAAATTTTTTTTTTGATCCATATTTAAAAGTTTTTATGTTCAAAGACCATCTTGAAAATTTTTAAAAATAGCTTTGGTTTTTTAGACTTTAAAAAAAATTATTTGAGCTCACAATGTAATTAGGTCATATTAGAAAAACGAACAAATTAAATAAGTCATAATTTAAATCAAGATAAATTAAGCATAGTCGAACAACAAGTATTTGAGGTAAAAACCTAAGGAAAGTAACTAGGTCAATGAGCTTAAGTCTTTAGGTTAAAAGATTTTAGGCTCCCATTGCAAGTATATACCAAAAGGTACAAGACTATGAGTGGTTATGTCATGCTCAATCTCCACACCTTGAGTGAAAGTATGGTATCCCTTATATGACACAACACTGGTAACACCGGCGTCCTAATTCACGCATATAATGCAATCTAAATGATGCAATGGACAATATCATAAAAAAGAATAGAATAATAAAAAGACCAATGGAATCAACTTCTCTTATCCCTAGTGGAGTCGCTAATGTGAGTGAAGATTTTTGCCTCCACTCCCATGTGAAATGGTTCTTGCGACTTTGGTACTGTTAGGCTCGGGGCCTTAAAGAACACGGGGCTAAATTCGAAAAAAATAAAGTTGTCACCCGGATGGGCCAGAAAAAAAAAGGGGTGGGTAACTCGATTCCTAAGAAATTTCCAATCCCTATTGGATTCGAAAAGTTGGGTATGCGTGAAGAAGGTGAGAAATGGCTCAGCACTCCCACAGCGCCTGGTTCATTAAAACCGACCTCCTTTTAAGTCTTAATATTATAAAATTCTTAAATATAATGATATTATCCATACTATATGCAATCATAAGAATAAACAAAATACTTTATTAAAAATCATAGCAATATTCAAATAAAATAAATAAATGGGCACCCATCCTAGGATGAAAACATATTCTTATATCGTTCAATGTCTAAAACTAAATAAGACACCCACCGAAGGGTGAAAACGTATCCTTTACATTAATCCTAAAATATAAAATAATTTAAACTATATAAAGCTTAATTAAGGAGGTACCCATAAAGTGAAAATATACATCTTATATTATTAGTATCAAGATAAACAAATAATAATAATAATAAAATATTCATCCATAGTAAATTAAACAAATCAAACATCGAAATTAAATAAATCAATCATCAAAATATATAATAAACATGCATCTAACTTTAAATAAAGCAATAAATAAATAAGTTTAGAGTTTACATCTTAAAATAAGGTTTCTTGAATAAAATTAGTATTTAGAGGGTTTATGTTTTAAAAATTAGGATTTTAGAGTTTTGCATTTAGAAATTAGGGTTTTAGGGTTTTGTATTTAGAAAATAGTGTTTGATTTATAGAAATAATAATATTATTATTATTTTAAAAAAATTATGACCACTGTATAATTTAAATCAAGGTTTATGAAATAATTTCTATGAAAATAATTACTAGAGTTTAAGGTTTACTGTATTGATGAGGGTTTGAGAAAACAGATTAAAGTTTAATGATTATTTTATTTACTTAAATTAAAAACTTAGCTACTGTATGGACTAAAATAAAAAAAAAAGAATTTGATGATAGATAGTGTGATTAAAGTTTTAAGGGTGAAGATGATTGTTGATTCAATAAACAAAATTAGATAAACATATCTACGTTTGAAGACTCCACCAAAATTGTTAGATGAAATTCTGGATGAGTTAACACCAAGACAGTCACTGCTTGCTGCCTTGATTATGAATTGTCTTTTGCTGCAAAAGTCTGAGTCTCTTGTCAAAGAATTGCAAAAGTTTAAGAGTCCAAGCTTCTGCCAAAATTGCACAAGTTTCAAGTCTCTGAATATTTTTTTCAAAAGTCCTAAAGTCTCTGCCGAAAGAAAAGTCTCCCAAAAATCAAAAGTCCTGAAAATCCCTCTTTCTGTCTTTAATTGTGTTATTTATAGAAAAATTAAAAACATAATACTGGTTGTTTAAGGAAATCAAAATTGTTTAGGAAAAGTAATAAAAAATCAAGCTCAATAAGGTTTAGGTGAAAATTACCCGAAGGTGCGGGCTGCGAGAAATTAGGCCTATTGCGCACGGGCGTTGGGCCCTGGAGCTAGCTACTGGCCGTTGCTGCAAAAATTGGCGTGCGAGCTGCGAGCGACGTGGGAGAGCTGGCGAGCGAGATTGTGCATTGGGCGCAATTCGCACCATGCCGACGCAGCTGCCACATGTCATTCGCCAATTGATCCTTTTTTTATTTTTTTATTTTTTAAAATAAACATTATATTTTAAATAATAAATATTATATTATTAAAATAAATAATAAATATCATAAAATTATTTTAAACTTATTTTAAAATATTATACTGAACTTGATAAAAAAAGTGTAAACAATATATATGTTACATATATGTCGGTATATGTTACATATCCACCATATATAAAAAAACTTTTGTCTAAAACTAATGTAATTTAAAATTAACCAAAAAATGACAGTATATATTAGTATATATTAATATATGTTGGTATATATATATCGATGTATGTCATATATAAAATATATTTTTGTAATTTATAGATTCTCTGTGTTTTAAATATCCATATTCATCACATTAAAAAAATATTTTATCTAAAAGTAATATAATTTAAAATTAAGTAACATAAATTAACATAAAATATAACATAAATTAATTAATATATATGAAATAAATATATAAAAGTGTGATATATTTGTGTATATATCAATATACATGGGTATATATTATATGTAACTAAATATATGTACATAAAAGTGTGAATTATATTATATATTAAGAAAATTATTTTTAAATAATTTTTATAGTATATGTTAAAATTATTTTAAAAATTATAAATTATATAAAATATATGAAATTATGTGTGTGAAATATAATTTAAAATTATTTAATATAAATTATATTATATTTTAATTAATTAATTAGTCTTAATTATATAAAATTTTTAAAATATTAATAAATAAGAAATATTGATCCACATTTATGCTTGTTGTGCATAAAATATCAACAAGTAAAAGTCTGGGTCCACTTCTATTTTGTTGGTCGTAATTCTGCAAGAAAAAGATGTTGATACTGTAAAATTAAAATTTTTATTTATGTTCGTTAAATTGAAAACAAAATTACATTTTAAGTTATTTTTGTAAATAACTCATTTTTTTTGGAGTCAAAATGGGTAATGGGCCAGTCCAATCCAAAAAAAAAAATGAGCCTTGAAAACTTAAAAAAAAATGAATTCAAGCATTGTATTGCAAGGTAACATAAATTCAAAAACAAAAACAACAAAAAAAAAGATTAAGACTTTATCACATTTTTAAAAATTTTATTTTTTATTATTTTATAAAAAGTATAATAAAGAAGTTATTACTCCAATTTTTTAAAAAGGAAAAATAAATTTATATGACTTAAAGAAACTCAAATTACATCATTAAGAAAAGTTAAGAGCATATCTCTAAAAATGATTATCAACATATGAGAGAGAATTTCTGACAATGACATGCATTGCGAAATTAGTAGATCTTCTAACTTAGATCATTGATGAGGAGAGTTGGCTTAGCATCGACAATCAATCATTTACAATTCCTCCAAGCAAAGAAGGGATTGAGTTCTCACTGTAGAGACTAGAATACTTGAATCATATTCAACATAAAGATTGGAGTTCATTTCCCTTTATGCCCTTTTATCACACAATTTTTAAATATTAACGGCATCTTGCCAGGATGACTTAATCCGAACGCTTGGAGAAATGTAGTAAGGTTCGAGCTTCTTAGCAAGCTAGTAAGTGCCAAAGCCTCACCTAAGGTTCTGGCTGTGTTCTGCTTCATTAAGGCTCAACCAAAATTGGATGAGGATTTTTTATACCTCCAGGTACGGCCAAAACTCTCCCTGTTTAGTGGAAAACCAGATTCGATGAAAGGTTGAAAAGATCAGTTTTTCATTTTAGAAAGGGTCGGAGGATTCAATTGCCTTAATAGGTGGAGTCAAGGTGGGGCATGACCAAATATAAAGAGGGAAAATTTGACTGCTCATGATCGAGCTATCTTTGATAAGATAGCTCGGGACATTCACAAAGGAAATTTGAATGTCTTACACCTAATTAAAGATATTTTCCCTAAAGAAAGATCCAATTGAGCCATGCCCTGAGGATCAGGCTGGTAAAGCCTCCGTTTGATATTTCTAGTAAGTTTATTCGGTAATAATATTCTGATTTTTATTTGTGTGTAGAAATGGAGAAATGAGGAATGAAGGAGCGGGTGAAGGCGCTTCAGAAAGCTAGAGCTAAGGCCGAGAAGATCATCCGAGAAGCCATGAAAGAAAAAAGAAAGGGCACTGACCCTCTGAGCGATAAAGCTATAGAGCCCTCCAAGAGAAAGAAAAGGGACAAGAATAAAATCTCTCGGGTTGAGAATTTGAGAGCTGATTGAGCCGTCTGAGAGTGAAGTTAGGGTTTCTAACTTTGTTTTCTTAAAGATTATTGAATACTTTGATTAATCTAGCTTAGATTAGATTGTTCTAGCCATTGATACATCCTTCTTGCAAGATTTGAACAAGAGATTCTTCAGAAGCTTCAAGGAGTTTGTAACTTGGTTTTGTTCTTGAACTTTATCTCTTTATTTTCATTGGAATTGTATTTATGGATATTATCATGTCTAAATTGATTTCTTTGAATATTAATGAGATGAGTATGTTTGATAGCATCATGAACTAATTTGATCTAGTCTAGGGTTTGTATGGATCTGCTATGATTATATGAATTGGTTATTACTCTTAACTCAATTATTTCTTTAAGCCTTTATTGAATGAATTATTGCTAATATATAATTGATTGGCCACCAATTATGTGTTTTAGGTATTAGATGATGGATTGAGAGATGAAGTCTAATGCTGGAACAATTCAATTAAGGACTTAGGTGAATTAGAGATATAACCTAGGAAAAGATTATTTCAATTGGAACAAGATTATTTGAGAGAGGTTTGAATGCGAGAGCTTATTTCCTTTATTCAATTAATTAAGTTGCTTGAGATTTAATCTTTGAAATTAAATTGGTTAAGAGGAATAACCATTCATACATATAAGTAGCAGAGAAGTGCAAACCCTATACCATTCTATTAAGTGAATCAATACATCAACTCAATTTACTTTTATTGTTTTAAACTTCAATCAATCTTCTTCATTAGTTGTTAGTGATTTAAATTTCTTCATTACTTGTTATTTATAATCTGATAATCAATTAGCTACTTTAGCTTCCTTGTGAGACGACCTTGGGGCGATCACCTTTGCTACAGCTACCTCGTATACATGCGAGTGACGCTTTGTGGTAAAGTTAATTCGAGCGCAACAAGTTTTTAATCCCCAAGAAGGTGTGGTTTGGAATAGCTTGATTGACAAATTATTTAAAAGAGAAAGTTTGTTGTTTGGAATTGTAAAAGAACAATTTAAATCTAAGATTAAGGAGTGTAGGGTTTATGTATGAAGGTTGTACAAAATCAAATCGATTCTTGGGAATATGCCTAGGGTTATAGGTCCATTCAATCAAAGATCAATTCTCAATTATCCATTAACATACTCTTGTAATTAATTTGTTTCTTAAGGCTAATTAGTCAATTACCAATCCATTAGCTCTCACATTCATGAATTAGCAATAACCAATTATTTCACATTATCAAATTAATGAAACCCTAGAACTTATATTTCTAATTCATTCATAGGGTAGTCGATTGCATAATTCCGATATCAAATTTCACCTCTCGGTCCTTCATTCAATATCTAGATATCAATAGGTAGCTAATCTATTAACCTAACATACAATCCAATGCAATCAACCAACAACAAGGTACATCAATGGAAATATCAAATCAAAGCATTCAATCAAATATACTACAAACCCTAAGCATGGGTTTTTAGCTCAACATCATCAAATTAAAACATTCATTCAACTCAATATAAATCAAATACAAATTGTTCAATTGCAATATCAATTCTCTTAATATAACAAAAACAATATTGAAATGAATTAAAAGAGAGAATAGAAAAACCCCTTGTGAAGATGCCAAGAGTAGGATTACTAATCTTCCTCCTAGCTCCACTTTGATGTATGATGAAGAACTCAAACCCTCTTCAATGGTTGATTTCCCTTTTGCAATATGGAATGGAGCTTTCTCAAGTCACCAATCCTTCAATTGATTGTGCCTTTGGAAGATAGAAAGGAGCTTTCTCAAGTCACCAATCCTTTTAATGAAGCTTCTTCAACCTTTGAGAGCTTGTCAACCCACTTGATCCCAAAGAACCTCAAAGATCTTATCAATGGAAGATGGAGAAGATGAAGATGGAGGATGAAGATGAGGGACAAGGAGAGTGTCACTCTCTCCTCATCCCCTAATTATGTGTGCCCTCTCTTCTCTTTTCTTTTCTTTCGCTCAAACCCAAGCCGTCCTCTCTCCTTTTCTTTCTTTCGAGCAGACGATTTTATAGAGATTAAGGGTGACACAGCCAAGCCAAGAGTGGCTTGGCCGTGTCTCTTGATTCCTTTTCCTTGTTTTCCATTAGGTGACACGGCCAAGCCAAGGTTGGCTTGGCCGTGTCTCTTGATTTCCATGGGACACGGCCAAGCCAGTTGGCCGTGTCCCTCACTGGATCTTCTTTTCTTTCTTTCTTTTGAAGTTGAGTGTGTGACACGGCCAAGCCAAGGTGAGCTTGGCCGTGTCTGAGGTATTTGGAGGGACACGGCCACAAGCTTGGCCGTGTCCCTTGAGTGTGTCTCCCTCTGTTGCTCATTTTCCTTCTTTTCCTTCTCTTCTTTGGAATGGTGAGTGACACGGCCAAGCTTAAGTGAGCTTGGCCGTGTTTGACATGTTTGGAGGGACACGGCCAGTGGCTTGGCCATGTCCCTTGGGTGTGTCACCTACTGCTCTTCGTTCTTTGCTCTTCTTTCTTTGGTCTTCTTTGATTTGCTCTTTGAGTGAGACACGGCCAGAGGCTTGGCCGTGTCTCTGGGTGTGTCTGCTTCTGCCTTGAATTTCTTTTGAGGGACATGGCCAAGCTTGCTTTGGCTTGGCCATGTCTTGCTTGGTTCATGCTTTTCTTGCCCTGTTTTGATCTTCCAAGGGTGTTTTTGTACCTAAACCTAAAAATAATACTTTAAACACACTTAAAACAACAATTAATCAAAACATTAACTAAAACACACATAAAATCATACTAAAAACTAGTACAAAAATGACCTAAACAACCCTCTGAGCGATAAAGCTACAGAGCCCTCCAAGAGAAAGAAAAGGGACAAAGGGAAAGAAATTGGAACCGGGGTGGATATGCGTGCTCTATCTATTGTAGCGGACCAGGGTGTTGAAGGGACTGACATCGGAGGGAGTTTGGTTCGAGCAGAGGGGAGAGAGGGGGGAGGATCCTCTAAAGTGCGGGCTGAGGGATTTAAGGAAATGAGATTGTGCACGAGCTCGAGCCTAAAGAGTTGGTACAAGCTTTGGTGAGGTCGTTCGTGTCCCGATGCGGTGAGGATTTCTCCCTCAAGGACCTACAGGTCGGTTATTTTAGTCGAGAATACCTGAGGAACATACTGTAGGAGAACAAGTACTTTGATAGTATGTCTCCCATAGTGTTCTTAGAGTCCTTTTGAGCTACAACTACTGAGGTAAGTGGAGCTCGACATACAATTCATTTACGTTTTAGCTATAATGTAGTTTAGTTTTGATACATGTATTAATGATTAGAATTTTCTCTTTTTTTTTTAGTTTGATCTCATGTGCCAGAGCATCGACGATCGATACACTGGGATAGCATTGGCCAATGGAGAGACCTAAAATGAGCTTGAGTCATTGAAGAAAAAGTAGGTGAAAACTGAGCGTCGCTTGGCCAAAGTGGAAAAGAAAGCTATAAAAGAGGACCGGCGAGCTATCGAGGCTGAGTGCCTGGTTGATGCTGGAACGAAAAAGCTCAATCAAGTGAAGGGAGAGCTCAACCAAGCGATGTGAAAGCTTGACCAATCGAAGGGAGACCTCTCCATAGCCCAGGGGTCACTAGTTAGGAATAAGAGGCCCTAGTCGCACTTCAGGACAAAATGGCTGATCAAATAACTCTTGGAATCGTGAAGTTCCAAGAGCTCATTGTATCCAAGCTAAAGAGAAGGTTTCCTCAGGGAGACTTAACTAGGTGTTCAACATGGACCCCAACTAGGTTCTAGATGCTCCGATAATTAATCTAGTGGAAGAGGAAGGGGCAGAGGTTTGGGAAGGAGATAAGTGGTGAAGGGGATGGGGCTGTTGAATCCACCCTTTATTTTAGTTTTAGTTTGTTTTTTTATTTATTTAGCTAGATAAAGAGCTTCAGTAAGTTCGGTGTAGAGCTTGATTTGCTCGGTATGGAGCTTTATATTTTGTTTTTGCTATTTTGCTAGTAATGTAAAGGCTAACTTATAAATGCTAGCATTTTGTTCTTTTTTGGTATAAAGTATGTGTTCGGTAGTTATTTCATTCCTTTTAATTTAAGCATAAGATCGTATGTGCATAGCTATTATGTTATTTCCTTTTATTTAAAGCGCAAAAACACAGCAAACATATATTAAAGTAACTTAAAAGCTTAAGTGTATAACTGCATTGAAGAGCTCGGTATGTGAGGCAAAGTGAGCTATTTGAGATGGGTGCAACTAGGCGATGGGCACAACTAAGAGCTGAAGAGCTTGGTGTGTGAGGGACGATGTTGCTTGAGATGGGCATAACTAAGAGCTGAAGAGCTCGATGTGTGAGGCATGGTGAGTTGTTTGTGATGGGCACATCTGGGCTCTAAAGAGCTCGGTATGCGAGGCATAATGAGCTATTTGTGATGGGCATAACTGGGCACTGAAGAGCTCATTGTGCGAGGCATGGTGAGCTATTTGTGATAGGCGCAACTGGGCACTGAAGAGCTCGGTGTCCGAGGCACGGTGAGTTGTTTGTGATATGGGATTATCTCAAGGATTTGAATATGCCCTGATTTGATTTTGATTTTTCTTTCTTCATCTCTTTTGTTTTGTTATTTTTTTATCTTAATAGCTCGGTGTTTATGTGCCGATATATCTGCGCCTGTTAGAGTCATGCATATCAAAATACTAATTTATAGCTAGTTATATGTAGGCTTTGTGCTATACCTGGTATTATTTTCTTATTTTGCATGAGTACCAAATACAGGTACCATAAGCGATCATGAGAAGTACAATAAAGTAAAATTCAAAAATTTACAACTGAAGCACTTGTATAGACTTACTGAAGAACTTCTTTAAGTTTTTGGCATTCTAGGTCCCTGGAATCTCCTTGCCAATCGTTGTATGTAGCTGGTATGCTCCTCCTTTAAGCACCTCGGCTACTTTATATGGGCCTTCCCAGTTTGCCCTAAGTTCTTGCCAATCCCTGGGTGGCAATAGTTCTCCTTAGGACTAGATCTCCCTTGCTTAGCTGCTTAGGAAAAACTCTTCTATTATAGAAACTAGCCATCCGAGCTTTATATGCTTTAGCTCTGATACTAGTCTGCTCTCACTTATATTCTAGCATGTCCAGATTGTATCTAGAGTTTGATTCTTGCTCTTCTAAAAACTTAAGAGTTTTGGCTGATGGAAGTCCAATCTCAACGGAAATGACCTCTTTAATGCCATAAGCTAATGCAAAGGGAGTCTCTCTCGTAAAAGTCCGCAGGGAAGTGCGATAAGCCCAAAGAAAGTTATAAAGTTCTTATGCCCATAGACCCTTAGCCTCATCAAGTCTCTTTTTCAGTCCAGCTAGAATTATTCAATTTGTGACCTTGGCCTGACTATTAGCTTGATGGTGGTAGACCGAAATAAACCTGAGGTCAATCTTGAGTCCAAAATAGTACTTCTTGAATTGTTTGCAATTGAATTGCTTGCCGTTTATCAGTGATTAGTGTGTATGAGATACCAAACCTTGTGATAACAGACTTCTTGAAGAACTTTATAATTGTAGCCGGAGTTATGGATGCTAGGGGCTCAGCCTCTACCCACTTGGTGAAAAGATCAACTGCTACCATCATAAACTTTCTCTAGGCTGTGGCTTGGGGGAAAGGACCTAGGATGTCCATCCCCTACTGGGCAAAAGGCCATGCGCTCCTAATTGGTCTTTGTTCAACAGATGGCTGATGTTGTATGTTAGCAAACTTCTGACAACTTCTGACATTTTTCTACAAAGCCCTTCTTATCAATACCCATTGAGGGCCAAAAGTAACCCTGGAGAAGGGCCTTTCGAGCTATAGTCTAGGCTCCCTCATGTGCCCCACATATCTCTTCATGAAATCTCTCTCAGTAGGTAATTGCCCTCATCTTCGGATACACTTCTACTACATGGATTGGAGAATGATCTTATATACAAGAGCCCATTATAGATGGCATACAAACTGGACTTCCTGGCAATTTTTTTGGCTTATACTTGGTCTTTCGGTAGTATGATAGAATTTAAAAACTTGTAAATTGGAAGCCTCCAGCCATCCATCAATTCAACTGCCAGAACAGACGAGGCTTCGTAGCTTGGACACTCAATAATTTCAAAGAGTACCCCTTACTCGCGGGCTCCCTCTCTGGCCACACCGGCTTTAGCCAGCGTATTAGCTTGCTCATTCTCTGCTCGGACTATTTGGTATATCTGTAAAGAGCAATCTTTCTTCTCTAGAGCTTCAAGAGCTCGGCTATGTGTTCCTTGTATCAAATCACGATTGATTCTCGAGCTTCATACTTTCCAGTTAACTGACTAACTACCAGGTGAGAATCTGAGAGTATTTTCAGGGACTCTGGTTGAACTTCTGAAGCAAGTCTCAGTCCTAAACAGATGGCCTCATACTCTACCATATTGTTGGAAGTTGTGAAGTTAAGTTTCACCAAGTATTTTACTTGTATTTTACCCTAGCTTATGAGTACTGCTCTGATACTAGCCCTCTCTACTCCAGAAGCTTCATCTACATAAAGGGTCCATACTTTTTACAAATGATTGATCAAGGGGTTGCTCATATAACTCGGTGATAAAGTTTGCTAAAACTTGTGCTTTCATGGCTCGCTTAGGCTCATATCTTATATCAAATATGCCCAATTGTTTTGCCCATTATGCTAAGCGGCCTGACGTCTCTAGCTATTGAAGAAGTTTCTTCAAGCAAGAATTAGTTCGTTCGATGATAGTATGTGCATCAAAATATGGAAGGAGTCTTTGTCAAGCATATCGAAGTGCAGGGCTAACTTTTCTAATGGAGAGTATCAAAGTTCCGACCCTTTCAGGGCATGGCTTGTATAATAAATTGGGTATTGCTGACCATTCATTGTCTTCTCTAACCAAAACTGAACGCACAGCTCTAGGTGAGGCCGAGAGATAAAAATAAAGTATTTCGCTTTGAACGGGCTAGCTGAACAAGGGTGGCGAGCTCAAGAATTATTTTAGGTCATTAAATGCATGTTGATATTCCTCCATCCATTGGAAGTTCTTTAGATTCTTTAAAAGTTTAAAAAATGGAAAGCATCTCTTTACTGAACATGAGATAAATCTTCTAAGGGCTACGATTCTGCCATTCAATTTCTAAACTTCTTTAACACTCTTTGGTGGTTTCATATCTATTATTGCTTTTATCTTTTTAGGGTTAGCCTCGATACCTCTCTCTGATATGATGAATCTCAAGAATTTTTCAGACTACACTCCAAAGGCATACTTCTCTATATTGAGCTTCATATTTGCTTACCGGAGTATAGCAAAAATATCTGCTTGATCTTTTGGTGCTCTGTTGATGTTCGGGATTTATTAACCAAGCGATATATTTTTGGGGAATGGGTGCGAGTCTTTGGGCATGCCTTATTCAAATTGGTGAAATCCACACACATTCTCCATTTGCCATTGGCCTTTCTTACCAACACGACATTAGACAGCCAATCTAAAAATAACACTTCTTTGATGAAGCCCGTATGTAGGAGCTTTTCGGCTTCTTGCACCACTGCTAACTGTTGTTCTGGCTCCATATTTCTTTTCTTTTATTTTACTGGAGTAGCATTAGGATTCACATGGAGTTCATAGATCATGAGCTCTGGTGAGATGCCCTTAACTTCAGCCGAGTTCCAAGCAAAGACATCTTGATGCTTAGTCAACACTCGAATCAGGGCGCTTTCCTTCTCATGCTCGACATTACTTGTAATTTTGAATGTTCTGTCTTCCCCTATTTTTATGTGTTTCAACATCTCAACGGGCTCCACCCAGGGTTTTGAGTTATCGGGCAGCTCTAGAGAATCGACCAGGAGTGCTAAGTTCTCATCTTTGAGTAGAACTGCATAAGAATCCTGGGATATCTGTTGGATCCCTTTCATAACTGCCAGGCCCTAGGGAGTTGTTATTTTCATAAGTAGGCTTTGCATTGAGACACATGCGTCCACACCCACTAGCAATGGACTCCCAAAGATTGCGTTGTAGGCAAGGCTCATATCTACTACCATAAAACAATTTTTGCAGTTTTGAACTGTTGTGACATCCCCCAATTGTACATCAAGCATAACAGATTCCAATACCGGTACTGAATATCCGAAAAAGCCAACCAAAGGTGCTATAACTAGCTTTAAAGTCGTGGTTGATAAATCGAGCTTCTTGTAGGCATCAAAAGTTAATAAGTTTATGGCACTGCCCATATCCACTAATATCCTTTGGGCCAAATAGTCATGTATCACAGCTTCCACTACAAGTGCATCAGTGTGTGGGCCAGTAATCTGATGCGAAAGTAATCTCCGAGTTTAAGGATCTCGGGATCTCTATAATTGAAAAAACTTTCTTAGCCCTCCTTTTTCATGAAGCTCTTATAATATCATAATGTTCACCCCCTGCTAAGACATGTATCACATCGACCGTAACTTTTCTGGAATTTGTAGGAGGTTGGGAGTTAGGTTCGGCCTAGCCCTCTTGTTCTAACATCAAAGCGATGAACTGTTTCATCTCGCCTGCTCAAATCAGTCACTCGATTTCCCTCTTCAGCTTGTGATAATCATTGGATCATCCTTCATAGGTTCAGGCCAATTAACCTCAGTGTTTTGCTTAAACTAACGTAAGATACTTGCCCTAGAGGCATTTGAATGAGTAAACTATTCTAGAGCTTTAGTGATGTGATAGGAGTGATTGGGGTAACGTTATGTAGGTTGCTTCATCTAGCTGGGATTAGAATTTCTCCAGGAGGTGTTTGGTTTAAATGACTCAGTGTATTTGGCTTGTGTATATGTTGCTTGGGTAATTTGGGTTTCTGAGATCCTCCAGTGATTGGTGTTTGATTGCGACCTTGATGGTTGGGATGGAGTTCTTACCACTTTCTACTATCTTCATCGGCCCTAATGTATTTGTACGACTGAGCTATGAGCTCCATGAAATCTTGCAGAGGGTTCTTACTTAAGAAGTGGGAAAACTGAGGGCACTCTGTGTTCCAGATCAGCGCTTTAAGCTCAATTTCAAAGTTAACCTTCGATATCTGACCCACTACCTCATGAAATCTATCAACATACTGCCCCAATGTTTCTTCGGGTTTCTGCACTACTTTAAATAGGCCGGCTGATGTTCGGATAGGCTTGATAGAAGCCACAAATTTATTGATGAAGAGCTTAGTGAATTGCCTAAAGTTACAATAGAGTGTGGCTCCAGGTTCTTATACCGCAACTGGGAGTTGCCCGTGAAGGTTTTGGGGAACAACTTACACAAGGTAACATCTGAGGTTGTAAATATGAGGGCAGTGTTGTAAAAGTAATCTACATGCGGTCGCGGATCTGAAGTTCTATTATACTCTTTCAACTTCGGTATATGAAAGCTAGGATAAACCTCATCAATGATCTATTTAGATAAAGGGAAGTAAAAGATAGCATCATATTGCAACGATGTACCTCTGCGCATGCATTTAATTTTGTCTTCTACTAAGGTATTAATATCCTCAGCAGTTATCATAGCATATTTTCCTTTGGTTTGGGTTTGGGCAGGGGTTGAGATTGGGGGGGGGGGGGGGGGAGGGGGTGTGGGATGCTGAGTGCTCTGGAGATTGAAGCCTTCTCCGAGTTCATCTTGTGGTCTCTGAGGAAGTGTCTCTGGGTCTATATTGCTGATTCTAGTTAAGGTTGTATTATGAGAGCAATGTTTGGTAATTTGTAGGTGCAGGAGGAGGATTTGTGGTGGCCTGTGGTCCAAAGGCTGTAATGAAGTCCCTAAAGGTTGAGGTGAGATCTCTGATTGCCTGTTCTGATGGGTTAGGGGATTGTAACATGGACGAAGCCTTTCGAGTCAAGGGGGTAAATGGGGTGGATGGTTCGATCGAGTCTACTATTGGATTAGTGGATAAAGGTTCGGGTATAGAAGGTTTTGCTGTGAAATGCCCAGTTTGTTGACGTGTCATGTTACGGGTGGAATGGCGTCGAGGTGTATATGGTGGCAGAGGCAATGTAGTGTTTGGAGTTTGAGTGCGATTTTGAGAATTGGTGGTTAAGTTTTGAGTCCTATTGTCCATCTTCAGGGATTAGTCAGTCCACGCTCACCGCACCAATGATTACAAGGTGGACTCCCAGGACTCCGGATCTGGTTTGAAAGTTCGGGTTTTGCTTCTACCAGCTGGACCAGCTGCAAAATTGGAAAAGAGGGGATCAGACTCCAGTGGGAAGACTCTGATGCCTAAGTCAGAAATCCGTAGAATGGACAAGCTTAGGGTAAGGAAAGAAAAAGTGTTTTTAGATTCTTTATCTGTGGGGGTCTGCTCTTATATATAGTGGACAGATGTAGGACCATACATACTGAGGTTAGCGGATTTTTTGAGTATCACCATCATTCCTTTTTGTTACGTCATACCAATTATCGTCCAGATGCATAGGAGTTCAGCTAAGCAAGTCATCCGAAACAGTAAATCGGTCGTCTGGACAATTTGAAGTCTGGTACAATAATTCAAATAGTATCAATAAGCATTAAACTTCGGGGAGGCACTTAGTTGGCTTGAAGATATAAGCTTGAGTAAAGTGGTTTTCGAGTTAGATTGTCAATAGTTAGTTTATAGTATGAATTCTTCCTCCTTAGATCTTTTTAAATTGAGGATGATTCTATTATACTGTAAATCTCTTTCATTAGAGATGCGTTATAACGGAATTAGATTCATAAAACGATATGCAAATCAGGTAGTTCATAGTCTAGCTAAAGCTTCATGTTATCCTTTCACATGGGTATATGCCTCTCCCATATTTCATGCTAATAAACCAAGTTTTGATTTTTTAATTAAAAAAAACCTCAATATAATTAGAAAAGAATAATATGATTTTTTTATATATAAGATTAAGTTTTAATAAATTTAAAAAATGGTGAGAAGTGTAAGAAAAAATGAATATGATCATCATCGGGATTGCCCGTAATAAATTGGAAAGAAATGATTGGACAAAAAGCATGCGAGGCCATGAGAGCTAATGTAGCGTCATTTCACCGTAACAGAACGTAACGGAGGAGAGGGCTCCCTCTCTTCCATTCTGGTTATCCCAACTGCTACGCGTAGATGCCGTAAGCAGCAACAATAATATAAGCGAGCCCATACGCAACCCCTACAAATACATAATCTCCCTCTTCCCCTTCTTTTCTCTCTCTTCTATGCAACCCAGAGAAAGAGGCTTCACGTTATTCAAAGCCGCGTTTTTCACTTCCTGTAAGTACCCTTCTGCTTTCTCTATTCATATATGTTCTTGTCTTTTCTATTTTCCTTTTCTAAGCCCATCTGGGTTTTTTCTTTTGGGACTCTTCATCGCTGTTTAGGATGATCTAGAGGTAAATGGCTTGAAAAGGGTTTTTCTTTTTTCCTTTTTTTTTGTAATTTGTTATGGGTTTTGATCTTATGCTTTTGGGTTTCTAATTTCTGATTGTAAAAATCTGTTCTTTTTATCTTGTTTGTATGTATGCCTCTTTGGTTTCTGATAATCCAATGGAATTGAAAATATGGTAAAATTAGCTAAATTATTTTCCTTCTTTGATAATTTCTTTTGAATGAATGTTTGTTGTTTGTATAATTATACGAGTAGTTGCGCCATCAGTTGTAATGAAATATATTTGCTTTACTGGTTCTTGTTTTTGCCTTTTATTTTCTCTTCGTTTCTTTGCTGGTTCACTGTTGCCAAGTAATGCTCAAGTAGTTTATATTTAATGTAATTTGGATGAATTGTTGTCAAAATTGTGATTAGTTAAGTAATGAGTTTGGTATTTTATGATTACCAGATAACAAAAGGAATATATCATGCTTGCAGTGTTGAGTTTGCGTGTGTTCTGGATTTGATGTAATTAACAACGTTTGTATAATTATTTTTCATCTTTTTGAATTTTGGTTGTTTTTCAGCAAAGGAGGCTTGTGCTCTTTGCGCGTGTCCCGTTCTCTTCTCCAATCCTCCACACATACCTTATTGTATCTAACTTTGAGAGTTTTTTACACATACCTATACCCAATGGAGGTCAAGCTATGGAACGACAAGCACGAGAGAGAAATGTACGATAACTTTACTGAACTTTATGCCATAATCAAAGCTACGGAGAAGCTTGAAAAGCTTTATATCCGTGACATTATCACCTCATCTGAGTATGAAACTGAATGCCAGAAGCTTATTGCCCACTTCAAAACACTAGCTTCCACCCTGAAAGACGTAGTTCCTAGCATTGAGCAGTTTGCAGACACATACAAGATGGATTGTCCAGCTGCCATAAACCGTTTGGTGACCTCTGGGGTTCCTGCCACAGTGGAGCACCGTGCTGCTGCAGCTGCCTCAGCAACTACCTCAGCTGCCATTGTGGCAGAGTGTGTGCAAAACTTTATCACAGCTATGGATTCCTTGAAACTGAATATGGTGGCAGTGGATCAGGTGCATCCATTGCTCTCAGACCTTTCTGCCTCACTTAATAAGTTGAGCATTTTGCCACCAGACTTTGAGGGGAAGATAAAGATGAAAGAGTGGATTTCTAGGTTGTCTAAGATGGGGGCAGCAGATGAGTTGATTGAACAGCAGGCTCGGCAGCTACACTTTGATCTCGAGTCCTCATACAATTCTTTTATGGCAGCTTTGCCTAGTGCTGGTACTTGATTGTTTTGTTGAGCTTGTATATTTATAGGCAAAGTCATTCAATTTGGGTTATTTTATACATATTATCTTGTTTGTTGCTTCAACTTGGTAGAACCTCAGTGACGAGTGGCAGAATTACTAATTTTGTAACAGCTTTTATACATTTTGTGAATGGCTGAACCATTAAATTGTGATTATTGGTTATGCTGTATTTTGTAAATTGCTTGTACTTCAAATTTAGTATCTTACCTTAATATTCATTCATCTTTGGCTTTGATTTTGAGAAGTGGTCCTTTCTTCTTGAGCATGAGCGTTCCTTGGTTCAGATGCCGTTTTGTTTAGCATGATTGGCAGTTGGGCCGTAATTCTATCAAAAATATGAAGCAGTAACATAAATGTTGTTTGCCGCATTATCATATGCGATCCTGTTGCAGAGCATTGGCTTTTTTTTTTCCTTCCAAAAGCAGTCATGTCTTTACGGGTATTTAGGGCAACATTGAGTATTGATTTGCAGTTGAGATTCTTGGGTTGCAGAATTTCAAGCAATTATTTCAGAATTTTTTATGGTTATGTGAGCTAGACTTAATATAACTGAAGTATTCTAATTAAAATTTCCCTGTACTCTTGTATGTGATCAAATGCTGATGAAAATCTGCAGCTCCTGATAATTTGATATTGCCCTTATAATCTCTGATCCATTGCTGTACTGTCTATTTGCAGACCATTTATGCTTCTGTATGTATGCAGGAGATTCTTTATGATTGGAGATAAAGAAAGAAAAATGAAATGTTGGTGACCTTTCTGCTTGTATTAGTAGGTTAATCCATTCATCTTTTTTTTTTCATCTTAAAGGCTCACATAAAAAGAAATTAGGGAGAAAAATGAAAGTTGTGATATCCATTATCTTCTTGCTTCTACTAGGGATTCCCTTTACAAATAATAGAAATCATCCTTGATGCCAATAGGCCATTTATTTTGAAGAAATTTGCCTTTCATGAAATAATCCAAGTTGTGTTTTCTCTAGTCACCACTAGTGAGAATGTATGTCTTACACATTGAAACCGCTATGTTTGGAGACGAAATACAAATCTTCCAAAATTACTTTTGCAAATCTAACAAATTTTCACTACAGTGAAAATGATAACACATTTTTTCTGACTTTTAAGAAGCAGTACCTTCTCTGCCTACAATAGACGCAAAATTGTTGGTAAGAGTGGCAGCAAGAGCAAAATGACAACGACAATACTGCCATAAATGGCAATGCAAGTCCATTTCCTAGAGCTTTTCTGATATTCCCTAGCTTCCTGAAGGTGCCCAGTCCCTCGTCGCACGAAGGAGCTAGCATGTGCAACATGACTCTCAATGTCATTGAGTTGGTGGCCTTGAGCTTCTACAAGAGCAGCCATGTCCAAGAATACTTGGTGAAGCTCAAGCAGATTCTTTTCTATTTCCTTCACTGCATCATGTCGCTCTTGAATTTCTGATATGGTATCAAGAATCTGACCTCTGCCTTGTTCTTGAATAGCTTTCTGCAAGAAACTTTCACTTTCTCCACTTGATATCAAATTCTCAATTGTTTCTTCACTTGCCTTCTGTCCTGTGATTGTAAAATACCTGCGTTCCACAGTTTCTTTATATTCAGCTGTCATTCTTGCTCTTAAATTCTGAAAATTATCCATCAAGTCTTTTAGCTTTTTTCCTAATCCGCTGACCACAGAGCTTCTGGTTCGATCTGCAGATGACCCTGGACCACACCCTGGAATATTCCTAGCAGCTGCATTGGAACGTTCTAAACCTTCAAGCTTTCCTTTGATGATCTTGACACGCTTCAGGACTTGTTCAACTTCTGAGTCCATTCGAGTTCGAATAGCTTTCATAGTCTTGGCATTATGAGCAACCTTGCTCTCTTCATTTGCATCTTGTAAATTCTTATAAAGCTTTTCAACAGTTTTCATGTCTTCCTTTACATTTTCGACATCTTCAAAGAATTTATCAAGATTCATAGGCTCCTTCCCTGCCTCTACATCATCCATCTGTGCTTGCTGCTTCAGGTCAGTGTATTTCTTGAACGAGTTTGAAAATAAATCATTCATCTTGGCAAAACCTAATAAACACTCTCTAAAAATATATCTTGTTGTTTGATATGAAGATTGCTGAGTATAAATTTTATCTTCTAATAGACTCTGAATCTGTTTATTCCTGTGTTAAATTTTTGTTCATCATCATCATCTTCTTCTTCATTACTTGAGTATAATGAGGAGGAAGAGAGTGGGGGGTGACAATAGCAAAATTGTCACCATGAAAATATAAAATGAATACAGAGAAAGTAACCTTATTTTTGATGTTGGGGATTAAGTTATAAGAGGGTTGAGGTTATTTTGAGAAGCTCTCAGCTAAAATAAGTGGTTTTCCATTTTTCATTGGTTTTGTTGACTTGGTCTTCTTTAGCTTTTCTTCCAACCACAAAAACCTACATTTTTAGTGATTTGCTCCCAAAACATTTTCCAAGATTCATTTCTCCAAGCTTTTCAACCCCATATCTTATTTACTCCCCACCTCTACCTATTTAGTTTTTCATTAGTTATAAATCTGAAATTGTAGTATGACTAATTATTTGATTAATTAATGGGTACAAACCCATTAGTTAATGGAAATATAATTAATAATAAATTTAATAAACCAAATAATAACATATATATGTATTTAATGTAAGTATTGGACAAATTAATCTATAAATATACAATAATTTTATATATTAAGTTATATATAATCAAAATAATGAATATATAATGTAAGTTATATATGCAAATAAATATAGTATATGTACAAACAAATAATTTTATATAAAGATCAAATGAATGATAATTACAATTTATTTTAATAAATAATGAAATAAAATTCAATTTACATATTAAGTAAAAATTATTCTCATAAATAATTAATTAGAACTATCTTATATATTACATATATAAGATAGAAAAAATAAATCCGGATGAATGTGGACCACTGTCTCTTGGAATAAGATGGTTAGATTGATTGTTTTAAACTTGTTTTGAGTTACCATTTTTAAAGACAATTATAAAAACAACCACATGATTATTATGTCATTACAATATCAAATTTTGTTTTGTAAAATAAGTTAAATCTAAATTATTTATTTGCAAAATATCAATAATTATAATTTAATAAAAATTATAACTTAAACACCTATTTATAAAATATTAATTATATATATATATGCATATGTATTTGTATAAAAGGATGACGTAATTAGAATGTATAAAAAGAAATTATATTTTATTATTTTTTAAAGGCTTTGGCTCCTAACTTTCTCATTCTAAATAGAGTTGCTCAAATAAGTTGGCCTGATCTGTTAGCCGAAATTTTTCGAGCCAGATTGACTGAACTGGAAATTTGATATGTTCAAATGGCATGGCAAAAAGTTCATATTTTATTTGTATCAAATCATATTAGGCCACAAACAAATTTGCAATTAAATGTTTATTTTGATGCATAAGAAATAATATATAAGAAATGATATTGAATTTAATTTTTTTTAATTTAATGATTTAACGATTATTGATGAATGCAAGTTTTCTTAACTATTTATCTATAATTTTATTTACATATTTTCTCATTTTAGTATTTCTTTACTTTTTTTTTAATTTTACTAGCGCACGCTTATTTTTTCTTACTGATATTATTATTTAATCAAGTAAAATTAAGTTAAAAAAATAAGTGGGGATGATTAAAATTATCATGACTTTATATTGCACTGATTATTTTTATATTCATATTATATTCACTCTACTTATCAATATATTTAAAATATTTTATTAATTTATTATATATTTTGAAAATTTTATTATATTATTAAATTTAAAAATACATCTATTTTATTAATTGTAGTATAATTTTAAAAATTGAGATATTAAATATAAAATAAAATTAATTATACGAATGTGCTGCATTTTATTAAGATGAATAAGAATGATAAATACTACTATACTTCGTGGATCTACATAACCCGTATAGGATAAAAAAGAAATAATAAGAGGGTGTTTCTTAAAATTGGAGCTTTTCAGCTTATTATGAATAAGTAATTTTTAGATTATAATCAGATTAAAAATAAACAGTTAAGCGTTTCTGTAAACTAGTTAATAATCAGCTGATAATCAGTTTATAATCAGTTAAGTATTTCTGTAAAATCAACTTATAATCAATTTTTAATTGCAGAAACTGTCAAAATGACCAAACTGTCCCTAAGTTTATTTATTGTATAAAAATAATTTTTTAAATGTCAATTCAAAATTTATTTTGCAATAATAATAATAATAATAAAATTTATTTAATAATAATAATAATAATAATAATAATAATAATAAACGTAAAAGAATTTTGATGGGAACTAAAGTGTATAGGTGAGTAAATTTAAAATATTGAATATTAGATAGGGATAGTATGGTCTTTTACTTGATCAAAACTGCTTAAAAAATAAGTGCTTAAAAAAAGTAGCAAAACTTAACTTTTAAAAAACTGATTAAAATTATATTATAATCTACTATTTAAATTTTCAAAAACACTTAAATAAACAACTTATAATCTAAAAACTGCTTATAATCAGTTTTGACCAGCTTTTAAGTTTTGAGAAATAACCTCTAAGATAGGTCAAAGGGCTTTGTCATACAAGTCGAGAAATAGACACGGGCAATATTTCTCATATTGCACACCAAACAGAATTGCCTGAAAGCGATTTCTCATTTTACCAAGTGATCAAAAAAGAAACAATGGCACAGCTTAGTTACAATCACCCGTTATTCTGAATCAGGGTGGTTGTGAGCTTCTAGAAATGAACTACATAGCTTTAACGTACCACTCTCTAGATTAAGTTAACGTTATTTCCCTCCTCCCTTCCTCTAAACTAAACATCCGCTTATATTACATAGAGAAATCACATGAATATGAATCAGCAAAATTATTGGCTTTCCAACCATGTTATTGCCCACTTCCTACCTCTCCACTTTATGTACAGAAAAAAACAGCACCATACTGACGTGGAAATGTACAAAATAAAAAAGAAAATCCTGGTACTCAGCTCCTAAGTCCGGCTCCATGGATGGTCAAAAACAGTATTGCAAGTTTATCCAGTAGCTGGAGAAGACGATGACACTTTCATCGAAAATGTTGCAGGAATATCTTTGTCAGATTCTTGATGACTGCCGCCAAGCATGATGCCATTATTGATTTTTTCACTAATTCCATGACCTGACACTGTTTGATTAACCGCTGAAATATTGTCAACATCAGATCCCACCAATATTTGTTGCCTGATATACCTCTCAGTGGTATCTTGGAACATCTTCATCACGCTTGCAGAATCTGAACCAGGTGATGACTCTTCCTCTCGTTCTGGCTGGATATTCAAGTCAATTTGACCTTTAAAAGGTGAAGTGGAAGATTTGATTCTATTAGGATCATCATCTGAACCTTCACTAACCACCTTTTTTCTGTTTGGGCTGCTACTTCCAGTGTTTGTAGATGGTGAGGGATCATCATCCAGCAATTTCTCGGGTAAAGTTTGCTGCTGTTTTTTCCTTGTAGCTTCTGCTTCTTTCTCTGATTGCTTTTTCTCACGCTTCATCATTAGAGTTTTGAAACGTCGTTTAACTGTTTGACACACATTACATGTGCATGATTGCTTGTGTTTGGGGCCCTTCCCACTTGGTGGCTGAATGCAAACAATGCAAGAGCAGCCAGGCCTATGTCGGGGATGCTTTGTAGTGGCCTGAGATGAAGCTGGAAAGGCTTCATTCTCTCCTAAAATAGCTAGGTTGGCAAGAGTGTCAAGCCCCTCCAATGCTTCAACATTATCCGCATCCTGTTTAGCAGCCTTCATCTTCTTCGAAGCAGCTAATGGATTAACACAGATAGAGCAGTTGGTGCAGGAAACACAAGCACCAACATTTTAAAATCATCATATTCATTGTAAAGCAAGAATAAATACAAGACTAAAATATAATAGTGGAACTCAGTATAACACTTGATAATTTGACATACTAATGGCAAAATTTTGAACATTGAGGACAAAATTGTGAAATTGCTTCAAGTAATTTGTACCTAAATTACAAGGAGGTAGCAGATCTTCAAGCTGTTCTTCTGTCAATTCTTGGGCGGCTGAACACAATGATCTGGTAACAGAGAACGAAGAACAGTTAATACAATACTTAAAGGCAACAATTCGCAGGTATTCAGATATGCTCAAAACTATCACACAGTTGTTACATCCATCTTGAGAGAAAAGGTAGAACTCTGAGCTAGTACATTATTTTACCATGCAGTAGAGGTAATGTGCATTACAAGACAAGCAATAACCCATCTAAAGGTGCCACAAAGTTGGCTCCTTTGCTGAACAGAAGTTAATCTTTCAAAAGGTTCAACACCTATCTTATAGGCAACAGCCTAATAGCATACAGTATTCAAGAGTAAATACAAGTTCAATCAACAAGTTTCCCCTCGAAAGCGTGTTAACATCTTACAGAGGGATGAAAAATGATATGGTGTTTCAAAATAGCCTCAAAACATAGAGAGTACTGAATATATGGAGAGAAACTTGCATCTAAAAACAATTGGGTTCATGTTATACCTTTCTCGATCCCAAGAGTTACCAGAACATGTCCATTTGGAGGGAAGAAGAGCATTAGCAGGCAATTTGCGCCATTTAAAACAATCTTCACACTGAACCCATTGAATCTTTTGACTGACAATAGAAATAAATATTAGCATTTTCTTGGCTCAACGAGATAACACAGAAAAATAATACAACTTAGAGAATTATTTAAATAACAACAATGAAAATCACATATATTCATTTTCATAATTGAAAGCAGAAAATAGATTATAATACTAAAACATTATACCTAAGTTGTCAACAGGTAGGAAAACAATCCACAATTGTCAATAATTTCAAACATGCTAAGGCTCCAAAAAAGACAAAAAGATTATATTCTCCTGGAAAGAGTACCCATATTATAAGATTGAAGTATTAACCAGCTAAGATAGCAGGGGTTCTCTTCAACAGAAAACGCTATTCAAAGAATAAAATATCATGCAATCCAGTCTATAAAGAATGCAAATGAACCTTTTTTTTTTGTAGAAGCCAATGCGGTCAAGTAATTTACCCTGAATTGTCTGTTGCAAAAATTGTTGGCTTCCCAAGTAATGGAGCATCCTGTCATAGCACAAGTGTGAGTTCCGAAACATAATAGATACCCCATAAGGTGTAACAAGCCAAAGACACTTTCCATCAAAACATGATAAAATTTTAAGGAATTTTCAATAAATGCTCTGATAAAGATTTAAATGTTCTTCAATTCAAATAAGGATTGATGGATGTAAAAGAAAAAGACATACAAACTTATGCAACAGTTGGGAATTCTTAGCTCGTGCAAAAAAGAAGTGTGAATTTATGCAACAGTTGGGAATTCTTAGCTAGTGTGAAGGAAAAAGTGCAAAATTATACAGCAGCTAGGAATTCTTAGCTATGCAAGGTACGAAGTGAAGTAATTTTTCTTCGCATCATTGCATTCTTTCACTCCTTTTTGTGTCGGTATCATTTGCCTAAACTCCAAATGACCAAAAAGGCCAGTCTAAAAATAAAGAAATAAACCAACAGTAACTGGCAACAGGGCCATAATCCAAGTAAACAATTGAAGCTGGTCATAAATACAAGCACATTAGAAGATGGCTTAAAGAGTGATAATAATAGGCATGGATTTGTATTGATTATGGAATTAATCAGACCTCATATTCCTCAAACTCGAATCCTTCAATCACCACAACAGTAGGAATATGGTCAGGAGGGGGGCGGAGCAGGCCTTGTGCTTGTTCCCATGTTAGCTTCAATTCTATCATATCTTCATTTTCAATTCTCAGGCGCTTACTCTTAGAACCCAATGTGCTGCTTTTCCTCTTTTTGATTGAAGATTTCCCTTCAAGAACTTCTTTTGCTATGTATCCTGACTTGTCAACTTCAGACCAAGGACTGGGATCAGCCAGTTCAGCCTGTTTAAATGACAAAAATCTAGGTTATACCAATTTATCTTTTAAATGATAAAAGGGTAAAGAAACTTCACCATAAAGGCTTTGTATTACTAACATCTCCATTCGTAGAAACACCATTACCAGCCTTGCTTATACCATTGTCCTGTAAATTAAGAATTTGGGGTTAATCTATTGGCTCAATTCATCTCCAATTCTATCTAAATGCAGGAGACCAATCCTTAAAATAGACACTTAAGGAAAGTATTGACCACCTTTGTCAGATTAATGATTGGATTTTCTGACTAAATAAGAGAAACATGTCAAAGATGAATTGATGAAAGGAGGGAAGGGGCAAACTGAAAAGTAATAAAAATTATCCTCTCTTCAAAAACTACCATAATTCAATAATAAATATGTAACCAATTGCTTATTTATCAAAGAAATTGATCGCTAAGTATATGATTTCTTAAGTTTATGAAGACATGGTTATTGCATAAAAAGCTCCATTGCAAGGCAGTCGGATAAATTTAGGGTACACACTGACATAGGAAGTTTTAAGAAACAACAACAACAACAACAAAGCCTTAATCCCAAACAAGTTGGGGTCGGCTGTATGGATTCTCAACAAAATAAGCTCAAAAGACACCAAAAAAGAAACGAACAGAGTTAATTAAGCACTGAATGAACAATTAACAATGCAATTCCCATTCAAATTGCAGAGTTAATAAGGATGGTTTTGATCAAGATTTGAAGTAGCAGAGATGTCCATTTTCCAATATATTAAAATGCCACCATAAAATTCTATGATAATCCAATCACTTGCCATTAATGTACATTAGGGAGTCTACTTGCCAATGCATTCTGTACCTACTCACTCAAAGAAGTTCTAGCAAAGCCTTCAGTTTCAGCACTTGAAACATGTACAAGGAAGAAGCTCAAAATCTTACCAAGTCAAACCACCAAAAACAGTTGCTTAATTTTACATGTCCATTAAGTTACTTATCGAAGTGACTAAGGGCATGTAAACATCATTATTTGAAAGAGATTTAATAAATTAAAATCATTCAGTACTAACATGTAGTGATTCACAGGAACATTTTGTAGAATATAAAAAAATTATAGTTTATAATAATTTTTAGATTTTCCCCATAAACAATTAGTAACCTATAAGCTAAACAAAATAAAATAATAAGAGATTAGAAGACTAATGACTGCAGCAGTTAAATTTCTTAAACAGGCATGCATAAAGCTATTTTTATCCCTGATAACATGCCTCATGCAAATGCTATGCACACATTGATGCCATATGCTCAGAGATAGCTGAACACATCTGCAAGATAGCAACAAAAAGAAGTAGAGGGATTTCCAAGTATTTAAAGAAGGCCATACCTGATCAGATGATGGAGCAGTCGAGGCCTTTCTGAATCCCATAACTAATTTTCCTTCGGGCTCTAATCTACTAAATGTTACTGAGGAAACATAACCAAATTTCAGTTCCAATACCAAGAATTCCGAAACCATGCAGTAGTAATTCAAAGCAAGTTGGCAACACATCACAAGGAAGATGAATTCAAAGATTAAGGCATGAAACAAGACACCAAAACTAACAGCCAACATGTCTCGCAGCATGTAAGACCCATGTTATTGTCAACCACATTCAAAAGACGTCAAAATAAGAAAAATAGCAAAAAAGCAAACACAATGTCATTATCCCCAAATTTCAAAGTCAGCAACTTTCGATTTGTTCTTCTCCACTAAATTTGGTAGTTACCTATATCACCTGCTTGCAATCGCATATTCTGTATGCAAGGAGTTACTCCCTCCAGAACATACATTCTACTATTATTGTTAGGCCAGAAGCGGAATTGAAATATCCATTCTTTGCCTTTAGAATCCTGGAGCTTAAGTGGTAAGCCTTCAGAATGTGAGATAGGAGGAAAATAGGCCTGTCACAGATCAAGCACATATATTATTGATCTTATTGGCAGAAATAAAATGATGCTGAAGTCACAAGGAGACGAGTTGAGGTAAAAGTTAACACAGGCATCATGCATGCAAATATGCAAACAGTCTCTGAGCTACCTCACTGACATGGCAGGCAGATAAACATAAGGTTTCACAAGGGACACATGGCGTCCCAACACGAGCAAGTGCATACATCTTATTAAGACACTTGCGACATGTTCAAAAAAGAAACCTGAAAGTATATTCAAAAAGAGATTAACAGAAGAAGAATTCAAAAAGAAACAAACAGAGGAAGTAACAGATTAATTTATGGTCATTTTGGTGATCATCTTAAGTTAACAGTAATTCTTGTTTCCTCGTAAATCAGAAGTATATTTAAAATCAACCATCAACTGACAGTTCTAGGGAAAGAATCCTTTTAATAGAACATAGGAGCCCGCAAGGACATTCCAGGTTATACCCATATCAGATTCAACTGTCAACTCACAGTTCTAGGGAAAGAATCCTTTAACAGAATATAGGAGCCCACAAGGACATTCCAGGTTACATCCATATCACGTTCAGCAGTTTGGTCAAGCAATCTAACTTCGAAAAGATATTGTAGTCAAAAGCTCCTTGGTCTAGATGACAAACTGAGTAGTAAAATATGAAAGCATCATATAGATAATAAAAAAATGACAGTGGCCCACTTGAGCATAGATGTACTCCTAACCAAATGAATGACACTCTTAAGTGGAGTCAAATCAATGGTGCATTGAATCCAAATTCAATTCATGTCAGTAGCATGTATTGAATTAAAAAGGACTTGCAATTCAACCAGTTCTTTAAAGAATGAAATAATAATCAGTTCAATTGAATTGATGGCTCTACTTTAGCCTTGATAGAGTAAAATGGGGCAAAAGAGTTAGCATAAGAGGAACACAAATCCAATTTGTTTGGCTCGGTTCATGGGACATCAAATATACAGTATTAATATCATTTAGCACCCCCTACTGACCATGATATGTCTTATCAATCTCTCTAATATATTACAGTCTAGAACAGAAATCTGGATAAAGCAAAAGTTCAAGCTAGGAAGCATAAGGACTAACCTCAGCACATTTTTTTGGCAGCACCAGACGCCCAATTCGCCCAGCATCACTAGCACTTAACATTTTCTCAAACAAAGGGGTGATTACAGAATTTGAACTTTAAAATATGGTTAAGGATTTGGATTGCACAATTCTAAAGAAAAAAAAAGGGAAGCCTGGCATAAAAAAACAGAATAGAGTTAGCCAATCCCACTTAGTCTCACCTAAATTCACGAGTCAGAATAACGAATTTGAAGAATCAATGCTCATAATGACAAAGCACCTCAAATTCATACATTAATGAATCAAAGGATACTTTCCAGGGATCTTCTGTAGCTCTTCATCAGCAAACCTTGGCCAGTACCGAGGAAGTAGTTGGCTTCTTCCACGGGCATCTGCTCGAGGCCTTCCATTGCGTGTATGAGTGTTAGGTGATGAGTCAACTCCATTATGCATACTACCGTGAAAATGCTTTGCAAGCAAAGGTGGAGCAGGTTGCCGTGAAGGAGCTCCAGAGCTGCCAATTTGACCATTTGGTTCATTTAGAGAAGCAAAAGGTAGAGACATTCCAAGTTGTGAAACGGATGGATCCTCCCTTAAAGAAGGCTGATGTGATACACCTAAGCATGAACCAGGTTTCTCCTCACTATTGGTTCCTGCAACAAAATGTTTTAATCAGGTTTTGCAGCTACCATCTCAGTTCATCTTTTTTTAGCACACCAAAAGGAATAGGCCAAATCAACACATGTTTCTTTCTTCTAACCAGCATAAGAATCGCAAGTAGGGGATCTGTACCTGCATTACCATTCTCAAGTATATCCTGCATACCGAGCTTCAGGGTCCCATTTATTAGTCTTTCAGAAAAATCCTCTAGTCTCCCTTTCTCTAGAGAAGGGGCAGATGATCTTTCACCAGTATTAAGCCTGTCAATTTCATATAGTGTCCTCGAATGCAATTCAGAATGAGAAATAGAAGAATTGAACAAACTGGGTGCTTGCCACCACGGTATAGGACCTGATCCAGCTAACTGACTCCAGTTTTTGACAGAGAGATCTTTAAATCGCTCTGATAGACTATTATAATATAGAGAAGGTGGCCATGCAGTATTTGATGTCTGTCATAAAATGCAACAAAGAGTTAAATACTATACATCACTAAAGATGAACAATTAATGAAAGGTATGATTCATTAAGCAAAAACAAATTTCCCTCGGAAAGTAAGAATAACGTAATAATGAAAATTTTGAGGGTTCAAATATCCCCCCAAAATAACGAACATATGTTGTGCCACAAATTTGGAGTGGCAAAAGAAAGGAAAAAGATATGCATACAATTATGTGGATGGCTTCAGAAAAGAAATTAAAATTTTAAAAAAAATTGTAGTGGTAGGAATAATAATAATAAAAAAAAAAAGTCGAAGAATGAAAGATGAAAATAAAGACAAAAACAACATTGGGTTACCAAAATGATAAACAAGTGAAGATGATGGAGGTTGATACTAGAAAAAGAAGACCGCAGAAAAATATTACACGATGCCACTCTGAAGCATCAGGGAGAAAACATTCTCTCTGTACATTGAAAAGTAAATTAAAATATTAAACAAATATCATATATAACTGAAAAGTCAAAGATCAATGTCAAATATGAAACAGAAGAACCTTTCAAATGAAAATGAGATCATTAACAGGTTAGCCTTGTCCACACAGTCCCACTAATAATAATAAGTTAGCCTTGTCCACACAGTCCCACTAATAATAATAATAAGTTAACTATGTCAGGAGCAAAGGAACATTCCATTTTAAACTTTATAATGCCAGTCAATCATGTTTCTCCAGGATCACCCCCCGAATAACCACAATAGCTAGTACAGCAGTAAATCAATATTCAAACATATAGAATACACGATATCAGTCTTTTTAAGGCCCCTCCACACCTGCTTGAAGGCATGATTTTGTTACTAAATTAAAGTGAAAGTTAAGAGATCTCTAGCTTTCTGTCAATATGCACACATGATAAGGCATGTATCCACATGTGCAAGTAGACCTCATAGCTCTCATTTCACTGATCAAACAATGATCAAGTTCTTTTCTGCAAGTAGACCCTAAAAGTAATGCAAAAATCTAAATTCTACAAAATGTATCAACTAAGACAAAAGGAAACAGATTTTTCCAACTAATCAATGACAATAAACCCATTAGTCTGAGAAAATTTTCAATAGTCATGAAGAATATAAATTAGTTACAGATTTCGCAGAACTAGAATGACTACTTACCAAAACAACATTTTTCCTTGTGCATCCTATGCACTCAATTCCTCCAGCATCTAATAGCGTAAATGCATGAATTGAAACAATGCATCCACAATGAACTCGCTGCAGTAAGAAATTGACCATAAGGCTGTGTCCACTAAAAACAGAATAAATTTGGCATACTTTGAAGACATATTTGGTATTTATAACTTAAAATGGAAAGCATACAAATCAACAAGAAGAGTTTTCTGCTTACCTTCCCACAAGATTCACAACATCTCCAACCAGAAGCTTTCAAATGGAATGTCTCACAGAATCTCCCTTCCTCATAAGCAGAACTGAGTCAAACATAGCCAGAGTTAATTGTTAACTGAACAAAAGATAAAGACACCAGAATCTCAAAATAAAATGATGTGATGGAAAGAGATAATAAAAAATAATAGAAGGTAAGACAACAATGAATATATTTTTCATCCAAAATACCTTTAGACAATCATGTATTTGATAATAATTTTAAGAGCGAGTAACAGAGAGAAGCCCACTAACATAGCAAAATAACCAATCGGCTCAACCTGGCTAAGCTTTAATCCGTAATAAGAAGGTTCACCAGTAAAAACACACATTCTACACAAGAAGCCTATAGAACCATCCCAAGCAAAATACAGTCATTAGTAAATTAAGTTACAGCCAAGAAACTTTCATGCTAATTTGAAAATTAATAATCAATGACTTCTGTGCTAATTTGAAAATTAATAACCAAAGTCCCTTTTCAAGATGCATGATAAAAAAAATTCAGTTACAACTAGTCACGGACCAACATACCACTCAGAAACAGAAAAAAAAACATTCAGATCTACAGCTCTCAACTTACTATAAATTCAATATCTAAAGCTTGGCACACATATGGAATGATCATATGAAACAACTAGGCAGGAAATGTTCACTACCCAATAGCTCACAAATAGTTAAATACTAAATTTATTTGCTTAGATGATTTAACTAAGCGTATTTATTTAACAAAATTTCACCTCACCCCCTAAAAGAAGTTAGATATAGTATCTATTTGGCAATATTGTTGGAAAAAAAATCATCTGAAATATGTAGATCACAAGCAATTAAAAAATGATATTCAGGTACTTTTGGCATGTTTTGCCCCTAAATATTCTAAAACAACCTAAAAGCAGTCTGCATCTACTGTTTAAAATGTCTAAACTCTAAAAAAGTGATTTACTCAAATTCAGGTTTATTTGATAACCAAAAGATAATGTAAATTTACGTCCAAATCTAGGCATGTCAAATAGCTTTATGTGACCATCACCTTCCATCCATGCATTGTTTCCAACTTCTTAGTACTGAACAGGCAAACTCTAGTTTTAAATATTAACAAGAAACTTTTTAAAAGCTGTATCTTCAACAATGACTTGTCTCACTTTGACGCTTGGTGTTATTTTGAACTCATCAATATTTAGAAACATCCTCTCAATCAGCTCAAGTTAATGTGCAAGCACTAACAATACGTTACGAACCAAACTCTTAACTAGAATTGACCTTTGATGGAAATGAGCTGTTTTCACATGCTATTAGAGAAAATTTCAACTGTCAATTAGGATTACATTCCATTCTTGTGCAACTTAGTATATAATTTTTTTTATAAAAAAAATCATACAGAGGATAGAAATAAGATGCAGCTCTCATTCTGCAGAGATTAAACTTACATTATCGCTATTGGTATCCATATTAAATCCTTCAGCTAAAGCAAAAAATTCAAGAAATTTACAGAACTTATTCTAATCCCACGCTTCAAGAGAGTTTTTCAATTCAAGCATAGTCAAGTCTCAATAACCAAACCATGTTAGCTGTCAAATAAGAGCAGAAGTATTAATGCAGCCGCACTAACTAATCTTCAAGATATTGACAATAAATTGACTATATGTTGAACTAAATAAATAATCAGAAAGGAAAATTTTCAGTTACCAAATATTATTTCCAGATACAGATGCATTTGAAACACACATAAATTTATACACATATATATTAACATTCCAAAATTGACATAATTAAGCAAAAGATATAATAGAATAAGTTAAAAATAAAGAGCAAAATTTTCAACTGAGACTTGGTCTAATAAAAGTCTAGGCTGCTAAAAAATTTATAGAACAAAAAAATAAAATATTTTTCGATTGTTATTTCATACAACACTACAGTACCAAATGAGAAGGTGTCCATTAACATGCGTTCATTCCTGGACAGAGCTTGAGCCAAAGCCAATATTCCCAAATTAACCTCCCAACAAAACCCAATTTCCAGGTCCAGAGGCATAACAACTTCCTAAATTTAGCAAGTAACAAATCAAAAAACCACTAACATATTCGTAACAAGTATACCCTTAATTCAGCCTAAGCACAGCCCACCAAACTCACAAACCTCCAAATAAACTCTAAAAATTAACACGCAAAACTAAAATTGAAATAAAACCGAAAATACAGTGAAGCAATAAAAAAAAAAACTCACGCGCATCGATCACAAAGCTCAGCAAACTCTCCGGAACGCAGCCGCCAACCTTTCCTGGATTTGAAGTCCGTACAATCCAAATTGAAGCATTTCTTCGACGTAGAAGAAGACGAAGAAGAAGGAGCAGTAGACATCGAAACTTCACTTTTTCAATAACAAAAACAAAAATACACTCAGTAACTAACTAACGCCTAGAACATAGGCCTCAAGTGAAAAAAATTCAAATTCCTCCGACTTACAGACACAACAAACAAAGAAGAAGTAATAGACAGAAAAGCACAAAAAGAGAGTATAAAAATGGTAGTTAAGGCCTGATCTGTGCAATCATGGAGTTCGAGAGATAGTTATATTCAAAGAGTGGGTTTTTGTTTTGTCGATAGAGAGAGAGAGAGAGAGAGAGAGAAGAGGAAATAGGTACTGTTAGTGAGATAGAGATAGAGAGAGTGAGAACGAGATAATGAATGTATAGAGTAAGGCGCGCGTGTGAGTTATATGTAATTACATATATACATATATTAAAGGCTTTAAAAACACGTCAAGTCGTGGCCTCATTTTTGGCGTTGTCGTTTTTTTAAGTTTCTTTTCTTGTACTTAAATTCTTAGTCAATATGGATATTTAGGAAATTCTAAATTAATTCATACAACCGTTATTTAAAAAAAAAAATCAAACAAAATGTGCCAACCTGTTATTGACGTCGAGGAATTCTCCAATAATGCGTGGTCTAAATACGATATTTTCTATATTTTTGTAGATATAATTTAATGGCAATGCATTTTTCTACTAGTTTATAAAAAAATGCATTTTTCTACTAGAGTTTTTTTTTAAAAATATTTAAAAAATATATAATTTGGTATTTGTATGGTTAAATTTAATTATAAAATGCTCTTAGTTAATTTGATTATGGTTTACATATTAATTACTCATTAATTAGTGTATATTTGACATTAATTTTTGTTTCAATTGCTACTATTTTCTAGCAATCACATATATTTTAGTCATTGCATTACATATGAATTGTTTAAAACTGCTGTTGAAAAAGATATTTTTGTCAGAAACATTAATTATAAATCATTAAAACTTATTTTAAATGAACTTTATACATTTTAATTATAAAAATTTTAAAATAATTAAATAATACTATAAAATTAATTTTCTCTATAAATATAAAATGATATTTTTCTAAAAAAGTAATCTCGATTTCAATACTAAATAAATCCTTAATTAATGATTGGATAGGCAATCAATTTTATACTTAATATATGTGTGGATGAACAAAATTATTCAATAAATAAAAAATATATATTTCATTTTGAAAAAGATAAATATTTAATTATTATAAGATACATTTTTTTGTCAGTCGATATAAATATTGATGATATTGTTATTTCCTATATGAAAGATTAGTGTTTTTTAGCTAGGAATATTTTATTTTATCTGAATACATAATTTAATTCTTAAATTTTATTAAAAAAAAACTTTTATGACAATTTTTACTTTTAAAATTAACTATTTACTCATTCCTGCATTTTCTGTATATGTTCAACACTAAAATGTTCATAATTTATGTGTTAGCGTGTCAAAAAAATTAAATATCTTAATACTCAAATACCCACATGTTTCCCCACTTTAATTATAAATTTTATTCATTTGATTTTAATATATAGTATTTCTTTTTAATTAAACATTTCATTGATTACAATTTTTTTCAATAATATTTTTTAATTAAATATGTTTGTGATTTATTTAGTTAGGACGTGATCAGTTTTATAGGTTTTGTTGATTATGATATTTTATATTAAATATATATATATATATATGTAATTAAAAAAATTAAGGCATTAAAAAGTTATTTTGAAGATTTAAGGAATTAAATATATATATATAGGTTATACTGAAAATTTGGAGGCTCAATTTTTTAAAAAATTAAAATGTCAAAGTATACAGACCACGTTTATTTGATTTTAGTTTTAGGTTGACTTGTGATGGACTCAAATTATTGATTATTATGATAAAAATAGGAACTGATAGTAAATTGGGCAGAGAAGAGAGGAGATTTTTGGAAGAGAGAAGGTCGTATGATGAGTGATGCATGGTCCCGCCCGCAAGAGTCATGCAATCACGTTGACGCAAAAGCTTCTAATTCTTGTGTCACACGCGCTTTTGCTTTTTATTTTTACCAGAATAACGCATTTGCCTTGGATAAATATATTTTAATTTTTTTATAAATAAAATGAAAATTGGTTAATATTTTTTTTAAAAGATGATATTAAGGAAAATGTATTATTAATTGAGTATAAATAAATAAAATTTTAATATAATTATTATAAGATATCATTAATTCAGTATAAATAAATAAATAAAATAATTATTTTGTAATTTTTTAAATATTATTTTTATTTTTTACATATTTTATTTGCATTTTAATTTTACTCTTAACTGTTAAAATTTATTTTAAATATTTTTTCAGTGTGAATTTTTTAAATAAATATCTATAATAATTAATAATTAATTTTAATAAATAATAAATTTAATACTCCTCCGTCCCATAAAGATAAATTCACTTTATTTTTTAATTGTCCTAAATTATAGTTCACTTATCATTTTAATAAATTAGTTATCATGTAAATTCTCAATAATACCCTTATTTAATATTACCAATCAAATATATCTCATACTAAAATAGAGATATAATAGAAAAAAATATATGTAAATTTACATTCTAATAAAAATAATTAATATTTTTTAATTCTAGTGAAATAAGAAATAAATATATTTTTATGAGACGGAGGGAGTATTTTAATAAATTTAATTTAAAATTTAAAAAAATTAAGACACAAATATTTTTAAAAAGAGAAAAAAAATGTGAGAAGAAAGAATAATCTAATCCTAATATTTTAAAATAATTTATTTTGTAGATTAAGCATTATAAGCTTTAAGGAAAAACTTTAGTATATATGTAAATTTTATAAAATTAAACTTTCATCAATAAAAAAAATTCACTTTATTAACTCCTAAAATAATAAATTATTTATTTATCCATCCAGTAATAGTTGATTATAACTTATATATATATATATTTATTTATTTATTGCAATAAAGTTGATAAAAAAATGTTTATCATTGTACAAGTCTACATATCCTATCGAATTTATAGTAAATCATTCATATCCAAATTAATGAATCAAAATATATATTTTTTTAAATTTCTAATGCAATATATTAAAGAATTTTAAAAATAGTGATATCTAAATTTTTTTCTTTCCAAGTTTAAACTTATATATATATATATATATATATATATCTTTTATGATTAAAAAATTAGAAACGATAAGGGCAACATGGGTAAAAGTGAAGAAAATCAGTATTTATATATAGTGATTTTGCTTATGTTTTAAATATTAGAATAAATTATTATTATTATTATTATTATTATTATTGTTGTTGTTGTTGTTGTTATAAAATATGTAGATAACTACATAATTAGATTAACATTATCTTATCAAGATTATAATTAATTTCATCCTATTCAGATTAAGATTAACTTTATGTTAATTGTAATCTTCAGTTCTTATCTAAAGTCTATTTACATTACTAGATATACCAATTATAGTTGGTGTATGAAAAATAATTCACAATAAATAAATTTTTCATTCTTTCTCTGCCTATTTTTCTTTATACTTATAACACGTTATCAGCACGAGACTCTATCAATTTATTTATTTTAAGTATTCAAATTAGAATATCAAAAATCACATGACTCAAGGTTCTCAATTGCAATAAGAATTAAGGTATGCTTACTTATTTAGTTTATGCTTTTTAATGTTTTAGCATGATTAATTTTGACCAAATTAATATTTGGAGTTTTATCTATAAGTAGTATAAAAACCTCTCATGTTGAATTATTAAGACCATTTAATTAACATAAATTATGAATCAAATTTTGTCAATTTAACACATATTTATTTCCATACCAAATGTGTATATTGAGTTACTATGCCATCATTAGAATATATGAATACTGCCCGTTTTCTCAAATAATTATCTATTGGTTAATGGTTCTACCTATTTAATTAATAAAAATTATGAAAATTATATGCAATTATGTCAGCTTAACACATTATTTCTTGATTTGTCCAATTAGGAAAACTTTTAAGATTGCTATATATACATGCGTATGTCATTTCTTATAGTCATACGTATGTTGATAACCATATAATTTATCCATAATTTCATTGTATATTATAAAATAATTATAACCATATAAGATTATGTGTAAGTATATGGCTGTCTTATATACTCATAATTTGGACAAATAATTACAATTATTTGGTTATGGAAATATAAAAATATACATATGTTATTTCTTTTGATTTGTCCTTATTTCTTTTAAAATTTATTGATTATGATTTGCCCTTATTTCTTTCTATATGTAAGTGTTACCAAATTCAACAATTTTATGGTTATGGATAATTGCAAGCTTAGAAACATAAATAAAATTATATACAAAAAAATATCGAACAAATATTATATATATAGCGCATTGATTTAAGGAATATATATATATTATTTATAGTATATTTTGGGTATATTAATGATATATATCTTTAAATTAGGTACAAATAAATTTTTTAGAATTTTATTTATGAAATTTAAATTTAATAGTTATTTTTATGTTTATGGTCATATATCTAATAACTTAATATAGTATATAAAAATAAAAGAGATATAAAATTCTGAATAAATATTTATGTATTGAGTGAAGTTAATAAATAAATTAATATTTATTGTAATACCTTGTAGTAAATAATTATTAAAAATAAAATTTTAATAGTAATGTAATAATTGTAAATATATATATATATAATAAATAAAATAAAAAAAATAATGATAAAATGAGTTGTAATAAAAATAATTGATGAATATGGCACATAAAAGAAAATGAAGTGGATGATGATTAATAATAAAAATAAAAATTTTAATAATTAAAGTTACGGAATTATTTTAGTGGGTAATTATAGTGTTGATTTATTGGTGAAGGAGTTTATTAAATAAGAAAGAAAGGAAATGAGACTGAAAGAGAGAGAGGAAATGAGATTGAGAGTGATGAGAGTTAACAGAGAGCATTTTTTTTTTAAACAGTAAAGTGGGAGAGTGAGAGATTTAGGAGCAATAATTTTCTTTAACTTTGTCCGTCGTTTTTCGGCCGTCTCTGATCGATATGTGTTGACCACCGTCGAAATTAACTCGATGAACTTTTTAACGGTATTCAAACTGCAGCGAACGGTAGCTGAAACAAGCCGCACACGCTGCCGGCGTGAATTTTTGACTATTTTTCAACTTCTTTTTCCGGCGATTCGGATATTTTTAAAATTTTCTCTTCATAAGTTTCGATTTGGTATCTCACTTGCTAATTTAGGATGATTATTTAGTAAATACATAAATAATAACTAAAAATTAATATATAAAAATATAATTAAAATAATTTATAATTAATTTAAAATAATAATTAAAATTAATAATTATAAATTATAAATATGAAACTAAATTTTAATTAGTAAGTTATTGAGATAGATTAATTTTTTTTACTAGTTGATTATTTGTTTAGAATTATTTATTTTATTAATTAATTTAAATAAATCATTGCTAATTAAAAAATATTAAAAATTAGTTATTATTTATTTATAAAATTAATTAAGTATTTAAATTCTAAGAATTATTAGTAGATTGTCGATTAAATATATATATATATATATTAAATTAATGAGACTATGAATTAGTAGTTAATATATTTAAATATATTATCAAAATTATATTTAAGAATTTTTGTTAATATATATATATATATATATATAGATAGTTGTTTAATAATTGATTAATTAAAATGAAAATAACACATATATATATATATGTATATTAATTTTAGAATAAATATATTTATAGTTAAATTAAGTTCAATTCTTGAATTATAAATTTTGTTATAATATAAATTAGTGGTATTTTTAATATAAAGTTATAAATAAAAATATTATGAGATAATGAATAATAGTATATTAATATATATTAAATAGTATATTAAGATATATTAAATACTAGTATTAATAATAGTTTTAAATTGCAAAAGGAATTAAGATAATTAAAATACTTAAAAATTAAATTGAGTTAATTAATTATTAAATGATTAAATTGGGTAGTAAATAAAATATGTTTTAAAAATTTATAGAAATTCATAAAATTAATTATTTAATTAAGATTTATATTGTTATAGTTATAATAATTAGATTACTATTATTTTTAATTAAGCATGAATTATAATGATTGTTTAAATATAGATTTTGTTAAGTAATAATTAATTAATAGTATTGTTAGTATTATAATAGGAAAGTATTATAACTAAAGTTTTATGGTTATTAGTAATTTATAAAAAATTTGTATAAATTAATATTTGGCTACTGTTACTATAAAAACATATATATATATTAAGCCTATTATAAGTTTAATTAAACAATAAATATTATTATTATTATTATTACTAATATAATTAAATATTATATTTAACGTAAATTATTAATTTTGAAATCATAATAATTAAGTAATAATTTTTAACTTTATAAATAGTATTATTATTTTTGGTGACTTTATTATAAGTAATTATTACGAATAAAAATAAAGAATTATTAGGTAAATAAATTATATACTATTATTTTTATTAATATTGAAATCAATATAAATTACTATAGTTAAAAAGAAATTTTAGTAATTATTTTAAGTAATAAAAAATTAATTAAATAATATTAATATCTAAATAAATATTATTAATGTTATTATTATTATTATTAGTTTTATAAATAGTATAAAGTATAATAAAATAAAAAAACTTAAGTAAAAAATATTATTGTTAATTTGCTGTAGACTAGGATTATTATTATTATTATTATTATTATTATTATTATTATTATTATTATTATTATTACGAATTTATTTTAAAAGTTAGGAAGATATATAATTATCGTAAATTAAATTAATACTATTTAATATGAATTAAATAAATTAGTTAATGAATAAATATTATTAATGGTAATAAACTATTAAAATAAATAAATTAAAATAATATAATTTATTGTATATGGAAAAAACTATAAATAATTAGTAAATTTTTACAGTTAAAATTTTATTGTTGAAAATATTTATTAAAAAATTAGATAGATAATTGTCCCTTATGAATTAAATAAATATCCACTATAATATTACTTTAGAAAATTTAAAATTTATAAAATTTTTGAAATATCATTAGAGTTTAAGAACCCAAAATTATATGTCATATTCATAGCATATATCTATAGTAACTATAATATAATTTAAATTAAATAATATTCTTATATTATTTTAAGAAAGAATCCAGCTGAAATTATAGAGTACTAAATGAATCTTATTGGTTAAGCAAGTACCATATTTTGACTAAGTGAGTAGATAAATATGTAATATTGGATTTCAATAGTTATATATATATATATAATTTCAAGAAAAAAAATTATAAATTCAAAGTGATGATTTATTTTTGAATATTATTTATTTTTTTATAAATTGAGAATAAATAATAGTAATTTGAATTTATTTATTTTTATAAACTGAGAACAAATATTATTTATTTTCTTAAATTCAAAAACCGTTATTTTGCATAACTTACCCATAAACCTTAGTTTTACCATAATCAACTCATATCCAAATTTCAACCATAAAATCATTACATATAAATTCATACAACTTTAAAACAATTCATATTAACAATTATTGAAACCTCATTCAAATTTTTAATTTTCACACATTAACCCAAAAACCTCAACTTCATTAAATCCTACTCAATTTTTTAACCATAAAATCATTATATATATATATATCAAATTTATCAAATTAACTTCAAAATAATTCATATTATCAATTATAAACATTACCATCAAAACTCCAAAAATTACATAAAATATTGTAAGAAAACTCACTTAAAAAGAAAGATAACTTATCTAAAGCTTGAAAATTCTTCAAAATCATCCAAAATCTTTTAGAATCTTTGTAAAATTAGATAAATTGAAGAAATTTTTTTTTTCTTCTCTTGGCTACGGTGGACAATGTATGATGGAGAAGAAAAAGAAGAAGAAGAAATGAACTTTTATTTTTCTTTCTTTCTCATCCACATAAACATATATATATATAATTAAGTAATTATTAATTTATTGGGACATTTTTAGTTTCTTCCTATCCAAAAATTATTTTAATTTTAGTTTTAATTTTTTTAATTTACTTTCTTTCTTTTTTCTCTTAACAATATATATTATAATATAATTTATTAATTATTAAAATTTCATAATTTTTCACTATTACCAAAATTTACTTTAATTTTAATTTTTTAATTAAATAATTAAATATCTTATTACCCTTAATTTCCACCAATTACTTTATTTTCTTATTTTGACTTTCTTTCCTTCTATTATTATTATTATTATTATCAGCTTTTCTAATATCACTTTATACTTAATATAAATATGTGGTATATTATATATATATGTATATGTTATATATATCTAATGTATATTTGTACTTATATGAATATATAATGTATATTTCATATATACATTAAGCATGCATTATGTGTATATCATATATATATTAAGTATATAATATATATCCAACATATATAATAAATATATATATATATATTAAATCTTTATAATATAATATAATATGCATGACCTTAATTTGATATAATTTTAATTTTATTTCTGTAAAGAATTTTACCTAAAAATTTTGAGGAAGATCTAAGGTTGAAAGAATTAGAGTATTAAATTGCATGATAAATTGATAGAAAAATTAAAGAATATTAGGTGATAATAGAAAAAATGTACTTTGAGTTTTCTAGACTTTACAAGTTATAACTTCAAATTCAATAGGAATTATTTACTCCTAATTTTAATCACATTAACATATACAAATTCATGTCCCTTTAAATTTAATATATATATATATATACTCCCTCCGTTTCATTAACATAGAAAAAGTAAAATGGACACGAAAATTAAGAAAATTTTACTTTTCCATCTCTATTGACTTAAATACCCCTGAAATATTGGAAAAAAAATTACCCCTCAATTAATATTTGAAGCGGGAATGATTTATGTCATACCCAAATAACAGTAGCCATTCCCGCAAATTTCCCATTGTCATTTTGAACATTCCCGCTTCTGCTGACAGTCTTGAGAACTGCAAGCATTTTCAAAATTGAACCTTGAAGCCAAAACTTCCCACTTTTAGATTGGATGGAAATTTACCATTTGCATTTTGAACTCATACGGTCATACCCTTCTAATTCAAAATAACACTACTGCATACTGGGAAACCTGCAGTCCTATAAATACAATGGGAAATTGAATTTTCCAAAAATTTGAAGAACCTTAAAACCTTCAAGCTTACTAATGGAAACTCTTCTCCCTCGAATCTCCTTTGACCTTAATGAAATTCCACAAGATTATCCCCAAATTTCTGAAAGTATTGAACCTCCACATGGAAATGGTTTTGTTGAAGAAGATGACGATGCTTGTGCAAACAAAAAGTCAGGAAATAAAAGGAAAAACATTTCAGAAGCCATCAAAAAATCTCTTTGTGAAATTCTCTTCTCCAAATTATACCAGAGAAAGTTCAATCGACGCACAATTGTGGAAGTTGCAAGCATATTTGATATTTCAGCAAATTCTGTTTACAAGATTGTGAGCAAATTCAAAAGGGATGGTCAAATCAACTGTGGTAGAATGAAACGTGGTTGGATCAGAGGAAAGAAAAAGGTATGTATCAGTTCTGAAATGATAAAAGCTATCCCTTTGAGTAATCGTAGGAATATGCGTGGTCTAGCTAGCCAATTGAACATTTCATTATCAAGCATCCAAAGGCTAATCAAGGCTAGAAAGATCAAACCTCATTCAAATGCTATTAAGCCCCTCTTAAAAGATCAGAACAAGATTGAACGGGTTAGATATTGTCTCTCAATGATTGAACCTGGTAGTGTTATTGTCAAACCTTGTTTTGTTAATATGGAAAATGTGATTCACATAGATGAAAAGTGGTTTATGATGTCCAATGCATCTCAAAAGTACTACCTTGCTCTTGATGAGGTAGAACCGCAACGATCATGCCAAAGCAAACGCTTCATAACCAAAGTAATGTTTTTGGCAGCAGCAGCCCGACCAAGATTCAATGAAGACGACAATGTTGTTTTTGATGGAAAGATTGGTATTTGGCCATTCACCTATGAAGAACCTGCACAAAGGAAAAGTAAGAATCGGGCAGCAGGGACCATGGAAACTAAAGCTATTATTGCAATCACAAAAGAGGTAATCCGTGATAAACTCATCAAGTATTTATTGCCTGCAATTAAAGACAATTGGCCCCATAACGATCAATGCAAGACAATCTACATCCAACAAGATAACGCAAGGCCTCATATAGGAGCTAATGATGTTGAGTTTTTAATAGCTGCCCAAAATATGGGACTTGATATACACCTTATTTGTCAACCTCCAAATAGCCCCGACCTTAATGTCCTAGATTTGGGATTTTTTCGGGCAATAGACTCACTACAACATGAAAAAGCCCCAAAAAATATTGATGAGTTAGTATGGGCTGTTAAAGGAGCTTATGCATCTTTCGACATCATGAAAATGAACAAAGTCTTCATTACACTTCAGCTTTGCATGGAAGAAATATTGAGGTCTGGTGGGGGCAATGGTTATCATATTCCACACATTGGAAAAGATAAACTTATAAGAATAGGGATGCTGCCTAAAGCCATTGAACCTGCACCTGAGAGTGTGAAGCTTGGTGTTGAGATGATTAATCATCCATTTGCACAACTTATGTAGGGTTGTATAGCAACATATGTGTGCTTTTGTTTTTTGTTGGCAGCTTGTTTTTAGAAACTGTCCATTTTTGTGCAGCTTTTGTTTTTGGTTGGACATTGTCAATATTTAGTTTAGGAAATCCGTCAAAATGTTCTTATATGTGGGCATTTATTTGATGGAATATGTGGACTTTTTGTAATATGTGGCCATATATTCAATGGAATATGTGCACCTTTTCAATATGTATGCTAGTAACACATGAAATGAAATGCATTTTAATTTTCCAAGTATGTTCGACAATAGTATTTCCTCTTATAACTGTTCTTAAAACACCATAAAATATGTGACCATTTGTTATAAACATAGAAGAAACTGCACACAACTTTGACATATGCTTGCCAACTAAAGGTTAAAGTATAAACAAACTGTCTAATATGCTAGCAGTAATTGTTTATAAAGTGTCAGCAAAAATAAATATGCCAGCAATTATGAACCTACCAAAATAAAAACTTCAACCTCTATTTCATATGTGAAACTGCGGGCAACTTCGAAATATGCTAGCAATATCAGGCTAAATTGTCAAGAAAAATGACATATGCCAGCATTTTTCAACGCACCATATTGTCAACACCAACTTCACTTTCACATAACAAACTGTAAAAAAATTTGAAATATGCTAGCTATTACAAGCTAAAGTGTCAACACAAAAAAAACAGTCCATACAAAGATTGGACACAAACATAACTAAAATGAAACTCAAACTTCATAAAAAAAATTCTACATACAACCTTAAGTAAGAGTAATCAGACATTGCACATGAAAAAGTAAAATTGTTAGGAACGCAACACTAATAATTATCCTTCGATGGAGAGTAACCAAATTTGTCCTTCAATAACTTTGCACTCGCTGCTAGTTCTATATCCATTTCTTGGAGTTTTTGGGTATTAAGAGAATCATAAATTTTGCCTTTTTGGGAGTCCACAGCAAAATTTGGAACGTCATAGTCTTGTGTTTTGGAGTCATCCACTTCATTGGTACAATCTCCAATGACTTTACCTACAATAAAGAGACAACAAATAGGAATTTTCAATAATTTGCAAAAATTATGCACCGCAAATAGGCTTAAAGTGTCAACATATGTTCACATACCTTTCGGAGGTGTATCCGGAATTTCTGTTTCATTATCATTGCTTTTCATTTCTGCCAGCTCATGCTTGATCTCTTCTAATGCTTTAGTATTGGCTTTAACCTTTTCTTTAAGGAAATGTAATGAAGCATTGATCTCTTCCTGCTTGCCAACTAATCTTTCAACCAAAGCATACATGTCGTTCATTTTTTTAACCACTACTGCCATAGTATGCGTCGGTTGTACAGTGGATTCATTATTTTGTGTTTGTTTTGAAAATTTCTTTACTTTTCTTCCTTCATCTTGACACCCCCACTCTAATTCATCATCATCTTCTACAAATTTGAAGAGTATCCAACCCTTTCTCTTACTTTTAACTATCTTACAAGGACCCAAATAAGTACCATTAATGATTTCATTTTGTTTAATGGGTACTTTATGCTCAGCAGCTTCAATATCGACACCATAAAATGCAATCATTTTTGAAATTAACCTAGCATATGGTAAATGAATGAAATTCATCCTACCCTTATATTCTGCTCCAATCATACATTCATGGTTTTTTGCTATGCTGTGTAAAACAATGGATGCAAAATTAACAGGCTTCATATGCAATATATGGTACAAAATCAGGATTTCATCATTAGTGATGTTGGCTTTGCTGCCTTTTCTAGGAAGCACAATAGTGCTCAGAATTAAATGTAACAATCTAGGTATTGCCCTCATTTTGGTTACTACTAACACACCTTCTTCAGCCAATTTGGTGTCCTTAAATCCGTCAAAATCCATCTCAGAGGGAATGGAAAATCTCTTCCCAACACTATCAAAACCAGAACAGGGCATTCCTAAAACTTGATGCAAAATTCCCTCAGTTATAACAACTTCAGTTCCATTAACAATGGACTGCAACTCAATCATACCCCTATTGTTTTGCATTTTTTCAATTACCCGCAAGTTGGCATAGAACATTCTTACAAGCCTCGGATAAACTGCATTCCCTAGCGACATATACTTCTTACAACCATCATCAAAATAAACTCCTATATCTAACCCAATAGATTTTAAATCTTTGAAATCAATCTTATGTTCATACATAATTGATTCATGCATAACAACATTATTGTAAAATTCCTCCCTACCAGGTCTAATACTCAAGTACCTGTCAAAGCCATCGTCAGTGTTGGAGTCCACTTCAGTTTCTTCTTCTTCATTTTCATCCTTCTCACTTTCTTTGGGACTTTCAATTTCTTCCGGATTTTCCACAACATTCGACCTTCTCCTTTTTCTTGTTTCTTCTAATGGAACCTCAGAATTTCGTTTTCTGGTTCCACTTTTAGATTGGGTTTCCTTGCTGCCTTTCGTCGGTAATCGATTAGCGGCCTTCTGCCTTCTCGGTCTCTGGGATGGCACAATGGTTTCAGCATCACTAAGCTTGATAAATGGCCGATTTGTTCTGGGCATTGTTAAGAGGAAGAAGATTTTGTGGGTTGACAAAGGATTGATTATAAGAAGAAAATTAATTGCACTCTGGAAGAAGAAGAAGAAGAAGAAGAAGAAATGTTAACGCTTTAGGAATCAAGGGGAAGAAGAAGAAAAAAGGTTAACAGGAAGCAATAAATGGGTTTTAGGGTTTTGTAATTAAACTTTTAAGGCAAGGGTATAAATGGTATTTTGTCTCATTCCACTCCCCAAAATTTACCTAAAATGACATATTTTCTATATAAAAGATACACCAAAAAATGAAATTTTCCCTATCTTATTGAAATCGATAAGTCTACTCCACTTATTTATTATTTTTAATTATTTTAAATTTATATCATGAAATCGATATTAATAATTATAGATTTAATAATATTATATGTGTTCATAATAAATAATTAAAAAATATGTTTTATAAATCATATAATCTCACTACTTAAGTGTAAAGTTTTTTTCTTTATTTTAAGAGAATGTTTTATTATATTTTAAAATATTTGATATATTCAATAATTTTTTTCATATTTCACAAATAATAATAAATTTAATTTTTGTTGTCTCATTATAAATAAATAAATAAGATTTTTTTCATTTATAAATATTTTAATTCTTGCATTAATGATATTTTTTTGTCTGAATAGCCTATATTAAAAAAATATAATATTAATTTCGTAGGAATGAATTTATTAAAATTAAACATATATAATATCATTTTATACCATTAGCATATAATTTACAAATGGACTAACCAGAATATAAAAATACTAAAAATTATATGCGAACTTGTAAGATGTAATTATCATCTCTCAATCGTTGAGTCAAGAGTAAAAATTAGTTGTTGCACTACTACAATATTAAAAAAATTACTTTTATTAAATTTTATTTTGAATTTGTTCGTAATGAACTTATACTTTAAATGTAATTTTTTTTATTTAAAATTTTGACCCTCTTCAATTAATGATTCCACCACTATCGATTTTCTAAATAACTAATGAGTATTATACATACATACATACACACACACACACACACACACATATATATATATATATGTTTGTGAAAAGAATTAAAATTTTCCTTTAAAATAGTTGTCATATTGAGCTTAATATTCTTTTATTTTATAGAAATTTAATTAATTAGTTAATATTTTGACTTAAGTTCCAAGTGTCCAATTCAAATTATTAAATGCATTATGAGCTATTAGTATCATATAATAGGCAGTGGCAGAACTAGAGACAAATTAAAGGGGAGATAAATTTTTCAAGTAAAAATAAAATTATGGAGAATTGAAAATAAAAATGAATATTTAATATTGTAATAAATTTTATATTTATATTTTTTATATTATTTATTAAATTCTAAAATATTATTAAAGTTTTTTACATGTCATTTTATTTTAATTCTTGGATCTATTCATTTATTTAGATAATTTCATTAAATTAAATTTTATAAAAATACTATTTAAAATGAGAATATTACTTTTACCCAATTCATAATCACATTATAAAATTCTAGTAATAATCTAAATATCTAATTGTAAAATTTTAAATATATAAAAAAGTAATAATATATATATTTATATATAAAAATCTAATGATTTTTATATATAAATATATAATTTAAATAACTATAAATATATATACTTATATAATACTTTTTATATATAATTTATACAAATATATGAATATATATATATATATGTATAATGAGTAGGAGGAGGGGAGGGGGGTCCACTACCTCCCTAGGACCCCCTGCTTCTGCCGCTAGTAATGGGTTACTATAATAATTTAAAACTAATTAATACACTCTTAATTTTTTTTTGAACCTTAAATGTGAAACTTTTATTACTGTTGATCAATCAATAACAAATCAATAATAAAAGAAAGACGATGATTCGTTCATATAAAACATGCATTAGGACTAGCTGCCTCAGCAAGACGATCGTCAATTAAGTTAATTAGCTTGTCTCCTAACCCAATTAACGAAAAGATTCAATTGTGAAATAAACTCCCTACAATCTTGAATAATACTTCCAAACTCTGAATGATCACTACTCCCACTAATAAGGCTTGGAAAACTAGCTAGGAATCAGTCTTAAGGATCCCATGGCCAGAAACAAATGAGTGAAGCCACAACAATGGTCTAATAGCCAAACTCTCTGTCATCCTAGCATCGGAGCAACCTAAAAGAGGACCAGCCACTACTCTGAGAAACCTTCCTTGACACTGACAAACCACAACACCATAGGAATACACTGTTAAAATTAAAATTTAATGTACATGACTTTTTAATAGATAGTGATTCAATGGTTTTCAAAAAAAAAAGGGTAGTGGTCCAATGGAACAAGATAAAATTTTTAAGAGGAAATTACATGTATTACTATTTTTTAAGTTTTATTTTCAAAAATAATATACGTATATCTTTTTTTTTTTCACTTTTAACTTCCTATTACGGTTTGATTCTAGTAAACACATATTTTATAAAGAGAAAATCACATCTAGTAACCTTTAAAAGTGGACAAAATAGAAGTCAGATTAACTTCATACTCACAAGAAAAACTAATCGAACAATATGTAAGGATTGCAAGGTTATTCCTGGTGAGGCATTGACTACTTAATATAGGTTAGTGGTATTAGATGTCAAGATTAAGAGTTGGACTAGTAGGCCTAAGAGAAACGGAGTTCCTAAGATTAGATGATGGACTTTAAAATGTATAAACTAGTTGATGTTTAAGGATGAGTTGGTTAAAGCCGGAGGTTGGGAGGTGGATATGAATATATCAGCAAATGATTTATGGATGGACATGTCTACAATAATTAAAAGAGAAGCTAAAAAGATACTTGGAGAGTATAAAGGATGTGGACATCCCTCGAAGGAGTCTTGGTAATGGAGTGAGGAAGTGCAAAAAGTAGTAAAAAGTAAAAGGAAATGGTATAAGAGTTTGCCAAGATGTATTGACAATAAGGCTTTTGAGCATTACAAACAAGCAAAAAAAAGATATTAAAAAGACAGTTAGACAAGCAAGAACACAATCTCTGAAGAGTTTGTATGAAAAATTTGGAACCAAGGAAAGTGAAAAGACTATTTATAAACTGGCTAAGATAAGAAAAAGAAAATGTCGAGATTTGAACTAAGTTAAGTGTATCAAGGATGAAAAGAATAGTGTCTTAGTTCAAGAATAAGATATCAAGGAAAGATGGAGAAGTTATTTTGAGGAGCTTCTTAATGATAATCGTAATAAAATCATTAAGGGTTTGGACGACATAGCCGAGAAAAATGTGAAGTATACTAGACGGATTAGGTTCTCCAAAGTAAAGGAAGATTTGAAGAGAATGAAAATCGGTAAAGCATATGGACCGGATGGAATACCCATTGAGATTTAAAAAAGTTTGGGAGATACATGAGTTATTGGTTGACGGCTTTGTTTAATAAGATCTTAAGTATAAAGAAAATACCTAATGAATGAAGATAAAGCAGTCTGATACATATTTTTAAGAATAAATGAGATATTCAAAACTGCTCAAATTACAAAGGTATTAAGCTTATGAGCCACACCATGAAATTATGGGAGAGAGTTATGAAATACTGTTTATATTTAGACACTTGTATCTCCCTAAACCAGTTTGATTTTATGTCTGGTCGATCTACTATGAAAGCCATCTTTCTTATTAAAGATGTGATGGAAAAGTATAAAGAGATGAAGAAAGATTTATATATAGTTTTTATTGACTTGAAGAAGACATATGATAGAGTTCCTAGAGAAGTTTTATAGTGGATCCTGGAGCGTAGAAGGATTTCTATAAGATATATCCATGTCTTGAAGGATATATATGATGGAGTTATCACTAGTATCTACACTGTTGGAGAAGATATTAAGAATTTTTCTATTTCTATTGGGTTATATCAAGGTTTAGGTTTGAGCCCTTATCTATTTTTCTTAGTCATAGATGAGCTAACAAGACATATACAAAATGATATTCCTTGGTGTATGATGTTTGCAGATGATATTGTATTGATAGATAAGACTCAAGCAGGTATAAGTCAAAAGTTGGAGTTATGGAAAAGTATTTTGGAATCAAAGGGTTTTAAGATTAGTAGAACTAAGACTTAGTATATGTATTGTAGATTTAATAACACGAATAGAGAATGGGGCAAAGTTATTTTAGACAGAGTAGCAGTACCTCATAGTACTCATTTTAAATACATTAGTTCTATTATTCAAGCGGATGGTGGTTGAGAAGAAGATGTAAGTCACATGATTAAAGCTAGTTGGATAAAGTGGAGCAGTGCCACAAGAGTGTTATGTGACCGAAAGATACTAGTCAAATTGAAAGAAAAATTTTATCGTACTGCCATACAGCCTGCGATGATGTATGGTAGTGATTGTTGAGCTGTGAAAGAACAACACATGAGTAAGATGTATGTTACAGAGATGGAAATGATGAGATGGATGTGTGGTCACACTAGAATGGATAAAATAAGAAATGAGAGCATTAGAGAAAATGTAGAGATAGCACTTATTGATGATAAGATAAGAGAGCATAGATTGAGATGGTTTCGCTATGTGAAACGTAGACCTATAGATGCACCGGTTAAAAAAACTGAACTAGTTAAAGTAGAAATACCTAAGAGAGGCAGGGGTAGACCTAAATTAACTTGGACAAAAGTGATACAAAAAGATCTTGCTATTTTAAATTTATCAGAAGAGGTAGCCCTAAATCGAATCGAGTGAAAAAAAAAAGAATCGATATAACCGACTCCAATTAGCTTGTGATTAAGGCTTTGTTGTTGTTGTTTTAACTTCTTATTTTATATTTTTACCTTTTTTTTCAAATATACAATATTAACTTTTTTCTTTCTCGTTTATTCTCTTCTTCTTCTTCTTCTTCTTCTTCTTCTCATTTTGATTTTGCTTTTCTCATCCTTCTTACTCTTCTTCTTTTTCTTTTTGTTTCAATTTTACTTTGCTCTTCCTATTCAATAGTCTCTTTTTGATAGAAATATATATATGAGCATTAAGTTATAATGATTTATTTATAAATGTTTGAGAAATCTAATTAAAATTATCCATTTCCATAATATATATATATATAAATAAATGTTGAAACATAATATATCTGCAATATATATAGCATATATGTAATATATATAATATATATCTGCAGCATTTACGCTATAATTAACCAACATATAATATAATGGATGTTTAACATTTTAATATAATTAAAAAATTGAACACCTATACAAAATATTAAAAATTTTAAGAATAAAAAATTAATGAAAAAGTAAAATAATTATTTTTATTTTTATTACTTGAATATGTAGTATATTCTTTTAAATTTTATAATATTAAAAACTAATTGTACAAATTTTAGCATTACAATCAATTATATCGTACAATTTTAATTTTAATTTCTTTATTTGAAAAATAATGAATTGATTGTGAAAAAATATTAAATTTTATTTATAAAATAAAAAGTTAAAATTAACATTTTAATTATTCTTAATAATATCATTGTAATTTATTAAAAAAATATGATTTTATTTTTTAATATTAAAGCATTAAGAATATTAATTTTATTAAATTTAATAAATAACATTTTTAAATTTATTTTAATATAAAATAATGTGACACATTTATTTTCATTTATGTACCTAAATATGAATGCTAACAATAGCCTATTAAGTATAAAACTTTCAATTCAAACTCTTTTACGTTAAAAAATAAAAATTTAAAAAATTTAAAAATATAATATAATAATTCTCACACCGGCCAAATTGCTCGTGCGAGAACTATTCCCACATAGTGTGAAATCGAAACTAAAAAGTCTTGATTTCACTCCATTTGAAATATATATATATATATATATATTAATGGGAAAATTATACTCTATAGCACATTTTTTTATTTTTTTTTCAAAAATATCTTATATTTTTAATATATTTTTGATATACTAAATATATACTCAATGTATATTTTTAAAAATTGAATATACTTTTAATATATCAAATATATACTAAAAATATACCTCTAAAAAATGATATTTTTAAAATTAAAAGTTAAAAAATGGTATTTTTAAAATTGAAATTAAAAAGGGATATTTTTAAAAATATTTTTATTTTTTAGAATATTTTTAAAAAAAATCCTTATATTAATTCATGAAATCGAAAGTTTTGATTTCATTAATTAATAATAATAAAAAAATCAAAACTTAAAGTTTCAGTTTATTAAAATTAAAAAAAATAGTAAAAGTTTAAACTAAAATATTAAGTTTCGGTTTAAACTTACTTTGGTAAATATGAGATAAGTCTCATATCCTTGTAAATATATGAGATTGCTTTTATATTTTAGTAAAAATTCTGCTTATTCTTATATCAATCGTGATGTTGATATTGTTGATTGTTTGAATGCTACAACTACTTAGCATGGGGAAAATTAAGCATTGCATTTGAAGGGCTTGCCATTCTAATCTAACTATTATTGTGATCTTTTGTTTCAAGAAATTTGGCGTGGTAGTTTAATTTGCTAATTTAATTTCATCACTTTTTTTACCTAAATTTAATTTCATCACTTATGAGCTCCTTTTTAAACAACAGTATATACATGCTGAAACTAAATAAATTCTCTTTAGTAGATATTTAAAAAAAATCTATTAATTCGATAGGAAGAGTTTTATCGCTCTTACGGTCGGACTCTGACTCGACTCTGACTCGACTTCGAATTGATAATTTAAAAAAAAAAAATCCATTAGGGCTTATTTGAATATATAAATACATACTTATACACACACATATTTATATACACTTAAATTTGAATTTTATATTTTTATTAGGAAAAACCTTTGATGCGCTTTGAGATTTTTTTTATTAATCAAATAATAATGTCTATTTTTTACTATATATTTAAGATTATTTAATTTTTTAAAATTAATATCAACAATTAACTGGAAAGATATAATGTTATATATTCTTTTTTGCTATTTATTTAAGATTATGTAAAATTTTTTAAAAATTAATACTAATAATTAATTAAAGATATACTAATTAAAAGTCATAGACCATATTAAATTGTGATAATTCTTCACGTTAGACAATGAAATATAAAAAAATTAAATTAAAACAAAATTTTCAATTAGTGTAGAGGCAAACTATGAAAATAAAAGAAAATGAATATTGCAAATAAAATCAATTTAATATGAATATAAGAAAAAAAAATTCAGATAAAAACAAAGTTCATACTACATATATTTTTATTGAGATCACTAAATAATTTAATTGATAGATGTGATATTAATAATATTTATAATAATAAATACATACTTAAGTTTATCTAAATATTAATATATTAAATAGTAAATATATCATAATATTTTAGAATACTAATAGAGACAAAAAAGTAATAACCAAGTAATAACATGTTGGATGCATTTGTGTAGTAGACCTACATGCAAGTGGATTCAACTTTAATTTATATATATACACATAATAAATAAATAATTTTAATTTTTTAATTAAATTATAATAATTATGACATTTATTTAGGTTACCAATAATAATTATATATATATTTAATAATTTAAATTATAATATAGTATAATTATTTTTTTCCTAGTTACAAATTTATTGAAATAATAATAATAATCACTAAAAATAAATTTTCATTTAAATTTTTTTAATGATAGGTAGTTAAATATTTAGTTAAATTGCAATAATTAGCATGACCAAAATTAAAATTTTAATTTATTTAAATTATGAATTATATATAATTTTACTTTTAATATAGTATTATAATTATCATAAAATCATTTTAATTATTAATGTTATAAATTATTTTAAGTTATAATAAAAAAATAACACCAAATTATATCATTTTTATAAATTTATTTAAAATTTAAATATTATAGTGATTTGGTGAAATAACTATAGTATAGTTTATAATATATCTATTCATACATTATATATTATATATATTAAGTTTATACATATTTATTATAATGAAATCTCTCTTTTATTAATTACTTTCTCTCACATTAATTACTCTCTCTTTTTCATTAATTATAAGTTAGATGCATTAATTAATAGATTCACATTAATTATAAGTTAGGCATTTCATATACACTTAAAATTTTTTCTTATATTTATCAAAACTCGACCTATTATATAATGTAATATTAATTTTCAAATTGAAAATGAATGATTTAAATTTTATTATTTGATAAATAGTTTTATTATTTTTTAAAAATTAAGATTTAATTTTCAATAAAAGTTTCATATTCTAGTATCAATTTAAAAGTTGAGATTGCACTTATTATATGTCTAAAATCGGTAATTGGTTTTTAAGTTAAGCAAAGTATATATCTTTTCCATATGGCAGATGAAGAAAGTACTCATAGTAATAAGGTTGGCACACTATTATTAATTATTTTTTTAATATCTTAGTTTACTTTTTTTTTTATTAATATGCAAATTATTAATATAAAATATTATTTTTTAATTTATTTAGAATGAAGAATTATGATATATGTAATAAGAAATAAAATTTAAATTGTTATTATTTTATACTAAAAAAATATAAATATATGAAATATTTTAAAGCATATATGTAACTAGATTAGATTAAAAAAATTATATAGATTTATTAAGGGTAATTTTATAAAAATAAAATGAGTTTATTAATTTGTAGAACTTATTTTTAAATTTTACCTATACCCGTAGAATTTAATTTACACAAGTTGAATTCTACGTATTTAAATTTATAGAATTAAAATGAATAAAAAAATTTATTCCAAATAAGTAATTCTTAAAATCTAAATAAATTTCATTAAATTCATTCATTTTAAATAGGGTATAAAAGTTGGATGCATATAATAGACTTACTGTAAATGTGCATCCAATTTTAATCTATATAAATATCAATTTTATGTTCAAAAATATTTCAGATTAAATGAAATACAAATGCAATTCATCTTTTTTTTCCTAATGGCGGGTTAAAAAAAACTAATTTTTTTCCTAATGGCGAGTAAAAATAAATAAATAAATTATCCCCGCCAATTTTTTTAAAGAAAAAAAAAGAATTTATCTAAGAAAGTGAAAAAATTAATTTTACAGATATTTGATGGAAAAATTAAGCTATTGGTGTTTTAGTTTTTTAATTATTTTTATTTTATGTCTTAATTTTTTTTTGTCAATTTAACATTTCAACTTGAATAAATAATTGTAAATAAATTGTTCGGATCAGTATTTTATTTCAACTTGAATTAATATTTGCAAATGAATTATTCATATTAGTATTTATGAACAGAAAAAATATATTATGAATATCTGAATTTTTTTTTATTTGTTATTTTGCTGTCTAAACTTTTTTTTTATTACTTTCATATCTAAACTTTAGTTATTAAAAATAATTTGATTATTTCGATCAATTTATTTATAATCAGCGTGCTAATTAATTATAATAGGGCTCGATTTCAATTTAAACTTTGTCATGTCAATATAAATAAATATCTGATTCAAATACCCTTTATTCAATTTACCTTAAAATTTTAGGATTTCAGAATTTACAATTATAAATTAGCAAAAAAAAAAAAAAAAGAAGAAGAAGAAGAAGAAGAAGAAGAAGAGGAAGAAGAAGAAGTCTCTCTAAATAGTTTCTCTTTCCCATCTATTCAAAAACATACCGTACTAGTTTTCAAAAACTAGCGAACAGCAAGGTCTTATTTGATTCTCCAAAATAAAGGAAATGCTTCTCTTTTTTCTTTTTTTCTCATCTTTTACAAGAATCAAACAGTATCTATTTGCTCTAAATCAACCAAAAAGTATTAACTTTGCCTAATCTCTTTCCCTTTCATTCTTTGACTTCAATGTAAAAATTGGATCTAAAAATAACACAAATTGTGAACCCAAAACAAGAAGCATCAAACTAGCAAAGAATTTAAAAAAATTTAAACTAAACATAATAAAAAGTTCTTTGCCAAACAAATTATCCCAGCAAAAGAAGAATGCAATTTTCTTGAGATACCTTACTCAAACACTAAAAATGGCACAGTACCCAATTCAATATTAGAAATGCAGAACCAAGAGAAGCCATTAACAGAACCATCAGTCTTTCCAACAGAACTAATGTGTATCGGTGGTAACACAGGTTAGAAAAACCAACAAAAGAACAATTTCAAAGATGAAAAAGAGTTACGGCAGAGGAGTAAAATAGTCAATAGCTTGCGTTTCTTTAAAAAAATCCCAAACTCGAATGCAATAACAAGCAAACTACAAACCACACAGAGAAATATAGGAATTTAGAGAGAGGAAGGAAGAGTGAAATTAATGAAATAGTTAGAAATTGAAATCAAAATTCCTAAATCAGAATGATGAAACTCATAATTTCATTTTTATGGGTTTTTTTTTGGTCTTTCAACTGACTGAATTCGAGATTAATTTGATCACTCGCTCAATAAAATATGACGTGACAATGTTTTTTTCAGTTAAAATTAAATCTCACCATAACCAGAATACGTCGATTACGAGTAAATTGATCAGATTAATCATATTATTTTTTTAATAACTAAAGTTTAGACACTAAAATAATAAAATAAGTTTAAACGTCAAAATAGAATAATGGAAAATTCAGAAGCCAATGGTATATTTTTTTTTTCTCTCTTATCAATTGATTAAAAAAAAAAATTGGAACACATTTTATTTGAAAAATACGGACAACAATAGCTTAATTTTTCCATATTTAATAACTTGGTATTTCTAGTTTCTAATATAATAAAAATAAAAAAAGAAATAAGATGCACCTGCTGCACCCATACACGAAGTCCGGGGATGGAACCCACGGAGATGGACCCCAAATTATTCGAGTTAGTATGGCCACATACATAAACAGAAACAGGATAACTTAAAATTAAATAAATGTATCTACTCGATATTGTATCACTTGCTCCATAAAAATTCTTAGAAAGGAAAAATTCTATTGGCACATTGGCCTGCATTATTTTCCACACAATGATTACTGCATAAGGCAACTCTTATGTCCAAGTAAGATTATGCACCTTCAGTTCCAAAAAAAAAGTAAGATTATGCACCTTGGTCCTTGGATATGTTATTTTTTAAAATAATGCACAACTGTATTCATTAAACTTTTGCCGTATATCACAGTTATACGGCAAGAAAGTATCAGTCATGAGCCAGGGTCCATGAAACAGCAAAGCAAGTACTAGATGGAGCCCATGAATAACTGTCAATTTACCTGAAAATTAAACTGCCATCACACTCCACACCTAACAAGCATTGCAACCATTTAAAGTTTTTTTTTTCCTTATAATTTTATTAATTTTATTTTTTTCCTCTGTGGTTATGTGCATATAAAACAAATTAAGCAAATTAAAAATAACTTTAATCCTCATAGTAAGAAATCAAATGAAATTATGATGTCAAGTACACACCTTAAACTTCTTCTAATGTTATACTGGGGAAAATAGAATAGCTAAACCTTGATCCACTGTAATTTGAAGTTTGTCATAGACCATCAATGTCTTCTCTTCGCACCTGTATGATCCATTTCCTCTAGCAAGTACCTCACCATCTACGTCTATGATCCCTCCCTTGGTTGGATCCTCAACACGTGTACCAGGTTCCAATATGAATGCTTTCACCTGCAGTTTGTTGCATGAAAAAAATGCACCAAGTAGAAACATAAATCTGGTTAACTAAATTGATACATGAGGATTTCCTCGCTCAGTCTCCATAACTACGTATATGGATAAACCTATACATTACAAAGAACAAATCTCACCACAATCCGTTGAAAGTAAACAAGTAATAAAATCAACTATGCACATTCAGGGAATTAACCTTAATGTATATAACATATGGTGATTTGACATGGTCTCCACTCTTCATCTGCATCATCAATGTAATCAAGGGTAGCTTTGGGCATTCCTTGATGAGTATCAAGTCCAAATAACCATATGAGAACTACAGATCAATAGGCAACATAAATGTTAAAATGTTGCTTGTAAGATAAGAATAGGATGCAATGAGAGAGCTTCAGCTAAGTCTGCCTCCTAAAATGTTGATTGAATAGGTTTTAAAAGCAGATAAAAACACCATCTAGAATTGGATGAGGTCTTCACAGAGCAATAGAAAAACTTGAAACTGAGCATCAAATGGTTCATTTTCCTAACACTACTGGTTTCGCAGCAACTGATGCAACAAAAGCAAAAGAGTAACCATTAAAGTGAGTCAAAGAAAAAGCATGTTCAACCAAATAAAAGAAAAAGCACTTTGCACCAAATAAACATATTCGAACCTGATAACAAAGCCATTCTTAAATCTGGATCCACACACACATATATATATACATATATATATCAATCATATAGGACCCAGAAATTTGCATATTTCATTTATTACAGCTTGTATCCATTTCAAGAGGCAAAACAAATTTAAAAGTTACAAAATTCCAAGAAGTCCTTCGACAGAATTCTCATTGGAAATGTTAAAAACAGGATGGTCAGAAATTGGTCTATGCCATATGGAGAAAGTAAAAGGTGAAGCCAGGGGTAGAGGGATTGGGAAGGAGTGTTTGATGACATAACATATTTGAGAATAAGTGCAACATAAACCAACCTCTGCATCAGGTGCCGCCATGATATCCTCCCCACCCCAAGGTACCTTATGAAGCCAGATTGAAATAAATGGTCCACTAATCATCCTCCATTCATGATTGATTAAGTCAACATCTGATCCCAGGTAACCAAGTTGTTGAACTTTAAGTGTCTGATCTTGGCTAGGATTGTAAATAGTCAGTTTTCCTGTAGATTTACCATTGTAACCAGTTGGCTCTCCATAAGTTTCAAATCCAGGTGCAGGAACGAAAGATATGCGTCCATTGTATTTCCTTAGATGCAATACCCGCTGCAAAGCCTATAGATGGGAGGAGGAAAACAAAGGACAGAATAATAATTAAAATAGTAACAACACTCCACCAAACCAACTAAGCTACATTGTGAACAACAAACCAGAAAAAAAAAAATATATGGTCCTAGCATCAATTTAATTATTTTGTCATGCAGCAGAGCATCCCTGCATGCATTTTCCAACTGTGATTATGCCATTATGGCTTTTAATACATGGGCATCCTATAAAGTGAACTGCCTCAACTTATGAGCAGACAGTTGCAAAAAAAAATTAAATTGAAACTCCAGATATTATAACTAAAAAGGAAAGTGAAATATCTATCAAAAAAAAAAAAAAAAGAGAAGTCACACATCCGTGACAGGAAATCATGAAAGCTGCAATTACTGGTCCACAAAATAAGTCTAGTTAATAATTTGAGGAAGCAAGTGAACTTTTAATTAACATAAAGCTCTTGTTTATTTGACAGTGGAAGCAGGGGAGGAAAATCTTTCATACTATCTGGCTAATTCAAAAACCATTTTCCCCTCAAGAAAGCCTTGATAAATGTCACTCTTGAAAAACATTGTTAATGACTCCTACTACAATGAACAGGTTTACAGTTACATCATTTTAGAAGAACAAAATTAGAAACATTATACTCCAACTATAAATCAAATAAAACCCTTCAACTATAAGATGTTTTAAATTTCATTTCCAACATATGTACTCAGAAACTCAGAGTTATAGGTATGTTTGAATACCTGATTAGAAATAAATTTCTAACATGTGGAAAGCCAACTCATGTCCTAGGGAAAATATGCATGGAACTTATCTAAATTATAATTCGTCTTTTAAATTAACATGAACTGTAGATTTAGGCACAAAACCCACATTGGAACATGTAAATTTCAGTCTCAAAACAATGTACACAATGGAAAAGACATTAGAAGTGGAAAACATGAAAAAAGAAGAAAAACAGTCCATCATCAAATAGAACACTAAGATGAAAAAGAAAGGACATACATGAAAATCAATACGAGCACTTCCCATCCACCGGTACTTTTCCGACTCAATATCAACATCTGCTACCAAACCTAAGATAAAATAGAATACCAAAATTGAAAAATGAAAAAGATTATGTTTTGCCACCAGGTTAAAGCTAGAAAAATTCCTTATCAGAACCAACAATAAATCCAAGAGCAAAATATTAGGAGCATAGACAGCCCAACTTCGAATGTAGAACTCATTTTAGCATACTTCAAGTAGATTATTATTTGTACCCCAAGAAAGCATCAATACACTGAAAATTTTGGTTTCCCCTTGCAAGATAGTAGCTACATCCAGTGAACGTTTATGGCCTGCCAACAAGTAAAGCAAGAAGTGAAAATCCTTTGAGCAACAAATTGCAGTCAATCTAAATGCAGTGATATGCACATTTATAAATTAAATAGTCAAAAAACCCCATGTTTAACCTCGAATTATTGCAAATACAGCATTAGATGCTTTACAGAGTTCACCAACCGAATCCAGAAGGGATTTTACCATTCCATTTCCTGTACCTGCACCCAACACAGTTCATGTAAAAAAATATATTAAAAAGTGAAAATATGCTGTTAGATTTGTGCAATGGAAAAACCACCATCTCAGTTTTTGCAAGATGAGGTGAAAAAACCTAATAGCTCAGAGCAATATATAACGAGTGCACAAAATCAAAGGCCTGGCTTCCATAACAAAGGAAGACCTCATTTTCAACAAACACATGGTTTTCGAGTGAAACCTTAACAATGTCTCTTTTATGAGGAAGCAGCCAGGCAACTTAAGCTCAAGTGTTTGTCCCAGTCAAAACCATCTTAGAATTATTTATTTGGACCATGATTAGTTGATGAGGTAGGCCTAAAGCCACAAAATATGAAACATCTAGCAGTATATTTAATAGTTCATTGCACACTAGCCATTTTGTAAACTATGATCTAAGAAGAGTTTATGTTACACAAGAATTATGTATTAAGACAGAAATAAGGATTAAAAAGAAACCTGCAGGAACCATTCCAAGAGGCATCTTTATTGCATCTCTCCAGTCTTCTCTTGCTAAAAGTCCATTTACCACCTACTAAAAGGTGAAAGCAAATAAGCAGGAGAAATAAACAGAGATCACTGAGACGCCATACTTTTGCAATAAACAAAATGCATAAAACATGTCTAAAGGGAAATCACAAGAATAAAGGAATGAATTGTAGCTTTCATAACAAAAATAATAAGAACTGATATTTACAATATCTAAATTGTAATATTTGAGCTCTGATTTACCAGTAAGTTACATCAACACACACATTTAGGCATTTGGAAAACCTTAAGTATCCACTCCCCTCCCCTACGGCAATTATTATCACCTAATTAACAGTTAGTTCTCAATTCAAAGACCTAAATCTCCATGTAGCAAGGGGAAGCTAACATGTGATGAATCCGTATACACAACATTTGTATGAACTGTTCCATTGAAAGAATATGGTTGCAATCCTTTTTCAAAGGTACAACAAATCACAACCACATTGAAAGTAGTTTATCTCACTGATATTTTAAGATTGTGTATCAATCAGAAGACTTAGCCACTATTACAGTAATAGCATATGAAAAAGGAAAATTGACAACTTAAATTGAAAGGCTGAAATGTTGAAGGACAATCTCAAACTTTCATAGAGACATTTTCAATCATATAATGATCTATAAATTCTAGGAAAATTTTTCTTCAAAGTTAGAAATAAAAATATTATAGCAAATAACTCAAATCCAAAACTTATGAGTTTCACAAAAATGCAAAATGTTATTCATTTTTAAACTAGGAAAAGTCAACTTACCTCAACCAGAATACCATCTCCCCTAACACAAACAATCCCATCATATTTTGTAAGATCAAGGGTGCTAGCAACCTCCTTGGCATGGAGCTGATGCTTAGTTTCTGACAGTGACAGAACAAGTAATGAAGTACAAGTATAAAACATAAGAGCATGAGCGACAATTCAAAAATTGGGAGACATCACATCAATAAATAACCAATAATACACAATCCAAGTATCAATCTGAACCTTGCACTGTAATTTGAACATCAGCATCTTCAAATAATGGTTTTACAACGTCAAGAAAAATCTTTGATGCAGATTTCTTTCCACCAAATGGATTCACAAATACAAACAGCCTCTTTGGCCTACCTGTAACCAAATTGAAGTTTCACTTGACTGCTTAGACTTCAAAATTTTCTAATCCTACGGAATATCAACAACAAAATATTGCGATATAATTATCAAATTAAACACAATAAGCTACTTATTCGATTAATACAGATATTTGAATAATCACATTTATCTACAACCAGAATGAACTTCAACATTAGAAGCAATACTCAAAAGAAAATACCGAGAGAATAATCACGAAGACGCTGGCACCAACGCCTAGGAGAGTCCTCATGCAAAGCCTGAAATATGAAATCCTTCCTCACCAGAGCTCCCTTGCTACCCGCACAGCAGATGCCATCTCCGCTATCCACAATAGCTTTGATTCTTATTTTGGCTCCCTTAGAAATCCAATAACCTCTTTTTTGACGGTCAAACACTGTTGACCTCTCTCCGTCCACCGGAGCTTTCCATCGGCACTGCAGTTAAAGTCAATGAAGTGACGGTTCCGTTGACCGTAACCCGGTCCGATATAATAGGCTCCGGCAAGCTGTCGGACTGATCCATCTCGAGAGAGAGAGAGAGAGTAGAGGGAGGGGGTAGTTATTCGTTTGTCTTCAAGTTCAAAAACAATAAAAATTCGTTTGGCATCTTTTGTTGAGCGGTTCGGTTTATGTATAGAGCCGATTTCGGTGGCGGCTTTTGGTGTGGAGAGTGTCAGGATTGCTTCGAGTTGCATGCCGGCTGAGGTTCGTTGGATCGATTCTGGATTTTTGGTTTTTGGGTTTAAGCCACGAGTTTACTTGTTTTTGCTTCCGTAAGGTGTGGGTCTCCAAATCAGTCTCAATTCTTAAACTTTTCATACTACCAAGTTTTATTTGAATTTATTGAGAAGGGGATTGAGATTTTCTTTTTCTTTTTTTGGAAAGTGATTGGTATTATTAATGCACATTACATCTTCAATTGCTGGTGGGGATATTTTCTACCCATACCATCACACCTGACAAAGAATAAGATATTTTTGCAAAAAATGGACATACTGATTTACTTACTCATCACAAGTTTGCTATTAACATCTTGAATCAATCCTAAAGCATCGTATTCAAAAATATTTTTTTATTCAATTTGTTTGCACGAAGAATAACAATTCTTAGTAAGTGTTTACGGCGAAACAGATGATTGTAGATTTCCCAGCTAATCAAACGATGGGTTAATTCTTATATATGATTTAGAAATTTTAAAAATTAAACAATAAAATATATGATATTTGAACATTCCTTTTATATATATATATATATATATCAAGAAAAATGAAAATATTATATGGTGTCACAAAATACATATATGCATAATGTGAAAAAAAAAGTATTTAATGTATTTAGTAAAATAATTTATTAATATATGAATATAAAAGATAATATATTTAATAAATTATTAATAATATTTATAACTTAAATTATTAATTTATATATTTAATAAATTATTAATGTAAATTTAACAACTAAAAATATTAATATAAAAGATTAATGTCATATATTTAATAAATTATTAATAAATTTTTAACTGAAACTATCAATACATATGAAAATAAAATATTATAAATTTGATAAATTATTAATATATGATTATAAAATATCTTATATATAAGAAATTTATTTATCAAAATTGAAAAATGAATAAAAAGTAGATTATCACATAATATATATATACAATATAAAAATATTATGTGTTATAGTTATTTTCTTCTTTATATATTATTTGTGTGTCATAATTTTTATATAAAATTATTAATATATAAAGATAAAAAAGTTAAATTACATTTTAATTTTATTTCATATAACTATACTAATGATTATTAATTATATTAAATCTAAAATCTATTGACTAAAGCTATTAACATATAAAAATAAAATATCATATATTTAATAAATTATTGATATATAAATATAAAATGTCATATATATATCCGCACATTGTGTGAGCATGCGACTAGTAACTTTTAAAAGACATGATTATTAAATAAGATTATGCCTTTATTGAAAAGTTATATTATTTCTAAAATGATATGACTCTTATTTAAATAAAGTTATAACTTTTTATGAATAGTTATGTTATTTTTAAAGAGACATAATTTGTGACATTAAAATCCATACATATGTGAAGATTTTTTAGAACTAGATAAAATTAATAAAATAATTCTATTTTTACTCTCTTTTCTTGAATTTTTTTTAATTCCACTTATTCTATCTAGAAGTTGCTATCTAAAAATATTTGAGTAGTTTTGTTATTCTAAGATATACATAAAAATAAAAGTTATTATTTAAAGGTATTTGTGTAATTTTATTGTATCCTAAAAATAATTTGTTGTAATCTTATAGCAAACTTATGGAGGTAAATATCAGTCGTTCACACTTTAAAACTATGATAAAATTTCTTTATCATCTTTTTCTATTACATATTTTCCTAACTGCTTCAGTCTTTGCACAATGAGAAGATGTTGGTTAATGTCCACCGGCCATTTGTTATGACTCTTTAGATGTCAAACTCATGAAAGAATTGTAACATGAATAAATTAGATTTTAAATTTCTTGATCTCAAACCCCTTTTACTGGTTTCCTCTATATTGACGTTGTCAGCGGCGGAACCACCATGGGGTCGTGTGGGGTCACACGACCCCCCCTCACCCGCAGCCAGACGCGGAGGACTCAGCCGTGAGTTACGGTGCGTGGAAACTCAGCCCCCGTGAAGGGGGGCTGAGTTTCAGAGAAAATTGCAGCGAGGGAAGACGAACCCCTCGCTGCAATTTTAATTTTTTTTTATAATTAAACCCCTGGCGAAACGACGCCGTTTCGCCAGGGGTTTACTTAAAAAAAAAATAAACCGGCCCAAGCGAAACGACGCCGTTTCGCTTGGGCCGGTTCAAAAAATTAAAAGGGCTGCGTTAAAACGCAGCCCTTTCCTTCTTCTTCTTTCTTCCCTTCCCTCTCCCTGTTCCCTTCCCTCCCCAAAATACAGCCACCAGCAGCACGATCCACGGACGACGCTGCAACACCGAGTCACCGTCCACCGGCAACCGGAGATTTTGCCCCCCCTCAATAAGTCTCTGGTTCCGCCACTGGACGTTGTGTGTTGTTCATGGTCGAGAAATTTATCTCCATGTATGTTAGAAAGAGGCAGTCCAAACTCCATGGCATATCAATCATCAATGATATTCTACAATTCAGTTCAAAAAATGTTATTCAACAATTGGCCTACATTGGCTATATCCTCAATTACCAATCCTCCTTTCTCCTCGTCCTCCACTCTATCCATTTTTGCCTCCTAACAAAAAACTTTGGCACCTTTCCCAAGTAAGCGAACTTGTCACCGTTCCCAATTGATTAATTAAATCACCATTTGTTATGCTGTTATACATACACTTCGATGACGGAATCCAATGTGATAAAATTGAATAAACAAAGATATCATTTTTTTAGCAGAATAAACAAAGATATCAATTGATTATCGATATCCTTGCAAAAGAAAAAAATAATAGTGAGCCACATTTATATGTTTTGGATGGTGCCACAACCACCCTTGAAATCTTCGACCATCTACTAGTCATCTCTCAACTTTGTTATGATAAGTTTCTAATTATCATTTGGATTGAGATTTTTTTAATACAATTCAGTTAAATCTTTTATTATTTTACATATAAATCATATCATAATACATATAATATTATGATTATGACTTGTAGTAATAACTAAGTATAACTGCTTTTCAATAGTTTTTTTCAGAAACAATTTTATTAATTACTTATTCAACATGCATTAAATAACAAAAAAACTTTACATCCGAGAAATCACAAAAAACTTCTTATATTTGATGAAATATGCAATTTTATTTCTTTGTATTATTTATTTTAATGAATTATTCAATGATATATCTGTTTTAAATGTTTAAAACTTAAACAATTCAATTATGTTTAATCTCCTTTTTTTTAAAAAAAATTAGATAAAATTTTATTATCCGAAATTTTAAATACTAAGAAATTAAAAAAAATCAATTTAAAGTATTTGTTTTGTGAACTATTCACATAATTCAATTATAAGACAGATAACTCATATTATATATGTTTAAAAATACGAATATATATTTTTAAAACTTACTTAAAATTAATAAAAAAATTTCATAATATACTATTTTTTTCTTCAAACTTTCATTTAATCTATGATAGCAGAAATTCAATTAGAAAGTCCGCTGGAGCCTGGAAAATTGACATTAGAAATTGAAAAAATTAGGATAGAACAAGTTGAATATAAGGGTATTTATAAAACTAACTCAAAAACTAAATTTCTTTTCAATATTTTGGTGTGTAAAATAAATTTTTAAAAATACGTTATCAACAATTATCAATTTACAAAAATATAGTAGGTGCTTGTGACCACCAAAATGTCAATCAATAATGGGTTAATCACCGTAAAAAATAAAAATCACAATGAAATTATAACTAGCTACATATGCCTTAATTATTGCATATTTTTTTAAAAAAAATTTCATTTCCCGCCTACTATCGTCTATCTCTTATGATAAAAAATAAAATATTTTATTTTATCTCATTCATTGTTGAATTTTTATATTAATTTAAAATTAAGAATATGTATAATATTTTCATTAATTAAATGCAACAATGAAATAAATAATTTGATATTTATATTTTATTATCTTAATTTATTTTTATATAAATTAACTATTATAAATTAATCAATACATTTTATAAATTAATTAATATATTTTTATATTAAAAAATAAATATTTATATTTATTTTTTGTGAAATAAAATTTTAATATAATATTATAAATCAATTAAATAATATTAATAAAAATATATAATTTCTAATTAAATAAAAAAGATTTAAACTAAAATAAATTTCAAGATTTTCATGTACCTACATATACCTATATATATAAAACTTATTTTATTATTCTTTTGCAATTATACTAATATATATTTAGTCATATATAATATATACCAAAACATATTGTTATTCTTTTCAGTATATCTAGTTATATGTAATATGTATATATATATATATAATATTTATATACCAATATCTATCCACATATACTCATATATATATGCCAACATATATTTATATATATTGTTGTTCAATTAAAGTACATCTAATATATACCAATATATATAATTATATGTAACATATATTCATATATATCAATATATATGTAATATATATGTACATATACCTATAAATATCATTTTTTAGTTAAAGTATATGTAATACATACTTATATATATTTACAAATATCATTTTATAGTTAAAATATATATAACATATACCTACATATATTCACATATACCATTTTTTTAGTTAAAATATATATAACATATGCCTACATATATCCACATATACTATTTTTTTAGTTAAAATATTTGTAACATATATCTACTTATACCTATAAATATCATTCTTCAGTTAAAAGTATATATAAGATATATCTATATATATATATATCCACATATACTATTCTTTAATTGAAGTATATATAATATATACCCGCATATATACCAACAAATATCATTTTTCAGTTAAAGTGTATCTAACATACCCCTATATATATCTGCATATACTATTTTTTAATTAAAATATATACAACACATACCTACAAATATCATTCTTCAGTAAAAGTATATATAAAATATATCTATATATATATCTATTATCTTAGAAAAGAATATTAATATGCAATTGTTATATATTATAATATTTAGGTACATACTAATTATAATTATATATATAGAAATATAATATCTTAGTATATAAATATATATAACATATATTTACATATACCTATCGTCTAAGGAAAAAAATATCATTGTGTTGTTGTTATACATGTAGTTATATTTGCTTCAAAAGTAAACAAATGAAATGAAATATATAACTTTATTAAAATAAAAATATTTTCATATGCACAAAAATTAAAAAACAAAAGAAAAAATCTTATAAAAACATATATATATATATGATGAAAAAAAGAACAAAAAAAAAAATCAAATATCCTTTGCTTTATCTTTCACTTGTAAACTTGAATATCTTCTTTTTAAAATCTCCTTTTGCTCTTGTCTCCCTCGTTCCTTTTAATTTTTCTATACAACTTATCACTTTTAACAGGACCATTTAATTTAGCCTTCTCATAAGTATATAATAATATATCTAGTTATACGTAAATATACTTATATATATAGTTATGAAAAAAAACTCTTATTAAATTTGATAAAAAACTAAAAAATTAAAAAATATTTATTTAAAATATTTTATCAAATATGTGGGGTGTGTTATATTTGAATAATAAAAAATTCAAATTATTATAGTTGAAACTCAAAAAATAATAAACAAAATTTGTAAACAAAAAACAAATTTAAAATAAAAAATACAGTGAATCAAAATTTCTTCTTCACTAATAATTAACTAGGGCATTCGCAAAAGAAAAAAAATTATTATTTCAACTCTATTTATTAATTGGTAATTAAGACAAATAATTTATTATTTTGATGATTAGTAATTTTAGTGATTCACTAATGCAATAATTATTTACAAATTAATACCAGTAACTCTAGTGGAAATTATAAAATTATGTGGGGTCGCATATTGGGGTTCTGTGTGTGTCAGCATCACCAGGCAATAATTTATTAAAAATAAGTGGCTCTCACTTTAATAGCTTAAAGAATTGTTGTATCACTTAGCTTTGCCTAGTTTTTCACAAATAAAAAGACTTGCTGCCTCTAAAGCCTCGCGTTCATGAAACGGGCTAGGAGTTATTCTTTCAATATTACGAAAAAAAATAAATAAGAACTGTGATATTTTTTAAAAAGTAAAAATAAATAAAGCTAAAATAAAAAAAAAGAAGTTAAAAAAATAAAAATAAAAATATAAATGAAACTTAAAATGTAACATATAACTAATATCTTTTTAAAAATATAATATTTTTTTAAAAATATAAAAAAATATATTTTCTAGCATATTTTTTAACTTTTTTTAAAAAATATTCATACATTAAATATATTAAATATGTATTAAAAATATATCTCTAAAAAAGTATTTTTAAAATTAAAAGTTAAAAAGAAATATATTTTTAAAATTAAAATTAAAAAATAATATTTTTAAAAAAAATCCCTTCAATATATCAGTCGGCCCAGCCCATAACAAATCATCACTCAGCTAGAGCCGGTTCGCTTTTGCTAACCCCAACCGCAACTTCCATATTGTAAACCCCAGACGAGCACCTGCAAATTAGATACCGAAGCTGCCATGGGAGGCGAAATTGAAGAAGGAGAACCGCAGTTGCCGCCTACCCGAGCTCGCCACATAAAAAAACGAGCCCTTAAGAACAAATATTTGGCTGTATCATTCAACGAGAAAGATCTCAGGTAAAAAACTGTGTTACCTTGTGTTTTAGTTCAATTGCTAAACGCGGTTTATTAGAACAGATGGTGATTTACATTTGTGTTTCGTCTGCAAAGGGATTTTGTTACTGGGTTTCACAAGAGGAAGAAGAAGAGAAGAAAGGAAGCCCAAAAGCAACAAGAAGAAGCCCTGCGACGCAAGCGTATCGAGCAGCGCAAAAAGGTAGAGTTTGTATCCCCATGTTTTTTTTTTGCCAATGATTAGTTTTTCATAATCAATTTGGATAACTTAGATTACTTATGATATGTCTACTAATGATGCGGTCGGAGACTAGAAACGCGGGATTTTGTTTCAGAATTACTAAATTGATATTATTTGACGATCATCGGGAGCAAATTTTTCTGTCTATAATTGCTCAGAAATAAAGTTTATTTGCCTAATTTGAATTCCATGATGTTCTTTTTATCAATGGCAAACAATTTCAATTTATATATATGTAGTTGACTTGTTTTGCACCAAGTGCCAAGTAGAAAGCACTCTGGTGAAATTGTAGTGTTGTTTTCTGAGTTAGACCTTGCCTGTTGTTTATGGTAATCTTTCGTTAGGATTTGATTTGGAGCCTATGAACTTAGTGAGAGTAAACAAACAGATGTTCTTTTCTTTGCTATCATTGAGAAATTTTCCTCAAAACTTGTTAGTAATAAACATCCATGGGAGATGTATCTAATTTGTCTCCTCTTCCTTTGAATTTTTTGCTGGTTCCCCCCTAAGCACGTGGAGAATTCGTCCTAGAGTTGCCCAAGAAAAGATATGGAACCCAGTAATCCTTCTCAATCACAAGAAAACCTTAACCTTCTTATGTAGCTAACGGAAACCTTATTCAGCAAAAAATTCTAACATGAGTGGAGATAGTTTATTAAAGGGGAAGGATGGAAAGAGAAAAGAGAGTGATGCTGATTAACCTTTAGAATCCTAATTCTTATTAGATTTACCTTTTGCTTTATATGGAGGAGCTCTGGCATCTGATGTAAGCAATGAGTTCCATGAGGATTGTGAACACAAACTGAAAGCTGATGAAGATGAGAATTCCATACTACTTGAGAATGTTGATTTATTAAGCCCTTGGTATCTGCATCTCTAGATCTGAATATATCTCACGTCGTGCTAACTTTACCAACATCATGTTGCTATAGGATGGTTGAAACTGAATTATGTTTATTTGATACATGCAACATGTATATGTATGTATTTATACAGAGTTTGAGACCCGTTTTACATATGATATCAATAATTGCTACCCTTTAATGACGGAGAGATAGCCGCCTAGTTGACTTGGTTTATTTTACTGCAATTTCTCGTATAACATAGGTTTTATCTTTTGACAAATTATGTTTTGGCTCCAACATGCCCCTGCAAGATGGATTTTCTATCAGAAACTCCTATCTTGGATGGAATTCAAACCATCTGTTACCGAAACAATGTGAGAGCATTTTCATGCTGGTAATGGTAGGAGACAAAAATATATTAAGAGGGTTTAGATTGCAATATACACATGCCCATATAGTTGTGGAACTAATCCAATAAATCTTGGTTACATGATGGAGGAGCCTGAAGTAAATCATATTTACTGTGTCTGATTCTAGAGGAATTGTCACACAAAATATTAACTGTCTATCATGTTATTTTATAATCCATTAGGGATGCATCTGAGGAGCACACAGACTGAATATTTTGGCACTTCTCTGGCTCATATATATCTGATACAGCATTTGATAGAAGCTTAACCTTTATACTCATTTGGCATTTGATTTTGTGCTTTTTTTATTGACAAAAGGGAAAATGGAGTATGACAATGGAGACATGAAAGTCACTGTGACAACTAGTGAGATTTCCCGAGAAGATGAGGATCATAAAAAAGGAAAGGTGCATGCAACGGTGGCAAGATTGAGTGGAGATGATAAGAAAAAAAATATATAGGTGTAACTAAAACGAATTCATTCAAGAAAGTCTCGAAGCACAAGTCAAGGTCAAAGCCACACAATAAGAGAGACAGAAAGGAAATAAAAATAACAAGAAGCGGTAGTCATCTTATTGGCCAATTATGTGGATGAAATTATATTTCTGCTGGGAGTGGAGGGACAACTGGCTCTATTGCTGATACATCCTGCTAAGCCATTTAAAGTTGAGTTGCTTTCATAGTTTTGCAATTTGAAAGCTTAACTATTGAAATTACTTGTAACATGGTATTTGCTATTCAGAATTAGAACAACATATCCTTTACAGTTCACTGAAATTTGAATCAGGTGTATTTGAACAGATTCTTCAGTAAATTATTTTTTGTACACTTTGTTTTGCAGATAGCATGCCAAGCTGGCAGTAATGATAGTTTGAGTACATGGCCCTTCAATCTGTTTTTTTGCAATCGATTATAATTCGTTTATGTGCTCTCATTTTTCATGGTTTGGTTCAAATGCAATACTAACTTGCGGTCTTATCGGATTTCCCTGAATGGTCTTTGCAGTGGGTGTACAGGCACTGTATTTGCAATGGATGTTGTGCAAGTACAGGCAGTCACTTTTAGAATAGTTGGCTTGTGCATTGCATCTAGGGGTGGCGATAGGTCGGATATTCAATCCGTTTCGATATGTTTATATGGGATATGTGTAATTTATAAATGAGTTTGAGCGGATATGAATAATATTGTTACTATCCGTGACGAGTTCGGATCGAATTCATATGTAAACTCTTGGGTATTCGTTATCTGAATCTGATTATATATTAATTATATTTTATTAAAATTTTAATTATATAATTATTACATTATATTTTAATTATAAAATAATGTAGTATAAAATTATTTTAATAAAATTATGTTAATATTAAATATTTATTTATAATTATTTTATTAAAAAATTATAATTTATAATTTAAATTTTATAATATTTTTAAATTTTTATATTTAAATAGGTAATTAAACGGATTCGGATAGTAAACGGATAATATTAAACGAATTTGAGATGGATATATGTATAACTATAATCGGGCTTAAACGAATTCGGATAGTTTAAAAATTATGCGAGTTTGAATTTAGGTAGAATAATTTTTCCGTTGTCATTCCTAATTATACTAGACAATTTTTTACTAGAGGTTGACCTAAAGAACCTATCAAACTGAATAGTACTCAATAATAATGTTTTATTGTTTTTTTTGGTATGATAATGTTTTATTGTGTTTTCTGTTGATGACCTTTCACATTTCTGTTTAGAGTGATATTGCTTTTGAAAACACATCACCCTGTTTATGATTGCATTTTCTCTGCTATTATCATGTCTGGGTGCTGTGGCACTGATAGTCTGATAGATAATCTAAACTAAGAACCCCAATTTTAACTATAAGTTTCAAACTTCCTTCCATAATTTATTGATGTACTCTGATAATGATAAACCTAATTATAATTTAGAAACAATATAAAAAATAAAGAACCATTGTCTCAATGTTAGCGTTTGTAGTCCATCGGTTAGGATAATTGCCTTTTAAGCAATAGGTTCGGATTCAACTCCCGTAACACCCATTATTTTAAAATATTTGTACTTCAAAAATTAAAATAAACTTTTTACAATTAATTTTATTTTCTATTCATTTTGTACTTAAAATTGAATTGTGCTTGTTTCAAACAGGCTCTAACAGAATTTGGTTTAATTATATTTAGCAACATGAAATTGAGTTTGTATGATCGAAATGTATATCTTTTTAAGATCTTCAAAAGCAAAACTTTTTAAGGATATGAAATTCGAAATGAATCTTATAAAATTTTAGAATTATTTATTTTAAATGGGTTATAAAAGAAATAACGTTCGTTGCTTTTCACTTTATTTTTTATTTTTTATTTTCTCTCAATTTATAATATAAAAAAATAAAAGTAAGATGCTCATAGCCTTTCATTTTCACAATTTTCTTGTTCATTCTTCAATTTATTTGAAAATAAAAACACTCAAATGATGTTTAATAATTTTAAGATTTCAAATTAAAGTCAGTACTTAACAATTTAAATTATTTAACCATTTTAAAATTTTTAATTCAAATTAATAATAAATACAATAAGTGATTAAATTTTTAAATATTTTTATAATTTAAATGAATTAAAAAAATATATAAATCATTTAAATTATTCAACACTCAAAATTCAATATCTAAAATTTCAACATTTGATTTTCAATTTTATTAAACACCACCTTTTTTATTTTTTTTTCTTCCCTCCTCCAAGTAAGAGAAAAAAAAATTAATTTCTCACAATTTTTCTGCTTTTTTTATTTTCACTTATCCTAATAATAGGAAAAAATAAATAATTTTGAAAAAAAAATCCATATAAAGTTATGTTTGTATTAATTTTAAGAAAAAGACATTGATAGTCAGATCAGATTAGTGTATATAAATCCAAAAATTTTGGTTTTGTTGTTATCCCCATTTCTTTAAGTATCGAAGCCTGACTCATAATTGTCGGTCCCCATATGAAGAGCTGCGGTGGAACTGAATCTTTCTCTGTTTAGGCTTATAGAATAAAAAATAACCTAGATTCATATCCTTCACCAATCAAAATCCAAGCCATTCTTGAATCTACATTACCAAGAGCAAAACTATAGATTACATTACTAATAGAATAAAATAAAAAACCACAAAAAACATAATAAAAAGTTGTTGGAACAACAAAGAGAGCTATTAGAAATTGAACCTTGTGTCGAGGTTTCTTTGATTCTGGTGTTGAAAGCAAACTTTACTGAACAACAAATAATTAAAGAACTATGGCAGCGTAAACAAGATTTTGAGCGTTGCCCGTTTCTAGCAGACATAGGGATGGCAATACATATGTTACTTCTGAGTTCTCGATGTGTTTCAGTTTATTTTTATAAAATTTTAATAGAGTTGTAAATAAATTTTGATAAATGCTATACCATATATATTCATAACTCTAGATATTAATATACAAACCTAGACAAGGTAATATGGTACATATTCATAACCCTGAATACTCCCTACACAAATCCAATTATATAATAGGGTGATGAATTTTTTAATATAAAATTGGGAGATCTTATTAAGAAGTTTATTACAGTATCAAAGTATAATCGATTCTTAAAATTTCTCTATCTCATAAATTCGGACTAAAATTTCAATTTATTACTCTCCCGATAATGGGTTTTTTAAATAATTATTTTTTGCCTAATGAGATGCTCTTGGGACTTTCAACCATTTCGCTGTTATAAGGTGTCTTTTACACTTTGAAAATTCTCTTTAACTTAGTTTGTATTACAAAAATTACAAGTGTCAACTTAACTCATAAAAAAATATTTTAGCCCAGTAATCATTTGAGGGGACTAATAAAAATATATGGAAAAAAAAAATCCTACATTGAATAATTACTAAATATAAAAATGACTAATATAAAAATGCTACTTGGTAGTTGGGATCGACCTGCTCCAGGTTGGATCAAAATTAACTCAGATGGAGCCTACCACGCGTCTTGTAACCATGCTACATTAGGTGGTATTATTCGAGGTAACCATGGTGACTGGCTTAGTGGCTATGGTTGAAATATTGGCATTTGGTCAGTCACCCAAGCAGAGCTATGGGGAGTTTTAGATGGTTTAGAGATTGCATGGAACATGGGTTACAAGAAAGTGGTACTCGAACGTGACAGCAACTTGGTAGTTCAAACATTGAGGAATATCGATTGTGACATTAATGCAAACACCAACCTAGTGGCAGCTATAAAATATTTTCTTGATAGATACTGGCAGGTTCTCATTGGTCACAATTTTAGAGAAGGCAATCGGTGTGCAGACTGAATGGTAAACAATGCTTTTTCATTGCATCCAGATTTGAAGTTATATAATGAACAACCAGAAATTGTCCAGTGACTCAACACGGAAGATATTCGAAGTATTACTTGGCCTCGCTTGAGTGCCATGAATTCTTTTTAGCTTTTGCCAGTATGTGTTTTCTTCTTCTATAACAATATATATATATATATATGCATTTTTTAACTTAACAATTAATTTTTTGTTGTAAAAATGGACCAGATAAAGTAAGAACACAGCTAAAATTTTGAGAAAAATAAAGATAAAAGAGACACAGAGTTTACGTGGAAAAACCTTAAACGAATTAAGGTAAAAACCACGGACAAGGATAGAAGAATTTTATTAGAAAAAAATAATAGGAATTACAATATAACTCTCTAATTATTTTCTTTAATACTCTCTCTTTTGGGATATCAATTATGCTTAACATTCCTTGCCTATTTATAAGCAAGGGAAAATGCGTATGAGCAGAGGAGAATTTCATTTGGCTTTCCTTTTTTTTTTTTTATTTATCAAACATTTCGGCGCCTCCAATAAAATTTCTTCAATTGCTGCGCCTGCGCCTTTGATTTCCTTGGTCAAAGTGTGTTGGCGCCCACAATCTCCCACTTGAAGATTTGATTGAGGATCAATCATATCTTCACACAATTCTTTCTTCATTGTCTTTCCATGCTGCTTATGCTTCCGTCAAGCCACTAGAGGATCGACACCAAATAAACTTGTCAGTGTTAACTGCTTTTGTCAAAAAATCTGCTAGGTTGTCTTTTGTATGAATTTTCTGCATATCCACAATGCCCTCTTCCACTTTCTCACGAACGAAGTGATACTGGACTCGTATGTGTTTTGATTTAGAATGAAAAGCTGGATTCCTTGCAAGATGCAAGGCACTCTTACTGTCACAAAATAGAGAAATTTTCTCTTGTTCATGCCCGAGTTCCTCCATGATTAGTTTCAACCAGACTGCTTCCTTACTAGCTTGCGTAGCTGCAACATATTCTGCTTCTGTTGTTGAAGTTGCCACAACTGACTGCAGTTTTGATACCCAACTTACTGCTCCACCAGTAAGAATGAACACATACCCTGTGGTAGATTTACTTTTATTAAGATCACCTGCATAATCTGAGTCAACATATCCTCTGACAATAAAATCTGATCCTCCATAACATAATGCAACATCTGAGGTTCCTTTAATATATCTTAGGATCCTCTTTACAGTACTTCAATGCTCTCTACCAGGATTCGCCATGTACCGACTTACAACTCCCACTGCATGTGCAATGTCTGGTCGTGTACAAATCATTGCGAACATCAAACTCCCCACTGCTGATGCATACGGTACTCGAGACATTTCCATCCTTCCTTCTTCATTGCTAGGACACATACTGGAGGATAATTTGTAACTAATAGGAAGTGGGGTAGAAATTGACTTATAGTCTTGCATATTGAAGCGTCGTAAGACCTTCTTTAAGTAATTCTTCTGAGAAAGCCAAATCTTCCTATTTTTCTGTCTCGGTGAATTTGCATCCCTAGAATCTTGTTTGCTGGTCCCAAGTCCTTCATTTCAAATTTCCTAGCCAATTGTGCCTTCAATTATTGAATATGATCTTTGTTGGGGCCTGCTACCAACATGTCATCTACATACAACAGCAAAATAATGAAATCACTTTTATCAAACCTCTTGAAGTATGCACAAGGGTCTGCATTAAGTCTGTTGTATCCAAGGCTCATGATGAAGGAATCAAATCTCTTATACCAACACCTCGGCGCCTGTTTTAGACCGTATAGAGATTTGTTCAACCTACAAACCAAGTTCCGCTTTCCTTTTTCTTCAAAACCTTCTGGCTGGAGCATATAGATTTCTTCCTCAAGATCTCCATGAAGAAAAGTTGTTTTCACATCTAGCTGTTCTAAATGTAAATCAATTGTAGCACACATTGCCAAGACTACACGAACTGTTGACAACCAAACTACAGGAGAAAATATTTCATTGAAGTCAATCCCTTCTTTCTGAGCATACCCTTTTATCACCAATCTTGCACGATACCGCTCCACTTGATCATCACTATTTCTTTTGATCTTATAGACCCACTTATTGCCAATAGCTTTTCTTCCTTGCGGTAATGGCATAAGCTCCCAAGTCTTGTTCTTATGCAGGGCTTCAATTTTCTCTTGCATTGCTGCCATCCACTGAGACGCATCTGTACTACTCATTGCTTCCTGGAGAGTTGATGGTTCTCCTTCCTCAGTTAGAAGACAATAAGCAACATTGCTGCCCATAACATAATCCTCTTGCCAGACTGGTGTATGTTTTGTGCGCTTTTCCTTTCCAAGCTCTGACTCTTTAGACTCAGTTTGCTCTTCCTCCTCCTCGTGCTCTAGTTCTGCTTCAGAAGAATCTTCTTCTGTGGACTTCTTTTCTACCTGTACCATTGTAGTCTCTGAATTTTCTTTCAAAGTGCTATCACCTTCTTTTTTCAATTCATCTTCTAAAAAGATAACATCCCTGCTGACTATAACCTTGTGAGCAGTGGGCTCCCACAGGCGATACCCCTTTACACCATCAACATATCCCAAGAACAAACACTTCCTGGATTTTGGATCCAACTTCGTAGTTTCTTGGGCATTGTACATCATATACACAGGACTTCCAAATATATGGAGGTTTGAATAATCCACTGGCTTCCCTGTCCACATCTCCATTGGAGTCTTTAGATCAATTGCTGTAGATGGAGACCGGTTAATCACATAACAGGCGGTGTTGACTGCTTCTGCCTAAAATGCCTTATCAAGACCTGCAGCTCCCAACATTGCTCTTGTTCTTTCTAACAGAGTTCTGTTCATCCGCTCTGCTACTCCATTTTGTTGTGGAGTGTAAGCTGTAGTGAACTGCCTTTTGATGCCTTCTTGTTTACAAAAGTTATCAAATTCATTCCCAGTATAGTCTCCTCCATTATATGACCTTAAACACTTGATCTTACTGCCTGAATCAAGTTCAACCCGCGCTTTGTATATTTTGAAAGTTGCAAATACATCTCCCTTGCTCTTGATAGGATACACCCAACATCTTCTGGAGTAATCATCGATGAAGGACACAAAGTACTTCGCTCCTCCTAGTGACGAAACTGGTGCTTGCCATACATCAGAGTGGACCAATTCAAGAATATTTGTGCTTCTAGAATTGGATATGCTGAACTTTAGTCGATGCTGCTTGCTTGTTGTGCAATGCTCACAAAAGGGTAATGACACCTTTGTAAGGTCTGGAAGTAACTTTTTTTCAGCAAGAATTTTCATACCTTGTTCAGACATATGTCCAAGCTTTTGATGCCACACCATTGCAGATCTTTCACTCGAACTGTTTGAAGCAACAGATGCTTCTGCTTCTTGCACAGTCTTTCCCAAAAGCATATATAACTTTGCAGCAATCTTTTCTCCTTTCATAATTACAAGCGCTCCTCGGCTAATCCTCATGATTCCTTTCCAAACTTTGATAGTACAATCAAGATCATCAAACTCTCCCACATATAACAAATTCTTCTTCAGACCTTCCACATGTCGCACTCCTTGAATAGTGCAAACTGTACCGTCATACATCTTCAATTTGATGGATCCAATGCCTATGATCTTTAAGGCATTATCTTCACAACTATACACAGATCCTCCTAAGATAGGTTCATAATGATGGAACCATTCTCTTCGAGAGGTCATATGATAAGTTGCTCCTGAGTCAAGAAGCCACACATCCGCAAATTTCTTCCTGCTCTCCGTTGATATTGCTGCTTCACAACACAACACGTTTTCATCTTCTGAAGTGCTTGCCACGTTCCCTTGAGAATTGAAATTCTTCAAACTCCAACAATCCTTCTTCAGGTGACCTTTCTTGCCACAGTGGTAACATTTAAAATTCTTCTTACTCCTTGATTTTGATCTCCCATGATTGTGACTCCCACTTGGGCCACGTTCTGTCGATCTTCCTCTCATCACCGTCAAAGCTTCCACTTGTTGTGAACTTGCCTGCTTGTCCTCCTTGTTCTTCCGCCGATTCTCTTCTTCCAAGATAGCAGATGCTATATCATCAAAGACCAAAGAATCAGGCTGAACATTATTTGTCAAGTTGATGACGAGTTGATCATACGAATCAGGTAGACTTTGGAGTAGAAGTTCTGCACGTTCTTGTGACTCTATTTTATGATCCAAAGATATAAGCTGAGAAAATAGAGTATTCAAGACATTAAGGTGCTCTGTCACTGAAGTAGATTCTGACACCCTCAAGGTGTAAAGTTTCCTCTTAAGGAAAATTTTGTTATGTAATGACTTGGCGTCGTACAGTTTGATGAGGTGATCCCATATCTCCTTTGCCGTTTTCTTTTCTGCTAAGCTGGACAAGATCTCATCTGCAAGTGCTAGATGAAGGTTTGCAATAGCATTCTCATCCATCTCGTTCCATTTAGTATCATCTGTGAATTCCTATGGCCTTTCACTGATTGCTGCTAGACAACCATCTTTTCTCAAGATAGCTTTTATCTTTAATTTTCATAGGGAGAAATTTCTCCCGTTGAACTTTTCAATCTCAAATTTTGCCGCCATTGCTTTTATCTCCAAAAATTAGCTCCCACTATTTCACGTGAATAGTACCTCTGCTACATTGCTACAATATATATGCAGTTACTATTCACAAATTTATGCTACAGTTACTATTCAAAAAACTACGTGAATAGTGATTTACTATTTACTATTCACAAATTTTGTGTTTTTATACCCGTTTTTAAAACGGATCACACAAAAAAACTCCACGTAATTTTCTCTTCCTCGTAGTATATTTTATTTTTTAAAATACCACAGCTCTGATACCACTTATTGTAAAAACGGACCAGATAAAGCAATAACACAGCTAAAATTTTGAGAAAAATAAAGATAAAAGAGACACAGAATTTACGTGGAAAAATCTTAAACGAATTAAGGTAAAAACCACGGACAAGGATAGAAGAATTTTATTAGAAGAAAATAATAGGAATTACAATATAACTCTCTAATTATTTTCTTTAATACTCTCTCTTTTGGGATATCAATTATGCTTAATATCTCTTACCTATTTATAAGCAAGGGAAAACGCATATGAGCAGAGGATAATTTCATTTGGCTTTTTTTTATTTATTTTTTTTATCAAATATTTCGGCGCCTCCAATAAAATTTCTTCAATTGCTGCCCCTGCACCTTTAATTTTCTTGGTCAAAGTGTGTTGGCGCCCACATTTTTAAGATCCTTTTCCAAAATATATATTAAAAAATTCATTAATTTTTTACGGATATTTTACATGTTGTCATCCCATTGATGGCAGAAAGATTTAGTATATGTCCACGTTGTAAAAGTAGAAAATAATGATAAAAAAAATCAGTCATATTATTATTATTATTATTTAAAAGAATAAATCTTATATTAATTATTTAATTTTTATTATTACCAATATATATGAATATATAGCATCATGGAATTTAACAGTAGTATCGATTTTTTAAAATAATTTTATCTTATTGCTAGGTTATGATATGACCAATTATTCTAATTAATTGATATAACAATAGGTTGACTAAATAATTTTAAGTTTTATATAAAAATACTTTAAAAAATAGAAAACATTTTCAAAAATATTCATTTTTTATTTTAAAAATACTCTTTTAAAATTTTAATCTCAGGATATTCATTTTGAAAGGTATAATATGCCAGAGATATAGATGCAATATATTTTAGCTAAAATTTAAAAATAATATACATTTAAATTTTTTTAAAGAAATATATTAACAGACGTCATATTAACAGGGATAGAACCACAAAGGATTCTATGCAGTCCATGAATCTCCTTGTCGAAGGCAAAAAGTCCTTCTTATTGGCTGCAAGTATGCAAAAGTGTAGAGGTATCCTTGGATTTGCAGACGAAGAAAGAGAAGGGTTAGAAGGCAACCCCTCCTTTATTTTATTGTCACGCATGACTCATGGAGTTTTTTTATTAGAACTGTGATTAGGTTAAATTATGAAAATTGATTATGAATTAGGAATTTGAGGTTCTTCTTTATAAATTTAGAAATTGTAATAGGTTAAATTATGTAGACTCGTATGATATAATTATTATTTCTTAATCGTTGTTAAATTAAAAGAAAAAATTAATTATTACACTATTATAATATTAAAATAATCACTTTTGTTTAATTTTATTTTAAATGTATTTATAATAAATTTATATGCTGAATGTAATTTTTTTTTTGGCTTCAAAATTTTGACTTCCTTCATTGAATTCGAATTCGACCAATGTATATTGATATAATTATTTTTATTGAAATACCTATAAAAATGGAACTATATTCTAATAAAAATTAAAATATTTATTATCATTTAAAAATATCAATATATAACACTCATGAAAAAGACTTAAAATTAGAAAGTAATTTTATATAAAAAAAAAATGAAAAGCGACATATCATGTAAATTGGATGATAGGGATAGCAAATGTAACCCCACATCGGATGCATGTAATATGAGTTGTAAAATGTATGCTGATACTGTTATGGTTATAGCAATAGCATGTGAATTGTTTAAAAGGTCAATATCATATAGTTGCAGTTAATTGTATTTTGCATATTAATAACTCTAACTCGTGAGTGTTTCACTGTTTTTATGAACAATAAACATGAACAGACAAAACATTTCTTTATAAGGTGTCCATTTCTGGTCGGTCTCCAAACAAGAATAGAAATTTATAATTATATTTTTTTGTCATTTCATTACAGTACCACCAAATAAACAAACAAAACTATTCAATTGCATTTAGACAAATTTAAAATGTGTGAAAACGATCAGCATTTAAATTTGGTAATTGTTGGTTTTAATTTTTTTTTTTTTGGCCACAACATCAGCCTATTATTTAGTATATCTTTGTTATTTTATAACCAGCCCAACACTAATTTAGTACAACATAGATATATATATATATATATATATAATATTTTCAATTAAGTTTAAAAAATATTTTTACTTTTTTAAAAAAATTATAAGACATTTAAAAAAATAAAAAAAAATTAAGTGATATAACGTGAATATGGAAATCAATTTAATTAGTTAATAATAATTAATTAGAAGAGAAGGAAATGATATTCCTTCTCCTAATTTGATGATAATTAATAGATCTAGTACAATAATAGTAGGGTATATTTTTGTTTATCAATGTTAAATTTTCAACTGGAATAGTTTTTTTATTTATTTGTAAGACAACTTAAACATAAATTTTTTATTCACTTATTTTATTGTTGTCGTTGTTAAATAATATATATATATATATATATAATAAACTATTTCAATACATGAATATTTTTGTTTCTATTCGATAATTGAAGATATAAAATATATAAATTTTTATTATAAGTTATGCAAACTAATTTTCTTCAATCAAGATTTTAATTTCTATAGTTTAATGGTAAAGAAAACTCATAGGTGTGTTCAAGACGAAAATTAATTTTAAGAAAAAAAAAACAGTGATAACAAATTAAATACTGAGTATAAGGATAAAAAAAACAAATCTTATAACTTCTCCAAGAGAACTTTGCAAAAACAATTTCACAAGTTTAATTACTAATTATTATCATTAATCTTTAAATATAAGTAATTACCTTCTACAAAATTTTAAAAATTCGTCTTTTCAAAATTCTTGAGTTGAGAATTGAGAAACTTAAAAGGCAAAATAAACACTTAATTAAAGTAAACACATTTTTTGTAATTTGTTGTTATATTAATTTTTGTTCATTATAATCAATACCTTCTTTATTTCAATTTACATTTTGATCAACTAAATTATAATTCAATTTTAAAAATAGAATTAGCAATTTGATTCTATTAGATGATACCATCTTTATTAATTTATTGGTTAGTCTTTCACTTACTTTGATATATATAAAAATATATATATACATATATATGTGATCCATATTAGTGACAGTTAGAATCCGTTGCTAAAACAAATTAGTAATGCATTGGCGATGGATTCAATTCCTTTTAAAAACGCTCGTGTTTTATTTTTTGCAACATACTAATTTCAGTTGTCAAATTGAAACAAAATTATCAACAGTCTGTTATTGATCATTACTAATTTAGTAACATATTCCTAAAACTTTACAAGCGTTACTAAAATTGTTACTCAATGTTGTGAGGATTGGATATTTGTTACTAAATCCATTACTAATTTGCTAAGTATTTATTCTCTATTTGCAAAAAATAAAAAATTATAAACTAGAAAATGGACAATAAACATGAAAGATATTATTTAATAATTAAAAAAATACAAATATAAATTTGTTTTTGTAAATATAAAAATATTTATAAACATATAAATATATTTTTATACGAAGCGCATTGGTCCCTAAATACTGCAGAATTCTACTTATGTACAAATTTCAGTTCTCATGTGAATACAAACTTCAAATAATTCATATAAACAGATCACAAGTTGTTCAGATACCTGCAATTACAAAATAAATAATTTATGAGAAAACCAATAGGGTAATTTTATTCAATAAGCCTTATATAATATATGATTTTTTTTTTAAGATTATCTTTATGTTTACTAAATTCTATAAAGTAATTTATAATAAATTCTGTTTTTATTTAATTCTCAAATACTTAGAAATTGAAAATTATTTCGATTCAAATTAGACTTAAAAATCATTAGAAATGTGTTTCTTGGTGATAATTATTAAGTTTTTGAGCTCGAATTGATTAAAAAAAAAAATCAATCTATTCAACACCATATACTTTGTCTTTTGTTAACTATCACAACTACTTTTTCATCTGATAACAACCTTTCTTTTTTAGTTTTTACTTTTTTTTCAGATTAACAATAAGACAATATGTTTTTTAATTATAAGTAATCTTTAATATGTTAATCATTTTCCTAATTATGGTAAACTTTAATAAGACAATATGGTTTTTTAATTATGAGTATCGTTACCATGTTAAACATTTTCCTAATTATAGTAAGTACAATACGACACCATTTTTAAGTTTTAAATTTTTTATTATATTGCTAACAAATATATAAAATATTTTTTTAGAGAAAAGGAAACATCAATATTTGTTTTCTACGACCCAACACATGTCCCTTACTAACATATCATTAAAAACTCTCAATATTTAATTTTCAAATATAAAATTTTTAAATTTATTAATTTATTTTAATTACAAAAACAATAATATTATTTTTTAAGTAAATATATACTTCTACATAAATATGACAAAACTAATAGATTGAAAAAATTTTAAAATTTTCTTAATATTAAGCCAAAAAATATGCTCCAACATCTAAACTTGTAATTCCATGATATTCACGTAAAATTTTTCACTCATTTGAATTTTATTATATTTTTTTCTACAATGAAAAGTTAAATGGAAGTGCTTCCACCTCTTGCTTTTTACGCTAAAAGTTAGAATTTTTCATACTAAGATTTTATAATTGGATTATAATTAAAAGAATGAGATAATTATCTCTATTATATAATTTATTGTTATTAGTATATATTATAAAAGAATAATACTTATCATAATTAATGCAAAAAAAATCATATAGTATGAAAAATATTATACTTTTATTTCATGAATAGCAAAAGTGTAATAGAAAAAAAAATAATTTTTTTTTGATATTATAAGGTGACAATTTTAATGGGATAATTTTTTTTTTCAAAATTGACAAATTTAAAGAGACAAATGGAGTAATAGCTATAATCATTAAATTAATAGTTTAATAATTAAAAATATTTATCTTCTAATATATAAAGTCAACAATTTAAATTTTCACAACAGATTTAAGAATTTGCAATGTAGATATATCATATATATTGAAATGATAAAATAGATATTTATTTATCACGATATGGCTTGAATAAGGTGGGGAATCTCTAATTATATACTCTCCATGGGAATGGAGATTATAGCAAAATTTCTGAAACCAATCAAATTGATCAGGTTAAACTGGATTTAGTCGGTTTAAAAATACATTATGGATTAGTTCGATTTAAAAATAAAAAAAAATGAATTTATTTGATTGGTAGGGTTAGGATATTTTTTTTTCATCTGAACATGAATTCGATCGAATTTTTAATATTTATATATAAAAATATATGTTTTTATAATATTTTATTATGTAACCTGACCGAACTCAACTCGATCCGACTCAAAAATACAAAAATGCACCCAAATATAAATACCTTATCTTTTATTAAAATGTATTTTATTTGTATTGAAATTTATTATAATAATTTATATTATATGTAATTTTACTATCAACCACTTTGAAAAAGTAATTATAATAAATTTTAAAGAAAATAAAATATATTTTAATAAAAATTAAAATATTCATTATTGTTTAAAAAGTGTCAATACACACTCTTTAAAAGAAGTCTATTTTAATTAGGTTAGCCAGGAACTCATGTAGGTTCCATAGCTTTCAAATACGGAACACTTATCCTACTGCTTTTTTCCGATTTTTAATGAATATGGTTCTTTACTCTTCAAAAAAAAAAAGAATTCTATTTTAAATTTATATGTTTTTATTGTTGCATCGTGTTTATTAGACTAAATAAGTAAAAATGTTTTAGCATTTCAGACTCACTTTTAATATTTTACCACGCAGGGGACAAAGAGAGGATATGAGGACTAGCTAAAAATAGCTGAATTTTTTGCAAAAGGAAGAATAAAAAAGAATAGAATAAGAAGAAAATCAGAACTCTCAAAACGAATGAAGATACACAAGATAAAATATCAGAACAATGGCCCAAGATAAAGATTAGATCAATCCAGCTAGAAGAGCTGAAGTTAAGGCAAGACAAAGGCCCATCCCCAAGAATAGAGAATCAAGATGAAGATTCATTTATGTCAAGACAGACATTTTCAAGCAAATTTATTGAAGCATCCACTACCCAGCCTATATTGGATTTGTTAAAGTATCCTGATGGCATAACTTTCCTTGATATGTTGAAATATCTAAGTTTATTTATAGTCAGATGTTAGAGTCGTTCACTATCCTACCAAGTTATTAGAGTCACTTGGTGGTTGTCATCGGGATATTAGAATCGCTCGATGACCATTTTAATTTACCAAGATATTAGAGTCGCATTGTAGATTTCATCGGGATATTAGAATCGCTCGATGGCTGTTTTCTCTCACCAAGATATTAGAATCGCTTGGTGATTTTATCAAGATATTATATTCACTCAATAAACTCATTGGGATATTAGAGTTGCGCAATGACCCGTTGAGATATGAGAGTTGCTCAACAGTTTTTGGCCATCAGGATATTAGAGTTGCTTGATGAACACATTGGGATATTAGAGATGTCCATTGACCCGTTGAGATATTAGAGTCGCTTAATGGTTTTGTCACGTCATCATTTCATCAAGATATTAGAGTCCCCTGATGAACTTATTGGGATATTAGAGTTGCCAAAACCCAATCTCGGATCCAAAATCCAACCAATCTCGAGTCTAAAACCCAATCAACTTTGGGTCAAGAACCGAACCTATCCAATCTCAGGTCCAGAACTCAATCAACCTCGGGTTCAGAACCCAACAAATCCAGTCTCGGGTCAAGAACCCAAATCTAGTCTTGGGTCCAGAACCTAAATCCAATATCAGGACCAGAACCCAAACCAATTCAAGTTCATCAAAATCAAGATATTAGAGTTGCTTGGTGGTTTTCATTGGTCAGATGTCGGTACTCAATGATTTCTCACCATAGGGTATCCATCCTTTGGATTTCTATTAATTTGTCTCTGTGTTTTATTTTGCAGATGCTTTGTACAAAATTCAGAAGCCGTATTATTGCTTTTCACTCTCTTCTATTAAAGCCCCAGATTGCTCAAACAGGGAATAAACTGTAATTTTGGACTTAATCCAGTCCGACCCTAATTAAAAGGGAGTCAGATCAAGTATAAAAGTTTAAATCTGTCTGGAATAATTTTATAAGCTTAAAATGGTCTGGTACAATATTAAAATCCCAAGACAAGTCGGTCTAGGCTCAAATTTTATCGAATCGGCATGCCCGATTCTCCATAACCCTTGCCTGGGGTGAATTGGCATGGCCAATTTGCCACAGTCCACTAATCCTTATTAATTTCCTAATTGAGAGTGGACTTTGTCTTAACCATCAGATGAAGTATATTAGGGTTTTCATTTGCCTATAAATAACGAGGTTTTAATATTGAAACAAGCATCAACAATTATCAAGAAAACAACACGAATTAGCAATTAACCTAGCAGCAACACAGACACAACAATTAAACAAACAAGATAGTCTTTGGCCAAAATCAAAATTGGTGTAAGCAATTTAAAAAGGCTTGGATCAATATATCCAACCTTGGTGGAGCCTTCAAACACATGTTTAACTTGTAAAATATCATCACACTAGTTCGTTTATTCAATTTTGCTTCATCCAAATAATTCCAATACCTTATACTCATCATGTTTTAATTCATATTTGTTTCATTACAACATGTCTAGTGGCTTGTTTTTGTTGATTTCAAGTTTATAATAGGTTATTCATTCAACGTTAATCTTTGTCCAGTAGCCTAATTAGCCAACGTCCATTGTTTATTAATTTAAATCCACAGTAGCTTAAGATATAATTAAAACCTTAATCCAAACCTTAAAATCCTAATGCCTTAAATCCTAAACCCAAACCTTCTTCTTAAAACCTAAATCCCAAAATCTTAAAAACCCTAATTTCACCCAAAAACCCTAATATTATCCAAAACCCTAAATCCAAATACCAATACCTTAATTTCCCAAACACCAATCTCAAAACCCTAATTTTCATATCCAAAGCCCTAATTTCCAAATTAAGACCCTAAAACTATATTGTTAACTTTATAAACCCTAAATTTAATAAGTAAATTCCAATTTTGTATTTTTAATGCTTTAAACCCCCAGTTTTAATTATTTAATTTGTTACATATTTTTATGATGGTTGATTTATTTTATTTGGTTATAATGGAATTTTTGTTTTTATTTAAATGGTTTAGTTTATTTGGTTAATTATTTATTCGGATTTTAAAGTTGTAAAAGACATGTTTTCATGTTGTGGGTGCCTTACCTATTTAATTTGTTTATTTTATTTTATTTTATTTATATTTAGGGACCAATATAAGGAGCATGTTTTCATAAATTGATGGGTGTTCCATTTTATTTACTTATTTTTTTGGACATTGGACTTGGTTGTAAAGGTATGTTTTCATTCTCGGATAGGTGCCCATTTATTATTTTGTTTGAACTTATTTAATTCTAATATAATGATTATTTATTCTAATGTTTACATATAGTATGGATAATTTTTATAATATTTAAGAATTTAATAATATATAGACATGAAGGAAGCCGGTTCTAATGAACCGGGAGTTATGGGGGTGTTGGGTTATTCTCACATTTTCTATATGTACCCAACTTTTCGAACTCATTAGGGGGTTGAAGATTCTTTAGGAATTGATTCATCTATCCCTTTTCATTTTTTCGGTCCGTCTGACCGGCGACTCCATTTTTTTTGAATTTAAGTCCGTGTTCTCTAAGACCCTAAGTCTAACAGTGTCGAAATTATAATAACCATTCCACATGAGATTGAGGCGAAAATTTCCGTTTAGAGGTTCTTAAATATATTCTATATATATTTGAATTAAATAAAAATTAATAAAGTATATAAACTATATATATGTGTATATTAAAAAAAATATACAAAACTCCATTCTAAGAAAAAATATATAGCTATACTAAACTAGCTAGCCTTCCAGCTGTACCCTAATGTTGATTTATGCCATTCACCGTTTGATTTATATAAGTATATTGTAGTTTTATTAATTTTCATACAAATTATTATTTCATTTTTTATATTTAACAAAATCAATGAAATTATGTTTTTTGGAAATTATTCCATCGGTGTTAAAGTGATAAATATATCTAATATTAAAATAAAAATATAATGAAATATATATAAATTTTTTATTTTAATAAAAATAAATAATTTTAATACTTATAACATAAGAATTATATTTATTAATTTAAAATGGAAGTAGTAATTAAATAATTATTTCTTTCTTTCAACTAAATAGACTTCTTCATATATTGTTCAATAAATTTTGTTAAAAAAAAAATATTAATCCTTCTATCTCTCTCATCTTTCTTTTCCCGTCTTTCATCAGTCATTATCAACCACAACCACCATCTTCATCATCGAGAAATGGCATCCAGTTTCATGTTCAATTGCTTGAATTGCTTCAATTCCTTTCCTTTCATTATTTCTCTCGACTGTTATTTCTGAACTTGCCTTTACCAAAACTAATCAATAATAATTTGACCATTTCTCTTGTCTCTTACAACTCCATTATTGACGATAAAAAAGAAAAACAAAAGCAGTTGCAGGAAGCTTTTAAGTTTTGCCCCTTCACTGTGGCAATCGTTGCCTTTGTTATAAATATTAATTCATGCGTAATGTTCATAGCGATGAAATTTACCAGTGAAGGATACAAGATATTTGGCTTACTACCAGAGCATGTGTTGTTTAAAGGAGAACGGACGGTAAGTTCATGAATATGAAATTGGAGAGCTCATTTTTATATTAATCAATAACAAACTTTGTATTCAATATGAGAATTTATTCTCATATATATACTTAATAGCCCTCTCAAATGGCAACTAGATAAAGAAATTTTATAAGTATAAGGGACACCCATGCTAAGCGAAAATATTAAAAATCCGAAGGACAATTCGTACCAAATAAAAAATAATTATTTAAAAGCTTGTTATTGGATGAAAAAAATTCACCATGAGTTAAGAATAAATTCTTAAAGCTCATCACTGGGCAAACAATGAAAGAAATTCACCATAGAACAATAATAAATTTTGAAAGTAATTAAAATCTCAGTTTAAATTTATGAAAAATGGAGTTATAAGAATTAATTTTTGCTTTGATACCATGATAAATTTCTTAATATAAATTTGATATTTGAGATAATTAACCTTAAAATTTAGCTATTAAAATTTGAGAGCTTATTTTTATATTAATCATATATATATTTTTTACTTGATCAGTTTCGTATATATTCTTATTAGAATCGATTATTTACTAAATATCTTTTTCTTCCTTCATTTTGGCTTTTCTAATCCATTGATTTTTTATTTATTTTTTATATGATGTAATTGAAAAATCTATTGTAAACAGTAAAATAGGGTCATTTTAGCTTTTTAAAGTGTTTTTAGTGAAGGAAAGGACTAAAATGTTGAAATAAGAAAAATACATGAAAAAGTGATATCTCAAAAAGAAGAAACAGCAAAAATAGAAATTCGCCATTCCTTTTAAACATGTGAATTTTTTTTAAGATAGAATCTAGGAGTGTGTAAATTTATCATATCCGACCGAACTAAATATATTTTAGTCAGATTTAGTCAATTTATATTATATAAATGGATGAAATCGGATTTATATTTTTAAAAAAATTTGAGTTTGGTCAGTCGGTCGATTAAGTTAGGGTAATTTGTTTTCGTTTTAACTTGAATCCGACTGACTCTTATATATTTATATATAAATATATGTATTATTTTATTTTATCATATAAATATATGTATTTTTATTTTATTTTACTAACCCGATCAGAACATACCTGACCCGACAATACTAAAATAAAATAGTAATAAATTCGAATATAAAGCTCTAATATTAAATACTGACCTGTTAAAAACTGACCAATATGACCGAACCCGAAATTAATTCTGTTGGGTCAAAATTTTAAAAAAATTAAGCGGTATCAGTTTGATTTTTTTTACTTCTTAGTCAGGTTAAAAAATTACTCCAACCCGACCGAACTCAACTTGTGCACACTCTTAATAATATTTATCATACAATAAACATAATATTTTAAAATAATGATGATGATAACGACGACGACGACGACGATGTTAAAAAATTCACACATTCAATTCAAAAAAAAATTGCACACACACTCTTCACAACACCTCTCTTTAAATAATAAATTCAGATATCGATTTTTTATTTTCTAATGTAATATTCAAAAAAGTAGTACTGGACCTAATAAATTAAATGAGTAAGAAATAAGAAGGAATAGTAGTAAGCGCTGGGTCAAGGTTTGGCAGTCTGATCCGATAGACATTTGATTCTACCTACTACGATTGGATTGGGTTATACCTGATATGTAATTATAGTTAGTGTACGGTATATATTAGAAAAAGTATATCCGAGATGGGTTTGGATTGGATCCAGATTATGCATATCCGAATCCGATTCGATTATATAAATATATAACCTTGACGATATTGATGATGATATTGCTAATGATTCAAATGTAGTGTTTGAACTTTAAGGATGATAACTAAATAATTATGAAATGGATGGTTGAATAAGATTATAATGCTTATGGATTTTAAAGTCAATGTATTATGCTAATATTTTGATGATACTATTGTTTATATTTTAATAGATATTTAAGCTAATAAAGTCGAATTTGATATCAATGTTTTCTTTAGTGAAGAAAGTTAATTACTGTAATTATATTTTTCATAGATTTTTTTATATTTAATTTTCATATACATGTATATTTTATAACTGTAGACCCTTATTTTTTTTATCAAGTTCAGTCTCACACTAATTATAAGGTCATTAAGTCAAATCTAAAGATTTAAAACAGTAAAAAATAATTTTTATAATTTTTATTATTTATTTTAATAACATAATATATAAAATAAAAAGAAATTATAAATATTTATATATAATATAATATTTATTTTAATAATAATAATATAAAATAAATAAATAAATAATAATAATAAATAAAATATCGGATGAATCGGCAAATGACACGCGACAGCGGCTGCGTGGCAAGCCAATTCTCTGCAGGCCCGAATTGCGAGCCCAGCAAAGCTCGCCCTCACCGAGCAACACGGTAGCCCATGCTAGTAGCCCATGCCAGCGTCCTCACAGCCCGTAGGCTTATGTGCCAGCGCGTTGGCCAATTTCGCCAAAACCTTAGTTAACTCGGAAGTTTTAATTTTTTTTTCTTAATCAAATAGGATTTTTTTAACTGCCTATAAATAAAAGGATTAAAAATGGTAAAAGGGACTTTTCTTGGCTGAGACTTTGGTTTTTTCAGAGACTTCTTTTGGGACTTAGACTTTTGAGGGATTATTTTTCTAAGACTTTGACTTTTGAAACAGGAGCAGTGATTGATAATTTAAAAAGAGAGAGCGAGCATCAAGGGATTTTTGGGACTTTTGAACTTGGAACGGAAAAAAAAAGAAAGCAATAAAAAAAACCTAGCAATCAAAAGAAAAATGAGAGAGAAGCTTCAAACGACAAAAGAACAACCTTATAAAGGTAGTAGCATACTGCCTTTATTTCTGCCCATCCAGAATTTAAGTTATTATGGTGGAGCCTTCAAACGGATGTACGATCTTCTAAACTCTTTAAAATCATAATAAGTTTTGTTTACTAATTATTATGAAGTTCATACCTGCGGTTTGGTTTAAATATGTCCAATAAATTATATTTGATAATACTGTTAATTTATATCCACTATGTCTTCATTGAATGTATTCAAAGCCATATCTCGTACTAGTATCAATATTAAAGAGTTCTTAGGGTTTATGCGATGATCAAATTTTTTATCAAAACCCTAAATCTTAATTTATCATTTTTAATTTTCCCAGTAGCTAAATCCTTTAAAAAAATATAAAATCTTAGTTTTTAAATCTAAACCCTTAAAACCCTATTTTAGATAGAAACTCTAATTCTCCAATAAAATCATACCATATAAACCGTTTACCTTTTGGGGGCGCTGCCCTCTTGATCTTCGCTTGCTAATCGACTGGCGGGACCGCCGTAAGCGCGACCCTCATCATCATGCCCTATATTTCTTTAATGGGTAATATTTAGATATTTTTTTGTCTTCTTTTTAATTATTCAATTATCTTTATATGTGTTATATTATTTTTCCTTGATGTACTCTTTTTTCTCAGATTTATATATATTTTTAAAAGATAATTATAAAAGACATATTTCCATCTAGTGCGGCTGTCTTATTTATTTAGTTTATATAATTCAATTTGTTTAAAGACTTTGAGATAATTGTAAGAGACATATTTTTACCTTTGTGTGAGTGTTCTATTTTATTTTATTTTTTTTGTGAACATTTAAAGATTGTAAGAGTATGTTTTCATCTAAAGATGAATACCCATATTTTTTTATAATGTGTGATTTTATCTTGTTTTATAATGAATTTATCTTATTAATAAATTGTATGTAGTATGGATGATATTATAATATTTAAGAATTCAATAAAGACCTAAAAAGAAGGCCGGTTCTAATGAACTGGACGCTGTGGGGGTGCTGGGTCATTCTCACCTTCCCCACGCGTACCCAAATTTTCGAACCCAATAGGGGGTTAGGGATTCCTTAAGAATCGAGTCATCCACCCTTTTCTTTTTTTCAGTCATCCGGGTGGAGACTTTATTTTTTTCGGGTTTAGGCCGTGTTCTCTAAGGCCCTGAGCCTAACATGTCGAAGTCGCAAGAATCATTCCATATGAGAGTAGGGGCAAAAATTTTCGCTCACAGTGGCGACTACACTGGGGATAAGAGAAATTGATTTCGTTGATCTTTATATTATTTTATTCTTTCTTATTATGGTATTGTTCATTGTATCATTTAGATTACATTATGTGTATGAGTTAGGACGCCCATGTAACCTGTGTTATATTATGGAGATCGAGTATGACATAATCACTCATAGCCTTGTACCTATTGGTATATACTTGTTTTGGAAGTCTAAACTTTTCAACTCAAAGACTGAAGCTTATGTAATTACCCTAGTTATTTTCCTTAAGTTTTAACCTCAAATGCTTATTGTTTGACTATGATTGATATATCTTGGTTTAAACCATGACTTATTTGATTTGTTTTTTTTTTAATATGACCTACCTATGTTGCAAGCTCAAAATAGTTTTATTCTTTTAAGCCCAAAAGACCAAAATTATTTTTAAAACTTTTCAAGATAGTTTTTGGACATAAAACCTTTTAAGATGGGTTAAAAATCTTTTTCCTCATGACCTAAGTACAAAGTTTAAAATTTATTTTTAAATAAATCTTTTTACAATGGGCTTTCAAACAAAACTATTTTTGCATTTCATCCAAGTAAAAACTTTTTTCTTTAATGAGCTCATAACTATTTAAGTCAATTATGAAATACTAAAAATCAATTGTGAGCCTAGTTTATGCCAAGAACTATTAATCATTGGCTTATTTTTTACATGAACCACTAGTTACTTTTTCAAATAAGAAATCTATTATGATAAACTTCTTAATTTAGTTTTAATCCAATATAGCATAAAAACTGTTTTAATTGAGATTCAATGGATTAAAACCTAATTAATGAGAATTATCATGAACTGACTTCTATATTAGAAGATGCAACTATTGGTTAAACCGCCCAAGGAAATTTTTAGAAAATCATGTTGATATTTTTGTTGACTATATAACTAGGAAAAGAGACTCACCATTCGTGTGTGGAAGATATAAAGTTGGAAGGTTCGCTCTTACTCTTTTGGTTTGTTTGTTTATTGCTTTTACATACATGCATACACGCACTGCATAATATGTCATTGATCCTTTCTGGCTCACAGACCTGGAGTATAGCAGTTCAAGAGCGTACGACAACCCAACCTATGCCAATGATGTAGAATCCAACGGTGACTCAATTAGCTTCTCACCAAGGGCAATGTACCCCGAACACCTTCAACGCTAAGATGGAAGAACTGAAGGAGGCTCTGGCTGAGACCATGAAGAGCCAACTAGCTGCACTTTTAGGGAATACTGCCGAGACATCTGCCAGCACTAAGAAGCCAAAGGACAAAGGGAAGGCTAAGGTTGGCGAAGTAGCCTCTGATGATGACAAAGTAATGATTGATGATGATGACTGGGCTCAATCCTTTCAAGATTTGCAAGATAAGAGGAAAGAGCCGAAGGTTGTAGAAAGATTAGCCGTGGAAAAGACTGAAACTTCAGATGTTGAGAAACCAATTGCTGATTTGGAGAAGAAATTCAAAAAGAAGCTGAAAGCCGATGAGATGTCAAAAATAGACAAGTTGTTCGAACAAGATGAGGAGGTCTCTTATAAGTTCAAGCCTTCCTTCGCTAGATACAATGGTACAAAAAATCCTCACTTGTATGTTAAGCAGTACATCACTGCCATGCAGTTTGCCCGAGCTACTAAGGCTCAAACTTTAAGGTATTTGTCCAAAATTGATTCAACACCTTAGAGAATAGTACCTAAAAAGATTGGAATATGTTGCACAAAGCTTTCATTTAGCAGTATGGGTACAATGTCAAGCTAAAAGTTACCCTAACGGAGGTGGAGACTATCAGGCAAAAACAAAATGAAAGTCTTATTTATTATGTAAAGAGATGGAGAAATAATACTGCACTTCTCAAAAGGAAGCCTGATGAATCGGACCAAATCAGGATGATAGTCAGAGGCGTCTTGTCCAACCTTCATGAGAGACTGTCTCACACCCTTATAAGGGATTTCAAAATCTTCTTTAAGCTGGCTTGCAAATAGAAGAGTGAAAAAGAGAGAAGAACCATTTTTTTGCAAAATAAAATTATCAGTCTGGCAATCAAAGTATATATAAGAAAGTCAATGTTAATACAATTGGTCAAAGAAATAGAAAGCAGTTTTCATAATTGAAAAAACCTCTGTCTTAGGTTTTCAACAAGTTACAGAAAGAGGGGTTGTTACAACCATTGGCTCTTCGACCCTTGCTGAATTCTTTACCCCCAAAATTTGATACTTAAGCCTTTTGTCAATTTCATCACACACAAGGACACAAGACAGAAAAATGCTTGCAACTAAAATATAAGATCCAAAATTTGATTAATAGTGAAAAGTTGCCTGAACATAACAAGCCCAATACCAAAAGCAATCATTTGCCTGAATTTGGAAGAATGCCACCACCAGTAACCTTCATGGTAGAAAGAGAATTTGAAAAATATTTTGTCTTATCCTCTTTTCAAGATAAGAGTACTTATGATGTGAAGAGAGAAGAAACTCAATAAACTTTTCTTAGCCTGAATGTTGCTCTTCTATTTTATTTTATTTTAATATTTACTTGGAACAATTATATTTTTCAGATTATGTTTGTTCGAATAAATTATTTTTATTAAATTTTTCATGGTCTTTATTCATTTTGGTGCTCAACCAATGACGAATCTAGCTTGATAATCATAAATTAATATATCAATGCATCATGATTTGAATGACTTTATTAGGTGAGGGAATTATTCTATAACATTGAGCTGTGTATGCTTACTTAGAGAGGGCTTCTGCATAAATAACTTTTGTCTAGGTCCTAGTCAATCTTAGATTATGCTTTGACAAACTTTTGAGGAAAAATTAAACTCTGCTTATTTTAGGGAGAGATGATCTAGGCATTATTTGATAAGGCAATAACTAGTATTCATCCAATTAAATATCAATCTCTAGTTGTCCCTTTAAGCCTTCATAAGATTTCAACTTTCTCTTTATTGGCTTATAAGTCCAATGACCTACCTTGAGCTGTTGTTACATTTTTTGCAAGTCTTATGATCACTAAGGTGAAGAGGCAGGAAGATTAAAAAAATGAATGCATAGTCAAGACCATAAGGATAGTTGATGTTCTCAAGACCATAAGGGTAGTTGAAGTTCACCTGATACTAGACCTAATATCTCCAATTTATTAAGATGACATCAGGGCAACAAATAATTTACCCTTGTTGAAGCAAACTCACTCTACTCCACTCATCTATATTCAGAATCATAGAATGATACAAACAGAATAATCTTCTTAGAGTTGGACCCAAAAACAAAAAAAACAAAACAAAACAAAACAAAAAAAAGCAAAACAAAAAGAGGAAAAAACAAAAAATAAAAAAATGGGTCATGAGTTTGTGCAAAAGCAAAAGACAAAAATGAAGATCGTTCTAATCAGTTCCATATTTCTTCCAAGGAGATAAAAGAAAATTGGAGTCTAGCAAGATTGCTCTCAACTGTCTATGGCTCCAACAGAAGATTTTAGTGTGAAGGTTTGTCAGCAATGCCACATCAGCTCCAATCTCAAAATGGCATTCACTTAAACTATATTCCTTATAGACCTCGTTTCAAGCCTATTAAAGACATGTTGATCTCTCTTAGTAGGTAGAGTCTATTAGTGGAGATAATTTGAATAAGTATGTATATGAGATAGATAATATTTAAACTTAATGAGACTTTTGGCCAAGTAATGTGTATGTGCCCATCTGAAGTATAACAGTTCTTGCTCAAATAGAAATAATTTCTGAGTTTAGTACGGAAACTAGGGTTATGATATAATGAATGTGTTAAATTGAAAAAGTCGAGTCCTGAGGTAAATTGATATTGATTTGGCAAAGCCAACATTTGATTTCAAAATCAAAATTTAAAATTCAAAAAATTAAATAAAAAAATAAAAAAATTTATTGCATAAACCTTCAAGTTAAGAAAAGTATGTTACATCGTCGAATCTTGAAAGACACATTGGGAAAAATAAAAGATTATTGACAAGGTTATGAAGAAGCTACCAATTGACGTGCTAAATCATAGTTTGAAATGGACGTATCCCTGACTATGTTGCTTGGGCCTCCACTACTCATGATTTCATCTTGGAAGATAAAAGCCATAAATGCGAAGCCTTTTGTCATTCCAATGCAAGACCTAAAGGAACATCTGGAAGAAACCAATAAAAATACTTCAGCTGATCACCTCAATTTATGAGTCAATGAAACCACTGTAAGTATTATTCATGTTTATCATGTATACATGAGCATATCATAATGCATTTTGTTGTATTGTCTATTCTTTGTCAAAGTAAACAACAAATACTTTATGAAGCAAAGATGAAGCGGATATGGAATCAGGGAGCATGGAAGGCTCATTGCTTGAGGAAGCTCCAATTATTTTGTAAAAGAAGAAATGTATGCTTGTGCGAGGAACTAGACAGCACAAATATCAATATGAGCCTGCATGGAAAAAATCATTGGTTTGAGCCTATACAAGGGGGCAAAGTTTCTCCTCTCAATTTCTTGAGTTTATACGTGTATAAAATATTTTCAGACTCACTTTCAATATTTTACCATGCATGAGACAATGAGAAGATATAAGAGCCAGCTAAAAAATAGCTGAATTTTTTTGCAAAAGAAAAAAAATAAAAAGAATGGAACAAGAAGAAGATTAGAACTCTCAAAAAAATAAGTTGCAAAAGTCAAAAGATCAGTCCAGCTAGAAAAGCTGAAGTCAGGATAAAGACCCGATCTCTAATGGATAAATATCTATGTTTTAAGGGTAAAGACCTGATCTCCAATGGATAAAGATCCATGTTTTAAGGTAAAAACTCAATCTCCAATGGATAAAAATTAATGTTTTAAGGGTAAAGACCCGATCTCCAATGGATAAAGATCTATATTTTAAGGGTAAATATCAGGTTTCCAATAGATAAAGATCCATCTTTGAAGGGTAAAGACTCGATCTCTAATGGATAAAGATCCATATTTTAAGGGTAAAGACCTGATTTTCAATTGATAAAGATCCATTTTGAAGGGTAAATACCCGATCTCCAATGGATAAAGATCCATTTTTTTGTGAAAAAAACCCATAATCTATTAAAGAATGGAATAGCTGGTTTAAAAAAATCAGAATTCTCAACTGATAAAAGGTCAGTCAAATCCAGTTTTGGGTCGAGAACATAAAATTCAGTTTCGGATCGAGAACCCAAATCCAGTTCATCTTTCATAAAAACATAAATTTTAATATATCTTTTATAAAGATGTAGAAAAGATGAATGAAAAATGAAAGGTGAAATAAGTTGATTGAGTTTGTTAAACTTATTTAAATTAAGCTCGAATTCAAGCTCGAGATACATGATATATGAGCTGGCTCTATACAAGTTCGGACTCGACTCGAGCTCGATTCGAGGTCGAGTTCAAACTCGACTATTTTATAGCGAGTCAAGCTTGAGCTTTCCAAAGCTCGGCTCTACTCGGCTCGATTACAACCCTATCTTTTAGTATACATTTGGTAGAGTTTCCTATCCTTCAGTGCAAGTTAAGTAGTATTTACTTGCTAATATGGTAGGAGCCATTTGGCCCAAATAAGGTTATTGTAAATTGGGTCTAAATCCCTCCTTGTTAATAAAAGAAAATTTATAATTTTTTTTAATTTTAGAATAATAATTTAAAGTATTTAAAAATCTTAATAGTCTTCTTTTTCTTTTTCTTTTTTTTGAATTATGTTATTTGAGCCATCACCAACTAAATATTGATTTTTTTTCTTTGTATTATTTAGTTTTCCAAAAAAATTCTATATATTTCTAAAGATGTTTTAGAATTTTGAAAGTTTTAGAGTTAAATATTTTTTTTTTGAAATTTATTAATATTAATATTCAAGCAATTAGATTTGTTTAAAGAGATAAGAGTTGATTTGATCCCGTAAAATAGCTACCAAGTAGAACGTTTTTCTGCTGATTTATCAATTCTAATGCATTACCGACATAATTCAAAATTATTGAAAAAAAGTTCAAGTCTATCTTGTTTTGGTATTTTATATTTTATATTTTATTTTTAAATTAAAATATATTCTTAAGCATGTGAATGAAAAATTCATATTTTTCACTATGAAAATATTATTTTTTTTTCTAAAAAAAAATAATATTTTCATAGTAATTTGAAAAAGTGAAATATACTTTATTATATCAACAGAATTTTTAAATTTTTAAAATTAAATAAATTATTTAAATTTGTGTGAATTTTCTAAATTACTACTAATCAACTCAATAAATCAATTAATTTAATTTATAAAAATAAAAAACTCAATTTATTTCAATTAAAATTTAAAAATTAATTAATAATATATATGATATAGTAAATTTAAAGATTAATATGGCATCTTTACTTTTTTTAGTTTATTAAAATTTTTATTACAATAATAAATTTAAAGGAAAATTACAATTACAATTAAATTTTAAAATAAAAATAGACAAGACTTAAACTAAATTTATTTGAAATAGTTAGTTTGGATGCTCTCCTCTTCTGGTCGTCCCACTGAAACGCCCACGCCCATGCGTAACCATAAGAAAACAATGAACGATTTTACGTATGTATGGGGACCGAAAGCTCTGCCATCGTCACATCTATTCAGCCATATGCTTAACCAGATGCGTATTAACATCGCCCAACTTGCCCACTTCTAAATCTCTTACCATTTTTCTTTTTTTTTTTTTCTTCTTTGAAGACGACGCCGAATTGTTCTATCAAACAACCTTACCAATAAAACAAAACAAAGTTGCCTAATTGGCTATTCGACAAATTTACATTTTTCACATTACATTTTACTCTCTCTACTCTCAGCTCTTTTATTAGTTCTGACTTCTGATGATGATGACATTATCCACAATTTGTTTATATATATATATATATATATATATATTAAAAAAAACTGAAACATAGTATCTCAATACTCACGTGGCAAAACGTGAAAATAATATTATTATCGTTATGAAATTGATGGATCATCTCTCATGTTGTGTCATTTTCTATTATTTAAATATAGCTAATTCGTCCAGAAAGGAGAATTAAATAATAAATAAATATGCGTTTCTTTTTTAATTTATATATAGATATTATTCTTATTAGATTATGCTCAATTTATATAAATATATTAAAATTTTCTTTTTAAAATGAAAAATTTAAGAATCTTAAAGGTTTGCTTGGATAATAATTTGTCATAAGATACAACATGGTTTAGTTTTGTATAATAATCTCATAATTTATAAATCATAAATTTTAAAAAGTTTTTAAAATTAATAATTTAATCGTTTTCCATTATTTTAAAAATTTTATATATTGAAAATGAGCTCAATAAATTATCTAAATATCCTTACAATTTATTTTTATCTTCTTAACTTATTAAAATTTTACAAAAAAAAAACCAAATAAAGAAATTTATTTAACTATATTATATTATACCTAGATCTCGTCATATATAGTTTGAGTTGTTAGTCTTAATTAATGAAGAAAATTATAAATTCATATATTGAAACTTCAAAAACTTCAACATTTTTCAAATTCTGACTTGGACGGAAGAGATTTTTTTTATTAGCTTAATGTCAACTACAATGTCTGAAAATTCTAACTTGTCTTTATTTTTCTAGATTTTCATATATATTTTCCTTTCCTAATTTGAAAATAGAATTGCCATCAGTTTATTAATGGACTACATCACATATCCATATTTTTTCCGATTTCTTTCTCATCTATTATTTAATTTTTATATATTTTTTAAAATTTTATTTGTTTTTAGTCACAAAAATAATTAAGATCAATATATATATATATGTGAAATTTAATGTTTGCTTTTATTTTTGTATATTTTTTTTTGCTTTCGAGTGGAAGTTTCTTTAAGTTTTTATTATGAAGTTTTATTATTTTTTATTTAAAAATTATGCATCCTTTTTAAATAGATATTTCTTTTTCTCTAATGGTCATTGTTTATTTTTCTCAAATAAAGGTATATCATTCTAGTACAAAAAATGATAGAATGAGTGTTCTATTAAAAATCAGATTGCTCATAGTATATTATTATTATTTATTTTTTGTACCAAAAAAATTCAGAGAGATATAATAACTTCATTTTTTATATATTTTTTAAAATTATATGATTTTATTTATATTTTAAATATAAATTTTTTAATTTTTTAATAAAAATTTATTTTGCGTTAAAAATTCAGACTTGGACTATAGCTAGATCTAATTCTATATTAGCTTTCTAGTCATAATAAAAAAACACTAATAATAATATACTCCATCCATTTATAAATATAAGTCATTTTAAAGTTATAAATTTTATTCACAAATAATTATCATTCTATAAAAATAAAAATTATTTTATAACCTTTATTCTAGATTTACTCCCCTACAATTCTCCAAAAAAAAATAATAAATTTAAAACTTTAATCTTCTCAAGTTTCTACAATTTTAAATAAGTAATAAATTAAAGAAGAATAATAATTCAGCTGTTAGATAAAATAGATTATTACTTAATTTTTTAATTGTTATACAAAAATTTTAAAATGACATATATTTATATTCGGAGAGAGTATTATACATGCCATAAAATAACATAAATTTTTGAGTTAATTATGCCAATAGTCCATATTTTTTTGTATCAAAATCCAATTAAAATCCATAAACTTTCTTTTATAAAAATAAAATTTATAATTTTTTAATTTTATCATAATAAAATATTTGAGACCATTTTATATCAACCATAATATAACATAATAATAAGATATTATAACATGGCAAAAAAATATAAAAGAGAAATTCAATTTCACCTCATTTAACACTTGTATATTGATAATTAAAGGCAAAATAAGTAATTTTAGATTTATTAAAAATATAAATTTTAGGCTTGCTAAAAATAATATAGATAGAAATTGAGATGTAATTGTAATTTTTTTATTATATAATAATTTGTGACTGTCACATCATATTTTTATTATTAAAAATAATTTTAAAAATTTTATAAAGGTAAAATTAAAAATTTTATAATTTTATTTTTATAAAATAAAGTTTAAAAATTTTAATAAGACAAAAACTAAAGACTAAGTAATGCTGATATAATTATCCATATATTTCTACATCTTACAAACAAAACATAAATGTGCTGTAAAATGTAAAAATACCACAGTAGATTAGTTTCACGTGCTTATGATATGATATATAGAAAATAATTTATCAAAGAAAAGATTCCAAAAGAAATTAAATTCCAACGGTCCAGATTATTCCAATGTACGAATCCCGAATATTAACACCTGAGCCGTACCCGGTTCCCAGTCCACCAATTCTCTCTCTCCCTCTCCGTCTACAGTCCTAAACTGCTATTTTATTCAGTTCTGTGTGATTCCTTTCCCTTTCAGCTCTCTCACTCTCTATTCAAATGGTCAGTGACTCACCAAGTGCAGAACCAGGATTTATAGGTGAATTTATAAATCGAATAAATTACAGATAAATTATTATTTTGATAAATTATATATATATATATATTTTTGCGATATTTTAAGTAAAATATTTAAATTAATTATTTTTTAATAAATTTATGTGATAGATTATATATAAAAAAATATTTTAGTTTTTAGATATAATATGGATTTATAATGTAGTTAGATTTTATGAAGAATTGTGAACCTGAATTTCAATATGTTGACTATTTTTGAGTAAAAATATATACTAAAGCAGTGTTAATAAAACTCAAAAAATATTTTAAAGAAGTGTTGATAAAAATTGAGAAAAGTGTTTTGCAATAAAGAATAAAAAAGGACATTTAGTACTATATAGCTCAAGCCTTGGAGGCGTATAAATTGCGTGCAAATTTAGCTTACTTGTTTGAAAAAATATTTATATATATATACACTTCTGTAATATATATTCTAATAATTAAAATAACATTTCAAATGAGACACTTTTATTAAAAAAAAAAATAGACATCTCACGTGGTTAAAATATTAAATTTTTAAATCTGAAAATTAAAGTCGAATAAAATAAGTAAATTCCGAAAAGTCTTACCCTTTTTTTTTTCGATACCGAAAATTCGCAGACGTTTCCTCGAAATTTCTCTCAGATTCTCTACAAAATCTTATTTGGAATTTTCTCTTTGAGGTATCGAATTCTCTTTCCCGCCTGTCTCTTTTTTTTTTCCTCTCTATTTTCATTAAAGATAAAGCTTTTTTCTTTTTTCTTTCTTCTTTTTCTTATTCTCTCTTTATTTCACTCTTTCGAATTTCAAATTTTTCGTTTTCGATCATCGAATAAGTCTCTGTTTGGTATGATACAATATACTATACTGAACTGCTTACGTGCTTACTTTGTTACTATATCTTCCTTTTTTATTTACTGTTCTTTTTTGTCTGTTTGTTTTCTGATTAAAGAAAGTTTGCAAATTGTAAACTGCAATTATTTTTCCTCAAATTATTGCATGCAGTTTGATCTTTGTTTCCCTGAAAGCAACGAGGTGAAGATGCAAACTAGGTTCATTGAGAGATCAACTAGTATGGCCAGAGAAAAGAGAGAAATCGATTCTAGTTCTGGTGATGAAGGCCAGCCTGATAGAAAACGCCCCGCTTTAGCTAGGTTATTTTTTTATTTTATTTTTTTTCTATTAATACTCCTTTTTTGACTTGGGTCTTTACTCATTTATGTATGTTGGGGGCATTTTTCTATAAAATATTTACTAAATTTGCTCTCTTAGAAATAAATGTTGGTAGGTTTAAAATGAGATAAAAATTGACTTGACCAACCTTTTATATTTTGAGTTGGTTTGCGAAAGCAAAACAAAGTAGAATGTGTTTTTCTTGTGGAGTTTGATACTAACCTGCTGATTCTGTAGCTGGGTTCTGGGACATGAATGTTGGTGGTGCTAGTAAATATCTTTTGAATATACTGGAGAATTACTTATTTTTGTTGAATTATTTTATACTTTTGTATTATCTTGTTTTAGTTGGACAGAATATCTTTCTTTGAGGTTTGTGAGAGTCAAGGTGCTAAAGTTTAATCCATTCTTATTATGCTTGCTGTGATAATTTCCTGGTGCAGAAAAAGGCATTTTTATTTGCAGTTCTGTGAGATGGCTGATTATTCTTGTGTTACACCTTTCAAAAGGCTAATTGTTAAACAACCCTCACCTGACTTTATAAACATCTCTTCCTTCTTGCTTGAGGAGAGTTCACTAAATGTAGTTTTGACTCCAAATAGTTGTGTTTCTTAAGGTTAAGCTTTTTTATTTTTTGAAAATTAGTTCAAAATCCTCTGCATGTCTCAATTTTGTTGCAGTGTAATTGTTGAAGCTCTCAAGGTAGATAGTCTGCAGAAAGTTTGTTCATCATTGGAGCCTATTATTCGGAGAGTTGTAAGATAAACTACATCCTTTTTCTGTTCTTAACCTCTTGAAGGATTCAGACTGCCCTTTTTTCTGAAAAAAAAAAATTTCTCTAATCGCAATATCTCAAAAGACTCATCGCACTTGTTTTTCAACCTGTCAATTATTAGCCAAGACTTTTTTTTTTTTAAATTCTGTGGATCTTTTCTCATTTTTTTTAAAAAAATTATGCAATGGAAATTTGATAAACGAAAGTCAACAGGTTTTGCTTAGGACTGTGATTCTTCTTTCATGAGCATGAATGAGAATGTCCTTTAATGACTTAAGCATTTCATGCATAATTATGCTTTGGAAATATTTTTAATTTTATCTGTCTTGAATGACGAGCAGGTTAGTGAAGAAGTGGAGCGTGCTCTAGCAAAATTAGGCTCTTCCAAACTTACCGGAAGGTATCCGACATTTTTCTCTGCTTGTTAAATATGCTACTCAACAGATAGTTTTGTGCCTTCAACATACACCAGTAACTTGAAAGTTTTTGTTTGTGTTCGATTACTGGACATTCAGACAATGCTAAACTTCTACTGCAACAGGATTGTGTGTGTGTGTTTTTTTCATATTCAATTACTGGACATTCAGTCCAACTTAATCAGATCTGGTTTTGATCTGTAAGTCGGAATTATTGTCCTTGACATCATTTCATGATGACTACCGGATAAAATCTACCGTGGTGTACTGCAATTGACTTCTATTATTTGACATCATTGCTTTATGTTTTTGTTATGCTCATGGTTGCATTTTTCAAAAGATTTCTTTCAGTGACTAGAATGTATGAGGGATAGACAGAGCATTTTTTTGCCACATATGTCACAATGGCATGTTCTGGTCATCATTATTATTGTGCTTAATTGGAGTTCAGTACCTCAGTTTGCATTTTGCATAGCTTGAATCAGTTGAATGAATGGCATTTTCTTCCTGTTACATGCTGTTCTATATTTTAATCAGTTGAACTCTGTTGACTCCACCTCATTTTCAGTCACATTATGAAATCTCCTGCAACTAATTTTTTTTGCCAAGAATGGCGCTTGGCTCTCTTAGCCAGCCTAAAGGATATCCTTGCTCCCCTTTGTCAGTCTTTTTTCTGTTAATCAGAGGGAATTGCAGTTTGTAGATTTGAATTCATTGTCTGCCTCTGTATCACTAATTTCTTTCTCTAACGGTTGAGAAAATGCAGATCTTCTCCCAAATGTATAGGAGGGCCTGATGGAAGAAACTTGCAGCTTCAATTCAGGTCCAGGTTGTCCCTCCCTCTCTTTACTGGCAGGAGAGTAGAAGGGGAGCAGGGTGCTGCAGTCCATATTGTGTTGTTTGATGCAAATACAGGCCATGTTGTCACATCAGGTCCTGAATCCTCAGTGAAATTGGATGTTGTTGTTCTTGAAGGCGATTTTAATGATGAAGATGATGATAACTGGAGTCAAGAGGAATTTGATTCTCATATAGTTAAAGAGCGTGAGGGCAAGAGACCACTTCTAACTGGGGATCTGCAAGTAACACTGAAAGAAGGTGTAGGAACTCTAGGTGAGCTGACATTTACTGACAATTCAAGCTGGATAAGAAGCAGGAAGTTCAGGCTAGGATTGAAGGTTGCCTCAGGCTATTGTGAAGGAGTTCGAATTCGTGAAGCAAAAACTGATGCCTTCACTGTCAAGGATCACCGAGGAGAATGTGAGCTCATAATTACTTGCTTCTACCTCTGAACTAGATTTCATGGTTGTACCTTTTTGCTGGTGCTCGTCTATCTGAAAGATTCTAAATTGTCTTTCCCTTTCCCCTGCCTTTTTTCCCTTTAATTTGTTTGACAGTATACAAGAAACACTATCCACCTGCACTAAATGATGAGATCTGGAGATTGGAGAAGATTGGCAAGGATGGATCTTTCCACAAGAGGCTGAATAAAGCTGGGATATTTACTGTTGAAGACTTCTTACGACTAGTAGTTAGAGACTCTCAAAGATTGCGGAATGTAATAATGTAATTTGGTTGTCAAATCTGAACAATAATTGATGTATTCTCATTTCTGATTTTTTTTTTTTACATCCATTTGTTGCAGATTCTTGGAAGTGGTATGTCAAATAAGATGTGGGATGTTCTTGTAGAGCATGCGAAAACTTGTGTTCTGAGTGGGAAACTTTATGTATACTATCCTGAAGATGCAAAGAATGTTGGTGTTGTTTTCAACAATATCTATGAGTTGAGTGGCTTAATTGCTAATGGACATTACTACTCAGCAGAATCTCTTTCTGACAACCAGAAGGTATGGATCCTGCACTTCCTGTTAGTTCTTGGTTAAACTTTTGATGGAATTTTATCGTTTCCCAATGATGCCATGTTCCCAAAGTTCCACTTCTATATACAAAAATTGGGCGCGATAGTGCTGAGAATTTTTTTTTTCAAATCTGACAAAAGGTTTTAAGGCCTTCATCTACCAAAAGAAATAGAGGGGCAAAAAAAAAAAAATGAACTCTGATAAATTTGTGAATTATTATCTCATGCAGGTCTATGTGGATGGACTGGTGAAAAAGGCATATGAGAATTGGATGCATGTTATAGAGTATGATGGCAAAACACTTCTAGACTTTAAGGAGAATCCGAACATTGCAGCTTCCCAAACTGACATTCCCACTGGTCAACAAGATTATGCGATCTCTTATGAACATCAGGTTGCTTTACCAACCCTATCAGTTCCTCCGTCTTCAGAGCAGCCTGCTATGGACTCAGGTCCAACAGTTGGAGGTACAGATCTCAAGTTCAGAATCATCATAGCGTGCTAGCATGTAGTTAATGGGGTTGATAGAGTCATGCATTTTAATGTATAGATTCTTCAATTCAGCATAAGCCTTGGTATTCCTCCCCATAAATGCTTTGGTGCCTATTTTACAGCATTTTTCATGCATTGTTAGTACCAAGTTTCTCCATATGTTTGGTTGCTGAATTTGTGAATCCTTGCTCTTGTCTCTCTAGGTTACAATGATAATTTGGGTGCAAGATTCTCAATGCAATCACAGAGTGGAAACCCCAGTGCACCTTTTCAATTTGATGCTGCTGCTTCATTACATCTACAAAATCCCATAGCCAGTACTTCACAACAGCCTCAGTTTCCAAGAAGTGAAAATGCACTGGCACTTGGCCCACCACAACCATTGACATCAAGTTTCCAAGGTGTTTATGCGCCAAACCTTACTTCTTATAGAGGAGCTGAGGACTTCTTACAAGAGGAGGAGATTCGAATGAGAAGTAATGAGATGCTTGAAAATGAAGATATGCAGCATCTACTTCGTATTTTCAACATGGGAGGTCAGGGTGTTAACTCATTTAATATAGCTGAAGATGGGTACCCTCACTTATCAGCCTACATGCCTGCTCCATCACCCAAATACAGCTTTGGTGATGATCAATCTCGTTCATCAGGCAAAGCTGTCATTGGATGGCTTAAGCTCAAGGCAGCACTTAGATGGGGCATCTTTATTAGGAAAAGGGCTGCGGAGAGGCGGGCTCAGCTTGTGGAGTTAGATGATCCTTAAATCACCTGTGAAGCAATACTGGCTGGGTTTTGGTGTTAGCAGGCTTCCTCTCCTGCCCAATTCCTAAATACTTGCTTGGTTTTCAGCTTGCATGGCTGTGTAGGGTCTTCCTGCTGTCCTTTGATTATAATCCTTGCATTTGGGGACCACAGTTGTTCTCTGTACAGTAAGCTTATATCATCTTCTACAGTTGCCTTCGTCCCAAGATGATATGCTTCATTGAGCATTCATGATTGTGAGCGTTGAAGATCAACTGAGTTCAAATGGTGGTATTTGCTATTGCGATGGAAGAAAGTTCAAAAATTCTCAGTGGGGCTTTTCCTGAAAGGGGAAAACTTAGCATGGGTCATTTTTTCATTTCTGCATAAGGAAGTTGTAGATAGGAGAGTTATGAGGCTAATTTTATCTGCGATACAATTAGCTAGAGTACATTCTGTCTTATCATTCTCCATTTCTGTTGTCTATTGAGGTCCTAGAATAACGAACAGCTTGTATTAATTGTTGCTTTGTAACATAATAATTTCTGGTGGTAGGGATGAAATTGCGCCATTGAACTTCAGAGTTTCTTAGAGGGTATCTATATATCAGCCTGGCAAAAACATTGCGTGTTTTAACATGTTTTCACCAAAAAAGGATTAAGATGATGGGCTTTTTAAAAAGTTGAGTGAAAATTAAAATTTTCACGGAAAGATCTCCATTTTGAATCCTGAATTATAGATGATACTCTTCCTTGTAAGGAACCTTGAGTATTACTTTCCTCTTCCATGGAAAGAGCTAAAAGGATTTCAACGGCAAGTCAAATGCCCCTTCTTACAGAACGAGATAAAATGGTATTTAGTACTCAACCCGTACCATTGAAAAAGAAGACTGACTTTGTGAAAGTAAAAAAAAAAGCTGCTCTTATTGCGTAGGCCGTTTAAAATTCCGATTTAAAAGTATTTTCCATTTTTTTTATTCTTTGTTTTAACAACTTTATTTATACCCAAGTGAATTCTGGCATTATCTATATCTATTTAATGTATCTTATATATTGTACTAAATAATTATTAATTATTAAATTAATTAGAAGAGATCCATTAAATTTGCAAGAACCCTTTTCTCTAAATTTTTCTCTATTCTCTCTCTAACAAAGCCCTTTTCACTTATTTTCTCCGTCCTAAATCTAGGGTTTCCACTAACATTTTAGATCTTCAATCTCTTTTATTTTCTGTATATATTTAATTTTTTCTTTTTTTTTTATGGACGGATTTGTTTTGCCCTCGGATCTGACCTTTATAAGAATTTTTTTGTAGATATGATAACTTACAAATGAAACAAACAAATAGCTCTAGAAAATCTCTTTAGCTTAGCCTTCCATACCATTTGATAATTTACAGTCCTATTCAAGATGAGGCTGCCGCTTTCAACAGTTTGAGGACTATGAAGATGATTAGACTCCAAATTACTGATGCCTAGATCATTCCTTTTCAGTAATTTGGAATAAACTTCTTCTACTGTGCCGCTCATTGATGAATCTGACACCTTTTATCCTCCTTTGGTTTATTATTAATCCTTTTGATGGTTTTATATCCGGATATATTATATCTTCTCTGGAAAGATTTTTGCATCTAATTTTAAGTGTTAAAAATCTTTTCTTTTAAATTGTATTTTCTTCTGTTCTAATGCAATATTCTTTACTGAAAAAAAAAGTAATTATTAATTATTTTAGTGATTTAGTATTAATAATTTGTTTAATATTTATATATATTTTTAAACATTCACCTAATCTAAGTATTGAACATAAATATCTAAATATCATAATTATTATTAAGACTATATACATAATCTGTTTCAATATTTAATAAGTAGATCTATGTGATATTTTTTAGCGTTCTAAATACATAGATATAGATAATTTCTAAGTGCCGTCAAAACTGAGAATGGGCAAGCCCTAGTTCCCATCCAGCTGACTTCCATTCTCGCATCTCCATTTCTTTTATCACACACCTCTTTTCACAAGTTATGTTACATCATCAGGTGTTGCGACCGATGCCTCAGTACATGCTTTTAATAATTGGTTTTAATAATGTTAGACTATGCCTGGTGTTATTTCTTTACCAAAGCTTGTAAACATCTAATCCTGAAAGTTTAACTTGATTGACTTGTATCTATTGGAAATAACAGAGCTGATACAGGAAATAAATACAGAATCCAGCCGAACTGATAAAATAAAACAGATTTGTAGGGCAGAGTGATTTTAAGTCACCAAGAAAGAGACATTCATTCTGTATCTGGAACTTCATCTTCATCCTCCTCCAAGATGTAAACCAAGGCACGCTTTCTTGCAGCAAAAACACAGGCTACGCCTCTAGATGCTGTTACAGAAATTTTCACAAAAATGTCACCAATTCTCCACTTCATGTCCATGGCAACATAAAATATATGCGACTTGGGACCAGGCAAAAACCGATTCTTGCATAACATAATACAGTTGATATAGGATTAAAAAAAATTGAAGGTTAATTCAAGTAAACAACATGAGGCCACTTTAGTTGAACGAAAAAAAAAAGAGAAAAGCCTGCAGTTAGGGACGGCCACTGTTCAAGAATTGACAGTACAAGTTCAAGAATTTCTTGAAACTGAAATGAATTGTCCATAGGATGGTTTGATGCAGCAGGAGGGTTTATAGCAATTAAGTCTCAACAATTAGGATTGTGACTGTGGTTGGAACAAGACAATAATTAGGGTTTGAAGCAAACCTCTAATATTAATTTTGAATTGAAAATAATCGGAAAATATATAAACTCAACAAAGTTGTCCTATTTATAGTAGATAGGACAAATTCTAATTCTAAAAAGAGAATCCCTAATATTCCTATTAGTAAATAGAAATCCTAAAATAACAAAGAAACTAAAACTTATATAATCCTAATTTAATTTTATATTTAAATCATTTATTGAGTTGGAGTAGGATTAATAATCCTATATTAATTAGGATTTTTGACTTGGCTGCATCATCCTCCCTGAGTCAAAAAAATTATTTGGCTTCGACGGGTAAGCCTTAACATATTCCTCATATATGCTTGGACCAATGCGCTTCAGTTCTTTAGAAATTCAGGTACTTTCATTTGCTGGTTTACCAAGCTACTTCACCAAGAATGTCTATATGGGTTGCTTCGTCTAGATCGAACTTCCTTGACATCTAACACTTCTTCAATAACTTTTTGCAACAAGCAACTATTGAATTTAATCTTCAGTGGAAGACGAAACACCTTCATATCCATAAAAAGGGTATGAGTTTGCAACATTAAAGACTAGACTAATTTGTAACTCATTACTTAATCACCTTCTCTAAAATATTGCATATGACAATGTTGGTAGCAAAAAAATACGCCGCATTGCTGTCTTTAGGGCAGCCCTAACCTCTTCATGAATTTTCCAAATGTGATGAGCAAATAATTCCCCTTCATCACTTATCCTAGCTTCATGTGGCAAAGACACCAAATCAACCACATGTTGAGGTTTTAATCCATAAGCAATCTCAAAAGGAGTTTCCTTTGTGCTTCGATTGATTGAATTGTTATAGGCGAATTCAGCTTGAGGTATGATTAAATCCCAAGATTTTGGATTATTCCCCACAAGATATCTTAACAAATTTCCCAAACTTCGATTCACCACTTTTGTTTGATCATTTATTTGTGAATAACATGTGCTGGAATACTTCAATTCAGTCCCAAATTTTCTCCATAAAGTCCTCCAAAAATATCCCATAAACTTTACGTCTCTATCAGAGACAATAGAAGTAGGCACACCATGTAGCCTTATAACCTCTTGAAAGAATAATTTAGCAATATGAGTTACATTATAGGTTTTAGAGCATGGAATAAAGTGTCATTCTCGAAAAATGATCTACCACAACTGATAAAAGTAAAGATCACTTACTCAGGGCATTGGCCACAATATTGGACTGTCCAGACTTGTATTTTAGTGAGAAGTTGAACTCATCAAGGAACTACATTTTGCATGTCGATCATTAATCTTATTTTGAGAACTCAAATATTTCAAAGCTTGATAGTCAGAATAAACCACAAACTCACGACAAGCTAAATTGCTACCAATGATGAATAGCCCTCAGCAAGGAATAGAACTCCAAATCATAAATAGAATAGCATTTCCTAGAATCAAATAACTTCTCACTGAAAATTCGATAGGCTTCTCATCTTGGCTAAGGACAACTCCAATTCCCACATGCGAAGCATCACATTCAACTAAAAATAATTTCTCAAAATCTGGTAGTGCAAGAAATAGTGACGTAGTCAACAAGATTTTCACTTGTTCAAAGGCTTTTTGTGCAGATTTTGACCACTGAAACTTACCTCTTTTCATGGATTCAACTATAGGACTCATGATGGAATTGAAATTTCGAATAAATCTCCTATAAAAAGATGCCAACCGATGAAAAACTTTAAACTCTTTGAGGGATTGAGGTGCTGACCATTCCATAATTGCATGAATTTTCTCTGGATCTGGTTTTAACCTTCTGCTAACACAATGATTCCAAGAAATACAATTTATGGATGCAAAAAACTAATTTTTTTCAAATTAATATACAATCACTCCTTCGGTACTACCGCCATTACCTTTCGAAAATGCTCTAGATGCTCCTCCTTAGTACAACTATAAATTAAAATATCATCAAAATTCCACAACAAAAAAATTCAAGAAAGGCTTGAATACATCTGTCATAACTCTCAAGAATATGCTTGGTGCATTAGAAAGGCCAAAAGGCATTACCAACCACCCAAATAATCCATCCGATGTCTTAAAAGTTATCTTCCATTCATCTCCAAATTTCATTCTAACTTTGACGATATCCATCCTTTAAATCAAGCTTAGAGAACATTTTAGAACCAGCTAGCTGATGAAGCATGTCTTTTAACCAAGGAATAAGAAAGCAATATTTGACTGTAATCTTGTTTATGGCACGACTGACCACACACATTCTCCATGAACAGTCTTTCTTTGGAGCTAGTAGAGCAATGCAAGCACAAGGACTTTTACTTTCACGCACTAAACCTCTTTCCAGCAACTCCTTAACCTGTCTTTCTATCTCAGCTTGCTGCACAGGAGGCATTCTATATGCAGACAAATTTAGTAAAGTTGCTTATGGTATCAAATCAATAGCATGTTAAATGTTTCTTAATGGAGGCAAGCTTCTTGGCACATCCTTGCTAACTAAGTCTTCATATTCTTTCAATAATTGTTGAATTTCAAAGGAATATTGAGGCAATTTCCTAACATGGTCACTTTTCACAATTTTACTTATTAAATCATAACTCCTGTCTCACTGCATTCAACTTCCCAATTTTCAGTACTTAAATATCCATTTACTTTGTTGGTTGCAGGATTTTTTGTAACCAATTGCTTTGTTTCTTCCATGAGAGGAAGTAACGTATACCTTTTGTTATCCTTACAAAAGGAATAAGTATTAGGCTTTGTCTTATGAATCATATCATGATCAAACAACCAAGGTCTCCCAACAAGAATATGCCCAACATCCATTGGTACAACATAACATAAAACTTCATCTTCTAAGTTACCTCCCATAATGAATTTCACCAAACATTGAGAAGTACAGGTCTTTCGTGACCCTTCTTTAACCATCCCATCTTATACAAATGAGGATGTTTTGTTGTAGGAAGTCTCAATTTTTTCATGCCCTCCTTGATACGATATTTTCCATGCTTCCTCCATCAACGACAAGATTACAAACTTTTCCTTCACAAATAACATGTGTACGAAAGATACTACGCCTCTAATCTTCCTTTTCATCATTTCTATTTGTTGTAATAACCCTACGTATCATTAAGGACTCACCTTGAGTTGGATGAACCTCAATTTCTTCAATTTTCTATTCAAGTTCAGCTAGATTTACCCTCCTTTGTGGATAAGAGAATGAAGTCCTTTTCTCTGCAAGTAAAATAATGGACTTGAGAGTTGCTGCTTCCTTTAGCAATACATGAACTAGATTTGCTTTGCCCACCATAAGGAACTATATTTTTTCCTTTTTGGCTCCTGTCAACATTAGAAGTACCTATGCTAATTCTACTAGTTGTAGTAGCTCCTTTCATATTCCATTGATCTGCTTGAGACCCACATTTAGCTCCCAAATTATTCTGCCAGTTGGTTTTGTAAATGATTTTTCTAGCACTATAACGTAAAACCTGCTTTTTTGCCACTAAGGCATATTTATGAGCATCCTCAATTGTATGTAAATGAACAACTCCCATCTCATCTCTAATAGACTGATTTAAACTAGCAAGGCAGCGGGTCGTAGATTGCTCATTATTTTCAGATAAACCAACTCGAAGTGATAAGATAATAAATTCAACAGTATATTCTTCAATAGATAGGTTGTTTTGCTTCAAAAAATGGAATTTTTCATAGAATTTCATCATCTAATAAGCAGGTAGAAACTGCTTTCGTAACTTTCTTTTCATGTGTTCCGAAGTGCTGATTTTTGGCTTTCTTTGTCGTGCATGTTGCTCTTCAACTCTCTTCTACTATTGAAGTGCAATAACTTTTAATTTAAGCTTTACAAGCAATACCTTTCGATTTTCAATCATGGGTTTCCATTCAAAATAATTTTTTTAGACTAGCTTCCTAGTCCAAATAATCTTCCGCATGTAATTGTACATAAAAATTAGCTACTTTGATCTCCGCTCCACTATTCAAATCAAGAGCATGTAAAAACCAAGCTTCCAATCCACTTCTTACTGCTTGATTAACAGTTCCAACTTCATGAAAAGGATTCACATCCTCAAGTTCTTCATCGACTTCTAAATCTTCTAAAAGATCAAGTTCGTGGTTGCCTTCCGGAATCTCCATTTGAGCTTCCATAGGTTTCTAATGCTGTAAGGCCTGTACATCCCGAGTCAAATCCTCAATCATTCTCCGCATCTCAACATATTTTGTTTGTTGGAGTTGATTGCCTCGACCTCTACCTCTTCCAACCATGGTTTAGAATAAAAAATATTCTTATTTTCAACTCTGATACCACTTAACGCAGTTGAAGCGTTTATGGTAATTAAGTCTCAACAATTAGGGCTACAGTGAGATTGTAATTGTGGTTAAAACAAGATAATAATTAGGGTTTGAAGAAAACCTTTAATATTAAATCTGAATTGAAAATAATAGAAAAATACATAAACTAAACAAAGTTGTCCTATTTATAGTAGATAGGATAAATCCTAATTCTAGAAGGAGAATCCCTAATAAAATATTCCTATTAGTAAATAGAAATCCTAAATTAACAAAGAAACTAAAACTTATGTAATTCTAATTTAATTTTATATTTAAATCCTATATTGAGTACAAGTAGAACTAATAATCTTAGATTAATTAGGATTTTAACTTGACTGCATCACGGTTCAAGAGTGGTTCTAAAATTGCCAATTTTGGTTTGAGCCTTGGTTCAAGGGTGGTTTAGAGGGATAGTCCAAAAGGATCTAAAGGACAGTTTTAGGACGATTCAAAGACGGTTTTAGGAGTAATTTGAGACTCATGAGGAAGTTTATACTTCAAAAAAAATTTAAAATTAATTTTTCTTAAAAAAAATATTGAATAATATAGATTGTAGAGAATATAATAGAATAAACTAAATTATAAACATTGCATGTAATATTGGAAAGGATAGTTTAGAAGAAATTGAAATAAATTGATGTGCAATATATTTATAGGGGAAATTATGAATATATTTATAATTTATAAATAAGAGAAATTATTAGTTTAAAAATAAAAAATAATTGATATGTTAATTGATATATAAGAGTGTATATATTTATAGGAGAACTTATTAATTTAAAAAATAAAAAAAGAGTTGGCCAGTTCAAACCGATTCAGATCGCTAGTTTTGATTCTAGTTTGGAACCAGTTGCTCACAGTTTGTTAATGGTATGAATCGGAACCAAAACATTATTTACGGTTTAGAATCCAGTTCAACCACAGTTTCGGGTTGGTTTTGACCAATCCAGCTCTGATTCAGAATAGGAATATGTCTATGTCTACCTGCAGTGGTACCCTTAGTTTGCAATGGCTTCATAAAGTGATCGCACAAATAAATACCAAGAAAACTTTCCAACAAAACATGAATACAACATTGAAAACAAAAATTAAAATCTACAGAAATTTAATCTAATCACAAGATTGTCACATTATCATTGCTAAAAATATCAGAATACACAAGAAAACAGGAGAAATAATGGCAAAATGTCATCCCTTTTAGGGTTGCATGCATGCTAAGAAAACTAAACAATTACAGTATCCAATGTCTTAATATAAAACCTCATCGATGAAAAATGTAAATATTTATTATCTTAAGAGACGTCAACAATAAAATCGTCAAGCAACATGCAAAATTTTACCATGTTAATATAAACTTATAATTGCCAATATTAATGAAGCAACTATAAAATATGGAACAGACACAATGTCAATATTGAAAACATTAAAGACACAACAAAAATTAAAATCAATACCATGGAGATTTTCAGTCAAAGCAGTGCACAAGCATAATAAGAAACTGAGCTATGAGCTTACCGCTAACTGCCAATGGAGCAATTACAGAATGAGGAATGCAGCGGACCTTTTCATTCTCCATCTGCATCTGCACAACACCATCCTAGATACCACAAAATCATGGGAGTGACTTTTCTTTTGGGTTTTTCCCAATAGAAGAAAATATGGAAAACAGATGCATTAGAATTAGAATTTCACAAAACCTAACAAGTTTAAAACAAGTAAAACAACAGAAAAACTAATTGAAGTTAGAGGGAAGAAACCTAAAGACCATATGAAAAACTTACAACAAGAAAAGCAATGCTGTAAAGCACATCATCCTCAGAGAAATGCGTTCTTTTTTTTAAGACAACTTCAGAATTTTCTATTTCTAAAGAACTGAGGCTATGTTTTGTATGCTGTAATTGAATGCAACGTATAATCAATCACATTTTAGTATAAGCATTACTAGTTGGAATACATCACATTTCAATATGGTGTACCAAACATAGCACTGCACTAGAAATTAAGACTGATGACATTATAAGCACAGTTGGTCATTGAGAAGCTTAATCACGGCATAAAACGGAACAATGACTTCCAAGCCATCTCTAGGGTACAAAACTTAATTTGCAGTAACATGGAGATTATAAAGTAGCTTGAGCCTAAAGGTAAACAGATTCAAGAATCTCAGATACATGCCAAAACTACAGAACCAGAACAGATTAAACTGCAACAGCAATAGAGAACATTGAGATTTGCTCATAGGCTATGCAATCCAAGAACTGTGTATTAGAATACAAGTCAAACCAGTTACCTTAAGTTGATGCAATTTCCATATGTTCAAAGAAGTGGACCTTGAAATCGATATAAATGGAAGGTCACTAGCTTGCACAACCATCATACATGCATCTCCAGAGCTTTCAGATGATGAGGCAGTCGCATTAAGTAACAAGACGATTTGGGTATCCTGTTTACAGCTACAGGTTATAGAACATCACACGAGAATTAACTTAAAAGCTAAAGGCAGCCCATTGTAAATCTTGTATGTCACCTTATATAAAGACAGATCGACACAGTCATAACCAGCAGGAATAGACAACAATATAGCTTCCAATGAAGTATAGCTCTTATTTAAACTGCTCAAATCATGCATAAATCCTCTCATTATGCCTATACAATTTGAAATATCTGAAGAAGGTTCATTTGGTACTCGGAAGCATATGTAATCAATAAGGCCATGTTGACAAGTCTGAGTAGATGAAACTGATTGGGAGAGTTCCTAAAGGAGAAAAAGGAAAAAAGAACTATTAGAACACCCAAATTTTTTCATTTATGAAAAATAAATGTTGATGATGATGAGGCTAAATATGCAGTACACTATTTGCAACTGGTCTTGCATAACAAATTGAGTTAGTATTAATCACCGAGTTGTCATGCAATTGCCGACTAGCACCCACATGAGAAAGCGAGGGAGAAAACAAAAATAAATTCCTGTTTCACAGATAAGTAGGCAACTCACAGCCATAGTTGTCAAATTGAGATATGAATCGAGAATCAAATCAAATTAAAAAAAATAAGATTTGGTTTAACTTTTCAAAATCAATTAAAATATATACATATACACACATTTATAGATATATTTCTTATCAATTTTATCAAAAGATATATAAAAAGAAAACCAATTCCAAATCATGTAGTAAACAAAGAATCAGTAAGATATATTATTAATCAAATATAAAAATTAAAAAATAAATCTGGAAGCACAAATTCAAATCATATTTACTAAATGGTACAAAATATAATATAAAAAAATAAACAATAGTAAAAGAATAATATATACGGTGATAGTATTATAGATACAGAATTATAAGTACTCTTTATCACATTTGGAAAGGTAATAGTACAGAATGGTTTATTTATTTGGTTAGATGATATTTTATAAAATTTTAATAGGCTATGAAATGAAAAATAAGCTATAAGGATATATTTGGTATTTGTAAAATTTGTTAAGGATATTTTTGAAAAACAAAATTCTGAAGCCATAGAAAACCACCAATCCGGTGGTATTTATAAAATTTATGGTTTTCATAAAATGAAATTAATGTGGAAAACTATACGATGAAAATTAACATCAAAACGAACAAGAAATTAAACCATACCATATCTTATGAAATCATGCAAGCCATAAAACAAACAAAGTCTTAACATTAAACAATAATAATAAAAAAGATAAAAAAGGCAATAAAGCAACATCAAAGTTCAAAATCAGTTTGCGTGGGTTTTTTGTGTCCTTTTTTCCTTTTTATAGCTAGGAGTTTTATTGCTTTGGATTTTGAATTGGTTGATTTCACATATGATTCTCAGTTAATTTCAGTTCACCATTCAAATTGATGGGCTCCTAAATCAACTCGATACAAATTGTACAATTCTAATAAAGTGGCTCATAGCAATTTATTCAAAGAAAGAGAAGCACCTCATAGTATGATATTGACATAGGAATTCTCCAGGATGTAGATGCCGGTGAAGATGGAAGTGGAAACAATGGGAGCAAATCCTTGCAAAGTATTTTTCTTGAGATTGTAGTGAAGGGCATCTGAAAAGCTTCCTTGAACCTAAAATTGTCAAGCCATAAGTTCATAGCTTGTAAGTATGAAAAGTCACAATATAGTCAATAATCCAAGTGTTTGCTTAAGCTGACTGTATTTAGTTTTAATTTGCTCGATGGAACTGCCAAAATATTCACTTGTTTCTTTAACACCCAACAACATCATTTAGGATTTTGTTTCCTTTAATAGCCTTAGAAGTATATTTTGTGTATTTCACTACGTGCAACATCACCATCAACACAATTTACCTTTTGATAGATTCGGTAACAAAAGAAGAAATAAAGATATACCTAGACTCCATTTGCTGAAACTCTTTAGCTAACGTCCTTCTCAGATATTCACAATCTGAAAAGCCTCCAAACTGAACTAACTCTTTAACTCTTTGCATAGTTTCCCTGAAAAATTTAGAAATATCAAATTGTTTTAAGGATAAAAAATTGGCATGCAAATGTGCATAAACATTGGTATCCATGTGAACAATTTTTTTGTACAATAAATATGCTATAAACATTTGTATCCATATGAACATTTTTTATCTAATAAATGTGCAGATGTAAACAAAGCCAAACACAACACAGAGTTAACATGCACAAAGGTGTATGGATATAATACAAATTAAACAGAGATATCAATCAAGATTGTCTAATGCATAGCTCATTAGGATTCCACAGATATATTTAATAAGAATTATATTTCACCTCTATTTGTCCCCAGAAACATTGAATACAAATTAATTTCTGGACCACAAAAATTATTAAAATGTCTGCTCAAGAAGAGCGAATGTTACCATGGTAAATCCTCTTAAATAACCAAGTTGCTAATCTGTCTCCTTCTCTGCAACAGCATATGGTACTACCACTGTGATTAATGTAGGAATTAAATGAAAGAAGTAAAACAGTTCTATGCTGAAACGTAAAACAGTTCTATGCTGAAACATTGTACTTAATTGTAGCTTAGTTTAAGAGCAGATTATTACTTGAATAGTTTGTTAAGGGTAGCTTAGAAATATACTTTATGATGTCCACCTCATAATGATTATGTATAATCTTGATATGGTTTTCTCATGACAACAATCGGTGACATTTCATAGACAAGATTGTTGGCTAGGAAAGCTGAAAAATGACTTCAGTTGAATAGATAGCTTACAAGTCAACTTCAACATTATGACCGACTTCAGATAATTCCATCAACTGCTGAACTGGATCTTGATCATACAGGAACTTCAAGAATATGACAACAAGTTCACTGCCAAAAAAAAAACTACAGAATTGATGGCAGCTGCCAGATTGAACATGAAAAGGATTTCTAAATAACAAACCTGTTGTATGGAAGAAGCTGATCACTTGGCTCTTTCATAAGTAGCTTTATACATTTAAGAAGCCAATTGAAGAAATTTGAAAACTGAAAAGGGAAAAGGAGAATTAGAGCTGAAACACAGGTAATGTGAAATTTCAAGAAAGGGAAAAATTGCCGTCTTTCATTTTGGACAAGATCATTTCATAGAAATGCAACTAAGCAAGCCAAATAACTAATACACTTTTTCATGATAGTGATGCAATCCTATCCTCCCTGAAAGAAAAGGGTAATTTATACCTACAGAAATATAGCATAACTAAAAGCTATGCCTAGTGCAACCAACTAATGTTTTTGTTGCAAATCTAAAAACTTTTCCCATCTTTACTCGGGCATCTCATTTAAGTATTTTCCACCAGCATAACCTAGTCACATCCATGTGTCAGTCTCACTCCAGCATTCCAGTCTTGAACCATTTTGTCAAAAGCAAATATTTTTAAGTGAAAGCTTGCAGTACAAATACAATAACAGAATCTAAAATTCAGCTAATTGAATCTTATCTTCAAGAATGAGGACAAAATATTCTAGTAAAAGATAAAATATCTCTATTTTCAGCAGTTCAATTCCTTATAGTCTCCATTATTGCATAGAGCTGGAGAAGATTAATTTACTAGTTTAAATACCTCAAAAGAAAAATGATCCTTAAACCACAATACCTGCTGTTCCACAGATGAAAGGACCCCGATAAACCGTTCAATTTGTACTAATATCATGCCAGATTTTTCTGTTGCATTATTGATAAGCATCTCATCCAATCCAATACCTTGGTAGCGAGCACACCATCTTGAAAGGCCTCTTAGTTCTCCCATCCTAAAAGCAATAATTTCTGCAGCAGGCTGAGAAATAAATGTCTCAATCTCTACTCAATCCTCTTGGCATAAGGAACAGAACAAGATCAGTAAAATCAAGGCAGTCAAAAAATTATTACAGAACAAACCATGACAGAAAAAATAAATAGCCAGAAGAAAAACATAAAATAACTCATATTCCTATATGGTTTCTGCTTAACAATATTAAGCAAAAAACAAATGATATAAATCAAGAGTCACATAATGATTTGCCAAAAAAATGATACATCAGAACAAACATATAAGAGTAATACAATCATCTAGAAAAATTAAAAGTGCATAAGTAAATTAGATAAACAAAGCTAATGCTTAGGCGATAAATTCTCCATACTGAGAGCATAAGACATAAAATTCAAAATAAAAGATAAAGCTAAAAGATTTTATATTTCGTTTGTTCAGATCTGTACTCCTGGAAGAAACTAACTCTTTATTGCCTATATAAGATTAGAAGATCAAATATTTAGAATGCCATTCATGAGGGAGATTCACATATGTTGAAGCTTGCTATTGCTAACTATGAATGAAGAATACTATGATGAATTTTCTGAAAGAAGTTCAACATTTTATTCTTTAAAGGCAAACTCAAACATGCAAATTATATGGAACTTGGGCCTATTTCATATAGACATCCAGTGTGGGAAGATTAGATTGCACAAGAAATTGTAAACAATTCTAGGATTTTTGAATATTCCAGAATCTTTTGTGTTTCTCAATAAACAGCTCCTTATACATGACGATAAGCTTCTGTTATATCCAAATCATTAATCTACTAACTGATCCACCCAATTCTAGAAAGAGCTCTATAAACCAAGGTATTAAGAAAATTGACCCTAGTCATACCAAATTAACTACTTAAAAGAATCCAATAATGCACCTGCATATGATCAAGAACTATACGCTGAAGTTCTTTTCCAGCACCACTAACAACCTTTGATACACGTTTCACACCCTGTCAACAAAGAAGAAAATATAAATGGAGAACCACTGGCCCAAGTATACAGTCACAATTTCCTCTTAGGAAAAAAAAATCTAGACAAAGCCAAGCATACCACTTCACCAAGAGTGTTAACCAGAAATTGATGTACTGCTGGACTTGTCCGAGCACCACCTAAAAGACTCAGAAACTCTTCTTGCGGAGATGAATCCAGGGCTGTATATGCAAATGGTCAAAGGAAACTATAGCATATAGGAAGTATAAAGATAGAATGATATCTAGTGTTCCTATCAGTAAATACCATGGTCAATAATCAAAGTAGAGAGAGAATCAAACTTCTCATGAAACGTTCGCATGCCATCTGACCACTGCTTTGACATAACTGATAATGATGCCCGAATAACCTCCGTTAACTCCTCGATATTAGAAGCTTGTTGGGCCAACTGATGGAGCTCATTTTTTCTACAATGATAAAGAGAGATAAATCATTCATGTACCATCATCCTATATCAACATTGGAATTTGATGATGAATGAAACAGTCAGGCAAGAAGCATAAAGGAGAGAAAATCCCAAACATATAGTTCTATAGACCAAGTGAGTAATCATATTTCTCTGACAACTCACCTCTTCAAAAATATAGAAGTATCAAGAAGTAACCCATGTGAGCCATGCATACCATTCCCAGCCATTTGTAATTCTCTTGATTCAACCATATTTTCATTAAGTTCTCCTGAGCACATTACAATCAAACGACAAAGGTCTTTTGACAAAGCAACCTAATGAGAACAAATACATCTATGAACATCATCTTTACTCAGCATATAAAATAAACTTCTAAGGCCATCTGAATGGAGTATAAGCATACCTTGTAATTTGAAGCATTCATAAGCTGGTAAGTAGATTGCTTATCCACAAGGGGGGTAGGAACAGAAAAGTTGTGTATATTCTGCATTAATCTGGTAGATTTAGCAAATTCACGAGAAGAAAATAGGGAAAAGCAATAAACAAAAAATAGCAGTGATAACTAAGTGACAAGTTGAACATGATCCTGAAGAACAGATTAATTTGATTCATGAAAAATACAATGATCTATTTATTTAACTAAAAAAAACTTGACAAACCTCAGAAATATTTGCATAGCAATTATTCAGCTATGAAATTTGTTCCATAAAATCTGTAGCATTTATTTTCACAGTAATACTAAGGATATCTACCATGAACACAGGGTAAAAAAAAGTTGAATGGCCTATGAACAGTTATTCTTGTAGCCATAACAATTGATTCCAAACAATTCATGCCTATGTGAACTAGTACATAAACTCACTTAGCCTAGACCTATCCAAGCTGTTGTATGCCAAGATTTAGTATAAGCAATAAGCTACTTGCATAGGTACATATCTGCACTGACAAATCTCATAACAGTTTCACAAGCCAAATTTCAGAATGAAGAACTAACAAATCTCACTAGCCAAAATAGTATAAGTATTAACAAATTTCAGAACACAATTGCACCAGGTTCAAAGCCACTGGGGCACAATTGAAATTAGACGGTTATGAAAAGGAGCAGAACAAAAAGGTAACTTACAATTTTTCCTATTGGAAATATTCCAAATATACTAAAGCAAATGCTTCCATCTTTATCAGCGCTACACAAAATATTAAATCGTTGGTAAGAAGGATTTGACAACTCTTGATATGTATCTTCATTGTCATCCATGAACCCAGCATCCCCAGACACCACACCAGGCATCCGAGGGGCTCTTGGAGCAGGAGGGAAGAAACGAGGAGTACGGTCTTCATATGTTAAGAAATTACAAGAATCATCCTGAAACTGAAATGAGAAAAGGAATAGGAGTGATGATATCTATGGCTGCTCATGAGAGAAGGAGCAACAAAACAAACAGATTAATCCAATTGAAAGAAAAAAAAAGAGATAAATTAATGGTTTCATCTGTTTTCATTTAAGAGAGCATATAATTCAAATAAAAGGGAATGTAGAAAAACTATTAACAGATCCCATTCCTATGAATGCCCAATAAAATGAAAAGGGCATACCCTATTCACTTGTCCATCCTCCACCCAGCTAAGACACACAACTGCAACAGTATGAGACTTCAAGCTCCTCAGTAATTTACCATTCTGCTTGATATAAAATACCAGAGATTAGCAAAACATAAACCAAAACATATCCAAAATGGATTGCATGTACATATATGTTTTGCATGTAAGAGAACCCAAAGACCATCAACACAAAAAAAAGGTATCAAAAATGACATCAGTATGCTTAATCTATATCATTAACCTGAAGATAGACTCATTTGTTTTTCTTGTGCAAAAAAAAACTAAATGTCCTAGGGAGCAAAATTTGAAAATGTTTCCCAGAACAGCAAAAGATTCATGAACTCAGAAATAGAAATCAACATGAAAAAATAAAACAGGGTGTTGCTGCAACCTTATCGAAAATTAAATTGTCCACATAAAATGGAAAATTTCAAATCATTGACATGTAAAATGCAGCATTTACAGATTGTCTATCTTTTTTCACATCATAAATATTAGGAAAAATTGATATGGCAGAACAGTGCAAGCAAGAGTTAGAGCCATGAAAAAACTGTATCATAATTCTACTTTGTAGGCTTGTTCAATTATGATGACCTAAACGTATATAGCAATCAACATGACAGAGAAACATAGATGAAAAATATGGATATCAAAGTTAATCTTAGTTGGTTCAGAAGGGTGCAGGGGGTGCACCGCACCATCAGTTTGGTTAAGTTTTGGGAAGAACTTTAATGGGTCTCAGCAGTATCCAGAGTGGGTCTTCCCTTCAGTAATTCATAATGGTTGAGCCAATATGATCAACAAGCATTAGATAAGCCACAAGGGGTAAGAAACCTAAGTAGGGCACAGAATTCTGATCATAGATCCTAGGGATATAAAAAAGGTTAGGACCACCCAACCAAACCAGTGAATTTCCAAAAAGAAGTAAACAGAAGTCTATTCACCTCAACATCATGCAAGGAAATGGTACCATCTTCAAGCCCAACAGCTATTGCTTTACCATCAGGACGCCAGCACAATGATGTAATGCACTTTCCTAAACAATTCACATAAATTCATCAACATCCTTTTAGCCTAGTTGAAGTCTGCTCATGCATTGATAAATTAAAAAAAAAAAAAAGAAAACGAGCAAGGCTGCATTACTAAATCTGAAATCTTAAAAATAATAATATATATCAGAACAATATCAAGAAACAAAGTAGAGACAGAAAAAAAAAGGATTAAATTCGATCACATTCTCCAAATAATATTTGTTCGTAATAAGCGAATTCTGACAAAATTTGAAAACTGAGTTTACATAAACTAAATAAGCAAATAAACATTAAGGAAAGAGAATTACCAGGGGAGATTGTCCATAACCTCTGCCAATTGAATCGATGGAGCAGAATCTTATAATCTTCTGTCACCATGGCTAGTAAATCCTTCTCTGGATTCCACTCCGCAATCTTAATCTATCAACAGTAAATTATAGTAAATGCATACTGGATACTGATATATACGGGTAAAATGCATTTAGAGATTGAAACCTGAGAGGCGACGGGTTTGTCAAATTGAAGCTGAAACGGAAGCACTCGCTCTTCCTCATCGGTTTCCATGATTGAAGACCGAAATTCAAAAGAAATTCAGTTATAAAAACCCTAACAGTCGTTTCAGTGTAGAAGCACAGGGAAGAGGAAAAACTAGCCGGCCGGCGGTGTAGTCGTGGTGGTAGTGGTGCGCAGCGACGAAGTGGGAAAGAGACCAGATGGGCGGGCTTTTTATTTTTTTCCTTCTTTTTTCAAGGTTAATATTCCATTGGAAAATTTACAAAAGTACTTTTAAAAATGTCCCACCCGTCACTGAAATAAATGTTTCATTCAAAAAAAACTTCCCCTCATTTCAAATTTTCAAATAATAATTAATTATAATTTTCATTTTTTTTCAAACTTTTCTATTAAATAAATATATTTTAAAAAAATAATAAAAATTAATATTTTTAACTATATTTTTAACATATAAAATATATTAATTTTTTATAAAAAAAAATTTAATTTTAATTACAATAATAAATATCACTCAAAAAATATAAAAAAAATAAAATATATAAAATATATTAATAAAAATATGTATAAATAAATTTTATATATTATACACATAAAAATAAAGTTTAAAAAATATTAATTGTTTTTGCATATATTTATGTATTTTGTGTAGATATTTATATATTTTGTGTTTATGTTATACAGATATCTATAAATATTGTGTATATATTATATATTTATTATGCATATTTTGTGTATATTGTGTGTATATAAAATTTAAATAAATAAAGTTAAAAATAATAAATAAATTATATAAATATTATGTAGATATTACATGTATATTGTGTATATGTCTATGTTTATTATGTGTATATTTTATATATATATATATTGTATATATGTTATATATATTTATGTATTTTGTTTATATATTGTGAATTTGAAAAAAATAAAAATATTTATAACTAAAAAAATATAAAACAAAATAAAGACTAAAAAATAAAAAATAAAATAGAAAAATAAAAGTTGTGCTAACACTCTCTAAAAATTAAAAATTGAATTAAGACTGTTTACTGAATATTGTGCTACATCTAAAATATTCAACCCCTAACGCACTACAAACAAACAATAACAATTTATTAAGATACTATATATAATTGTATTTTATTTTATTTTTGTATATTGTTATTGATTATTTTTATTTATTTTTTTATTATAGGGTATTAATATGAAAGACGAATTCATATAAAGCACAAAATAATAATCTTCATCCATTACAGTAGAAAAATTAATGTGAACATCTCCAAATATATTGAAAGTCTACTGAATTTGTTGTATTTAAAAATAAGAATATTGTTGTATTTATATGTACAATCTTTTACTGCATATTTTTTCACAATTATTATATAATAAGTGATATTTTAACAATATTTTTATATTATTGTATAATTGAATGTTTAAAATATTTATGTTATGTTGTATTGTGTAATGTGATAAACATAATAAAACATATTATTATATTGTAGTAAGTGATATTATAATGTTTAAATAGTTGTTAGGGCTGTTTAGATTGAATTTATAGTTGCATCACAACATTCAATAAACACATTCATATTTCAATTTTTTAATTTTTGGTATGTAATAGGTAATAATATGTAATATTTTAATGAGTTATTAGAGACTGTTAGAAGGTTGTTAAGGCAGTTAGAGGTTGTTTAAGTTTAATTTTTTAATTGCATCACAACATTTAGCAAACATAATCTTATTTCTATTTTAAATTTTTAGAGAGTATTAGAAAACAATATCCAATGTTTTAATGGTTTATTAGGGACTATTAGAAGATAGTTAGGGGCTGTTTAAGTTCAATTTTCCAATAGCATCACAACATTCAGCAAACACAATTCTATTTTCACTTTTAATTTTCAAAGAGTATTAAGAAATAATATGCAGTATTTTAATGGATTGTTAGGGGCTATTAGAAGGTAGTTAGTATCTATTAAAGCTATTTAAGTTTAACTTTTCAGTTGCATTGTAACGTTCAACAAGCACAACCATATTTCAAATTTTAATTTTTAGAGAGTGCTATAAAATAATATACAGTATTTTAATGAGTTGTTAGAAGTAGTTAGGGGCAATTATAGGCTATCTAAGTTCAATTTTTTAGTTACATCACAACATTTAGCAAATATAGTTTTGTTCCCATTTTTTATTTTCAAAGAGTGTTAGCAGATAATATATAGTATTTTAATGGATATCTAGGGGCAGTTAGAGACTACCAACTCCTAACAACACCTAGCATACATAACAACCCACTAACAATCCCTAATAGCATCTAATAGTACATAATATTGCTTCAAATACAATCTTTAGCGACCCCTAACAACCCTTAATAGCCGCCATCAATCCACAATAATGCTTCAAATATAATTCTGTAACCTCCATGACACTTATTAACGCTATTTAATTTTTTGAGAATCTACAAATAAAAATGAAAGAAGAAAGGAAGATAAGAATAAAGAGATCCAAATTCATGGTGAAATGAAACAAAATGAACAAGTTTCTCATGGTGAAATAAAATAAAATCAACAAATTTTTCTTACAATCATCATCATTAAAAATAAATTGATTATGTATAGCTAAATCTATAACTTACTTATCTAAATAGATCAAGACTTCAATAGATTTAGGGAAATCGAAAAAAGAGATGAGTTTTAATGGAGAAAACACAAAAAAAAAAAAAGAGGAGGAAGAGAGGATGAAAAAAAGAAAAAGAGGGGGAGGCATCTTGAGAGAGAAAGAAAGATGGTGAAAAAAGAAAAAGATAGTATTTTTTTTTAGGATAAAGGGCATTATAATCTAAAAACAAACTTGCATAAATTTAATGGTGTCTAAAATTTATTAATATTTTCCCAAGGGTATTTATTTAGTTAAATCCCATTTAATTTCCATAACTTTAATTCTTTTTACTCATAACTTAGTATCTTCTTTTTCACTCTATATATAAGTAATTATTTTGTAGTTTTTTAAAATTTATATTGTAATATATTAAATTTTTATATTTTGAAAAACTTATTAATGAAACATGAAATAGCTATAACAAAACTTCGTAAAAAAAATATCTCAAGAAATTAATGAAGATCGAATTAGGTCTCAACCGGGGAATCGATGTTTTACTATCAATCACAAATTTAATATTGAACACACTATTCATACTGGAAATTATGATCAAGGATTATTCTATCAACTGCCGTTTACTTCAAAGATCCCTCCTGAAATATTTTTCAAAATTTGCATTAATAAAGCAATTTGAGATAGGTGGTTTGAGTGCAACCGGGGCTGATTGATCTAGCAATAGTAGGGGAGAGTGAGCATCAGATGGTTTTCCTAATAATTCAATGAGTGTTCTAAAAAAAAGAAACATAAAAAATAAAAAGTTAGGATGTGTACAATTATAAAATACTGGGCTTGTTTTCTAGGAAAATTTTTAAGTGGAAAATGGAAAATGATGTTTACATACATAGCCTAATTTTCTAAAACTATAAATAGAAAATAAGTTTTCTATTTTGTAAAATGGAGACCATTTTTCCACAATAAAAAACACGGGTTTTTCTAAAACATCGGCTTCAAAAATTTTAAGTGATAAAAACAAATTAAAATGAAATAAGGAATCCAAAGAGACATAAACAAATGAGAATGGAACAAGGATTTTGAATAGTCCACTTTCTTTCTCCTCCTTATACAATCATTATCGGACAAGGACTGATAATTTCTTGAATTCAAAGTGGAATTGAACATCACTATTTTGAAGTAAGGGTTTCAATTGATTGTCTTCACATACATACATACACACACACGTATATATATTTTTATTATAGTCTACTTCAATTACTAATTTTGTGTTCTAAGATAGATTTCTTGTTTGATTAAATTAAATATGTATTTTCCCACTTATCTATCTCAAGTAATTCTAAATATTAAACCAATAATGTCTCTCATGAAATTATAACCAAATCCAATGACATAATCATGTAAACTAGTCCAATCCTTAATTGTATCCATAAATTATTTTAAGTTGGAAAAATTGTAACCCTTTTTGGTGATCAACTTTATCAATGGTACAATTCGCATAGATCATGGGGTTGAATCAAACCCATAATCATTGATGCTCTGACACTTACCATGTTATTAATTTTTCATAATTTTCTTTTTTCAATAAATGAATATTATTTTTTAAGGAAATATATGTATAGAGGGATATGTTTGCCCTGCATATAAAAATTAAATATTGTGTTAGAGATTTGTCGTCTTAAATAGTTTATTATAGAGTACCATCTTTTAAACCAATTGATTAGCAAGAATTGGACGACAAACTTTATTTAGCAATAGAGGAGAGATATATTATAGACAAATTGATCTTTGGATAAAAGCAATGACAATTTTACGAATTGTTAGAGCATACTCGAGTAACTTATGATTCAAAACTCTAATACAATATTTGTTGTGGAAAAATGTTTTGCAAATGTTGCATAACGTAATTATCTTGGCAATTTAACTTTTACTTTTAATATTTAGCGTTATGGAAATTATTTTAGTTAGTAATAACTAATATATTACATTTTTAAAATTGTAGAAGAATAAAAATTTAAAAGCATTTAAAAAGAATGGGTGCAACAATTATTACCTACTATGTCAAGTTTTTAACAAATTGACTATTAGTCGGCAAGCAATATAGTAGCAAGTCGAGTATCTCTCACGAGGAAGGAGTATCTTAAGTACTAAATAATCAAATTATTTATTATTTAAAAAAACAAAGTTGATTTAAAATTTAACTAAACTAAAATTAAGCTAAAGTAAATTATTTAAATTTCAATCATATATTTTAAAACTTAGGGTAGGGGTGAGCAGATTTTGTTAACCCGACCGAACTTGCCTAATCGAAATTCATATTGGTCGGGTTCCATCAGTTTATAATATATACGTGGGCGAAATTGGATTTATATTTTTAAAAAAATTCAGTTTCAGTCGGTTAAGTTGAGATATATTTTTTCATTTCAACTTGAACTCACCCGACAAAATATATAAATATATAAAATTATATATATTATACATATTTATTTATAATATATGTTACACAACTCGACCTGACCTGATAGAACCTAACTCATAAAATTATATATATAATATTATATACATTATATGTATTTATAATATATAATATATATTATATATTATATAATTCGAGTGAGCCCATCCAAACCCAACCGAAACGATAATATCCAGTTCAGTCAGAATATCAACTATTGTTGGTCGAAATCGGTTTAGTTCTAATAAGTTTTTCAGGTTGAAATTTCACTCTAACCCGACCAAACCCAATATGTGCTCTCCTCTAACTTATGGTTAGACTACCTTAATCGATTTTCAATAGATTTCTTAAGGTTTCTATTCAATTTTATTCTTCCCTTTGATTATTGATTGAATTTTTTAAAATTAAGTTCTAGTTTTTTTTAAGATCTAAAACTAATATTGAAATTAAACCTTATGTCTACTCTCATAATCATAAGTAATAAAATCAATTTATTACGTTGTGTCATAATCTTTTAATCAATCTCCCAAGTGTTTTCTTATCTCTAAGTTAAAAATACTTAAAATTATTATCTCATTAAACTAATGTTATACTTTCACTCTTGGTCCATCACATAACAACTCAAATCTAATACTTATTAGCCAGATAAATAATCAAAAGGATAATTTAGTTGAATCAAATAATCATGAATTATTTCATAGAAAAATCAAATAAGGATCTAACCCTAATTAGTGTTTTAGTTATGCATAATTGAAAAAGTAAACAATAATTAAATTGAAGAAAACTAAAGGAAACATTGAATTGAAAAAAAAAGATAAATCAAACTCTAAAACTTCTTTGGATTGAATGGAACTCTTGGATCTTGAATATCTTCTTGGAACGAAACCTCCTTTTTTCTCTCTAAAGAAATCTTAAGAAATAAATAAAAAACTCTAATGAAAATTGAATGATTAATTTGAGAATGAGACTTTGCTTTATATAAGAGTTTGGAGGATCTTCTAATTTTAGTAGGAAATATATGGAGCAAATTTTTGGAGTTTTACTTGAATAGGAAACCAAATTGTAGAAAAATTTGACCTAAAATATTATTTTCAGCTACCTTATACACCCTACGGTCATGGCTTTTGATTCACACGACCATTTTTAATTGCACCCTCTCTGTCTCTTCTAAAAATATGCAGGCAGTAGCAGGTTGGATCCCATGATCCTGGCCTTTGATTACCACTACTGTGGACTTTAGTTACTTTCTAGGCTTCTCACTTTCACTTTCTCTTCTCTTAGACAGATGAAGTGAAATCCAGGGGTGTGGACTTTCATCCCATGGGCGTGGAGATGAGCCCTTTTCTACCTTGGCATGAATTTCTTCCTTCTGCTGCTTTAGTTTCCAATTTTGGTTCAAATGCAACCAAAAACTCATATTTTGTAAATTCAACTTAGATTTGAGTTTTATTCTAACTAGTCAAGGGAAACTCATCAAATTCAATTGAAAATAATAAAAATAGAGTTAGAATAACTAATAATTTATATACAAAATATGACTTCATCACACCTTCACCATGCTTCTGCACACTTGTCTCCCACTTTAAATGAGGAGCGTCAAAATGAAGAAGAATTCCTTCATAGAGACATTCAAGTAAATGATGGTGAGAAATATGATATTGGTAGTTTAAAAGGGAAGCGAGCTTATAATGATTATGTTCCTGCTTTGAATAGAGTAAAGAAAGAGTCAAAATTTCAAAAATTAGATTCATTCCTAGAAATATGGGCATCTTCTCTAAATGCAAGAGCAAAAAGGGATTTAGCTAAGGCCCAAAGGTATAAATCCCAATGCAACCAAGCTACAAATGTTGAGTCTAATCCATGTTCCATAGAAGCATGTATGAAAATTATGGAAGGCCTTTCTAATGATGCATTCAACAAAAGCACTTGAAAAATTTAAGAATCAAGATTGGAGAAAGATTTTTGTCTTAATGCGTGATAACAGAAGAAGAGCTTAGGTTGAAAGTTAAATATGATTTTGTTTGTTATTATTGTTTAAGGTTGGTTTACTTATGTATTTGTTTCAATGGTTTGCTTTTAACTTATGAATTCATGTTTAAGATTGGTTTATTTATGAATTTATTTCAATAGTTTACTTTTATCTTATGAACTTCATGTTTAAGATTGGTTTATTTATTTAACTTGTGAACTTTATACTTACTTTTTAACTTAAATTTCATGCATGATTATGGAATAAAATTTAGATCATAATCACTTCATAATGTACACAACAAGCAGTGATAGTTCTAGTGATGAAGATAATGATATGTTAGATTTATAGTAGTTAGATATTTGATTATTCATAAAAGAGATTTTACAAAAAGGGCTCCTTTAAGAATTCCATACTTAGTGAAAAATATCATATACTTGAAGTATTAGTAGAAAATCCAACTATATGTTAAAAAGGAATTGGTATGGCACTACATGTATTTAGGAATTTGTATGACAAGCTAAAATTGAAAGATAAGAGAGATGTTAGTGTAAAAGGAGTGGCCATCATATTGAGTGCTTTATGCCATAACATTTGTCAAAGAATTGTAGCTGAATGATTTCAACATTCACTTGCTATAATACATAAGTGGTGTAAGATGATGATTATGATATTCACTACTTTGGGTACTTACCTAATTAAACATATGAATAGAGGCAAGGGTGGAACCAAGGGGTCCTGGGTGGTCCATGAACTCCTCCGTATTGTTCTTAATGGTTGATGGCTAATGTGTTAAAAAGAGTAGCCCATGTTACAAAACCCAACTTGTTTTTAGAGTCGTTCAATACTTCATCATGTCCACATTTTTCTTCATTTTTAGTATTTTATTTTTTAAGAAATATTATTATATATATCACCTGCATATCACGAATTTAGAATAGATACCTGAATTTATTCTTATTAGCATATCAAATTCTCATTTTAATTTACATTTAAATTGTAATTATTTTATCATATTATGCAGCGAAATATATTTATATAAAAAATGTTTTACTTTAAAAATAAAAATTTATTAATTTATATTTATTTAATAAATACATTACTTCTTTATTTTCATAAAAGAAATTAAAGTATTTTAAATTTTCTATTTTTATTTTATTAACATGGGGCTTCTTATCATCACCTAGAAGTTTGCAAAAGTTCAGGGGAATCCCTGGATTTGTAGACAAAGGATGGAAAGGAGGGATTAAAGAACACAACCCCTCTTCTGCTTTAATTTTTTTTTTTTAACTTAACCATGGCTAAAATGATCCCTTTTTAGGATCTACCTTTCAGTCAAGATTAATATTTTATTTTAACTCCCCGACTGAAACGTTGTCGTTTCAGCTAGGGTTTATTTTTTTAATTCTTAAAATTTTGACCCCCTTAGCTGAATCTTAGTTCCACCATTGAATAGAATACTTGTGCAACCAAAATTTTGAATCCAAAATGATATACAAATCTTGAGGGAAGAGTATTTATTTTGTAAATAATACAATTATTTTTTTTTAATTATGGTTGCATATATTTATTATCAATATAATGATTTAAATAGTTTATTGTATATTAAAGACATGCATAGGTGCTACAGATGGTATTCATGTAGCAGCTTAGTCTCCATCTTTTAATTTTTCATGGAAAAAAGGCAACGTAGTGTGTGTCGAATCAACAAAAAAAATATATTCTTTAACAAAATAAAATTTTAAAAGTGGTGAATATGATCGAAATTCTCAGAAAATTGATTACTTAAATTAATTTCTCTTAAAAACCTAAAATGTATGCTTAATAAAATTAAATGGGCGATTTTATGATTAAAAGTTAAAATAAAGGGAGAATGTGCATTTTTGCCCCTAATGTTATAGCAAGGGTATAAATTTGCCCTTAAATAAAATTTAAGGACAAAAATATCAAGATTTTGGTAAAACCTGTTATTTTTGCCCTTCTCTTAACAGTTGATTTTTTCCGTTAATAACATCTGATGTGGACTATTAAAACTGACAAAATTAAACTAAATTAAATATAATAGTGGGCCTATGAAAAATAAATTAATATTAAATGTAAAAAGAAAATTTTTTCTTCAGATTTCACATAGTTATTCCATAAAGCAATTTCTAAGAGGTATTTCATCAAACTTGTGTGCATTGCTCATACTGCTATAGAACTTGTTTTGCTAAATTTTCTTTCACTTTCTCTCTTGCCAAACAATACACAATGATAAAGGCCAAATCAATTAAATAAAAATTGAAGACTAATCGATGCAGTTTCATTGATAAAAGCATATGAAATAAAAATAAGCTATGCAGCAAAAAGATAAAATCAATGAGAGCAAAAGAAAGCATATGAATTGAAGACTAAGATATGTAGAGAAAAGATCAAATTAATGGTAGCAAAAGAAAGAATATGAAAACTAAGCTATGCAGTTTCATCGGTGCCATTTCATCATCATCATCATTGCCACCAACAATATAGGAACTCTGTTCAAGCAACCAAGGTTTTTCATGAATAAAATAGAGAGCTGATGTTGTAATTGTTTGTCTGTTTGGTTACCCAGAAAGTGCTGTTAATTTTCTATTGTCAGCTCCAATCACATAGCAAACTTGGCCAATTACTCCTTTTATAGTGAAATCATCGACAAAGTAATTTTTTAATATGGATGCCCCAAAACCATTTAATAGATAACTCCTCCAAAGTGATCAGGAACTGCTTAATAGACAACTCTTCTCCACCACCATCGACTTTTATTATTATGCTGGAAATATGCAGGTGAAAGAGCAAAAAAGTAAATGGTGGAAAATGAAAAGTGATTGAAGTAATTAGTGATTATGCAAATGGGTAAATATGATAATTTTAATAGATAAAAAATTTAAAAATTCAAAATTTAATTTAATTGGTAAATGCCTATTATAGGAATTAGTGATTTTACGAAATTGAAAAAAATTGGTAAATAATAAGAACATGAATTCTAAGAAGATCCAATAGATTTTCCATGAAGATTTGTAGAAAAAATAAGAACAAGAAGACAAAGAAAAGAAACAAAAACCAAGAAAAAGAGAAAGAAAAATGATGAAAAGTATATAAAGCTTGATTTTTTTGAGTGACGAAAAGATGAAGAGAGGGAAGGAGATGAAAAGAAGGAAAGATGATGGCTGATAAATGTGTTGTTAAATTTCTTTGTTTTTACTTTTTTTTTCAAGTTATTTAATTACTTTAAAATAAGAAAAGGTCTAAAGATAAAAAATAAATATGTAGTCCACTAGAATTATATATTAATTTATTTAAATTTTACTATGCCATGTCAGATATAACTAATAGAGTCAACATTAGTTAGAAAGCTCTGTTAATAAAAGGGAAAAAATAATAGGTTTTGCCAAAATCTTGATATTTTTATCCCTGAATTTTATTTAAAGATAAATTTATACTTTTGCTATAACATTATAGGTAAAAATACACTTTCTCCCTAAAATAAATTCAGAATTGAAAAATTAAATTGCAGCAAAATAAATTTGAAAAATAATAATGATGATGATTTCAGTCAAATGGAATAATCTTAGTTTCAATTCTTAGATATGATCATTGATGTAAAGAAATTTCTTTAATTTTTTAATAAATTAGTTCTAATCAACCGAGACGCTCGCATTAACCAATCCTTCCTTAGATGATAAATTAGTTTAAAAAAATACTCTATAACTAACCTTTGTTATTGAATAACCCTATAGGGATGCTCTCTAGGATTTTTTTCACTAACAACTTTAAGATTTAGAAAGATCTAATTCTAATTAAAAAATTCTACCAAGAAATCTATTTAAATCAGATTATATATCTTCTTCGTACTATGCCTAATTGTCACAAATATAAAAAATTTAAGAATAATTACGGATTCTCAGTTTTGAATAGATATATATTATTCAACTAATCAAACAATAAACTCTATTGTTTAATTAGTAAAATAATAATAAGATTGAGCTACATAATATACTTGGTGCGTGTCGCTATGTGCTATACCGCAAGTGCACGGGTCGCCTAAGTAATAAAGTAGTGAGTGAGTTATCGTTCCACTGAGGACAAGTCCAAGCACTAGTGCAAATCTTAACTGTTGTTTAGCAAATCAATATTTTTGCGGTGTTTTGTAATTAAAGACAATTAACTTAAATAAATGAACATAAAGATAAATTGTGTGTTGTGTAAAAAGGATTGATGATAATGATACGATCTAGATATTGAATTTCCCTAGCCTCAATTACATTACATGATAGAGTTGAGTTGGCATTCCTCTAGCTTAAACTAAAACCTCTCTCGAGCGAATTAATCCCTAATCACTAAGTAGAGTGCCGGAATCTCTTCTCAAAACACAATTAATTAGATCATGCATTAAGAACAAGGAACTATAAACCAAAAGATCTTGTAGGTCTATCTCTAGCACCCCAATCAATCCTCAACCCTTATGAGTAATCAATTCATATCAAGCTTTCTCAAGTCAATAATATGAAAATGGCAACCAATCAATAAGCATGCTATCATCAATTGGCAATAATCATTAAGCATCATAAGAATAAAACAACTCAATCAATTAAAAGTATCCAATCATACAAATAAGCTAGGGTTCATTAACATCTAGATAGAGAATGATTTAGTTCATGTTCAATACACTTAATACAACAACAACAACAATAACAATAAAATGAATTAAAAGGAGAAAACAGAAAAACCCCTTTCAATGTAGCTTCTTCAATCTCCAGGAGCTGCCAATGGAAGATGGAGATGGTGGAGAGGATGTAAATGGAGTATGAAGATGAAGAGTCAAGGAAAGTGTCACTCCCTCCATGCCCAAAACGTGTATGCCCAGCCTCCTCCTCTCAAACCTCTCTTCTTTGCCTCTGTTCTCTGTTTCTCTGCAGAAACCTCCAGCCAGCACCCTCTGCAGAAACTCCCCTCCAGCTCCCTTTCTTCTCCCTCTTCTTCTCTTTTTAAGTCAATCCAAGCTCAAGTCCATACTTCCCAACTCACACCAGCTCACACCACTCTATTTTGTTCCCCACATCCCATTTGTTTTGTATTTCTTTTGATAAAAGTAATTGGTTTGTCTCCCACTTGTCCCTCAATTCGTGCAGAAAAATTCAACTTTTTATGGGTGACACGCCCATGTCACTGGGTGTGTCATAACTACTGTAATTTTGAGTATATGGCACACTCAGTGACACGCCCATGTCACTGGGCGTGTCACAGCTACTGGAAACATCACAAAAGGCACGCTTGATGACACGCCCATGTCACTGGGCGTGTCAATGCTTCTATATCTTCATTTTGTTTCTTCCTTGCTTGTCTTTTGGCTTAGGATGGGACATGGCCAAGCTTGCTTTGGCTTGGCCATGTCTTGCTTGATTCATGCTCTTTCTTCATTGTTTTGATCAACTAAGGGAGTATTTCCACTTTAACCTAAAACAAACACTTAAAACAAACTTTAAACAAAAATCAAATGAAACATTAACTAAAAACACATATAAATCATACTAAAAACAAGTATAAAATCACTCTCATCAATACACAAATACTAAAATTAAAGAAAATAAGTAAATAGTTTATTAGATCTCGCAAATCTTAGTGAATTGAAAACCTTGATTTTCGCTTTAACTGAATTTGAGTTTAGTTACACATGCTTTGATTGAAGAAAACCAAGAATATATTCTAGATAGTCTACTGTCAACATGAACAAGAGATAAAAGAAGAAGAAGAGCTCTTTAGGGCTATCAAAAGTTTGACTTTTATACCCTTTAAGTTTTCTACTCTAATTAAAAAAATAAAAATAAAAATATAAAGTAAATAAAAATTAACAGCTATTAAAAGTCTTAAATATTATATGCTTAATATGGAAATAGATAAATTATAATATCTATGAAAATCTACTCAAAATTCGTAGCTCAAGTATCCCAAATAAATTAGAATTCCTAGCGGGAACATATAATCTTCTAGTATCAGGCCCCCTTAGGCACTAGCCTTGCTCAAGTGTTACACCTAAGGCTTTTTCCAGCCACTTCTTGCATCCTCTTTCAACTTGGTTCTTTTTCCTCTCCTTAAGTTATATCATATGCAAAAACAAGTCAACGTTAGTATAATTATCCAATAACAAGCTCAATTAACCTCACAAATATAAGTAAAATTTACTCATTATCAAATTTCCTCACACTTGAGTTGTATTTGCCCTCAAGCACTTTGCAATTTAAAAGTACTACCCCACATTCATCAATTCTCAATTCAAACTATAAAATTTAAATAACCTCAAACAGAGTGACAATAAAAAGATTTAAAATTCATAGAATAAGCTTCTCGCTAATTTACAAGTATGAGCAACTCAATTAATAGTAATTGTTGTTCCAAGATAACAACCAAGAGGGGTTGAATTGGTTTGGCTTAAGAAAAGATGGTTAATTTAAAAAAATTCAAAGATTCAAAAGAAGTGTAGAAGATGCAGAAGAAGATTAAGTAGAAGATGGAACACAAAGATTTATAGTGGCTCAAATTTACCTTAATCCTACATCCACTTCCTTAATAACTTGTTAAGGTTTCACTAGCTTTGAGTGTTTACAAGCTTAACTCTAACTTGGTGTTTTCTTTAGCTCACACCATACTACTTACAATGGTTTGAGATTACTTCCTAACAGCCCTTACAAGAGTTTTTCTAGGCTCACTCTCATAATCTAAGTATTTCCAAGCTCACACTCAAACTTACGATGCTGTTTAATGCTCACACACAACTCTCAATTAATACAAAAAATGATTTTGATGCAAAAGAAAGAAAGATGTTCAAGAAGGCTATTACTAATCAAAAACTTCTTAAACATGAAGTTACATAAGGTATTTATAGCCTTCAAGTCAAGAATTAGCCGTTTGAAGTTGGGGCCAACAAGTTTGATTCTTGTCTTTCACTAATTTATCTGCCAGAGTGATTTTTTGGTAAAACTTATAAAGGTCCGGTCGGAATTATGCATGGTTCGATCGGAGTAATTAAAATTTTGCTTAATGCTCTTCCAACGGTTGGTTCACGTGGCTTTTACTTATTGAGTGGAGATCCAACGGCTTCTGACTTGAGTAAGTTTTAAATAGTCCGTCTCAGGTCCGGTTGGATTTTCTATGGCTCGTCCAATTTTTGGGCGTACCCTCGACCGGGAAACCTACTGGATATTTTGGAGAAAATTGGCTTATATGGTTCGGTCGGAATATAATTGAGTCCGATCAGACTTATGTGGTACTCTGAGAAAATGGGAGTACTTCTGACCGTGAATCCTTTTGTGTGATTTAGCACTTTTCTCATTTAAGGGTTCAGTCTATATGACATATGGTCTGGTCGAACTTCATGTGGTATGATGAGATTTTGTGAGTACTCTCCACCGTGAAACCTTCTACAAATTTTTGGCTCATTTGGTCATTAATGGTCCGGTCGATCTTCTATGTGGTTCGATCGAACTTTTCATATTTTCTTCAAAGGAAATAACTTCCTGCAAAATGAAATGTGAAGCAAGTGTTAGATAAATTCAATTTGATTACCTAAGATAAAAAAATAGGAGGGTTTGGTCATATTCTTGGTTGAATAATCTAAATAAAACACCATAATAGCTTAAGAGATTTGTGCTCTTTTTGCTAACAATTAAAGTTTTTAGGAATTCCTTTGTCAAGGATTTCCAACCAAGATCATCACGCTTCAAGAATACAAATTTTTCCCATTCCAAGATTCTAAGACAATCCCTAATATCATTTTCAATCCCTAATGTCATTCTCAATCCCTAATAATTCTAGAGTGAGGAAGGAGAATAAACGGTTTGGTTCTACAGGTTTATCTTTTAGGATAGCATACCTTTATCTTTCTTCTTCATCTTTAAATCTTATCTTGTGACTTCTTCTAGGAGCTTCTTCTTGTTAAGAAGGGGCAATAATTTTCTTTCCTTTTTTAACTCTTGAAGCCTTCTTTTTGTGTTCTTTAGGTGTCATTGTTTAGTTTAAGATAGAATAGATGAAGAAGAGAGTTTAATTTAAGTAAGTTTGAGTGTTTTTAGTATTTAAGTGTTTAGAGTTTGATAAAAGAATAAAAAAACTAATACTGAGGGGTATTTATAGTATTTAGGATGAAAAATAGCCGTTTATAGTTGTTGGAGACAAAATATGCACGTTTTGATTGAAAATGGCTAGAAAATTTTAAATTCAGAGGTAAAGTTTGGTCGGACTTTGAGAAGTCTAGTGGTGAAATTTAAAAAATTTTAAAAATATGGTCGGACTATGTAAGGACTAAATGAAATTTAACTTTTAAGCATAACGGTCATAAAATTTTAAAAAATTCCGGTTGTACCATAGAAAGTATAGTCATACTTTTGCAGAAAAAATGAAATCAAGAATTTTCTAATAAGTGCGGTCGGACTAAAGGATGGTCCAATCGGGAAACTCTCAAAAATTAGAATTTTTTATGGAAATGGATATTTTTAAAGTAAAGATACAAATATATGAACAAAGATAGATATTGATTTGAAATTTTGGATCAAGTAAAGTAGATTTTTTTTCAAGTAGTTTTGAGCTTATGAAATTGTGCTCCCATCTAATATTCTTAAGTGTTGTTTTATGAAGTTCAACCTTTCTTCATTTAGGGGTTTCGTGAATATGTTAGCAAGTTGATTTTGTGTATCAATGAACGCTAGGATAATATTTTAATTTTGGACATTGTCTCTTAAGAAATGATGTCTAATATTTATATGTTTTAACCTAGAATGTTGAATTAGATTTTTGGATAAATTTATGGCACTAGTGTTATCGCACTTAATGGAAATGTGTTCAAAAGATTTTCCATAGTCAAATAATTATTATTTCATCCAAAGGACTTGAGTACAACAAAAACATTCAGCAACATATTCGGCTTCCGCGGTAGATAGGGCAATCGATACTTGTTTCTTGCTAAACCAAGAAACTAGGCATTCACTAAGAAAATAACGTACCTCAGTCGTGCTCTTTCTATCCAAAAGACTACCGGCATAATTAGCATTCGAAAAGCCTAATATGTCAAATGATGTATTCCTAGGATACCAAAATCCTAAATGCAATATGCCATTTAAGTATTTCAAAATATATTTAGTAGCATTCAAATGAGATTCCCTAGGGTATGATTGAAATATAACATACAAACAAATACTATACATTATATCGAGTCTAGATGCGGTTAAATAAAGTAAAGATTCAATAATACCTCGATATTTCTTCTCATCTACTACCTTACCACTTTCATCCTTGTCAAGCTTTAGATATGTGCTCATAGGAGTTTTGCTTGACTTGTAACCATCCATTCCAAATTTCTTGAGGAGTTTCCTTATGTACTTGGATTAGTTAATGAAGATCTCATCTTTGCATTGCTTGATTTGTAGCCCAAGAAAGACTTTAAGTTCACCCATCATGCTCATTTCAAATTTTCTAGTCATACAAGAAGCAAATTTTTTGCACAAGAATTCATTAGTAGCACCAAATATAATGTCATCAACATAAATTTGCACAACTAATATATTATGCCTATTATTTTTAATAAAAATAGTTGTGTCAATTTTGCTTTTTGAAAAATTATTTTAAAGCAAATATGCACTAAGTCTATCATACCAAGCTCTTGGAGCTTATTTCAATCCATATAGTGCTTTTGTAATTTTTAAAACATGATCTGAAAATTTATAATCCTTAAAATCAGGAGGTTGTTCAACATAAACTTCTTCATTAATAAATCCATTTAGAAATACAATTTTAACATCCATTTGAAAAAATTTAAAATTCATGTGATATGCGAATGCAAGTAGTATCCTAATAGCTTCTAATCTAGCAACGGGGGCAAATGTCTCATCATAGTCTATGCCTTCCTCTTGGTTATACCATTTGGCTACCAATCTAGCTTTATTTCTAGTGATGAGACCATTTTCGTCAAGCTTATTCTTATATATCCATTTATATTCAATAATTAGATGATCATTAGGCCTAGGAATAAGTTCACACACATTATTTCTCTTAAATTGGTTGAGTTCATCTTGCATAGCAATCACCCAACATTCATCACTAAGAGCCTCATCAATTGTCCTTAGCTCAATTTGAGAAACAAAAGCAAAATTAACATCTAAGTGTTTAAGTTTGGATCTAGTAGTTACTCCCTTTGATGTTTAACTAATGATGAGTTTTTTTTGGATGATCTTTCTTATATTCCCAATCTTATTCATCATGATTATTCTTTAGAGCATTAATTTGTTCAAGTGTACCTATAAAATCATCAAGAACACTACCTTTTCTTTGACCAAGCTTAGAAGATTCATCAAAAATAACATGCATTGATTCTTCAACCACTAGAGTTCTTTCGGTGTGCAATTCGAAGGTGAGTAGTTTTCCGACAAGTTCATCGGTTCTCAAGGAACTTAGATCATGAGCTTCTTCTATTGAAGAAACCTTAGACTCAAAGTTCTTCTTGCCTCTAAGTGCTCTCAATATTTTACTATTGACTTCATCTTGATAATATATTTTGCCATATTTCTTTAATTCACTGATGATAGCAAGCAATTGATTTGTTATGTTGGTAACATTTTCGTTGTGCTTCATCTTGAATAGCTCATAGTTATGTATATACATTTACTTCTTGGTGAGCCTCATTTGGGTAGTACCCTCATGATAGTTCTCAAGAGTTTTCCAAATGCAATGAGCACAAGTAAGATGTTGGACTCTCCCACCTTCTCTTGAAATAGAATTTAACAAAATAGAGGCTGCCTTATGATTTTTGAATCTATGTTTTATGTTGGCATTTGTCCATTATGATTTGAGAAGAGAAACTTGGACACTCTCAACTTCATGAGTAGGAAGCTTCCACTCACTTTCAACATAGTCCCAAAGCTATATTCCCTCACTATCTAGAAACAAAAATATTTTATGTTTCTAATAGGAATAATCGGTTTCATCAAAGTATGGTTTAAGAAGAGAGTTAAGATTTTCATGAGAGGTTGAAGAAAAGGTTGCCATTTTGGGTCAAATTTCACAATTAAGTTTAAGAAATTGACAAGCTCTGATAACAATTATTGTCCCAAGATAGCAAAAATGAGGGGGGGGGGGATGAATTGGTTTGTCTTAAGAAAAGATAGTTAATTCAAAAAAATTCAAAGATTAAAAAGAAGTGGAGAAGATATAAAAGAAGATTAAGTAGAAGATGAAACACAAAGATTTATAGTGGTTCAGATTTACCTTAATCCTACATCCATTTCCTCAACAACTTGTTAAGGTTTCATTAGCTTTAAGTTTTTACAAGCTTAACTCTAACTTGGTATTTTCTCTAGCTCACACCAAACTACTTGCAATGGTTTGAGATTACTTCCTCACAACCCTTACAAGAGTTTTTTCAAACTCACTCTGACAACCTAAGTGTTTCCAAGCTCACACTTAAACTTAAGATGGTATTTAATGCTCACACTCAACACTCAATTAATATAAAAAGTGATTTTGATGCAAAAGAAAGAATTATGTTCAAGAAGGCTATTACTAATAAAAAAAACTTTTTAAACATGAAGTTACATAAGGTATTTATAGCCTTCAAGTCAAGAATTAGCCATTTGAAGTTGGGACCAACATGTTTGATTCTTTTCTTCCACTAATTTCTCTGCAAGAGCAATTTTCTAGTCAGACTTATAAAGGTCCGGTCAGAAGTAGTGTGATTCGATCAGAATTATACATGGTCCGGTCGGAGTAATTGAAATTCTGCTTAATGCTCTTCCAACTGTTGGTCCACGTGGCTTCCACTTATTGAATGGAGATCCAACGACTTCTGACTTGAGTAATTTTTAAATAGTCCAATCGATCTTGCATCAGGTCCGGTCGAACTTTCCTAGGTCCGTCCAATTTTTGGGTATACCCTCAACCGAGAAACCTACTAGATATTTTGGAGAAAATTGGCTTGTATTGTCCTATCAGAATATAATTGAGTTCGGTCGGACTTATGTGGTACTTTGAGAAAATGGAAGTACTTCTGACTGTGAATTCTTCTGTGTAATTTAACTATTTTTTCATTCAAGGGTCCAGTCGATATGACATATAGTCCATTCAGACTTCACGTGGTATGGCGAGATTTTGGAAGTACTCTCCATCGTGAAACCTTCTATGTGTTTTTGGCTTATTTGGTCATCAATGGTCCGGTCGGTCTTCTATATGGTCCGATTGAACTTTTCAGATTTCCTTCAAAGGAAATAACTTCCTGCAAAATGAAACTTAGTGCAAGTGTTAGGTAAATTTAATTTGATTTTCTAAGATAAAAAATAGGAGGGTTTGGTTAACAATAATATCAATATAAAATGCCAAGAAATTTACCATACTTTAATGATAATTAATTACCACGTGGAAACTAGTTACATATAGAAGGCAACATTTAATCCGTCAAGTCATATAAAAATTAGTGTTAAGAACTTTATTATTATTATTACTTCTGAGCACCTTTATACTTACCTGAAACGTCACTAGCCTTTTGACGTGAGGGCAAACATTTGTGATACCGGCACCTAGTTACTCATAGTCTTTTGACTAGCGGAGTAAATTATTCTTTTTTCAAACTTTTGGGCTCTTTTTTTTAATTAATTCTCAACATACTTTCTCATTTCAAGCACAACAACTCAAGATAGATAAAATACACCTAACTATATGTTTCCAACTAATTAAGTTAATTAAACAAGAACATCGCAGACATTTTATACTAATAATAGATATTAATTAAAAGTGCTCATAACAAGTGAATTAATAAGAATCAAACTAAAATAATTAATCTTAAGGTTGCTAAAGCAACTTGAGTTTCAAATTGTCACATTCAAATCAATTAAAAGATAAAATGGAGCTTTGGCTAAGAAATAATAAAACATAAGGTAACAGCCACAAAGTTCAAGAAAAGCTAAAATGATTCAGCAAAATATTTTCTAAAAGTAAAAGTAAGCATCTAAATCCAAATAAAAACAGTGAACAGGGTGGGTGTAGCAACTTGAAAAGCAATCAATCCAATGAACAAATCAATCAATCTAGTAACAAAATTCAGCTAAAAATAGGTTCAAAACTCATCAAATCTCCCCCATACGTAGGATCTACAGTGTCCTCAATGTAGCAAAATAGTAAATAAAAATAAATAAAAAATAGAGGACTCCCCTGATGTCGACAGAGGAAGGGCAAGCTATTGAGTCTGTCAGTGCATCGAGGATATTATATTTTCAAGTTCGTGGATAATCTACCAATGCTTTGGTCAGCCTCCATGACCTGATATGCAACCTGTTTGTGGTTGTCCTCTAAGCTCTCTAAGCATTTTTCTATGTGATCAAGTTTATTAAGAAAGGTTTGGAGCAACACCTGATCCGATAAGGAAGAAGGAGTTGCAGTAGCAGGAGTTGTAGCTCGTGAACCTTTATGGAAAACTTGTTGATCTCTTGGAATAATAGGACCTAGAGGAATAAAAAAAATACCATTCTCTTTCCACAACATCCCCATTTCATCCAAAGTGTTAAGAGTCAAAGGGGCCGGTATGCAAGAAAAGTGCAAATTAGTATTTTCAATATCAAGCAAATGTGTATTAATGGCTAGCTGAGTGATAATAGTGCCTAAAATCAATGGTTTCTTGGAGGAAATAACATTAGAAAATTGACTCACTAACCAAAAATTCAAATTCACTTTCCTCTTCTTATTCATGCACCACAAGAAAAATAATTTAGCTTAAGACACTAGACTAGGGGCATCTTACCTGAAAATGCATATGCCAAAAGTAGATGCACATATATTAAGCTAGGATCCTTAAACTACACATCCATTGATTTACTAAGGTCATATGCTGTAGGAGGATTTTCACAAAAATCTGAATAGACATCAACAGTTCACAAACAGTGGCATCGGCATTAAACCCCAAATTTCTATTAAATTCATTTAAAGAAAAACATAATTGTTGTCCCATTAAATGAAATTTAACCATATTAGGAGCACGCAAATCAAATTGGTCATTTTTATCACAATCGAAAGTAGCATAAAATTCTTTCACCAAATCTGCACAAATGGGAGTATCTATCATGAGAAATAATTTCTAACCAATACCTCTAAGTAACTCAGCACATTCAAATATGGTATTCAAAGAACCTAAAGTAGGAAAATGAGCACATTTATTTGGAAGGATGGAAAACTCACTAATTTATTCAAACCTCTGTCGGTCTCTGGGATTTTCAAATTCCAAGTTCTAATTTTGAATTGCTGGAGAATGTTCAGGTACAAGCCTCCCCTTTTTAAAACACGAGCGACTCTTTCTTTTTGCGGCAGAGGTCTAATCATCTGAATTAAAAGACTGAGGGGATAAAGTTCAATTAATTGATTTTTGGTGGTCAGAGTCGTCATCGAAACACTCATCTATCAGGCAAGGGCATTTGGGTGAATGGATCAAAGATGGTGCGCCATGCCTCGCACTTGCCTTAGTTCTCATGGTTGATTATGATGAGAGGGGCTTGTTCTATTTGTTTTGTTAATATATATGGAGAGGGTAAAGGGAAAAGAGAGGGAGAAGAGGCTGGTGGTGCTTGCTTAATGGGGTTGCTGGTGTGGTTTGGTTGAGCAACGGTGACATGGCTGGGTGGGTAATGGTGGTGCTAAAGTTCTCATTTGGTGCACGCGAGAAAGAGAAGATCGTTTGCTCAATGGGGTTGCTAGGTTTGGTGGATGCTGCATGGTGGCTGTTCGACAAGGGTCGAGCGATGATAGATAGGGTATGGCTCGGTGCAGTCGAAGAGGGTCCTGAGTTTGGTGGTGCGATGGTCTGGTTAGTCATGACTAGGTGCGAGAAATTTGGATTGCTCATAGCGCGAGGGATCTGCTGGGTCAGTGGTGTCGTGAGATGGTGGTTGGGTCTAGTTTGGTGCAAGGGCTGGGTTTTCGCTCGATGGGTGCTTGGTCATTAGGTCAGGCGCAGGTAACTTGGTGGTTACTAGGTGGCTGAGTCTACGGTTATTCGGTGATGGGCTGATTGGTGGGGGAGTGGTGATAAAGAGTGGCGGCTGGAGATAGAGGAAAAAGAAGGACAAGAAAGGAAGAGAAAATAAAGAAAAGAAGAGAGTGTTAGGTTTTAAGTCATGGAAGGGACTAAATACCCATTATACCCTTTAAGCCTTGTGATAACATGTAAATCCAACACGTTTTTATTGATTATAATATGCTGATTTCGTGTTAATTGTGCTTAAAAGAGGAGTTTTTAGTTGGATTCTTGTTTTTGTGTTAGGATATACTGGATATGGTGAGAATGAAGCTAAAAGGAGTAGATTTGAAGATGTTTGTGGGAAGCAGTACCTGCTGGAATCTGTTTGGAAAATATGAAGCTGTCAAGTCCTTAGCCTTGGGCAAGACTTAGCAATAAGCGAACAGATGTGGACTGATTTATACTAGTGGCTGACCTGCGACTTATTGGAACAGTTTCCAGCGTGTTTTAGAGCAGAGGAATGATATTAAACACTGTTTAGTGGGCCCCTTTTATTGTATTATGTTTTGGCCCCACTTTGGGGGATATATAAGTTAAAAATTAGGTTTTGAGAAGACACTTTTTGCCACCCTTGGAATAGTGACGGGATTGAGAGAATTTTGAATTTTTTTTACGATGTTTTCTTCAATAGCCATGTGTGGCTAGTCGTCCTTTTCAGTCAAGGTTTAATCCAAGGTAGAAGTTTGATCATGATTATGAGATTGAATTGAAATTAATAGAATTCTTTGATTTTCATTGCATTTATATTCTTTCTGTGGTTTATTGGGAAAATATATCCCTTAGTGAAATTCTATTGAATGATTAACAGGGCCCGTTCTTTGTTTGATAGTAATTTCCATGACTATTCAATTGAATCAAATCCGTAATGGCTTGATTAGATTGATGTAGTAGTGATTTGTATAATTTAATTGGGTAGAACATTTTGGGTTATATCAAGGAAGAGTATAATCTGATTTAAATGGATACTCATAGTTTCTGTTAATTAGGGCAAGGTCCTACTAGATTTTAAGGCTGTTAACAGTTAAATCCTTCGTCGTACTTAGGTTTGCTAGTTAATTAGGGGTTATTATTAGATCGTATCTTAATAACCTATTAATAAGGTAGGATTGGTTGGGTCGACGTTCTTCCTGGCTATAACTTGTCCGTAATTTGAATTAAAGGATTATTCTTGAATAAATGATCAATCAGTTTAAACTTCGAACCGCGGTATGCCTTGACTGAATTCGCTCTCCATCGTTTCAGGTTTTATATTTAATTTTGTTGCTTTTGATTTTAATTTTAATTAATCTCGTTCCAATTTTAAACACCCCGTTTCAATTTTTAGTTTTATTTTCGGTTCTGGTTAACTTTCAGCAAGCTAGTCCCTAGGGTTCGACCCTTCTCACCCTATTTACAAGTTTTCTTTTGTAGGAAGAGCAGGTTATTATTTTTGGTGGATTCGACACCCATCAAATTTTGGTGCCGCTACCGGGGACTAGTTTACATTACTGTTATTGCTTCTTTGAATGACCAGATCTGAAAATTTGCAATTGGAATTTGATCCTGAGATAGAAAAGACAACCCGTACATTGACGAAAGAAACCAGGCTACGAAAAAGGGCTGCAACTGCTTCTACAGCTGATCCAGAAATTATAATTACTGATTCAGTTAAATCTTCAACTGAATTTGATCCTGAATTAGAAGAAACCTCAACAGAATCTGAAAGAGAGGAACAAATGGCTGATAATCGCACCGTTAGAGAGCTACAGGCAGTCCCTATAGACCAGCAGCCCCTATGTATTGCTTTTCCAAACTTGGATGCACCATTTGAGTTGAAATCTGATTTGATTCACCAGCTCCCTACCTTCCATGGGATGAAAAATGAAAACCCACATAATCACTTGAAAGAATTCCATGGGGTATGTTCAAGCATGAAACCGCATGGTGTATCGGAAGAGCAAATCAAGTTAAGAGCATTCCCATTTTCATTAAAAGATACTGCCAAAGAATGGTTACTTAACTTACCACCGGGTTCTATAACCACATGGCCCGAGATGGCTCATGCATTCTTGGATAAGTATTTTCTCGCCTCTAGAGCAGCCACCATTCATAGGGAGATTAGTGGGATCAAACAAAAAGATATAGAAAGTCTTCATGATTACTGGGAGAGATTCAAGAGGTTGTGTGCAAACTGCCCACAACATGGGATGTCCGAACAATCACTTCTCCAGTATTTTTATGAAGGGATGCTGGATATAGAAAGAAAATGGTCGATGCTGCAAGTGGGGGAGCTCTTGTTAACAAAACTCCAGCCCAAGCAAGAGAGATCATATCAACCATGGCTGCAAACACGCAACAATTTGGACAAGTTGAAGAGCCATCACGCAAGCTCTATCAGGTAAGTAATTCTTTCGTTGAAGCTAAACTTAATGAGCTAACTTCTGTGATAAAAAATTTTGCTACAGGACTTAATAGTCATAAAAGAGCGTATGAAGCATGCACTTCTTATGAACACCCAACCGATGCGTGCCCAACATGGCATAATGATCAAGAGCAAGTAAATGCCATGGGAGGTTACTACAACCAGCCCCAAAGATCTAATTTTCCCGTTTCCAATACCTTTGATGATAGTTGGAGAAATCATTCCAATCTCAGCTATGGGAACAAAAATCAGAATTATCAAGGCTTTCAACAAGTTAGACCGCCTTCCCAACAAACCTTATCTTCGAAAATGACACTGGAAGATATGGTGAGGTCACTTGCCACTACCCAACAAGCATTCCAGCAAAACATGCAAGATTTTCAAAACGAAACAAAGAAGAGCATCCAAAATATGGAGAGCCAAATCAGCCAGCTAGCCTCCTCCGTGAGCAGATTGGAAATGCAAGGGAAGCTTCCCTCTCAAACTATTGTCAATCCGAGGGAGAACATGAGTTCCATTACTCTTTGTAGTGGAAAGGAGCTACAAACAGCAGCTACAAAGAAAAACAGCAGCAGGCCCAAGGAAGAAGATGAAAAAGAGGTTGAGATTTTGAAGGATGAGCCTACCAAGCAAGTGCAAGGATGGATGTCCGAACCAATTGTCATTCCACCTCTTTTTCCCGAGCGGTTGAAGCAATGCAAGAAGGAACAAGAAGAGAAAGATATCTTTGACGTCTTTCGCAAGGTCGAGGTAAATATTCCCTTACTTGACTTAATTAAGCAAATACCTCGTTATGAAAAATTTTTGAAGGAATTTTGCACAAGTAAGCGAAAGCAAGCTAGTGATGAGAATGTAAGTGTAGGGGAGAATATCTCTGCTATTTTACAAAGAAAGCTTCCCCCGAAGTGCAAGGACGAGGGTATGTTTTCTATCCCATGTAGAATAGGCAATGTGTAATTTAAGAAAGCTATGTGTGATTTAGGTGCTTCAATTAATGTTATGCCATTGTCTACTTTTTCTTCTTTAAATGTGGGTGAGTTAAAGAAAACTAGCATTTGTATTGAATTGGCAGACAAGTCCGTTATCTACTCGGAAGGGGTGCTAGAAGATGTGTTAGTTAAAGTAGATGGTCTTATCTTTCCTGCTGATTTCTATGTTATTGATATGAAGGATCCTAAATCCTCAAATTCTTCTGAAATCATTTTAGGGAGACCATTTCTTAGGACAGCTAGGACTAAAATTGATGTTTTTGATGGTATTCTTACCATGGAGCTGGACGGTGAAGTTGTCAAATTTAATATGTATAGTGAAGTTAAGGATGTTAGTGTTGTGTCAAATGTGAATGCTATATCTAATGTTGAGTCTGGTATTGAAAACTCTTCTCAATTGAATGATAAAAGTGAGTTAAATGTGGTTTCTTGCAATAATTCTGATATTGATTGTACTAATAAGTTCAAAGAAAAAGTTTTGTTTGATGAGAAGTTGCAGGTTGAGAATGAGAAGAAGGCAATGAAATTGGGTTTGAGGCGATTGCCGAATCGCTTAAAATATTTATTTATTGATGATGAAGACCCAATTGCTTTGATAGTGCCCAAAGGATTAAGTAGTGGGCAAGGAAAGAGGTTAATTCAGGTGTGCAATGAGTACAAAGATGCGTGTAGAAGGGTAGGACATGCTGCCTATGGAACCTGGATGGAGCTCGGTTGAAGAATTGGAACGTCTAGCCAGAGACGTTAAACCATGGGCGCTACTGGGAGGCAACCCAGCACAAAATTTAAATTTTGCTTGAGTTTTTATTTTATTTTCGTGTTTATTTTTATTTTTGTTTTAGTCTACAGTGTCATCTTCTTCCTTGGGTTTATTTTTTGGTTCTGAAAATTCTGGGTATGAATGGTAAAAAATGGTGTTTTGATGGTTGAGAGCAATGCTATGGGCAGTAAAGCTTTTATTTTACTAAGTTTTGACATGTTTTTTAAGTCATACAGGTTTTTGGGTTCATTTGTTCTTTAACTGTTGCTTATATAGTAACTGAAATTAATTTCTCTTATTTTTACTTTATTACAGCTAGCAGTAAAAGACGAAGCCTCCCTTTCTCTCTCCCCAAACGCGTCTTCCTTCTCCACTCGAGGTTTCCAATCGGAACACCAGAAACATCTCCACCTTCTACCTTTCACATCTCTGTTCCAGCAGCCACCATCTTCTCTTCCCCATCCAGCAGCCCCTCAATCGAAAACCCAGCAGTCCCAACAAACCCGAAAAACAGCAGCCCCAACAATTCCGAAAACCCAGCAGCCCCAACAATTCTGAAAATCCAGCTGCCCTTTTCCCTTTCAATTTTCAAAAATCCAGCATCTCTCTCTCTCTCTCTCTCAATCGAAAACCCAGCATCTATCTCTCTCTCTATTCGAAAATCCAGCATCTCTCTCTCTCTCTCAATCGAAAACCCAGCATCTATCTCTCTCTCTATTCGAAAATCCAGCATCTCTCTCTCTCTCTCTCTCTCTCTCTCAATCGAAAACCCAGCAGCCCCTTTTCCCTTTCAATTTTCGAAATCTAGCAGCACTCCCATTCCTTTGGTTACTCTCCGTTCAGCACCGGCAGTGATTTTAATTCTGAAATCGACATCATCGTAACATTCACTGCATCATCTTGAATCAGTCCAATAAGCTCAAGGTTTGCATCTCAATTCATGAATTTTCTTTGTGATTCAACTCTACAATTCAGCCATAATTTTCCCTGATTTCTCATTAAATTTGTTGTAAACAATGCCAAATCAATTTTATTCCCTCCTGATTTTAATTAATTTACATTTTCTGATTGAATTTGGGAATGACGTTGTTTATTTATGCTGAGATTTTGATGACATATGATGGTTATTTGGGTATTATTAGGTTAGTCAATTTTCATGTGAGTCAAATTTTTTTTTTATGATGAAGTATTGCAGAGTGGAGAATTAATTGAGCTTGCGAATTGGTTGATTGATTATGTGTTGTTGGTATACTTTAAATCTGTCTTTGAATTGGATGTTGAGTGTTGAGTAGTGACCATAAGGTTGAGCATATGCTTAGTGTAGGTTGAACTTTACTAAGAGTTCTAGGTAAAGTCTATGGTTTCACTGAAATTTGTCTTGAGTTATCATGTTAATAGTTTAAATTGATGCTGATATTGATTTGGCGGAATAAAATTTAGACTGCCCATGAGTTTCCTTGAATTTTAATCTTTAACTATAACTGGAAGTTTGGATTGGAAGTCTGGATTTTGATTGGTCATTTTGATTTATGGGAGTTTTGAACTGTGAAATTTGATACCGCTGGTTGCTCCAATTTTTAGGAATTGAATGTCAAGAATTCTACAATGGGTGTTTCATTTTCTTTAGGCTTAGTCAAGTAACAAGTGTTGACCAAATTTTGATAATAATTTTGAGCTTACCTGTTTAGTCAATCGCTTGTTTGCTTGTTCGTTTTGGTTTGCGTTTGGTGCTTGAGTTTCTTGCAGGTAAGTTGTGACTTTGGTAAATCGCTTGGTTCAAAACTAACTTATCGCTGAGGTTTGACAAGCAATTATTCGGCAATAACAGGGCAGTATCTCTACATCTCCACTCTCTTTTAATTTTATTTGCTAGAGACCCTCTTCTTGTGGTTGATTATGATTTGTCCACATTGAGGACAATGTGTGAAATAAGTGTGGGGAGGGGATTTGATATGAGAATGTTTTTGTTGCAATTTTTGGGACTGATTTATGTGATTGAGACAGCTGGAATTTTGATGTTATAGTGCTGAAATTTTGAGCTTTCTGTTGATTAATAGCTGCTGCCATGTTGCTTGTTTGATTGTTATGCGTTATAGTTCGCTATAGTCAAGTTTTTTTCCTTTTTAATGATGGCATTTGATGATAATTTTCATGTGTTTTTGCTGCTGCCATATGCTTAATTTCAAATAAAACTTGGCTGTTCAGTTTGTGTTTAATGAGTTAAAAGTTAAGACACTTGTCCCATGATATTTTTGAGTAAAATTTTTGTTTGGTTGATACTATATGCTGATTTTGGGATTTACTCAATGAGTTTATTGTGTCCTTGAATATGATTTAGAGCTTTTAGGAAGTCTAGAGAGGAGTACTTTGCTTTTATAACTCGGTTGAACGCATGTGAGAACTTTGGATCACGAGACTAGTGAGCGAGGGTCCTGACTTGAGATTGACCTGTTGCGCTTATGAGTTTTGGTTGCAAGCTGTTACACTTTGAATTCTAAAAGTTTCATATTGCAAAACTTAGTTTCTTTCGATAAGTGTTTTTGAGAGCAATTTCCACAGCCAAAAATTAGGATAGCTTCCGAATACTAGAACTCTTTTCTACGCTCCCTTGAGGCCAAATCCTAGGCGAGTCTCGACTTTTGAGATGATTTAGGCGTTCTTTTGGTCGATTCATCATTCCTTTTACGTTTTTCCCACCTTTACGTTACCATTCTTTTCACCCCTTCTAGCCTACGAAGTATGCTAAATGCGTACTCTAATTTCTTTTCTTAGCCTACAATTTAGCCATATACACCAAAAGCCCTTTGCCTACCACCCTTGAACAAGAAAATAGTCTTCTTAGTCATTGTTAAGCATGCACATGTGTAAGTTATTAAGAATTGGTGCAATTGCATTTTTGCTTAATGTCATTGACTTTGTTTAGTTTATGGAAATAAATGGTCCTTGTGGCTTATGTGTTTAAAGTTTGTTGGGTTTAAGTTGGTTGTAAGTACTTTAGTTATGTTTTAGTTTTCCTTAAAAAAAACAAACAGAATGAAAAAAAAAAGAGAAAAATGAAAAACAAAAAATCAGAAAAGAAAGAAAAAAAAGTGTATTCAATTTCAGTTTTAATTTTTCTCTATTTTAAGCTTTTCTCTGGTTTAAGTCACATTTGTCGCCATTAGTTAGTTCATGCATTGTTCTTTTGAAATTAATTGTAAAAGACTTATTTTCTTGTTATTCTTAGCCTTACATTATCCTATCTTTTGTAACCATCACCTAGCCTAACCCATGTAAAGACCTAATGATCTTTGGTTGAGACTTGACCTACATTAGTGGAGAGGGAGTTTAGAGGGGAGCCTATGGTTGTTCTTTAATTTTGTTTTCTTGAAGCTATGAAAATGTTTTTGAAACGCTTGTTAATTGCTCGAGAAAACACTTGTTGATTCAAACTTCGAATGTGTGCGTGCGTGTTTTGAGAATTCTTAGTGTAACATTTTTCAATTAAAGTTCATAATGATGGAATGATGTTGATGGTTGGATTCTTAATTGCGATGTTGAGTTGTTTAGGGAACTTGTGTGTGTTTGATTGGGTTCTTAAGTGAAGTACGTGGTCTCCTAATAGATTTGATTTTGAGTCCTAAGTCATGCTTGAGGACAAGCATGGGATAAGTGTGGGGAAGTTTGATAACATGTAAATCCAACACGTTTTTATTGATTATAATATGCTGATTTTGTGTTAATTGTGGTTAAAAGAGGAGTTTTTAGTTGGATTCTTGTTTTTGTGTTAGGATATACTGGATATGGTGAGAATGAAGCTAAAAGGAGTAGATTTGAAGATGTTTGTGGGAAGCAGTACCTGCTGGAATCTGTTTGGAAAATATGAAGCTGTCAAGTCCTTAGCCTTGGGCAAGACTGAGCAACAAGCGAACAGATGCGGACTGATTTATACTAGTGGCTGACCTGCGACTTATTGGGACTGTTTCCAGCGTGTTTTAGAGCAGAGGAATGATATTAAACACTGTTTAGTGGGCCCCTTTTATTGTATTATGTTTTGGCCCCACTTTGGGGGATATATAAGTTAAAAATTAGGTTTTGAGAAGACACTTTTTGCCACCCTTGGAATAGTGACGGGATTGAGAGAATTTTGAATTTTTTTACTATGTTTTCTTCAATAGCCATGTGTGGCTAGTCGTCCTTTTCAGTCAAGGTTTAATCCAAGGTAGAAGTTTGATCATGATTGTGAGATTGAATTGAACTTAATAGAATTCTTTGAATTTCATTGCATTTATATTCTTTCTGTGGTTTATTGGGAAAATATATCCCTTAGTGAAATTCTATTGAATGATTAACAGGGCCTGTTCTTTGTTTGATAGTAATTTCCATGACTATTCAATTGAATCAAATCCGTAATGGCTTGATTAGATTGATGTAGTAGTGATTGGTATAATTTAATTGGGTAGAACATTTTGGGTTATATCAAGGAAGAGTATAATATGATTTAAATGGATACTCGTAGTTTCTGTTAATTAGGGCAAGGTCCTACTAGATTTTAAGGTTGTTAACAGTTAAATCCTTCGTCGTACTTAGGTTTGCTAGTTAATTAGGGGTTATTATTAGATCGTATCTTAATAACCTATTAATAAGGTAGGATTGGTTGGGTCGACGTTCTTCCTGGCTATAACTTGTCTGTAATTTGAATTAAAGGATTATTCTTGAATCAATGATCAATCAGTTTAAATTTCGAACCGCGGTATGCCTTGACTGAATTCGCTCTCCATCGTTTCAGGTTTTATATTTAATTTTGTTGCTTTTGCTTTTAATTTTAATTAATCTCGTTCCAATTTTAAACACCCCGTTTTAATTTTTAGTTTTATTTTCGGTTCTGGTTAACTTTCAGCAAGCTAGTCCCTAGGGCTCGACCCTTCTTACCCTATTTACAAGTTTTCTTTTGTAGGAAGAGCAGGTTATTATTTTTGGTGGATTCGACACCCATCACCTTGTATTTTCTTATTTCACTTTCTCAGCTCCTCAAAGTGTCGCTTAACAACAATAAAAAAAATGCACTACACCCAAAATAAACAAACTAATGTCCCTGCTCTTTTGTTCTCTATAGTAGACCTGAAAATAAAACATAACAATCATTAGTGATTTCCCAAGAAGGGAGAAGATGAACAGTAGCACTCTTATTATTTTTATTATACTCTCTTTTTTAATGTATATATATATATTTGGTTATTTTTTTTATTTTGATTCTTTTTTTAATAGAATATAACAAAACTAAACTAAAACAAATTGAAAACTTAAAATTAAAAGGGAACAAAATAACTTTAAGTTAATTAAAATTTAAAGAAAGAGCATTAGTAGGTGAAGTGAAATAAAAAGAAAGAAATTAAGCATAGAAAAGGGAAAAGAAAAGAAAATGGGTTGCCTCCAATTAAAGTCTTTATTTAGAGTCTTTAGTTAGGCATCATTCTCCATTCAAGTGTCTATCAAAGGACATTTCAACTGCATATTATCCATGGTAGATGTATGAAATTCTTCATAAAATAGTTTCAAACGATGCCTATTGACCTTGAAAATCTTACCAATGTCTGAATTCCTGATTTCTACTGCTCCATAAGGGAATAATTTATTGATGACAAAGGGTCCTATCCATCTAGTCTTCAATTTTTCAGGAAACAGTTTAAGTCTCGAATCATAGAGTAACAATTTTTGTTCCACCATAAATTATTTCCTAGAAATCATCTTATCAAGGAAGGCCTTGGTCTTTGCCTTATAAATTTTTGAATTTATAGGCCTCATTCCTAATTTCTTCCAGCTATAGCTGTAATTTCCTTTGTTCTCCTACTGCTTTCAACTTTATATTGCATTATTTGATGGCTCAGTATGCTCTGTGTTTGAACTCAATAGGTAAAACAAGGTTTTTCGAGCAATAATCGATATGGAGACCTACTAATAGGCATCTTATAAGTGATCTTGTAAGCCCATAATGCATCATCTAAATGTAAGCTCCAATCTTTCCTATTTGGGATTCACTATTTTTTCAAGGATGGACTTAACCTCACGATTAGTTATTTCAGCTTGGCCATTAGTCTGCGGATGGTAAGCTATCAAAGTACGATGAACAACATTGTATTTTTGAAGGAGAGCTTCCATCACCTTGTTGTAGAAAATGCGTCCCTCTATAACTTATAAGAACTTTTGGAATCCCAAACTTGACAAAAATATGTGAAAATCTACAATAACCTTAGCATTTTTCAGTTTAGGTAGCCTTAGCTTCTACCCATTTTAAAACATAATCAACATCAAGCAAGATATAAGAATTTTGAATGCTAGATAGAAAAGAGATGTTCATCCAAAAATTCATCCTTAATTAGAAGTGGTCCCTTATCTACCAATAATTAACTAAGATGATCAGCTACTAAATTTTTTGACTCATTCTTGTTCTTAATTTTCAAATTAAACTCTTGTATAAGAAGGATCCATCAGATGCACCTTGGCTTAGCATCTTTCTTTTTGAGCAAATACTTTAAGGTTGCATGATCAAAATAGACAATAACTTTAGTACCAAAAAGATAAGAACAAAATTTTTCTAAAGTAAAAACTACAGCTAAAAGTTCACTTTCCATATTGGAGCAATTTGACTGAGTCTCATCAAGGGCTCTTGAAGCATAGTAAATAATATGAGGTTCCCTTCTAACTCTTTGCTTGAGCACTGCCCCCACAACATGATTACTGGTAGGGATGTGCAATGGTTAGGTTGGTCGAGTTTCAGTGGTCGGCCAACCCGGCCACTAATAATCAGTCAAAAAAATCTATATTTAAAAATAGACCATTCTGAGGTGGTTCGGTCAGGTTCGTCGGGTTTTATCGGATTCGGTCAGGTTTATTGATAAATATACAATCTGAAACTGACCAACTCAATTAGTTTAAACCAACGTGGTTGGTCGGGTCAGTCAGTTTTTTGTTGGATTGGTCGGGTTTAAAAATTTTTAGTCATCCCTAATTACTGGCATCACTTTTATTTCAAATGTAAACTCTAATATGGTGGTTGTATAATTGGGGCGGAGATCAACATTTCTTTGAGTGTATCAAATGCTTTCTTGCAAGAGTCATCAAAATTGAACTCCACATCTTTTTGCAGCAACTGGCATAAAAGATGAGTGATCTTTGAAAAATCTTTGATGAAACGCCTATAAAAATCTGCATGTCCAAGGAAAGAACGAACTTTCCACACACTTGCAAGGTAAAATAGAGATTTAATTACATCAACATTTGCCTTATCAACTTCAATTCCTCTTATTGACACTATATGTCCTAAAATCAATCCTTGAGCAACCATAAAATGATACTTTTTATAATTTAACATAAGGTTTGACTATAAGCATCTCTTAAGAATTTAAGTCAGATTAGTTAAGTGCTCACTAAAGGCATTTCCATAGACAATGAAATCATCCATAAAAATGTCTATAATATTCTTAACATATTTTGAAAATATACCTACCATACACCTCTGAAATGTGGCAGGGGATTACAAAGGCCAAATGGAATTCTCCGGTAGGCAAAGGTTCCAAATGGGAACGTGAAAGTAGTTTTCTCTTGATTCTCTAGTGCTACCGAAATCTGATAAAAACCTAAATAGTCATCAAGACAACCATAATGGTCTTACCTGCAAGACACTCCGACATCTAATTAATGAATGGGAGAGGCAAATGGTCCTTTCTTATGGATGTGTTTAGTTTTCTGTAGTCGATGCAAACTCTCCACCTGTTTTGAACTCACGTTGGGACCAACTCATCATCTGCATTCTTCACCACTATCAAGCTTGTCTTCTTAGGCACTACCTAAGTAAGACTCACCCACTTGCTATCTGAAATGAGATAAATCACACTTGCATTAAGAAGCTTTAAAATTTCTTTTTTCACTATCTCCACCATTGGTGGGTTCAATCTTCTTTGGGCTTCTCTTTTTGGCTTATTATCCTCTTCCGTAAGAATTTTATGCAAGCAAGTTGAAGGCAAAATGTACTTAATATCAACAATCATCCATCCAATGGGTTCTTTGTACTCTTTAATCACGTGAATCAGATCATCTTCCTCTTCTCTGCTAAGTTTGTTGGAGATTATTACTGGTACGCTTTCTCCTTCTCTTAAAAATGCATATTTCAAATGTTCGAGTAGTGACTTCAACTCTAGATTTGGTGGTTGCACGACAGAGGGTAAAATTTTAGTATGAGATACTGGTAACTCAAATATGGACACACTTTCCTTTATAGTTTTGAGGGCTCCCATTTCACACACCACATATTGAATATCTTCAGCTACAACAAACTTATCATCCAAATTCTTTGTGCTACATGCATTAAGACTTTTGCAAAGAACAATGTGTAAATTGTCAGAAACATTTAGCTCAAAAATTTATTGACTTAAAGAATATATGAAATCCAATCTATAAACACATAACATATCACTAGTGTACTTCATAGCATCATAAACATTAAATTTTATAATTTTTCCATTGAAATCCATAGTTAGTGTACCATCATGGACATCAATTTTTGTTCTAGTTGTGCTAAGAAAAGGTCTTCCTAATAAAATATCACAGTAATTAGAAGACTTATCCTCTTTGATGTCTAATATATAGAAAACTTCTGGAAAATTAGCACATTAACATGAATTAAAACATCTTCTAATACCCCTTCAAGATAAATCACAAGCCTATTAACTATTTAAATAATTACACTAGTTTCCTTTAAGGGGAAAGCCTTTAAAGAAGAGTAAATAGATATTGGCATGACATTAATAGAAGCTCCTAAATCACACATCACTCTCTTTATGCCTAAATTGCCTATTTTGCAACAGATTGTAAACATAACTTGATCTTTGCACTTTGGTGGTAACTTTATTTTTATCACAACATATATATTCTCTCATACCTTTACCTTTTCATTACCACTGAGTTTCTTTTTTTTGTACACAACTCCTTTAGGAACTTAGTGTATCGAGGCACTTGTTTGATGACATCTAGCAATGGTATATTGAACTCGACTTATTTCCAAAATTTCTTTCTCCTCCTTCTCCTTCTTAGACTTGGTAAGTCTTTGTGGGAAAAAGGGTGATATTACCAATGGTGCAGGGTGATCAGAGTTGACTATGACAGATAAATCTTTCTCTTGAATAATTATTTTATTCTATCAACTCTTTTCCACTTTTCAAAGTAATAATACTTGTATTTTACTTCGGATTGACTATTGTTTGAGAAGGTAGTTTCCCTTGAGACTGCAGCTTGTTAACTGATATGGCTAATTGACTAATCTGACTCTCCAAATTCTGAATACTCAAGCGAGTTTCCTGCTGAAATTATTGGGTGTTAGTCATGAAAGCTTTGAACATGTCGTCAAGAGACATACTTGATTTTTGTGGCGGTGGAGGTTGTCGTGGTGGTGTTCTTTGCTAGAACTATTGGAAATTTTGTTCTCTTGCTTCATAGCTAAAATTTGGATGGTCCCTCAATCCCTAATTATAAGTATTTGCATATGGGTCATATCTCCTTTGGGGTTAATTGGGATACCCATCAATAACATTCACTTATTGTTGCTCATCTTCTTGAAATGTGGGACATATATCAGTAGGATGACCTGAATGTTCTCAAATTCCATAAACTTTTATTGGTTGAAAATTTCATACAGCCATATTTTGCACTAAATTTGTCAGTTGAGTTATTTTGGACTCAAGTGAAGAAATACTTACCTCATTAACCCTCTTTGGAGTTTCCTTCTTGCTCCTAAACTGCTTGGAAAGTGGCTGCCATGATGGTGATGAGGTCCCCAGCGGCTTGAGGAGTTTTATTTATGATTGCACCTCCATTAGCGACATCTAACATGCTTCTTTTTGTAGGTAACAACCCTTTATAAAAATATTGAAGGAGAACTTGCTCTGAAATTCTATGTTATAGGCAACTTGCACACAATCGTTTAAATCTCTCCCAATACTCGTGAAGGCTTTATGAATCTTTTTGCTTTAGTCCACATATTTCTTTCCTTATACTTGCAGCTCTTGAAGTAGGAAAGAAATTATCCAAGAAAGTTGTTACCACATCAGTCCATGTGGTTATTAATCCGGATGATAAATAAAAAAGCCAATCTTTGGCTAGGTTGTCCAAAGAAAAAGGGAAGGCTTGCAATTTAACTTGTTCTTCGAATACTATTTGTGGTCTCTTACTTGAACAAACAATATGAAATTTCTTTAAATGTTTGTAGGGATCTTCACTTTCTAGCCCATGGAACTTGGGTAACAAATGAATTAAACCTGAATTTAGCCCAAAGGAAGCTTCTAGACCTAGATAGGTGTTGCAAAGAGGTTGCTGGTTGATTGGAGGGGCCGCTAATTTTCTCAAAGTTCGTTGTTCGTCACCCATCTGCTCTTCTTCTTCAAGTTCGTTAGAAGAGGATGAGGAATCTGAATTTGACTCTGTCACTACTGCGAGATCAGTTATAGATGATCAAGTTTCAGCAACTTGCTTTCACAGTTGTCTTCTTCCTTAATCTTTTAGTGGTCTTTTCGATCTGTGGATCGTATAAGAGTTCTTCTTCACGATCAGACCTGATCATCAAAAGAAATAAAATAAATTAAATACAACTATCCGGCAATAATGCCAAAATTTGATGGGTGTCAAACCCACCAAAAATAAAAATCTATTTTTGGACAAAATAAAATTATAAAAGCGGTGAATAGGGTCAAAATCATCAGAAAATTAATTACTTAAATTAATTTCTCTTGAAAACCTAAAGTGTATGCTTAATAAAATTAAATTTGGGGGGGGGGGGGGGGGGGAAGGGAGGTTATGATTAAAAGTTAAAATAAATTCAGAACTGAAAAATTAATGCTAAAAATTAAATAGCAACGGAATAAAATTGGAAAATAATAATGATAATGATTCCAGTCAAAGGAAATAATCTTAATTTTAATTCTTAGATTTGATCATTGATGTAAGAATAATTTTTTTAATTTTTTAGTAAATTAGTTCTAGTCAACCAAGACGTTCGCATTGACTAATCATTTCTTAGATGATAAATTAGTTAAGAGATGCTTTATAACTAACACTTGTTATTGAATAACCCTATATGGACGTCCTCTAAAATTTAACCCACTAACAGTTTTAAGATTTAGAAGAACTTAATTCTAATCAATAAATTCTACTGCGAAATCTATTTAAATCAGATTGTGTATCTTTTTAATATTATGACTAATTGCTATAAATATCAAAAACTTAAGAACAATTACAGATTTTCAGTTTTGACTGGCTATATATTATTCAACTAATCAAGTAATGAGCTCTATTATTTAATTTGCAAAATAATAATAAGATTGAGCTACAAAATATACGCAAATACTGAAATTAAAGAAAACAAGTAAAGAGTTTGACTAAATCTCATATATCTTGGCGAACTGAAAATCTTAATTACACCTTCAACTGAATTTGAATTTAGCTATACATGTTTTGATTGAAGAAAACTAAGAATATATTCTAGATAGTTTGCTATCAACGTGAACAAGAGATAAAAGAAGAAGAAGAGCTCTTTAAGGCTGCCAAAAGTCTGGCTTTTATACCCTTCAATTGTTCTACTCTAATTAGAAAAATAAAAATAAAATCCAAAATAAATAAAAATTAATAGCTATTAAAATTCTTAAATATCGTCTACTTAATATGAAAATAGATAAATTATAATATTTTTGGAAATCTGTTTAAAATTCATAGCTCAAAGTGTCTTAAATAAATTAGGATTTTCAGTTGACATATATAATGTTCTAGTATCAGACCTTCATGGGCACTAGCCTTATCCAACTACTATGCAAAAACAAGTCAAGGTCAGTATAATTATCCAATTTCAAGCTCAATTAACCTCACAAATATAAGCAAAATTTACTCATTATCATAACACTTGTTATATAAAATGTTATAGCTACATGTTCTCATGATATGTTGTTTACATTTATGTATACTAGATGGAAAGCAATATCAAATGATTCATGAGTATTTCTTGATGCATTAACAAGACAGAAATAATTTCCACTTCAAGTAGTGGTAAGAATTGAGTTAATTATTTATATCTTACTGTTAATTAAATGAGTTATTAACATTAATACTTTTTTTTTGTAGATTATTATTACATTGTGAATGCTAGTTATCCTAATATTCTTGGTTTCTTATATCTTATTGTGATGAAAGGTATTATTTAAATGACTTTAATGGACAAGGACGAATTACAAAAAATTATGAGTTATTTAATAAGAGACATTCATCCTTATGTAATGTCATAGAAAAGCTTTTGGCTTGTTAAAGGCTAGATTTTCTATTCTTAAAATGATATCAAATTACCCTTTGCATCAATAAAAATTGATTCCTATTGCATGCTACACATTGCACAACTTCATCAGGACGTAATATAAAGCTGATTCACTATTTACATTATATAGTTGAGAAAATTAATATTGTTTGAAGAAACAAATGCTGGAGTGCGACATGAGGGTATTGAAATATATTTATTTCAAAAAAGACATGAGAATAGTTAGAGATGTTATTGTTAATTAACTGTGAAATGACTATAATAATAATAAAAGTTAAAAATGTAATTTTTTTATTGAATTTTTAGACTAGTAGCACAATGGTCGAGAAGCATATTTGTACTTTCATTTTAGATTATAACTTACTAGTTAATTAAAAATCATTACTAATTAATATTATAAACATAATTAATAAAATTAAAATAATTAAATAAAATTTGGAAAAGTACATAATTTTTAAATTTTATTTAAATCACCAAACCTTAAAATAATATGTAAGTTTATATTATAAATGCTGAATTTGTAAGTTCAAATATACATGCACATACTTTTATTTTGAAATATTAGAAAACTAATTTTTTTCCTGCTTATAAATTTATCTCATAATTTTTTTAATACAAAAATTATCTTTTACTTCTTTCAAATAAACATATTCTCTATTTTTATCAACTGGAAAACTGTTTTATAATTTTATCAAATAAATAAGTTTTTAGTTTTTTAAAATGAAAAATTGTTTTATTTTATTTTTTTGCAGAAAATGAATACTTTGATTTTTTGAGAGAATTAGAAGTGGAAAATAGAATATTATTTTCTGTAAGTAAACACACCCTTATTTTTGCAAGTTTTTTTTTCTCTTTTTTTTTCTTAAGTTTTTAAAAATGCATATTTCTCTTTTTGAAAATAATGAATAATTATATTTTAATGATTTTTAATATTAAAATAAAATATTTGAATTGAGGCTATTTTAAAATAAATTTAGCTTAAAAAATTTGAAACTTTTCAATTTTAAAAATAATTTTAATATTATTAAATGAAAAACTTATTGCTATTTAGATCAATTTTAAATATATACAAAAAAAAATAAAAAAATCAAATGAATATATTTTTTGTTACAATAAAAGGAAGGAAAAACCTTAGCAATTCTCAGGAATTATATGATGATGCAGTCCTCCTACCATATCAATATCATGGTTGATCTAGTTTTACATATCCATTGGCATTACTTCTAGCACATAATTTTTCATGGGAGAAATGGTAGTTGGCAGGAGGGTTGGGGAGCACGGAGATTTATCACGAACAAAGTATGGATTCCCCATATTTTTTTTCTATGGAAGCGGGGACGGGAAGAGATTAATTTTTCCTCATTGGCTGAGGTAGGAAGGAGAGTATACAGTCTGCCCCACAGGGATCTATGTCCTCGACCCTATGGCAACCTGGTAGAGTAGTATATTGTAGGTAATTTATTATACTTCTAATTCTATTCTAATAAATTATTATTATTTATTTGCATATATCATTCTTTTCTATTTATATTTATATTTAATTTATTTTGTTTTACTTATTGAAAGTTGCATACTGTCAACAAGCAAAATTAAGACATTGAAGTTTTGATATTCTCAAATTCCGAGGAAGATAAAGGAAAAAAATAAAGAATTATTATAAATGATGTGTTTTAGTTACTTGCACATGTTCAACAATTTCAACTGAATTAATTTTATGTTATTATATTTTTTGAGTTTATTGTGTATAGTTATTTGATTATTATATAACATGAAACATTTTTTTGATGTGGAATATTTCCAACTTCTTATATTGTTGATTTTAATTGAAAAAAAAAATCAAATAAAGATAAATTTTTTGCATGGGGAAGACGGGGATAAATCTGCATCCATTTAGTGGCAAAACTAGCAGGTTGTGGAAGGGGGGAGGGCAAAATTTTTATCTCTGGCTGTCGCTCGTCACCGGTGATGGTGATTTGAAGGTTGATAGCTCGCCGATGAAAGGTTGATAGTTGTTCTCTCCCTCCCTCCGGCCCGATCATCTCCTTCATCTCTCTCTCTTTTCTGTTTACTGCTACCACTACTCTCTGTAAAATCGCAAGAGAGGAGGGTGAGATTTCACAATAGCACCGGCAATTATATATCATCCCTTCTGATCGCCAGTAAAGGAGGTCGGACCCCTCGTGACCTCCCATAGGTCCGTTGCTACATCCATTTATGAGACAGAAATAGAGACAGGGATTCCCATCATCAAGGCAAGGGCAGGCACTTCGTTATCATCCAGTTGGCGACAAAATTTGCAACATTTTAATAATTTTTTGTTAATATTTAGAGATGAGATTAAAATTTAAATTTTTTATTAATATCTTAAAAAATAATTATTTATTAGATGACATGATTTAAGACAAATAAATAATGTTAATTATGCCATATGATTGTTGAAAGATCAAGAATCATTTTCTCGAATTGTTATTTTCTATGCCTTTCGTTTTATTTCCATATGTTTCTTTTGTATTTTGAGTTCCAAACAAATGTACAAGACATGAGTTCTTTTAGGGGTGGGTATTGATGGATTATTCGACCGAGTATTTGATTAATTGATTGTGTTAAGATTCGATCGATTTAATTGAAAAAATTAATTTAATTAGATTTTTGGTTCGATTAAGAATTAATGGACTTTGGCTTACTGGTTAATCATGAACCAAAAAAATATACAAATTTACAATTACAATTTGCACGGCTCAAGCCTCAAAGTATGTTGATAAACTCAAATAGTAACACTTTTTGCTAAAAAGTGACATCTAAACCAACATTTTCTTTTTAAAATTTTGTTGCGGTTGCATAAACAATCCTTCTCCCTTTATTTCCATCTCCAATTTTCTTGTGAAACTTGAAATTAAACAGTCTTTGTAGTTTACGCCATTGCTGCCCCTCTCTCCTGGCCATTACTACTTATGAGGCCTCCAACACCATTTTTATAACACTCTATCAATATCAAGGTTTGTACTTTTCTAATATACATACTTTCCGAATTATATATTTATAAGTTTACAATGATCAATTAATTTTGTCTGATAATAATCCATTCTAAAATCATTTTCAGATTTATGTAAAACATATAATTAAGGAAAACATAAAATATATATTTTTACCATATATTCATGTATTAATGGTATGCACAGTTGAGATTTAGTGGAGTAACTGAAGAATGAAATGCTTATAATGTATGTAAATAGAAGATTAAATAATATCAGTAAATAATGAGTCGTATATATAATAATAGAGATATAACAAAATCAGCCGCAGCATGGAGAATCATCAAGATCAAAGGTTTGTAATAGATCAGGAAAGAGCATCTTCAACAGTTGAGGAGTTCGAAACCGGTTAAATTCGAAATTAGTCGAACCGACCGAAATCTAATATCAGTATGTTCAGTCAATAAAAATGTGTTTGATAGAGATCGATTAAGTGTTGATTCGACCCAACGCCCATCCCTAAGTTGTTTGCATTAATTGCTGTTAATATATATATATATATATATTACTGTTAGCTTTCAAATTTTGACATAAAAAACATTGATTTTTTTTTTATGGAATCTTTATACAAGGAAAAATATAAAAAGCGAAGAGTGAAACATTAATTGCTGATAACAAAATCAAAGAGTTGAGCATTGCTTATTGTTAACGAAAGTTTAAAGAGAAGAGAGATTTCAGCAAAAGAAAACTGAAAATTATACAGAGAAATAGTTGAGAGAAAGAGTTTAGGGTTTTATTGATTGAAATATAGTTATTATTATTATTTTTTTGATAGAAGTACCGTGTTTAGTTTTAAAAAATTAAAGTTAGTTATTGTATTTTTAGTTATTGATTTTGAAATTTATAAATATAGTCAGTTTTTGAATGACAATTTAAATTTTGTACATTTTCAAATAAAAAAATCAGTTTTTATTAAAAAATAATTTAATATTAATTAAAAATTTGTAATATTTATTTATGATTTTAATATATATATATATAAAGCTATTTTAATAAAAATATTCATACAAAATATTAAAATTATTAATTAAATATAATTAAAATTTTAATATATCATATAGTTTTGTTTATCATTCTATAATTTAATTTTAATTTTAATAAATAGAATACCAAATATTATATATCGAATAAGTTTTACAGTTGGCTGCTATATTATAACTACTTGCAATTAATTTCTATTATTATGGCCAAGCCTATAGTGATGCATTCTATTTATATTTGTTTTATTAAAGCCATAGCGAAAATAAAACATTGAACAGCTCAAAAACATTTCTAAAAGTAAATTATTTAAAAAATAATATTCAGCTGCGCTGTTTCATTTTTCCAAAAAAAAGTTAAGCAGTTAACTCTTAAAAAATTTGAAATAGCTTCTAAAAAAAGTAAATTTTCTTTTCCATTTTAAAAAAGAAATAAAAAATTTATGTGCTTAAAAATTTGATATTAGCTTCTATATGAAAATTATATAGCTCCTATTTTTTCATTAAAAATTGAAAATAAAAATAAAAATTAATATAGCAAAAAAAGGAATAGCACTAAATTTTAATTTGATATTAGTTGACATAGCTAAAAAACAATTATTAATAAATTCGCAGTTACGGAGAATCAAACCCGTGTCTTCCGGGTGATATGTAGGAACATTTACCACTATACTACAACGTATTTCTTGTCTAAAAATTTCTATTATCTATAATTTTCTTTATGTACTGTCTTTTCATAGTCTTAGGAGCATAATGGAGGAAGGCAAAGATAGCTCTGCTAGCGACTCCATACGACAGTCTCTATTATAGTACCCCAAGTTCTCAGAAACGGATTGGCTCAGTGCTACTTACGAGCGTATCGTCTCTTGAAGGGTAAATGAAATGTGTAAAAAGCTCCTTGATTGCCTTAGTTATGTTTAAGATGCTTAGTTATGTTCAAGAACTTATCATCGGGACTTGGTGCATTTAGGATAGCCTATGCTTGCTGTGTTATATAGTGTCATTATGAAATTCACTTCTTCCGTCTTCAATTGAATTGCAATGCAGTGGGTAATAGTTTTTAATGTTCCTTCCTTTTTATCTACATTGTAATTTAAGAGTTGCAAGTGAGCTTCTTACACATTGTGTAGCAGATTTAGTCCACTCTTCAGGCCTTTGGAGAAGAGGGGAAAATATGAGAAAGAACACAAAAATTTTCATAGTTTATTATATGAAGTAATTGGTATTTGTTTAAGTCATTGTTGTGCAGCGGACAAACCATGTTGTAGAATAATGTTGGAAATAAAGTGAAATGTGATTTGTGAGTCAAGCTTGTGGCTTTTGGTTAGAGCCCAGTGTTTTCCTGTACTAATCTTAATGTTGCTATGAAGTACTAAGAGCAGCTCGATGGGGAGTGATCATTAAGTCTCACTAAAATGTCATATAAGTATTTAGTAAGATTTAAATAAAAATAATTATTTTTATTAAAAAATTTTAAAATAATTATTTTTATTAAAAATATATTAAAATTATTTTTTATATTTATAAAATTACTTTTATTTTTTTAATAGAGAGCTGCCATTTAGTTAGCCATTAAAGTGGGACGATCCCTTTAAGACAGAGGGATTTTTTCCCCAAGGGAGTGAAGGATTGCTAAGCATTTATAATACACAATGGAAGATAAAGCAATAAATAATCTATATGTAATTATAATTTATTTTATTTATAAAAATTGAATATGAAAACTATAAAACAAGTTCTTGGACGAATAATTTTTTGATAGTACAAAAGTTCTATGTGTATTCATACCGAGACCAATTCTTACTATTAACTCTTTGAACTATAGAATCTACAAATAAAATTAAATAAAATAGTATGCTAAAATTTTCAACCAAAATTTCAGCAAAATTAAAATCTAATAAAATAGATTTTTTTTCTCTGGCCAAAATCACGATTTTTTCAAAAGGAAGTCATTGTCACTATATTACGGCCAAAATCTTTTATTGTATAATGATGATGGTAAAAACAAGAGTCTTAGTGAACATAGACTCTTAAAAATAATTTTTATTTTTAAACTTAATAATTATCATATAAAAATATCCAATATATTTATATTGGTAATTATTTAAATTTGAACACTTGAATTAACTTTTCTATCCTTTTTTTTAAATTTTAATTATTTAATAATTACATAAAAATATCAAATATATTTATATTGATAATTATCTAATTTGACCAAGAGAATTATTTAATTATTCTATCTCAAATAGAAAATATTTGATTTATTCTTAATATTAAGTATATTTTCTGTGCTAACAAAAAATATAATAATATTTCATTTAGATTAATTATTTTATTTTATTTGATAGTATTAAATTCATTAATTTAATTTTCAAATAATAAAATAAATAATTTATAGTAAAGATCAGAACACTCGTTAGTGTGTAATCCTATAAGTTCAATACTAAACTGATAGTAAATCTATTGAACCAATTTACTAATTAAGATTGGCCTCTAACAACACTCCTCAACGACCGGATAACATGAAGTATATATTTATTTTATAGAACCCATAGAAAAATAATATAATATTATCTTTTGTCGATATAGTTCCGAGTCAATCCTAAAATATAGTTTAATTGTCAAATCCTAATAGGTTACCAACTATGTTACATGCCAATCATAACTGGCTAATAAATGACTTAAAAAACTCATTTCATCTTGCCAATTGATTAAGTCATCATCATTTCTGACAACATAGAGCTTAAAATTCATTATCAAAAGTAGACAGATATCATTTTGATCATTTATTAATTCTATAAGTATTTAATCATATCCAATGACTTTTCAACTATTATCATCAAATAATAGGTATCTGATATCAAAATATGACAAATAACTTGTTAATTACTATGACGATCTCAGGTAAAAAAAAAATATTACATCACATTCTTAAAAAGATAATCCTATTGACAGTTTATAGTAATTTTAACTATTAAACATTCTTCATCGAGTCGTTTTAATTATTATATCTCTATATATATCATTTACATGTGTGACTTAATTAATGAGATCAACTAATTTTTTGTCTTATAAAAACTATCATATATATATTGATCTAATCGGATCATTAATGACCTAACTTAATGATCCTACGATCAAGAATAAATTTTAAATTAAATAATTGAAGATTTACCTCTCGTTATTATAACCTCCGTCATAGTGACAAGTCTTTATATTTAATCAATGGCAATATTATATCAAATAATTAAACATCAATATGATAATAAAGAAATTAATATTAATTATTTAAACTAAAATGTATTAATCAAAATGAGTTCAAAAATCCACATGAAAAATTGGATATGGGGCACACATTATTTCTAACTGGGAGCAAGTCCCTTGGTTCTAGCAGTCCTAAAGGGGGACTGGGACCGGAAAGGACTGATTACATTTGAATCACTGCTTTCAATTTGTTGATTGACTTTGAAGCATTAGTTTGTGATCGACATTTATCCCCTTTGTTTTGTTATTTTATCAGCAAAGCTGTGAGATCGACAATTTATTTTATGGAACTTTAGCTTCTTCGATGTTACTCAATTATGCATATTATTTCATTTTTAGCCTGAATTTTCCCTTTTTTTCTTGAAAAAATGACACTCCCATAATATTTTTAAAAATTTTTACTTTTTATAAAGAGTATTTTAGTCATTTTATTATAAACTCATAATAAACTAATTATAAACTGGATGAAATTTATAAACTCATTGTTGATTGACTGCTTTCAATTTGTTGATTAACTTTGAAGCATTAGTTTGTGATCGGCATTTATCCCCTTTGTTTTGTTATTTTATCAGCAAAGCTGTGAGATCGACAATTTATTTTATGGAACTTTAGCTTCTCCGATGTTACTCAATTATGCATATTATTTCATTTTTAGCCTGAATTTTCCCTTTTTTTCTTGAAAAAATGACACTCCCATAATATTTTTAAAAATTTTTACTTTTTATAAAGAGTATTTTAGTCATTTTATTATAAACTCATAATAAACTAATTATAAACTGGGTGAAATTTATAAACTCATTGTAAACTAATAAAAATCTGGTATTTTGATAAATATTTTATAAATTCTAATATTTTGATAAATATTTTATAAATATGATATATTTAAAATTATTTTTAATTTTTTTTTTGTATTTTTATCAAAAGCCTTTTTTTCTTTTGCGTGTATGCAAGGCATTGTCAGCACAAGAGGTGATGGGCTTTTTTAGCCAATGCCTAAGTGCATAAGTCTTGTATTAAACACAACCTTAGGTATGAATTAGGTATGAACAAATTAGAAGTTTACTGCAGAATTAATCTCATCTGAACAAATTAGGCATGAATATGATCCCCAAGTTATCGGGTAAGTATTTTTTAACTCAGTTTTATTTTAGTGTTCTCTCTTTGCATATTTGCTTGCAGGTGTATACTAGTGTCATATAGTTTGATTGGAAAATTAATATTTCTGGCATCATAAGGATTTATTAATATGGTTGTTGAGATATTTATCGAAGCTACTTGATCTTAGCTTTTGATTTTAGAAGCTTCATAAATAGAATTTTCTTTCTATTAATCTTACAAGCATACAGTGGAAATGCACTTTTTTTCTTAAAAAAAGTCAATTGTTTCTAGAAAAAACACATCTTATGTCATCAGGCGAAATGGATTAAAGTATTCCTCAACTGATGATGCTCTTTTGTAGTTTCGTCCTTTTGAGGTTATGTTTGTTAAGAAATACAATGATGAGAAGTACTGGAGTTCGAAGATGATTGATTTCCCATGTTTTGATGTCCGTCTCAAAATTGTCAGTTATCCTGGAGGATTCTGTGAGCTTGAATTTGTACAGTTTATTCTTGAAATGGTTCTAGTTTTAGAAAATTTGGTTGTAGCATTGAGAAGCTTAAAGAGGTGAAAATGGGGACTTGGAACCTGTAGTTATGTTTTTTTCCCTTCATCTCTTGGGTTTCTCAGAATTGTAATTTTAATTGATTAAGCAAAAGATGTCAAGCAATAATTTTATTTACAATTCCCACATATTGGATATGTATATTGTATTTTTCTCTGTTTTGACTTGCTTCTTTCATCTTATTTCTTATATATGTGATTCTATCATTATTATTGATGGTGAGCTTTCTTCATTGTCAAACCGCAATCCAATTCTGATGTGGACATCACTGCGATGGCAAGGTTAATCCAAAGTTCTTCAGAGATAGAGAAATTAGTTATAAAGAAATGCAGCAACAAATTTGAGCAGGTATGATTTGTTTGAACAAATTCTTAAATCCCCACTTATTGAATTCATCACAATGTCTGTGCCAATTGCTATGTGGTCAAACGTTTAATGTTGATGAGTTTCACCAATTTCTTTGGAAATGCGGCTAGATAGTAAGTTTCGAACTTTGTAAACTTACATGTAATGCAAGGTAGAGGACATGAGTTCCAAATCCAAATTCACAAATAAAATTTTGCTCTGCTTGAATCTTTGGAATTGGACTGATGTACAATGAGTCTTCGAATTTATATTTCATCAAAGTGTTTGAAAAAAGTTGGGATAAATTAAGGCTTGAAATTCAGGTTCTTTTTTTTTTGAAAATGCAATGGAATTTGGGCTAGATTCTAGAGAAGTCCCATTGGCACTAACGTTTTCCCTTTTATCTAATGGTAGGGTCTGATCCTGCAATATTCCCACAATTTTTGAAGTGAACTTCTTAGCCCCCTTAACCCTAACTGCAACAGCAAGTGCACCCAGAATTGCATTATATGTATAGCGATTGGGCCCTAGCTTCCTTTCTTTCATTTCCTCAAATAGATGAAATGTTTCCTCAAATCTGCCTGCTTTGCAAAGACTTGATATCATTGTGATGTAACTACATTAATTGCTTTGCCTTTTGAAATCCATGTGTTGAAGAGCTCCAGAGCCTTTTCAAGCATACCTTCTCCTTCGAATTTCTAACAACACTCTTTCAAAAGCTTTTAAATCTATTGAATTATCATCTTGTAATGGATCATGAAGTTTCTTCACAGCAAAAACCCGACCCGATGGCATTATAGCTTTATAAACAGTCCCATGTCCACCAGCTCCAATGTAATATTTGGAGTTGAAATCTTTAGTAGCTTGGATGATATTCTCATACAACATTTCCCTATCGAACCCTGGAATCACTAATATATTTTCATGTCGTGCCTTCTCGACTTGTTCTTTTCTTTTTCTACTTTGTTGCAAAATTAGAAGGCCTTTAATCAAGCTAAAAACTAGGCATAGAACAACAAGGAGAGGGATCACAATCAGAAGGACAACTTTATTGCTCCTTACCTGAGTGGTTTTGTTGCCTTTGATGAGGATGAAACAAGATTGTAAACCTCTAGCATTGCCGCAAAGGCCAAAATTATATCTATATGCTTCAAACTAAGCTTCATGAAAAGCTTTGACATTAGGAATATGGCCCTTTAACTCATTGTAAGATATATCTACAACAATCAAACTCTTTAAATCACCAAAAGATATTGGAATCAAACCAGAAAGCATGTTATGAGAGAGATTCAACACTTCTAGAGTTCTTAATTGCCCAAGTTGTGGTGGTATTTTTCCCATCAACATATTGTGACTAAGATCAAGAACTTGAAGAAAATGTAGATTACTAATCTCGAATGGAATACTTCCTGTAAATTTATTATGACTCAAATTTAAGAGTAATAAAATTGAAAGTTGTCCGAGTTATTTAGGAATTGAACCACTAAGATTATTTGCTTCTAACTCAAGGTGATCCAAATTAGATAAAGACATGATTTCCAAGGGGATGCCACTTGAAAGTTGGTTATCATTGAGGATAAGTTGGAGCAAAAACTTCAATTTCCCTAGTTCTTTTGGAATCCTTCCTTCCAAATGATTTAAGGAAAGGTCAATCACACGTAATTGAGTAGCATTTCCAAGCTCCAGAGATATGTTTCCAAAAATATTATTGCTCAAAAATTTTAGGCATGTGATGTTTTTCCACATTCCCATTATCCAAGAAAGCTCCCCATATAATTTATTATTACTCAAATTCATGTAATTCATGTGTGGGTATATCCCTAAAAATTCTAAAATATTCCCAATAAATTGATTCCCTTCAAGCCTAACTCTGAATAAACTAGTACTGTTTCTCAAGCTTTGGGAATTGGACCTAAGAAATTATTAAAGGCTACGATCAAATATTCAAGTAACCCTCCAAGGCATGCATCTTCTGGAAAATGACCCGTTAACTTATTTTTAAAATTTTCATCCCTAATGGAAGGGGACCTTCCAATTTGTTTAAAAACAATTTCAAATTTCAGAGAAGAGTTAGGTTTCCAATGGCATAGGGGATTGGGCTTGTCAAAACATTACATACAAATTACAAATTTGTTAGAATTTAAGAATACAATTTTTAAGGATATAAAATGGCAAATACATATGTAACCCTTGAACTTTACTCTCATAGTCAATTTACCTCCCTTAAACTTTCAATTTAACTATATAGTTTTACCGATCTTACATTTTTCTTAGCTTATAAATACAAATTTGCTTAATCATATTGAATCATATTGAGTCATATTTTTCTTAATTTATAAATATATTTTTTCTCTCTCTAAATCCTTTCCCATCTAAAATCTAATCCCTAAAATCAATCTGTAACACCCCCATATCCAATGCACACACACTACAATCACAACAATGTAGCATAAGTGCACCAAACATAGGGATGCTACGGTTCTCTTAACATTCAAAATACTTTAAAACTTGATATAATACCCTTATCATTATACATTATAGAAAAGTAGATCATTTACTTATAAAACAAAATATATTAGTTATATATATATATATACACTTAAATATTACACAGCGGAAGTTATAAAATAAGTACATATTTACGTATTAAACATTTCTTTACAAAATATAAAGAAGTATACATGATTGGCAAGTTTGCTCTGATCTTTAAGCTCCCAAAATGGATTCTTCAAGGTCTACTCTCACTTGGTCTTGATGAACTCTCGGGTTCAACTCTATCAACTCTATTACCTGTGCGATTAAACACTATCGCGCTAAGCCAACGGCTTAGTAAGATAATCATGCAAATGATATGACTTAGTGCAATGCAATGTCATTTCTCAATCCATATTATACATATAACATCATATATGCAAAACTAACAACATATTTTCACATTACATATCACATTTCAATATCTTTTCATATACCTCATTAGTATTCATTTAACCATTCATAATCAACACTAAACAAAGACAAACATGGGCCCAAGACACACTAATATGCCATTCAATTTTCAAAGTTAATGCTTTGGTTTTGTTATCACATTTATCAATATCATATACCCAACTAGGCTTCAAGGATTAAGTTCAACCAAGCTTCAAGGGGAGCAAAGCATGCTAAGCTTCTACCCAACTTGGCTTCAAGAACTAACCCAACCTAGCTTCAAGGGTGGTAACATCTCAATTAGGCTTCAAGGATTCAATCCAACCTAACTTCAAGAGATTGTTACACTTATTAGGCATGCCACCAACAACCAACTCTGAAAATGGAATAACACATTAGCCACACAATTCATTTATTGTTCAATTATCATTTTCATTCTCAATTCTCAACAACATTTAGGCAAACATGCCTTATTTCTTTCAATCACATCATCATAGCCAAACACAATGGCATTGTCTCATATCATGTCTTATTTGAATTATCATTGCATCTTTGATATACATTTTAATGTATATTACTTATGAAACACATTACTATTCACAATGCATAACATAACATTGTTCAATCTCAACAATGCAATTAGGGCAAAGAACAATTGATATGATTCATAGCTTTAGGACCTTACACATGCATTTGATTATATCATTCATTGATTCAAGTGTGTTTAAAGTGTTTAGGGTTAGGTTTAAGGACCAACCTACCTTTGGAGAACCAAAGCAATGCAATAAGATCAAAGAATGAAAACCCTAACTATCACACTTGAGGGACACGGGCAGCTCACTTGAGGGACACGGCCAAGCTTGTGGCCGTGTCACTCAACCCACTTGGACAGTAAGCAACACGGGCAAGGGACACGGCCAAGCTTGTGGCCGTGTCTCTTAAACCAAAACTCACAGTAGCTAACACGGCTTGGGAACACGGCCATGTCACCCAAAAAATAATCCAACACGCCCAAAATCCCTTGGCTTGGCCGTGTCTCACATTGCTTTTGGCCGTGTCTCCCAAAACACAAACCCTAATATGCACAACTCTCCTCCAATTGCACTCAAACTCATCAAACACCATATAACATGTTTCAAATGAATGGAATCAATGTTCTAAACACAAATTCTACATGTTTAACACAATATTCCTTATTAAAACACATCAACCAAAACATTTAAACACATACCATCTCAAACCCTAAAACCAACTTTACACTTGAACTTCCACTATCAAAATCCATTTAAACTTACAACCAAACCAACCTCAATTCAATCTTTTAACTAACAATCAACTTTAACACTTGTAAACACATATCAAACACACCAAATCATCACATCAACAAATCACAATTCAATATAGACATAACCTCAAAATTACCAAAGGAATTCAAGAGATTTCTTACCTAAGATGAAGAAATTCCACAATTCTCTTGTCAAATCCTTTGATTGCTTCTTCAATTTGCTTCTAGCACCATGAATACCTCTCTTGCTCTCTCTTCTCTTCAATGGCCGGCCTCTTCAAGAAAGAAAGAAGAAAATGCACAAGTCAAACACCTTTTCTTCTTTTAATCTCCACCATGCATTCCACTTCAAGCAATTACTCAAATACCCCTCATCATTTAACTTAGCTTTTGTCTCTTATAAACCCAATTAAGTAATTTCACATGCCATATAAAAATCTCCTCTTGCATTGACTCTCTCCCTTTGACCATTTTATATGTTATATATATCATCATATACACAACATATACCATTCTCTCTAAACCCTATTTTCTTTCCAAAACACATATACACAAGCATTCTCCTCCCAATTTCTTTTCTTAACACATCATATACATTCAATCCAATTTATAACAATAACAACAACAACAATATAACCAAGACTTCTAGGGCATACATGAGGATATTACAATTCTCCCCCTCTAAAAAGAAATTTCGTCCTCGAAATTACCTGATATCAAATCTGAAACAATTGCGGATATTGCTCTCGCATGGATTGTTCACTTTCCCAAGTTGCTTCTTCTTTTCCATGATTCTTCCACAAAATCTTCACAAGTGACACTCTCTTGTTTCTCAACTCTTTCACATCACGTGCCAAAATAGCAACTGGTTCCTCTTCAAATGTCAGATCAGGATTTACTTCAATTGACTCAATCGGCAACACATGAGATGGATCCGACCTATACCTCCTCAACATAGAAACATGAAATACGTTATGAATATGATCCAACTCAGGTGGCAAAGCAAGTCGATACGCCACTGGTCCAACTCTTTCTAACACTTCATACGGCCCAATGAAACGAGGACTCAATTTTCCTTTCCGACCGAACCTCAAAATCTTCTTCCAAGGAGATACTTTCAAAAATACCTTATCTCCCACATCAAACTCTATATCTCTCCTCTTTAGATCTGCATAAGACTTCTGTCGGTCTGAAGCTGCTTTTAACCTGCCTCGAATCAACTTTACTTTTTCTTCAGTTTCTTGGATCAAATCAGGCCCAATTAGTTTACCTTCACCAAGTTCACTCCAACAAAGAGGTGTCCTGCACCGTCTACCATACAATGCTTCAAATGGTGCCATACCAATGCTAGATTGGTGACTGTTGTTGTAAGCAAACTCCACAAGAGGTAAAAACCTATCCCAACTTCCAGAGAAATCGATGACACAGCTTCTCAACATATCTTCAAGAATCTGTATCACCCTCTCTGACTGTCCATCTGTCTGTGGATGAAAAGCAGTGCTGAAGTGCAGTCGAGAACCCAAAGCACTATGCAAACTCTTCCAAAATCTTGAAGCAAACCTGGGATCTCGATCAGACACTAAAGAAGTTGGAACACCATGCAACTTCACAATCTCATAGATATACAGCTCAGCCAACCTCTCCAAAGAGTAATCCATCCGCACCGGAAGGAAATGAGCTGTCTTAGTCAATCTATCCACAATCACCCATATGGCATCATGTTTCCTTTGTGTCAATGGCAACCCAGACACAAAGTCCATTGTCACTCTTTCCCACTTCCATTCTGGCACTGACAACGGTTGAAGCAACCCGGTTGGAACTTGATGCTCTGCTTTAACCTTCTGACAAGTGAGACATTTCGATACAAACTCAGCAATGTCTCTCTTCAACCCAATCCACCAATAATGCTGTCTCAAATCATGATACATCTTTGTATTACCCGGATGCATAGCAAACATCGACTGATGAGCTTCTTCCAAAATAACCCTTTTCAAATCAGCATCATCGGGTACACACAATCTGCTCTCGAACCAGAGACTTCCATCACTCTTCACAATAAAATCTCTACCCTTTCCATTCTGACAATCCGAAACAATCTTTTGTATCTTCTTATCGGCCAACTGAGCTTCTTTGATCTGATCTAACAAAACCGGCTTCAATTGCAACTGTGCCAATAATGCACCATCAACACAAGGTACAAAACTAGCACACAATGCTCTCAACTCAACAAGCAACGAGAGCTAGTAAACTGTTAAACCAGCTAAAGACTTCCGACTCAAGGCATCAGCAACAACATTTGTTTTACCTGGATGATAGTCAATCAAGCAGTCGTAGTCTTTAATCAATTCTAACCATCTCCTCTGACGAAGATTGAGTTCTTTCTGGACACCCAAATACTTCAAACTCTTGTGATCAGTATAAATGAAACATTTCTCCCCAAACAGATAGTGGCGCCAAATCTTCAATGCAAACACAATGGCAGCCAATTCCAAATCATGGGTCGGATAGTTAAGCTCATGCGGTTTCAACTGTCGAGATGCATAAGCTATAACTTTCCCTTCTTGCATCAATACACACCCCAAACCTCTATGTGAAGCATCACTGTAGATCACATATGGTTTGCCTTCAACAGGTAAAGTAAGAACAGGCGCTTGAGTTAACATTTCTCTCAACTGCTCAAAGCTCGCCTGACACTGATCTGTCCACAAAAACCTCACTCCCTTACGAAGCAATCTGGTGAGTGGAGTAGCTATCAAAGAAAACCCTTTCACAAACCGCCGGTAATAGCCTGCCAAACCCAGAAAACTTCTAATCTCTGTCACAGACTTGGGTGGACTCCAATTTAAAATGGCTTCAACTTTACTCGGATCAACTCTAATGCCTTCTGCAGAAACAATATGTCCGAGAAAAACTACTTGATCCAACCAAAACTCACACTTCGATAATTTGGCAAATAACTGCTTCTCTCTCAAAATCTGCAATACAATCCGCAGATGCAAATCATGTTCCTCTTCATTCCTTGAATACACTAGAATATCATCGATGAAGACCACTACAAACTGATCCAGATAGGGCCTAAACACCCTATTCATCAAATCCATAAAAGCTGCAGGTGCATTCGTCAGACCAAAAGGCATAACTAAAAATTCATAATGCCCATACCTGGTCCAAAAGGCAGTCTTAGGAACATCTTCAGCTCTGACTCTCAGCTGATGGTACCCTGATCTCAGATCAATTTTAGAAAACACAGCTGCACCCTTCAATTGATCAAAGAGATCATCGATTCTAGGCAAAGGATATTTATTTTTAATAGTCACATTGTTTAATTGCCTATAATCGATACACAACCTCATAGTACCATCTTTTTTTTTCACAAATAGCACAGGAGCTCCCCAAGGAGAAACACTGGGGCGAATGAATCCTTTGTCCAACAACTCCTGTAATTGCACTTTCAATTCCCTCAATTCTGCTGGTGCCATTCTATAAGGAGTAATAGAGATAGGAGTGGTACCAGGCAATAATTCAATACCGAACTCCACCTCTCTCTCAGGAGGCAATCCTGGCAACTCCTTTGGAAAAACATCAGGGAAATCTGCAACTGTGGCAATACTATCAATGGGAGAACCCTTCACTCTATTATCCACCACATGAGCAAGATAGGCTTCACACCCCTTTCTAATCAATCTCCTAGCTGCAACAGCTGAAACAAATAAGGAGGCTAGCTGCTCCTGCTCATTAGATACTATCACCTCTCTACCATCACCCGTTCTCAAAGAAACAATTTTCTTTTTACAATCCACCACAGCTCCATGTCGAGATAGCCAATCCATACCTAAGATCACATCATATTCCTTAAATGGCATCTCAATCAAGTCTCCAAGGAACTCCTCACCTTGCACCCTCACTGCACTATCTCGGTGCACCTTACTCACAACCACACTATGCCCTAACGGATTTGTCACCAACACATCAAATCCTAGGGACTCAGCATGCACATCAAATACAGGCAAAACAGATGCACTAACATATGAATGCATGGAACCCGGATCAATCAAAGCAAGTACAGAAAAACCAAATAAGGAAAAAGTACCAGCAATGACTGCCGAAGCATCTGGCTGCCTCTGCATAACATACATCCTCTGGGAAGAACCAACCTCCTCTGGTCTACTCTCCCTGGATGTAGCACCTCCTCTAGAACTGTACCCCGGTCTACCTCCTCGGCTGACACCTCTGCCTCCTCGGCCTCCCCTCGCACTAGGTCGAGAAGTTGCTGTATCAACTGACATCTGCTCTTGCTTCTCAGGGCAAGCTCTCACAAAGTGATCTGGCGACCCACACCTGAAACATACCCCTGCAACACCAGCCTTCCAACAAGGACCACCATGCGGCCTACCACAATGGATGCAGATGGGTAAGGTGGATCTCTGAACCATAGGGGTCGGAGCACTCGCCACTGAAGCTGCAGGTCTAAATCTCTGCCTCTGTAACTGCACTGACCTACCAGCTGACCTCTGACTCCTACTAACTCTAGGAACAAAGCTTCCTTTACCTCTCTTCGCAGAAGAAGACCCTGCCTCGAACTGGGGCCTTCTAACCCTAACCTCTTCCTCTGAAGCAACCGTAATACCCTGAGCTCGTTCTACACTTCGAGCTGCTACCACAAGCTGTGAGAAATCCTGATATCTGGATCCAGCCACTAAGCACATGATCGAGGGCCTCAATCCCTCCTCAAATCGCCGACACCTATCAATCTCATCAGCAATAATGCCCCCAGCATACTGGCTCAATCGAATAAACTCAACCTCGTACTCAGTTACAGTCTTGCTATCTTGCTTCAAGCTTAAAAACTCCATCTTCTTTATATCCTTATACTCCCTAGGAGTATACTTCAACTCAAATTCCCTCAGAAAATCAGTGTAAGACAGTGTTGGAGGATCATCCATAGAATGGGGCACTGTCTTCCACCAATCGTAGGCGTCCTTCTGTAGCAAAGATCTTGCATAATCAAACTTTTCCTCTGAGGTGGCTTGCAACTGAACAAATACCCTCTGAACTCTATCAAGCCACTGTTCTGCTACAGCCGGATCAACTGTACCAAAGAAATCCTCTGCTCCATATTTCCTTAGCTTATCATAGTGCCTCACTGGTACTGAAGGCTGAGGGGGTGGTGGCACTGGTTGTACTGGCGCTTGCCTCATAACTTCCATCATATGCCTAAACCAGGCTGGCGGAACCTCCTCACCAACTGGTCTACCCGACACCGAAGCAGGTGCCTCCTCAACACTATCAACCCTAGCTCCCTCATCAGGAGCAACGCTCTCCTCACTACCCTCAACCGACTGGCGTGAGTGAGAATCCATCACAACCTAAGTCTGCAAACACAACATACTACATCTTATTAAAGATCAGAGGTTGCCAATCCCAAACATGTATATTATTCAAAAACCACTTTTAAAATCAAAATAATCTTTTTCTTACATTTTACCTAGGTTGAGAATCTCAAACCTAGGCTCTGATACCAAAACAATTGTAACACCCCCATATCCAATGCACACACACTACAATCACAACAATGTAGCATAAGTGCACCAAACATAGGGATGCTACGGTTCTCTTAACATTCAAAACACTTTAAAACTTGATATAATACCCTTATCATTATACATTATAGAAAAGTAGATCATTTACTTATAAAACAAAACATATTAGTTATATATATATACACTTAAATATTACACAGCGGAAGTTATAAAATAAGTACATATTTACGTATTAAACATTTCTTTACAAAATATAAAGAAGTATACATGATTGGCAAGTTTGCTCTGATCTTTAAGCTCCCAAAATGGATTCTTCAAGGTCTACTCTCACTTGGTCTTGATGAACTCTCGGGTTCAACTCTATCAACTCTATTACCTGTGCGATTAAACACTATCGCGCTAAGCCAACGGCTTAGTAAGATAATCATGCAAATGATATGACTTAGTGCAATGCAATGTCATTTCTCAATCCATATTATACATATAACATCATATATGCAAAACTAACAACATATTTTTACATTACATATCACATTTCAATATCTTTTCATATACCTCATTAGTATTCATTTAACCATTCATAATCAACACTAAACAAAGACAAGCATGGGCCCAAGACACACTAATATGCCATTCAATTTTCAGAGTTAATGCTTTGGTTTTGTTATCACATTTATCAATATCATATACCCAACTAGGCTTCAAGGATTAAGTTCAACCAAGCTTCAAGGGGAGCAAAGCATGCTAAGCTTCTACCCAACTTGGCTTCAAGAACTAACCCAACCTAGCTTCAAGGGTGGTAACATCTCAATTAGGCTTCAAGGATTCAATCCAACCTAACTTCAAGAGATTGTTACACTTATTAGGCATGCCACCAACAACCAACTCTGAAAATGGAATAACACATTAGCCACACAATTCATTTATTGTTCAATTATCATTTTCATTCTCAATTCTCAACAACATTTAGGCAAACATGCCTTATTTCTTTCAATCACATCATCATAGCCAAACACAATGGCATTGTCTCATATCATGTCTTATTTGAATTATCATTGCATCTTTGATATACATTTTAATGTATATTACTTATGAAACACATTACTATTCACAATGCATAACATAACATTGTTCAATCTCAACAATGCAATTAGGGCAAAGAACAATTGATATGATTCATAGCTTTAGGACCTTACACATGCATTTGATTATATCATTCATTGATTCAAGTGTGTTTAAAGTGTTTAGGGTTAGGTTTAAGGACCAACCTACCTTTGGAGAACCAAAGCAATGCAATAAGATCAAAGAATGAAAACCCTAACTATCACACTTGAGGGACACGGGCAGCTCACTTGAGGGACACGGCCAAGCTTGTGGCCGTGTCACTCAACCCACTTGGACAGTAAGCAACACGGGCAAGGGACACGGCCAAGCTTGTGGCCGTGTCTCTTAAACCAAAACTCACAGTAGCTAACACGGCTTGGGAACACGGCCATGTCACCCAAAAAATAATCCAACACGCCCAAAATCCCTTGGCTTGGCCGTGTCTCACATTGCTTTTGGCCGTGTCTCCCAAAACACAAACCCTAATATGCACAACTCTCCTCCAATTGCACTCAAACTCATCAAACACCATATAACATGTTTCAAATGAATGGAATCAATGTTCTAAACACAAATTCTACATGTTTAACACAATATTCCTTATTAAAACACATCAACCAAAACATTTAAACACATACCATCTCAAACCCTAAAACCAACTTTACACTTGAACTTCCACTATCAAAATCCATTTAAACTTACAACCAAACCAACCTCAATTCAATCTTTTAACTAACAATCAACTTTAACACTTGTAAACACATATCAAACACACCAAATCATCACATCAACAAATCACAATTCAATATAGACATAACCTCAAAATTACCAAAGGAATTCAAGAGATTTCTTACCTAAGATGAAGAAATTCCACAATTCTCTTGTCAAATCCTTTGATTGCTTCTTCAATTTGCTTCTAGCACCATGAATACCTCTCTTGCTCTCTCTTCTCTTCAATGGCCGGCCTCTTCAAGAAAGAAAGAAGAAAATGCACAAGTCAAACACCTTTTCTTCTTTTAATCTCCACCATGCATTCCACTTCAAGCAATTACTCAAATACCCCTCATCATTTAACTTAGCTTTTGTCTCTTATAAACCCAATTAAGTAATTTCACATGCCATATAAAAATCTCCTCTTGCATTGACTCTCTCCCTTTGACCATTTTATATGTTATATATATCATCATATACACAACATATACCATTCTCTCTAAACCCTATTTTCTTTCCAAAACACATATACACAAGCATTCTCCTCCCAATTTCTTTTCTTAACACATCATATACATTCAATCCAATTTATAACAATAACAACAACAACAATATAACCAAGACTTCTAGGGCATACATGAGGATATTACACAATCAATGTGTTAAGTGTAATATTTATTAAAATAATATTAACTAATGAGTTAAGTTTAACATTTACTTATGATTCTTTAAATTATTTTAGAAAACCTGAAAGGAAGCTCATTGGTTTGATTTTAGGGATTAGATTTTAGATGAGAAGAGATTTAGAAAGAGAAAAAAATGTGTTTATAAGTAAAAAAAATACAACTCGGTGAGTTTGTGTATAAGTTAAGAAAAATACGAGTTTAGTGAGCTATATGATTAAATTGAAAGTTTAGGGAAGCAAAGTGACAAAACAAATGTAGTTGAGGTTACATATGTATTTGGTCATATAAAACTAAAGAGTATGTTATAAGCAGAAAGTAGATGGATTTTTTAAAATTTGTGAGGAGAGTAAGAATCATACCTGTGAGCTTGTTTCTTTGTAAAGGAACCTCAAAAGTGACCTTAACATTCCAATTTCATGGGGTATGGATCCCGAGAGTTTGTTATCCCATAAATAAAGTGTGGATAGATTTCTCAAATTTGTGATGGAAGTAGGGATCGAGCCTATGAGATTGTTACTTCCCAAACTGAGCTTAAAGAGTGATCTTAACATTCCAATTTCATGGGGTATGGATACTGAAAGTTTGTTACCCCATAAATAGAGAATGGATAGATTTTTCAAAATTTTGATGGAAGTAGGGATTGAAACCGTGACACTATTATTCTGCAAATAGAGCACAAAGAGGGATCTTAACATTCCAATTTCATGGGGAATGAATCATGAGAGTTTGTTATTCTATAAGCGAAGAATGGAAAAATTTCTCAAATTTGTGATGGAAGCAGAAACCGAGCCTATGAGATTATTACTCTGCAAACAAAGCTCAGAAAGTGATCTCAACATTCCAATTTCATAGGGTATGGATCTTGAGAGTTCGTTACCCCATAAATAAAGAATGGATAGATTTCTCAAATTTGTGATGGAAGTAGGGATCGAGCCTGTGATATTGTTACTCTGCAAACAAAGATCAGAAAGTGACTTTAACATTCCAATTTCATTGGATATGGATCCTGAGAGTTTGTTTCCCCATAAATAAAGAGTGGATAGATTTCTCAAATTTGTGATGGAAATAGGAATCGATCCTGTGAGATTATTACTCAGCAAACAAAGCTCAGAAAAGTGACCTTAACATTCTAATTTCATGGTGTATGGATTCGGAGAGTTTGTTACTCCATAAATAAAGAATGCATAGGTTTCTCAAATTTATGATGAAAGCAGGGATCGAGCCTGTGAGATTATTACTCTGTAAACAGAGCTCAAAAAGTGACTTTAACATTCCATTTTCATGGCGTATGGATCCAAAAAGTTTGTTACCCCATAAATAAAAAATGGATAGATTTCTCAAATTTGTGATAGAAGCAGAGACTGAGCCTGTGAGATTATTACTCTGTAAACAAAGCTCAGAAAGTGATCTCAACATTCCAATTTCATAGGGTATGGATCTTGAGAGTTCGTTACCCCATAAATAAAGAATGGATAGATTTCTCAAATTTGTGATGGAAGTAGGGATCGAGCCTGTGATATTGTTACTCTACAAACAAAGATCAGAAAGTGACTTTAACATTCCAATTTCATTAGATATGGATCCTGAGAGTTTATTTCCCCATAAATAAAGAATGGATAGATTTCTCAAATTTGTGTTGGAAATAGGGATCGAGCTTGTGAGATTATTACTCAGCAAACAAAGCTCAGAAAATGACATTAACATTCCTATTTCTCAGGGTATGGATCCTAAGAGTTTGTTACCACATAAATAAAGAATGCATAGGTTTCTCAAATTTGTGATAGAAATAGGGATCGAGCTTGTTAGATTATTACTTTGCAAATAAAGCATAAAAAGTGAGCTTAACATTTCAATTTCATGGGGTATAGATCTTGAGAGTTTGTTACCCCATAAATAAAGAATTCATAGATTTCTCAAATTTATGATGGAAGCAGGGATCGAGCCTGTGAGATTATTACTCTGCAAACAAAGCTCAGAAAATGACTTTAACATTCCAATTTTATGGGTATGGATCCTGAAAGTTTGTTATCCTATAAATAAAAAATGGATAGATTTCTCAAATTTGTGATGGAAGCAGGGATCGAGCCTATAAGATTATTACTTTGCAAACAAAGCTCAAAAAGTAACCTTAACATTCTAATTTTATGGGGTAAGGATCTTAAGAGTTTGTTACCCCATAAATAAAGAATGAATAAATTTCTCAAATTTGTGATGGAAGCAGGGATCTAGCCTGTGAGATTACTCTGCAAATAGAGCTCAGAAAGTAATTTTAACATTCCAATTTCATAGGGTATAGATCTTGAGAGTTTGTTAACCCATAAATAAAGAATGGATAGATTTTTTAAATTTTTGATGGAAGCAGGGATCGAGCATATGAGAATTTTACTTCTCAAATTGAGTTTAGAGAGTGATCTTAACATTCTAATTTTATGGGGTATGGATCCTTAGAGTTTGTTACCCCATAAATAAAGAGTAGATAGATTTCTCAAATTTGTGATGGAAGCAGGGATTGGGCCTGCAAAATTGTCACTTCTCAAACTGAGCTTAGAGAGTGACCTTAACATTCCAATTTCATGGGGTATGGATCTTGAGAGTTTGTTATTAAAAGATCAAGAACTAATAAGTTGCTTAGGTTTCCAATTGAAGGAGGGATTGGACTAGTGAGATTGTTACTAGGCAAATAAAGCTTAAAAAGTGACTTAAACATTCCAACTTCATGGGGAATGTGGCCATGAAAAAAACTAAGAGCTAGAGATAAGAAGTTAAGGCTTGTGAGTAAGGCCAACTCTTTTGGAATTTGCCCTTTGAAATGATTATAGTAGGGGTGTTCACGGGCCGAATTTCACCGCAGTCTGCAGCCCGGCTGAAAAAATATTCGAGCTATATTTTTCAGCCAGTGGCTTGGTCCTCAGTCCGGTCGGGCCGGGCGACTTAGGGCCTGATCAGGTTTGGGTCGGGTCGGGCCGACCCAACATTTTTTTTAAATTAAAAAAAATAAGGATAAAATTTATTATTTTTTAAATTTCAATAAAATTTATCTATAAATATTACTTTAAATTTTATTATACCATATTATATCTTATAATACATAAATTATTTAACTAACTTATTTAATTATTTAGTTATTTCATTATTCAAATAAAAATATATAAAATATAAAAATTATTTCTCATGGATTAAATTTTTAAAAGTCCCAAATATCATAAAATATATACAATATTTTGAATTTTCAAACCTTTTTATATGAAATTTAAAATACAAAAATATATATTTTCAAAAAAATATAAAAAATAAAAAAATTAACACTTCGAGCTTGGTCGGGCAGGTCCAAGAATTTTCAACATCAACCCAAAGCTTGAGCCGAGCATAAATAGAGTCTAGCTTTGGAACTCGTGGCCCGACCCTATTATAGGTTCGGATCGGGCTGAATTTTTTGGACCGTGAATTTTTTGAACACTCCTAGATTATAGCTCAAGTCCAAGTATGTTATTTTGAATGAAAGGGTTCCATGCAACAAGTTGTTTTGCATATCAAGTGTTACAAGATTGGGAAAGGATGAAAAATTAAAAATATGCAATGTACCTCTCAAACTTAAATTGGGAAGGCTCAAATTGGTGATGCTTCCAGAAGAATCACAAGTGACCCCAACCTAATTGCAAGGATTGCTACCAACCCAAGAATATAAAATAGATTGGCTTTGGTTATCCAGACTACTTTTCCATTTTAATGGGGAATGAGCTTCTTTCCAATCTTGTGCTACTCCATCCTTTGCATCATCAGAAAATGCAATTGCAACAACAGAAGTTGAAGTAAAGATGAGGAAAGATATAAATGACAAAAAGATGAGAATAATCAGAGCTTGGAATAAGGTAAAGAGTGGTTTGGCTTGGAAGGACATTGTGGCTTTGGTTATTATTACAAACTCAAGGGTAGATGGAATTCAAGGATAGCGGACGAAGAGGGTTTTGCTTCATTGAGATATATATATAGGGTGTTGTAGGCTATCATGAGTAGAGGAAACTCACAAACTCGACACTGAAATAGGAACTCTTTAAGTCTTCTCCAAATATCAAATCAGCTGGCTGTAGCCGTGGTCGATGGTTTTGACAAGTCTTAAGGGCATTTTTGTATTTGCAAGTATTAATACATCAATTCATCTATAAATATGATTGTTTTTTTTTTTGCCTGAATAAGGTGAATATATTAAAATGGAAAATCTGAGTACAAAAGAGACTCTAATTCTACAGTATGGTTGGCAACATTTAAATAAGATTGGCCAATTAAAACTAAGTACTTGTTACGTCTCATCCAACAAAGGAAAGATTCAAAATAGAAAAAGTATCTGTAAAGGGACCCAGTAAAATTAAAAAATAAAATTGGAAAAAATAAAAATAAAAATTGATGAAAGCAAAATTATTGAGTGCTTTGAAATTTTATGTTTAGTTTCTTCAATAGCCTATAGCCTAAATTCAATTTTCAATTGTCCAATAAGTGGAGTGCATTTAATAATTAAGTTGCTCATCAATTATTCAATTAATTTAAACTTAATAGTACCTATTTATTATTATCATAGAACACAAAAATTATTAAAAATTCAAAATTATTTTTAAAAAATAAATATATTTTAATCATTTTGAGAATTTTAAATTTTCTTATTGAGTTTAAATTTTGTTTTGATCCAGCTTTGACAGAAATCTGTGTTAAATTAGATGTTTCAGGACACATCCTAAAAAGAATTCTTAATAATTGATGGGGTTATTGGCATTATTTTTTTAACAAGTCATTTATTTTAAATAGAAAATTTTGTCCACTGTAAATTATTTGGGTGTAATGGAATAGAGTTACACGCTAATTTAGTGTGTTGGATGTTCAATATAAAACACTTTAGTAAACTTCTTTAGATATCATTAAAAAAAATCTCTTTAGATTTTATAAAGAATATTAAATTATGATTTTGGAAAATTTGAATTTTATTGTAAATAAAGAAGAAAGAAGATAGAGAATGAAAAAATATGAGAAATCTCTGTATTCTTAATTGTCATATGAACCACCTATAATGATATATTTATAGTGGTGTAAGTAAAATAAAAGATTACAACTAAATTGAATTCTAATTTAAATAGGATAAAACTAATCATAATCTTGATAGAGTAAAGTTAATTTAATATAGTCGTTATCCACATATTATCTAACACTTCTTCTTGGATGATTATCTCTATGAATATGCCTCGTTAAAACTTTGCTAAGAAAAACTCAGCGGGATAAAAACTTAGTGAAGGAAAAAGAGTACAATATTCATAGGTAATTTCCCCTCAAGAATATAACTGGCTAAGACATATCTTTAAGTGAGCACATTCTAATATTGTGTACATGCTTTTTAAAAATTGATATTGGCAATGCTTTTGTGAATAAATCTACTGGGTTGTTACTTGAACGAACTTTAGAAATATCAACTTGTTTTTCATTCATAAGTTCATGAATATAAAAGAATTTTAGTGATATATATTTAGTTTCATCACCTTTTATATAGCCTCCTTTAATTTGTGTAATACATGATGCATTATCTTCATATAATATTATTAGTTGTTCGCTTATAGGTAATCTGCATGCTCTTCTAATATGTTTAATTATGCTTCTTAACTATACACATTCACGGCTAGCTTCATGAATAGCTAATATCTTTGAATAATTTGATGAAGTAGCAGTGATTATTTGCTTCACAGATCGCCATGAAATAGCAGTATTATTATATGTAAGACATAACATGTTTGGAATCGGACTTTATGAGGATCAAAAAGATATCTAGCATTAGCATATCCTATCAATTCAGATTTTATTCCTTTTGAAAAAAATAAACTCATATCAGATGTGCCACGTAGGTAGCGTAGAACATGTTTCATTCCATTCCAATGCATTTTAGTTAGTGCTGAATTAAACATTGCAAGTAAGTTAACTGCAAAAGCAATATCTGGTCTTATATTGTTAACAAGATATAAAAGTGCCCTTATTGCATTGAGATATTATACTTTAGGACCAAGAATCTCTTCATTGTCTTCTTGAAGGCAAAAATGATCTCTTTTTACATCAAGAGAACGACCAACCATTAGAGTACTTAATGGATAAGATTTATCCATATAAAGTTATTTTAAGATTTTTTCAATAGACGATGATTGATGGAGAGGAATTCCATTTGACAGATATTCAACTTGAAATCTAAGATAAAATTTTATTTTTTCAAGATCCTTTATTTCAAATTTCTTTCTCAAATAGTTTGCAGTAATTGAGATCTTTTCTGAAGTTCTCACTCTATTTAAATCATCAACATAAACTGCAACTATAGCAAATTCATAATTTATCTTTTTAACAAAAATACATGGCAAAGAGGATTATTTGCATATCCATTATTCATTAAGTATTCACTGAGGCGATTGTACCACATTCGCTCAGATTATTTTAGCCCATACAAGGATCTTTGGAGTTTAATAGAGTATATTTGTCTAGATTTTAAATTATATGATTCAGACATCTTAAATTCTTCTGAGATTTTCATATATATGTCCTTATTCAATGAACCATATAAGTAAGTTGTCACAACATCCATCAAATATATGTCAAGCCTTTCAAAGGCTACCAAACTGATCAAAAATATAAAAGTAATAGCATCCATAACAGGAAAATAAGTCTCATCATAATCTACTCCAGGTCTTTATGAGAATCCTTGTGCCATAAGTCGTGCCTTGTGTCTCACAATTTCATTTAATTCATTTATCTTACGGACAAATAACTATTTATATCCAATAGGTTTTATATCTTTTGGTGTCAAGACTATTTGCCCAAATACTTTACGCTTAGCTAATGAATCTAGCTTAGCCTAAATTGCCTCTTTCCATTTTGGCTAATCATTTCTATGTCGATATTCTTCAATAGTTTTAGGCTCAGGGTCATCATTATTAATTATTTCAGAAGCAACATCATATGCAAACACATAATCAACAATAATGTCATCTCTTTCCCACATATTTTTATATTTTAATGAGATCTCATAATTTTTCGGTACTGAAATCACTTTTGGGGTTACTTCTCTAGAAATATGAAGTTGTTGATCTATATTAGCTTTGACCTCTTCAAGAGAGTCATTGGTAAAATTTTTACTTCTTTTCTTTTTGGGGAATAACATCTTTTGAACCAAGTGGTCTACCACGCTTTAGGCATCTATTAGATTCATTGGCTGTCATATTAATAGGATGTCTTGCAGGGACAATCAATTGAGCAGGAATATTAGCAGCTGAAACTTGTGATTTAGACACCTTTTGAATATCTATAAAAATATATGGTAATTGATTTGCAGCATTCTACAAATGAATTATTCTTTAAACTTCTAGTTCACATTGATTTGTGCGTGTATCAAAATTAGATAAAATTAGTGTATTCCAACTAATATCTTGTGCTTTTGGCTCTTTACTTTTTCTTCCCCTAATGGTGAAAAAACTGACCCATTAAATTGAAATCTAAAAATTTTGCTCTAAAAAGATCACCTGTTAAGGGTTCAAGATATCTAATAATAAATGGAGAATCAAAATCTATATAGATACCAAGACAACGTTGAGGACCCATTTTAGTTTTTTAGGGAGATGCTATAAGGACATATATCGAGACGATGTTGAGGACCCATTTTAGTTTTTTGGGGAGATGCTATAGGGACATATACCGCATAATCAAAAAATTTAAGATGAGATATATTTGATTGTTGGTCAAACACAAGTTGTAAAGGCAAAAACTTATGATATGCAGATGGTCGAATACGAGCTAAAGATGCAGCATGAATTATAGCATGTCCCCAAACAGATATTGGAAGTTTTGATTTCATAAGCACAGGTCTAGCATTTAATTGTAAATATTTTATAAAAGATTCAGCTAAACCATTTTGAGTGTGAACGTGCACAACATAATATTCAATTGTAATTTCTATTGACATATAATAATCATAAAATGCTTTTTGAAGTGAACTCACATATATTATCTAGACGAATTGTCTTAATAGGATGATCAAGAAACATTGACCTTAACTTTATAATTTGAGCAAGAAATTTAGCAAAATTAATATTACAAGTTGATAATAGACAAATATGTGACTATCGAGTTGAAGCATCAATTAAAATTATAAAGTATCTAAATGGTTCATAAGGTGGATGGATAGGTCCACAAATATCCCCATGTATTCTTTATAGAATACAGGAGACTCCAAATGTAATTTAGATGGTAAAGGTCTTACAATTAATTTACCTTGAGAACAAGAAGCATAAAAATAATTAGCAGATAAAAGAATTTTTTGATTTTTTTAATGGATGTCCATTTGTATTCTCAATAATACATCGCATCATATTTGAACCTGGATGACCAAGACGATCATACCAATGTATAAAAATTTTAAAATATGTGTACTTTTGGTGCATATAGTACATCTCAACAATCTTTATTTTTGTATAGTATAATTCAGTTGATAAACTTAAAATTTTTTCTAATATGAACTTCTGGTTCAAATTAGTAGTAGTTATATATAAAATTCAATATCACCCTCATTCTTTATTTCAATATGATATCCATTGTGACACATATCTTTAAAACTTAGTAGATTTCTTCAGAATCTACTAGAATACAATGCATTATCAATATGTAACTTTGTTCCATTTGGGAACATAAGATGAATTCTTCCAGAGTCTTCAACTACATTTGCAGTACCAAATATTGTATTAACATTAATTTCAGCTACTGTTAATTGTAAAAAAAATATTTTTATCTCGAAGAATTGTATGAGTTGTACCACTGTCAACCAAGTACATGTCGTCCTCCATAGTATCAAGTTTATTATGCTTTATCTAGTAAATAAAATAATTATATTAAAAAAATAAAGCCTGATCTTATTATAATTTTTGAAAAATAAAAATAACATGACTTATAAAAATAACATAACTATGAAAAATATATTCTAATAATTAACATTTTCATCTCCTATCAAATGATCTTGTCATCATTGTCTTAAAAAAAAAATCAAAAACATCAAAATCAATATTTAAAGGATGCATATCATTACTAGCAGGATCTATAGCTTCAAAAAAATTTATTTCAATATTTTTTCCTTCTCTTTTAGTGATGATTTGTAAATACCGACTTAATATTTTGGAGTACGGTATATTCTTGACCAATGACCCTTTGTTCCACATCAATAACAAGTGTTATCATTATTTTGTACATTCCTTTCAAGATGCTCTTCATTCTTGACTTATTCAATTTTCTTTTTAGCACTTTTGCTTTCATAATTGGTCGAAAAATTTCTTCTACCATGACCTCTTTTACTACGACATCTTTTACTACGATCCCGCCCACTGCTTTGAGAAAATGTTATATTCACTTCAGAAAATGATGTTGAGCCAGTAGGACAAGTTTGATGGTTTTTTTTATCAAAAGCTTATTGTTTTGTTCAGCCAAAAGTAAATAAGAAATTAACTCGGAATATTTTTTAAATTGACGCTCTCGATATTGCTGCTACAGGAGCATATTCGAGGCATGAAATGTTGAATATATTTTTTCTAACATATCCTCATTAATGATTTTTTTCTCCACACAATTTCAATTGAGAGCTAATATTAAATAAGGCTGAATTATATTCACTTACAGTTTTAAAATCCTACAATCTTAAGTAAATCCATTCATATCGAGCTTTTGGAAGAATCACAGTTTTTTGGTGTTCATATCTTTCTTTTAAAGAATTTCAAAGGGTTAATAGGTCATTAATAGTAAGGTACTCATTTTTAATTTTTCATGTAAATAATGTCAAAGGAAAATTATTGCCTTTGCGCAATCCTGCATGGATGCTTTATTTCCTTTCTTAATAGTATTTCCAAGATTCATAGCATTGAGATGAATCTCAGCATCAAATACCCATAATAGATATTTTTTTCCATAAATATCGAGGACATCAAATTCAAGCTTTGTAAGGATCGACATTACAAAGACACTATATTTAAATTAAGAGTCTTAATTTATATTCATATAAAAATGCTTATATTCATATAATTTTTACTTATTTTAAATATATATTTATGGCATTTAATTTATTCGATACATATACTTTTATTTTGAAATAATTTATAAATTTATGATATATGAAAATTTTAACCTCTTTATAAAAAATTCTTAACTTTCTTATACTTAAACTTTATTTCTTTTATAGCTTGTTGTGATTTCATACAATATATCATGATTTGATAGCTTTGTGGTATATTTTTTTATGGCAAATTTATCATTATTTTAATGAGGTATTTTTTAAACTACCAATTTAGTGATTTTTTTATAATTTTAAAACTTTATCTTTTAAAAATATCATTAATAATTTTTTAAATACCAACATTTTTCATTTTATAATCTATTGAAATCTTAAAAATATATATGAAGGTTATTCCCAATACAGTGAAGCCTGTTCTTTCTTATCTTGTTGTGCATCATCAACCTAGTTTTATTCCGAGCTGTCAAATATCAGATAATATTTTAATCATGGAATAGGCGGTTCACTCAATGAGAACTAAACAAGGTCAGAAGGGCTAGATTATGATTAAAGTGAATATGAAAAAGCCTATCAAAGACTCAAGTGGAGTTTTTTGGTAGGCGTTTTATTTGAAGTTGGTTTCCTTGAAAAGCTTTATTATGTTCTCCTCTCTTGTTGGAAGAATAATAGTGCCAGTTTAATTTGGTATGGAAAGCAAACTAATTGTTTCTTTCCTTCACGAGGAGTTTGTCAAGGGTATCTATTATGTTGTAAAAATTGAATTAATTTTTTTACCAATAATATATATAATGTGTAAATAATTACACCAATAATTATACCAAAAATATTTTCAGAAAAGAGATGTGGATCACAATTGATACACTTAAATACTAAATCTTTTCATAAATAGAAATTTTTTAAACATATAATTAATAGCACAAAATACTATCACAACTATTTCTAAAAATAACTATTAAATAAATAGTAAATATAATAAAGAAAACACCACAATTTAAAGAGATTCGGCCAATTTTATCTATGTTCTCGGACACTACCAAAATAATTTTCTACTATTAAAGAAAAAATATAAAAGAGAGAGAAGATAAAAATAAGACCTTATATTTAAAAGACTTATTTTGGGATGATTATAACAAAGTGGGGGAGGGGGTATTATTTATAGCTAAAAAACCCCTCCCCCATATCCCACATCTTACGATGTGGGACTTAGAAAACTAGCCACAAGACGGTAAATCTCCACCTTAGCTATTTTTCTATTTACAATATGCAAATATTCTCTCAAAAGAAACTATTTTCAGTAGTATCTCCAAATACACTGTGAAACGCCCATCTTTAATTTCTTAAAATATTGATCAAGTCCAAATAATAGTTGAACTTAATAGCTATCACCATCTTTATCAACATATCTGCGGGATTATCAGTGGTCTGAATTTTCTGAAGTAATATTTCACTTTTCTCCAGAATCTCACGTACAAAGTGATACCAAATATTGATGTGCTTCATCCTTGCATGATAAACTTGGTTTTTTGCTAAATGAATAGCACTTTGACTATCACAGTACACTTTGATGTGCTTTTGTCTAATTTCCAATTCACCAAGTAACCCTTGAAATCAAATTGCTTTTTTAACAGCCTCTGATACTGTCATATACTCTGCTTTTATAGTAGACAAGGCAATTGTTGACTGTAACGTAGACTTCCAACTAACTGGCCCCTTAGCAAGTATAAACACATAACTAATAGTTGATCGACATTTATCCAAATCACTAGCATAGTCGGAATCACAGTATCCAACTACACACCATAGTATACAAATATCAATCCAACATCTACGGTGGTCAGAATATACCGTAGAATCCATTTCATAGCTTGCCAATACTCCTTTCCAGGATCATACATATACCTGCTCATAACTCCAATTGCTTATAAAATGTTTGACCTTGTACACACCTTAGTATACATCAAGCTACCAATAGCATTTGCATATGAAACCTTTGACATGTACTCCTGTTCCACTTCATTTTTAGGAGATGAAGATGAGCTGATGAGCTTTATATGAGGTGTAAGCAGTGTACTTACAGGTTTTGACTTTTCATTCAGGCCAAAATGTTGTAGTACTTTATTCAAATACTGTTTCTAATTCAAACAAAGCTTTCCTCCTTTCCTATCTCTGCATATCTCTATGCCTAAAATTTTCTAAGTTTCACCCAAGTCTTTCATTTTAAACTCCTGATTCAGCTGAGCCTTCAGCTTCTCAATTTCTTCTAGATTCATTGAAGCTATCAGTATATTATCAATATACAGGAGAAGATAAATGAAAGATCCATCTTGTAGCTTGTGCAAATACACATAGTGATTGTATTTGCTTCTTGTGTCCTTCTGCCTCATTATAAAATTATTAAATCACTTATACCACTGCCTCGGAGATTGTTTCAATTCGTACAATGATTTTTCCAATTTTTATGCCTATTTTTCTTCTCCAGTAACCTCGAACCCTTCTAGCTAAGTCATATAGATTTCTTCTTCTAAGTCACCATGAAGAAATGTAGTTTTTACACCAAGTTGAACAAGTTTCAAATCTAATAGTGCTATTAAGGCCAACAAAATTTTAATGGAGGAATGTTTTACAACTGGAGAAAATACTTTATTGTAATCAATTTTCTCCATCTGAGCATAGCCTTTAGATACTAACATTACCTTATAACAAATATCATTCTTATCTGAAAATTCTTTTTTCTTTATATATACCTATTTTCATCCAATTGCCTTTTTTCCCTTTGGTAGATTAGCTAGCTTACATGTCTGATCCTTTCCAAGGGACTATATTTCTTCATCCATGGCTTTCCTCCACTTCTCCTTTTCTGAACTTTGGACAGCTTCACTAAAAGTGTTAGGAATGCCATCATTTGCAATTACATATGCATAAGCCACCATATCATCAAATTGAGTAGGTTTGCGAGTCTCTCTTCATGGCCTATTTAATGCAATAGATTCTTATTGTTGTGGAGGTTTTTGGGTTTGAACATCTTCTTCATCTGACTCCACCTCTACCATAGGATTGTCTTCATCCATTTTATCATTCGTTGTTGGGTCTACAATTCTTCTTTCAAGCACCACCTACTGCGGAGTGTCATCTATCTACTAAACAATTTAATTTGTTATCTTTTTTAATATGGTAGACTCATCAAAGGTAATATCTCTCCAAAAGACTATCTTCTTTATTTCTAAACACCAAAAGTGAAATCCTTTCACACCAGTGGTGATCCCCATAAAAAAAATGCTTTCTTTACCATTGGATCTAACTTTGATTCCTTAACATGGTAGTATGAAGCAGAAACAAACACACGTAAGGAATCATAATCAGTAGCAGATTTTTCATACCACATCTCCAAAGGTGTTTTACCACCAATACCAGCTGATGGTAAGCAATTAACAAGATGGCATGCATAAGTCACATCCTCAGCCTAAAACTGTCTGCCCAATCCACCATTGGATAATATACACCGAACTTTTTTCACCAATATCTGGTTCTTGCGTTCTGCCACCTCATTCTATTATGGTGTATCTCTAACTCTAAAGTGTCTAACAATACCTTCGTCTTAGAAGAATTTCAAAAATAGATCACTTTTATACTCTCCACTATTATATGTGCGGAGATATTTGACTTTTCTGTCTGTCTGAGTTTTCACCATCTTTTTTCACATGAGAAAAACTCTCAACACTTCATCATTCATCTTCATAGTATACACCCATACTCTCCAAGAGAAGTCATCAATAAAAGTTATAAAATAGTGTTTTCCTCCCATTAAAGTTGTTTTGGAAGGACTCGCACATCTGAATGAATAAAGTCTAAAATACTCTTGGTATCATGGATTGCAATACCAAATTTTACTCTAGTCTGCTTGTCTTTGATACAATGCTCATAGAAATCTAACTTCTGGGGTTTCATTCCTTTTAGTTTGAAAAAAAGTTTCAAGGATTTATCGCAAGCATGCCCTAAGTGCATATACCATAATCTGGTTGCTTCCAACTCCTAATAATTACTGAAAGCTGCTGCTGCTATCTCAATAATTGTGTTACCTTGATAGTAATACAAGTTATTGTTCTTTCTTATTTCTTTTCATTATCACCAGTGCACCAAAGATGATTTTCATTACTCTATTTGTTGTATTTACAGTGAAGCCCTTTGATTCTAGGACTCCTATAGAGATGAGATTCTTCTTCAAACTCGGTATATATTGGACATTTATCAAAGTCCTGATTGATCTATCAAGATTTCTTAATTGGATTGAACCAATCCCTTTAATCATACATGGACCGTCATTTGTTGTGTAAACAATTGCACCTTCTAGTTCTCTAAAGTTAAAGAACCAATCCCGATTAGGACATATGTGATGGCTATAACCTGAATCAAGTAGTCATGCACTAGAAGAGCTTGTTGATGACACAATAGCTAATAAAAGGTCTGAGTATTCATCATTACACTCAGCTATATTTGAATTCATGACAACTTTCTCTTTATCAGATTTCTTTTTATTTCTCAGCTTATGACAATCTATTTTTCAATGCTCTTTCTCGTAGCAAAAGACACATTCATCTTTATCTAGTCTGAATTTTGATCTTTTCTTCTTTTCTCTCTTCCTGCTTTGCGAGCGACCTCTCACTATCAATACTTTTACTACTACACTTGAACTTTCATTCTTGTCTTTCTTTCGCAGTTTATAACTATGTAATACAACATTTACTTTAGAGAGAGTCACTTTAGCCTTTCCATGGAGTAGAGTTATTTCAAGAAACTCAAACTCTTCTGAAAGAGATCCCAACAACATCAAAGTCAAATCTTCATCTTTGAAAGTCACTTCCAAATTCACCAAATCAACTATCAATTTATTAAAATTGGTGATGTGCTCATTCATAGTGGTATCAAAAACATAAGTGAAGCGAAACAATCTCTTCTTCATGTGAAGCTTGTTTTGACTGCTTTTCTTCAAAAAAATTTCCTCCAATGCCTTCCACAATTTACTTGTGGAAACTTCCTTAGAAAAAGCGTACTTCTATTCTCTAGAAAAGCACAATCGAATTGTACCACACGCCACACGATTAATGAATTTTTAATTTTTTCATTAATGTCTTCTGATTTCTCTTCTTTAATGACAATGTCTAGACCTTGCTGGAAGAGAGCGTCTAGAATCTTACTTTACCACATGCCAAAATGGCATGTACCATCAAACATCTTCACTGTAAATCTGGCATTTGACACAGCAGTCCTTGATCAAATTAACAAAGTGGATGTTGTCTCTTTTTTAGTGGATGATTTGCCTGAGTCGTCTGTATTCTCTGCTTAAAAAAATTATTTAATAGCTAATAAATGCAGAATACAAAAAATCTTAGAATTTTTTTTTAATGTGAAAGATCATACTAGGCTACAACCATAGAGCATACTAAAAAAATTTTGGCTCCGATACTAATTATTGTGGAAATTGAATTAATTTTTCATCAATAATATCTATATTATGTGAACAATTGTACCACTAAATATACCAAAAATATTTCTAGAAAAGAGATATAAGTCACAATGGACACGCTTAAATACCAAGTCTTTCCTTAGATAAAATTTTCTTAGACATATAATTAATAGCACAAAATATCATCACAACTATATCTGAAAATAACTATTAAATAAATAATAAAGAAAATAAAAAAATACTACAATTTAACGAGGTTCGGCTAATTTTACCTACGTCCTCGAATACCACTAAAATAATTTTTTACTATCAAAGAAGAAATACAAAAAATAGAGAATATAAAAATAAGACCTTATATTTAAAGGACTTATTTTGGAATGATTTTAACAAAGGGGAGAGGGGTATTATTTATAGCTAAAAAATCCCTTCCCCATATCCTACATCTTATGATGTGGGATTTAGAAAACTAGCCACAAGACAATATACTATCTCCTTATCATTTTGTATTGTGCATGGAACGCCTTTCACATGGTATTTCTAAATAATGAAGGACTTTAGAAACCTATTCAATTTTGTCATTGGGGTCCAAAGCTCTTATATTTACTTTTTGCTGATAATTTGATTCTTTTTGTTGAAATTTCAGTCAGTCAAGTCAATGTGATTAATGAAGTGTTGGAGGATTTTTGTTAGTGCTCAAGGTAGGTGGTTAGTAAACACACGTTTAACTCTTATTAAGTCAGTATTGGTCTTTGTTTCTTTTTATGCTATGCAAACAATTGTTATTCTTATATCTATCTATGGTAAAATAAAACAACTATGTAGAAATTTTTTGTGGGATTCTCTAATGATAACCACAATGTTTAATTATTAAAACGAGATAGCATTTATTAACCGATTGAATAGAGGGGAGCTGGTGTAAAGAGATAAAAGACCTATAATGATACATTCATCCTTAAGCTTATTTGGTGATTATTGAATAACAAATTAGATCTCTAGGCACATGTATTTTGTGTAAAGTATAATATTTTTTATTCTCCTTGACCCCAAGGTTTGTTAGTAGTGGCAGTATTCTCTGAAGAAATATAGTGAGTCTTTGGTTTGTGAGTAATGATCAATTAATATCTTTTTAGTTTGATAGATGGGGAGAGGTTTGACTTCTTATCAATTATGTTCAACCATCATTTTTGGAGCATCCCCTTACTAACTAATACTATTAAGTGGTGTAGATATGTATGATGTTAATCTAGAGTGGAAGATTGATATTTTTGTGCCTTTATTATCTAAAGAAGTGATCTCGTTGATTAGTTGTTCTATTCCTCCTTCCCCCGATTTTGGTATAATATGCTAATATGGATAGACTCAACTTATGGTATCTTTTCCATTGAATAAGATTACAACTTGCTGTAACATCATGTGGACGTTTCATGTGATAAAGATTGGATTGCTTGCTGGACTTCGAGGGGGTTGCAACGAATAAGAACTTTTCTTTAGTTACTGCTTCATGAGTGATTACTGACCAATGTTGAAAATTTTCAGCGTCATTTTGCTGTAGTTGATTTATATCAGGTTTGTACTTGTAAAATTGAAAATTCTTAACATGTTTTTCATGATTGTACTAAGGCTCGCTCAATTTGGAAGTTTTTTCTTAACCCTTTTAAAGTCCCTTTGTTTTTCTCACTTCCTCTTGATATGTGTGTTAAGAAAAATTTAACAAGTGAGCTTAGTAGTCATCTAGAGGAACCTTGGCCCTTGTTTTTTTGGGTATATTTACTGGCATTTATGCATATGGAGGAATGAATTCTTATTTGCTTCAAAAGCGATGTCTATAGAGGCTAAGCTTAGCATTATTAAGGTGTCAGTTCAGGTTTGCAATCAATCACTAGTTGATGTTGCTTCTATTAGTTGTGCTGTATTTATTTCACATCTTATTCATGTCAGTTGGAATTCTAGTTATTCGACTGTTGTAGTTATTAATACTGATGGAGCTTTTCGTAGAAGTTCTGAAGAATTTATAGTATAATATATCTTTCGAGATATGGATGAAAATTTTTTTGGAGATTTTTCAACCCGTCTGGATAGTTGCAATGTTCACTACAAGAAAAATGAGATTTACAAAAGAATTTGATTCTCAAAATCCATCGCTAATAGTCATTAATGAAGGAATAATATTTGTAGTTGTCCATACAGTCGCTGAAAAATTAACGATGAAATTTTGAGTCCGTCGCTAATTATATATATTATGTTGTTATTTATTCTTGTTATCCTTTAATGAAGATAAATTTGACGATAAAAAATTCATCACAAAATTATTAATTTGTTTTAAAAATAATTTATTTTTTAAAAAAAATTATTTTATTTTGTTAATAATAATTTATTTTATTTAAATTTTTAAAATAATTTATTCCTAAAAATTATTTATTCTATTAAATAATTTATTCTAAAAAATTTATTGTAAAAAATAATTTATTTATATAAAAATTAAATTATTTATTAAATAATTTCTAAAAATAATTTATTTACATAAAAATTAAATTATTTATCAAATAATTTATAAAAAATAATTTATTTCTTAACTAATTTCTCTAAAAAATAATTTATTCTAAAAATTATTTAATCAATAAAATAATTATTCAATCAAATAATTCATTTATTCTAAAAATTATTATTCTAACAAATAATTTATTCAATCTAAAAATAAATTATTTCACTAAATAATTCCTAAAAAATATTTATCGAACATTTCACTAAAATATAAATCAATCTATTAAATAATTTTAAAAAAATTATTTATTCAATCAAATAATTAATTTAATCTAAAAATAAAATTATTTATTTAGTCAAATAATTTATTCAATCTAAAAATAAATTATTCAACATAATAAATTTAAAAAAATATACCAAATAATTTTTAAAAGTTCTTTTTCTAAATATTATTTATTCAATAAAATATAATATTTATTTTAAAAATTAGTTCTAATTATAAAAATATAAATAAAAAAAATAAGCTAAAAAATGCATACCTTCAATCTAAATGCAAGAGAAGAGAGGAAGAGGAAGAAGAAAAAAAAAGAAAAAGGAGGAAGAAAGAAAAAATAAAAATAAAAAAAAAAATAAAAAAGGAGGAGAAAGAGAGAAAGAAGGAAGAGGAAATAAATGAAAGAATAAATTGAAAATAATAAATATTATGATTTTAAACAGAATTAAGTTTCGTCTTTAAAAAGGCACATTTATTTTCAAAAATTCACTGTTATCGAAGAAATTAATAACAAAACTATATTTTATCGTTAATAGCTCGCACAAAAATTTCACCAGTGTTTTAAAATATTAAAAAATAGCGATGAAATTAAATTTTATCGCTAATTAGCTCATACAAAAATTTATCCATATTTTAAAATATTTAAAATTAGCGATAAAACTAATTTCGTCACTCATTTGCAATGAAATTAGAGACAGATATAAGATTTGTTGCTAATTAGCGACAGAAATATGTTATGTTGCTAATTAGTGACTTCAAAAAAAAATCTGTCACAAATTTTGTTTTTTAGTGACCATTATTGACTATGCTAATTTTTAGCAACGGATATATAATAACGTAGCTAAATTTTTGACGCCAATATTTGACGTATAATTTAACTACGAAATTAGTAGCAAATTTTTCTAGTTCGTTGATAAATGTAAGGGGCCAATTATTGACACTAGATTTAGCAACGAATTTAGCTACAAATTTTTTTGTTAAATTCATCGCTAATCTGCCGCTAATAATTTTTCATTATTATTTAATAATAAATTTTTATTCATCGCTAATTTTCATCTTTAATTTATATTTTTTTATAGTGACTTTTAATCGGAATTATGGGGGTGTCTTCTTTGGTCTCAAAGAAGCTTGGTGCAAAAAAATTGATAGAAGTACTTCATATTAATAATCTAAGTGCTAGATGTCTATTAATAAATTATATTCCTTCTCAGCCAACTTATAGTCTTTTGGTTCTTCATATTGGAGATCTTTTAAACTGCAATTGAGATATTCAGATTTGTCATATTTATTGTAAGATTAATTTGACTATTGATTTCTTAGCTAATTGGGGTTTTAATTCTCATAGATTGTTTCATTAACATGATGCAATCCCTCCTAGGTTAAGTTTGATTCCTGTTATTGGATATATTTTTTGTATCTCTTAAAATTTAAGTTGTACCCGTTGATATTTTTTTTTCTTTTAACTTGTTATCTTAAAGTTTTAATTAGCTATAAATCTAACTTTTGTTTGATTTTTTTTACTCATTATCTTATTTTTTTAATACATATAACTGGGACTTTTTTTAGCCAATATTAAGAATTTTTTTATATATGAACCAATAAATGAGTTTAAATTATAAATGAATTAATTAATTATTTAAATATATTAAGTTTATTTAATTAGCCTTCTATTAATCCAATTAAAAGTTTAATTTCTAACTAAAATATTTTTAAAAAAGGGAGGTTTAATAAAATCTTATTAAAAAAAATTACACTGGCGAAATTAATGATAATTATTAGTACTTCTTCGATACATAATATATATTATCTAACATGGCTTTTAAAAATATTGGGATGCAATTATTATTTGGCTATTTTAGGAAATTTTCGCATAATATAGAAATAAGAAAATTTTACAATTTTATCAATACCTTTTAATTTAGTGACGTTGAATTAATTGAAATAAAAATTTAAAATGATGAGATTGTGAGGTTTTATTTATTTATTTGGTTGAAAAGAGAATTGTATAGAACAAAAAAAGCAGAGTATAAAGAAAGTAAAACAAACATACAACCCAAAAAATAAGGCGCAAATACAAAGAAATTAACATTATCTGACCAAATTAAATCATAAGCTCCCATCAGCTTAACTAATAAACCTTCTCCAGAATGTACAATAAAATAAACACAAGCAAACCAACTGCATGAAAAGAAAATCATATAACAGTACTCACTGGACTTGAAATCAGTGAGAAAAGGATCTTCTAAAAAGAGAATAAGTCATGAGCATAAGGACCGTCACATGGATTTGGTAATAAGCTGATGCTGTGTGACAAAATGGAAAAGTCGATCTTGAATCTGTCGTGAGAAAATAAATGCAAAGCTTCGATGGGCAGCCTAATGAGGTTGTGAGTTGCAACTGCGCAGTGGAAACAAAATCAACCAAAAATTTTCAGATTCCTGAAACGACTGGCACTTAATTTTGTTCTTGTCCACCTCCGATCAGGGCCATGCATGCAGTTATCTATTAAAAGGAGACTCGAAAAAACAAATAGTTGACTGATGGGTATGGATTAAGTATTTTTTAGATCCATAATAAATCAAAACTAATAGCAACGATTAGTTGCTCATTGTTTTTTTTGGGGGGCAATTAGTTGCCTATTGATTAATCGTCGGAATTAGCTTAATTTTAATTTTTTATTCTTTGTAAAATTAATATTGAGACTTGACTTTATTTTTATTTTTTGACTGATTCAATATAATAGCCAATACCCAATAGAAAATCACTCTTTTTTTTAAACGGAAAATCACTCTTTATAGACCTTAGATTTTTCATCTGGATTCCATTGGAAGACTTGACGTTATAAAATTAATGCATATACTTGTTAGTTCAAGTTGATTTCACCGATCATAATTGAATTTTTTTTAATTTATATTATTAATATTTTAATTTTTTAAATTTTAATTTATTCTGATAAAATTTTTTAAATTTTATCTCTTTTTATTAAAATTTTTGACTTATTACTATTATTTTTTTTATCACAGTATGGTGATATGAACTCTGTCTATATCACACAATATGAAATTACATATTTAAAAATTAAAAAAATTATATTATTTTAATTTTTTATTTCAGTACGCCAAAACTACCTTTATCTTTAATGGAAAATGGCTGGGGGGTCTTCTTCTTGGCTTGGGTGTATGTACCTCTATGGTGGCCGAGCTCCATGCTTTGCTAGGTGGTTTTCAATTAGCATGGCATCATGGTTGTAGGAGGATAATTTTTGAGATGGATTCCATGGAGGTTCTTCACATGCTGGATGGCAATAAAAATAATAATCCACGTTTTGCAGGTCTGCTTTTTTCTATAAAGCAATGGTTGGTCTTTCCTTGGGAAATCAAGTTCCAACATGTTTTCAGAGAGGGCAACAAGGTTGCGGATTGTTTGGCTAACTTGGCAGTGGATCAGATGTAATATCATCATTGGTTACAGGTTCCTCCTCCGGAGGTTCGAACTTTGCTCTGGCAGGATGTGCAACAGGTGGCTTGGCCATGTTATGTAAGGTCTTAATTCGGGTCAACCCCTCCTCTGTATCCAAAAAAAAAAACTACCTTTATCTTTAATTTAAATATAGAAAAATGATGAAGTTATTTACATCCGTTATTAAGAATTTATCCTACATGGTAATATAGTCAATCTTGCACAATATCTTTTAAATTATCACATAAAATTATCATATTATTTTAAAAACTGACGTGACATCATATCATAAATTACGACAACTTTTAAAATAAATTTACTTAAAATCATACAAAACCATTGAACATGTAGGAATTCAAACCTACATCTCTAATATTAAAAACAAATGCTTAGACATCAAAAGTACACTTCAATTTATATAAATGAAGTTACTTTAGTTTTCTAAAAAATTATAAAATAATTTCGTATAATAATTAAATAAAATTTATTGATCAATTAAACAAATTTATTGATAAATTATTAAAAAGATTTAATTTTTTAAAATTACCTAATTTTAAATCATTTTAAAAAGAATTAATTTTTTACATTTGAATAATAATAATTATTATTAAAAAGAATTTTACAAAAATAAAATATTACAATAATAATTATATTATATTATTACCATAATAAAAATATTAATAAAATAAATAAATTATTAATTAATAAAAACATTAAATAATTTTATAAAAATAAAAATATTGCAATAATAATTTTTTTACAATTATATTGTCAAAAAGAATTTTACAAAAATAAAATATTACAATGATAATTATTATTATTTAAATATAAAAAAAAGAATCTTTTTTTAAATTATTTAAAAGTAGATAATTTTAAAATTTTAAATTTTTAATAAATTATCAATAAATTTATTAAACTAATTAATAAATTATATTTAATTTATTAAACAAAATTGCTTTATAATATATAATTTTTTTAAAAAATTATAGTTAAAATATAAATAAAATACTTTGTTTACATAAATTAAAGTGCTACTTAGATGATTAATTATTTATTTTTAAGGTTAGAGGTGCAGGTTTAAATTCATGCATCTCTATTTATTTTCTTTAAATGATAAATAATATTAAATAAATTTTTAAGAGATGATAAATGAAATTTATTGTGGCCATATAAGATTTTATTTTTAACCATGTTGCTTCATATGTAGCATCATATGATGCTACATGGGGTTCACATAACTATAATTTAGTCTAAATATAAAATTATAAATTTTAATGGAAAAAAATTAAAATTAAAAAATTTTATGAAGAAAAATTATAATTTAAGAATATTAATGGTATAAATCAAATTGAAATTAACTCTATTAGATTCCTTGCTTTTCTGAATGCATTTAATTGGAAGGCTTGACTTTATAAATTATATAAAATTACGTCCGGACCCGTGCGTTGTATTGTAATAAAAATACAAAGGCACAAATAAATATAACTAATATAAAATAAATATAAAATAATTTTTATATAAATGACTAATAATTCATTTAAATAATATGATTGAGTAGAAATATAATCTTTTATTTTATAACTTACATTTTTAACAATCAATAACAAAACTTAAATACATTTTTACTATAAAAAAATTTATGAATTCTATAGAAAAGGAGAAAAAAAATTCAAGTAAATTTTTTTTAAATAGAAAAAATGTTAATAGCATGATTTATAATTATAGATTTATATTATTATTACATAAATTATTAACATATAATTATGTCAAATTTCATACTTTATTATTTTATTTTTAAAATTTATAAAATATATAAATTAATAATTATTATAAATAAATTATTTAATTTATTATGAAGGTTAAAAGATATAGTTTTTTAATCTTCATGTTTCTAAAAAAAATATAAAATAATTAATATTATTAAATTATATTCTCTTTATTCCGCTGAAATCATCGTCTTCAGCTCATATAAACCTATTAAGAAAGTCATTAAATTTTTTAGTTATTATATAAAATTATTTTAAATTGACTAAAATATTCTCTATTAATTCATTAATATCTTACTTTCACTTTATTAAGCTATTAATGATGAGGATATAGTTGAAAAATATTAATTAATTTTTTTTAATTATATAAAGTGATAATTTAATATATATAATTTTTTTTATAAAAGTGATAATTTCAGTAAGACGGAGGAAGTATTAATGTGTAATTAATTTATAGAAGATTATAAAGTCACAAATATAATTCATTAATTATTAAATTTTATTTAAATTATTATAATTAATTAAAGTTAAATAAAAAATAAAAAAAGGAGAAATAACTATTTTAAAAATTTAATGAAGTGACAATCTCTAAGCAATCTTTGTAAATTAAAATACCAAAATACAAATAAATATAATCAATAATAAATATAAAATAATTAATAGTTTCATCAAAACAATCTAAGTGAGCATAAATATAATATTTTTATTTCATAACTTACACTTTCACTAATCAATAGCAAAATCTACATATAATTTTACTATAAAAATTATAAATTCTATAAAATAGAAAAATAGAAAAAAAAAATAGAAATTCAAGCAAAATTTCTCAAATAAAAAAAATATTAGTATAAGTGATTCATAATTATAGATTTATATTTTTATTGTATAAATTATTAACATATAATTAAATGTCAAAACTCATATTTTATTATTTAATTTTTTAAATTTATAAAATATATAAATAAATTATTATTATTATTATAAATAAATTATTTTATTTATTATGAATATTAAAAGTCATATCTTTTTAACTTTTCGAATTTCTAAAAAAATATATAAATTAATTAATATTGTTAAATTATATTAATGTGTAAATAATTTGTAGAAGATTAAAAATTACAAAAATAATTTATTAGTTATTAAATTTTAAAATTTTACATAAATTATTATAATTAATTAAAAATAAAAAAATCATTTTAAAATTTTGATGAAGTGATAATTTTTAAGCAATCTTTGTTTCTTATATATATATATATATATATATATATATATATATAGATGCAGAGGCTTGTGTGGGCTTGTGTGTCGTTTTCACAATGAATTAATTTAGTACTATTCATCGATAAATTTAGACGGATTTGATACGTTCACGGTTCATGATAAATATATATATATAATTTAGACGGATTTGATACGTTCAATGTTCATGATATATATATATATATATATATATATATATAGGCTTGTGTGGGGTTGTGTCATTTTCACAATGCATTTTTTTAGTACTATTCGATAAATTTAGACGGATTTGATGCGTTCACGGTTCATGATAAATGCAAGGGCGCTACTTACTATAAGTCATGTTGATGGTTTGTTACCTCTTTTTTTATATACACATGATTATGGCCATGATTCAGTTAATTAAAATTAAAATTACTGATTTAAAATTATCGATTCTCATTTATAAAAATCATGAATTTCAATCTTAATCGACAATAGCTAGTTTGATTAAGATTCAGGTCTTTAAATAACCAACCGGTTTTTATTTCAGTTTTGATTTAAACCACCATGTCAAATTAATTTTTTTTTTTGAATTTATATTTTTTAATAAAAGTAACTATAATTGATAATACTTTTTATGAGATCAAATACTTGACTTATAAATTTGATAATATCAATTAAGTTAAATCAAATAATAGTAATTGTTAAAAATAATAACAAATTAATAATAATTATTAGTAATCTAGTAATAAATAATAATAATAATAATAATGATAAATTTTTGCAAAAATAATTTTTTTTATTGTAAATATATGTATTTAACTAAATAATTTTTTTATATTTAATTCTACAATTGAACTCAACTAATAAAATCTTAATTCCAAGTTAATTCGGTCAACTTTATGGATTTTTTTTTTTATTCACTTGGAGCAATTGAGGTGTAAGGTAAAAAATTTAAAAAATTAATTCTAAAATTTCAATTTTGAACTAAAAGTTATAATATATATATTAAAAATTAATATTATATATATATTGATTTCGGTTTAAAAAATCATGAATCTGAATCGAATCCTTATAAACCAATCTTGGTCTCGATTATAAATCAATTTTTATTATTTTAGTTTAGTTCATGAACTAGACTTTCTATTCATGGTTCGAGCGGCCATGATTATATACATATAAATAAGACAAAAAAAAAAACTCTAGTATTGTCCACTTTTTTTTTAAAAAAATCAAAATGCTTTTCAAAGCAAATTAAATTCACTTCCAATAAACGCTTGTACATATTAGAAAATATTGTTTTTATAGAATAGAAATAAATGACTTTGATAGTTTGTTCACTCCTTAAGGAATTATTGCCCACCATGTGTTGCTACCAGATTTTAATGGTAGTATTCCTCTAGGATTTTACAAAGCCAAAATAGAAATTTAAGATAGTAATTTTCAAATTTCATAATAGATTGCAAAAAAAATTTCTTGCTAGAGAATTTGGAGAGAAAGTAAAAATAGTTTGATTATGAAATGGGTTGAATATTTATAATTGTTAAATGAGTGTCTTAAATAGACACGACTATTCAATAATAGTCATCTTTGTTCATAAATAGATATGATTTTTCATCAATAGTCATAACTATTCTTGAATAATCATAACTATTCTTGAATAGTCACAATTGCTCATGAATAAATACAATTCATGAATAAATATAACTCTTTATTTATAGGAACTTTAACAATTATTTTGAATTATCATAATTCTTCATTAATCACTAACTATTCATTAAGCGCTAACTATCTTTAACAATCCCCTACTTAGGCAGTGATTAATGTACTGAATTTGAAGCTTTTATGCACATAGGAGGTGTCTTTCCACTTAAACCTACTACTTATATAAAAATTTAAGTTTTGTCAAAATTAATGGTTAGATTGCACTCCATTAAACCTCAATTTCTTAATTGACAAAACGGAAAATTTTATATACATAAATTAAACAAATCAAGTCAAATTCTTAGTGTTCACGATGAGCTTTAGCACTATATACGACCTTGTGCTATCTCCTAAATTCATAAACACTTACAAAGTTTTATGTTCCAAACTTTGATTGAAGCGGCACCATTTCTTGTGTTTATATAGGTGAAGAATTAACTAAGTCCTTAATTTGGACTCACTTGGTTCTTAATCGAGCTCTATTTCTTCATTAAGAGTAATTTATACTCACCCTCTTAAGTACTATAAATTTACTAGTACTTGCGAAATTGTCACAAACTATAACTTAGTTGTTACCTTTTAAACTTTTAGAGTTGCTAAGCAACTGTAAAAGTAAGGTTCCCATTACTGGTGACAAATTAAAATACCTTTAGACCCACAGCACTTGTAGTGTTCATTATCATATCTCCTGAGAGTCTTGTAATCAATGAGTCAGGTAGGTTATCTTTAGATTTTACATAGATAACTATGATAACACCATCAGAAATAAGTTATCTTACATACTTAGGCCTTAAAGCTATATGTCAAGATTTACGATTATAAACCTTGCAAAACGCTCTAGACATAGCTGCTTCACTATCATAGTGCAAAAGAATAGCTGGCATCAATTGTGGCCACAACTTTATATCTAGCAATAAGTTTCTCAGCCATTTTGCTTCTTTACTTGTAGTCACTAAGGCTACAAACTCATACTCCATTGTAGAGTGAGTTATACACATCTATTTCTTAGATGCCTATGAGATGCCACCTCTACCTAAAGTAAATATCCAGCCAAATGTTGACTAGTTATAAAGAAACACATCGATCTTTGTTCTTTTGAGGTGACTAAGGACTCTTCCTATAGCTCTCCAATGATCACTTATAGGACGATGTGTATATCTTGATAATTTACAAACAGCAAAGGCAATATTAGGCCTAGTGCAATGCATTGCATACATTAAACTTTCAATTGCACTAGCATATTCTAGTTGACTCACGGATTCTTCAAAATTTTCAACGAATCTATTAGAAACATCAAATAAAGTGTTAAATTCCTTAATACCCAAATGATTAAATTTGGAAAGAACCTTGTTAATGTAGTGAGATTGACATAAATTATAACCCCCACTACCTTTCTTAATTTTAATACCCAAGATAGTATCAACTTCTCCCAAATCTTTCATTTTAAATTGAGAAATTAAATACTTCTTAGTATCTTTTATGCCTTGCATGTTAGTTTCTACGATTAGCATGTCATCAACATAAAGACATACTATCACACCATAATCCTTTGTGAACTTGGAATAAATACGCTTATCAACTCCATTATGCTTAAAATTATTTGATAATATAACACTATCAAATTTTTTATGCCATCTTAGGAACTTGTTTTGAACTTGTTTTAATCTATACAATGCTTTAACCAATTTATATACTTTCTTCACATTTCCATGAATTACAAACCCTTCAGGTTGCTCCATTCCATTTGATGGACATACAAATTGTAAATTGATGCCAATGCAAATAGCACTCTGATTGAGGTAATCTTGCCAACATGAACATACGTATCAAAGTAATCCACTCATACATTTTGTTTAAAACTTTTAACAACTAGTCTAGCTTTGAAAGTTTGTAGAGAACCATCAAGTATTATCTTTTCTTCTAAACACCCATTTCCATCCAATGGGTTGAGAATTTGGGAGTAAATCTGCCAATACCCATGTACCATTTGCTAGAAGAGAATTCATTTCATCATTTATTACTTCTTTTCAGAAAGCAGAATCCCTTGAAGTCATTGCTTCATTATAAGTTTTAGATCCTCTTCCAGATTCAAAATAATAGGTATTTTATTTAATATCTCATCTATACTTCCTTCAATAAGAAAGATTAATGCTTGAAAGGAAGTAAAATCAGAATCTAAATGATTTTCTCTTTTAGCTTTTTGACTCCACCTAGGTTCAATCAGAGTTTCACTTGTCTTTCTTTCATTATTTACAAGAGTGCCAAGATCTTTAGTATCATCCTAAGTTATTTCTATGTTACCTTGAGTTACATTATCATTATCTTTGGTTACAACAATATTGACTCTAGTTGTAGCAGTTATTTTGAGATACTGCTTGACTATCTTAGTTACAGGTCGATCATTATGAGAATTATCATCCTTGTTTGAATCACCAATGAACTTTGTTTCTAAGAACTCAACATATTTAGATTCTATAATAACATTAGACTCAATGTCTAATTATTTTGAGTTCTCAGCATATCCCACAAAAATATTTTAATTTATCTGGGTCCTAATTTTGTTCTTTTAGGATCAAGAATTCTATAATATGCCAAACAGTCCCATATCCTTAAGAAATTTAAGTTAGGCTTCTTTATTTCCATATTTCATATGGTGAGACCTTATACTTCTTAGAGGGTATTCTATTATGAACAAAACAGGTTGCTAATAAAGCCTCTCCCCATAGATTTATTCGTAGTGTATAAGGTGCACTTACTTGGATCAAACCATTTCTTCACAAAATTCAAAAAATTCATAGGAAAAATATTCACCCCCTCAATCACTTCATAGGATTTTAATTTTTTTCCAACTAATTTTCAACCAATGCTTTGTAACTCTTAAACATATCAAATGCTTGATCTTTTCTTTTTATTAAATAAACATATGTATACCTAGAATGATCATCTATAATGTAATAAAATATCTATTACCTTCTCTAGTTAAATGACAATTCAATTCACAAATATCAGAATGCACAAGTTCAAGCAATTGAGTTGTTCTTTTATTAGTTGGAAATGGTTTGTTAATCATTTTAGCTTGTATGCATATTTCACATTTTCCTTCACGTTTATTTACATTAGGAATCAATTCATGCTTCGAAATAAATTTAATTGATCTAAAATTAATATGTGATAATCTAGCATGCCATAAAGTAAAAGATGACTGAACTATATAAACTGAAACACTTAACCATACCATCACAAGAATATCCTTGTCCAACAAATACACCATTTTAGAGAAAATAACCTTTTATGCCTCTAAAATGGTCTTAAGACCCTTTTTGCATAACAAACTGGTAGAAATCAAGTTCTTTCTAACATCAAGAACATGAAATACATTCATCAAAGTTAACTTGTTTCCAGAAGTAAATTGAAGCTCCACTGCTCCTTTTCCAAGAACCTTGGCAATATCACGATTCCCCATTAAAACCTTTTCATCACCTGATACAACTTCATAATGTTTGGAATAACTTTTATTGTTACATACATAAACAGTAGCACTGGAATCATAACACCAATCTGCAGATTTTTAAGTTACCTCCATATTGCATTCAATCACCATACCAATGTTTAAAGTTGCAACCATGGCAATTATGTCTTCAGAAGAAACTTGTTGTTCTACAACGTTAGCCTTTTTAGTTATAGCATTCTCATCTGCCTTTAATTTCTTGTGAAACATGCATTCTTTCTTGAAGTGGCCCTTTTTTCCACAGAAAAAGCATGACTTATTTTTTCTCATTGTTAGAAGAACTTTGATCATATTTTCTTTTGTTTCCAACCTTGTTAGGTTGTCTGAAATTTTTACTTAATTTTCTAGACTGAATATTGTTCACCTTAGAGCCAGATTCTATACCATATTTATTCTCACGAATCCTTGTTTGTTATTCAATTAGAATATGTTTCATTAACTGGTCTATGAAAAAGTTTTCAGAAGTATGTAATAGTTTCTTTCTATAATTATGCCAAACAGTTGGTAATTTTGCAATTGCAATAGCCACTTGAAGAGGCTCAGAAACATCAATCTTAAATCCTTGAGTCTAGAAACCAATAATAACAATTCATCAACTTGATTCATGACAGAATTACCATCTATCATTTGAAATTCATAGAATTTCTTATTAAAAAAATATCTTTGTTCTTTGTTTTTTAGAAGTATATTTATTTTCTAAAGCCTTTCAGATTTATTTATTATTGGATGAAATAGATCATACAAAAGTGAGTTAAGAACAAGACCTCTACAATGAACTTCATCTTCCTCACGTTTCCTATATAATGCTTTGTTTTCTTCAGTATCTTTGTCACTTGGGGTATGAATTTCAGGAAGATCATAACTTAGCACATAAGCAATTCTCAATTCAGTGAGGAAGAATAACAATTTGTCTTTCCATCAAGTAAAGTTGGTTCTATCAAAATGGTCTAGTTTAAACACCTCTGGATTGAATAATTTGTTGACAGAACCACTAGTCTTCATTTTAGAATAATTCCTTAAGATTGTTAGAAAATATTGTTTTTATAGAATAGAAATAAATGGCTTTGATAGTGTGTTCACTATCCTTAAGAAATTATATTCCCCACTATGTGTTGCTACCAAATTTTAATAGCTGTATTCCTACAGGATTTTACAAAGCCAAAATAGAAATTGAAGATAGCAATTCTCAAATTTTACATCAGAACGCAAAAAAAATTTTATTGCTAGAGAATTTGGAGAGAAAGTGAAGATGGTTTGATTATGAAACTGAGTTAGATATTTATAATTGTTGAATGAGTATCTTAAATAGAAAACTATTCAAGAATAATTATCTCCCTGTATAAATAGATATGATTTTTTTTATCAATAGTTATAACTATTCTTGAATAATCATAACTATTCTTGGATAGTCATAATTATTCATGAGTAAATACAATTATTCATGAATAAATATAACTCTTTATAGCTCTTCATTAATCACAAACTCTTCACTAATCACTAACTGCCTAGACTTTATAGTCACACATACCTTTAGGGCTATAAATAAGCCAAATTATTCGAGCTCGGCTTAAATTTCAGCTCAGTAAAAGCTTGTTCAGGCTCGAGCTCGAATTGTTCATTTATTAAATGAGTTAAGCTCAAGCTAAAAAATACTTGGCTCATTAGCTAGCGAGCTGACTTATTTAAAAAGCTCATAAGTTAAGCCCGTAAGCTAATTCGTTTAGTGTATTTAATTAAAAATATATATTTAATTTATATGAATTAAAAATATATATTTAATTTATATGAATTAAATTATGTATGTTAATATATTAATTTTTTATTACTTTAATTCATATAATTTATTAATATATGATATATATATAATAAATAAATATAATATAATATAATATAATATAATATAATATAGATTAATAATTTATAATAAAATATAATATTATAGTAATACAATATTTTATTTTTATTAATATAAAATCATATTATTTATCTTTTATAAAAATATTAATTTTAGTATATTTTTTACGAAGATATAGAAAAAAATGAATAAAAATTAAAAATTAAAATAAGTTCATTCAATTTATTAAATTTTTATTTAAATTAAACTTAATTTTAAGTTTAAAATATATAATATATAAATTGATTTAATATAACTTTAGGCTCAATTCGAACTCGATTTAAATTTAAACTTGATTATTTTATAAAAAATAGTGTTTAAATTTTAATTTGATTGGATTACCGCTGTAACTGTCTTACTAGTCAAGTAATGAAATAGACCTTTCATAATGCGCAGCTTGGCTGCCACATGTTGTCTCAATATTCAGTCAATAGAAAAGTGCTAGGGTCAAAGCTACATTCACTAAATAATGGGTCCACCTTTCAATTGCATCCCCTCATTTTTTTATTAATAGAAAAAATACATATTTTCCCACTTAATAATAATAATATATCAATTAATTACCACTTATATAATAAAATTATAAAAGTTATTAAAAATAAAGATAAGCAATACTGTATTATTTATCATAAATACTGGTTATCATATTAGAAAAAACAATATATTATAATATAATTAAATAAAATATTTTTATTTCATATTTTATAGGTTATGAAAATGAAATATAGTTATATATTTAATATTTAAAAATTTTATTGATGATACTTTTAAAAATTAAAATAAATCATGAAAAATTATAAAATAAGTGATTTGCAAAACTTATTAAAATTTATAATTTTTAAATCATGAGATTATTATAAAAAATTATATTAAAAAGATGAAAGTCAAAACAAATAATAAATTAAATTATACTATAGCTTATGAATTATGATAAATTATAAAACAAACAAAACCTAAATGGAAGTAATGGATGGGTTCATGCTTTGATACTTACTTATATCCCAAATAATCAACGCAGCCAAAATAGTTAATAAAACATTTAAAGCAGTTAATTTTTCTTCCCAATTAACTTTTGTCAAAATGACAAAAGTTAAATTATATACGTATAGTGGATGTGAAATTTTTTTGAAACTCAAGCAAGTTAAAGTTTTTTTTTTTGGACAAATAAGAGAGAATTTGTTACAGGGTACAACACAAAGATGATAGAGGGTTCAAGGGTTACAAGCAAACCTAGCAAGACCCACAAAAAAAAAGGCCATTAAAATTAGGGGTTTCTTCAAAAATACCCTAAAAAATAAAAATATTTTTAAAAATATTTATTTTTCTTTTTTAATTTTAAAAATACTCTTTTTTTAATTTTTAATTTTAAAAATACCTCTTTTAGAGGTATATTTTGGATATACATTTGGTATACTAAAGATATATTCAATTTTTAAAAATATATATTAGGTATACATTTAATATCTCAAAATTATATAAAAAACATATGATATTTAAAAGAAAAAAAAGCTAAAAAGTGTATTATACAGTGTAATTTTTTCTTAAAACTACTTGAGCAACATAGGAGCCCCCAGCCCAATAAACCCAAACAAAAAACTATAAAGGATTTTGCTCTTGACCTAAACATCGAGGAAAAAACAGCCTTTCAACCAGAGAAAGAAAGTAAAAGGCAAGTGAAAGTACAGGACAAGAACTCTTAAACAGGCATAGATACGCAAGGATGGCCTAAAAATATGAGAAAGCATAATAACACCCTGAGAAAAGGGTGAAAGGGCATAAGTCAAGAGACCAGATTGCCCTACATATTAAAATCATGTGTATAGCCAACTAAAGCAAGAAGAAAACACCAAGATACGTGAGAAAAGGTCGAAGACCACAAACAACCAATCGGATAATCAAGGCTTGTGTCCTTAAACAAAGTCCATAAGAAGAGAGAAACTCCAAAACCGCTCCATCACCAAGAAAAAGCCTCTGGACAGATAAACTTCAGAGAGAGAAAAAAACTCATTAATGCCAGTGCCAATTCACCACCTTGACGAGGAACACAGACATCTATTTAGGATGATAAAAAAAAAGGCCACGGAAAGGCTGGTTCTAAAAGAAAATTACTAAAAATAAGAACCTATCAAAAAATCAAAAGAAGAGCGAAAATCTAGACCAGCGATGGTCTTAGATATAAAAAGAAAAGAGAAAAAAAGGAGTTCTTTATATAGAGAATGAAAGCATTGATGGGTTTTTTACTCGAGCAAGTTAAAGTTAATTAACTATATACACACACATAGTTGATGTGACATTTTGACTCAAGTTCAAATATGTTTTTTTTAATCAGTAAAATAGACTGTAATATTAAAAAGAAACCCAGAAAACACTAATTCAGAAATGGAGTGTGGAGCCATCCAGGGAAAAATTACATCAATCAGTAAGGAAAGAGGCTTTACAAACAAAGCCACCAAATAATAAGCACCAAAGGAGGCGTAACAAACAAGCGGACGGCTTGAAAGCCAAGAGATAAAGTCATAGGCAATCTTCGATAACAATATAAAAGACAGACTAAGAGGGTGTTTCTCAAAACTGAAGCTTTTCAGCTTATTGTGAATAAGTGATTTTTAGATTATAATCAGATTAAAAATAAGCAGTTAAGCGTTTCTGTAAACTAGTTAATAATCAGCTGATAATCAGTTAAGTGTTTCTGTAAAATCAGCTTATAATCAGTTTTTAATTGCAGAAACTGTCAAAATGACCAAACTGTCCCTGAGTTTATTTATTGTATAAAAATAATTTTTTAAATGTCAATTCAAAATTTATTTTGCAATAATAATAATAATAAAATTTATTTAAGAAGAAACGTAAAAAAATTTTGATGGGAACTAAAGTATATAGGGTGGGCAAATTTGAAATATTGAAGATTAGGTAGGGATAGTATGGATTTTACTTGGTCAAAACTGCTTAAAAAATAAGTGCTTAAAAAAAGTAGCAAAACTCAACTTTTAAAAAACTGATTAAAATCAGATTATAATCTACTATTTAAGTTTTCAGAAACACTTAAATAAACAACTTATAATCTAAAAACTGCTTATAATCAGTTTTGACCAGCTTTTAAGTTTTGAGAAATACCCTCTAAAAGAAAATGGAATGAACATTCCATTCACACCTATAGTCTTCACAATGCCTTGGAGCCAGAGAGACTGGACAGAAATTTCTCTTTAAAACAGATCCAAATGTGTGTGTGTACACACATATACATATATATATATAGGCTAGGGTCCTATATAGATATGCCCCTTAATGACTGTATATATTTAGCATATATTTAATATAATGAAAATATATCAAAATGGTGATTAATTTTTAAAAAAATAATAAAAAAAAAGCATATAGTGAAAAATTAAAAAAGTAACATATAGTGAAAAAAATGACATATATAGTGTAACTATATGTTCCTCATTAGCTCGTTAACTCTGCTTGTAATTATTTATGGTTTTTGCTATGAACAATATGTTGAGAATTGTCCTTCTATACCAGCCATAAAAATCAAGACAAAGAGAATTGGAAAAGTAGAAATCCTTCTACATAACAATGCCAAAGTAATTAATTAATTAAACATCAACTTCTTTTAAATAATTAATTGATAATCCAGGAGAAGTTGAAATTGACATTCTATCGTGATTTTCAACCATTGTCTTGGAATCATCGAAAAAATCATAAAAAAAAGTTTTGTTTAAGATCTCTCGGTTTTCAGAATTGATATCATGGAGAAGCAAAGTAATAATCTTTCTTCACTAAACAGCCATGGCCGAAGAGAAGATGACGAAACCTTTTATTCTGATCTGCCAGTCATCCAGTTTATCGGAAAAACAAGCCAAAAATTCAAATCTCCGGAAGAAGAAGAAGAAGATCGAATCAGCGCACTACCTGATTCTCTCATTCATCACATCCTCACATTTCTGCCATCAACCAAAGATTCAGTACAAACTTGTGTTTTATCAAAAAGATGGCAATGTCTATGGACTCAAGTCCCAAACCTCATTTTCCGTTTTTGCGAGGCCTATAGTTCAGATTTCTATGAAAACTTTTGCGAATTTATCGACAACACCCTAAGTCTTTACACTTCTTCCAAGATCAAAAAATTTCTTCTTGAGCTCGATAACCCTCAATATTATCAACTGAATTCGCAAATAGAATCATGGATTCTTTTTGCTGCGAGGCGTGAGCTGGAGGACCTTTCCTTGAAATTTTGCGCTCTAGATGATTATCTAGTGATCGACAGTTACTCTGACGCTTACTTGTTGCCAAAATTCCTCTATAGCAATAACTCTCTTAGAGAATTGAAAACAGCTTTTTGCAATTTCGAACCAGAAGGGAAAGTGGACTGGAGATGGCTAAAGGTTTTGCATATAAGCCATGCCCCGTTGTCTGATAAAGTGATGAAGAATATTTTATCTGGTAGTCCTTCGCTTGAATCCTTGGAACTGTACTGGTGCCATGGGATTTATCGCCTTGATATTGACTACAAATGCTTAAAGAAGTTGGTGATTAATAAGATTTTGGATCTCATTGGAGAAGATGATTCAGCGCTTGAAATTTCTGCTCCTTTCCTTGAGGAATTGGAAATTTTGGGAAATTGGGGACAGAGGCAATGTAAGTTGATAAACGCATCATCTTTGGTTGCTGCAGTCCTAGATTTTCAGCTAAATGTTTATGGGAGAATTGATAGTGATTTCTACGACAAATCTGTAAATTTAGTCAAGGAACTAGTTGACAAGGTTCAACATGCCAAGCAGCTTAAAATAGGGCTTTGGTGCATTAAGGTATTGTTTTCTTTCCATTCGCTCTGTTCCAAAATGCTTAAAAATTCTAATAATTTTGCTTGATTTTTGAAAGGTTCTATCAATACAGGAAGTCAAAGTTATCCCTTCTCCACTGTCAACCCGCAAATGTCTAGTTCTGAACATTCGTTATTTTGATAATTGGGTACTTCCTGGCATTGCAAATCTACTGCACAATTCACCTGATCTAGAGAAATTAGTTGTAAAACTATCCGGCGGCGGAAGTTTAGCGGTAAGATAACTTGATAGAAACATTAATAGTAAATTTAAATATCTTTTTTTGAACGTCTTATTCTTAGCCTAAAAAACGTAAAACGTACTTTTTGCAGTTTAATTTTGACGAGAACTTCACCAATTCTTATAATGTTGGAGAAAATTATTTGGCATCACAAAAGAGAATTTTCAGTTGCTTGGCATTGCATCTCAATGATATAGAGATTTTCAGCAATGAAGAATATTTATTTGGGAATAAACGTGCATTTGCCTTTGTTGAGTTTTTGCTTACAAATGGAAAGGTGCTAGAGAAGATGGTCATATTTGATACTTATCCCTTCCATGTTCGAAACAAAACAGATCATCTTCTTAAAGTAGCTCAAAAATTATTAAGGGTCCCTAGATCTCCTCATGCTGTGGTTTTGTTTCCCATTCCCAAGTAATATATCTTAAACATAAATTCTCCATGACATTTTTGGATTTATAGTTAAAGGCAGTAAAGCTCTCTCAAATTTTAACGTAGCTATATATCAAGAGAATCGAATTTAAGACCTCTGATTAAGGTAGAACAATCCTTTATCAAATGATCTATACGCTCGGTAGTAAAGCTTGTTCCGTTTTAATTGAATTTCAAGGCATGAATCTAGTTTTATTTTAATTATTTTTCCTTTCCTTTATGTGCTTTGTTATTCTATTTATGGAATTTAGTGAAACTAAAAATATATACAATTTTTTCAACTTTCCAAAGGTTTAGAATTAAAATTTTTATTTTAAAATTTATTATTAATATTCAAGAAATCAACATATAATTATATGTACACAATTTATATTTTAAGGTACGCTTTTATTAATATAACATTTCTAGAATATCAGTTTCATGGTTAATTTAATAATAAATCAAGTCGTTAATATACGATCTAATTTTTCAGTTGGCTCAAAGTCGCTTGAGGTATAATTTTAATTATTATCAAATTAATATTTTAGACCCATTAGCGTTGCTCTTTTAATTTTTAATTTAAGTATTTATTTATTTATTATTGATGGTGTTGAATTATTCAGTCTAAAAAATAATTTCTATTATTTATATGAAATATTATAATAATATCATGATGTTACAAATCTTCTAGTATTTTATAATTTAATAATTATCGAAAAATTTCTTTCTTATACTGGTACAGAGCTTCTTATTAAAATTATGGCTCAGGTTATCCCGACCTATATAATGCAGACTTTCTTGCTTCCTAACTCTATGTGTGCTGAACTTTGGTCCATCATTAGCTAATTTTGGTGGGGTCAGAAAGGAGAGGAAAGATGCCTTCATATATTTGCAGCTAGGATCATATATGTAAGCCTAAGTATAAGGAAGGCCTTGGTTTTCGTGATTTCTGGAGTTTCAATAGAGCACTTCTTGCTAAACAATGATGGTGTCTTATCACTAATCCTAACAGCTTAATAGCAAAACTCTTAAAGGCTAGATACTACCCAAAGTGTGAGTTCGTGGAAGCTAATCTTGGAAGCACTCCTAGTTATGCTTGGAAAAGCCTATTGGAAGGAAAGAAGGTGTTGGCCAGAGGTGTGCGGTGGCAGATTGGTAATGGAAAATCAGTAAGGATATAGGGTGACAAATGGATTCAGCAGCCCACTCAGTTTGAAATAATCTCTCCACCTAGTTTACTTTCTCATGATGCTTTGGTGAGTGATATTATTGATCCAGATACTAGAACCTGGCGTTGGGCTGTTATAAACAATGTTTTCTTTCCAGTAGATGTTGATCATATTAAAGAAATCCCCCTTAGCTTTCTTGATTCTGTTGATCAGTTGGTTTGGCATTATCACTCATCGGGTAAGTATATTGTCAAGAGTGGGTACAAGGTGGCTTTATCTCTTAAAAGCAGCAGTGTCATGGGTCCATCATCTTCCTCCAATTGCTTATCCTTTTGGAAAAGTTTGAGAAAACTGGAAATTTTACTAAAAGTCTTGAATTTTCTGTGGCAAGCAACGCTGAACATTTTGCCAACAAAAGTGGTGTTGCATCGTCACATCTCCCAGATTAGCACTTGGTGTGGGAGCTACAATGGGGAAGAAACTATTATTCATCTATTGCGGGACTGTCCATCCAGCCATCAGGTGTGGTATATGGTAATAGCTGTGAGTGGCAATAATTTTCAAGGCTAGTTTATGAATCTGATGGATTCAGTTAATAGGTATCAGTTGATTAAGGTGGTTTTTACTAGTTATAATTTGTGGGGTTCATGGAATAAGATGTTATTTGAGCGAATGCCTTTTAATCCCATCAGAGTAAGTGCTTGGACTAATGGAATGTTGAATGTGTTAGGTTTTTTGGGTTCCCTCCTATGTGAAAACCCAATATTTGAGCCCACTTATTTTAGCCCATTAGGCTATTAATGTTTAGCATATTTTTATATACAAATATTACCCTAAGTCAAGTGTGTGTGTGTCATTGTGTATCAGCCACTAAAAGAGAAAAGAGAAAGAGAGAGAGAGAGAAAAGGGAGAGAAAAGAAAGAGAGAAATTTCTGCTTGAAATTCTCAACAGAGCAGTTTCCGTTTTCCGGCAATCTGACAGTCATCAGTGCTCCGATCAGGCTGCAATTTGGACAGAAGTTAGAGAGCTCATCGTTCTTCATTCTGAACGGTGGAGATCTATTTTTGACGGTTGGATTTCCGGCATTTGTAGCTTGAAGTTTACTGTTCACGTGCAGTTCTGCAACAGCGACCAGTTTGCCTTTCTCCGACGATCGGACGGTCATTTGTGATCGGATTTGGCTGAATTTTGGTGAGCACGTTTAGAATTGATTGTTATTTAATCTGGACGGTGGAGATCAGATTTGAATAACCGGAGCTCATCCATTGGCATGAACAGTAGCTATTTTTGGGTGATTTTTCTCCATTCTCTTGTTTATTTCTTGATGTTTGGTTGATTTTGTGTTGCTACTTACTTGAGGGTTGTTGTAGTAGCTTGTAGTTGCTGTAAACATTGATTTTGATAGTGGAGCTCTTTTTACTTGGACCAAGAGAGGTCCCGTGGTTTTTATCCTTCACATTGAAGGGGTTTTCCACGTTAAAAATCCTTGTGTTTATGTGTGAATGATTTTTGTGCATCTAGAGGCAGATTGTTGATTGGTTGTTTATTGAATTTTACTTAGTCACTCCTCATAGATTCATTCAAGTGGGGAAGAACTTATCCCAGTTCCTTTCCCATCAAAGTGGTATCAGAGCTAGTTCATTAGTTCATTGGTTGTTTGCTTGTTTGAATGATGGAGGTGAATGTGAGTAAAATGGTTTGTTTGGATGGCACAAATTATCACAAGTGGAAAGGAAAAATGAAAGATTTTCTTATTGTGAAAAGATTGCATTTACCTGTATTTGCTTCTCAAAAACCTGAGTCTAAATCTAATGAAGATTGGGAATTTGAGCATTTGCAAGTATGTGGTTTTATTAGACAATGGGTAGAAGATAATGTATTGAATCATATTGCTAATGAAACAAATGCCAAGACCTTGTGGGAAAAGCTTGAAACTTTGTATGCTTCAAAGACTGGTAATAATAAGTTATTTTTGCTTAAACAAGCTATGCGCTTGCAATATAGAGAAGGCAGCTCTATACTTGATCATGTGAATGAATTTCAAGGTATCTTTGATCAATTATCTGGCATGGGTGTCAAATTTGATGAAGAAGTTATTGGTCTTTGGTTGTTGAATACACTTCCTGACTCATGGGAAAATTTTCGTGTATCTTTGACTAATTCTGCTCCTGAAAGTGGTGTAACCATGTCATTTGCAAAGACTGGTGTTTTGAATGAAGAGATGAGAAGAAGAAATCAGGGGGCATCTAGTTCACAGTCAGAAATTTTGGTTACTGAAAACAGGGGGAGAAGTAAAAGCAGGAGTCAAGATCAGAATAGAGGCAAGAGCAGGAGTAAATCAAAATCAAGGTATAAGAACCTTGAATGTCATTACTGTGGTAAACCAGGGCATATCAAGAAATATTGTTTCAAGTGGAAGAAAGAGAACAAGGCAGACAAAGGGAAGCAAGAAAGGAGAGCCAATGATAACAATACTGATCGTGTTGCCACTACTACTTCAGATGATGATTTGGCTATAGTTTATCAAGAGAATATAGTCAATATAGCTTATGATGATACTGCTTGGGTTCTTGATAGTGGTGCATGCTTTCATGTTACATCAAGGAAGGAGTTCTTCACATCTTATACTCCAGGTGATTTTGGAGTTTTGAAGATGGGTAATGATGGAGTGTCAAAGGTGATAGGCACTGGAACTGTTTGTTTGGAGACCCAAAATGGAACAAAATTGGAGCTGAAAAATGTTAGACATGCACCTGACATTAGGTTGCATTTGATCTCTACTAGTAAACTTGATGATGATGGCTATTGCAGCACTTTTGATGATGGAAAATGTAAAATCAGCAAAGGCTCCTTGGTTGTGGGTAGAGGAAAGATGGCTTCGGGCTTATATTGGTTGCAAGCTTCAATCTCTACTGATCTTGTTAATGCAGTTGAAAGTGACAGCTCTTCAGAATTATGGCACAAGAGGTTGAGTCACATTAGTGAGAAGGGACTTGATTGTCTAGCTAAAAAGAATTTACTTTCTGGGTTGAAAGGTGCAAGGTTAAACAGGTGTGTTCATTGCTTGGCTGGAAAACAGAAGAGAGTTTCTTTCAAACATCATTCTCCTTCCAGGAAAAATGATTTGCTTGAGCTGGTACATTCAGATGTATGTGGTCCTTTGAAGGAAAAGTCATTTGGTGGTGCAATTTACTTTGTGACCTTTATTGATGATCATTCTAGGAGACTTTGGGTTCGTACCTTAAAGTCCAAAGATCAAGTTCTTAGTGCATTTAAAGAATTTCAAGCTTCTGCTGAGAGAGAAACTGGAAAGAAGTTGAAATGTATTCGCACTGATAATGGTGGTGAGTATTGTGGGCCTTTTGATGCATATTGCAGAGAACAGGGTATCAGACATCAGAAGACACCTCCTAAGACTCCTCAGTTGAATGGTTTGGCAGAAAGGATGAACAGAACATTGATGGAGAGAGTCAGATGTGTACTTTCAGAGGCTAAATTGCCTAACTCTTTTTGGGGTGAAGCTTTGTATACTGTTGCACATGTGATTAATCTAACTCCCACTATTGCATTGGGAAATGATGTTCCAAATAGGTTCTGGTATGGTAAGGATGTTTCCTACGACCACCTACGAGTGTTTGGTTGCAAATGTTTTGTACATGTTCCTAAAGATGAGAGGTCCAAGTTAGATGCCAAGACTAGACAGTGTATCTTCATTGGCTATAGGCAAGATGAGTTTGGTTACAGATGCTATGATCCAATTCAGAAGAAACTTGTTAGAAGTCGTGATGTAGTATTTGTAGAAGATCAAACTATTGAAGATATCAACAAGGTGGAGAAATCAAAGCCTGAGACTAGTGGTTTGATTGACCTAGACTTATCTCCTACAACTCATACGCCTGATGCAGTTGAGGTTCAGAATCATGATGATGTGCAAATTGATAATCAAAATGCATATGAGGTTGGTGCTCCTAAATATGAAGCAGTTGATGATCAACAAGAGGCACATGTTGAGGAACCTGAAGCTCCACTTAGGAGGTCTATTAGAGATCGAACACATTCTACCAGGTATTCACCTAATGAGTATATACTCTTGACAGATGGAGAAGAACCCGAATGCTATGAAGAGGCTATTGAGAGTGAGCAAAAGGCAGAATGGATTGCAGCTATGAAAGATGAAATGCAGTCTTTAGCTGATAATCACACCTTTAAATTGGTGAAGCTTCCTAAAGATAGAAAAGCCTTGAAGAATAGGTGGATTTATAAAATAAAGCAAGAAGAGAATTCATCATCTCCACGATATAAAGCTAGATTAGTTGTCAAGGGCTTTAGTCAGAAAAAGGGAGTTGACTTTGAGGAGATTTTCTCACCAGTGGTCAAGATGTCATCAATTCGTGTTATTTTGGGATTAGCTGCTACTCTTGATTTAGAGGTTGAGCAAATGGATGTTAAAACAGCCTTCCTTCATGGTGATTTAGAAGAGGAAATCTACATGGAACAACCTGAAGGTTTTGTGGTAAAAGGAAAAGAAAATTATGTTTGCAAACTGAAAAAGAGTTTGTATGGGCTGAAACAAGCACCTAGGCAATGGTATAAGAAGTTTGAGTCAGTTATGGTTCAACAAGGCTACAAGAAGACTACTTCTGATCATTGTGTTTTTGTGCAGAGGTTTTCTGATAGTGATTTTATCATCCTGTTGCTATATGTTGATGATATGCTCATTGTGGGTTCTAGTTCTTCAAGAATGGATAGCTTGAAGAAAGAGTTGAGCAAGTCCTTTGCAATGAAAGATTTAGGGCCAGCAAAGCAGATTCTTGGCTTGAGGATCATTCGTGATAGGAAATGCAAGAAGCTGTGGCTATCTCAAGAAAATTATATTGAGAAAGTATTACAGCGATTTAATATGGCTAAAGCTAAACCTGTAAGTACCCCTCTTGCCATGTCTTTCAAATTGAGTGGCAAACAATCTCCTTCTAGTGAGCAAGAGAAAGAATATATGCAGAAAGTTCCTTATGCATCTGCAGTAGGTAGCTTGATGTATGCTATGGTTTGCACTAGGCCAGACATAGCTCATGCAGTTGGTACTGTCAGTAGATTTTTGTCTAATCCAGGAAAAGAGCATTGGGATGCTGTGAAGTGGATTTTGAGATATCTCTGTGGCACTGCTAGTTTGAAGTTGTGTTTTGGGACTGGGAAGCCTATTCTCAGTGGTTATACAGATTCTGATTTGGCAGGGGATACAGATTCAAGAAAGTCTACTTCAGGATATTTGATCACTTTTGCAGGGGGAGCTGTGACATGGCAATCTAGATTGCAGAAATGCATTGCATTGTCTACTACAGAAGCCGAATTCATTGCAGCAACTGAAGCATGTAAAGAATTGCTTTGGATGAAGAAGTTTGTGAATGAGCTTGGCTTTATACAGAAGAGATATGTCTTATTTTGTGACAGTCAGAGCGCAATTCATCTCGGTAAGAATCCTACTTTTCATGGTAGATCAAAACACATAGATATGAGGTATCATTGGATTCGTGATGTTTTGGATTCTAAGCAACTTGAACTTGAGAAGATACATACTGATGATAATGGTTCTGATATGTGCACAAAGGCTTTATCAAGAGGGAAGTTTGAGACATGTTGTAGAGTTTCCGGTTTGGCAAACTCCTTCACATAGTCGGGAAGGGGGAGAATTGTTAGGTTTTTTGGGTTCCCTCCTATGTGAAAACCCAATATTTGAGCCCACTTATTTTAGCCCATTAGGCTATTAATGTTTAGCATATTTTTATATACAAATATTACCCTAAGTCAAGTGTGTGTGTGTCATTGTGTATCAGCCACTAAAAGAGAAAAGAGAAAGAGAGAGAGAGAAAAGGGAGAGAAAAGAAAGAGAGAAATTTCTGCTTGAAATTCTCAACAGAGCAGTTTCCGTTTTCCGGCAATCTGACAGTCATCAGTGCTCCGATCAGGCTGCAATTTGGATAGAAGTTAGAGAGCTCATCGTTCTTCATTCTGAACGGTGGAGATCTATTTTTGACGGTTGGATTTCCGGCATTTGTAGCTTGAAGTTTACTGTTCACGTGCAGTTCTGCAACAGCGACCAGTTTGCCTTTCTCCGACGATCGGACGGTCATTTGTGATCGGATTTGGCTGAATTTTGGTGAGCACGTTTAGAATCGATTGTTATTTAATCTGGACGGTGGAGATCAGATTTGAATAACCGGAGCTCATCCATTGGCATGAACAGTAGCTATTTTTGGGTGATTTTTCTCCATTCTCTTGTTTATTTCTTGATGTTTGGTTGATTTTGTGTTGCTACTTACTTGAGAGTTGTTGTAGTAGCTTGTAGTTGCTGTAAACATTGATTTTGATAGTGGAGCTCTTTTTACTTGGACCAAGAGAGGTCCCGTGGTTTTTATCCTTCACATTGAAGGGGTTTTCCACGTTAAAAATCATTGTGTTTATGTGTGAATGATTTTAGTGCATCTAGAGGCAGATTGTTGATTGGTTGTTTATTGAATTTTACTTAGTCACTCCTCATAGATTCATTCAAGTGGGGAAGAACTTATCCCAGTTCCTTTCCCATCAGAATGATCATGCTACTATGGAGAAGCCTTTAGTAACTATTTCTCCATTGCTTAATTTGATTTTTGCAACTAGGGTACCACCTTCTTTGGCTCTGTGGTCATCTCCTCCCCCTGGAATAATAAAGATCTATGTTGATGACGGTTTTCTGAATGCAAGACTGATTGGTTTGGGAGTTGTTTGCAGAGATAGTCAGTGTTGTGTTCTTACCTGTGCCTACAAACGGCTCTTGGCTAGTTGGGATTCTTCTACGGCTGAGGATATGGCAATCTCTTTTGGAATGCAGATATTGTTAGACCTATCTTTTTATGATGTAGTTTTGGAGTCAAATTGCAAAATTGTTGTGGATTTCCTAGTTGGTAGAGACTACCCATGAAATGGCCTTGGAATGGTTTTGGAAAACAGCCGCTGCCTTAAGGCAGGTTTTCAAAATGTCAGTTGGTGTTTTACTCCTTGTATAGCTAATAAACCAACACTTTTTTTTTTTGATAAAAACTTATCATGATTTGGATTTTTTAGTTTGGCTTGAAGATTTCCCGAGTTGTATTTTTGAGTTTCTTATTGCAGATTCTTCTGCTAGCTTGATTTAATGAAAAGCTTTGGTTTATAAAAAAAAATCAATATATGTATTTATTTTATTTTTTATAGGTACAGGTAAACAATTATTTATTTAAAATTATTGTAGAATTCAAAAAATAAAAATACTCACAATATTATTCATGATTCTATTCTAATATCAATTAAATGCATTTGACCATTTAATGTGATACTAAGTAATATTTGATGATGATATATTATATTTTATTAAACGTTGTAGGTAGATTTAATTCTTATCACGTAAAATGTATAAGATAAATTATTAAAATATAATATGTCCTTATAGTTCTGAACAGTTTAGTATGATTCAATACAGTTCGATATAATTTTTGGTTCAAATATTATTTAATCTCCAAAATTGTACCATTAAAGTCAATTTTATAGTTTGGTTCTATTTTAGTAAAAAAGTCTACAATATAATCTGATTTTAGATTTTTTCGGTACTTCGATTAGGTTTAGAAATATTCAATTTTCATTCACAATCATATTTCAAATACTCTATTAAAATTCAAGTGCAATTTCTTATCTTGCAACTTTTATCAAAATGATTTCTTTTTTTTTTTCAAATAGTTAAACTCAAAAGAGTTATTCATAGAATTTTTTACAACAAAAATAAAACTTTTTAAAAACTTAAATCTGTATGAAATTATTTTATCAATTTGTTTCTTTGTCATTATATTAAGTTGCAAATAAATTTTATATAAACAATACATATTTTTCTATTATTTTTATCTAACCTATATATAATAAATTTGGTCTATATATTTTGTTTTTTTATTACATTACATCTTTTGTTTTTATATATTGATATTTAAAATCATCTAAAGGTACTATTTAAATTTAATATTGATTACCTCAAAAAGAAATATTGATTAAACATTTTTTAGGAGTATTTTACTGGTGATCCCAAAATTTTTTAATAATATTAAATTATTTTTTTTATAAGATTTGTGATATGTTTAGTTGAAGGTAATTAAAGGTGAAGTAAAAGAAAATAAATTGAATTTATTATAATTTGTCCTATTTGGTATAAATAATAGTAGAGTAAATAAGAGTAAAGAGATAAAAATCTATTTCTAAATTTACTCTTTAACCTCCCGAACATTTCCCTCAAAGATGATAGGAAAAAAGGTAAATGAAGGTAGATAATGGTATATATTCTTTTTTATTTAACTATCAAACAATATAAAGTGTTTTATTAAAGTAAATTTCTTTTATGTTACACTCATTTTCTTTATTAAAGTAAATTCAATTTCACCACTAATTTATCCAACATGTGCTAAGAGTGTGTTTGAGAGCATTTTTAATATAGTTTTTCATAGTTTAGTATTGTATAGTTTAAGAGTGAACCATGTTTGAGAGCAGTGGTAGAACTAGAAATCAGATGATGGGAAGCAATTTTCTGAGAAAAAAAAATATATATATATGAATTGAAGATAAAATTGAATATTTAATATTATAGAAAAATTTAGGTTTTTGTTATAAATTTTTATTAAAAAATTTTCTATCAAAATTTTCTATTATTTATTAAATTTTTTACATGTATTTTTATTTAATTCAAGGATCTAATAACTTATTTATAAGATTTTATTAAAAATCAAAAAATTAACATCTAAAAAATTATTAATATATATAATTATGTATATATATTTATAATTGAAAAGGATATATTAAAAGTATATAATTTTGTAAAAAAGGGTATAATTTTATATATTTTCTTTTAATTTTATATAATTTAAATTTAAAAGTATATAATTATATATATAGAATTTTAAGATATATTAAAGACATATAAATTGTTAATTATATAATTATATATATAATAGTATTTTATAAAATTATATATAATATATATTAAAAAATTTATATATATTTAGAATTATATATGGGAAATAACATGAAAAATACCCTTTTGATAGGGGTTAATATTTTATAGACCCCATTAATTTTAAATAGACTCAATTTTACTGGAATGCCCTTGGCCATAAAAATAAAAGAAAACACTAAAGTTTAAATTTTTTAAAAAAAAAAGATTTCACTTTTGCGTTTTCTTCTCCAATTTTCCTCCTCTATTGCCGATAAAATCATTGTTCAAAAATCCTAATTTCTTACCAAAGTTCATGTTGCATCATCTGAAGGAGGAAACATCTAGCAATTGAAGAAGTTATCTGAAGCAATCCGCAGCGCATTAGTGAAGGAAAACAATAAAATCAATTTCTGCTTCTTCTTCGACTCAACTAGTAAGTTTTCTTTCTTTCTTTCTTTTTCTTTAAAATGAATGAGGCATATTAGGTTTCAAGTGTATTTTAATGGAGAAACAAAGTGATGCATGTAAAGAAAAATAGATACATTGATGATATGTTGATGGGTGTTATTAATTTTATTTTTAAAATGAAAGGAAAATGTTGTTCATAGTTTGTGATTTGTCTTTCTTTAATATACATCATAAGAGATTATGAGTTTTTGCAGATAAAATATACACATTACCCACAATTTATCAATCTGAATGGTTGTTTCTAAGTATTATTATTGTCATTATTGTTAGGGTCTATTAAGAGTTGTGAGGGTCTATTAGGAGTTGTCAGGGTTTGTTACCGTAACAGTCCAGAACTCAACATCCTATAACAACTTAGATTAACATATGTAAGCATCATTTGAAGGTTTGTTGGTTATTGTTAGGGGATAATAAGGGTTTTTATGGAATATTATCCTCAACAGCTCATATCATCCCCTAATAACCCTAAAGAACTCCCTAGAAATATATAACAACCTATACCTATATTTGTAAGCATAATTTGAAGGATTTGTATAGTATGTTAGAGGCTATTAGGGGATGATAGGGGTTGTTATGGAGTTATAGGGGAACAACCTCTAACATACCATATCATCTCCTATCAGCCCTTAACAATAACCAATAATCATTCACATAATATTAGCAGTTGTAAGCAGAAGTTGTTATAAGCTGTTAGGAGTTGTTAGAGGCAGTTTGGGATAACAAATCCTAACAGCCCCTATCAACCCCTATTAGACCTTGTCAAGCTTTATTATTATTAGTTTACGTATTATGAATTGATGTAATGTTTTAAATTTTTTCCAAATTTACATGGCTTTAAATTTCCTTTCTAGCAGTGAGCAATCTCCTCCTGCTGTAAAAGAAAAAGTAGATATTAAACTTATAAGTCCAGGTGTTTTATCCACAACCGCAAAGCATATAATGCTGGGAGAAATGTTGAGGGGCCAACAGAAGAAGAAGATACTAAAAAAAGAGGTTTGCAAGATTGGAATTATGTAATGAAGAGAGTGATGATAGTGATGATGATGCCAAACTTGCATGTGATGAAGAAATTGCTGATAAGATGGGTGTGAATGATGTAAGTTAAAATTTATTTAATGACTAAAATGAATCAATGTGATTGAATATGTGTATTAACAAAATGCCTTACATTTCACAAGCTTTATTTTATGTCATCCCTCAATCTGATTGGAAGCACCACCCAGTTAATTCTATGTCAATGGGTCTAAATATTATTTATGATTGACGAGTTATGGCTTAAAATAGGCAATGATGTTCTGCGAATGGGAGTTGGCGAGTACTGCTTAATAATCGATTTATCCTATATTGGGATAGATGAGATAGAGAAGATGTTGGTGGGCAACACACCTCTAGTACAACAATATGGGACATTTACAAGGAGTAGATTGTTGGATGCATTCCATGAGGCACGAGATAAAGATCTTCAAGTCAAACTAGATGTTGCATGCCTAGTGGAGCACCTGATAATTGAAAAATCTAGGGGTTCAAAGGTTGATGACGATGTGGATGCATTCAACAATGTTGTCTAGGGGAAACTTAGTTGAAAGTTCTTGTGCTCTAATTGAAAAGATGTTATACAGAAGTTAAGGATGAAAATAGCCCATGGATTCTCATTGAGTGGTTCTTCGATGCAATATCAATTTTTACAATGGAGGTTCTTTCAGCAATTGAAAGAGTTGGTGCAAAGAGAATGTTCAATGGGTCCCCGAGGATGTTGAATTGGAGAACAGACTTAACTAAAAAGACATTGTATCAAAATATTGAAGTTAAGCTTCTAGATCAGGTATGTTAAGTATTATTTATATAATATGTATTCTATACCTTTTGTATTAAATTATTAAACTTAATAAATTTTGGTACGAATAGGATTTAACGACAGCTCCAATGCATATGTCTACCAATGAAGCCTGTAATCCAGCCTTTGTAGGATTACCTTTGAATGTGGACGTTACATTCCCTGATGAAAAGGTGGAGGGAACCCAAAAACAGACAACTAATGTTCATACTATTGGAGATTCTAGCATTCCTACATCGAACGTGAGTAAAATCTTTCACCGAATTTCTCTTATTGAGGCATGATGAAAAGCAAAGGAAGATGAAAATCAAGTACTTGTGGAAGAAAATAAATTACTGAGACAAAAAAATGATGAATTCATAATCACTTGAATGCTCAAAATGAAGAGATCCTTGCTGAATTGCAGTCTTTAACGGTGAAAATGACCGATGTCGAGGGCAAAATTAAAGGGAATGATAATATCATTTTCACCCATGATATTTCTCACCAGAAAACACTTCATGAGACACCCCAACCTCCATACGTATTAGTACATCACCTTTTTTAAGTATATTTTTTATATATTTATTTTCTCAATACTAATATTATAATTATTCTGACTATTTCAGCAAGGAGAACAAAGATTATGGTGGCGAAGGTGATGCACCTGATTATTCACTTATGACTGTAAGAAAAACCACATTTGAAGTAGATGTTGGACAGAAAAAGAAGAAGCTTCTTAATCCCAAATACATTGGAGGTCCTTGGATGCCCGATGGCAGAAAATAGGAGAGATGTGCAAAATCTCATATAGTTGTGCGAAAGATGGAAAATGACTCGTTGTATACTCCTGTGCTTTGATTGAACCCATTACAATCTCCAACTAACATGGAAATCACTTTATTTGAAGAATGGTGGACAAATAACTTCCAATATTATAAATAGTGAGTCCTAGCATGTCAATATTTATAATTATTTCTTCCATGTTCCCATTTACTTAATATTATTATGTTAATGTTATGTCATTACATAAATTTCAGTGATAAAGATATCGATCAGCCGCTGGATGGAGGGGAGACATGACTTTATAGTACATGAAGTCACAACAAAATATTTCTGGTATCGAATGCTGACCAGTGACGTTTGGCTAACAAAAGAAGTAAGATTCAACATATAAATTATTTGCAATACTATTTCAATTCATAATATTTGTACAGGTCTATAAATTTTATTAAAAATTTATTTCAAGACATTGATATTTTATTATATTACATTAGGCAAAAGCAACGTTATTGTCTAGATGCCTTTGACCAGCATAAGACGTACGGTGACTGTCTATGTAATTATTATTTCACACCTGAATATGCTACATTTAAGGAGAAGATGGAGAAAAAAAAGAGATGAACCTCCGAAAAATATGTTGAAGTTTTTGAGAGATGATCTCCGATATGGGAAGCCTGTGCAAGCTGTAGACACTGTTTATCTACCCGTAAATCAACATGACGCGCATTGGTTTTTTATTGAGATTCAACAAACCAAATGGATCATTAATGTGATTTACTCATTTTATTCTCCGAACCAAAAAGATGCACGACTATAATGCATGGTCCCAATTTCAAAAATGCTTTCGGTAGCACTTGACTATGTTGGCTTCTTCAATCACAGGCCAGAACTGAAGAAGAAAAAGGATAAGAAATTTAAAATCTTCTTCGACCGTCATAGATGTCCACAACATAATAAGTAATGTTCTTTTATATTGTATTAAATTCATATTATATTGGTTTGAAATTATATTGTCTCTTTGAAGACATTTTAATGACTTATTTTTGTAGTTTATAGAATGGACTGTGGTTATTTTGTTGCCAAATTCATAGAGCTCTTTATGACCAACGGACTTAATTTTTAGAACTGCACACAAGATCGCATGGTTGATATGAGATACTATACAATAGTGAGCTTATGGTATCATGCTGCCAACAAGAACATGGGCTCCTGGTGTAGTGATGACGACTAATTCATACTTTGATTAACTCATTAATAATTAATTTTTGAACTAATAGGGGCTGATATGGGTTGTTAGGGGCTGTTAGGGTATGCACTAATAACAGCCCCTTACAACCCCCTATCATACCCTATCAGCACATAACAGCCCCTAACATTCTTAATATTCATTAATTATTGTCTTATCTGATCATGTTTTGATGGTTAAAAATTGTTATGAATTGATGAGGGCTGATATCACATGTTAGGGTCTGTTAGGGTCTGCACTAATAATTGCCCCTAACAATCCACAATAGATACCCTATCAGCCCATAACAACCACTAACATACAAATAATTTCAAACTTTATTGATAAAGCTTATCCAATAGTTATGGCACAAGAACAATAAAAAATATAGGATATCATAAACTTATCAATCGATATCAATCATTTCAATTGTTCAACAACCTGCCATGTTAATTCAAGAATATCCAATAGTTACATAACAATAGATACAACAATGCAGTTATGATAACAACATTTAATAATTAGTTATTAATTTTTTTATAAATACAACAAATGATAAGAATATTGGTTTAATTTTTAACATTGGTTAATCCTAACATAGTGTGCACAGAGATAGGATCTGACAAGTAGATCTATTATGGTCATGCTCACGGCAATGATTTCACTTAGATTGAGATTTTTCCTCATCTAAAGAAGAAATTCTGTATTTTTTTTGCCTGCTAGTTGATGTGCGCACATCTAATGGATACAAAGTAACATTGTAAATGTACTCCGGAATAGACCAATCAGTAATATACGAAATTAGATTAATGTTTATATGTTTCATACCAAGACTCACGAGAGTAATACGGAGAACACAACTCATAAGCATCATGGGTGCTATTTCTAACAACCACAAAAGCATGCTCATATGGGAGTTGATCTAATTGGAACTTCCTGCAATAATAACTCCTCATAGACATATCAATAATATAATTTTTTCCTGCGTCTTTGATGTCTTATTTATTATTGCAAGAAGGCTCCATCTGCAAATTATCATTAACAAAAGTAGCTAATAAAATCATAATTAATGACAAATGAGGAAGAATAACTAAATAACTTACATTTATTTTTTGTGTCATCATCATTTTCTTTCTCAATTTTTTTCAACATCCATTGTCATTTTATCCATGGACTCTTCTGCTTTTCTTCGATGTTCATAAAATCATCTTTGGCACATCTTTCTGATCTCATCGATAAATGCAGTAATTAGTATGTCTCTAGCATTGACTGATTCAAAAATATTAGTAGCCATGATGTTATACCCCCTTCAAAGCATATGACACCACGTCCACCTATCAAACCCAACACCTTCTAAATAATCTTTGGCACTAGGGACAAAAATGTAAAAACCACCAAAAAGTGTGGTGAAATCATTTATTTTATAGCTTTTAGTTGTTTTGTAGTAATGCTTCTCAAGGTCCTTGGTAATATGTTTAAATTTACGCTTAACGTTGTTAAGCAAGTGATACATGCAAATCCCATGGAATACATTTGGGAAAATATCTGCTACAACCTTCTGAATGCATTGGTGTCTGTAGGAAATAATGACATGATCCGATCTTTCACCAAAAGCTTCATTTAACCTCATAAGAAACCATGTCCATGATGTGTAATTTTCTGAATCACCAATACCGAATGCCAAAGGGAATATCTATTGATTTCCATCATGATAAACGACAGTAAAAAGCACACCTTGATACTTCCCTTTCAAATGAGTGTCATCAATAGTAACTATAAGTCTACAATGTGTGAATCCTTTTATTGAAATATTAAAAGCAAAGAAAAGATACAGATATCTATTATCATCACCATATTGTAAACGTATAACCATACTAGAATTTGTTTCACCTAGCATATGCAAATATGTAGGCAAAATTGAAAATGATTATTCTGGAGTACACAATCTGATATTCTCATATGCATACTCTCATCCCCTCTATGCTGCAGAATAACAAATCTCAACACCAAATTTATTTCTCATGTCATCAATCACATCCTTTGGTTTGAAAACCCTCCCGAGATTTATGAATTTCTTCTTAACACATTCAGCGACAACTCAACTAGTTGCTTGTCTGTGTCTAGTCTGTTCAAAATTAGTCAAACATATATGTTGTGTCACATATTTTGTCACCATCCAATAACCCTTTGGATTTCCAAGACTTTTTGCTCTCAGTCTCCACGTATAACTTTTATCCAAACAACGCACGACAAAGAAAGAGGTATTAGACTTGAAGACCTTAAATTGAAACTTCTCCCTAATTGCAATGAGCGACACGATTGTCTTAATATCATTCCTTGATTTAAATATTTTTTTCTCCTCAAATATTTTAAATATATACCTTTTGCCTAACAACTCTGCATTGCTCCTGGATGTAAATAAGTCTGTTACAGTTTCTTCATTGTCTGTAGTATGTTCTGCCACATTACTATAATCAAAAGCAATGGCATTACTGTGATCATTATCCTAAGTATATTGAAATTTTGTATCATTGTCATTAATAAGTTCTATCCCGACATTACGCTCTTTCGGAATGTCATCATTATGTTCTCGTTCCTCTGCATATGAATTAGGCACATAATGCTCATTTTCATAATATTATGTGCCCACATGAATAGATTCAATCACTGGTGAAAATTTTACATCTACATATTCTGGTATTAAATTAAGACTCGGGACTTCTACTTGCACAATATTCTTCACACCCTGAGGATCATTACTATCATATCCAGATTTATATGCACATTCTTCAACACTAATAATCAATGGATGTGTAAGTCTATCCTCCATAGCAATGGCCATGAATATCCTAAGTGACCTATCATCTACGACATCATAAAACTGATGTTCATTATGACCAATAACAAATTTGGATTCAACTTTTGATGTGTTGTCAATATGAATTGCTTCAGATATTGATTTCTTTAGTTCATTAAAATCAGTCATTCTATTTAAGAAAACATATTCAGCACCTCCACTAACATACTTGCCAATGTTCGCATCAAATTTTTTCCCATATTGGATGAGAATTATAATTTCTTCCGTTAAATCAATTCATATTTCAATTACTTTTAATCCATCCATCAATACCCTACAAGTACAATAATAAATTATACTCACATCATAATCTATATAAACCATAAAAACCTGCAATTACATACGTCTTAATTTTTTTGAATGATATCTATGGTTGATTATTTTTTTATTTCTACATAATTTTGAATCTACTACTTTCTTTTGGATTTCATGTGATGCAATAATGTATATTGTTGGAGGCTAGTATGGGAAATTAATAGATTTTTATGGGCTGATATAGTCTGATAGGGGCTGTAATAAGACATGGTTGGGGGCTATAATGCAGTGTTATAAACTTTATGTGTAGCAATATTGTATAGTATTTCAGTTTGGTATGGGGTGCTAAGGGCCTTTAAGTATGGTAGGGGCTGATAGAGGCTACTAGATGCTGGTAGGGCTATTAGTATCTGATAGGGGCTATTAGACATTGGTAGATACTGGTAGGGAATGTCTGGGGCTATTAGAGGTTGTTAAAGGCTTTTAGAGACTAATAGGGAGATGATAGAGGCTGTTAAGGCCTATTAAATAGATATTAAGGGCTATTATGGGTTCGTAGGGGCTGTTAGGGGTTGTCAGGAGCTGTTAGAGGCTGGCAGCCCCTTAATTCTATAACAGCCCTTATCGTCCCCTAACAACATCTAATAGTCTCTAACAACCCCTACAAATGTCTAATAGCCCCTATCAACCCCCTAATAGTGTCTAGTAGCCTGTATCAACCCCTAATATACCTAAAGGCCCTAAACACCCCTTTCTAGACTGAAACACTTCGTAATTTTGCTACACATGAAGTCCATAACACTTCATTATAGCCCCTAATAACATATTACAGCCCCTGTCAGACCATATCAGCCCCTAACAATCTACTAACATCTCATACTGGCTTTCAACAATACACATTATTATTTCACATAAAATTCATAATACTTTATTTAACTTTTCATAAATTCAGAAATTAAAATGAAAGACTGAACAAAGAAGTATATTCAAACCCATGTAGAAATAAAACAAAATCAACTATAGAAAATATTCAAAACATACATGCATTTAGTTTTTAAAATCTCTCATTTTCTTACAAAACTTGAGTTTAACAGAAAAAAATAATTTACCGCAATATTAATTCTCGTTGATATTGGAGAAGCTTCAAATATGGTGTTTTTGATGTTACAATCGAAAGAAAAATATGATGAATGAGATAACAATATAGTTAAAATTACAGATGAGTAGAGTTTTAAATTTTACGATCAAAGGGAAAGAATAATGGAGAAGATCTGCTAATGGAGAAAGAAGAAGAAAGAGAAAAGGAAGGGAGAGAGATGAAGAGAGAGCGAGAGATGAAAAAAAAAGTAAAGTTAACCTTTTTTAAAGGTTTAAGGGTATTATAGTAAATTATATTCTATTTAAGATTAAGAAAGTCTAGAATATATTAACATAATGTAAGAGGGTATTTTCTAGGTTATTTCCTATTATACATATATATATATATATGCATAGAGTTAGGGGGGTCAACTCTATGTAATTTCAAGCCTATTTAGGAGTATTTCTATCTATTTTTCATAGTTTATTATAGTTTGTCATGGTGTGACAATGATAATTTTTGCCCAACTTTTTTAAACAACTAATTTAGTGTGTTGACATAGCTTAACTTTCTTATGCCAAAATTATCCTCAACTAAATTTTAAAAATTTAAAACACTCATCATAATATATAACCCTTGATTAAATTCTATTAATATTTTTTTATTTTCTTAGTGGCATAATGATTTAATTTTGTTATACCATTTGTTTGTTTTTAATTTATTATAACATTTAATTTGTTATGGCATTTAATTGATTTTATTATTATTATGAATAAAATATGTATTTGTTAAAAATTTTATTAGTTTTTTAGATGTAATTAATTAGTCTTATAATTTACAGCTTAAAAATTTTATTTTAATACGAATATATATGAAATAGTATACTAGTACTAAAAAATATTCTAGTCATTTTATATATTTAAACCAAATCAAATCATCAAATACTATACCATCTTCCCAAATATGGTACCATTTCATTACCATACTATATCACATCATATCACACTGAACATACTACACCATATAAGCTAAAAATATTTTCAAAAAGAATATAGAAGTTTCTATGACTTATACCTGTGAAATAACGCTTTTAAACGGGAAGGAGTGATTACTAAGAGTAACCCCAATAGGGGTGTTTTTTGAGTCCTAATTCCTTTATGGGACAAGGAATATAGGACTTGGTTCATTATGGAGCAAATCATACGGCTCTTTTTCGAATAAAATGAAAACTATTTATTGCAAACACTACAAGAAAAATGAGAATTAGCGACGGACTCTGACGTTAATAGTCATTAACGATGAATTTTGATATTGCCGTTACTCATATTGTTGCTGAAAAATTAGCAATTGAAGTTTGAATCCGTCGGTATCCATCACTAATTATACATATTCCACTACTACTTAATCTTGTCATCTTTTAGTGAAGACGAATTTAGCAATTCGCTAAATTATTAATTTATTTTTTAAAAAATAATTTATTTTATTTTTTAAAAAATTATTTCATTTTGTTAAAAATAATTTATTTTATTTTTAATTTCCAAAATAATTTATTCCCAAAATTTTTTATTATATTAAATAATTTATTCTAAAAAATATTTATTCTAATAAATAATTTATTTATAAAATAAAATAAAATTATTTACTGTAAGACCCTTATACTCTATATACATACAACATACATACCCATATATATGAAGTAAATATATAAAATATAAGAATGTCATCCTTCTTTTCCTAAGAAAATTCTCCATAATTTAAATAACATAATTTAAGGAATTAAAGATGATTTCATAAGTAAATAAATAGACAAATAGTAGTGAATATATGTTAATAATATAAATTTATAAAGAAAATCTCTGAAAAAAATTTGTCAGAGTTTTGTCTGTAATTTCAATATTCCTAAAATCAATAATCACAATCTGCACAAAAATTACACTCCAAATAACATTTACCACTCATCCTCCAAATCACTACCTCATAAATTTAAATCCACATATATACACATCATTTTCCCAAAACAGGTTTAGAATACAAATGACGTATTTTTATCATACAAAACCAAAGTACACCGTAACATAAAATATACATGATTGCAATCCCTGGCATAGTTGGTCTCGTGGCAAGCTGACACTTCAACCCCAAATTCACTTTGGACCACTTTGCTCTGTAACTTTATCACCTGCGTAATTCACACAACTGCACTAAGCCTAAAACTTAATGGTACATGTTTAAAAGCCATAAATATATAATTCAGAATTCTCAATTTAAAAGTTATCAACATATACTATTTAAACAAATATTCATCAACTCATAACATCCATCAATATGCCACATTTGCGATGTTGACCTCAAATACATAATTTGATGGCATATAATACATTATACCACTTCACAATACATTATATATTTACTTAGCTGTAAATATGACCCTCAACAATACGCATGATTTTATAAACCATAGAAGCATAACACGACCACAACAAACACACACATTTACACATTGGGCCTAATCAGTTCCTACACAATACCCAAGTTTTAAAAATATTAATTAAATTCATCTCGATATCAGGGCAAGTATGACATAAATCACCTAAAGATCGTCCCCATAGACACCCAAGCTAGTGTCATATAATCACTCGTAGGCCACTTCTATCGACACCAAGGACAAGTATCACATAATCACTCGTAGGTCGCCCTCTCTCGACAGTGAAGGCAAGTGTCACATAATTCACATGAAGGCGCCTCCTCGGTACAATACCAATCTCAGTATTCTGGAACATATCATTGTGTAAGGTGTACACACAATACACATCACATCATACCACATTTTATTACCTTTTTCCCATAATTTCATTACCATTCCTCATTTATCATCACTTTCACAAATTTCTCATATTACAGTCACATGTGTACTATTTTCCATCACACTATACAATCACCGGTCACATTAACAACATGACCCATTCGAATATATTATCACATTCACATGCACATTATACACATTGTCTCATTAAAGGATTACAAGATTCGTTAAAGTGTCCCAGCAAACATATTATATTATACATCACATTACATTTTACATTTCATCTCATTATCATATTTTTATCACATTTTCTCATTTCTCACAATTTTCACTTATTTAGCTATTTTCCACAATTTTAATAACATTTATCTTTTCCTTTAATATTTTCATATTTTTTTCACATTTTCACATTTATTACTCATCTTTTCACATCACACTAGACATAATGTACATTTCACATACTATGTACCTCACAATTGCATTAGCCGTAATATAATAGCTTAGCACTCATATTCCATACTTTTTACTTATTTTCAATAATATAATACCATACATCTCATCAAAATAAATATCAAAGTAGCATAACACGTTATGATTCACTATTGCAGGTTCTTTTTAGATCTCATTCCTTTTATGGGACTTGTCCCATGGTGGGATAAGTTCGAAGTCCCTCCAAGGAGGGGCTCCAACAAGGGACTGTCATTTAAAAAATAAAATAAAGTTTATAAATTTAAATAAATTTTTTTAATTTTTTAAATAAAAATAATAATTTTAATAAAATAATATTTTTTGTATGTAAGTAATAATTTTTAAAATGATATATTTTTAATAAAAAATAATTATTTTTAGTAAAGATAATAATTTTTTAATAAGAATAATAATTTTTTAATAAAAATATTAATTTTTATAAATAAAAATATTAATTTTTTAATAAGAATAATAAATTTTTAATAAAATAATAATTTTTATAAATAAATTATTCACATAACTAAATTATTTTATTATTCACCATAAAATAAATTAATATTTAAAATTTAATTATTAAAAATAAAATAGTAAATAAAATAAATATAAAAATTAGACCCATTAAAGTGAAACTTTGCCCTTATTATTAGAAGATCAAGTTTTATTTTTATTTGAGTGTTATTAAATACCTATATGACATTTTAGTAAAACCCAATAAAAAAGGACTCAACTTTTCCTATTGAAGATGCTCCAATCACTAGTGAGTTTCGATCCCTTGAAGAGACTTGGGACTTGGGACTTGGGACTCGGGACTCGCTCTTTTATAAAGCAAGTTTCACCAAGGGACTAGTTAGGGAGGGACGGTCCCAATTGATTTCCTTTTCAATAAATGTTAATCCTTTATTATAAAAAAGAAATTAAATTTTTCATATTTTTGTTACTGTTATTTTTTTAATTTAATTTTTTTAACTTTTAAATTTAGATCTAATACAACATTATTTATTAATGTAATTTAAAAAATTTTAACATTTTATATAAATAAAAATTGATTTTAAAAATTAATAAATAAATTAAATAAATTATCTACATAGCTAAATAATTTTTTTATTTCATAACTAAATCATTTTATTATTTTAATAAAATAAATTAATTATTAAAATTTAATTATTAAAAAATAAAATAATAAATAATATATAGAGAGAAAAATAAGACTTATTAAAATATGACTTGACCAATTGACCCTCATTCTTGGTGGATAAGAAAAATAAATAAGAAAAATAATAAATCTCACTTTTCTTAGAGTCTCATTTTATATTTGGCTAAATAATTATAAAATTTTTAAAATTTTACATATTACACTAGTCAGTCCTTGTATTTTTAACACTTAATTTTTATATTTATCTGTTTTTTAAAATTAAATTGTTTAGTCTTTCTGTTAATATTTTCATTCTAAAAACATTAGTCAACTACCTTAAAATTATAAAATAATTTTTTTGCTCTTCCTTTATATATATATATTTTTTGTTATTTATTAAGTCATTATTATTTTTAATTTTATTTATATTTTTTACACATAATTTATTTTAATTTTATAAATATTATTAAAAAATAATTTTAAATAATACAAATAATATCTTTTATAATTTTACAGACAATATATATATCATTTATTTTAATTTTATAGATATTACTAAAAAATAATTTTAAATAATACGAATAATATTTTTTATTATTTTACAGATAATCTATATATAAAATAAAATTAAAAATAAAATAAATTTAATAAATAATAAAAATAAATATATATATATATAAAGAAAGAGCAAATAAGTTATTTTATAATATTAAAATAGTTAATTAATAATTTTAAGATAAAAATATTAATAAAAAAATTAAATAAATTAATTTTTAAAAATATAAAATATAAATATTAAATATTAAATATTAAAAATATAAAAACTGAATAATATAATATATAAAAATTTTATACTTTAAAATTATCCAGCCTTTATATTCATGGGCTTATCATTGGAATGCCCTAAATACCGTTTTATATTGTTCAGGAAGAACTGGCATTTGACTTCTTGTTGAAATCCTTTTAGCTCTTGCCATGGAAGAGGAAAGTAACAGTCAAGGTTCCTTACAAGGAAGCCACAGTCGAGACGACGAAGAAAGAAGCCATGACACTGGTTCTCCTGTGGGCGATTTTATCGAAAACAGAAGCAAAAGACTCAAATATGCTGAAAATGAAGATCGCATTAGCGCTTTACATGATTCTCTCATCCACCGCATCCTCTCCTTTCTTCCGTTCACAGAAGACGTCATAAAAACCAGCGTTTTATCTAAACGGTGGCAATACGTTTGGACTCACACCCCAAACCTCACATTCTGTCTCAAGGATGTTTTCAAATCTGTTAAACGCTTCGCCGATTTCGTTGACAAAACCCTAATTCAGTACTCTTCTACGAAAATCAAGACATTTACTATTGAGATCGTACAAAATGGAAGGTGGTTGCGCGATTTGCACGCTCAAATTGAATCGTGGATACGTTTTGCAACGAGTCACGAAGTGGAGAAGCTAGCTTTGGAATTTTTTGAAATCGACTATTGGGGTCATTACAGTTTGCCCCAGTTCTTGTACGAGAACTATTGTTTGACTTACTTTATGACCTCGCATTGTGATTTTTCGCCTAGTGGAAAAGTGGATTGGAGATCACTCAAGGTTTTGTGTATAGATAGCACCAATTTGACAAATGAAGTGGTTGGAAATATTTTATCAGGCAGTCCAGTGCTTGAATCTTTGGAATTGGACTTGTGTACAGGGATTCATCGGATTGATATTTCATCAAATTGTTTGAAAAAGTTGGTGATAAATGGAGTTGAGGATATGGATAATAGAGAAGATGAAGATGAATCGAAGCTTGAAATTTCAGGTCCTTATCTTGAAAACCTAGAAATTTTGGGCTGGTGGGGTAGGAGAAGGTGTGAACTGGAGAATTTGTCATCCTTGGTTAGTTCTACATTAAATTTTTATCTGCAAGTTGATGAAGAACATGGCAACAATTTCTATAAGTATGTCAAGTATCAAAATCTAGTGCAGCAACTTCTTCAGAAGCTTCATCATGTTAAGGAGCTAAAAATTGGGGATTGGTGTATTCAGGTAATATCCCCTTTTTTATTGTTTAATTGAAAGTTATGATTTGACCCTTGTAATTCTTTGATAGGAAAATTAGAAATTGGAAATTGATTTTTTTTTGTTGCTGTTTTCTTTTTTCTTGTTTCTTTATTTGATGTGCAAAGGTTTTGTCAATATTGGAGGTCAAAGGGCTACCTTCTCCATTGTCGAATCGCAAATGCTTAATTCTGGACATTTATTATTTTGATAATTGGCACCTTCCTGGGATTGCAAGTCTACTATGCAGTTCACCTGAATTAGAAAATTTAATTATGGGGAGTCGGGACACAAGTGTGCAGGTATACCGTGTTATGAATTTCACTTGAAAGTTTTGAAATTATTACAATTTACAGTTTTCAATCAAACCCAGAATCATATTCCTTAAGTGTAATTTCAAAAGACATTGATATAACTAAATAAACTCATAGCCTAACGACATCTTTGATTGCAGTTTGATTTTGACAGAAGATTTGCAGAATCCTATGATTTTGGAGACAATTATTGGGCATCATTGAAAAAAAAACTCCACTGTTTGTTGGAAAATCTCAAGAAAGTTGAGATTTTCGACTTTGATGCAAGTTCTAGTGAGTATCAATTTGTTCTTGATTTTGTTGAGTTTCTGCTAAAGAATGCAAGAGTTCTAGAGAAGAGGGTTATATTTGGTGCCTCTCATGAACATGATCAATCTAGAAGAGACAATATCCTTGAAGTTACTGAAAAATTATTAAGCTTCCCAAGATCTTCTCCTCATGCTTCTCATGAACATGATCGATCTAGAAGAGACAATATGCTTGAAGTTACTGAAAAAATATTAAGCTTCCCAAGATCTTCTCCTCATGCTGTGATTCTGCTTTCCAAGTGATTTTCAAGAATTTTGTATTTCTCTTATATAGAAGGAAGCATTTTCACTGGAGAAGAAATTTCTATGCAACTACTGAATTTTGTTCCAGTTTTGTAAATAGCATATCCCCTATTTTGGTTATAAGCTTACCAGGATCATGTTCCATTGTGATGATGTTCAAGAATTATATTATTCTCTTTATGTGAAAGGCTTAGGAAGAAATTGTCTGCAACATGATGCTTTGTTCAAGTTTGACAATTGCAGGTTCTTTTCAAAAATTCGCGTACAGTAATTTGAGATTTTTATTGGACCAGCTTATTTGAGCTTTTTATTCTCCGCCATATAGTTTGCAGAAATTTGAGATTGATAGAGCAAGCGCACTAGCGCAGCATATGATGGTGAGCGTTCATGCATGACATTTATGAGCCAAATCTGATAACACAGAATGAAAAGTAAAATTAAAATGCACTAACCATTAACTAAAAGTGGAACTTCTTGGTGCCTTTTTCACTGGCTTGGCTGGGTTTAGATTTGCCGAACTAAACGGACTTCCAAGCCTGAGGTTGAGCCTAACCCAATTGCAGAGATGTTCATGGTTTTCAGAATTCAAAACAACGCGTATGGAAGAAAATACAATGTATAAAATTTACATTAAACCCAGCGCAACGTATAAAGTCATGGTTTGCAATTGTGGAGAGTTCCAATTTGATAAATTTGGCATTTTTAAATTTTAATTTAATTTAATTAAATATTTAAAATATTTACATTTAATGTAAATATAATAAAAAAATTTATTTATTAATATTAAAATGGATCTTATATAAATTTAAATATTTCTTTCGAATTAATATTTTATTATTATATATAATATATTTTATAGTGAATTTATATATAATATTAGTATTTTTATAAAATTTCAATATTCAATTAAATTTAGAAGTCACTCAAATCAAAAATTATAATATTTAATTTTAATTTTAATTATTATTTGAACTAAATCTTATTCAGAGAAAATCGAATCAAATCCACAATTTTATAAATTGAATAGAGAAATTTACATCCTGTATCCGAAGAAGAAGTTCATTTACTAAAATACGGCACGCAAATTTTTTTTACATATTTACGATTTTTACGGTGATTTTTATTTTTCTTTTAATTTTTGTAATTTTTTTATTATATTTTATTTATGTTTTTTTTAATTTAACATTATATTTTTAATATATAAAAAAATTAAACATATACATAACATATATACAATATATATAAAATATACACTCAACAATACAAATTACATCTATATATTTACAGCATATCTATATAATATTTTTAATATTTATTTAATTTTTTACTTTTAAAATATTCACACAATATTCATACAGTATTCACACAATATTCAATAATTTTTACATAAAATATACACCACTTAAATAATAAAAACATAACATACATTCAACATATATAACACATCTACAATATCTACAACACATCTACATAATAAATTATGTTAATTTTTTCTTTATTTTTTATGTGTATAATATATAAAATTTATTTTAAAATAAATTTAATAATTTTTATTAATATATTTTTATATATCTTATTTTTTCAGTGTTACTTATTTTTTATAATTAAAATTAAAATTTTTTTATATAATAAAAAATAATTTAAAATATTAATTTTTATTATTTTATTAGAATATTTTTATTTTAATATTAAAATTTGAAAAAAAAAATTTAAGTAAAATATTGATTATAATGAGAAAAGAGATATTTTTATAAAAATAAAATTTTTATTTTATTAAAAAATAAAATATTTTTAAAATTTTATACTAATTTTTAATAAAAATAAAAATATTTTTAATTTGTATAATATTTTTATAATAAAAGTTATTTTTTAATTTAGTTATGTAAACATCCCAATTGAATATGACTAACTCATAAATAATTTGGCCTATTGATTTACCTGTTGCCTTTTACCGTATCTTTTTAAACAACTTTTGCATATTATTGTTGTTTACTAATTTCTTAATTGGTTTTTGAACAGAAATATATTTTTGGTACATTTATAAAACTACTATAAAAAATTTTATTTCAAAAATATTATAAAAAATAAAAATATTTATATTTTTTAAAAAATTGAAGCAAATTTGTAAAAATATCTTACTACAATTAAAAGTTTTTTTTAGACAATGGTTCAATTTGAACCTTACCCTTGCAAACCAAGTTTAAATTAAGACAAAAATAATTTTTTTATTTAATTAAAGGTTGAACTTTTACTCATTGAGGCAATTAAGGACAAATGTTAAATTTAAATCTTAAACTTTTTACAAAATTACTCGTAAAATAATTTTTTTAAAAAATATATAATTTAAAAATATCTCACTACTCACTAAAATAAATTTTTTTAAAAAAAAAATACATCATCTGTCACTACGAATAATATTTAAATTATATTATTATAATTTAAATTATATTTTTAACATATAAAATACATTAATTTTTTATAAATAAAAAATTTTAATTTTGATTATAAACAGTAAATGGCACACACTTTATTCCATTCATCAAATTGGTTGGTGCAACAGAGCATAATAATAATAATAATAATAATAATAATAATAATAATAGGTCCTAAATGCCTTTATCAAACAAAAAAGCAATAAAGCTCTAGTAGGAATAAAATTTATTGATGACCCCAAGTGATGAGAACTAATAAAAGTTCTAAAGATAATTGATGCTATACCTGAGCAAAGCCCCTATGAATTGAACTCTTCAGAGAGAATTGACATGTTCCATAGTACGATAAATCTCTGAAACATTCAAAATTCTTGATTAATGACGTATATTATAGTCATCCTTTTAATTTTCTATATATTGGGGCATTCTTCGCAGATAAGGGATTTAAATACTTTCTTTCTTAAGGTTTATATTATAACTCGAGTTCTAATTTAGACGTATAAATTTTCTTGGGAACCCGAGCCGTTCTTCTTTGTATTGCATATTATCTTTGTCCAAGCAACCAAGAATATACCCCAATCCACTTGTCATTAATCATTTAAATAAATTTATTAAAGCTATTATTTTTAGGTGATTAGCATGAGAGCTTTATTATGCTAATTATAATAATGGACCAATATAAATTAAAACATTGAGATAAACTTTTGTGTATATATATAAGTTTTGGATTTCTGGGTTAAATCATTAAAGCTTCAAGTGGATATATATAGAGACATAAATAGATACATTACATGAAAAGAAGAAGCTTAAGTGGGATATATAGAGAGAGTGAAGGCTAAGCTTTACAGTGGGAAGTTCGCTTTCCTTTTTTTTTTTTTTTCTTTATTGTCTCTTAACATACATGCACTAAAATATTTAAACTTAAAAAAAAATTAGATCAAAAATTTAAAAATAATTCACTTTTTATTAAAAATAAGATTTATTTTTTAAAAATACTCATTCTCTTACTACAATCAATATTTTACTTTAATTTTTATATATTTTTTCAAACTTTACTATTAAATAAAATATTCTAACAAAATTAATATTTTAAATTATATTTTCAGAATAAAAAATTTATTAAATTTTATAAACAAAAATTTTAATTTTAATTAAAAAAATAAACAACACTAACAAAAAATAATAAAAATATATTAAAATATATCGATAAAAATCATTAAATTTATTTTTAAAAAAATTTTACATATTATATATATATATATAAAGTTAAAAAATATTAATTTTGCTATATAGATATTATGTACATGTTCTATATATATTTAGTATTTGTGTAGTAAATGTTTAGTAGGTATTTTATATGTATTATATATTTATTGTATATGTTCTATATATTTTATATAGATGTTTTATATATGTTATGTGAATATAAAATTAAAAAAATAAATTTTAAATAATATTAAAAATATTATGTAGATGGTTGATAGATGTTTGGTGTATGCTATATATATGTTATTATTTGTTGTGTATAAATTATATATATAACATGTATATATTATATATATATTTATTTTTTTATATATATTAAAAATATGACTAAAAAAATTAGAACTGAAAAAGAGATGATGTGTGCATATAGAATTGAAAAAAAAAAAAATTTCGGCTGTAACTTTGAAAATGGAAACGCAAAATGAGGTATTTCGAGTAATTTTTCTCTATATTTTTTGGTCAATATATTATATGAGCGATCCACGTTGTTATAAGCTTATAGTTGTCAGTTGGTGTATTATGACTCGTGAAGCACAAGAAAAAGAATATGCCACTCATTCCGTAATGAAGTGTTTGATCTGCTTGCAAAATAAATTTAAAAAAAATAATTCAATGATCCTTAAATTACCAGTCCATTTGTTATTTTTACCCAAAGCATAAACTTGAATTATTGGAATTGGATTAGATTCTTTTTCATATCTACATCAATATATCTAATCATGTAATCGCAATGTATATGCTCATTTATATTTTCAGTCGATTTGTAAAATTTTTCCATCATCAAAATTTAATAAATAGTATCCGTTAATATAAATACAATGGTTAAAATAAATAATATTTATAAATATAATTAAATAATATATAAATAAAATGAGTAGAATAATATTTGTGAATATATAAATGTAATGAGCAAAGTAAATAATATTTGTGAACAATATATAAATACAAATGGGCAAAGTAAATAATATTTTTAAATATATATAAATACAAATAGGCAAAATGAATAGCATTCGTTAATAAATAAATACAATAGATAATAATATATAAATACAATAGATAAAATAAATAATATTCATGAATAATATATAAATATCTATTAATAATATATAAATCTCTAAATAATAATATATAAACATTATCTATATAATAATATATAAATATCTAAATAATAATATATAAATATTATCTGACTAGTAATATATAAATAAATATCTAAATAAAGTGAATAATATTCACAAATAATAATAATAAATTTTGAATGAATATTAGTGAATAATAATAATAATATCTATGAATAATATTTATGAATAATAATAATAATAATAATATATAAACATCTAATAATGAAGGAGGAGAAGAAGAAGAGTGAATAATAATAATAATAATAATAATAATAATAATAATAATAATAATAATAATAATAATAATATAAACCTCCAAAGAAGATGAAAAAGAATATATTCACCAATATTATTAATAATAAGAATAATAATATTAAAAATAATATTCGTGGATAATAATAAGAATAAGAATATAAATAAGAATAAGAATAAGAATAAGAATATAAATAAGAATAATGACAAAAAAAAGATAAATATATGGACTATAAATTTAGAAACTCTGTATATATTTTGCCTAATAAAACACATCATATTTCATATATTTTATAATATATTTAGAATGAATAAATTTAGATTATCAAATTTATTTATAAATGAATTCTCATATTTTATGTAATATAATTTAAAACATATAATTCAATTGAATTCCATATAATTTTATCTAGAATAAATTATGAATTAAAAATTTATCTTTTTTTTTTAACATATCCTTTATAACTTAAAGTTTGTGTTCAAATAATGTCAAAAAAAAATTTATCTTTTAGATTTATTGCTATAAATAAATAATAATATGTTTTTTTATTACATAATTATTGTTTATAAATATTTCATTTTTTAATATTAGAAAATATATTTTTTAGTTATATGAATTTAATTTATTGAAATTATTATAATTTTATTTTTAATAATTTTATTCAAAACATTGAATTTTTTTAACATAATTTATTCATATTTAAAAATTTTTATTTATTAGACTGATATTTATATTTATAGAAATATTTTTTATTTTGATAATTAATTTTACAAATAAATTTATATATAATGAGTAATTTTTTAAAATTTATATAATTATTAAAAAAATAAAAATTTAATAAAATATTAAGATAAAAATATAACTATTAATGAAACTAAAACAACAAACATCTAAATTAGATATTTAATTTTAAAAAATTAAAAATCAATGATATAATCTTGTTAAAAATTAATTTTAAAATTTTAAAATAGGAAAAATAATAAATTTTATAGTATTAATATAGTGAAAAAGATAAAAAATTAAAAAAATATAATAAATTTATTGAGTATAATTTTATAAAAAAAAATTTATTTATTTATTTATAAATTTTACCTATTTATTTATTTATTTATTTATAAATTTATTTGATATAATCCATTGCCATTGCTGTTTAAGTAAAAAAATTTATTTATTTATTTATAAATTTATTTGATATAATCCGGTGGGTTACACAATAACAGCAGGAGGCATAAGGCAAAATCAACAAAAATATTGCATAATGGAATAGGTACAAATGGTATTTGAGCAAACCAGAAGAAAAGCCCATATTTAGCTTATCGATTTCTCAGTCTGCTCTCCATAAACGGCTCTTCAGAAACTGACAAATTTGGGACAGCTCTGAGAATTATATCAGTTTTCTACGTTCTCTGCTTTTTCTTATTTAACGCCAGGTATAATTTACTTATTCTGATTGCAATACTGTAGATTCTCAAACTAGACTGCTCTATCTCAACGTATATGCATCTGTTACTTGTATGATTTCGTGGAAACTTGGATTTTTCGCCTCTTGGCATTTTGAACACACGGTGTTTGATAAAATGCCTCGAGTTAACTGAACTAAACTAATGTTAGTGGAAACCTGGAAAATAATATGACCTGAAAAACCCATGTTGAAAATTTGTGTTTATTTTTTGGGTGATGGTGGACCGGTGGTCGTAGGATGTTTAGTGTAATTGAGGATGTGTATTTTCTGTTTAGATTATGCAAAACGGTGGAACTGATTGTGATTGATACTGAGTTTAGATTAATCTTTTACTGGATTTCTGATTACTGATCAACCCATTGCTGATTGTGTTTTTCAGAGGCCTTCTTAAAAGGAGAGTTACAATATCTGGGTGAGGTTTATGCGGGATTTCTAAAACAGCAATGGCAATGGCAACAAACCCTTTGAAGAAGTTTGTGTCTGGCGTTATTCTTGATTTAGATGGTACTCTTCTCAATACAGGTCATCTTGCGCTCTTAAGCTGAATTTCACTTTCTTTAACATCGTTACCATCACCATTATATTATAACCTTCTCATATAGGCAAATATATATGTAAACTGTACATTGAAGATCCATATTTTTGTCAAATATTCTCTTTCATTTTTTTTAAAAAAAATTATGAATGCCTTGCTATCTACTTTCTTCTTATGTTTCAATTCAATGCAGTTTTTCTCTTATTTCTTGACAGTTGATCTTCAATTTCATGGCAGATGGAATAGTAAGTGAAGTTTTAAAAGTTTTTCTGGTCAAGTATGGGAAACAATGGGATGGGAGAGAAGCTAATAGAATAGTAGGAAAAACTCCCTTGGAAGCTGCAGCTGCCGTGGTGGAAGATTATGAGCTTCCTTGTGCGACAGAGGAATTTTTTGCAGAAATCACCCCTATGTTCTCTGATCAGTAATCTACTACTCTGTTCACTTGTTTCTATTGACAACTATTTGCAATGATCCAAGATCTTTTGTTGAATCAGCTATTATGTTTTTTTTCCACTAATAAATCAATGAATTTCCTTGAAACTATGTTGTATGCTCTCAGTGGTTGAACTAATGGAAACATTATCTTTTAATAAATTGTAGGGTGTGCAAAATTAAAGCACTTCCGGGTGCCAATCGATTGATCAAGCATTTGAGTCATCATAATGTGCCTTTGGCAGTAGCATCAAACTCTCCAAGGGCAAGCATAGAATCTAAAATTTCGTATCACCAGGGTTAGCATTTTAGACAGTTTATTTTGTTACTTACTTTTATTTTTATTATTTGAATACTATAATTTTTGACATAGTCCAAGAATAATAAGTTGATTGTGCTTGTCCTATATGAACACATGTTCATTTTTCCGACATACAGGCTGGAAAGAAATCTTCTCTGTCATTATTGGTGGTGATGAAGTAAAAGCAGGGAAGCCATCTCCTGAAATGTAAGATACAATGTTATATGATTCCAGCTTTTCTTCTTTGTAATGTCTTTTATTTTACTCTGAAAAACTCATCTTCTTAAAAAATATATTTTGTGAACTTGCTATTCAAGATTTTTGGAAGCAGCTAAAAAGCTAAATATTGAACCCTCCAGTTGCCTAGTCATTGAAGATTCATTGTAAGTGCAATGTTTAATTACTTATTTGAGCTACCTACCAGTTTCTTTCATTCATCTATCCTTCTATTTCTCTTTTAGTAACATGTCTGCTTTCTGAGTGATGCCCTTCTAATTGATATTCATTTCAGTTATTAATGAAGTGGCAATTTATATCTGGTATAAGTTGGGTCTTGAAAGTATACTGATTGACAACTTTGAATGATACTTGTACATTAATTGACATAAAATGTGTTCTTTGTTACATTATATATGCATTCTTCTATCAATTTTGAGACAAATTTTAACGTACTTAACTGCAGTAAGAGATGGTGTTATTTCTTAGAAATACTTATAATATGTCCTATGATCAACATGCAATTCCATATAGAGAGCCTACAAGGAGAAAAGGTGTTTTTTAGTTGTTGTTAGGTGTCAAGCAGTCCAAACTTCATATGTTTTTTTAAAAAGAAAAATATGAAGTTTGGACTAGAATGCTTCTCTTTCCTGCGATATCTGCTGGATTTGCTTGATTTACTTTTTCTACCAACATTTCTTCTTTGGTCCATGCATTTTATTATTTTCAACAAACTGTTAGAAAAAACATTCCTATGCTATTATATTGTTCTATTTAGTAATGTTCAAAGGTTTTGAATACATTAGGCCAGGAGTTATGGGTGGTAAGGCTGCTGGAATGGAAGTGGTTGCTGTACCATCACTTCCTAAACAATCACATCTTTATACAGAAGCAGATGAAGTGATAAACTCTCTACTTGATTTACGACCTGAGAAATGGGGCCTGCCTGCATTTGAAGATTGTAAGCATCAAGGACCTTGATCATTTTTGCCATTACATAATGAATTTTCTTTCACATCAGTTCTTGTAAGTAAAATTGATATCTGATGACAGGGATCGAGGGTACCTTGCCAATGGAACCTTGGCATATTGGTGGTTCTGTAATTAAGGGATTTGGTCGCGGCTCAAAGGTTCTTGGGATCCCTACTGGTATGAAAATTATTCATTTTCATTCCTTTGGTAAAAACTAAGCATCATTACTTGTGGCTATCACATTACTCCTGATGTGACCTTGAGGTTGCAATTGATTATGAGAGTAGAGGGATGCACTTCCTATTCTCCATTCTTTCTCACCTTCTAACAGGTCATGTATTTGTTTCAGCTAATATATCGACAGAAGGTTATTCAGTGCTGCTTTCAGAACATATCTCAGGCGTATATTTTGGTTGGGCTGGATTATCAGCACGTGGCACGTACAAAATGGTTTTGAGTATTGGTTGGAACCCATATTTTAACAACACAGAAAAGACTATAGTGAGTGTATATTCAACTTAAAATAGTTGCCTATGCATGTATTTTTGCTATTTTCTAATTTGTAGTAAATTCTCTAGGAACCATGGTTGCTTCATGAATTTGAAGAAGATTTCTATGGGGAGGAATTGCATCTTGTTATAGTTGGCTATATTCGACCAGAGGTACAATAAATACTGATTATTATTTTTTTCCTGCAATCTTCTTCACATTATATTTTGGCTAAAGTTTGGACTTGGAACATAACAGGCCAATTTCCCATCGCTCGAGAGCTTGATAGCAAAGATTCACGAGGACAGAAGAACAGCAGAGAAAGTCCTGGATCTTCCACTGTACTCAAAATATAAGGATGATCCCTATTTGAGAGGCTCTTCATTGTGATTGGAATGATCCATAAGTTTCAAGAAATGTGAAAGGAAAAAAACTTTAATTGTGACATTATTATGATCTCATTTTGGTGAGACGTTTTGCCAATCTGACATATACAAAGCACGAATGGGCGTTAATTGAATGAAATGTTGCCCTAGGAAAACCAAATTATTCTCAAATTATTCTGATGGTTTATGTACGCTCTAATTACAGTTTTATTGAATGAAATTGTAATTGTTTTATTCGCTGTTGCTCATATGCTCTATGTTTCACAGTGTTCATCGCCCCATATCCATTTCTCCATCATTGTTCTAAATCCTTAACATTTTGGCAGGTCCATTTTTATTATAGAAAACTGTGATCTTAATATATGAGCCTGGTTTTATCTAGGCTTTTAGAGAAGCATAGCAGAGATTGGTTTTTTGCTGTTAGTATCTATTTCACTGCAAAACAAATACATTACATCATTGTACAATTGCTTCCTGCCAATTAGTTAATACAGCACTTGAATAAAATTGCTTCCTGCCAATTAGTTAATAAATGGCTAAAAATATGTTTATTGATGACTCCTAAATAGTCTTCTCTTTCTTACTATTAGTAAAGTCAACATACCCCATATAAATAATTAATTGAATTGATGAGTGTCCCACCGCATGTTACCCATTGGTCAAACATATATTCACAAAAAAGCTATTTTTTTAACATAATGAAGAATAATATCAATTTCTTGGAAAATATGATCAAAATACAATCATTATTCTAAAATTTGATATATTTAGGCATACTATCTATATAAAAATATAAGTTAGAAACTTACATCGTTGCCCAACCAACTATCTATTGTTTTCAATAGCCACCAAAAATCATATGTGTCTACCTTTCTTGTTGTAAAGTCATAGTAATCATTATCTGGCAACCTTTGCTCATTATGTTTGTTACTGTATTACAAAAGAAGTTTATTCATGATCATTGCATGCCTGTTAACCAAATCTTCAAATAAGATGTTGACTTACTATTTAAATCCCTTGAACGTGAGGTCCCACCAATCATTGAATTATTTTTGTGCATCCTCACTTAGAAGTTGAAATAGAGAAATTGAAAGCACTGGATCATAGTCATCATTATCGAACCTTCTCTTCCACACTTGTGATGTGGCATCTCTTCCCTTCTTTCCCTTTCCTTCCGCCCCCCACTCTTCTCTAATATATTTCAGATTTGGAACTTTAACCGTTTTGGCAACCCCTTCATTAAATTTGGTCCAAAAAGTTGTCATAAGGGAGAAGCTAGTAGTTTCATCTAATTTCTTGACTTCTTCAACCTTTTCTCCACTGAAATAACCCACATTTACTTAGAAAATGGTATTTTGAGATGACAAAAAGGATTGATTAAGTCTACAATAACTCACACGTTCTCAGTTGTAGCCATAGATTGAATATCACATATTTCCTTCAATCATAACGGAATGGTTCGGGAAGGGCTGGTAATATTCTGCTGATTTTTTGGATCATCAACCTTTCTTCACTAGAATAAAATACAACTATGTTAGTTTAGTTCAAATTGATGATGAACAATACCTCTTCATTACATTTAACAATACTTACACATGCTCATGTGGGGAAATTGGAACAATACTACCAGTTTCTTTTTGTCCCTTTGCAATCATGCTTATTCTACTAAAAAGACTTGCAATCTCTACTGTCAAATGCTTATTTTGCACTTTCAGCTTACTCCACAATTCTTTATTTTTTATCAAGTACTCAATCTTCTCGCCTTGTTAAGCATTATTTTCCCTTAATTTTTGGATTACTTTTTTGTTTTCTTGATTCTCTTTTTCAAATGACAAACAACGTTCCTCCAGCTTCTGAATGGTATGCTGTAGATTTCTAAAATCTGTTGAATCAAATGGGGATGCCTTCGATTCTTTACCCTCTTTGGGAGTTTCTTCCATGGCTGGCAAAATATCGGGTTCAATGACTATTACACGTCTCTTATTTCTCATCCTAAGAAAATAGGTGTGAACAAGTTTAGCATCTGAAATATTCAACTGATTAGCTCTCTCCTCCTACATTTGAAATAAGTTCAGAGGAATAATTGAGTATGGATAAATTATAAAGGAATCTGCAATAAAATTAAAATATTAATATAAATAAAAATATTACCACTCCCGACTGTCTTGTTACAAATAACACTGTAAGCTAATTTTGATAAAAACTGCTAGTTTAGTATCCTTGGGATAGAAATGTCGATTTTCTTAGCCTCAAAAACGTTTGTAAATAGTAGTATCTCCATTCCAAAAATCGACAACACATCCAAGAACCCACTAAGAGAAAATCCCCCATCCATCTTTTTCTTGAATTTCAAAATAGTTTCTTTTATATTACAACACAAGAATTTTCAGCCTCTTTTTCCCCAAGCAACATTGTTGAAGATTCAATGTAATCCATAGCAGCCAAAATTCTAACACCCACCTTTGATTTAATAGCCCTCCCCAATATGAGCAGGTCAACGAGACATGCAACACCTAATTTAACTTAAGTAACCAAATCTGTGCAATGCGTAAAGACATCAAGTAATTCCTTATGTCTCATATGTCCATACTGCTCAATCAGAGGACTCATACTATCTGGCAAAGCATCACATCCAACATATTATAATCCTGAAATTACACAATAGTCTTCTACCCCTATAGTCACTATATCCTTTTCAAACTTAAAATACAGTTCATCAGCTTTTGTAATATTCAAGAGGTACATATACATATAATTGATCAGTCCTTGACAATGTAATATATTCCCTCCTTTAAGTTTGAGCAAATGAGCCATATTATACTTGCGAAATAATTCCAATTGCAAAATAATGTGAATTTTTTTTATTAAGATTAATCAAAAATTTAAAAATAATGTAGTTATACAATGGACGACTTGCATGTAATAAACTATACGTACCTTCTCTTTGTTACTGAAAATGACATCATTTATTATGCCTATAATCTTCAAACCAGAGCCAATGGTATTGACAATATTGTGCTTTCACCTTTCTTCGGGAATGATGTATTCAACATCTTTAAAAACTATCTGAATGTGTTCTTTTTGTTGTTCCTATTGCTCTTTTGGTTAGTGCTTCTCATCATTCTGGAACTAAACTTCCCTCTTCTCTTTTTAGACACCTCTGCATATCCCTTACCTTGTCTTTTCTTAAGTACAAATCTATTACCAGTACTACTAAATTCACCTGGACTAAGTAGTGCCGGCTGAGCATCAGTTGTTGCCCTCTCACAGCTTGAAGATGAAGCACTTAGTGATGTCATTTAATCTACACACTATAGATAAACATCATCAATCGAAATTTGGGAAAATAAATTTTGTGAATTTAAGTCCATAAACAAGAACAAATTAATTTATAGTTAGTGATAACTAGTAACAGTTAGTGACTTTGTAATTAAGGATTACTAACCAACATACAAACTCAATCATATCATTCTCAAATTCAGACCCATATATATATACTATCTAAGGGAGAATTAGGAAGTGTTTACAGAAGCAATTTATGTCAGTTAAGATAAAGTTATTGACAGTTATTAACGGTTAGTGAAAGTTAGTGACAGTTTAATCAAGGATTCACCTGCCTGCAAACTTAATCAGATGATTCTCAAAATCATATACATCTACATATTCCATGTAAGGGAGTATTTATAATATCATTTTATGACAGTTGGGTGATAGTCAGTGATAGTTAGTGACCGTTACTGACTGTTCAATCAATAATCTCCAACCTCCTTGCAAACTCAATCACATGAACCTCAAAATTACATCCATCTATATATGCCATGAAAGGGAGAGTTAAGGAGTGTTTATAATAGCATTTTGTGATAGTTGGTTGACAGTTAGTGATAGTTATTAGTAACTGTTCAATCAATAATCTCCAACCACCTTGCAAACTCAATCACATGATTCTCAAAATCACATCTATCTACATATGCCATGTAATAGAGAGTTATGGAGTATTTACAATAGCATTTTGTGACAGTTGGGTGACAATTAGGGATAGTTAATGACTGTTACTAACTATTCAATCAATAATCTTTAACCTCTATGCAAACTCAATCACATGATTCTCAAAATCACATCTATCTACATATACCATGTAAAAGAAGAATTAAAGAGTATTTTAAAAACCAGTTTGTGATAGTTGGGTCACAGATAGTGATAGTTAGTGTCAGTTTAATGACTTTTATTAATTATCATAAGTCTTTATTTTCGAGTTGCAAGTCCAACTGAATAAGCACTTCTCAAGTTCAATTCCAAAATTTAAGAGACAAGTAAAATGCAATTTGCTCTGTTTAGTGAGAGTTATAGATAGTTAGTTAGAGTCAGAGTTAAGTATAGTCACTAATGACTAACTTTCGCTAACTTATTATAACTTCAATCTCATAAATAAAACACTATCATGTGAATACATGGTTCATAAAAATTCATAATGTACACCACCCAGTCAAGATTAAAACCACAAAATGGCGACAAATAAATAAGTCATAATCATTAAAAATTTCATTGTATTTATCAATACAACTACATAAATAAATTATTTCTCATTTGACATTGTTGATTTTTGCAATAAAAAACCCTAAAAAAAATTAAATGAACAGTAGAAAATCTTAGAATAAAAACACTTATAACTCAAACTTCTAATAGACGCAAATCACAATCAAATGAAGCTTCAGATGATTAAATCAAACTTCTAACAGTTCTTACTTCGCTTAAATCTATAGGAAAATATGGATGATAAGCTTAGTAAGCTAGAGGAAGAAGATAAAGTAAATGAAAGCAGTTTTAATTTTTTAAAATAAAATGGTTAGTGAGAATGTTAGTATTTTATTTTGTTTTCATTGTTAAGAGTCATTTTTGATATTTTGAGGTTATTTTAAATTAAAGAGGTTCAAAATATACTAATGACCACTAGAAGAAGTCATTTTGGGTGAATTCCCGAATCAAGATGTTGAAATTTGGATCAGAAAATTTATTTCTTCATAAAATTCATTTTTAAAAAATATTTTAGAGATTCTCGATGAACTTAATTTTTTTCTTTTAACATTAAAAAAATAAAATTTTAACATGAGATTCGAACTATAGTATTGGATCGTAATCTCACTCAGTACAATAGTACATTATTCCAAAACAATGGAGCGCCCTTCTACTTGACTAGTTTGGCGCTAACAGCAAAATCTAAAAAGCAAAAACCTCGTAAAAACCCTTCCAGTTCAAAGCTAAACCCTGATTCTCGTTCTGGTTCCGAGCCACTCAGACCGAAAACCAATGGAAGAAGGAGAGCAGCAGCACAGTGCAGCCATGGAAGTAGCTACAGAGACCTTACAATCAATGGAACAACAAGACTACTCGTGGCCTGTAATTAGGTTCGATTTGCCTCCACAGAGAACCCAGAATTTCCATAAGCAGTTCACGACTGGTTCAAACCCTAACAATTTCCTCAAAGGCGTTAAATGGTATCGTTACTTTGCATTTACTAAGTCCAGTTCTTTTATCTTTGTTAGTCTCTTAATTTTGATTTTCTTTAAGGTCTCCTGATGGATCGTGTTTTTTAACGAGTTCAGAGGACAATACCTTGCGTCTGTTCTCATCGTAAGCTTATATGCTATTATTGAATGTAATATGGAATATAATAATGGGAATTACCCATTTTCTCTAAGTTCTTTTATGGGTATTGCAATAACATATTATTTATGCTTAGACCAGATAATAGCGGCGGCAGTGATTATAATGCATGTTGTGTAGAGGCTGATGAAGGTAAATTCATGATTTATCCCCAGTGTTCTTTGTCGTCTTTTCCTGTAGATGTATTTATGGTGTTAATATTTTGTTTATCAGATTCCTATGATGCTAGCCTTGTTGTGAAAGAAGGAGAATCTGTTTATGACTTCTGTTGGTACCCATATATGAATGCTTCTGGTGCTTCTATTGAACCTGTGTATTTTTCATTTTATTCTTTATGCTTATTATTGTTGATGAAGTATTGATGTCAAAAGATAAATACTTGACTTGAAAATTGCTTGGATTTCAGACCCTGTTAGTTGTGTATTCGCAAGTACTACTCGTGACCATCCAATTCATCTTTGGGATGCTAGTTCTGGCCTGGTATTGCTTTCTTTACTTTTCATATTATTATTGTGATTTTTATTCTTATTCTTCAGATTTCAGATGAGACTAATGTTTCTTCAGGCTCTAAATAGAGCATCATAATTGCTCTGTAATATGAAAAAAGGGGTAAGACCATTGCCTTTGTTTACCAAGGGTATGTTTTGACTTGTAAATATTGGGAGTCTACAGGCTCCCTGTTATGAATGGACTTAATGGTTTTTCTTTTCATCCATTTTAGGTTTATTATTATCTGATATCTGATCATAGATATGGTGATAATTGCAGTTACGTTGCACTTACCGTGCTTATGATGCCGTGGATGAAATTACTGCTGCCTTTTCAATTGCATTTAATCCTGCAGGGACCAAGTAAGAAAGTGATTTACCACATTATACTCCTGATTGTGGGTTCCATCTTTCATGTATTATCATCTTCTCTGTTTTGAGTAGAAAGGATGTACAGATGTTATTCACATGGCCAAAAAATGAAACTCTTCTGCACCACCAGTACAGTGCATTAGTTATAGGCATCCATTTATTTGTTTAGTCTTCTTCAAGTTTGTTCAGAACCCAATGGCACATATTTGTTTTACTTGTCCTTAATTTACCTGTTAGAATTTTTGCTGGATACAACAAATCTGTAAGGGTATTTGATATTCATCGGCCTGGAAGAGATTTTGAACAGTACTCAACACTCCAAGGAAACAAGGAAGGGCAAACAGGTTTACTTTTTATCTACCTAAATGATTGTTGGAAAATTGATAAAAGCAATAAAGCACATTGTTCTCATTTCTTTTTGTTTTTAGGTATAATATCTGCCATTGCCTTTTGTCCATCTCATAGTGGAATGCTAGCTACTGGTTCTTACAGCCAGACTGCTGCAATCTTTAGGGAGGATAATATGGAACTCCTGTATGTTTTGCATGGTCAAGAAGGTGGGATTACACATGTAAGTGAGAATTAATTGTTACTATTTTGATTTTGATTATTGTATCAATCAATAAAGAAAGAGTATTTGTACCTTTCAGGTCCAATTCTCAAAAGATGGAAACTATCTTTATACTGGAGGGCGGAAGGTAAAATAGATTCTCTTTTTCATTTTATTTCTTGTCTACATATATTACCATAGCCTGGATGATGAATGCCTTGAACCATAATGCTGGTTTAATTACTTTGTTCCCCTTCTTCCCCTCGCCCCCCTCTTCTTCTGGAGTAAGCTACGTGAAGTAAGAATTATAGGCTAGTATAGAACTTCTCTCTACTCCAAGCCTGTTGGATTAGTAAGAATTATAGGCTAGTATGGAATTATAGGCTACATGAAGTAAGAATTATAGATATAGAACTTCTCTCTACTACAAGCCTGTTGGATTAGTGTGTTCAGTTTGTGGCAGTGGTCATTGACTATAAAAGTAAACTGGTTCCTTCTGCACCCTAGTCTTACTGCTCCAAGCCTTATCCATAGAAAAGCTTTTTGTTATGGGCTAGGCAGCATTTAAATATGATTAGCAGGGCATTTACCCAGCAAAAACTAGACAGAAAAATGTGCACATGTGCAGACTCTCATGGACATACAGACTTCTTAATTCCAGAAACATAATTATGGTATACGTGCAATTGACAACATATGTTCACATTCATTTTCCTTGTAGGATCCATATATACTGTGCTGGGATATGCGAAAAACAGTTGAAGTGGTTTACAAGTAAGTATTTTTAATCTTATGGAGTCATTGCTTTTCTCATGAATAATTAGATATTTGTCAAGCTGGAGGAAGTAATAGAGAAATTATAGGTGCATATTACTTATAGTACTTCTTTATTCTTTGTATTGCTAGGTTATATAGATCCTCAGAGAAAACCAATCAACGGATATTGTTTGACATTGATCCCTCTGGTGGCCATCTTGGTACAGGTGGTCAGGTATAAATGTGCTTTATCATTCTTTCCGCAAGGGAGTAAAAGGCTATTGCCATACTTGGAACCATTAATCTCTAACCCCAATTACTTGTTTTATTTTTTTCAAAATTCGCTTTCAGGATGGTTTGGTTCACATATATAATCTACAAACTGGACAGTGGATATCTGGCTTTCAGGCTGCAGCAGGTATTTATATGCCATATCCTTTCAAGCTGTCATAGTTTTGGTTTTTTGCAGTTAATCATTTTCTTATCGCTTTCTCTCTATGGTACAGACACAGTTAATGGATTCTCTTTCCATCCATTCCTACCTATGGCTGCCTCTACATCAGGGCATCGAAGATTTCAAGTTCCTGATGATGGCTATGAGAATTTGCTTTTAAATGGTATTTCAAATAACCTGAATGCTTTATGCCATTCATTAGAAAAGCTTTTACCCATTTGAATGTCTTTCACTCCCATGCATCTTGGAGTAGGTACTGCATGGAATACTTGTGTATCATGTGGAAAGTCTAGTACTTAGGCCAGCTTCAACCTTAAAGCATGGGAAGATGGAAAAAAGGGGGTTTGGCACTTTCAGCCTTAAAACATGGGAAGATGGAAAAAAGGGGATTTGGCACTGTTTTGACTTTTAAGTCCCAACTTTCTGGTTTCAATGCTCAAGTTGTTAGTTACTTCATGGATGGTTACATAAAGTTCCCTAGAATGAGTCTATTGGTGGGGTATTTATGTTTATATTAATGCATAGTTAATACGTACCCAGTATTGATGACTTGATGTTTTCAGAAATGTATCAATATTTATCAACCAGCATTTTGTTTCTGTTTTACACAGGTGATGAAAACTGCGCTTCTTTGTGGAGTTTCTCCTGTGCTTCAGTCTCAGAGAATGGTGGTGATTTTTACAGTCAATCAGAAAATGATTTTCACCACCAGGATTCCTGAGCCCCTCTGCAACGGCCTTCATCCAAAGTGGAGACAGCTTATATAATCTTATGTTGTAACCGAGACAAAAACACCATTTGCCTAATTATTGTACATTCTTTAACTCAATATTAACCAATTCATGTTTCAAGCGGTTATATTACATTTTAGATTCTGAACTTGGATAAAGGCCTTCGATAGTTCTTATTTCTTAAGAGGAGTATTCTACTCGGCATTGAACTACTGCGAAGAACTTAACAGATTTAGCATATAAAATTGGGACATTGTCTGCAATTTCATGCGGTACCGATTACATCTTTAAAAAAATCATCAGGCTCGTAAACAATAAAAAACACTAGCAAACTTGGCAATTTAAGCAATTGAGTAGACGGACAAGTTTTATACATGGATTTTTCAATTATTGTAGATTTTTGGGCTTTTTATAAATTTCTCATTAATTAAACTCTATCACACTATAAAATTATCAAGTCAAAAAAAAAAATACCAATTTATTTAGTATATATAAAATTTATTATTATTTTATTATAAGTTTATTTTACATTATTATTAGCTATTATTAGTTTATTATATATTGTTATAAAACTCTTACCACATCATCAATTTTTTAAAATAATATTATTTTATTTTTTCTTTTTTATTTTAATAATTTATTTAAAATTTAATAATTAATTATATTTATGATTTTTATCTTCTAATAAATAATTACACATTAATATATTTTATAATATTGATTGAATAAATTATATTTGTGATTTTTATTTTTTTATAAATTAATTATACATTAATATAATTAAATAATATTGATTGAATTATATATATTTCTTTAAAAATTTAAAATTTTCAAAAAATATACAACTCTTAACTTTCATAATAAATTAAGGATAAATTAAATAATTTATTTATTATAATGATTAATTTATATATTTTTAGAAATTAAATAATAAAATATATAACTTTTGACATTCCTAATAAATTAATTATACATTAAAAATTTATTTAAATAGTTAATTTATTTAATTAGTAATTTATTTATTATAATAATTAATTTATATATTTTTTGAAATTTTAAAATTTAAATAGTGAAAAATATGACTTTTAATTTTGCTAATAAATTAATTATATATTAATAATTTATGTAATAATAATATTTATATTAATAATAATTTCAATATAAATCTATAATTATAAATTCTCTTACTCACATTTTTTCCTATTTAAAAAAGTTTATTTTAGTTTCTATTTTTTTTCTCTTTTTTCATAGAGTTCATGATTCTTTTATAGTAAAAATAAATATAAATTTTATTTTTGATTAATAAAAGTATCAAGTTATAAAATAAAAAATTACATTTGCTCACTAATATTATTTCAATGAAACTGTCATAAAAAATTGAGATAAATATTTTATTTTGTATTTTATACAATATAATTTGTTATTAATTTACTTGCTTCTGTTTATATATTTAAGTTATTTCATTTAAAATTTATAATGAATTAATATTGGATATTGAACTTTTTTTTTGAAGTGTTTTGATTTATTAGATATTGAATATTAGATATTTGTAATAATTTAATTATATATGTTTTGAACTAAAAAAATAACATTGAATGTTTGTTATTGTTAGATAATTAAATACTATATATTTTATTATTTAAAATTTAGAAAATGGAGTTAAATCTATGAATTTTCAATAGAAACGAAATCAAACCATGAGATTCGAATATCCAAACCAAATTGTTTCAAAAATCAGAGTAATACAATATGATTTTTTTTTTTAAATTTTGAGTGGATTTCAGAGATCACATTTTTAAAATTTTCAACATTCAATTCAATTATGAAAATTTTCTAATTTTTAGATTGTTTCAAACTATGCTCAGCTTAGTTATAGCGCATTAAAAAAAATTAAGCTAACAAATTTTATTTTTATTTTTCTCTCATTTTTTTTATAATAGGACCGTTAATCAGTAATAAAAATTAATAAAACTTTGATTTTATATTTTTAAAACATGAGTAAAATAGATAAAAATTTACATTAATTTTAATTAGACTTCCGTTTTAAAATATATATCATTTTAGAGTTATAATTTTATTCTAAAATATTTAATGATCAATTATATTAAAGTAAAATTTTAATATTGTTTATTATTTTATCCTTCGTATTTAATATTATTATTAATAATTATTTTTTTAATAATTTAAAATAATATATTAGAGAGAAAAATAATTAATTAAGGATTAAAAATAAATTAATAATTTTAGTTAATTTTTTTAAATGTGTGAAATATTAAAACCTCAAATAAAATAGAATAGGGAGAGTATTTAACTTTATTATTGAGCTAAATTTTTTGCCCTTTTCGGAATAGGCAAGGAAATTATGATGCTTCTTGTCATTAATTATTATTATTATTATTATTATTAACAAGAATCCAAGTTAAAAAAAATTAAAAAAAAAAACTCCATAAAAAGACGAAATAGGAGAATAGCTTTGGTTGCAATTTATTTATTGTGCTGATTAAAGTGAAAAACATGCTTGTGTCTTAGCCCACTAATTTATAAGTGTTTTTGACCCACTGTTTAGATTGGTCTTCTGCACAACCCGTAAACTAACCAATCCGCCGCCGTTTCGGAATCTTTAGTCAAACTGTGCAACAAACCATTTGCCACCGCTCACCTACATCTCATGAGTACATTCCCATCAGATCCCCACCACCTACTTAAGTACCCAACGATATTCAATATCACCAACCACTACCATCCCGCCACGTGCATATTAAATTTACTTCAAAATCATTTCACCTGTCACTAAAAACAAATCTTAACCACACGTGTATATATATATATATATATATGATGGACCAAAAAACGCCAAGAGAAGACACCGACGCAGCCGACTTGGACCGACCAAATAGCCACGTCATCAGACGAGGCAGCAAGTAAGTTACCTCCCACCTCGCTGCGTGTCCAACTCAACGGCTAGTTTTCAACCGCCAAAAAGATAATTTTAACCCGCACGGGGGAAGATATTTTCATGGGAACTCTCCAGTAATTTCTTTAACCGAGTAGAATTCACTTTTATTTATTTATTTTTATTACTGAAACCGATTTTTTTTTTTAATTTTCTATTTTTAAATTTGGGGAACACTATCTTTTCTGCCCTATATAAGCGCCACTTTACATTTTTAAAACAAAACTGAAAAACTTAAAACTATCTCTACGCTTGGGTTTCCTTCTCCATTTTCGCCTTATTATAAGCGTTTTACCTTAACAGCAACACTTTCTCTCTCAAATTTAGGGTTTATAAAGGTTTGTTTCTCTCTCTCTTTCTCTTTGAGATTTGCTCATATATTCTCTACTGATCTCCCCCAAATTTTTTTTCAAAATATTTTCTGTTAACTAAAAGGTCTTTCTTTTGATTCTGTTTACTGTTTCTAAATCTGTTCATTTCTACTGTACTTAGCAGCATAATCTAATTTTTTTTTTATATATATTTTTTATGCAGATTTAGGAAAGAAATTTTTTTTACAAGGGATTTGAATATTTGTTGGAAATGGCATTGGGAAAGAGATGCAGTTCAATGAAGTTGAGGCGTGTCGTTAGAATTGATAATGAAGACGGCTTAGGGTTAGGGTTTGTGAAATATTCGCTGAGTTTTGGGAGAAAAAGGATTCTAATTTCTAATAATGAAGAAGATCTGTTTGCTCTTGATTCGCCTATCAAAACTCCATCGAAAAGGCTTTGTAGTTTAGAACCTGAGAAATCTGCGCTTGAAAGTCTGCCTCAGGATATTTTGGTTAGTGTTTAATTAATACTCAATTCTCTAGCTCGAATAATTTGCTTCTGACTTCCAATTGAACTGTTTACGACTACTATTTCCATTTCTGCTTGCCAGATTAGGATTCTCTGTGGTGTAGATCATGATGATTTGAAGCAGCTTTTCCATGTATCTTCAGTAATTAGAGAAGCTGTAAGTGTTATTGAAATGCGTTATATTGTAATAATTGATTAATCCTTGCTTGGTTTGGTTTATGGCTGATTAATGTTTGTTTTTTCTTTGGGTTAACAGGCTCTGGTTGCTAAAAAGTGGCACTTTGCTTACAGTACACCGACAAAGACTCCAGCTTTTCGAACTCCGATTGATTTTGAGAATTCAAGTGATTTCGATGAAATTGAAGCCCCAAATGCACCAAAGATACAAAGGTCTTACAAATCAAGACTAGATGGAAAGAATCTCGCTGACATATCAGTGGCATTATTTGCTTCTCCAAGAAAGGAGCTGTTCATGGAAACAGAGGTGTGAAAACATAATATGTTGTTGTACATAAAAACACGGATTTTCGTATTGTTGTTTGTTGTAGATAGAAAAAAGAGCATTGGAGATCTGGTTTTTAGTCAGATCTCGTTTTGGGTTAGGTTCTGTACATGGCAGGCAAGAATCTTACAAGCCCAAGTTTAATTCTTCAACTCTTCCATTGAAGATAAAAGGATTGTGCTTGTTTGTATCTTTGTGAGTGTACATTTGTTGGTTAGTGACAATTTGTTGGTTAGTGACAATTTGTTTAAGGGCAATCTTTGCCCTTCTGATTCGATAAAAGAGTGAAAAATCATCAGTGTAAATGATCTGCAATTCTGTTACACGTTCTGTGCCTAATAAAATGAAGAAACAGTTCCTTGCATCTTCTTTGCTTGATCTTATTCTCGTTTGTGCGTATGAATGTTTAAATTTTGGACCATTTATTTAGTTCTTAAAAAGAGATTATTTAGTGTACAGTAGCTAAGGGCTTAAAGGACGGTCAATTAAGACGTAGTTTTAGCTTCTTTCAAAAAAAAAAAAAAAAAAAAAGACGTAGTTTTAGCATTATCGGGTGGAAAGATTGAATAATTGAAAGACAGCTGTAAATGGGTGGGGATCCTCACGAATAATTATACAATAAAATTACTGTATTACAGCAAGTCAATCGAATATCAATATGTACCAATGTTTAATACAACAAGCCAATCGAATGTAAAATATTGTCACATATTGATATTCGATGTTGTAATATAATAATTTTATTGTATAATTATTCGATCCTCGCTCGCAATTTCGCAAAATTGGCTCGTAAGAAATTCTCCATTTTTTTGTGATAAAAAAAACTAATTTATTTAATTTATGAGCTCATAAAAAGTATAAAAATATTATATAAATTAAATTAATTTGAATAAATAATATTTATATATTAATTATATTAAAAAATAATAAATTTAAAATTTAAAAATTATTTTTTTAATATAATTACTTCGAATCAATTTAATTTATTTAATATTATTTTAAAAAAAATTAGCTCATACTATGTAAAGTTTGGTGGCGGAGATAAAAGGCCTTCAATCCATCCTCCACATGCCTAATTATATCTGAAAATGATACTGAGCCTTATTGTGCAATTAGTAGCTCATCAAATTATCTATTTTTTCAATAATTTAAGACGTTTGAGGCAAAAACCAATTGTTGTTGCAATACAGCAAAGCTAATAATACGTTCCTGTCAGTTTGGATTATTTCAGAGTTCAGACGCACTTATTATTACATTTCGTATTTTTTTTTCTTTTTTTTTTGTTGAGCCCGTATTATATTTTGTTCAACAGAGTGAAAATGCCGTATTGTCCCCCGTATTACATACATTTCAGATCCACCTTTTCGATTTGATATCAAATGTGCGGTGAATGAGTTGCGGTTTCCTTAATGATAATGCTCTGCTCTTAAGTTTTAAAAGAGAATCAAGATTACTTATCCTTTTTTTTGGGTTGCCAACTTCATATGGTTAAATAATTTATTTTTTGTTTTGGCAGTATTTTATAAGATTTTAATCATTTAAAAAAACAAAAAATAAATGATAAAGATATATTTAATATTTAAAAATTTTGGTGAAGATATCTTTTCAAGATAAAATTTTAAAATCACAAGAAACTAATAATTAAATATCATAATTTTTAAATCATGACATACAACGTAAAATTAAATTACTATATAGGTTTATACAATAAAAATATAAGCCAAAATAAATTTAAAAAAAACTAAAACGTATATATATATATATATCATATTTTATAAAATCATGACAAAACATAAAATAAATAGTTTTAGTTTTCAAAATTTTTTCAGTTTGTAACGCTTAAGTTTTAGTATAAGGATCTTTTTTTCTCATTGGATTAGCGCTTAAATTTTTATAGCAACGATGTTTTTTCTTATTGGATTAACAATGTCGATAAATAATGTTTGTATAATTTATTATTACTGTACTCAAACTTTAATCAAAATTTATCCCATTAAAATTCAGTTTATACAATTAAAAAAATTAATTTTTTTAAATTATACTCTTATTATTAATGAGTTAATTAATAGAGTAAGAGCATAGTAAATTTAATAATAATGAGTTAATGAAAAATATTTTTAATAATTTTAAAATAATTTTATATAATATTTAGAATTAAATGATTTTTTTATAGGAATACTTGTTAAAATTATTATACTATATATAATTTTTATTTCTTTTTTTAAAAACATATCTCATAATTTTAAGATATCTTTAATATAAATTAAACATATACTAAATATATATTTTTAAAAGTATAGTGTACTTTTATTATGTTAGATGAATTCTCCAAAATGGGATTTTTTTAAATTTGGAAATTAAAATAAAACATTTTTGAAAGAAAAAGTAATATTTCTTAAAATAATTTTATTTTTTGAAATATTTTAAAGGAAATTCCATCTTTGTTTCTTTTATTTTTTTGGGCTTGGGAAATTGGTCCCCATTGATTACGATGTTCTCTTTTGCTTTTGTGCGATTCTTCGTATATCTTTAGAGTTTTTTAGTCAAGGCCTACTCAGACTCGGACTATAACTCGGTGAGAACGTTCCAATTCAAACATAATACATTTACGGACTACCAATTTCAAACTTTAACCCTATATATATAATAGGGCAAAGCACAGTTAAAAAAATATATATGTTGGACGCTTCTCGATACCAGCCCAACCCAAATCTCATGTAGCCCAACAATAATAGGGAAATTTACACTCGAGCTTTTAACAAAAATAATTTTAAATAATTTTAAATTTATTATATTTATAAATTATTTATTAAAATATTAAAATTTATAAAATATTCAGTAAAATATTATATTTTTATTAGTTTATAATAAATTTATAATAAAATTTTTTTTATGAGTTTATTATAATTTTATAAATTTTAAATCGTTTATTATAAATTTATAATAAAATTACTAAAGTATTCTTAATAAAAAATAAAAAATTTAAAAAATATAGTAGAAGTTTTCATCTATATGCCAAATTCACTTTTCTTTTTCAAAACTACATCCCTTTTTTTACATTTTTATATCAGTGGATTGTTTTTTTTTTAATTTCCAAATTTTTACTATGGTATTTTTTTTTCTTTTTCTGGTTTTTGGATTTTTTATTTTCATTTTTTGATTTTTATTTGTATTTATATTTTTCTTTTCATAAATATTTTTTTTGTATAATATATTTACATGAGATCAATACTATATCAATAATTTTAATTTATATTATTCTAATATATATAACATATAATACATCAATAATTTTATTTACACACAACTTTCACCCAACATCTATATAATATTTACATAGCTTATATAAACAAAAATAATATATCTATAATACATATATAATGCATCAATAAATTTACTTTGTATTCTTCTTACATATACAAAACATCTATAATATATCAAATTTTTATTCTGTTGAAAAATAAATTTAATAATTTTTTATTAATAGGTATAAAATTTATTATTTTTATTAGTGTTATTTATTTTTATAATCAAAATAAATTTCTTTTATAAAATTAATAAATTTTATATGCTAAAAAATGATTTAAAATATTAATTTTTATTATTTTATTAAAATTTTTTATTTAATAATGAAGTTTAAAAAAAATAAGATGAAAATTAAATTAAAATATTGATCGTAGTGAGAGAAGGTATATTTTTTTTAAAAAAATTATTTTAGTGAGAAGTAAGGTATTTTTAAAAAAAATTCTAATTTTTTTAAAAAAAATTCTAATTTTTTTAAAAAAAATTCTAATTTTTTTAAAAATATAATTATTTTTATTTTTTAATAATATTTTTAAAATAAAATTTGTATTTTTAGGCCATTTTATAAATTTACCATAGTAATATATTTGGGAAAGTAAAGTTCTCATCAGATTTTTTAATAAAAAAATTTTAAATTTTTATTAGATTTTTTTGTTATTTTATAAAAATATATAAAGAACTGATAAAAATTTTGATAAATTTAAATATAATTTTAAAAAATGATAAATTTATATATTTTTTGTGCAACTTAATAAAAAACCACATAATGTAATTTTCTTGCATATTATCCAGTGCTTCACTTGTTTCTGTCGCCATATAAATATGGAAAATTCTTTTTCCCAATCTCGCGCTCTCTGTTTCTTTGGTTTAAAATAGAAATAACGCGTCCGCAAAAACGCAATCTACTTTTCTACAATCTGTTACGCCGACGATCTATGCAATTGCTGTAGAAGAATATAAACTGTCTTATGGACTTTGCAGTTCTATGTTGCTTCTTGCAAAGTTACTTCTCAGTCATGAGAAAAGAAATACGTTCAGAAAGAGTTTGTTGTGTAGTAGAGCCATTTTAAAAAAAAAGGATCAGAATGAGTTAGGTTTTAATCCGTATAATTGTCTTCACTGAAACTGCAGTGTATAGGATGATTTGACATTATTTGTGAATTTCAAGTGAATTGTAACTTTTAACAACATTAAACTGATAGAAAAGTGTGCCATAGGCCATGGCTGTTAAATTTTGGAATTTTTAGTGGGAAATATTGTTTTAGTTGCAAAGTCATCTTAGATCAGCCGGTTAATATGGAAGACAGCAGACTACCAGATCAGCGGCATGTTTGCCGAATTGGCATTTCAAGCGGAAATGATGCAGTGGGAAAATTGGTAGGCATTGCTAAGGATCGGTCAATGGGCCTTGGAGTCGTGGATTCTCCTGCGAAAGAACTCCAAAGGCAATCAGCACTCTTTGCTCATGTTCTATTTAAAAATGGTGTGGTTCAATTGCAGTTTAATTGCAATTCAGTGCTGAAGATGGGCTTATTCTTGAAGATGGATATAGACCTTGGGCTTCAGCTTTTGACGACGGAAATGCAATAAGGGACCTATTTTCCCTAATAAAAGAGATTTTGGTGGGATTACCTGCTTCAGGCAGAGAAATGGGTTAAAGAGCATCCTGAAATGCGCTATTCTTTTTGCTTTGGACAAGCTTGGCTGTGGATCAGATGAAGGTTCCCAATTTCTATTTTGTTTTGCGCATTATCTATAATCTGTTAATTCAATGGTTTATCAAACCGGTTTGTCTTTGTAGGCTCTTAGATTATTATGTAAGAACAAAAGCTAATGCAATAGTCGTTTCCGTCATCGATCAAACTAATGTTTTCAAGAGTGCACGGAAAAGTAAATTGAAACTATTTGCAAATTTCTGCAAGGTAGCGGCGTTATTATTATTCCTAATATTTATAAAAGAAAGTTTCCATTGATTTGAATTTGTTCTTAATTTCAATTTTGCATAACAAATCAGATTGCTATTAAGGCATTTCCAAGACAGGAGGAGTTGAAGTTTCGTGTAGATAAAAGATGAAAGAAATGGGGAAGGAAGTTCCACATGAGGCTATGAATGATATGTTAGGTAGCCTATTACATTGTTATGCATTTGTTAAATACTTACTCTGATTTTTAGCACCAATTCTTTTGGCTTTGTGAGTCGTAATTTATAGTGGTTGTTAAATAGCTCCTTTTCTTTTGGCAACTAATTATGTTTTGCTCATGAGCAAGGATATGCGACGGTTCACATGAAATTTTTTGGCCAGGTGAATACTTGAAACTTGTTTCTTATTATTTATTTGCCATGCTACAGATCATAATATGGCCGACGCTTTTGATCATTTTGTAAGGTTATATTTACTGAACTTGGTTTAGGAGATTCATAGCAATCTTTGGAGGGGATGAAGCCTGCTTCAAACACTGATTCTACCATATATATTCTTGCTTTGAACACTGATTCTACCATGTCAAAAGATCCTCCTTGTTACAAATTGAAGTTTTTATCAAAAAACAAAGGTCAACAGAGGCTTGCTAATAAATTGTATAACAACCAGCAGCAAAGGAAGAATTAGGAGAAGGTGCACACACGAGACAAGAAGAGCAGAAAGATTGCTTCATATTAGGAATTTGATATATAGATTTACAATGGTCAAAAGTTATAATTAGGAAAACAACTTTACCTAATAAGATTACAATATTGACTTACATTCATTTTTTTTTTATATTTCCAATAATATAACATACTGAAAATCAGAAAAGCCATACATCACTACCTGATGGACGTAGCTTTTAATCAAAAATAAAAATTTGACCTTTTGTTCAATGTAAAACTCACAGTTCAGCACTCCTTGAGTTTTGCATTGAACAACCCAAGCTTAGTTCTGAAATTTTCAAATTTCCCTTTTGGAAGGGCCTTGGTTAAAATATTAGCCACTTAAGAATCTATTCCACAGTGAACCAAATGGATTTCACCATTTTTTTCTGCCTCCCTCAAGAAGTGAAATTTAACCTTAATATGCTTTGTTCTTCCATGCTGTACAGGATTGTTGGCCATTGCTATTGTTGACATATTGTCAACATAGAGCACAATAGGCTTGAGTTCTAATAATCTGAAATCAGACAACAATTTTCTAAGCCAAATGGCTTGATTTGCTGCCGCTGCCGCTGCAATGTACTCTGCCACAGTAGTAGACTGCGCTACTACTTCCTGCTTCTTGGATTTCCACGTAAAGCCACCTAATCCAAAGGAGAAAACAAAGCCAGAAGTACTCTTTGAATCTTCCAAATTTTCAGCCCAATCACTGTCCGAGAAGCCATTTAAATCACCACTTTCAGCCTTCGAAAACCAAATCCCATAGTCTGCTGTGCCTTTCAAATATCTCAGACCCTCTTAGCAGAACAGAAGTGTTTCTGACTTGGTGCCTGTATGAAACTTGAAAGCAAGTTGACTGTGAACATTATATCAGGTCTTGTAGCTGTAAGATACAACAAATGCCCAATTAAACTTCTATATAAGCTGGCATCTGCATGATCAGTTTTTTCAGTCTTATATAATTTTTCATTTTCAGCTAATGGAGTTGCAACAGGCTTGCATCCTCCTAATTTGAATTTTTTTAAGGCATCCCATGTATATTTTCTTTGTGAAAGAAGAATTCCACTAGCTTTTTGCTTGACTTACATCCCTAAGAAATAACTCATTTCACCAAGGTTAGTCATATCCAAAACTTCTTTCATGAGCAGAGTAAACTCTTGTATCCATTTCAGATTCCCAATTGTAACTAATAGATCATCCACACAAACAGAAACTATAAGCTATTCACCATCATTAAAAGTCTTCACGTAGAGAGTGACTTCTGTCTCACTCCTTTTGAATCCATGGTTCACCAAATTAGAGTCAATTCTCGTATACCAGGCCCTAGGAGCATGTTTCAGTCCATACAAGGCGTTTTTGAGCCTATAAACCATGTCCTCTCCATTAGCAACTTCAAAACCTTGTGGTTGTTCCACAAATATTTCCTCCAATAAGAGACCATTTAAAAAGGCTAATTTTACATCAAGATGGAATATTTTCCAGCCTATTTTGGCTGCAATAGCCACCAGTAATTTAATGGTGTCAAGCTTAGGTACTGGAGAAAATGTATCTGCATAATCAATTCCAGCATGTTGCTCAAATCCTTTTACAACCAGCCTTGCTTTAAACTTGAAAATTGACCCATCAGCATTGAACTTGGTTCTATAAACCCATTTCACCCCAATTACCTTCTTGTTGGCAATCTGTTGAGCAGATATACAGCACAGCCTCTTGCCAAAACCTTTTTGGCATGTTCTTTTCAGCTAACATACACCTAACCATCTCCATCACAGTTCTATTCTTCCTCTCAGACACTCCATTTTGCTCAGGTGAATAGCTTACTGTGAATTGATGCTTGATCCCACACTCATCACCAAATTTATTGAATTCAGTGTAGGTGTATTCACTGCCATTATCAAATCTGAGGCACAAGATTTCACAACCACTTTGCTTCTCAACTAAAGCCTTGAACTTCTTAAACATTGACAACACTTGAGCCTTGCTAGTGAGAAAATACACCCAAGTCATCCTTGTTAAATCATCTATAAATAAAATGAAATATCTGTTTTTGCTCAGTGATTCAACATTCATAGGACCACACACATCAGTGTGGATGAGCTCTAATTTTTTGTTAGCCTTTTTAGCACCCGTGCTTGGGAAACTTGATCTATGCATCTTACCTATTTGACAAATTCCACACAAATCAACTTCACCTGATATGACAGGCATTTCAATAAACATGCTCTGTTTTTGCATTTGATTCAAAGACTCAATGTTATAATGCCTATATCTGCTATGCCACAACAAAGTTTCATCATCTCTAATGGCGAATGCATGCTGGCTTGCATGATTAAGACAAAGAATTTAGCTCTTTAGGTTTTTTTTAACCTTAGCTACTACATTGTTGGCTGAATCATAGATCAAATAAAGGTTATTCTTAAACAATATAGAATAACCCTTGTTTTGCATTTGAGCTACACTCAACAAGTTGTGTCCCAAGCTAGAAATTAATAAAATATCAGTAATAAATTTGGTACTTTGATCAGTTTGCATAGGTATTGAGCCTTTTCCTTCTGCTACAACCATCATGCCATTTCCAAGAGTTACCTCAGTTCTATAGCTTCTGTCCAGGCTACAAAACAAGTTTTGATCTCTTGCCATATAGCTTGTGCATCCACTATCAATGTACCAGATGTTGTTTCCTGAAACTTATTGAGTTTGTGTCACCATGAACAGGTAACTTTCAGGTTGGTGTTGATTTATGATGAAATTTACTTGTTGTTGTGCAAATTGGTTTTGATGTTGATTCACAGGGTGTTGTTGAGAAGCTACTTTCTTTCTTTTCCAACACACTTTCTCAGCATGATCAAATTTCTTGCAGATTTTACACTGAGTATTCTTCCAACATCTACTTTCTGGATGATTTGTTTTTTTACAAATGTTGCATGGAGGATAGTGATTCTTTTTTTAGGATTCTTTTGAGTTTTCTTGCTGTTTGTTTCTACTCACAAATGTTTAATGATTCTCCCTTAAAGTTGAAGCAATACCTTTATCTAGATGCTTGGCTTGAAATGCATTTTCACTGATACCATCAAGCCTCATGGAAGTTCTCTGCTCTTGTGCCTGCAGCTTACTGATAAATTCTGCCACAGTGAGCTTCTCCAAGTCACATGTTTCTTTAATTACTGATAGCTTGGATTCAAACTTCTCAGGTAAGCTAATAATCATCTTCTCAATAATCCTCTGATCATTGAACTCGCCACCTAACAGCCTAATTTGGTTTACCAAATTTATAATTCTTGTTGAATAATCTTTTATGCTTTCCCCTTCTTGCATCTTCAACAGCTCAAATTGCCTTTAGAGTGTTAAAAGCTTCACGCCTCTCACTTTCACTTCCAGCGTATTCCTCCTTAAGGTAATCCCAGGCTCTCTTAGCTGTTTTAAAAGCAACAAGCCTTGGGAAAATATCTTCTGACACGATTGAGTGAATGAATGATAAAGCTTTGAAATTTTTCATAGAAGCTTCTGACTCTTTCTTGATCTGTTGCATAGTTGGATCATCTGGTAGTGGTTTCTTCACATACTCCACCTCAACAGCAGTCCAAAGATCATATGCAAGCAGGTAGGCTTCCATCCTTACAGCCTAAAAATCATAATTGTCACCTGTAAAGACAGGAGGTGCAGGAAGGTTAACATGGGTTGCCATTTTCTTTGAAGAGTGATTTAACAGCCACTAAGTCATGCAAACAACCCCTTTAAGAAGTAAGGCTCTAATACCACTGTTACAGATTGATGTTTTTATAAAAAAAAAAAAAAACAGAGGTGAACAGAGGCTTGCTAATAAATTGTATAACTAGCAGTAAAGGAAGAAGAAAAGGAGAAGGTGCACACACGAGACAAGAAGAGCAGAAAGATTACTTCATTCATATTAGGAATTTGAAATATAGATTTACAATGGTCAAAAGTTGTAATTAGGTGAACAACTTCACTTAATAATATTACAATATTGACTTACATTCATTTTTTTTTATATATATTTTCAATAATATGACATTCTGAAAATGCCATACATCCAGGGCGAAGACACGTGAATTAGAAGGGACAAATGCCCTCTTCTATTTTAAATATATATATATATATTATTAATTTTTAAAATACTTAATTGCGCTTCTTTAAATTTTAAAAAAATATATGATATTTTTATTTTGCCTCTATTTACTAAAAAGTCTGACTTCGTCCCGCATACATCAATACCTAATGGACGTAGCTTTTAATCAAAAATAAAAATTTGACCTTTTGTTCAATGTAAAACTCACAGTTCAACACTCTTCTACCTTAAGAGTCAGCCTGCTACTTTTGATCAACATCTATCAATTATCCATAAAAAAAACTGCCTAGAGTTTAGCTAGGCACCCTCAATTACCCTGGAAATATTGAAATAAATTATTGAAAATTAACATATTCATTTTTTACACGAGTCATTTGAGAGATCTATCCATCGATTGCCTTAATGAAAGGGCCTTTCTTTTTTTCACCTACCCAGTAAGTTGGAGTTGTCTATTTTGTTCTGGTTCAAATGTTGACTAATTATGGTTTATTTTCTATTTCGTTCCTGTAAGGAAATTTGGTGCTCTTAGATTCTAAGATGTGCATTAATGAGGTATCTGATTTTGACCATACCAAAATATGCATCTCTTAATTAATAGCTTCTATGTAAAATACCGCCGGTGAACACAGTAACTCGAGGGCAACAATTTGTTTATAGGACATATTAAAGTTTGTTGGATTTTTGTGGACTCCATGGATAATTTTTTGGGCTTCTTTAAAATGAGTGTTGGACTTCAACATTACTGGGCTTCTTTTGAATGATGAGCTTCTTGACAAAATAGTTTTAGTCATTTTGTTCTTTTCCCTCTAACTTTATATTTCATTCTCTTTTTCTTTCTTTTCTCAATGTGGGACAAACCAACTACTGCCAACACTCCTCCTCAAGTGCAACTGGACTGGACTTCACATTTTTTGAAGCATAATTATCACTTGAACTTTCTTGCTTTGGACTTATAGGCTCGACTTCGGCTCAACTTCAGCCTTCAAGTTGTTGACTGGATCTTGGCTCTTTTGGCTCAAAGTATCTAGCTGTACATTTTGCCACAAGCACCGATCTTGGCTCTTCATTGGGCTCAGAGGATCAGCTTCAAATTAATCCACAGTCCATTTCACAATTGAGCCTTTTTTTGATACATGACCCATTTTATTTTTCAAGTACAATATGATTCCTCATGGGTATTGTCACTTGGATTTGACTTTGCCGGGATCTTTGGCTCGTTGGGGCATTGAGTCTCTGATACAATATTAGATTTTTGTGGACTCCATAGACAATTTTCTTTTTGGACTTCTTTAAAATGAGTGTTGGACTTCAACATCATTGAGATTCTTTTAAATGATAAACTTCTTGACAAAATGGCCTTAGCCATTTTATCCTTTCCTCTTCAACTTTATATTTCATTCCCTTTTTCTTTTCTTTTTTTTCTCGATATGGGACAAACCCTCTGCTGCCAACAAAGTTTTCAATATTCTCTTGTGCTTAGAGCACCTATTCCTTACAGTAGTTATGAGAGTTACATTGCAAAACAAAATGACGGATACTCTAGAGATCATGGTGCTACTCCTAGAGGTGGACCTGGCACTTAAAGAGTTACAGGGTTGTTGATCCCTATGGTGGAAGAAATATGGAGAGCAAGAATACAGCTATTAATGTTGATCATAAATTTGACCTCTATAGGAGCAATGCAATGGAAGCTCCCCCCAGTTGGGAGTATGAAGCAGTCTTCATTCACATGCAGAGCTGCTGAAGTCCTCAAGCTAATCTGCAGGCTCTAAGAGCACCCTCATATGATTGTCCTAGTTGGACCCTCCTTGTCATGGGAGTTACTCCAATAGCCATTGTCATATTCATACACACATATATAACAAATAGTTTGTTCATAACAAAGTTAAGCTGCATTTCCCTGCCAATTTCATTGGGGGCATGCTAATGGGAATCTTTTAAGCTATTTCTGCAAAGCAGTGGAGTTTGGCGAATATGTGAATTTCTTTTAGCGTATGCAGGCATTGTTGTGTTGAATCTGATAAGTTGAATCCAGCTAATCCTTAAAAAATTGATAATCTTAGATTGCAGATATCTGATATGCGGTCATTTTAATAATGGTTTATTCTTTGGTTTATTGTTTTCTTTTTATTGGTTTATTTTCTTCGGATCAATTTATTCGGGTTTACCATATATAACTACTCTTTGGTCCATGGCCCCATTCTTGACCACCATCAAGACCCCAAACCGGAAAGTCTCCTGGAGGTATTTAGCATTTTGAGATATAACCCTTCTCTAACTAAGGTACGAATAGTTTTTGCAAGGGTTTTTCGTGACATTCTTGAGGGTTTCAGAAGATAGAGATTACAATTACATCTCTTAAGACTGGAAAAAACTTAAAAGGGCAAGTTGCAGCTCATATGAACCCCTGAATTCTGTAAATGTGGACTTTGCAAGTATACCTTGCTAGAGTAATTGGACGGTTATGTATATTTTGGCCTATATTGTCCAAACATATGTTGAATGCATTATCAGCCAGATTGAGTAAAAGTGTTATTAAGCATTAGCTGACGTATAGATTTATCTTAAGTAACAACATGTTGTATTAATTTTAAGTATTAAAAGCAATCTATTGTTGATGCTAATTTTCTTTTCACCAACTTTTGTTGTCAACTAATTTATTCCACTTTAAGGACACTTGACAGGGTGGTAACCAGCTTCCGGGTCTTCCTTAGTTGGCTGCAAGTTTTTGAATGCTACAGAAAAATGACCAAATTAAAGAAGTCATCTAGGGCTAAAAAGGAAAGGCATAGGTCCCAAATGTATTGTACAGTTGATCACAATTCCATGTGATGAAGTTGCATATTCCTTATCACCAATTCATCTTTCCAACCCCACCATTACTGTTAAAACACCTTCCTCTCTCCTTTCAACTGGGAGTTATGAATTTCTTTTAGCACTGAATATTAGGAGAGAAATCTAATTTTAGTAAGTTCAAATTTTGGTAAATATTTGTTACCTTGATACTAAACCAACACCAACTCGCTTGTATTAAAACTAGAAGAATCAGAAGAAACTTATATCTTGGATAAAATATACTTCTGTTATGTTCTTCCCAAGTTTTTGTATGTTAAAACATTGAATTGACGGTCTAGATTTGTTGTCTGCCACAACTAATAACCACCACCATCTATTCATAGTTATTATAGCGCCGGATTCCCCTCAACTGGCAGCTCATATGTTTGCCTGATTGTTCTTTTTTTTTCCTTTTTTCTTCTCTTTAGATTAAATCCATGATTATAATTCAAAGATAAAATCGGCATCATGAAAATACTTGACAAGGCGGTTTTTGAGGGTTATCGTGCTGAGTTCAATTAAGTTTATTCCCTATTCTGTTTGGATTAACTGTAAAAGCCTCTATTTCTTCAATCCACTGAATTTAGTCGTGTAATTCAAATAGAAAAGAAATTAAAATAAATGTTCAAATTCAAAAGCTATGATTTGTTTCTTAAATAGTTAAACAAAATTTACATTTTTAGAGCGACCAAATAGATCGATTATGTAAAGAACTATATCTAAAGTAGATAATATTTCAAAACAAATGCTCAATTTGTTTAAGTACAAAAATAATAATTTTAAATTTATTATGAACCAAATAAAGGAACTTTATTCATAAAAAAAAATTAAATTCTCAACTTCAGAGAAAGAGATAATTTAGGGGGGAAAATTTTCACACTATTGGAAATTGTCAATTGGATAAGGGGAAAAAGGGTCCATTTGGATTTCATATTATATGAAACCTCTTTTCTCTGACTCTTTATATATACTGACTACAAAATTCTTGCTTTAACCCATGCATAAATTATAGATAAGAGAAGTAAATGGGGACACTGTACCCAAAATTCAATCTTCTTTTAACAGATTCAATCCAATTATTTCTATGCATTATTTTCTTGAAAGTCAAGCTTTCTTATATAATGTTTGAGAGAGAGAGAGTTGTATAAATATAATCCATTCCTTTCTTTCAGCATCAGATGACCAAACCATCTAAAAGCTAAGACTTTTGCATTTGCATTTCCTTTTTCTCTCTTTTTTTTTTTTCCATTAACTTTTTTAATGATGAATTCAATTGCTTTTTATGAGGGGCACCTTAGCTTAGCTTTTGCGCAGAGCACGTGTGAGCAAAAATTAGGTCGACATAATACATCCATGGCCCTGTTGGCCTATTGACAATTAGCTAATTGTGTTAGTCCTTTCCTCTTGAACCAGCGCCACCATATTTGGTCGTCATTCACCCTCCCTATTATTATTAGAGCTTTGATTCAGTACAATTTTAATCTAATTACTATCCAATTAGAAATTTGGAATTTTAATCCCTCTTATTATGTAAAAAAAGAACTGTTTTTTAAATGTAATTAAAATTCATATTACAATTACACTAAGACACAATTTAGCCGTAAATGTATAAATTCACGATGAATCTCCCCCTTTCAACACTAGTACTCAAGAATTCATGTCATAATCACTTTCGTTCTTGATATAAGAAAAAAAAATTAATTATTTGAAGCTACCAACATGAAATGATAATTGTAATTGTATATTTCCAAATCAAGGATTAAGATTATTTAACAGTGATCAATCATGTTTGGCGAAGAACTAGAAAAGGTAAGATTAAAATTAATTAGAACAACTTTAGGGTTTAAGGAGTTGCATGTGACTTTATCCGCTATAATTATTAATTAAAATTAATTAGCCTAATTAATTGTTGACTATTGAATTAATCCTACCTTACTTGATGTTAACAACACAATAGATATGCATTTATTTGGCACAGTAATATCAAAAGTGAATTTGAATTTTTGATGGAACTTCCTCAACAAAAACAGTTTGCGTAGCTCTTATACTTGTTTTATTTATGTCCTGCTTGTTAGAGTACATAATCAATTAAAGGGAAATTAAGGGTCCCTTAAATGAGGTTAATTTTAATTTTCACTCGGTAATTTTATATATGTCCTGCAATTTGCACTTTGATGCTTTTTAATTGTAAGGATTTTAAAGCAATTATGTTAATTAAAGTCCTTGCATTGATCAGAAATTGGATTTTATGAAAATAATTCTTTAGTGGAATTCTACTCAGAAATCCTATATTTACTTATTCGTGCATATTAAAAATTTGTTTGATTTTAAGCAAATGAATAAAACAGAAAAAATATATTTTTTTAATTTTTTTCTTTGTATAATATATAATTAAATAAAGGAAAAAGAGTAGAAAAGAATGAAAGTTTAACTTTCTAAATTTCCTGCAGAACTTTAAAATATTTTTCTTCAATATAACATGTAATAATAGGTCATTTCAAGGTTTTGTTCCTTGAAAAAGGGTACTCATGAAATTATACATGTACGTTTCTTCATATGAAGGCTCAACCTCTTTGAGTACTGATAATTATGAACGAAGAATTTAGGCATAAATGTCAATATAAAATTTTATGATTGTTATTGATAAATTATCAATATAGGACCATGAATCTTCCTTCAAAAGCATATATATATATATATATAGGACCATGAATCTACTTCTAAATTGGATTTTTATATATAAAAACATAATAATTTTTTTATGCTACAATATTTCACGAGATATACTAGATTGGGTAATAATAATAATATAATTCAATGAGTTTTAAATTTGAAAAACAAATGAACGTTTTATTTATCTCTTAAACTTTAATCCAAAGTTCAAGTAAGGTTCAAATTGAGGGTTTAATTCCTTCCTCTGCCTTTGCTTTTGGGTTCCGATCACTCTCTCTCTCTCTCACTCATTTTCTTTCTTTTTTTTTTATTATTTTTTGAATATTCATATTATTGCTGTTGTTATTTTATTTTTTGACTGCATGTAGAGAGTACGTGATGTTTGCTTAAAGCAAAATTGGACCCACTTAAATTGATCCAAAAGGTCATTTAATTGATCTGGTTGAACTTCGGATAAAATTCAAGAGAGAAAATTGAACATTTATCCATTCTCAATATTGACAAATTCAAAATCAAGTTATGCCCCTCTAAAATATTAAATAATTATCATGAATTAAAAAAAAAAAAAACGCATTCCTGTTTGGTGAAGAATTTTAGAAAATTCATGGATTATATCAAAATCCATTTTTTGATATTTTAAAAATTAGCTATAATCTATGGATTTGATAAATTCATCATGTACCTTAATCTTTCAATTTTGAGGGTAAATTAATGATTAACTCTGAATCTTAAAGCCAACAGTTGAGATTTAAAATCTAAATATAATTAAAAAAATGTATTATAAATGCAAGATAAATAAATTAATAATTTATTTTGAAAATCCATCAAAGTTTTGTTATTCATCTAAGGGGGCATTTGGTTGTTATTCCCATTCATATTGTTTGGTTGAATAAAATAGAAAAAAAAATGAAATTACGTTGCCCCAAAAAAAGGAATGAGTAATTCCATGTTACTCATTTGTTAATTATATTTGATTTTTGACCGGAATAAAAATTTAAAAAATAAAAATTTTTATTTTTAGAATGAAATTAATAAAATAAATTTAATTATTTTTAATAAAAATAAATTTAAAATGACCTATAATTAATTTTATTAATTTATTAATTTTCTAATTGCAATACCTCTAAATTTTTAAATACAAATTTATTTTTTTAATAAAATTAAAAATTTTTAAAATTTTAAAATAAAATATAATAAATCTATTTTTTATTTTTTCTGATTATAATATCTTTTAAATTTCATAAATAATAAAAAAATAAATAATTACTTTGATTCTGATTTTGAAGTAAATCAAATAAAATTAAAAAACAATCATTTCAGTTACCATTCCGTATCATTTCGATTCCATTTTTTATTTCAAAGTATAAACTAAATGTCACCTTATGAACTTAATCTTTTCTTTTTTTATTAATAAAATTAAACTAAAATTTTAAAATAGCATATAATCAATTTAATATTTTTTATCATTTTTTTAAATATAATATTTCTAGATTTTTAAATAAATAATTTTTTTCTCAATAAAATAAAAAATTAATTTTTTGAATTTTTAAAACAAAATATAATAAATCTATTTTTTATTTTTTTATTATAATATCTCTAAATTTCTTAAATAATAAAATAAATAATTAATTATTTTAATTTTAATTTTAAAGTAAATCAAATAAAAAGAATACATAATGATTTCGATTCCGTTTCTGATTAACCAAACGCCAACAAATTATGAATATAAATTGGAATGTAATGATAAAAAAATTTAGTTTGAATATTCTTAATCAATAATTGATAGAAGCCGGAGGGAAGGCAGTTGAAAGTCTTGTATTTTGACAAGTGAAGTGCGCCACCCCCTCTTTCAATATGTCCCCAACATTACAAGACATCTGCCATCTCAGAGAAAAGGGAGATTGATAACTCTTCAAGACTTCAGCTCATGAAAAAGAAATAAATATAATCCAAAGCTAAAGTTAATTGAAGATTAAAATAAAAAAAAAAAGAGGACAAAACAATTTTGGCATAAAGATGATTGTAATATGTGTGGTTACCCACGTTGAAAATATGTTGTATCAACATTTTCCTAAATCCATGAAAATTACTTAACAATCTTTTGCTATAAATCAATCATGCAAATCAGATCAAGCTCATCCTTTTAATTTACAATTCAAGTACTACTGTGCAATAAATTCATCTTGCTTGATACTACTCTAAACTAATTGTAGTTCATTAATCTCTTTTGTCTTGATAATTTATTTTGAATTAAAAAAACAAGTGCAAAAATAATATATATTTTATAGTGCGTTTAATAAATTACTGAAAATATATTTTACAGAGATAAATTACATATATTGTATTTTATCAAGAAAGATTATATTACTGTGTTTAAAAGATATAATAAAATACTGAAAAATAGATTAAAAAAATATTAACTTATTTGATTGCAACTCAATATTATAAAAAAAAGTTAAAGCAATTTTTAAATTATTCTTATAATAACTTTTTTTTGATTTATCATATTTTAAATTAAATATATTATTATATTTTGATACGTGAATTCTTCAATTTACTTTTTCAGTAAAATATTTTTTTTTACTTCTTTCTTAAAAAAAATATTTTATCAACTGGCTAATAAAGTTTAGTGAATTTAATATTTTATTTTACATAAATTATTTATAAATAACTATAGTATTATTGGTCAAACAAAATAATATAATTATTTTTTTTGAAAATTTTGAGCAATCGAAGGCACTATTAGAAACTTTGTTGGAGTTTTGTCTCATAATAATATACTAATTCTGGATTTCAAAACTATCGACAAACGTACTTTTAAATGACGTCAATAATGTTTTTTATGATGCACTTGGTACCTTAATTTTTTTCAATTATATATATTAATTTAACATTAACATTAAAAATAATATTTATATAATTTCAACTTAATTTCAAGGAATCAATCTCTATCTCCTATACTCTAAATGCAATTAAATAGTGAAATATTATTAAAATTATGAACATTTTTGTATAACTTTATAAGAGAGGATAGAATTTTTGCAAAAATATTATCATTTGATGGTGGTTAAGATTCAGGAAGAACATATATATTTTTTTTCAATTAACAAATTATATTTATTTTTATTTTTATTTTTATAATATATTAGCATCAGTAAACATATCTATATATAATTGAAAGTTTCAACCAATTCTCAAACTTATAAATGATTTTAATTAAATTTAAATTAAGGATATATGATATAGACTTCAAAATTACTTCAAATTCATTCAATGCCTTTCTCCTTACAAGGCATTTTAAAAATTAAAAGGATATATGTATCCAAATAATTCATAAAAATTCAAAAATATTATTAAAATAAATAATATCTTCAAGAAAATATTGAATTTAAATTTTATGTTCTTTATGTATAGTATTAATTTTTTTTCATTTTAATTTTTTTAAATGACAAAATATTAAAATAGAGACTAACAATCCATTCAAAATAATTCATTCTTTAAAATTTTATAGAATTCATTTTGAAATTCATATTTTTAAATAATTTTATATTTAAAATATTAAAATTTTATTCCAATTTATGAAATTCAATATAATTAAATAATATTATAATATTTTTAAAAAAGATAGAATTTATTAGTAGCAAATTCCACATTAATAATACTAAAATAAAATTATGAAAAAAATATCATTTCTTTTTTTATTATTATTTTTCTCATATTATTTCTCTCTCTCATCCCTTCTCTTCTCTTATTTTCCTTTTTTTATATAAATTACACATTTAGGGAGAGAAAATATTAAGGTATTGAAATTCGAAATCTAATAGAGTCACACACATTTTTGAACGCGAGGCTACGCCTCATTGGTTCTTTTTCTTTCTTTCTCTTAATACTCTTTCTTTCTCTACTGTTTTTTTTTGTCAATTGATTTTTTATTACATTTTATAAATATTAATTATTTATAAATATAAATATGCATATTTTTAGTAATTTTATTTTTTAATAATATTTATTATGTTAAAGGTAATTTTAAAAAATAAAATAAAAAATTTTATTTATAAATTTATGTCAAGTATAAAATTACAAAATTTAATTTAATTTGATATTTTAAATTGTGTGTGTGTGTGTTTTTTTTATATCAGAATAAATTCTACGTGAACCGTAAGTATTTTAATATACAAATGGCAAGCTGGGGATGAAGAAGACAAAAAGATGAAAACCAGCAATCCAGAAAGAGAAAAAAAAACAATATCCAATAAACGAAATCGAAGAGGAAAGTGCAATTCGATTCGATTCCATATTGGATTTTCTAGGGAAAAATGTAAGGTCTAAAACCTTGAATCAAGACTAACTAACATGGTCCGATTATATTTCTGGGTCTGTGTGGGGGAAGCTTTTTGCAGTAACTAAATGCATGAATCAAGACTAACTAACATGGTCCGATTATATTAGAGGGTGTTTCTCAAAACTTAAAAGTTGGTCAAAACTGCTTATAAGCTGTTTTTAGATTATAAGTTGTTTATTTAAGTGTTTCTGAAAACTTAAATAGTAGATTATAATCTGATTTTAATCAGTTTTTTAAAAGTTGAGTTTTGCTACTTTTTTTTTAAGCACTTATTTTTTAAGCAGTTTTGACCAAGTAAAAGACCATACTATCCCTACCTAATCTTCAATATTTCAAATTTGCCTACCTTATACACTTTAGTTTCCATCAAAAAAATTTTATTATTATTATTATTATTATTATTAAATTTTATTATTATTATTATTATTATTATTGCAAAATAAAATTTGAATTGACATTTAAAAAATTATTTTTATACAATAAATAAACTCATGGACAGTTTGGTCATTTTGACAGTTTCTACAATTAAAAACTGATTATAAGCTGATTTTACAGAAACACTTAACTGATTATAAACTGATTATCAGCTGATTATTAGCTAGTTTACAGAAACGCTTAACTGCTTATTTTTAATCTGATTATAATCTAAAAATCACTTATTCACAATAAGCTGAAAAGCTCCAGTTTTGAGAAACACCCCCTTAAAAAAAAACTAACCTTTCTGTTTTAGACTTTTATTAGCGAACAGTGATAATATAGATTTTTTTTAATGATAATAGTAATGATTTTTCTAGAAAAGGTCATGGAAAAAGGTCATCTCGGTAATTGCATGATGCCCAGTCATCACCCCTGGCCTTTTTTATATTCCATGCCTCTCTCTTACGCACTCTGCCCCCCACAAGCAATCTCTTTAAATCCTTTCTTTTCTCTCTAATTTCTTTTGCATGCTGCTTTGAATTTCTTGCCCTTTTAATGGGTTTTCAGTCGTCTCCGATTACATAAATCTTTCTTTTCTTTCAAGAATTCACAAGTTTTTATTTTGTTTGTTTGTTTCTTTATGGAAGGAAATGAAATTCTATGGAAATTGAATTCTGTTCCAGCTTTTGTTCCTATCGAGATCATGAACTCGATTTCATCCGAAAATCCGCTTTTCTCTTGCATTGTTACTCTTTATACTTTAATTCTTCTCTATTTCCCTCACGCTCTCAAAATCTCTTTTTCCCCTGTTTTGATTATCACTGCCCTTTTGTTGCTCTTTCTTCTACGACTCGGCGCTATTCAGAGACTCCATAGTCAAAACCCAGATAATTATCAGAATGAGGAAAAACTCAAAACCAAAGAAAATAAGGAAAGTCATTTTGAAGAAGTTGAAAAGTCTGCTTTATTGGCCCAAGTAGTCGCATGCCAAGCTGAATCGGGTTTTAACCCGAACCATAAACTGGATTTTGAAGGGTCGTTTGTTGGGTGGGATGTAAGAGCACCACTGGAGGTTATATACGAGGATTACGAAGAAGAAGAAGAAGAAGAAGGAGAAGGTGAGGATAACGAGGATCGGAATGAAAAGAATCCGACCCGGAGTTTGACTGTGGAGAAGTACCCATCGTTGTCAATGTACTATCCGGAAACCGATTCAGAAACGTCGTCTGAAGGCGGTTTTCCGATGATTGGAGGATGGGATTCACCTGAAAGCGTATGCTTTAGATGGGAAGAGGAAGATGGAGAAGGCTTGTTGATAGAGATAGCTCTTGATAGCACTGAAAACAAGTATTCGAGTTTGGGTTTTCAGGTTGAAGAAGATAATTTGATAGAGATCGATATATCTCCGACCAAAAACTCTTTTATTTGATGAGTTAGGTCGGGATTTAATTAACAGGTAATTCTGTGTTATGAAAAGGGATTTTGCGTTTGATTTTCTTGGATTTTTGGATTGTTTAATGATGATAAGCAAATTAAAGTTGCATTATACCAACGATTAAAGTACAGTTAATCACTAAATCAAAAGATTTAAATGTGTTCAGCATATAACAGAATGTGACTAATATATCCTTGTATCCATTTATATGCTAGCATAAGGTTACAAGGGGAAGAATGCCAATTTGGTGTACGTGAAAGATTTTTAGGCAATTGGGTCCAGAAATGCACTATCGTACCGGTGGTCTCCTATCCAAAGAAGTTTAAAGTTCATGAAGAAAAGATGAAAAAGATGTAACACAAAAAATAAAAATAAAAAAAAGGAAGATGAAATCAACCAATTTGGTAATAAACTTGCGTTGATTTTGAACCTCAGCTGAAGAAGGTACTTTTAATCTTTTTATTGGTAATCCATTACTGCGCGCAATGGCAAATCACATGCATAATTCTAGCTTTGGTCATATGTTAGTTGAAAAATAGTAATTTATGTTTCTTTGATTTTAAAATTCTATTTCCGATTGTAAATTGACTAAAATGGATATAATATTATAATTAATCCCATTGAATTTTTTTTGTTGGTACATCCTAAAATCTTTAAAAGGATTAAATTTATCAATATTTGCACTATTTGATTTTTCTTTATGCTATGATATAGATATTGGTAGATAGATCTGATTATAGACTAAATCTGAATTTTTATATTTTTAAATTTTCAAAAAATTTAATTTGTTAATTTTTAATTTTCTTCATTAATTAAAATCCATAATCCAATCTATGACAAATTCTAATAATAGAACACATGATTCAACCCATTTTCTTTTTTAAAAAAGTAATAGATTTTCTGACATTTATTGATTTTGAATGGAAGTGTTTAATAATGGCTACAATGTGTTTTTATCTGGCATAATATTCAGACAGTTTTTCTTTCCTCCTTTAAGCAAATTTTGATTTGGTGTCCACTATAGTAGATCCCTTCTGATAAATTGCTTTTGCATTTCCTTAATATTATCAAATATAATTTAACAAAAAAAAAGCAAAAATTTATCAAAAGAAATTCTTGAAAAGCCAACTCAATCTTGCAAAAAAAAAAAAGCTTAACTGTTTAAAAATGTGTTTGCCCGTTGCTGAAAAAAATGCTAAACATTACAATAATTATGGTTTAAAAATGTGTTTAACTGTTCAAACGAAAGGCCAATTACAATATGATGAAACATTGAAATAGCTACTTAAATTATGGTTTAAATAACAATTAAATAATTAAATTTTTTTATTAAAATACGATTAAATAAACATAAATTCAATAACAGCTATAATTTATGTCACATAATATTTGTTTAGCAAATGTAAAACTCACTTTTTTATTTATATTAAATAATAAAAATTAATAATTTAATATTATATATTTTATTATAATTGTATGATATTTAATGGACATTGAAGTTGATATTATTATCATTATTTTTAGTATTTTGTACTACTATCATAAATTTTTACTATTATTTTGATATTATTATAATAATAATTATTAATTAATTGAATATACACCACCATAAAAAAATAAATAATATAAATAAATAAATAATAGAAAAAGAAATTTTTAATTTTTAATTAATAAAAAATAATTCTAATATATTTTAAAATATTTTTATTTTTTATTAATTAAAAATTAATTTTTTATTTTTTATTTTTTATTTCTTTTTTTATCACAGAGTATATTTAATTAATAATAATAATTATAGTAATAATAAAATAATATTAAAAATTTTATAATAACAATATAAAATAATAAAAATTATAATAATATTGATCTATGATACTAGTTTCAATATATATTAAATGTCATCAAGTGATAATAAAATATATGATATTAAAATATTAATTTTTATTTAATATAAATAAAAAATAAATTTATATTTATTAAAAAATATTATTTAATAAAAATTATAACTGTCATTATATTTATATTTATTTAATTTTATTTTTTTTTAAAAAAATTACTTTATAGTTTATGTATGATATTTGGCCATTATAACATCATTCATAAAAAGACTTCCAGACGGACAAAATTACTACTACTAATTAGCTAGCGTTGGACAATGCTTATATTGTATTGGACTTCGGATCAAGTTCACGAGTTTTAATATTGTTCTCTTGAGTATTGATTAAGGATTGAGTAATTTTAAATTGAAGTCCATGAAAATTTGCACATCAGAGCCAGACTGTCATGCTGGAGGGGCCAAAGCGTAGGGTTTGTTAGATTAAAGACGTGGACACATGCGAAAGGCTGAGAATCTGTCCAAAGATGGAGGGCTCTGAAAGCAACAATTAGAAAGCCAAGACTCATCAGATGACATGATCTGGGATTTTTTTTTTATCAAAATACGGAACTTTTATTAAAATATTAAAAAAATTATATATTTCACTAAAATAAAATATGAAACTATTTTTTATATTTATTAAATTACGAGAGTAACAATATAAACTAAAATCACTATCTCTTGTATTTACTAAATTATGACAATAAAAATACAAAATAAAATCCAAAATTCAAGCTTCTATTTTTTTTTATTTTTTTAATAAAAATTGACAAAACCGAAATTATAAATTTCGAAAAACATCAATTTCTTTTTAATGCAAGTTGGCCAAATAGTTTGGCCAATTTTTTTTAATAATAATTATAATTATAATTATAATTATAATTATAATTATTAAAATAATAATACCAATAATAATAATTATTATATTTTAAAATAAAATTATTGTTATTATTATTTTAATTATTATTATTATATTATAAAATAATATTAAATATTTTAATATATTACTCAATTAAAATTTAATAATAATAATTAATGTTATTATTATTATTTCCTAAAACAATATTAAAATACTTTAAATATTATTCAATTAAATTTAAAAATAAAAATTATTATTATTTTAATTATTATTATTATTTTCTAAAATAATATTAAAATATTTTAATGTATTATTGAATTAAAATTTAATAATTATTAGTATTATTTTTTTATTTTAATAATAATTATTATTATAAAATTGGCCAAAACTATAAATTTCGATTTTGGACAATATCATTTTCTTTTTAAAGTTTCGGTTTGACCAATTTTTAATAATAATAATTATTATTATCATTAAATTTTAATTTAGTAACACATGAAATATTTTAATATTATTTTAGAAAATAAAGTTATTATTACTATTATTATTTTAATTATTTTTATCTTAATAATAATCAAGTTGTTATTATTATTATTATTATTATTATTATTATTATTATTATTATTTTAATTATAATTATTATTATATTTTAATAATATTATTTTTTTAAATAATAATAATAATTATTATTATTCAAAAAAAGTTGGCCAAACCGTTTATCCAACTTGCATGAAAAAGAAAATGGTATTCCAATTAATCGAAACTATAAGTTTCAGATTTAGCCAATCTTGATGTTCATCTAACACTTGAGTTAGGACAACCTCTTTCTCATGCCCAGAGGAGCTTGCAATTATGAATGTTTTGTTTTTCCCAATATATATTTCTTTAACATGTCTACAAGTTCAGCATGAGATTTTGTATTATCAGGAAGATTAAGGGAATCTATTAGGAGTATCATGTTCGCGTCCTTAAGGAGGACTGCATATGAATCACAGGCTATCTGTTGATTCCCCTTCATGACTACCACTCCTTGGTGAGTTGGGATTTTCATAAATAGATTTTTCATTGAAATATATGCATCCACTCCTGCTAATAATGGTTGTCGAAAAATGGCATTGTAGGTTAAGTTCATATCTACTATCATGAAACAAGCTCGGCAATTTCTCACAATTGGACCATCTCCAAACTGGACATCTAGCTTGTAATATCCTCATATATGGTCTAGAAGTTTTGATTATGTTGTTGATGTTGTTGTTATTGTTGTTGTAGTGATATATTGGATTGAATATATGTGTTAAATTGCAAGAGAAAAGATTTTGGAAAGTGAATGCTTGTGTATATGTGTTTTGGGGAAAAGAATTAGGGTTTAGAGAGAATGGTATATGTTGTGTATATGATGATATATATAGCATATAAATTGGTCAAATGAAGAGTCAATGGAAGAGATATTTATTTGTGTTGAGTGTGTAATTACATATAAGGGCTTATATGAGACAAAGTTAGTTATATGATTGAGGGTATTTTGGTAATTGCTTGGATAAGATCACTTGGTGGAGATTAAAAGCAAAATTTGACTTTGCTTCTTGATATTTTCTTCTTCTTTTCCATTGTGGCCGGCTCCTTCTTAGACAAAGGAAGCAAGAGGCAAAGAGAAGATCTTGTTGAGTGAAGCTCAAATTGAAGAAAGATTAAGTGATCAAGTTGGTGATTCAAGAAGTTTTGTAACTTTGGTAAGTTCTCTTGTGATCTTTGTGTTTATTTGAAATGATATTTGAGTTTGATAGATTTTTAAGAGTGTGTTGATTGATTTTGAGATGTGAGAGGTGTTTGAGTGATTGGATGATGGATATTGAGTATGGATTGAAGAAAAGAGTAAGTGGTTGGAAGAGATGATGTTGTATATGTGGTAAGGGTTTTGAGATGATTTTGTGTTTGGTGTTTGATGTGTGTTTTGGTTTGTTTTGGGTGTGTTGCAAGTTTGAGATGAGTTTTGAGTATGTTTTGTTAAGATTATTTGAAAAGGATGTTAATGTATAGAAGTGTGTTGTTGAGTGTATGGTTGTTTTTTTATCGGAGTCTTGATTTGTGGCCGGACACGCCCATGAGCACGTTCAGGGTTTTTAGGCGTGTCAATTGTGTTGGAGGCAGTAGGTTTGACACGACCAGTAGCACGCCCGTGTTATTGAGCGTGTCATAGCTACTGTAAGATTTGAGAATTTACACGCCCAGGAACACGCCCATGTTGTTGAGCGTGTAAATGTTTCTGTGTTGTGGAGTTAGGGCACGGCCATGAACACGCCCGTGTGGGTGAACGTGTCAGGGTTGAGGTTTGTCCTAATTAATTCCTAATTGGATTATCTCTTGTGTATCCCTAAACAAGTATATGCTATTACTTTTGATTTAAGTCTTGAAGATAGTGATTGATCATTGATCTAAGAGGTTAAAGAATCTTGGACAAGGAAATGTTAGGAGTTGTATGAATTGTTAGTAAAATAAGTACAAATCTTGTATTATTGCATTGTTGCATATGATGATAATGGCAATGTATATGATACTATGTGAACAATGTGATATTTCATGTATTGTGACTCATGTGATGAGTAATGTGTTTGGTTATGTTTATATCAATAATGCTATATGTATAATGTGATGGAATAAAATGCCATTGTGATTGGCTATGGTAACTTATATGTGATATGAGGCCATTGTTATTGGCTATGATGAGAGTTGAGAATGGAAATGATAATTAAATAATAAATGATTTGTGTGGCTAATGTGTTATTCCATTTTCAGAGTTTGTTGTTGGTGGCATGCCTAATAAGTGTAACAATCTCTTGAAGTTAGGTTGGATTGAATCCTTGAAGCCTAATTGAGATGTTACCACCCTTGAAGCTAGGTTGGGTTGGTACTTGAAGCCAAGTTGGGTTGATGCTTAGCATGCTTTGCTCCCCTTGAAGCTTGGTTGAACCTAATCCTTGAAGCCTAGTTGGGTTTATGATATTGATAAATGTGATGATAAAACCAAAACATTAACTCTGAAAATTGAATGACATATTAGTGTGTTTTGGGCCCATGCTTGTCTTTGTTTAGTGTTGATTATGAATGATTAAATGAATACTAATGAGGTATATAATAAGATGTTGAAATATGATATGTCTATTTATGTTGAGTTATGAAATGTAAAGGTATGTTGTTAGCTTTGCATATATGATGTTACATGTATAATATGGATTGAGAATTGGCATTGCATTGCATTAAAGCATAACATCAGCATGAATTATCTTACTAAGCCGTTGGCTTAGCGCGATAGTGTTTGATCGCGCAGGAAATAGGGTTGAACCCGAGAGCTCTTCGAGACCGAGTGAGAGTAGACAGTGAAGAGTTGATTTTGGGAACTTAAAGATCAGAGGAGACTTGCCAATCATGTATAACTCTTTTATATTTTGTAAAGTAATGATTTTAATGTACATATGTATATATTTGTAAATATGAAATTAAATGTTTTCATATATGTAAATATTTGATAAATTCCGCTGCGTAACAACTAAATGTATCTATATATATATCTATTTAGTTTTGTATTACAAGTTAACTACTTATCTTTCTATAATGTATACAATTGAAAAATTATGGTATCATTTAAAATGTTTTGAATGTTAAAAAAATCCGTAGCATCTCTATGTTTAGTGCATGTATACTACATTGTGGTGTTTGTAGTGTGCATGTATTGAATGTAGGAGTGTTACATAGCTAGCTGGGTCTTTTTAGAAGTTGCAGGGGCTTGAGAGCTTAGTTTAGCTCGATCATCTTGTTCAGTGGCGCCATCAAAATTGACCCTTTTGAATTAAATGCTCAATCTCGCATTTCAGTTTAGTATAATAATTGGTTTTATGGCACTGACCATGATGAAAACTATAGTACATCTCTTGATTTCTATTTGGTTCATCTTTCATCGGCTGAGGCTAGTTCACTTCTGTATTTTGCTTAAGCCAACGGAAGATGCTAGCTCTTACAGTGGTTAGAGGTGTGAATTGTTTAGGGGCTTTGGTGATGTGGTAAGTGCAGTTGGGATAACGTTGGCATGATGGCCTTATTAAGTTTGAATTAGAGTTTTCTCTAAGAAGTGTTTAGTTTAAATTGTCTATGGGCATATGAATTTGAGGGTTTTTGCTTAAATGATTTAGGCTTATGAGGTCCTTCAAAAGGTGTGTGTGTTTGGTTTTGGTGGTTGGGGTAAAGTGCCTCCCATGCCCGAGCACTCTCATTAGCACAAATGTACTTATATAACTGAGTCATGAGCTCTACAAATTCTTGGGGTGGGTTTTTACTCAAAGACTGCGAAAATTGAGCACATTCAGTGTTCCAAATTAATACTTCTAACGCTATCTCAAAGTTCACCTTTCTAATTTGGCACACCGTTTTATTAAATCTGCCAACATATTGCCGCAATATTTCTTTAGGCTTTTGTATGACTTTGAATAAGTCTGTTGAGGTTTGACCAGGGTCAATGGAAGCCACAAATTTATTTATGAATAGCTTAGTAAACTGGGCAAAATTATGAATGGAGTGAGGCTCTAGATTCTTATACCATATATGGTATTGCCAAGGAAAGTCTTTGAGAAGAGTTTAGATAGAGCGGCATCTGAAGTTATATATATGAGAACAGTGTTGTAGAAATTATCAACATGCAAGCGATGATTCGTTAATCTATTGTACTCCTTCAACTTTGGTACATGGAAGCTCGGATAAACATCTTTGAGAATTTTTTTAGATAGAGGGGAGTGGAAAGCAGTGTCATATTATAGCGTTGTACTCCTGCACATACATTTAATCTTATCATAGACCAAGGCATTAATATCCTCCATCGTTATCACTATCTCTTTTCTCTTGAGCTAATCTTAAGTAAGAACTGATATTGGGTGGGTTGGTGTATGAGATGTTGAATGTTCGGGTGAGGAAAGACTTCTCCGAGTCTGCATCTCCAACTTAAGGGAAGTATCTATGGGTTTGTGTTGTTGATTAGGCTTTAGGTTATACTGTGGAGGATAATATGGGGCTGGTATTTGATAAGTTATTGGTGAAGGCGGTGGAGTACGGTGTGCCGAAAGAGGAAGAGTAGATTCATGTTCTGACAATGTAGGTTGTGTTTGAGGCTGTTGTGTGATTCCAGCAGCTTGCGGTCCAAAAGTTGTGATGAAACCTCTAATGGTAGAGGTGAGTTCTCTGATTTATGTTCGGTTAGGTTGGATGATTGTAACATTGTGGAGGTCATTCGAGCTAATGGGCCGAAAGGGATGGAAGGCTCGGCAAAGGCTGATTCTGCCATTGGACTGGCTGATGAAGGTCCATGAGGGAAAGATCATATTGCTGATGGTCCGATTTGGTGATTATTTATAGAGTTCTAAGCTATGTGGTGTTGAGGTATGAATGGTGGAAGTTTGGATATGTTATTGTGAGCAAAAATTTTTGCTTCCACTTCTGGTGGAATAATTCTTGCGACTTCAACACTATTATGCTTAGGGCCTTTGAGATCATAGGTCTAAATTCAGAAAAAATGGAGTCGCCACCCAAATTGGCCGGGAAAGAACAAAAAGGGATGTATGACTCGATTCATAAGGAATCTCCAACTCCCTATTGGGTTCGAAAAGTTAAGTACGCATGAGGAAAGTGAGAATGACCCAGCATTCCCATAGCTTCCGGTTCATTGGAACCGGCCTCCTTTTAATGTCTAAATATTATTGAATTCTTTATTATTATCATATTATCTATATTACATGCAACAAAAATAGATAAGCATTTATTATATTATTGAAATAAAGCATAAAAAATATGTATTAGTCCAATGATGGAAACATGTCCTTACAACCGTTCAGTATCCAAGATACAAGTAAATAATATAGGACACCCACCATTGGTGGAAATATGTGTTTTACAAAGGTCCAAAATTCATAGAATAAATTACATAATTAAAAATAACAAAGGCACCGACAAGGTGAAAATACTCCTTTTACAATCTTTAAAACTCAATTAAACATAATTTAATTAACTAAAACGAATAAATAAACAACCAAAATGCATCATTCATTATAACAATAAATCAAACAATCGATTTAGAGTTTCAATTATAAAATTAAGGTTGGACATGCAATTCTAGGGTTTAATAGACAAACTAAGACTACACCACGTAAATTAGGATTTCAAAATGTGAATTAAGGTTTGATCTTAAAATTAGGGTTTTTTTTGGCTAGCCTAGGGTTTTAACACTAATCCAAGGTCTTTTGCATGCGATACTAAAACTCAACCCTAAAATTAAAGTCTAATATGCAAGATCAAGTTTTGAATATTGCAAATTAAGATTAACACATGTAAGGTTAGAGTTTTAAATGCGATTTTAAAGCTTAATATGCAAACTAGACTAAGATATGCCAACTAGGTTTAAGTCTAAAGAATTAAGGTTTTACACTTATGGAATTAGGGTTTTGAAAGATACATTACTGTTAACCATAGAAATTACGTCCGAAACAATGCAATGTTAGAAGAGATATCAATTTTAAGTCTCAGATGGAATTAAAAGAATTACAGTTTCATAAAATTCATCCAAACTTCACAGTATGCCTAATTCATGATATGAAGATGATTAATTGAAATTCAAACAAAGTGAGAAGATGATACCTACATTGTAGGCTCTACCAATTTTACTTTATTAAACCAAGCTAGTTTAGATGTCTGCCTGGATCAATTGATTTGTGGTCTAACAAAGCAATTTGAAAGACGACTGCTACTGCCTCTCAAGTTGCTACTGCCTCTTTGTTTCCTTCTTTGTTTATTAATTGTTATCAAGGTTGATTAATGTTTTTATTTGCTAATAATCGTGACCCTCTCTTTTTAATTGCTTCAACATGTATTTTTAGTGTTTAATCCAGGTTTAAAAAATAATTTTCCTAATTAGGCTCCACTGCTTTCAAATTTATCTGAGTCTTACAGTTTAAGCATAATTTGAATTCTGAACTCATGTCGATTTTGGAAATGTCTAAATCGAGGCTCATGTCGACTTGGACCATGTCCAAGTCAACATGAGTTAGCTCATGTTTATTTGGAGGGCCAAATCAGCTCATGTCGACTTGGACCATGTCCAAGTCAACATGAGTAAGCTCATGTCGACATGAGCAAGCTCATATTGATTTGGAGGGCACATGTCAATTTTAACCTAGTTCAAGCTCGACCAAACCAAATTTTGATTTATTTTTTGACCAAACCCAATTTATAAATTGTGTAAACCTAATTTGACCTTTTAAAATTTAACCGGGCTTATTTAAATCTCTTTTAAAAATTAAACCAGACTTGAATTTGACATGTCCCTTTTAAATTAGGATTGAACTAAATGGAGCCAAAATTAAGAGTCTACAATTATTAGGAGTTTAAGTGTGATTTTGTGAATCATGGGTTAGATCTTATTCATATTATCCATTTTTAGAAATTAGTCAGCCCACGCTCACCACACCACTGATGACGAGGTGGACTTCAAGGACTCCTATTTGAGTTTAGGTTCTACGATTATTAGCTCCTTTACCTGCAAGATAAAGGAAGAGACCGAATTTCAGTGGGGAGACTCTAATACTTAAGTCAGTAATCAGCAGAATAGACGAACTTAGAGTGAAAAAAGAAGAAGAAAAGATACTTTACCTATAGAGACCTATCCCTATTTATAGTTAAGGAGTGTGGGACAACACCTGCGAGGGTCAGAAGGTTTTTTAAATGTCAGTATAGTACTCTTTATCACATCAAAACTTTCTCTATTGGACACAAGAAAGCTCGGCACACACTTCAGTCATTCAAAGCTGAGGTCCACACATGTGACCAGTTCAGTCAAAAGGTCGGAGTCCGATTGAGTAGGGGTAGTATCAATATGTTTTAAACTTTTGGAAATTACGTGATATATATATAAACTTTTTAAAAACACTTACAATTTTTTAAAAATTTTAAAAACATATATTTTTTAATCTAAATGAAAATATATTGTATGTATAGTTTAGTGGACATTTTTAAATTTGAAATTTCAAAAATTGAGCTTAAAAAATAAATATTTTTAAAAATATTTTATTTTTTAAAGATATTTTTGTTGGAAACTCTTCTTCTTTTTTTTATAACACAACTCAAATACATTGCATACATGTATCAAATAATGCTTGTTTTCAATCCCTATTTGTGCATTCATTTCATAAAATTTTCTTTAATTAAATATATTAAAACGTAAATTTGTTGGTACATAATACAAATAAAACAATTAAGGTTGACAATACAAGCTATAATCAAATCCTTGGTCAAGCAAGAACTTCAGCCTTACAGTACTATTTTATTAACCAAAAATCAGAATAATTTGCATGTGAAATCAAAGCCTTTTAGCTTGTCTATAACGCGATGAATAATAATAATAATAATAAGAGAATAGCAAAGGGGAGAGGGACTGAGTAGTCCAGCCCACATGCAAATGTTTGATCAATTTTGAAAGTCAAATGTGGTTGGTTGCTAATAATGATAAAATAAAAATTAAAAAAAAAATGAAGAAGAGTATAGTAAGCATTCTTCTAGAAAATCATGGCCACCACGCCTCCTGCCTATTTCTTATTATTTCATTCCTTACGAAATTTGTGCATTTCCATTTTCCAATTCTTTTTATTTGGGATTCTCCAATTTTATGGCATATTCCACTTCTATTGGTCAATCCATTTCATGCCACCCTACTTTTTTAGTTATTATTTTTTTTATTAAATTACTGTTTAATACTTTAGGTTTGTTTAATTAATTTGCATGTACCTGTATTTTGAAGCATTAACTAAAACTTCCTTTGTCCAATTCTTAGGTTTCTCGGTTAAATAAATGTAAATTGACTAAAAAGGGCTCCATATGTATATCGTAGGCCAGAAAATTGGAAAAAAAAATAATTTATATTATATCTTCGGAGTTAATTAATTTTTTTAGCAAGTTTTTAGTATAATATAAATTTAAAAATTTATATTTATTTAAAATTTTGTATGTTCCACCTTTAATCCCAAATTTGAAAATTCAGATTAAAAAATAGCACTTGAAAATTTATGGTAAACATTCAATTTTCATCAACTTTAATCACATTATGAAAATTAAAAAAACTCACAAACGAAAATTATAGATTAGTTTTATTTGCATTTCATTCTTTAACTTCCATACAATATATCTTAATCATTTGGATTTATTATTTTATATTAGATATAGCTCATTGTAATTGCAGTAGAGTTATGATTTGATGGGTCTATCTATAATGTTTTATAAGATGTGTGATATCCTCGAATCTTTCTATTATTCTATAATTAGAATTAGAATTAATTCTTCGCACCGACTACTTAAAATTGACTTATAATTCTTCAAAACAGAAAATTTGAATTATTTTATCAAAATCGAAATTTGCATCATTTTCTTGGCAAGTGATTGTCCAATTTAACGCGAGTAGTATTTCATTTATTAAATTTTATTCCTTTTTTTTTTTTGACAATTCTAGAACATTTGAACAATTCATACGTAAAAAAATTGATCAAATATTGCGTTTTGTAAACTAAGATGGCTATTTGATTACAAGCACAGACATTCCTCCGTCCCATAATAATTTTATTTTAACGCCAAAAGTCATTGGAAAAATTATATACATTACTCGTATCCAAATTTTTATCTTGTTTTATTTTTAAAAATTTATCATATTAATGGTCTTAATTGTTTTTCTATCATAAAAAAGTGCTAATTTACAATTTTAATATCTTTAAAGTTGAAGAAAGTATATAAAAAAAATTATTTTTGTTGAATATAGTTAATGGGTTTCAAATAAATAGATTTTAAGATTCTAAATTAATTTCTATAACTGTAAAAAATACATTTATATGAAATTATTTATATCTATATGAAATAAATATATACTATTTTATATGAAAATTCAATATTTGGTTCCTCTTTTATATTGCAGTAGCTAATATAATGTAATATAAAAGTATGATGGGGCCCACCAAATCAACACGCGTTCAGTTATTGAGAAGACAAAAGAAAAGCGCAGCACCGCACAGCACAGCACGTGCCGCAATTTCCTTGCCCTACAAGTCAAAAACTCGGACAATCTCGACAGCGAAACTCACGAATCACAGCCATCACGTTTTCAGCCTCCCTTCCCTCTCTATTTCTCCAACATTTTTGGCGTTCCCTCTTCAATTTCTCCAAAGCCACGTCTCTCTCTCTCTCTCTTTCTCTTTTGTTCGGTAATATATTCTTTATCTCTGTTTCTCTCTGTTTTATTGGAAAACTGCATATCTGAAAATCGCTCTTTCTGTCTGTCATTTCACCTACTGGTTTCTCCAGAATTTTTGGAAGCGAAAATGAGAGGTTTTAGCTTATTCGAGAAAGCTTCTAGATCCTTCCGTGAATCTCCTTTTCTCTCCAAGTTTATTGTGGTCTGCGCCGTCAGGTACATACTCTGTTTCATTTCCTTTGTTGCCATAGTTTTTCTTCAGATTTCGTTCGTTTGCGTGATTCGATATTATATTGATATTGTATATTCATTCTGTGCCATTACTTTTAATTTTAGCAATGCTAATAAAATTATAATTTAGATTTTCTCTGTTTTGATTCCATGTCTCTTGTATGCTAGATTTTTTCTATCTTGAACAAACAGGTTTAGAGTCTATTTAAAAATTTTAAAATCTCTACTGGTGAAAACTTGCGTTGCAAATATGAACTTATTTGAGTGATCTGTTCATTAATGTTAATAAGAGAAAAATAAATATGAACTTATTTGAGTAATCTGTTCGTTGATGTTAGTAAGAGAAAAACCAGAGTCACGGTAGAGACCAGAGTGTAAATCTCTTTTCTCTCTGCCGTTGCGGCATAAGTTTCAGCCCACGATGTATTAGTGTTGGATCCTTGATTTTTCATATATGTGGAAAATAAATTTGTAGCAGTCTTGATTAAAATATGGAGATTATTCAGCGTTTTTATTTTAATTTTTAATGTCGTTTTATTTAGAATCTAGAACGTTGTAAATGTCCAGTGTTGATTATGGTTTAATTTCGTAGATGAAGATTCAAATGCTTATTTGGGGGTTACTCGGCAATTCTAATTGCATGATTCCTAAAAAATTTTGGTAATTAATAATTAATTAAATTGCCGCTTCTTCTTACTAATTTCAAATATCTTGGGTGTGGCAATGGCATATAATTGCAGTGGCGGGGGCATTGCAGCTTATGCTGATGCAAACTCATCCAATGGTGTACATGCTGTGGCACCACCTGAGGCAGTGACCAAGAAAAAGAAGGTGGTTGTGCTTGGAACTGGCTGGGCAGGAACAAGTTTTTTGAAGAAACTAAATGACCCTTCTTATGATGTCCAAGTGATATCACCTCGTAACTATTTTGCTTTCACTCCCCTGTTACCAAGTGTTACCTGTGGTACAGTGGAAGCTCGCAGCATAGTTGAACCTATTCGGAACATTGTCCGAAAGGTAAGTGCATACAGATGCAACAATTAATTAACTTTTAGAACTGTGATGGCATTCTTTTTTCTAAGAGAAATTCACTATATGCTCAGTGTCTACAATCAATGACCTTGTCTTGTGATTCCAGATTCTTTTATTCTGTTTCCAAATGTTGTCGGTTTGAGAACATGTCGAAGTGATTATTAGTGATGCAATTTTAGTTTTCATCAGATACATATAGTCCTAATACTTGAGCTTTTGGACTCACTCTTGATGCTATAATGAATGGTGTCAAACTGTTATAGTTTTGTCATCAATATATGATTCAAATTTTAGAGGGTGTTTCTCAAAACTAGAGCTTTTTAGCTTATTGTGAATAAGTGATTTTTAGATTATAATCAGATTAAAAATAAGCAGTTAAGCGTTTCTGTAAACTAGTTAATAATTAGCTGATAATCAGTTTATAATCAGTTAAGTGTTTCTGTAAAATCAGCTTATAATCAGTTTTTAATTGCAGAAACTGTCAAAATGACCAAACTATCCCTGAGTTTATTTATTGTATAAAAATAATTTTTTAAATGTCAATTCAAAATTTATTTTGCAATAATAATAATAATAATAATAATAATAATAAAATTTATTTAATAATAATAATAATAATAAACGTAAAAGAATTTTGATGGGAACTAAAGTGTATAGGGTGAGCAAATTTGGAATATTGAAGATTAGATAGAGATAGTAAGGTCTTTTACTTGGTCAAAACTGCTTAAAAAATAAGTGCTTAAAAAAAAGTAGCAAAACCCAACTTTTAAAAAACTGATTAAAATCAGATTATAATCTACTATTTAAGTTTTCAGAAACACTTAAATAAACAACTTATAATCTAAAAACTGCTTATAATCAGTTTTGACCAGCTTTTAAGTTTTGAGAAACACCCTCTTATTCTCTTACAGTGGATTATTGTGTTCGATTTAGTTCGTGTATTTTGCGTAGTGGATGTTACCTGAACATCATTCTATTAACAACGTTTGTGTCCTGATATTAAGTTTCTTAGCATGAACAGCAGTATGATATGTTGGTCTTCCAACGACTTCCGGTAGTAGTAGCTTGGTTTGGAGTGCCAACATCCCACGGTTGGCATCTGATTAGATTTTGTGCACATATAGTCATTTATGTATCAAATGATCAGCACAGTGCATTAGCATATGGGAATGAGTAAGGCTTTTTTATGAAGTGTTGGAACACCTATGAGGAAGAAGATCAATCTATAAGTAACAGCGAAATTGTTGTGGGCTGGAGGAAAATAACCATTTTGAAATACTATCAATCAATTCGTAACTGAAAATACAAATTAAGGAAAAATTTTCAAGTTTATCACTGATTTGAAATGTTGTTGCCTGAAAACCAATATCTTGTGGTTATTGTCAATATGAGATGAAGCAGTAAATGGTCGATCTTTCTTCCTTGCAGAAAACAGTGGATGTTCATTTCTGGGAAGCTGAATGTTACAAGATTGATGCAGAAAACAAAAAAGTCTATTGCCGATCTAGTCAAAATAACAATTTGAATGGGAAAAATGATTTTGTTGTAGAATATGACTACCTTGTAATAGCCATGGGAGCTCGCTCGAACACATTCAACACACCTGGTGTGGAGCAGCATTGTAATTTCTTGAAGGTACGTAACATCCTTGGCAATGTGTTCAATATAAAGCATTCCTTCTTTCTTCTTCTTCTTCCCCTCCATTTATTCTTTGGAAAGTTCCGTCTTATGAAGATGTCCAACATCATCATAGAGCGAAGTAGAAAATGTAAAATATATGGCTGACGCGTTTGGAATTTGTGACAGGACTTAATTTGTGCCCGTATGCTGCTGACTTGCTATTAAATGCATTTCCCTTGTAGGAAGTTGAAGATGCTCAGAAGATCCGCAGGAACGTCATTGATAACTTTGAAAAGGCAAGTCTGCCTAATTTAAGCGATGAAGAGAGAAAGAGAATTCTTCATTTTGTGGTCGTTGGTGGTGGCCCCACTGGTGTGGAATTTGCTGCAGAACTTCATGATTTTGTTAACGAGGATTTAGTCAAATTATATCCTGCGGCTAAAGATTTTGTGAAAATAACACTTCTCGAAGCTGCAGATCATATTCTGAACATGTAAGGACCACAAAACTAAAAATTTTGTCCTTTTTAATCTACATTGTTTTCAAAGCTATTGAATTGTGGTTCTCTGTTTTGTTAATCAAGTTTTTTGTTCCTATTTCTCGAGTGTTTGATAATCTAAAATGAAAAGCATGGGGAAAAAAGAGTTCATTGTTTCTGTTTTCATAAGGGAGGAGTGTTATAAAGTAGGATTTAGATTGAGAGACCGTAGACCATTCTGATTTCAATGCAAAAAGTCCTAGAAGAGTTTACAGTATTTTTAGTTATCTATTTGATTTTTGATTTATCATTCATATCAAATTTGTTGCGCGGTCTGAAACAATAAATTTTTGAAACTGTTAATAACGAAAACTCTTAAACGTTTAATTAGTAAATGTGTTTGAAGTTCTTTTTTCTACCATGATTGGAGTTGAAAAAGGAAAATGGAAAGAATAATTATCAAAAGCTTTGAAATCACTTCACTAGTTTTGAAAAGCATCTCGTATTTTCTCCACAATTTTATTTATGTCATGATAGTGCTCTCTCTCCTTTTTTTCCCTCTCAAAATAATATGGGATTGGAATCCATAGATCATCTCTCATTTTGTGGTGAAAGACTTTCTTGAATGAATATTGAATTCTAAAGCTAGGGACTAATCCACTCAAATGCGTGGATAACCCAAAACCTAGATGCAAATATTATTTAGTCCAATACCTTGGCCAGGGTTTTATACAGCAATAAAATGTTAAATTATTAACTCCAAAATTCGTAGATATACATATGCCAACAAAAAATATCATGTCACTAAAGCACCCCCGTAGATTTGGTATGAACTACCTGTTTTCGTGTATAGCAAAGAATCTGCTAAACGTTCCATTTTAAACAACTGGAATCCTTGAGCATTTACTATGACTTGTATAAAGTAGATAACCAATGATGCATCTATTCATGCAATTGGTTGCCAGTGTGTATTAAACTAGAGTTTAATACTGTTTTCTTAAGACTCAGACTAAAATTTACTTATATAGCCCCAAGCCCTACATTGTCTTGATGAAAGATATCTCATACTCGGGAGGAGTTCATGTTTGCAGGTTTGACAAAAGAATCACAGATTTTGCTGAAGAAAAGTTCAAAAGAGATGGCATTAATGTGCAGTTAGGGTCCATGGTTGTGAAAGTATCAGGCAAAGAAATTTCTACCAAAGTAAGGGGGAATGGAGAAATTGCTTCAGTACCTTATGGAATGGTTGTCTGGTCAACTGGAATTGGAACTCATCCAGTCATAAGGGATTTTATGAAGCAAATTGGTCAGGTATGTTACTTATAGGCCTTCGAATTGATTTACTTTGTTTTTGTGTAAGAGTATATTCCAATTGTCCTCTAAAATTATAGTGATAATCAGCAATCTTTTCTTCAATCTCATTTCAAGCAGTTAACACGATATATGCTCCCGTGAACAGACTAACAGGCGTGCTTTAGCAACTGATGAATGGCTGCGAGTTGAGGGATGTAATGATGTATATGCACTCGGAGATTGTGCCACAATTAACCAGCGAAAAGTCATGGTACCTATTCTTGTTTGTTTTCTGTTGCACTTCCTATGCATTATATCATCTCTAATCGGACTTCTACTAGTTACTGTTTTCTTCTATTGTTATTTGTGCCCCGCCATTCTTCAAACTGAACATTGTTCTAGTTTACCTCAAGAGAAAGTAATGACCCAGGTTATTGTTCCTTTGGCTTATTCTGTTTCTTTCTTATTTCTACGCTTGTAGGAAGATATCTCAGCAATATTCAAGAAGGCAGACAAGGACAATTCTGGAACACTGACAGTGAAAGAATTTCAAGAAGTCATAAACGACATCTGTGAAAGATATCCCCAAGTGGAACTTTATCTAAAGAACAAGAAAATGGGCAATATAGTTGATCTGCTTAAGGAAGCCAAAGGGGATGTTGCAAAAGAATCTATTGAACTAAATATTGAGGAGCTTAAAAAAGCTCTTTCTGAAGTGGATTCTCAGATGAAGAATCTCCCCGCCACAGCACAGGTGTTGTATTGATTTTGTTACGCGCAGTCTACTTATCTTTTTCAAAGATGTTTCCTCATTTTATTTGTGGGCAATTTCAGGTTGCATCTCAACAAGGTGCCTACCTTGCCAATTGCTTCAACCGCATGGAAGTGGCAGAGAAAAATCCAGAAGGCCCTATTAGATTCAGAGGAGAAGGTCGCCACCGGTTTCGCCCCTTCAGGTTTGTCTCCATATGCAAGCTTGTGGATGAGTATAGGTTTATTTTTTCCAGAGGCTCGTGTATATAGTTTATGTTGCAGATATCATATTGGCTATTATTTTTCTTCAGTTCATGTCTTTATATTACAGATTGGAAGGGTTACAATGATCAGCACTTGCTGAATCTGCGATTAGTTACTATTTCGAGACTTTTTAGCACTTATAAATGTTATGCTTATATGCTTATGCTCATTGCCTTATGGTGAACCTTGTTCCAGGTATAGGCATCTTGGGCAATTTGCTCCATTGGGAGGCGAGCAAACTGCAGCACAACTTCCTGGTGATTGGGTTTCTATTGGACACAGCAGTCAGTGGCTATGGTACTCTGTCTATGCTAGGTAATCAATTACTCATTTACATCCTCAAAAGAAGGAAAAAAAACCTTCTTTTGCAAATCCTCATAAACTGCTCCAAACTCTCAAGCTAACTGTAGTTTATATATATATATTGTTTTATTTTTTACCCTCATTCAGCAAGCAAGTGAGCTGGCGCACAAGGGCATTGGTGATTTCAGACTGGACAAGGCGTTTCATCTTTGGAAGGGATTCCAGTCGCATTTGAGGCAATAGCTAACAGCAGATTGTTGAGAGCTTGAAGAATTTGAGCGCATACGAATATATATACCATTTTGGCAGTAATGAAAAAATTTTGCTTGCACATCATTCTTTTTTTTTTTGGTTCTATTAAATTCATTGGCTGGATTGCCACGCGTAATTTAGCAGCTGTTGAAATTCAAATGATAAGTCAAAGCTCCGAGTAATTAATTGCATATTTGTAGATTTGGCATCTTGAGACTGCCTGATTTTGCTGCTAAAAATTACTTGAAATTGAAATGCTTATTCTTTTATTTCCTTTCTCTTTGTTTGCCAACTAAAATTGAAATGCTTATACTTTTAGCTCCTTTCTCTTTGTTTGCGTTGGCGACTGTGATTGTGCTGTCAGCCTGTCATACTATTGCTATAGTTTGTAGGCATTTTTGGCACGATATGAAATGATAAGCAGTGGGGAATTCTGGATTAAATTTGGGCCCCCAGCACAAGCAAATCGTAGCTCATCTCATTGTATGGCTTGCACCGGTTCAGAATTGGTCAATTCGGGCCAGCATTGACTTTTGTACATTTTGGGACAGAACATCTAACATGAAACTAGTTAAACGCCAATAGCACTCGCGTATATTAATCTTTGACCAATGTTGGGCAGTAATAGATTTAAAAGATAATGGCAACGAAGCAGAAATATCTTCGCATAAATCAGCATCTGACTAGGGAGTTCTTTTGGTGTTTCCAACATGTATGTTTCAAGCAATAAAAATTGAAAAGTATTGGTCCATCATACAACTACATGTATACTTTGCTCCATTTATTGGTAAAATTACCTACTTGTTTTATGTCTGTCATAGTCCTCTTATTTTTTCTCTTAATCAAGGATCTCATGTAATAAAGTGACTACTACTTTAGAGCATGTGGATGCCAATGCTCTAGAAATTATAGACTACCTTTTTTTTTTTTTTAAACTATAAACAGAAATTATTGACCATTAGATTCAATAGAGTAAATTTTAAAGCTTTAGTTATTTGTATGGTAATATTCTAATCATTTGTTGATTAAAAATTAAATGAAGAAAATTTTAACCATGTTATATTCTTAAGTATAATTTATTTTTTTTTTTTAACTGAGTATAGCCATAGAACGATCCATCCGACCGAGTCTTGCAGGCATTGAACCTCCTTAGAGCTGCCTTTCCTATCCAATTTCTCAGAGTCATTATCAATCTGAATGTAATTGTGGTTACATGTAACTAAAAAGTAATTGAATGATCAACAAGTCGGCCCATTTTGTCATTCAGGCCCAGCTGCCACGTGTAAGACCCCTGAATTAGTTCTTCTTTTCTTGATAATTTTCTGAGTAGGAGGTAACAGACAAGATTACAAAGATTAGACAATGATGTGGACATTGAAAAAGAAAATATGGTTGGTAGAACATGGGGTTCTTAATCCTTTGGAGACAAAAGGGTAAGGCTCTTTATCTAAATTTCTAATGAAAGATAAGGTATATAACCCTTCATTTTTGAGGGATTATTATGGTTTAAAATCCATAATTCCTTTATGAATATTATAATCCTTAGGATCATTATATCCTTATTAAGAATAATATAATTCTACATGAATTAAATATTGGATTAAATGAATTTATAAATATTTTTTAGTTCTTCAATTTTAATTGGTGGATTTTGAGGTTGATATTCTCAAAAATATATAAGCTCCTTTTTATTTAGCAAATTTGATTCCCTTTTTTTTTTTGTTATATATAAGAGAAGTCTCATTAAGCACATGTGATCATGATCATGATTATTACTAAACCCTTTTTTATTTTGAAATTAACACATAGCTTTAAACTTTGTTCTATTCATCTACTTGCGGGAATGATAATTAATTAATAAGTTTTTTAATTAGCAAACAGGGTTTTAGAACATGCAAATGAAGTTATTGGCTTATTTTCTTATTGCTAAAATGATACTTTAAGAGCTTGTGATAGTGCATTGCACATTTATATACTATATATTAAGGAAATAATTAATAAGATTGTGGCATATGATGTTTAAAGACTAATAATGACCCAATTAAATTGGAAAAAAAGAAGATTAGCACCAATACAAAATGCTAATTCACTTGCTCAGCACTACCCATTTAAATTGAACACTTAAGTCCAAATCCAAATATCCAATCCAATGCAAGTTGGAAAACTTCTGTTTTCTATGAAACCTAACCCATTTTCTTCACCATGTTGAGTGCCCACCTCAGATTGCGACCCACTATAAATTAGGTAATGAGCAGTAGCAGTAGGGTCCACCAATCCCTACTCCACATGCACATGAGCATTCAGTTGATATAAGCTGTATCACGGCCCGCAAGGTACTGTGAAAATTAATATTATATAAATAATAAAAAATTAAATAATAATACATATTAAATATAATAATAATATATACATACATATAAAATATATAAAATATTTATCAACATATAATGCAAAATTAGAAATAAAATAAAAGAGATTAAATTTTTTAAGTAAAATTAAAATTACAAATAAATTAAAAATCAAATCAAATATCTAATATTATAATAATATTTTTATTTTTATTTTTATATTATTTATTTAATTTTAAAATTTTATTAAACTTTTTATATAGTATTTCATTTTAATTTTTAAATTTATTAATTTATTTAAATAATTTTATTGAATTAAATTTATAAAAATATTATTGAAAATGAAATCATTATTTTTATCCAGTTCATAATTAAACTTAAAAAACTCTAACAATAATTTAAATATCTAATTTTAAAATTTTAAATATATAAAAAAGTAATAATATATATTTATATTTATTTATTTATATATATATAATCTAATAATTTTTATATATAATTTGAATAATTATAAATATATATAATTATATAATAATATATATAAATTATAATTATAAATATATATAATTATATAATACTTTATATATATAATTTATATAAGTATAAATATATATATAATGTGTGGGCCCCCGGCATATAAAATACATGTTTACATACAAAATATAATAGCAATACATATTTAAAGTTTATAATTAATGAAATGTTAAACAAAAATATAATTTATTTGAAAAAAAAAAAGAAAAGTGATTTTAGTTAAAATTAAATCGTAATTTCATTTTTAAGATAATTATATAATTACAAAAAATAATACCTAAGGAGAAAATAAATAAATAATTTTTTTAATTTTTAATCTTTAATTTCATTTTCATTATTAAACCATCATACTATTAACATATATTTAATAAATTCAAATTTTTAAATTAAATAATTTTTAATCTTGATATTTATTTGCCATATTAAAATGTAAAATTTGAAATTTATGGTATTTATTAATTACATTATAATTTTTAAAATTTGTCTAATAGAATATAATTAAAATTTTTTTTCAAGTATTAATAATAAAAATTTAATATTAAGATGATTTCAATATATAATTTAAATCTATTAAAATAAAATAAAATAAAATAATATTTTAAATTTAAATATAATTAATAATATAAATATTAATTATTATTTTTAAGGTAATTAAATTTATATTGTTAATTTAAAAGCTAAAATAAAATAAAAAAAATAAAATTTGAGAGTTTATTGTCTTAAAAATTATGACATAGAATTTATTAAAAATAAAAAAAAATTTGGAAGTAAAATTATAAAAGAAAAGAAAAATCGTAAAAGAGTTCAAAAAAATAAGCCATAATTTTTTTTTATTACAAAGAGAGAGGTTAAACCTCAAATAGAATCACTGATAAACCCCAGAAAAAAATAGATTGAATGATATCATGTGTTTTTGAATTTTCATTATTCAATGGCTCGCACAGTATATACAGCTACTGTTGCATTTATTACTAGAAGTCTAGAACCATGTCCTTATTAATCAATGCATGAAATGACGTGGCACCCTCAACTATGTTGGTTAGAGAATTACTTCAAAACCAAATAAGACACTTAGCTAAAATAATTATTGATTTACAATTCAACTCATTTAATAGAATTAATATAATAATAATAATGTACTCTCTCTCTCTCTTTCATTGTAAATAATATTTTTAATTTTTAATTTTAATTTAAAATATTTAACATTTAATAATATTAAAATAAAAATTTGACATTATGAACTGATTTATCTTCTATATTTAATGTCATAATTAATGATAATAAAATATAAATATTAAAAAAATTATTAATTAAAGATAAATTAATTATTTTATTTAGTTTTTTAATATGAGAAAAATTTTATAAAAAATCATTTAAAATGAAATTAAGAGAGTATTTATAAAGAATCTATGATAAAAATTTGAAAATAGAAGTTAAAAATATTGTAATTGTTTCATGAGAAATTTAGATGATTCATCCAATCTGGATTGTAAGTGTTAGAGTAAGGATTATTTTGTTGTATTCACTAGTTAGTAACATAATTCACTTATTCTAACCCTTGGCTTAAATTAGCATTATTTATTCGATAATCATTTGTAGCATGTTTTTCAGGACAAATTTCACAAATAGCGTGGCTTTGAAGTGAATTGATACTCATTTGATCCATTCTTTTAACCAAAGTATCAATTTTAGCATTAATTGTTGTCAAAGCATCAATTTCATGCATACCAACAGGTTTTCTATGGCTGCTTCTATATGTATTCCACTGATAGTTGTTAGTTATCATCTCTTTTATCAAATAAGCTTCTTTAGGATTTTTGGCATTAAAACACCCTCCAGCTGCTGCATCAAGCATTAATTTTGTGGAACCATTCAAACAATTATAGAAAGTTTGAACAATTAACCATTCAGGTACACTATGATGTGGGCACTTCCTAAGCAAATCATTGTACCTCTCCCAAGCTTCATAAAGATTCTCCATATCATGTTGAGAAAAGGTTATAATATCATTCCTTAACTTGGCTGTTTTAGAAGGTGAGAAGAATTTTGCCAGGAATTTTTATGCCAAGTCATCCCATGTTGTGATAGTTCCCCTTGGTATTAATTTCAACCAGCTTTTAGCTTTATCTTTCAAAAAAAATGGAAACATTTTTAGGTAGATAACATCCCTTGACACCCCCATTCATCTTGAAAGTATCACATATCTCTAAGAAACTAGTTATATGAGCATGATGATCATCGCTTAGAAATTCGCAAAATTGAAGTGTATTTTGAATCATTTGGATGAAAGTTGGCTTAATTTCAAAATTATTAGCTATAATAGTTGATCTAGTAATCCTTAAAGTTGCCCCATCAAGAGTGGGCATAGCATATTCTCGCAATGATTTATTTTCATCACCTATGTTATCTTCCTCAATCAAAACTTCAAAATCTAGATGAAAATTTTCTTGTTCTTCTTCCAACTGCAATCCCATTTGTGCCCTCTCTTCTGCAATTTTTTCCTTTCGATGCTTATTTAGATTTCTACAAGTTCTTTCAATCTCTGTATTAAATGGCAATAACTCTTTATCTTTTGATCTTAGCATAAACGTGTATAAATCTCAACAGTACCTTTAAAAATAAAAACAAAAACAAACGCTTAAATTAGTATTCAAGTTTATTGATATTGATATTAATAAATTTACTCCCCGAAAATGGTGCTAAAAACTTGGTATACAAAATCTGCAAGTGCACAGAATTGTATTTAAGTAATATAGTTATGAAATAAGATATCGTTCCTATAGATAATGTTTACTAATTACTAACTAGAATTAACTTAATCACTATTTTATGCAATCAAATAATGAGTGTAATTAAGAAGAAAACTAATTCCAAATCTAAATTAATTAACAGTAATTTAATTTAAGAGAAATAAAATCAAATTAATTATCTAGAATATTGAATCCATGTGATAATCGAATGATAATTTCTTATGTCTATTAATCCAATTTTAATTATTCATGTTATGAAAAAATGATTCTTGAATAATTATTATTCTTTCTCAAGACATAATAACATATTGATTGTAAATCATTAACCTATTTCTTAATAGCCCTAACAACCTATAATCAATTCATTAAGAGCCAAACATTCATATAATTTCACACAAGTCAAATTGAATACTCCCATACTAGTTATTTTCTTGTGATTCTGTTACCTAATTTCAATCAATGAATATTCCTCTTAGACTTATTTACTAATTTAGAATCATACAATTGGTGGTCAATCAATTACAAGCATTAGGATTAATAATAGAATTAACATGAGTAAAGAAAAATAAATCACAATATTTATCAAACAATCAATCACAATTCATCAATATGCTAGATAACGAATTTAGCAACTCATTTTAATAGGAAAACACATTATATTAATTAAATTAAACATAGTAAATACAAATTAAAGCTGAAAATAGAAATTGATTAAGAGAAATGATGAAAAACTCTTTTAAGTAGATTGTAGATCAACTCCAATCTCTTGGTCTAGCTTTCTGCAATCTCCTCTCTTGAATTCTTCTTAATAACAATAAAACCCTACCTTTTCATTTTAAGTTTGCCCTACTTAATATAATAGAATAACAATTGTTTAACAATATCCAACTACCTCAAAACAAACTCCTAGTTGCACTCTACTTCTACAGAATTCTAATTGTATTTTACAAGCCAATTTACTATAAGATAAAAATTTTATCTCAATCTGACTCCTTCATTGAATTTGTATCTATTTAAGAGTAGATGACTTTAGGCTTTTGAATCACTTCAATGGGACTTCGGAAGCCTAAGATATGGCCTAATTACTCTCAATGGTTATTACAAAAATTCTGCTTTAGTATCTCAAGCCTAATTTCGACTTAATATTTTGAGGCCCAAATGATTTTGGATTTTAATAAACCAGACTTCTTTGGAAAGCTTGAGATTTACTCTTCAAACTTGGTGAAGGTAACTTTTACAATCTTTAACTCTTTCATCACTGAAAGCTTTATTAAAACTTTAGGGGTCTAATCTGCCTAAAATCTCTATTTGCAAGAGTCCTACAAGAAATTAATTCAAACTAAGCTTTACTAAAAATTAGTAAAATTAGAACACATAAAGATGCTTAAAATAAATTAATTCAACTCAATTTTATGCTAAAACTGATAAAAAATATATATATATATTTGATATGCACTTATCAACTATGTCAAGAAGCTTACAATAAGAAAATCTTAGAACGCTTTCGAATGAATTATTCTAAACCCGCTGATACTCCAATTGAGAAGGGCCTAACTATAAGCCTTGACCAATGTCCAAAAACAGATGAAGAAAACCAAAAAAATGAGCAGTGTTGCCTATTAGAATGCTATTGGGAGCTTAATGTATGTCATGTTATGTACACGGCCAGACATTTATTTTGCAGTTGGTTTGGTAAGTGGTTACCAAAGTAAACCTGGACCTACTCATTAGCAAGCAGTCAAGAGAATTTTATGGTACCTTCATGGTACAAGTGACCTTGTCCTTTGCTATCAAGGTGGGGATTTAAGGTTGAAAGGATACTCAAATGAAGATTGGGGTGGTGATTTGGATGAGTCTAGGTCAACCTCTAGATATGCCTTTATCCTTAATAGTGATGCTATATCTTGTTGTAATAAGAACTAAGATTGCATTGCTTTATCCACCATAGAGGCGGTATGTTTCAAGTTTCCTTGCAATACAAGAGGTGATATGGTTGAGAAATTTTCTGTAAGATCTCAACATCACACCTAAAGTTGATGAACCTGTAGAAATGCATTGTGACAACATTGCTGCAATTCAATATGCTCAAGATCCTAAATTTCATCGAAGGACTAAGCATATCAAAAGGCATTATCATTTTGTTCATAATTCCATAAAAATAAAGAAAGTTACTTTTAAGTATATATCAACTAGCAAAATGATTGTTGATCCCTTGACTAAACCCATTCCTAGAGATGTCTTTTCGAGGAAATATAAAAAGTCTAGGTCTATATAGGATTTAGTATTTTTATGAGAAATTCATTTGGACATGTTTATTGTGCATTGAACATCCATTTCAATAAGGTTATTATTTTAAAATGCTTATGAGTTTATAATTACATGGTTAGACACGTTATAATATCACCAGGCTTTATGATCAACCTTGTCACACAAGTGATCACCCTAATGCTTAGGTAGCGGGTAGGATGAGACTGTGTCATATTGATACTAAGTGTGTGCAATATCTACTACCTTTATACTTATGTTGTATAAATGATAAATTTTAATAGTCACCTTAGTAAGTCCAAGATGAAACTCTAAGAAGTTCAATATGAAACATCCCTAGTTTCATATTAAAGACTTAAGCCGAATCTTGAGTGTCAGCTCAACCATTAAGTGTGATGATCAAGTGACTCAAGTTAGATATTTGAGTAGTGTCTAGACTTATGTTTCTCATGGCATAGAAAAGTGACATGCCAACTTAGTTGGAGCTATGCCATGACATACTTATCATACTATATATGTTATTTAGTGACCAATATAGGAAGTGACAAATAATTCTCTACTTTGTCACTGTGTGAAACCTATAAGTTTTTATTTAAGCTTCTTTTATACAATGCCTTTTGACTTAAAAATATGTTATGAAGTCAAGGTCTTGATGTTGTTACTTTATTGTGTTTTTAGGAGTCGTTATATATGCAGTTCGGCGGGGTATATTAGGAAAGCAGTCAAACTAAGATGGATTACCATTAGCATTTAAGGAAAAATCTTTTAAATATCACTATACAAGCCAGGATGGTTATATTTTATATATAACTTGTAACACCCCCTACATAGTCTATACACTTAACTACATAGGTGATGTCACCTGAATACTCACACTTGTTTATATATGTATTATAGAAATAAAACTAAAATACTTCTATGTATTAATGCAGTTATTAAACATTCAAAATAACTATTATAATCATGCATATATTACAAACATATATTTGTTAATTTATAAAGAACTCTTATTGTTAACTTACATTATTATAATTCTCAAACTACTCTTAAACTTATACAACTATCATATAAAATTATAAAGTATTGCCATGTGAACTATATAGAATACAATATTTACGATATTGTTCTTTGAACCTTTGTGATGCAGTTGACTAGGAATGTATATCTTTCACTCTGCAGTCTCAACTCTTCTTGTTTGATCTGCGCATCAGAAAATAATTCTAACACGCTAAGCAAAGCTTAATAGTGCTTATGTGTTTATAATATGCAAGAAAATTTAAAAGAAATAGAACTATACATAAAATGATTTAGAAATAATGGAAGTTATTACTTTTAGAATGTTAAATAAAGAAATTAATAAATTCTTTTAAACTTGAAATACTAAACACGATTACATTCAGAATCAATTAATTTAACAATAACCATATAACACATTATTTTTAATGTAGATAACTTCTTTAATTATGTCCATACACACTGAACTCAGATTCTGGATTTGGATATCGAGTCATTGTTGGCAATTTAATATCCACTATATAAAATTTGGCCAATAGCTTACTATGGCACGAATGTCCACTGAATATGGTGACACAGAGTGTCTATTGATGGTACAAAGTGCCAATTATCACTTTGAATATTCTCTCTTTGGCTAGCCATTCAATCCCAAGCTAGATCTAAAATCAGTATGATTTGGGTAATTTAGTAGTTTAAATTAACATTAAATTATGTATAGCACTTCAATGGAATAATTCTTTGATCAACACTCAGTATCACACATATTTATCATATATTCAAAATAAATTATTACACTATTTGTTAGGGTTGATTTCAAAAATTCTTTACACTTTGAGGACTTATAATCTTTTTGATTGAAAACTACAGATGAAAGACAAAATCAAAAATTATTTTGGATAATTTTTTCAAGTGCAAGGCCTAATGACATGGGTGTATCAATGACCGTGTCGTTTGTCCATTCTTACAGATGCTTTGACATGCCCAATGACACGAGAGTGTCACTAGCCATGTCATTTAACTTGTATTACAGTAACTACGACATGCCCTACGGCACGAGCGTATTACTGGCCGTGTCATTTATTTTTCATCGCAATAGCTATGACACACCCAATGACACGTGCGTGTTACTGGTCATGCCATCAATATTGAAATACAACATCGTTGACATATCAGTGACATGGTCGTATCATTGTTTGTGTCAAGAAAAATTCTGTATTTCACACACTCAACAACTTAAACACAATATATCCAAATATATGATAAAAATAAATCAAAAACTAGTTTCTTTGACATATAAAGAGTTTATATCAAATAATTTTTAGTAATAATTCATTAAAGATAACTCAATCAACCAATTCAAATAATAAAATTTATAGAAATTCAGATAATTACAAATTAAAATACATAAGCACATGCCCCTTTCAAAATTCCTTTTTCTTCTTTAATCACTTGTTGATAATCTCAACTTTTCCAGCTTATTCTTCTAAAAATTTATAACTAGATGTGATTTCCTCTTAAATTTTGGCCAAATGCTTGAAAAGAAGGAAGAAAGGAGAAGTTTTAGTGATGAAGGTGATGATATGCATGGAAAGAAGAAGAGAGAAGAAGAAGTTTCCACACATACGCACTCCTGTCCATATATATATATATATGTTGTAATCTAGTGTAGCCACTCTCATCTTAGCTACGGTGCACTATCTTTCTTATTTTTTGATTCTAATTCGATTTTAGTCTCGTAAAACCTTAAAAATAATAATTTCTTCAGTAAATTTTAAATTTTACTATTTACATCACTTATTCATACAACTTTTATCACTATTTACTATCAATTATCAATATTAAATTAAAAGTTTAGTATTTAAAATTTTAAACATTACACAAGTGATATAGATATAGTACAAAGGGATATGTATGTCATCAATGATATTCAAATGATTTGGGGTATTGTAAATGTGAAAGTGTTATGTTAGTTTGATGGTTACTTAATATAACACTACTTATTGATATTATGGTCACTCGCCTCATTTCCTATATGAAGTGTAAGAGATATGTTAATGTAAAGTTGTATTTTTAATATATGGATTGTGTGACTAAGTGAGAGATGTCACACGTTTTTTTTTATTTTTTCAGCCACCAAGAGTTTGCGGCTCATTGGGTAGTTTATAACTTATTTAAAATATAACTTCTTATTATATATGGATAAGGTTAATTTTAAGATTTTAAAAAATAGTCAGTTTATATAAAAAAAAAAGGAAAAGATATAGAGATAGAGAACGTGATTCTACTTCCTCCCTAATTCTCTTATACTAAATAAAACCATCAGAGTTTCTTTTGGATTTGAAGCATGACTAATTTTTGGCAACTCCAGTAGCTACCGGATATTTTGCAGATCAACATACGAACTGATATTACTACTTTCGCTATAAGGTCAGCCATTCTTATATTTTTTTACACCATCCATATGATATAGAGTGTAACTACCAATAGCAAGAGATGGGGCGCAATTAATGACATATGAATCATGCTATACACAGTCACTCCAAAACTTTATTGGTAATAAAGCTTGAAATTTAAAGCATTTAGCAACATTTAAAATGTGTTGATATTTTCTCCCTACCAAGCCATTTTATTGTTGTGTGTATATACATGTTGTTTGGTGAATTTTGCCTTTTTTTTCTTTTACAAAGTGGTTCAAATTTTCATTTTCTCAATTTTCTTATATTGTGGTTCAAGACTTTTTTAGGGACTTGTTTGAGGTAATATCCAAATGTATATAGATATTTTCCAATATAAATTAAAAAATATCATATATTCAATATAATAAATAAATTTAGTATTTCAAAATTCATCATAAATTCAGTAGTCTGAATATATAACTTTTTTAATAATAAAAATAAAAATAAGCTAAATATAACTAAACTATAAATTTAATAGTCTATACATTCAACTTGACTTTAATAGTAAAAATAATAATAATAAGAAACTCCATGAAAGTTCACAGTGTAAATTGTAATCAAAATAAACATTCAAAACTCTCGAATAATTGCATTAGATATCTTGATTTTTTTTTCTTTGATTTTTATTTAAAAACGATGAAGCATTGCAAAATTAGGTTTGTTCATTTTAATCCAATTTATCTAGTTCCATCTGTTTTGACAATTATGGATAAATTAATCTGATTCCGTTGGTTTTGCCAGTTATAGACATATTTTTTGTATATCCATTTTTTTAAATATTTCAAATCAAATCAACTTCTAGTTTTCGGTAATCTAGTTTGATCCAATTATAAAAACACTGCATATTAATAATAAAGAATTAATTTAAGAGAATAATTTTTATAAGTAATTTTATTTTTTATTTTATTTAAATTAATTTTTTTAATATAAAAGTGAATTTTTTAAATTAAATAGATATTTTACTTCTAATCTTTTATTTTATTTTTTCCCATAATTAAGAGAATTAAATAGTCTATAAAAAACCTTGTTAGCATGTCTAAAAATCTAGGCATCTTCTTTTTCTCTAATTTTTTTTTATTTCTTAATTTAAAAGTGTGTCTGTTGTTAGTTTATTGACTAGCAGCAATCTCATATGTCTTTCTTTGCCTTTTTTCTCATTTACTACTTAATTTTTTTGTTATTCTTTTTTTTTGTGATTTATTTATAATTTATTCTCAAAATAATTTTAAATCAATATAGATTTAAAATTTAACGTTTATTTATATTTTCATAATTCTTTAATTATATTTTAGAATAAAATTGAGTGCAATCTAAATTTTTGTTATGGAATATTGTTTTTTCTTATTTAAAGGTGATATATATTCTTTAAATGAAAGTTTATTCTTATCTGCTAGAGGTTATTTATCTTTCTTAAATGGATGCATCCTTAACATATAGAAGATGATTCAATACTTTTCTACAAAAGATTAATAAAATGGGTATCATATTGAAAGTCAAATTGTCTGCAACATATTACCATTATCCACTATTTATATTAAAGAAATTCAACGAGATACATTAACATCATTAGTTATATACATCATATGTTCTTTAAATTTATATAATTTTATTTGTACTTTATAAATGTAATTTTTGATTTATTAACAAAAATTTATTTTTCATTCAAAGAATAGTCTATATAAAAATTAAAAATTTTAAAATAAATATTGAATGAAAAGTCAAATTTACTCTTTATTTTAAATTCAAATAATAAAAAATCTATTGAAATTTTATTTTTTCATATTATTATAGAGAGTTTGAAGCATATAAAAAATCTTTTGAAGATATTTGAAGAGTCCAATGGGCTCTTTATTTTCTTAAATTTAAAATAGAAATAAATTTGGTTCTATATTTAAAAGCCAACTAGAAAAAAGTCTTGTGCAATGCTACGGATATTTTCACTCAATACACACACACACTCTTCAAAGCTTGCAATAGTTTTAAATAAATAATTATTTTTTTCATCCCAAAATACTTCAAAATTGATGAGTATATGTCGATGAGCATACCAAAAAAATAAAAAAAATTCTAATAACAAAAAATTAAATAAAAATGAAATAATAAATAATAAATTAAATAAAATATAAGAAAAATATTAAAAATAAAATCAAAAATAAAAAAAAAATATAAGTGGAAGAAGAGAATAATCGCATAGTAGTTATGATTTTTTTTTGTAATATATATATATCATAATATTACTTGAACTCTTTAAATAAATATAATTTAATATCAAATATAATATCCTATGTTTATTTAAACTGTCCAAATAAATATACATTATTAATTAATTAAGAATAAATTTAATTTAAAATATTAAGAAATTCGAACACGTGGCATGTAATATCTAAAAATTTTAAGTAACGATTTTCTATATTAAGTATATATGCAAGTTTATATTAGAATGAATTCGATATTATGAGTGGTTTAAGTATTTATAATTGGTATAAATAAGGTTGATTAAGCCTATAGAAGTGAAAAATTAAATTTAGGTAAGGATTTAATCGGTATTTCGAAAATAGATTTTAAAGTGGAAAGAAAATTATAAAAATATCATTATAGCCCTAGAATCAAATTATACTATAATTGAGATATGAAATATGAATAATGAGACTTTAAAATAATTAAAGCATTTATTTGTATGATTCTGCAAAATTAAAAATTGAATTCAAATATAATTAAAGAAAGTATGTGTATGAAAGCTTCGGTGTGAGCAGCATATAGTATTAAAATCTTAAATACGAGAGAGAGAGAGAGAGAGAGAGAGAGAGAGAGAGAGAGAGAGAGAGAGAGAGAGAGAGAGAGAGAGAGAGAGAGAGAGAAGTCAAATTGACTTTTACTTCTTCTTTTTCCTTCTCTAACCCATACCCATCATCTCCATCACCACCATCTTCCCCTTTCTTCTTCTTCCTCCATTCTTTTACATAGACACTATAGGTATTTTGAAGGAAAAATTATATTTTTGGTGGAAATTAGTTACTTTAAGCATGAATCTTCAAGAAAATCATCATCAAACCAAAATATTGAATGGAAGAGTGAAGGAAGAGCCAATTTAATGAGGTTAGTGCTTGTATATCACTTCTTTTTCTATTACTTGAATTGATTTTGATTTTGTTTAATTAAAGAAGCTTGTGATTTGAAAAGGTAAAGTTATTTGTAAAGAAAATATAGATTGAATAATTTGTAAGAAGATGATTATAAAACTTTAATTCTTCAAAAGTAAAATTATTATTATAATATATAAATTGTGTATTTATTAGTTTTTAATTGAAATTATGCTTAAATCAAATATTGAAACAATTATGTGTTGATTTAGGGTTATGGAAGAAATTAAGGTTTTGGGAACGTTTAAGGTTTTAGAAGATTTTAGAGTTATGGAATTTTATATCTTGGAAGTATGATAATACTTATGATATTTGAAAGTGTATTTTTTTTAGGCATCTAATTTAAAATCAAGTCTAAAGGAATCTTTGAATTGATAGTATGTTGAATTATTGGATTATGGAAAATTTGATAAATAGGAAAGAAAAACATTATTCTTGATAAATATGGTTAAAAAGGTAATTTGGAATTATTGAAATGTTGATTTAATTGATTATGTAAGAAAAATATTTATGGAGCTAAATATTTATTTGAAGCATACTTGATGATCTTGGTTTAAAAGAATTATGTGTAGAATCAATTCTGATAGAATTTGTTAAATTATATTGTTAAAGTGTGCATATTTAAAAGTTTGTAAAGATAAAGAAAAAAGAAAGTATAAGTGAAGAAGAATTATAGTGGAAAAATCAATATTGAGGAGGAAAAAGATTAATATTAAGCTTAATTAAAGATAGTATAAGTGTATTGAATTATGTTTAATTGGTTTGCATATGGAGATTTATTTTTGAATTCAATAGTGTTCTTGGAAGGTTTGACATTATTATTTTTGTTAGTTGAGTGTAATTGGTAGTGTATTGTAGATTAAATCATGGAAATGTATATAATTGATGAAAGGTTATTTATAAGGAAATTGACGAAAGATTAATCCATTGAATAGTAACAACTTAGAAAGAGGAAAAGACTTGAGGAAATTTGTTGATAAATGTATTTGAATATTCAAATGAGGGTTTAATTAGAAAAGGAGCAAATATTAATTATTTATGATTAGCAAATTATTGTGATATTTTTGAGGAAGCAAGTAAACCTAATAATAAAGGTAGGGTAATTGATAAAATGATTGATCATCAATGACTTCAAAGAGTTAATGAAAAATAAAGAAAGGTGAAATGAAGGAATCAAATAAGTTGTAATAGTTAAATTTTATAAATAACACTTAGATATATAAATCGTATACCTATTGTATACCTACCAGCAACACCATTTGGAGAATTAGGATAATTTGTAAATTGTATGGAAGCATTTGGTAAGTTAAATTATTTTGATTGTTAATGGTTAGAGAGAAAGAAGTGGGTAAAAAAGCAAGGAAAACCTATTGAAAATTAAGTTAAAATAAGTTATGGTGGCATTGGAATTGAAGGAAAAATTGTTTAAAGAGTGGGTTTATTATATAAAGAGAGTTAATAAGGAAATAATAGAGTTTTTAGTGGAAATGGATAAATTTAGTGGAAATGTGTAAATTATAGAATATGTATATACATAGTATATATATATATATAATATACACTTTTGGAATGAAGTTGACAATTGGTGGAATTCATATAGTTAGAAAGAGTTATTTAAGAAAAATTGGAGTTTCTATATAGAACTTGATTACTATAAGTAAAATATGAAACATGAGATTGAGAAGATAGAATTCTAGAATGTGAAGTGTGTGTTGAAAAGTTAAAAATTAATATAAGAACAAAGCTAGTCAAATTATTCTAAAATATGTATATTTAATATAAATGACAAGTGAAATTGAAAGAATTATTGATAATAAATAAATCTTATGAAGTTGTGTAGTGTAATTCAAAAAAGAAATTAAATAAACAAATAAGTGCCATGGAAAGTGATTGAACAACAAACAAGAAACTTGGATGTGTGTATATATATATATATATACTTATATTATTTCTAAAAGTAATTTCATTGAGACTTAAATTTAACTTGTGATATATATTATAATTAATTGAAATAAAGACTATTTTATTATATTGTTAAAGTGGAAAGATTAATAACTAGTGAGAAAGAAATATTTTTATTTAAAGTTAATGTTATAATTGTGATATTGTTTGGAATAAGGAAATAAGTGAATTGCTCGATTGTACTTGTGATAAACCTAGCTAACGGATTGAATGGCTAGCCAGATAGTAGACGTTCATAGTGTTAGTAGACACACTCAACCATTAGTGGACACCTTGTGTCATGATTTACAGTGGACATTCATGCCATAGTAGGCCATCTACCATATTTAAAATTTAAAGTGGGCATTTACTTGTTGTTAGTAACCTATTATCTGAGTCTAAGTTTGATACGAAGTATATGAGGGCAAATATATAAAAATATATAAAACTTATTAAAATATATTTAATATATATATAATAAATATTTATACTAAATTGTACTAACAAGTATAATTTATTGTAGTTTAACTAAAAGTTTAATTGTATAGAATATTATAAAAGTGTTAAATTATACAAAAGTATACAAAGTGTCAAACTGAATGAAAGTGCTCATTGCGTTAAGTTTGTAAGTGAAATTTATTGAAAATATGATAAGTGTAATATGAATATTATTATGAGTTATATAATAAATTATAAGTGAGAAATATAATTTATAAATGAAAATATAAACTATAAATAGAAAATATAAATATTACAACTGTAATGTGATTAATTGCAATATTAAATAAATAAATGCAACATTATTATGTTTTATTTAATTAGATTGAATTTGAAATGTGAGAATACAAATTGGATTAAAAATAAAAATATTTTAATAAATATTTGTAATGAGTTTATATTTTAGATTGTATTTGAAACTTTTTAATATTATAATAAGTTTGGTTGCAAGTGTTTGATTTATTGATTTATTTTTAAAATATGAGAGTTGTTACTTTATTATTACAATTACTTACTTTAATATTAAGTAGCAAAATATACGTATACAAATACCACCAAGCCATAAATTTTGCATGTTAGATTTTTCTGACATATATATAAGATGAATCAGAGCAGAGTTGGCAATTGATGATGATGTACTTCGTCAACATTGTGAATAAGGATTGTGTACATTGTATTGTTTATTTGGATAAATTTGATGATTGTATAATTTTTTTAAAAGAATGGAATATTTGTATATGTTTGAGTATGGAGTTATTAGATTTAGTGATTGATTATTAAATCGTATATCATTTTATATATTTATAGTTGCATATTTATGTATATATATTATTTATTTTGGTTTGGGGTCTTTAATGAATTTATTGGAGTTATTAAAGATGAGATTTGTTGAATGCAATTTTAAAGTATTTTTCTGTAGGTTGTGTTAATTGTTGATATTTTTTTATAGTGAAAATTCTGTCAAAATTTTTAGTCTAATTGTTGTAAAGTTTGTATGGAATAAAATATTTAACTATTGTAGAATTGTTTAATATATTGAATAGTATCTTCTGATAGTTCTCTGAAATAATTATTATGGGGTATTATATGGTAAGATTGAGACAACGATATATAGCACAATATTGTGCCAGCGACAACTATCATATTTAAACTCTTCAAATAAATATAATTCAATATCAAATATAATATTCTAAGTTTATTTGAACTCTTCAAGTAAATATCAAAAGAATATTTATTATTATGTAATAAATAATAAATTTAATTTAAATTATTAAAAAATTAGAATACGGACTAAGATTGAGATAATGATATATGGCATAATAATGTATCAGTATCAATCGTTTTACTATGATATATAGATTTTATTCTTTATTTATATTTAATAAAAAAAGTTTCACAACTTTATATACATATTATTTATAAATCTTTTTATATATTGTTATTTATTAATTTAACTTTCTAACATATTACTATTTATTAATCTTCTTATATATTTAATTGAAGAGTGGTACAGAAGTGTCTAAGAATATAAAAGATAGTTTTGTAACAAAATCTAATTTCCTTTTATTTTAATTCTTAGTATTCAAATTAAGAGATTTACTACTTGTGTAACTTTCTAATTTGAATTTTCCATATAATAAGAATAGGACATCTATTTGGAATCTTTAGTATTTAGAAAGTATTATGTCATAGTCCTGAGCAAGAATAGAGAAAAGAAAATGAAGAATAGCAGTAGTAGAAGAAGAGAAAGAATTACCGCAAAGAAATGAAGAAGAAGAAATGAGAGAGAGAGTTAAAGAGTTAGAGACAATGAGAATATCAGAATATTAAGAAGGGAAATTTCATTGCAATTTCATCTGTATTCACATGGTTCAACAATTTATATTTGGTTTTACTCTTAAGAATTTAGCTAACAATTCACAACTAACAATTACAACTCACAATGACTAATTTCAACCAATCAATTTCATCCACCTAAGCAATCATATGCCCACATCAGCTTCAATTCTCCTTTTGTAATTTCTTCCCAGCTTCACGTCCATGACATATTATTATTCAATAAGGTTCTTATTTCCTATTTAGTTTTTATTTGAGTTATTATTTATCAGTAAAATTTGAGAATTTGTCTCTTTTATTTTGTGTTAAGGTGGTAATTTTACTCAATTATATCAACTATGGCATGGATCATTCATAGTGAAGTTTTAATTTCGCTAAGTTGAATTTTACAAGATTTGATATTGCAACAGAATCTAATTACCTTTTTATTTTAATTCTTAGCCTTCAAGTTGAGAGTTTTTTTTTTGCTTTTTTTAATTTTTTTATATAAGAAGAATATAATATCTATCTGAGATCTTTATTATTTAAAAAATATTAGAGGCTCTATGGAAAATATTTTCTATTTTCTATTTCTAGGTTTTTTTTTTCTATTTTCTAATTTTTCAGATTTTCATTTTTTTAACTATTTTCTAAATAAAAAATAAAAAATGAAGTTTATAAGAATTAAAATGGAAATAAACTCCTATATTTTTTAATAGTGCTTTTTCCATCTAGAAAACAACTAAAAATAGTTTTCTAAAAAATAAAATTTAAGTATTAGTTAATAAATATAAAAAATTATTTTATAATTTTTTAAATAGAAAATATTTCTAATTAAACATTAAATTTTATAATTCATGTTTTTTAAAAAAATCTGAAAAATATAATTTTTTTTCTACAGCTAAACAATGCCTTATTATTCAATAAGATTTTTTTTCCCATTTAGTTTTTATGATTACCCTATAAATAAAATTTCTACTATCCATTGCACGTGAGCTTTCCATTGGAGTCAGTGGCGGAACCAGGAGGGCTGAGAAGGGAGGACTGATGGCTGAGAGAGGGGGGCTGAGGGCTGAGGGCTGAGCTGCTGAGGGGGGGCTGAGGCTGAGGGCTGAGCTGCTGAGGCTGAGGTAGCTGAGGCTGAGGCTGAAGATCTTCACGTCCGGCGGCCGGCAGGGGGGGTCGTCAGCCCCCACTCGACCCCACCTGCCTCCGCCCCTGATTGGAGTTATTATTTATCGATAAAATATGAGAATTTGTCTATTTTATCTTGTTCTTTTTTTTTATATGTTTCTAGAAATTTTGAGTGCAGCTATATTTTTGGAGTGGCTTGCTAAGATTATGATTTTAGCCAATTAGATCAATTATCGCATGGACCGTTGATAGCCGTAGTAATTTTATCATATGTCTCATTGTATGAATTTTATCATTGTAATCTCATTGTATAAATGCGGTCCTTTTACAACCCTTTCACTCTCAATATTACAATCATTTCATTTTTTTTCCATTAATGAACTCCTAAATTATGCCACTAATAATACATCTATTAAATCTAAATTTCACATTTAAATCATTCGATCAAATATTAAATATTTTAATCTTTAAATACATTAAAACTCTTTTAATCTATAGGCGCATAAAGGAAGCTCTCATCAATTAGATTAAAAGCACAAATTCAATAAGGGAGGAAGTTGAGATTGCAAGTTAGTTATTTAGAATATTCAACTTCGATCGAATAATTTATTCTTCCCTAGATTGATTTTAGATGATTGTATTCATTTTTTTTTATTGAATTTCATTTTTTTTATTATGTTGTAGTTTACATATTAGTTCGAGTTGTATTTTTTAATGTCAGAATATAATGAATGGGTATGTTCTCCTCCATTCTTGATTATAAATGGTTTAACATTTGATTTATAATAAATCTCAATTTCTATTTTAAAAAAATTCCTGAATTCAATTATATTAAAATTATTTTCTACATTTGAAAATTGCAAATTTATTTGGATTTTGTATTAAATTTATGAAAAAATTTTCTCTGTTTTATTAACAATTGATGAACTAATTGATCTAAATTTGCAAAATTAATAGAATGTCTCTTTCAACTTTCAAGTATGAACCCATGAAGTTATGAACACTAATATATATATAATCTCTTAATTCCGTTGGAGAAAGAAAATAAAATAAAGTGTCAAAAAAATAATTTTTTTTCCTGAAATTGAGGAAAACTGAATAAAAAACAAGGGCCACGTGTCTCCAGCTAAACTGGGTGGGAAGATTGACTGCCAGCTGTTACTAATATTAATAAAAATAAGTAAAATAAAGTAGAGTAAATAATGATGATTATTATGTTGTTAATAATAGAAATTCTAGAGCATTAGCTGTTAAGTATTAGTATTAGATGCTTCAAAATTTCCTCTGCGCTCGTGCTATCCCACCAAAAACGTGGACTCGATCGGTTTAAGAGGACATCACGTGATCTTTCACGTGAGTTCCATGTCTTTTTGTCAGATCACTTCTTCTTCTTCTTCAGCTATGTTTTGCCTTTTCATTTTTTTAATTATTTTTTCTTGTTCAGCGATCAGGTGATTAATCACTGATCAATAATTAGCTGCCCATAATTTTAATACAATTGGTATTTTTTTCAAATTTCTAGAAACATAAAGACCTTTTTTTTCCAGTTTTTTTATATTATAATTATTAGTTATAATAATTATATTCGATGAATTAAATTATACACTTCAAATCATGAAAAAAATTCTAATTTAAATAAACTGAACTTTTAAAAAATTTACAAAACCGGTCCTTTTAATTGGATATTTAATCACAAGTCCGCGATCTAATTACAAATTAATTTGATTGAGATATCTCACTTGATATTGAAATTCTCAATGCGTTGAAATTCTCAATTAGTATATATGAATTGCTAGTGGAACCTGATGATTTAAGAGAATGGATATTATTGCATAATCATATAGATATAAGATATCGAAAATGCATTCTTGCTAGTTCTTGAGGTCGTAACCTCCTTTTGTAATAAAAAAAATGTTTAAAATTTCATTTTTGTTTTACTTTACTATGTTAAAATATTGCTAAAAAAATTGAAATTGTGAGTTGAGGTGAAATTTATTTTATTATTATTCGAAAAAAAAAAAAGGCAAAGGCAAAGAGAATATTCAAAAAGAGCAACAGCAAGGATACGGATGCCATTTGCAAAAGGCACATGGACATCATTGTCACAAAATGACTTTGCATGCACATTTCCTAACTTTTTTTTCCATTGGCATCCAGTTGTTTTGATTGGATTGGACACTCGAATCAGATCTTATTTCCTTCCAAATTGGCCCAATCATAAATAAAAGAGCCAGGGGTACTTCTGTCCGTTCATATACCAAACTAAAGTCCCTGCTACTGCCGCCAATTTTACAAAATACTCCGGACCCACAAAAGTTTAGGTTTGGAGGAATAAAAAATTCAGAAAATCGACTAAAATTTTAATTAATTAATTAAAATTTTAATTTAGTTAATTAATTAATAGTATAATTTAATTAATCTAATTAAAAAGTTAAAATATTTTAATTTTTAGTTTGTTTAATAATTAATTGATTTAGTTTAGTTGATTAATTAATTAATTAAATTATTTTAAAAAATAGTTATTTATTATTTTTGTTTAATTTTTTAATTATATAAATTTTTATTATAAAATAAAGTTATTTTATTTATTTTTATAATAAATTTTATTTAGTTATTTAATTATATTAATTTTTATAAATATAATTTTATTTTAAAATTTAAAAAAATTATTCTAATTAAATTAATTAATTTAGTTCGGTTAATTAATCGAACAGATTAAATTTATATTTCAGTCAATTTAATTAATAATTTTTTTATATTTTAATTTAATTAACTAATTAAATTAAATTAATTAATTAACTGCATCATTTATCATTACTCATAGTATTAAAATGCTCTGATGATATTTAGTTCAATTTAAATAAAAATATTATTTTTATTAAAAATTATTTATTTGTATTTATATTTTTTAATAAATAATAATTTTTCATTGGTTGACTGTTAAAGAGGGACTGTCCTTCTTTGATAGTCCCAATTTTTTTGTTGAGATTGGACCAAAAAAGTACTGCCAGCTCAAGCCATCAGGTAGCTGTTTCTTTTTTGTTTTTTTAATGCTATAGTCGAGCTAAGTACAACCCAATTTTAAAAAAAATCAAACTCTAATCGTTTTAAAATGGTTGAATTTAAATTTAACTCTAGCTAAATTAATATTAATCTAATTTATATATTATATATCTGAAATTTAAATTTAAATTTAAATTTATTAAATTTAATAAATTTATTTTTATTTTAATTATTTATTTATTTTTTTCTCTTTTCAGAATATAAATACTAAAATTAATATCTTTATAAAGTATGAATAATCTAATTATTTTTATATTAATAAAAATAAAATATTTTATTACTATAATATTTATATTCTATTGGAAATTACTAAATTATTGAATTATTTACATAAATTATGTATTATACTAAATAATTAATATATGTTAAGTTGTTATATTTTTATAATATTATTACTTTCACTTGTTATTGAATAAGTATTAATATATTTAATTTAAAAATATAATATATTTAATACATAAAAAAAATTTTAAATGAAAGTTTATTAAGTTAAATTATTATATGATATTAAAATTATTTTTTTATATTATTTAATTTTATTTATCATAAATAATATATAATAATAAATTAGATAAATTAAATTAGATAAAAAATTAATATATTTAAATATATAATTTAATATATAAACTAAATTATGTATATTTTTAATAAATTATAATAAATAAACTAGTTTATGAGTTTAACTTATGATTTTTTTAAATATGTGAGTTAATAAGTCGGGTATTTTTTAATTTAAATTTAGTTTATTTAATAAATGAATAATTCAAATATGAGTTTAAATGAATTTTTATTGAGTTTAAGTTTAACTACCTGTTAAACATGGAAATTTAATTTTTTTATTAATGAAAATTTAATTTATGAATATAAATTAAACATATATGTGTATTTTAAATTTTTTTTAAAAATAATTTTAATTTAGTAGAAAATTGATATTAAAATATATTTGAACTGAAAATAAACAAAATAATTCTTACATAATACTGAAAGGACAGTATTGCCCTAGGATATGAATCAGCAGACATAAAATGTTGGAGGTCCTTTTGGTAAGTTAATGGGTTAGGAAGTTTTTTTCGAAGAAAAGTGATTGGTCAGCAAAGTCATTGACGGCGCTATGGCGGTGAGATCAGATGCCATGTTCTGGAGATTTGATTAAGGCGTTGTTTGAATGAATGGCGTGTCAAGGATGATTTTTGGTTTTTTATTTTAGTTTTTTTTAAAATCAAAATATGTTTGACAATGTCATTAAATTTTAATTTTTTTTATTTGAATAAAAACTATTTCAAACTAAATATTTAATTCATAAAATATAATTTTAATAATTTTAATTTAGAAAATATATTTTATATCAATAAATTTTTTTTATATAAGATATTTTATATTAATAATTTTTTTTTTATAACAAAAATTTTTGATGTTATTCTTTTTAAAATTTTTTAGTTTTTAATAATTAAAATTTTAAACTCTTTTTTTAATAAGACATTTTATATTAATAATTTTTTATAACAAAAATTAGTTTTTGATGTTATTTTTTAAATTTTTATTTTTTAATAATTTAAATTTTAATAATTATAAAATATATTTTTTAAAAAATATAAAATAAAAACTAAAATCAAATTTTAATTTTAAAAAAATAAAAATAAAAAATCTATCATGAAATGAACACACCCTAAAAAGCTTTTTTTTTTTTAAAATTATTTTTCATTTGTAAAAGGAGAGAGAAACTATTTTGGGGAAAATTCAGCCTCTGCGCAGAATCAAATCTCTCTGCAATTACTGCTACATTATAAATCTGTCAATTCTCAGGCTTTATTCAACTATGTTATTATTGGAAGATTTCTTTTTCGCATATATGAAAATATTTTCAATATAACTATGAATTGTGGTGTAACACTTTAACTCATAAAAAATACCTTTTTTTTTTTAATTTTTAGAAAGAAATATCCAAACTTTCTATCATATACATTTCAGTTTATCACATGAGAAAAATTGTTATAACACATCTTAAACAGTTAAATTTGACATAGTTAATAATTTAATTTTTATTATTTTATAACACAGCTTATTACACATCTTAAACTTGTCGTAGTTAATAAATTAATTTTTACTATTTTAAAATGGAAACTTTTAATATTAGAATTAATTTTAATTAATGAGATTTGTTTTATTTTGAGAGGTTAAAGTGTTTTGTAATATAATAATTAACTGATTAAATTTTTTTTTTAATTTAGAGAATGAAATGCCATATAAATTAAAATGTCATGAATTATAATGAAATAAGTACAATGACTAAAGTAAAAAAATATTAATTAACTGTTAACTATATTAAAATATAAGAATGTTATTATGTTAAAATAATTTATCTTATAGCTTTTATCTCCGCTTCAACTATTCGAGCTTGAAAAATATTTAAGAAAAGCATGGTTTTTAATACAATAAACATATATTTTTAAAATTTTTTTTTGTTAATGAAATAAGATGATAGTAAACAAGTGTTTCTTGTGAAATAATTATTTTTAATTCTGAATCAATTTTATATGTTAATTAATTAATTTTTATTATACTGAATTTTTTACAATTTCTAAGTTTTTATTAATACTTTAAATATACAATAATTTATTATGCAAGATAAATATTTTCAAGATTTACAACAAATAATTTTTACGTATGATGAATTGCTTTTCCATAATTTATATTTTATTTCATCTTGTTAATTCATTTTATGTGCAAAATAAGTATGCACTTCGTATTCAATTTACATTAAAAAGTTGATCTAAGAACTAAAACATTATGACTTGTCAATTTTTTTTTAATTATTAAGTAAATTATGATCAATCGAAATATATAAAATGGACATCATAATGTTTATATCATGAAAATATATAAAAAATGCTACATGACAAGCAAGGAGATTGTAATTAATTTGCAAAAAAAAATACAAATTAAGAATAATCCTTATTTATCCCTTTTTTATAGTGGGGTTATAATTGGGAAACAAGATAATTACACCTATTTTGATGTTAAAATTGAAATTATACAATAGTTTTAAAAGTTATTTTAAATATTATCAAAAAATAATAATTTAATTTAATATTTATAAATATATATCATTTTTTTTTATAAATTACATATATAAAAAGGAGGATATTTAAAAAATTTAAACTGAACATTTAAATAGAAATAATATATATTTTTAATTATTATAGTATATATTTGTGCTTATAAATTTACGTCATTAAAATATATAAAATTGAGCTAAATCATTTCTGATATATTTTTAATATTTTCTAATAACTATTTACATCTAAATAAAACATATAAATAACCAAAATTTAAAAAAATTAATTCGGAGCTCGTTGTATTTGCATACAATACAAGTCCATGGTATTTCATTCTAACATCCAACCTATGCGCATTGTAAGGTCTAAAATCGCAAACGTGGCACAACTTGGAACGCTATGCGCATTGCGCACATGTACATGTTCGGTGTGGGGGGGGGACCACTTCTTTCCTCTTCTCTCTCATTTGCCCTTGCCCATCTCTGTGTCAACCTCAGGTTCAGATAAAGGTCAAGTGATCAAATGATAATAATTAATTTAATATAAAAATATTAATTAATTGAAAAAACCATTATTGTATATTTATGATAATAATTCAGTTTTAAATTTTAATATATATTTTATTACATATATCCTGTGTCTGTCTCTGTTGCTTTTGCTATAATACGCAAGTGCTGAGTTTCTTTCTTCTTTGGGCTCTTCAGTCTTCATCCGCAACAAGCTTTTGTCATCATCTAATCTTCTAATTTCTCTTCTTAAAAAGGTAACATTTGCAGCCAACCATTTTTTTTCTTTCTCCATGTAATTCATTCATTTGAGTTTGGAATTTTTGGAATTTTTTTTCTTTTTTTTTGGCAAATTTTAGTGTCAATGGTGATTTGAGCTTGTGGTGATTTGGTGGTTGGTTTTCTTTTGCTAAACTATGGATCTAAATTCGAAGAGGAAGAAGGAATTGCCCGAGTCACCAACTGAGTCAACTCAGTCATCACCATTCCCAGACGAGGTACTTGAACGTGTTCTGGGTTTGTTGAAATCTAGCAAGGATCGGAGCTCCGTTTCTCTGGTATGTAAGGACTGGTACAACGCCGAGAGCTGGTCGCGCACTCATGTTTTTATTGGTAACTGCTACTCTGTTACTCCCCAAATCGTTGCTCGTCGGTTCCCAAAAATTCTGAGCGTTACTCTTAAAGGGAAACCCAGATTCTCGGATTTCAATTTAGTTCCTAGGAATTGGGGTGCTGATATTCAGTCTTGGCTCGTTGTTTTTGCCTCCAAATACCCATTTTTGGAGGAGCTCAGGCTCAAAAGAATGACTATCAATGATGAGAGCTTGGAGTTTTTGGCTCTTAACTTTCCCAACTTCAAAGCTCTTTCGCTTCTAAGCTGTGATGGGTTCAGTACTGATGGGCTTGCTGCCATTGCTACTCATTGCAAGTGAGGAATTTCTCCTATTCATTGCTCATTTCTTTTTTTTTTGGTACAAACATTTCTTATTTCTTTGTTTGCTTAATTTTCAATCTTTGTTTAAAATTGTGTTTTTTTTTTCTTATTATTGCTACTTCTGGCGTTGCATTTGTTGTTTCTGTTATTTGGTTGAGGTCCAAGATCTGTACGTTGTGGGTATTAGACAAAAGTTTTGGTTGACTGTATTATTTTTTAAGATTCTGTTTGTGAAATAAGAGGACTGGTTTCTGCACATAAAGGTGACAATATTAAACGGATAGAAGTGATTCTATTATTCTTTTTTTCTTTGTTTATTTTTTTAATTTTAATTTTATTTAACTTAACTTTGTTTTTCTTGATGTGACGTTTGACTATTAAATAGCATTTTTTTTAGCTGTGTTAAGTAGCATTTGATGGATTATGGCATATATTTGATGTCATTATCGGCTCAAATATCTTTTTTTCTATTTTTTTTTTCACATTATATGGAGAATGTAAATTTCTGGGTCTCAATCTCATTTTATTTTATAATTGGGGTCAATTATTTTCATGCATGTGGGCCAATCATGGATGGTGATAAGGTCTTGTATTTTTCTTTTCGGCCTCCCTTACAGCCACAATTCATGGGTCTTTTAGTTTTCATCTTCATTGAAAATCTTGGAGATCTAAGGACTAGTCTGAAATCAATCCCTACCACAATAAAGCAATTATCTTTCGTGGCTTTTTCCTCTATGGATCAAAACCAATTATTTGATTATTCCATTTACGTTGCCATAGAAGCAGGGGCTTAATGGCATTTCAAGTGGTTTTACTGTTTCATTTTCTGTTTCCTGTGATTTTAAATGGCTTTATTCATCTTTTTTTCTGATGTGACATTTGACCTGTTGGCATTTCACTTTTGTCAACTTGTCATGCACTGCACAAGTACGCACATATATATTGGTGGTTGATTTGTTAAGCAATGACTATGAAAATGTATGAATGATATTCAAGATGCTTTTTCTTTGGTACTGAATATCTTCTAGGCGGTGATAAATATTAGAAATAGTTCTGTCAATATCTGCTTGGATTTTAGATAAATATTAGAATTAAAAAAATTAAGGATAGTGTTCAGAATATCAGCCCAGATTTGTCCTAGTCTACTTACAGATCATGTTTGTTGAACTGTTGAGAACCTTGTTAATGATTCACATACATTTGCAATGTATTATCGTTTCCTTCACATGACTCGAACAGAATTATACAATGCTAAAATAATGGAGATAGAACGATGAGTACTTTACATGTAACTGCTGTTGATTTTCTTTCATAATGTGTCTTCTATAACAAGTTTATAGCTCCACAGTTTATGATTTCAGATATTTTGGGTATTTTTTGACCATGTACTAGTTGTCTCTGTTCCTGGCAAACTTTGATGGCTTGTTCTGGTTTCTTTTATTTGAAGGAACTCATAATTCTTGTTTGGTTTCAGGAGTTTGACTGAGCTTGACATACAGGAGAATGGCATTTATGATAAGAGTGGCAGCTGGCTGAGCTTCTTTCCTGAAAGTTTCTCATCGCTGGAAATACTAAACTTTGCCAACCTGAATGGTGATGTTAATTTTGATGCACTTGAGAGACTTGTAAGTAGGTGCAAATCATTAAAGGTTCTGAAAGTGAACAAAAATATTTCCTTGGAACAACTGCAAAGGCTGGTTGTTTGCGCTCCACAATTAACAGAGCTTGGTACTGGCTCTTTCTCACAAGAGCTCACTGGCAGCCAATTCAGAGATCTTGAAAATACATTCAACCATTGTAAGAACGTATGTACTCTTTCTGGTTTATGGGAAGCAATGGCACCATATTTACCAGTTCTTTACCCTGCTTGTAACAACTTGACTTTCCTAAATTTGAGCTACGCTGCTTTGCAAAGTCTTGAACTTGCAAATATTCTCAGTCACTGCCCACAACTTCGTTGTCTATGGGTAAGAAGCTGGTTATGCGTTTCCCTTTCATTTCTATTTCTAGACGATGATTCCATTATTCTCTTTGGCTTTGTCATGGTGTCAGATGATGATACCATGGCCATGTTTTTGTCCTACCTTGTACTGCTAGCATTTGTTGTCCCAGTACCAATAATTTTGTTTTTTGTTGACAATCTACTCTAGAGGAGATAAATATATTTATTTGGTGCTCATTTTGTTTCAAATATGTCAAGTGCTTGAAAGCTTCTGATTTTCTGGATTTTTTCTTTGTTTATTGTGCTGAACCTCTTTATGCATCATCCTGACTTATGCTTTATACATATAGTACGCATATTTGATATAATATGCAAATGGATATTGCCTCAATTTTTGGATCTGGATATGTATTGATGTTGTAACTTCTAAGTACATGGAAACATATAAGAGCTTAAGATATTCAACGAAATAAGAACTGTGCAGATCAGTTACCCCGTCAGTCTTCTTAGCTGCATTGGGAACCCTTTAAACAAACAATAAATTTCAAGCACAGGTTGATCATGAAGGGAAAATGTAAAGTCTTAAATAATATCAGTTCTCAGAGGTTTAATTGTTCTGTTGTTGCAGGTCCTGGACACTGTAGAGGATAAAGGGCTGGAGGCTGTTGGATCAAATTGTCCTTTGTTGGAGGAACTCCGTGTCTTCCCTGCGGATCCCTTTGATGAGGAAATTATCCGTGGAGTAACTGAAGCTGGACTTGTGGCTGTGTCTTATGGTTGTCAGAAACTGCACTATGTTCTCTACTTTTGCCGGCAGATGACTAATGCTGCAGTAGCAACAATTGTGCAGAACTGTCCAAACTTCACTCACTTCCGTCTCTGCATAATGAATCCAGGTCAACCAGATTACACAACAAATGAACCAATGGATGAGGCTTTTGGCGCAGTCGTGAAGACTTGCACTAATCTTCAGAGACTTTCAGTTTCTGGTCTTCTGACTGACCTGGCATTTGTATATATTGGGAGATATGCCAAAAATTTGGAAACTCTTTCTGTAGCCTTTGCTGGTAGCAGCGATTGGGGGATGCAATGTGTGTTGGGAGGCTGTCCAAAGTTGAGGAAACTTGAGATAAGGGATTGCCCATTTGGAAATAAAGCTCTCCTTTCAGGTTTGGAGAAGTATGAATCTATGAGGTCACTTTGGATGTCATCCTGCAATGTGACAATGGATGGCTGTCTTCTATTGGCAAGGGGGATGCCAAGATTGAATGTGGAGGTAATGAAGGAAGATGGAAGTGATGACAGTCAGGCTGATAAAGTTTATGTTTACCGTTCTGTTGCCGGACCAAGAAGAGATGCCCCTCCTTCTGTCCTCACTATTTCATGTTTATAATGTAGGTAATCTCTCTGTCTCTCTTGCACACATACAGAAACGCTTAGTTATACTTATACCAAAAGCATGCACATTGTGCAACTGCATTTTTACATATGCAGTGACAATGACCCAGAACCTGGCAGGAATTTCACAGCATGTGTTGCCTACTGCTGTCTTTCCATTTATGAGAAGGGACATGGGTTCAATATGGGAGGGGATGGTCTGCTTGTGTTATCACAAAAAGTGACCTGCCTTTTCTGATGGCTGTTTGAGTGAAATTATTCTGCTGGCAACTATTAGTATCAACATATAAAATGACTATAGTATAAGTTTGTATATATTAGGAAGCACTTTAACTAGACTGAAGTGTGTGCTTTGGGCATGTAGTTATACCCAGCAGCAACTGAAGTTACTTCTCCCCATGGAAGTTATGTACCCTTCAAACTTTATTGCAAGTTTCCTTTTCAAGAGGCTGATTTGCATTAGTGTTCTTGCTGTGTGCATTTACCGTGTTATATTTCTTTATTATGACAAATTGACAATTATGTTTACATTCTCTTACCTCATAGGGTCTCCTGAAGGCATTTTACCAAAATTCATACTTGTGATATGATTTTAGAAAGAAGATAAAGAAGGGTCAGAAAAACTTGAATCCATTCTTTTATTGTTTATTTTCTCCATGCCGTGATCGGTGGAATATGGAAGTGAAAAAGATGCAATAAAGACAAAGCTTATTCATCAACAGTCTTCTCATCTACTTGGTTTACAGCAACCCTGAATAGCAGAATTGCAAGACTGCCAATGTGGAAGTAGATGAAACAACCATGGTAATGGGTGACAAAGGAACCAAAATCCGTACCCACTATGCATTGCCAGGTCCATGCAGCCTGTCAAAATCCTGCAATAACAAGGGATGCACATATTTGCTTTCCTCAATAATTCGGTCCCAATATTGAATTAGTATTGGTCAAATATCCAATTGGCTTAGGAGATCACCTTTTTTATAAAGTGGGCGATGTCAGTTGACTCGGTGACATCAAAAATATCAAGGGCATTTGCAGCTACATGGAGCGCATCCTGCTGCATGGCCTGAAGCATGTCAGTCTCACCAACAACAGCTTTGCCTTCTAACATGGCTGAGGCAAGCTTTGTTATTGAGGATGATGGAAGAGATTGAAAAAGAGAAAGAAAAGAAGTGGATATTGAAGGCAAGGTTTGTGGTGGGATTATATAGACCTGAATGAAGTAATGGGTGCTGCTGGGGCTAGTCCTTCAAGGTGGGGTGCGGTGTCTCATCAACTGGTGGAATGGAATAAAGCCAGGTGTTTGGAATATTTTGTTTACGGTTGATAGAATCCATATATTTGGATGCACAAAATGCATATGCAAGTGCAGTGAACAAAAGACCGATTATGCTCAAGGGCTTGTTGGATGATCAATGGAAAAAAGAAGAAATAATTGTTTTGGCAGGGTCCACGTTATCTTGGAGATGTGGTATCTTTGTGGCTGAAGGGCTATAATTTTTCTGGTGAATGTTCTAAGGTTGATGACTGATTATTATTTTTTGCTTATGATTCAGCATCATTTTTTTCTTTTGTTTTTTATTTAATTGCAAAGACCTTTGAATTGTTTTATTTCTTGCTGGGTCTTTTCATTTGCAGCAATCGACAATGACGCTCTTCCTAAGAATTTGGAGAATTCAACTTACATCTCTCACTATTCAATTGCCTTTTTATTTTTCATTTAAAACCTTTTCTTGCCCTTCCAGAAAAATGTATGTTGAATTTGGGACCTAAAAGTGGATGAATATGGTTTATATTGGCTTAACAGTCCGCACAAGAAGAGGCTTTTATGGTCACAGGATTGATAAGAGTCACAAGCTTGTATGTAGGGATAAGCAAAATTATCCGAATCCGATTCGTAATTCGATCGATCATATTTGTTTAAATTGATTGAATTAGTTTTGAACTTAATAAAAATTGATCGAATTAACTTATAATAGTCGATTTTTAAAAATAGTTTTTTTTTATTAATTAATAGTGATCATGTTGATCGATCACGAAGATAGATTTTTTCTATTAATTAATAGTGATCAAGTTACCGAAATTGTTTAAATCTAGTAAACTCGGCCATTGCACATCCCTTAGTACGATATGTTCTGAACCTAGCAGCCGTTGCCATTTTAAAACTAGCAGCAGACCACTCTGGTTTCACTTTCACATGTTTCCGTAGGTTTTGAGAAAGAAAAATCATCACCATTAATTTGTTGCTTCCAATCACGAGTCATCCTTTCAATTCTTCCCCTAGTTGATAAATAATTATTATAGGGGAACTTATATTGTGTGTGTGTGTGTGTGTATATATATTAAAATATTTTATAATTTTTTAGAAAATTTCATTTCTATATCTTCATATATCAATATTATTATTTTTATTTATATATTATATATTATGTATTTACGTATTATATGTATATTAACTGTTTACAAATTAAAAATGAATAGTTTGAAATTAAAAGTTTAGGTTTTGAATAAATTTAAAAAGAATTCATTAATTCCTCAATTCAGATTTCGCTAAACCATTCTGCTTTTTATTATTCTGTTAATTTTACATCTTTTTATTAAATTTTGTATGGGATAAAAAAACAATTAATACATTTTCTTTGCTTTCTCACAAGTCGCAAAATTCACAAAAACTGAATTCTCATCAACCAAAATCTAAAAATGAGTTTAACTAAGTTAAATAAAACTTTATAAAATTAAAAGTTTTAAGTGAAAAATTGGAGATAAAAAGAATGAAAGGAAACCACAAACCGAATAATCAAAGTTCTCTTCCCCTGAGAAAAGAATAAATGTCTGCAAAGATTTTACTGAAGGTTTTACCTGAATAATGATAAATATTCATAAAGAGTATCACATTGCAACAATGACCCAATTTAATGATGGTTTTTGTAGATGAAGTTGATAGTTTCGTGGGCCTTTGTCCATGAACGCTCCTAATACTCTGATTTTTACTATGAGCGCTTGAGCACCAAAAATCAGAAAAATAAAATTATTAGGTATCGGAATTCTTCTTAACAAATCATTTTCAATAACAAAGCAACATTTCTATATATACCCGAAAATCCCAAAGTGCGTAGATTCTTGACAGAAGAGGGGATCTGAAAAAGGAATTGTTGTTGTTGTACTGCAAATTGAGAAATAGAGTAAACTAGACTACGTGGTTTTATGAAAAGATGCAAATTTAAACTAAAAATACGTACAATCTGGTACTAATTAGAAATAGTTAGATATGTGTATATACAGGCAAAGGAAGAAGGGAACATAGAGAAGAAGAAGAGTGTTGATTAAATTCGTGTAGAAGATGAACACAAAAATACTCATCCCTTTTGAAGCAGCAGCTTTGAATATCGTGTTTAATCCAACACCAACAACTATTGTTCCAAAATGATGACAGGTAGACCTCAAAAGCTCTATGACTCGTGTTTGGATATTAAAGGTCTGTTCGTCTACCTGCAAAATAAGAAGATATTGAGCTCTAGTGAAAAAATTTAGATGCCTAAATTAATTATGTCTATTTATGGATAAGAGAGCAAGAGAGTAAAAAAATTATCCATATTATAGTTGGCTGTCTTGGATATTTTAGGGGCTACGAGCAGAAATTAAGATATGGGCTCCTAAAAAACAGTGTCGGAGCGAAAATTTTGAATTTGAGGGACCGTCTAAAAATAAATATTTAGAACTTAAGGGCCTAAAAATAACAATGTAAAATAATAATTTTTATATAAATTAAATAGTAAAATATAATAATTTTTATATAATAATTTTTATATAAATTTTTAAAAGTATTTATATAAATTAAATGCTAAAAATAACAAATCTTCTAATTTTTTGAAAATGTCACCAAGTCCTCTGCACAAGAATGGTCCAATTCTTTGTTCTTGAAAAGGGGCCCTGAGCAATCGCTCAGGGTGCTCCCCCTCATGGCCGGGCCTGAGTATAGGAGAATATCTGAATGTAGCATCGAATCTTGTGCAGGTATCAATGATGCATAACACTTGTGTCAAAAATATATCTCTTGGACACAAGGAGCTCGATTAGCCTCAAGAGTTTGGTGCCAAGGCCTATAATCTTTTTATAGTTCGGTCTTTACTTTGGCGGGCAACCAGACATGGCCTATGAGCTTGGTCAGTGGTAAAATCAGATGGGGTTGTATGGAGTCGCATGATCTCCCTGGCTGGTCGACTGAAAATAAATGGGAGGGGAGTGGGTATAATAAAAAGTGAGATCGTGTGGGGTCGCACGACCTCCCTAGCTGGCCGACTGAAAATAAATGAGAGGAGAGTGGGTATAATAAAAATTAGAAAAGATTTGAACCGTCGTTATCTCTTGCCATCAATTACTCCAGAGCCCTCTTCCTGTAATGGCAATAAAAATTTTATCCTTTTTTAGTCGGCCGTTAGTTCCGCCACTTAGCCTGATAATTAGTTAGAGGATAGTATCACAAAACATGGCTATAAGTGGCAAGACCTGCTGGAAAGCAAAAATCTGGGTTGAGACCAATGAGGACTGAGGCTCGATGACGGCAAAATGGTACAACGATCAGTATCGTTTTTTGCTGGGTGTGAGAAATGGCAGTGGAGGCTTGCAGCTACCATCTCTTTAATACTTGGAACTATTTTCTTTATATTATTTTTGAAGAATTTTTTTATCATTATTTATTATTACAAGGCTTTTTATTTTTTTTTCAATAATCAAAAATTGAAATTTGTAGGAATTTTTCTTTCTTCTATGGTTTGAGATTGGAGATGGCGGAGACGAAGGAATATGAAGAGGGCATTTTAGGCATTAAAATAATATTTTAATTTTTTGATGAAAAAAGGAAAAGAAAAATGAAAGAATTATAGTGTGCATTGAAAATTGAAAATTTAATTAATTTAATTTTTTAAAAAATAAAATTATTTTACTAACTAAGTTAAATTTGAGAATTAAATTGTAAATTTATCTATTTATAGCCATGAAAGGTATCACTCATGCTAAAGTTGAGTAAGATATAATAAAGTAGGGTAAAGTAAAATAGGGTAAAGTAAAATAAAGTAGAATTTTTATTTTTTATATTTAAAAATACATTAAGATTAAATAAAGTAAAATAAATGGTTTGTACACTTAGGTGGTATTTGGATTAAGATAGGAATCAGAACGAAAATAAGTTATTCTCATTCTTGTTGTTTGGTTGGGTAGGAAAAAAATCAATCATTTCCTACTAATCTCGGTTAATCAATTTTAATTTTTAATTGGAAACAAAAATTAAAAAGAGACTTCTCTCTACGAAAAATAAATAAAATACAAAATTAAATCGATTTTCTTCATCAATCTCCAAAAATTAGTATGTAGCTCTTAATTTTATACTAGCATTAAAAGCCGCAAGATGAACAAGGCAATGTTAAAGAAAACTAATAATATCAAAATAAAAACTATATATTCATACTTTTTCTATGAATTTTTTAAAAATAATGAAAATATAACATGTTTTGAAATATAACATTCATAAATATAAATAATTATTATTTTTATATGAATAAAACAAAGAAACCTAAATTTAAAATTAATAGCTCATAAAAGATTAAGATTAATTCAAAGTTTCAAAGCATGCTAATTATTACAAACAAAATACTTATCTATAATGATTGAATTTATTTTGTTAGTTAAGGACTAAAATAATATACACAAAAGTTACAGAATTTAGTTAATATCTATCTACCTAAAATTCCATTTAAACTATAGAATTTAGTTAATAAGTATATATATAATTCTTATTTTATAACACCACTACCTGCTCATTTTATAGAAGAAAAATGAGAATAGCCTATTAATTCTTTGAATTAATTCAAACTAATACAACAAAGGAGATTCAATTTATAAGTGCATCTAAAACACAATTAAATACAAATCACATTTGCAATCCAATTGAATATATAATTCTAAATAGGATATCTTGGAATTTGTGAGCATGTATTAAGTTGCATAATAACTACAATAGGCTATTCAATAACTCCATCCAAATGAGCCGAAATTTGATTTATAAATTCCCCTCTCCCCCCTTCCCTATATAAGCTACTTGGAGAAGTTGAAGGTGAACTTTTATAAAATGAAAATGAACAAGCTGAATATCCAAATATTAGGGATAATAATAAAGAAATTAGGAAAGAAAAATTTATTAGGAATTCTATAGTTGCTTATATGGTGGCCAGTTATATTTATTAGCCCATGGGCCCAAGATTGCAACCCAAATAAAATAGCTATAAAAAGGAAAAAGGATTGTCAGAGAAAAAAAAAGGATTTTGTGAGTTTTTATTGATTTTCTCATCTCTTTAGTTCTCTTTTCTTTGTTGTTGAATTCTATCAAGATTAAATTAGTTTTTTTTTGGTGAGGGCAAGAATATTTTAAATAATTATTTTTCTAATTTCAATCTATAATCAATGAGAGTTATAGAAAATTTTGGCTAGAAAAATAATTTAGGTATTTTTTAATTTGAAGATCTCAAGTTTGATTAAACTTAAGAGAGATTATACCAATTTTTTTAATAGTTAATTTTATTTCAGAATTTGGTCCGTGGTTTTTCTCTCTACATTAGAGGATTTTTCACGTTAAATTTTATATTTTATATTTTGCTATTATGGTTAATTATTCCCTACTTATAATGGAATATTTTTGAGTGAGTTTGACTTAGTTAATTCATATAGTTACTGTGTGAGATATTGTGTGATATTATGTTTGTGTTGTTATTTTGTACTTGAATTATTGTATATTTTGGATTGAGATGCATTTAATTTTAAATATTTTACTTATGTAAAACTTTATCTTTGACAGAAAAATAATCATGTTAGTATTTTATTTTGTAAAATTAATAATAATAATAATAATATGTTAATAAAATGCCCAAAAAGACTCAAACTTTAGACGAACAAAGCAAGTATATGATAAAATGCAATGGATGATACTTTAGTTTATGCATACCTGAACTAACATAATATTGGGAATAGAGTTGGTGGGACTTTTACAACACATGCATTAAATTGTATTTTGAAGGAGTTGAAAGAAAAATATTTAGATAAACCAATAGACAAAGAACAAATCCACAATTGCATGAAGAACATTAAAAGGCAATTTACTAAATGGTATAATATATTCCAAATTGGATTGAATGGTTTTTCATGGATACTAGAGACAAAATTGTTTGAAGCCGTAGTGGAGGTTTGAGAATTACTAATTCAGGTAATATACATGGTTGAAACATATGATGTATTGTTCATTAATATTTGATTTATTGTTTAAAATTTGTTTTATTTTTTATAGACCAATCCTGCAACTATTGTATTGAATAATAAACGAATCAAAATTATAATAAGTTACTTGAGTCATAGGAAAAAGACAGTAATTACTGAAAAAAGCAATGATGTTTCAACAAATATGAGAAGAAAAATTGCTCATACTATTAAGAAAAAAACAGATAATCCAACTTTAATTTCCATCCATGATATTGATCAAAGCGGTCCAAATAGATCTCAATGGATTATGCACTAAATATCCTAAAAGATGGGTCTAATTGTATTGCTAAAGCAATAAGCGATATCTCAACTAAACTGCTTACCTATAACAAAAAGTGAGTTTTGAGAAATAGAATCGAGCTTAGGTCTAAAAACTTATGTGAAAACAAAAGCTTATATATGGCCCTTCTCCCAAATTGTAAAATATTAACCTATTTCATAAATATACCGCACCAACGACTCAAAGCATTTTTAACTAGGATGATATCTGGTGGTAATTCAATGCAATATTAATTTCATTAATTATCATGAATATTAATATATTTGAAACTATTATATATTATGCATTGTATGAATTTCATGGTGGACTATTAAAATGACACTATTTTATGTTTTAGAGTATGCTTTAGAGACATGTATTTGATATTTGGTAATGATAGCACTTGATAAATTTATCATATATTGTATAGAAACCATTGCATGGATTAATAGATTAGTGTAACTAGTACATTAAAAGATATAATTAGTATATTAATAAAACTTTTTTGTGTAACTAATTAGAGCAAAATATTTTCATAAATATTTGATTACATTATGGTAATCAAAAATTGAAATTAATATGTTCTTCTGATAAAACTAATGTAGTATGAGCTATCATTGGAATTGGATAGATTGACGGAGAGACAAAATCTTATCAAAGGCATAAGATTTTAATATTTAAAGTGTCATTTTTTTTTGCTAACGGGAATTCTTTGGCGGAGCCCGATCACTCCTTTAGTGCGGAATCTGACCACCAAGATAAATTTCAAGGGAGTTAGTCCAACAACCCACCGTCAGGGCCTTTCATTTCAATACGGACTTATAGAAAGGCTTCACACCTAGACACCAGCGCTTTTACACTTACGAGAGTTGGTTGACACACTTTCATGAATCGAACTAGATACCTCTCTGATGTTAACCAAGTGTTTTTGTTAATTCTTCTACACGTGGTGGGTTTTAAAGTCCATTTCATTTAAATTGTTATTTTTGTTTGAGTGAAATGGCAACATTTTAAAATTAAGTTTCTGATTCAATAATTTTTCACTAAATTCGAAATTCAATCTAAATATTATAGATATTTTTATTTTAAATTCGAAATTCTGTCCAATCTTATTCAAATTGATTGGACTGAGCCGAGTTTAGGATTTGATGAACACTCCTAATGCTTATTGAAAATTTGCAAAAGAAAGTTAATTACTGACCAAAACTTACATGGTAGTTTCCAATTTATGCATGATTTTCCCTAAAGATTTTCCTCATAGTATTACAAGCTAAGTTTTGGTAAGCTGTCTTATTCAAGTAAAAAATTAATAACAATAAATAACCATATATGATATAGGCAAGGAGTACAAAGACACATGTCTATACTTGATGTTATGAGGACACATCATTTTCTTTTGTAATGTAATGAAGTTGTGAAATCTAAGCTACTCTCCCTTCAACTTTATCCTCATCATTAGTCCAACACAGTGAAAGTCAGATTGAACTATAATTTTCACCATCATGTAACAGATTTTGGAGCATGCCAGAACGATATTAGCTCTCGTTATTAATTTTTTTTTTTTGGAAAAGATACAAGAAAGAACTGAATTATTTCGAGTATTTCAGATTGGATCCTAAAATTTTTTTTTATCTCAATTATAATCTTTAACTATTAAAACGGTTCAAATTGGACTATCACATAATGACAGTGAAAAAATTTATTAAATTTAGGTGATGTGACTTCGTGAGACGAGACCCATGAGCTTACTATAAAAGAATTAAAATTGAGGAAAATATATTAGGTATAGGCATTTTTTCATTTTTATTTCTATGTAGATGCAATTTTTCATATTTGTTTCAAAGTTACGGATTTTGATTTTTTTTTCTTTTTATGTTAAAAATCATTTTTTTTTTTTGCTTTTTTATTTCTATCTTTTAATAATTTATTTTATTTATATTTTTTTAGTCATAAATATTTTTTATTTTCATATTCTTAATATACACACAAAACACAATATATACAATATACACATAAAATAAATAATAACATATATACATATATTTCAAATATACACATATTATATACATAATATTTACACAAGTTATTTATTTTTTTAACTTTATTTTTTAAAATCTTATATGCACATAATATATAAATAATATAAACTCAACATACACAATAAATACATGATATAAATATAATTTCTACACTACATTTACAATATCTACAATATCGATATAACATATATACAATATACATGCAACATTTACATTATAAAATTAACTTTATTTTTTAATTTTTTTATATTTATAATACGTAAAATTTATTTTAAAATAAATTTAATAATTTTTATTAATAAATCTTTATATATTTTTACTTCTTAAAATTTTTTTGAGAGTTATTTATAATTAAAATTAAAATTTTCCTTTTATAAAAATTAATACATTTTATTAGTTGAAAATATATTTTAAAATATTAATTTTTATTATTTAATAGAATATATTTATTTAATAGTAAATTTTGAGTAAATTTTGAAAAAAAAATTTATAGTAAAATATTATTGAAATGAGAGAATATGTATTTTTTTAAAAAAAAAAACTTGGTTAAAATGAGGATTGAGGTATTTTTGAAATTTTGAGCCAAGTTATTGTAAAAATATAAATACTTTTTTTTGTGTAGTATTTTTGAAGAGAGATTTATTTTTATAGGTAGTTTTGTAAATATCCCATTAAAATTTAATTTATTCCCATAAAAATAATTATTGATGTTTCTTAAAAATATCTTATTATAATTAAATTAATATATTATCATTATACAAAAAATCTTACTATAATTTAATTTATTTTTCTTCTTATTATTTTAAATTAAAATTTTTAAGATATTCATCATCATTTATATAATTATATTATTTAAATATATAATTATCCCAAAAACTATATTCACTTTTAATTTTAATCTTATACTTTATTTTATTTTTTATTTTTAAATAATCATCATTTAATAATAACATTATAATTTCTATACATAATTATTTTTGGATCCTTATAAGTATAATGTATTAATTTATTATCTACTGATATATTTTATCTATAAAAATAAAAATACATCTATCTAACTTTTTATTATATACTGACACATCCACTGAAAATTTTAAAAAATTGGATCCCACGAAACTATGTCAACTAAATTTAATGGATTTCTTCACTACCTTATATGTGAGAGTCTAATTTGGACTGTTTTTAATAGTTAAAGATTATAATTGAGATAAAAAAAAAATAGGGTCCAATGTGAGATACCCCAAATAGTTTAGGATCTTTTTTGTATATTTTTTCTTAATTTTTTTAATCTTAAATGCGAATAAACTATTTATATTTAAATTCTTAACTTTTTATATAACGAGGTAAATACTAAATAACTGAATTACTAGTTTAATAATAAAAGATAAATCATTATTGAAAGAATAAAAATTTGATTTTAATATTTGAACTTGCAAAAACAGTATTTCAATTAGCTTCAGCCAATTTCCTAAGCAAAAACTTTAAGCCTCTTTAAGAAGATAATTATAGGATTAAGCACGTGTGAATGTATTATTTAACTGTGTTTTTTTAAAAGCATTAATTTAAAGCAATTGATGATTCATTTGGCAGCTACTGTATCATTAGATTGCTTGTACAATACAAAAAACCACTAAACTTTACAGATATGGCTCCACATTATTAAGAAAATGGTTTCACAATCTTTTGGTCAAATTGATTGCCTTCAAATACCAGATTAGACTAAATCATTTTTTTGTGAATGTCATTATCAATAAAAGTAGCTTCCTTAATTAAGTACATAATCAAGGGTCAAAACTAGCAGATTCTCAAATCTAATTTGATATTTATATATAGAATTTAGCTTAATCTACATTCTTATTTATATATATATATATGTATATAATTTATAGGTGAGCAAGAAGCTTAAGCAATGGTCATGCATTTAAATCTTCAATTAAGGGAGAGTAAAAAGCGGAAATTTTCTCTAAATAATCCTATTTAATTGTGGAAATTTTAAAGATTGAGAAATATATTGTTGAATATATAATTGGAGTGATTGTGAACACATATAATATTAAAAAGAAAATTGGGACACCAAATCTTGATATCCACATCAAGCAATCTCTTTTCTTATAAAACTTTATAAAAAGTTTTAATGTGGTTATTATTATTGGGTCTTTTATTTTTCTCAATTATAAATGGGCATGAAAATTTTGCTGTATGTACCTTTCTCTTCAAAGCCAAGGTATATATATATATATATATATATATATGGAAAATGCCATGTGCAGTACCGCTATATATAAAGAGAAGAAGGCAACAGATTTTTCCTGATGGAGTCACTCAGCCCTGCCCTACGAAAAGAAAGTTCATTGTTGAAGACAACCAGCAAAATATTAAAATTAAAAATTAAAAATACACACATGTTTAATTTTTTTTCAGTTATTTTTTTACACATTAACAAAACTAAAAAACATTAGGAAAAGTTAAAATTAATATCCTTCCAAAAGAAATAAAATCAGCTCATTTCATTTGTGAGAAAAAGTTTTAATAAAATATAAGGGTCCGTGACAAGCAGAATAATGGATTAAATTTGTCATGAAATGAGGTAAGTTGGTACAAGATTAGACATCTAATAATGCCATGGCTCTTTCATTTCTTTATTTCTTATTTTTCATTTGTTATTTTCTATGATTTTATTTTTCTAAGATTTTTTTTTAAATTTATTGTTTTATATATATTATATGAACAACAACTACCAAAAATTCCGTTAAAGGTTATATTCCTCAAGTTAATTTAAAAATGATCAACATCCTTTATAGCTTTTTTTTTACTTATTTTGCAATATTAATTGTTTTGACATGAGCATCTTTTGGCTTATTTAATTTGTTCATCTTCTCTCACTATTCACTACCTCACTCAATACAGCGACCTTGAGAAAAGGCAATTAAAGGCAATTACCAAACACCCAAGTGTTAATTAAGTGTTTTTTTTTTTAATTTAATAAAATTAATGAGTTGGTAAAAAGATTTCTTCAAATATAAAAAATAACAAATAAGTCTAATTAAAGGGAGTATTAAATTTTTCATCTCATATGATGATTATACATTGTTAAAAATATTAATTAACAGTATTTCATAAACATACATGATTAAATACAATTTGGTTAAATTATTTAAAACTAAGGAATAATAAATAATGCATCATTTATTCGATCTCAAAATTCAAATATTATATAAAAGTACGAAAAAAATTGATTCACTAATTAAACAAATTTTACAATACTATGTATCACTATAAAAAATTAATTTCAATGGTGTTTTTAATTAAATCTCGTACTTAATTTCTGAACGCAATATATTTATATGTTTTGATTATTATGGTTATTTTTGTATTTTTCTGATTTTTAGTTAAAATAATAATAAAGAAAAGCTATATAGCAAAATATTTTACAAATTGAAAATATTTAAAAGGTAATGAAATATTAGAATTCAGCAATAATAAAAACTACTGAATGAAGTAGTAGAAATTGTTATATAAAGATTCTTAAAATATTTTTATACATATCTTGAATAAATCTAGCTAGTGAGAGTCAAAAATTATTTTTAAAGTACTTTACATATATGTATATACAGCATTTATTATAATATAAGACTAGAATTGGATGTGCTTTAAATGAGGGGGGAAAAAAGAAAGAAAGACAAAGAAAAGAAAGAAAAACTCTATATAAGAAATTGGGGACTGGGGTTACATTGTTAAGCAAAGGCAGTGGCAGTGGCAAAACCAACTGCGGTGTGAAGGTTTTCATATATCTCTCCCACTTGCTAATTGGTAATTGAAAAGGAGACTCACTGCCATCCAATCCAATCTAACAATGCCCTTCGCATGGCGGGGTGCTTTCTGTCTGTCATCTCTAAAATTGAAACCTTTACTTATTTTTTTTTTCTTCTTCTTTTCACCTAATCTCTATACACACTCTTCCTCTTAATATTAGGGGTGGTCCATCTCCCCCACCCCCTTTTGTATTTTCTTTTAATCTCTCCTCTTTTCTTCTTTCTTCTTCCTTTTTTTTAGCAATTCAGTGCCTGGAATTAGTAGTTTTCCTAATCTTCTCAATTTATAAACACCCTGAAACTTGCATTCTAAATATATGACCAAAATTTTAAACTATTTGATTACATTCTTATGTTCAATCTTAATTATGTTTAAAATAACATTATTTTAAATTATTTAATCTTAATAAGCTACAATTACCTCATTCTTAGCATTTTAATTAAAAAAACCACCACATAATATAGTAATTGGATAAGAACATTAACATTATAACAATTTTATCATTATATACTAATCAATATTATATAAATGCACATTTTCTTTTATTGATGTGGAAGGCTAAAATAGCTATCCAAATTTCAAACACAGATATAATCATAATTTAAATCTTATTAAGTTAGTTCATACACCTGATTTAGTCGTTCAAATGGTTAAGATAAGAGTTTTTTTAGTTGAGATAGAGTTGAGACTTTCCACTTTTGACAACTAAGATATAGGTTTGGAAACCGAAAAATATTAAATTTGGTTCCTTTGCAGATTATATTTTAATTTTTAATTTTCTTTTGTAACCATAACTCAACCATAAATAATAAATAATATTTCTTGAAAAGAAAAAACCCTTGATACCATAAAGGGTAAATGTGTAATTGCAGAATTATACCCGATTCAGTTGTTGCTGTCCTGCAAGCTAGAAGATGAGCGCAGATAACAGACAGATAAGCAGAGCGGCTATAATTCCTCTTCTTCTTCTCTTTCTGGATGGAAAATTATCTCCTAGATTCTGCATTTGGTAGATATAATATGGGTTTGTTTTAAAATCATTAGTAAAATTACTCCCCAAAAATTAAAATGAGACAGGAAAATCCAAGACAAGAACAGAGCTCCTTGGAATCTTCATCAACTTCTAGTCTCAGCCAAGCTATTGAGGCTTTATCTTCTTTAATCTCCTTCTCTCATGGTATTAGAGTTTTCGCAGTGAAATGGCAAATGTTAAGAAACAAATTAGAAGAGCTACACTCTGCGCTAATTGCTATCGAGAACTGCGATTCCAATCAAAACCCAATACTTTCAGGCCTCATGTCTGCTATGATAGTCGCTACTAACAACTGCTACGATCTTGCTCGACGATGTGTGGATCTTTCATACAGTGGGAAGCTTTTGATGCAGAGTGATTTGGATGTGATGGCCGCAAAATTTGATCGCCTTGTCAATAATCTATCTGGGGTTTGTACTGCTCGGATTTTGACTCAGGGGTTTGCCATTGTTGTTTCTAAGCCTGCGCTTAACGCTTGTAAAGATGATATGAGGTTTTATGTGAGGGATCTGTTGACAAGAATGAAGATTGGAGATACTGAAATGAAGAGGCAAGCTTTGGTCAATTTACATGAGGTTATTGTAGAAGATGAGAGTTATGTCAAGGTGATTCTTGATGTTGGTGACATTTTGCATATATTGGCTAATCTTCTTGATTCCTCTGAAATTGGAATTCAAGAACTGAGTGCCAAAGTGGTTTCAGTAATTTCTGGGTTTAATTCTTGCAAGTCTGTATTGATTGGATCTGGGGTTATTGGACCTTTGGTTCGAGTCTTGGAAAGTGGTAGTGAATCGGGAAAAGGGGCTGCTGCTAGAGGTTTACAGAAATTGACTGAAAATTCTGATAATGCTTGGTCTGTTTCTGCTCATGGTGGTGTCACAGCTCTATTAAAACTATGTTCTTTTGGTGATTCTAGAGCAGAACTCATTGGTCCAGCTTGTGAGGTATTGAGAAATCTTATTGGTGTTGAAGAAATAAAAAGATTTATGATTGAAGAAGGTGCTGTTTCTAGATTTGTCAAGCTTGCAAGATCAAGAGATGAAGCTGTGCAGATTAGTTCAATTGAATTCCTTCAAAATATTGCTTCTGGAGATGAATCAGTTAGGCAATTGGTAATTAGAGATGGTGGAATTCGTGCATTAGTTCACATTCTTGATCCAAAAATTACAACTACTTATAAATCTCGGGAGATAGCATTGAGGGCAATTGAAAATTTATGTTTCTCTTCAACAAATTGTATTAGTATATTGATCACCTATGGTTTTATGGATCAGTTGCTTTTCTTTCTTCGAAATGGGGATGTTTCAGTTCAGGAATTGGCATTAAAAGTGGCATCTAGGCTATCTGGAACATCAGAGGAAGCAAAGAAAGCAATGGGAGATACTGGTTTCATGTCTGAATTTGTTAGATTTCTTGATGCAAAATCATTTGAAGTTAGAGAAATGGCATCAGAGGCGCTAACTAGCATGGTTTCAGTGCCTAAAAATCGAAAAAGATTCATTCAAGAAGATCATAACATTGCCTTTCTTCTTCAATTGCTTGATCAAGAAGAGGCAAATTCAGCAGGTAATAAGAAATTCTTGATATCTATATTAATTTCATTGACAAGTAGCAATATTGGAAGAAGAAAGATTGTCAATTCTGGTTATTTGAAGAATATAGAAAAACTCGCAGAAGCCGAAGTTTCAGATGCTAAAAAGCTTGTCAGAAAACTATCTACAAACAGATTCCGAAGTCTGTTGAGTGGATTATGGCATTCTTGAATGTAATATTTACCCTTTTTCTAAGCTTCTTTTTTTACTGTATATTAAGTGGTTTTAAAGTAACAAAAGTTTCAAAATTTTGCACTTTGTTTCTCTTTGCTTAATTTGTAACTATATTTAATTTTTCTAGCGAAAAGGTGTTATAGATTCTATTGAACATATTATGTATTGTTGTTTACAGTTATAGTAGCAATTTTTAATGGAATCTAAGGCATTACAAAAAGAGAATGTAATTACAGTTATTTAATTAATTAAACTTGGCATTATACAAAAAGGAATTTTGTTGTATTTGTGAAGGAGCCAGCACATGGGAAACCCATGAATGAAAAACCAGAGATGCATGTGAAAAGTGGCAATCAAGCTTTTGTCCATCTTACCATTATGAACAATAAAGACAGTGATAGATGAAGTTTCTTGCTGTATTTGCTTGTCCTGTTTCTCTATCCCCATGTCACTTGTTTATATTCTATTTAATAAGACAAGTTTTGATACTTTGTCTTACGTTATAATTATCAAAATATATTATTAAGCATCTTAATCTAATAATCATCAATTCTTACCTACTAAAGCCATGATTTAATTAGGCAGATAAGAAGAAGAATATGTATGCAGATTATAAACTAAGAGAGGACTGGGTTGGTTCTTGGTCGCCTCCTCTAATAGTATGAACCTAATAATTGTAGGATATGCAAATTGCATTACAGAGTTTCTGATAGTTTTGGCCAACAAACTTGGAAGGTAAATAAGGGCAGTGGACCACTGAAACCTGGCTTTGACTCTTGACAGGTTGTTAATTTTATGAACCACACATTAAATTTCACATGCTCCAAAATTTATCAATAAATAGATGAATTTTCATGTGGGTATGGAAAATACATTGCTAAGAGTTGGGACAATTCAAATGAACAATACTTGTCTGCCACCTTTTTCACTGATCATTTCCTCGGTGGACACAAAACTTGTCTTTGCAAATTTAGACATGGCAAATGAAACATGCATAGTAAATTGGGCTTTGTTGACAATAAAACAAAAATTCAAAATAATTTTAAATTTATTATATTTATAAGTTATTTATTAAAATATAAAATATTTATTAAAATATTATATTTTTCTTAGTTTAAATGAATTTATTATGTGTTCGTAATAAATTTATAAACTTTACATCATTTATAATGAGTTTATTATAGATTTATTAGGAATTTATAATAAAATAACTATAATACTGTTAATAAAAAAATAAAAATTTTTAAAAATAATAAGTGTTGTCATTTTTCTTAGTAAATTCTAGTTGGGCCTAGATAATTCATTGATTGACTATGGTTGGGCTCAATTAAGGTAAAGTAATGGCTTTCTACAAAATTAATAAAAAAAAATTACACCACGTATTATATTTTTTATTTTTAATTTTTAATTTTACAGCACTAATTTTTTTATATATATTTATATATTTTTTATTTTATATTTATACCAACAGTTTGATATTTTTTAATCTTACATTGCACGGTTTTTTTTTTCACGCTTTTTACATGATAAGTGGCACATATGAATAGCTATTTTGTCATTTATGTTTTCACCAAGCAACTATTTTATATTATTATTATATTTTAATTTTTTATTTAATTAATTTTTAAATTTTATTATTTAATATAATTTTATAAAAAATATATATTCAATTAATTATAATTTAACATATTCACAATATTCAAATAAAATACATAGATATATTAAAATATTTTTATATTTCTATATATTTATTTTTTATATAAATTTTATGACTATTATTTGTTATTTGAAACCAAATTAAAATTTTTAATAAAATAATGAACAATTATATTTTTATTGTTATGCATATGTTAGCTATGTGATTAAAAATATTATTTTATTATTTTTATTAGAATATATTTTTATCATTTTTATTAATTTAATAAAAGAATTATTATAATTTAAAGATAATAAAATAAATATTAATCGAAATAAAATATCAAGATAACAGTATATAACATTTACATATTTAGTTATATATGAGTATACATTATATGTAATTAAATATATCGAAAAGAATATATATAATAACTTGATTTTAAAATTATTTTAAAATAGTATTTAAATAATATAAATATTTAAATTTATATTATTTAGTAATCTATTATTAAATTTTTTTAAAAAATAATATTATTATTTAAAAAAAAAGAGAAATATATATATATATGTGTGTGTGTGTATGTATTTGAAAAAGAAAAAGGGGGGATTTAATTAGGTGAGAGAAAGTCAAAGGAAGAGAGAGAGAGTCGTTCGATTTTTCTTCGATCTACCATTGTTCGGTGATTATTTTTTGACACATCCAGCACCATTAGAAAGACTATCGTCCGACGAGTCTAACGCCACCAATCGCTGCCGTCTGACGTCGGAGCAGCTCACACTCGCCGGATGAAGTTGACGCCTCTTAAGAGCTCCTGAAGAAAATTCTGGCCGATTCCAACATCATTTCTCCGCAATATTGATATTTTTGGAATTCTCTCTTTATAAGCTTCATTTTAATATATTACTTATAAATTTTAAACCATTTTTGTGTTTGGCCGTTTTCTGGTGATGACAATATAATTTCAACTGAAAAAATATAATAAATGAATAATAAATAATAAATATATATGATTAATGATAGATTAATTAAAGAGATAGTTAATTAAAAATTTTGAAGTTAAATAAATTTAGAATATATATTTTTAATTAGTTATAATTAAATAAAAATTTATTTATTAATTAAAAATTAAATGAAAAATTTATTAAAATAAATTGATTAGTTATAATTATTATTTATTAATTATAGTCAAATATTTGATATGTTAGATTAAATTAGATTATGATTTTATGTAAAGATTAAAATTTTAATTAATTATTTAAAATAACAATTATTTACTTTGCTAATTGATTTAAATTAATTTACTTATAATTATTATTTATCACTACCTAGAATTTATCAATTATGTTTATATATAAATGTATGAAATTAGTTAATTGAATTGATATTATTAATTATAAATAAATTGATTTTATTGTTAAATATTAAATATATAAATTGATTATTGTATTTTAAATGATTAAATAAAATAGTTGAGGTATTGTATTAAAGTTTATAATTTATTCTTTTATGTTTATAATAATTAAATTATTATTATTGTTGTTGTTGTTGTTATTATTATTATTATTACTTAATTTTAAACTTAATATATGTTATTATAATTGAATTAGAGGTAAATAAGTAATTATTTTATAATTAAACAATGTTAATCTCTAAGTAAATAATATTATAGATGATCATTAGAAGTACTTAAAATAAAATATTGTTAAAGTAAATAAATTATATATTATTATTATTATTAATTTAATTAATTATTGTTATTATTATATTAGTGGAAAGTATATTGAGTTATTGAGGATTGTGATAGTGGTCCAGATGGGGCAATTGGATTAATGATGATTGTCGTGAGATTTTTAGAAGTGTTATTCATTATTTTGTTTCAAGAAAAATATTATAGTTATAGGGAAAACTCTGCCAAAATTTCAGTAGAATTTTTAAAGTCATTCATCCGTCCATATTATAATAGTTTTTACTATCATATGAAAATAATTTTGAGGTGTTTTTCTATTGTCAGTCTGTACTTCGAGAAAAGTTATTGGGTTTTGCTTACTATGAGTTATTTAGATTAATACAATATTTTGCTCCCCTAACTTACGTTTATATTTACATTTGTATAAATGCATCGACTGCTAGTGTAATATATGTACATTTATTATTATAAGCTTAATGTGTATTGAATGTAAGTTGACTGTGCTTGGTGCATATTCTCCGTATTTGCTGGATAGGGTTAGGATGATATGGGGTCACACGTGATCTAAGATATATGTTATGACTCAATGATATTATATAATAATGATAAATTTTGGACTAGCGTGACGGCGGGGGCATTCTCATACTCAATGCTGGTTGCCAGTCGGATAGCTCTACTTGGCTAAGGCCGTGGCGGCGGACTCCATGTATTGAAATTTAAGAGAAACGTGTGAACCAAAAGAGCAAGTTAAGAGAATCAACTCCCTAATTTGAGGTTTAATATGACACTATTGGCTTACTCATATCTTTATATGATTATATGATTTGTTTGTTTGGTTGTCATTGCATGAACATTATTGGCATGAGAATGATGTATTATATTAATTGTTATATAGCTCATTGAGTTGAACGCTCATTCTTTTTTACCATTTTTTTCAGATTACAGGTTGAGCCTAAGAGTACTGCTTATTCAAGTCATCATACCTTTTTAATCCCTCAGCATAAATTATTCAATTATTTATTTTATTATTTATCTATTTCACCTTTTTTGTATTTTAGAACTTTGCATTATACTTCTTTCATTATCTATCTTTCTATTTAAGTCTGTCGTTTGGTCAAATATATTTATTAACCAATGTTTGATGATGAAATATTATATTAATAGTATAATATTAGTAGGCTTGTGGGCCTGATTTGAGATAGTAATTTTTGTTACTATCTAGATTTTTCAAAAAATGAGATGTCATGCTGATTATGGGTTCTGAAAGTCACGTGTTTTTTCATTCACCAATGCCGATCACATGCCATTGAGTTTGGGTCGTGACAATATATCAATTATACGTTGATATTTTATTTACAAATCAACTAATATTTGTGTTATATGTAACATATATGAACATATAACATCATATATTAGTTTGTATATTAATATTTTATTGCAAATTAATATGTTATTATGTGTAACATATATCAACATATATCAGTTATATACTGATATTTTTTTTGCAAATAAACTAATATATATTATTATATGTAATATATATGAGCATATAATAACATATAACACTTTATATTCTTATATTTTTCTGTAAATCATATAATATATATTTATATATATTATATATATCAACATATAACATCATATAATGCTTTGTATTCTCATTTGTTTTTCTTTAAATCATTTAATATATGCTGATATATGTTATATATATCAATATATAACAACATATAACACTTTATATTTTTATATTTCTTCTCTAAATCATATGATATATGTTATATATACCAATAAATATTAGTTTGTATATTGATATTCTATTACAAATCAACCGATATGTTATTATATGTAACATATATCAGTTATGTACTAATATTTTATTGCAAATCAACTTATATACGTTGTTATATGTAACATATATTAACATATATCGGTTGTATACTTATATTTCTTTTGCAAATAAGCTAATATATGTTATTATATGTAACATATGTAAACATATAACATCATATAATACTTTGTATTACTATGTTTATTCTCTAAATCATATGATATATATTACATATATCAATATGTAACAACATATAACACTTTGCATTCTCATATTTTTTTTCTCTAAATCATATGATATATGCTAATATATGTTACATAACATCATATAACACTTTGTATTCTTATATTTCTTCTCTAAGTCATGCTATATATGTTACATATATCAATATATATTAGTTGTATATTGATATTTCTTTTATAAATTAACCAATATATGTTGTTATATGCACAGATATGTTGTTATCAATATATATTAGTTGTATATTGATATTTCTTTTATATATCAATATATGTTGTTATATGCAACATATATGAACATATAATAATATATATTTTTTTTTCGAAGCTGTAATTTTTATTGAAAAACTATTTGTAACGGATATATGGAGAACCCATAATATCCGAGTTTACAATGCACTTAAGAAAATTTGGCAAAGAATTAAAAGACAAACAGCAGGCTTCATACTCATTCTACAGTCTATGGCAAAAAAATTTGCGGCTTGATTACCCTCCTTGAATGTATGAAGTATAGTCGAGTTTGAACTGTCAATGAAGCTTTTCATGTTACTGGCCAATGTTGTTGATGTAGAAATCCGGGAGAATGTGATTTGATGACGAACCCATGCTGAGTCAGTCTCTATTTCCAGCGGTAAGTAATGTTTCTGAATACACCATTGGATTCCTTCAAAAGCATCTTGCAATTCAGCTTGGTTGGAATTAGAAGCCTATAAGAAAAAACTGAGACCTGCTATAAAGCATCCATTGCAATCCCTGACAATAGCTCCACCGGTCGCCATATTCACAGTAACCGAAGCGTCGACATTAAGCTTGAATCTTGGTGAAACTGGTTTATGCCAATATACGAGAGTTGGCTTTAATTTGCATCTTTTGCCAAATTGTTCTGGCAAGAATTCTTGAAATAAAGCCATGGACTTTGCAAATTTGGCAGAGGAATGAGCTACTCCCCAATTAAAAATCGTGAGGATGGACCTGATAATGCTTGGACTATATACCTCCTCGCCACCCCATGTAATTTTACAAAAGTTTAGCCATATGTGATAGAGAATTACCTAAAGGATGAAGGCCATGACTTTGCCCGCCAGTGAGTTAGGAGATAATTGGGACCACCACTACATGAATTCGTATTTAATTGTGCACTGGACTGAGACATTGTACTGCAAAGATTGTTTGAAAAACTACCAGATTTTCATGGTTTCAGCACAGAGGTAGAACATGTGAGATGTAGTAGCTGCAGCAGATAAACAAAATGGACAGCAGGTGGCCATTTGAATCCCCATCATTTGAAGTCTTTCCCGCAACGGCAGGGCATTGTGCCATAATCTCCACGCAAGTATTGAATACTTGATAGGAATTAATGAATTCCAAGTCATCCTGTACGATAGTAGCTCGCTTTTCCTTTCTCTCACAGCATCATAAATTTCTGCCAAGACAAAGGACTTGGAGCTTGTCTTGTTACTAACCCAATCGCCATTCTCTTGCTGCGTAAAAAGAGAAGAAGCAGTGGTCGAGATCTTACAAATTCTCTTCCATGTAGGGGAGTCAGTTTGCAAAAATTTTATATGACCAGCTCTACCATATTTTTTCCTCATAATCCTTGCCCAAGGAGTATCTCCCTTTTGATAGTTCAACCAAAGCTTTATTGAGTAGGCTTTTTGCAAAGATACAAGCGATCGGACTCCCATACCACCTTCAGAAGTGGGGTAGTAAAATTTTTCGAACCTGGCCCAATGATAGCGCCGTTCAACACCTGAATGCCAGAAAAAAGAAATAAATTTTCGTTCCAAAACATCAATAATTTGTTTCGACAGTTGCATAGCCCCCAATGTATGAATTGGAATTGAACTCAAGACATGTTTAATGAGCAGAAGACGGCCACCAGTTGACAGCAACTTTTTCATCCAACCATGAAGTTTTGTATCCACTTTTTGTAAAAAATATTGACAGTAAGTAGAACGATTGATCCCTTGATATATAGGGCCCCTAAGTACATGAAGGGAAGTGAATGCCACTTGATGTCAAGAATCTGTGCTATCTTGTCTATAAAATCATGGCTAGCTTTTTTCGAACAATAGAAAGAACACTTCCCAAAGTTGATGGCTTGACCGGATCCTTGTTGATATGCTGTGAGAAAGGCTCTGAATTGCTTAGCACTTTTAACATCACCATTCAAAAATATGAGCAGATCATCAGCGAAAGCAAGATGAGACATCACCTCACATCCTCTAGCAGTCTTGTATGGAGTTATTTTTCCCTCCCCAATTAGTTTGTTTAGCCCTCTTGAGAAACATTCCGCCGCTATAATGAACAAATACGGAGAGAGAGAGTCTCCTTGCTTGACACCACGCATAGGATTGAAAAACCCACAGCTGACTCCATTCACCATAACCGATAATCTTATAGCTTTGAGATTAGACATTATCAGATTGACAATCTTGCTTGAAAACCCGAATTTAAGAAGAACCGACTCAAGGAAGCACCATGAGACTCTGTCAAAGGCCTTAGCCATGTCAAGTTTGATTGCTAAGTTATGTTCCCTAGTCTTCTTGTCCATATCATGAACCAGCTAGTTTGCTAATAGAATTTGCTCATGAATTGAACGTCTCTTTAAGAAACCTGCCCGTTATTGGGAGATTATAAGAGTAAGTAATGGAGCCATTCTATTAGCAATTATTTGGGTACATACCTTGCTAACAAATGTAGCCAAACAAATGGGGCGAAATTGGCTGAAGTTCGATGGATGTTGAACCTTCGGCAAGAGAACAATCTGTACTGCACTAAGTGACTGTGGAATTGGCAGACCAAGGAAAAATTCCTTGACTGCGCTGCAAACATTCCTAACAATGATATCCCAGCATTGCCTAAAGAATGTTTCGTAGAAACCATCCGGACCAGGAGCACTATTAGGATCAAGTTGCCAAATAGCTTCTTTAATCTCCTTGTCGTCTTAGCTCTAAAGCTGCGTTATGAGCTTCTGTGATTACCATGGGAATTACCTCAATGAGAGAGTCAAATGATCCATGGTTTTCATAACCAAATAGCTTCTGAAAAAATGATACAGCTTTGTTGCTTATCTCTACTTGATCAATTATCCATTTTTCTTCTGAATTTTTTATTATTGATATCCGCTGCAATTTTCTGGATATCTTTACATATTGATGAAAAAACTTGGAGTTAGATTCTCTCTCTGTAAACCATTTAATGTGACCTTTTTATCTCCAAAAGGTTTCCTGTAACTTGTATTTCTGCAAAAGGAAAGCTTGCTTCTTCTGCCATTCTATTCGATTAGTAACTGAAGGATCTGAGACATAAATTCGTTCGACCTCAACTGCCTCCTTTTCTGCCTCTTCAGTGCCATGAAAAATATTACCGAAAGTGCTTTTGTTCCACTCTCTGATTGATTTCTTGAGAAGATTAAGCTTCATGAAAAGGCCTTTCATACCACCACCAAAAAAATTAGAATCCCAGCTCCGTCGAATCATAGGCAAGAAGGTGTCATGAGAAAGCCACATATGCTAGAACTTAAATGTTTTTGGAACAGACATATTCGAATTCTGACAAGACAGTAACAATAGGGAGTGGTCTGATGAAGTCTTGCCAAGATGATGAATGCTAATATCTGTGAAGAGATCATAAAATGATTCATTAGCCATAATTCGATCCAAGCGCTCCTAGACCCTTTCGGAATATCTAACTCTTGTCCAAGTGAAATCACAACCCTTGAAAGGAATATCAATAAGGCCACAATCATCCGAACACGTGACAAAGTCTTGCATACTGCCTAAGCATGGAGTGGCATTGCCTTTGTACTCTGTTGGCGACTTAATCACATTAAAATCCCCACCTACAATCCAAGGCTCTGAAATGCACTCAGAGAGGCTAATCAACTTATCCCATAGCATTTGTCTACCCGACCTGGAGTGTTTACCATAGACAGCTGAATAGGTATATTCTAGAGAAAGAGAATGAAATTACACCGAGCATGTAAAAACCTGAGACACATCCTGAAAATTCATAAGCTGAACATATTGTTCCTTCCAAATGAACCATATTTTATTATCTGATGAACATTCAACATTGTTGAATCCAAGCTTCGAAGCAAAATACAAACTTTTAGATTGATTCACCATAGGTTCAATAATAATAAGAAGAAAAACTTTATGTTCACAACAGAGCTTGAGTAATCTAGAGAAAGAAGAGTTTATACCACGGAGATTCCACTGGAGAATATTCATTGATGAGAATCATAATTAAGAGCTAGAGAATGTTTTTCCTATTTTGTAGTCTTGTGAACTTGTGATTTCCATTTTCTACCAACCTTTTTTTGTTGGACCATTGTGAAAGCCTGTTCTGGGTCCTCCCCTTCCAATGAAGAATTTAAAAGATTCTGCAGCTTCCTATTAAGGATTGGCTTTGAAATGCGCAGCTCATCAGTCGGCAAAACAATTTCAGACAAATTCAAATCAGAGTTATGCTGGTACGAATCCTCATCGTCATTAGAATTTTGTTCCGGTTCAGAATTATATGAAGCAAAAACTGTTGTCGAGTTATTCTTTTCAACCTTAGGACCAGAATCATGATCAGGAATATGATCCGAATTAGGTAAGGAGTCGGTGGAAGACTCGTCGCCATCAGGATTTTGTCTGGATTCTTGAGTTTTTGCTTGTACAGTAATCTCGTCACTAGTTTTCAGCTGCTCTAAATTTAGAGAAGTATCATGCGGTTGTGAGACATTAGCAACTGCGTTATTATGAGTTTCGTTAGGAGTACCATCAGCTTTATCTAAGGGTTTAGTTTTGCTTGAATCTTTCGGAACCCAAACCTTCTCAGGATTCTTCTTCTCGATGATCACAGGAACAGACAATAATGGCTGTTTAGCTAATGATTGGCAATTGGAATTGTCATGGCCCAACTTGTGACAATGAGTACAAAAAGCCGGTAAATTTTCGTATGTGATTGACTGGAAAAAGCAAATTCAGTCGTCATCAATCCAAACTTTGGAAGGGAGTTCCTGTGATAAATCAATTTCGACACAAACCCTAGCCATAAATGGTCTTGTTAGTGTTGCAGTAGCTGCATCAACTTTAAATGACGGCCCAACCAAATTGGGAATAGGGAAAAGAGCCTCTTTTTCAAAGAGATGAACAGGCAAACCCTCAAAAGAGATCCATGCAGGAATGATGGAGCTGTCTCTATCCGATCGAAAATCCCTCGACCATTTGGACACTCGCATAGCAAATCCATTAAAGTACCAAACTTGCTTTAACCATCTATGATAATCACTTTCCAAATCAAACTTAATCAAGACATGATTGGGATCATGCAAGCCAAGGGTAAAATATCCATTGAATCCAATTTGATCAAGGTGCTTTTTCGGAGTTTTCATGGGCAGACGGCCAGATTGAAAAGACCCAATTAAAGAAAAACAAAAAGGCTGCACCAAGAAATCCGATTCCTCTTTGGAAAAGGAGATAGCAAGAACTCCCTTAAACATACTGGATTTTTTAGCAACCATAAGAGGAGCTTATGTGAAAGCAGGAGCAAACGATCTATTAACATTCTTCAAATCATTCTTCACAATCTCAGCAAAAGAACGAGTTATTGGTGCGACCGGCTCCGGTGGAGCCGTCGCATGAGATTCACCAGCCGTGGTGAACAAGACACTGAACCCTAGAGCAGGAGAGACTTTTTAATACTATTAGTGTTGTAATAGTTCTTATAATAATATATATTAATTTGTATATTTATATTTTATTATAAATTAACTTATATATGGTGTTTTATGTAGCATATATAAGTTATATGTTGATATTTTTTTATAAATCAACTAATAAATATTGTTATATGTAACATATAATAATGTATAACTATATATATTAATTTATATATTGATATTTTATTATAAATCAACTAATATATATTAATATTAATATACAAACTAATATATGATGTTATATATTATAGATATGAACATATATATATATATATATATATATTACTCAGTTGTATACTAATATTTCTTTTGCAAATTAACTAATATATATTGTTATATGTAATATATATTAACATATAACAATATATATCAGTTGGTAATATTTAAAAAAAATAACAATGTAAAAGTGATATATATTACATATAGGTGTATATCAATTAGTAATATTTTAAAAAATAACTGTATAAAAATGATATATGTTACATATAGATAGATATCAGTTGGTAATATTTAAAAAAATAATAGTGTAAAAGTAATATATATTATATATATAGATATATTTTAGTATTTTAAAAAATGTTAACAAGTATGCTGCATGTTACTTATATATATTGCTAAAATTTTTACTATATATAAATATTTTTAATTTAATATTTTAAAAAATTTATATTTTTAGAAATTACTTTTTTTGTTAATATTAATAAATTAATTTATAATATTATAATTAAATGCTAAAAATTAATTTCTTAAAAAAACGTTACAAAATAATTTAAAAACAATTATTAAATTTACAGTGGACATGAAAATCCATGTCTACTAAAATGATTTAAGCATGTATAAGCATGTTGTGCATACTTTTTAGTAAACAAAAATTCTAATTACCGTATGTAAAACCTTGGCCGTAATTTTGTAATTAGAAAATTAGTTTTTCGTAAAAATAAAAAATTTTTAAACACCGAAAAATTGAAAACTGATACGATTTTTAGATTATTTTTGTAAATATCCAAAAAAAAGGGACATTACATCACATATAATTTTTTTTTCAAAACTTTTCTTTTTCTATCGTTTTTTTTTTGTCATTTACAATTTTTTTTATTTCTTTTTTACCATATTCTTATTATTTATTTGAAAAATACCAGAATATCTAGATTTAGGCAAATTAGATTACAGAAAACAAAATTACCGATTGGTTTTGCCAAAGAGTAAACTGGACAACTCCAATCCTTACAAGAGAGTGAAGCTAATACCACAGCTAAAGTGGCATGGGTTGTAAAAAAAATGATTTCATAACAATTTTCAGTTGAGGAAAAATATTAAATTACAATAAATACAATTATTTGTAAAACATTATTTTTCATTGGTTTGACTGTTTTTTTTTTTTTTTCAATTTCCACGATTCTCTGTTGTGGAAGTATTTGCATAAAATTTTTTATTTGACAAACTCTTTATATATTAAATATAAATTCTATATATACTAAGTGTAAAATTCTATATATTTATATGATATATCAGTATGTATTTTTATTTTTTATAATATGTTATCATTAATATACTATATTATATGAAAAAATTATAATTCTGTAGTTTGCATATAATAAACTCAATATTTATTATGTATAAACCTAATATATATTAAGTATAAACACATTGTAGCTTTTTTTAGTATTTGTTATTTAATAGAAAATTTTGCTATTTTAAAAAAAAGTTTTTTAAGATTAGTATTTTTATAATGCTTTTCTAATAATTTTTTCAAAAGTAAAAAAAAAAAAACTTATTTACACAAATACAATAGGAAGAATAAAAATTATAAATTTGAAAAACACATTTCTAAAACAACAAAACTACCATAAAAAAAGACAATACCATTATCTACCTCTTCTTCATCATCATCATCATCATCATCATCATCATCCGACAATAAAAAATCGAAACTCAAAAAAGCATCAAAGAAGGAAGAAATTAATATCAAAAACTCAAGTAAAACTATATTAGAAACAAATTATCATTATCTTCTTCATCAAAACCTTCCTCGCCGGTATAAAAAAAAAGATTGATTAAAAAAAATTAGATATGAATCATCAATTGAAGCTTATGAATTGTGAATGCAATCATATTTAAAACTTTGCTTTGAACACAAAAAAATAAGATCAAAAGCAAATCGAAAAAATATTGCATGCAATCAAATCTAAACTTTGCTTCGAAAATAAATCAGCAGTGAAAAAAATAAAAATTTTAAAAATACGAAGTAAAAGTGTTTTAATATATTGTAGATATTTTATGTATGATAGAAGAATATATAATAAGAGTTAAAAAAATATTAATTTTGTTAAATAGATATTTAGTAGATGTTATGTGTATGTTAAATTTTTATTGTGTATATTATGCAGATATTGTATGGATGTTTTGTGTATGTTAGAAAAATACAAAATGAAAATTAAAAAAATTAATTTCTTTATGTAGATATTTGGTAGAGGTCTGATAGATATTATATATATATTTGGTAGATGTTGAGTGTATGTTAAGTTTTTATCGTATGTATTTTTTGTATGTTATGTAAATATTGTATGTATATAAAATTAAAATAAATAAGTTAAAAAATATTAAATAAATTATGAAGATATTTGGTAGATGTTTTATGTATGTTTATTAGATGTTTAATAGATATTATGTATATGTTGTATATTTGTGAGAATATAATATTAAAAATTTATTTTTGAATAAAAATAAAAAAAAATAATAATGTCAAAATAAACATGAGAAGCTGTTAATATCTATTAACAGTAGCATAAAAATGAAAAAAAAAAACACAATAAAACTAAAAGTGAAAAATATATATATATATTTGAAAATAAAAAGATAAGTGCATATATTTGAAGAAGAAAATTAAAAGAGAGGTAGATGGTGTAAATTCTCTAAAATAATTTGTCTAAAGCCCAATATATCGTCTATTATCAGGAAAATATATAAAATGTGGGATTTGAGTTCTGATTTTTTAAAACTACGGCATATACTTTTTTTCTTTCAAATCTACACCCCCCCTTTTTTTTTAAACCTTATTTTCATGTTATTATTATTTTTTTATTTTTTCTGTTTTTCTATTTAATTTTTTATATTTTTTATAAATAAGTTTTTATTGTCATATTATTAACATGCACATAAAAAGCATAAATATATACACAATATATATAAAATAAATATAGTAAATAATGATATATAAATAACATATATCAAATACATACACATTATCTATATAATATTTACACAATTTATTTAATTAGTTTTTAACTTTACTTTTTTAATTTTATATACATACAATATCCATAAAACATACACACAACATACATAACATCTATATAATATTTATAATATATATAACATATACAATAATATACATGCAACATCTATATAAAAATTCAACTTTTTTAAAAATTTTTATATGTATGATATATAAAATTTATTTAAAAATAAATTTGATGATTTTTTAATATATTTTATTTTTTTCATTTTATTTTATGTATTTTTTTGTTATGTGTGGGCAATGGACCCCCTCTCTCCTCCCACCATATAAAATACAAATGTGTATGCATATATTTATTTATATAATTATAAATTATTGGCTTTTTTGCATTGTGTATATTTTTTTTATTTTTGATTAGTGAGTATTTAGAGTTTTATGATTAAGTACTTAGATTAATGCTAAAATTATGTAATTTAATTATGAATTGAGTAAAACTAATATTCTGATTTGAAATAGTATTTTTAAAAAATTTAACCTCTAAATAAATTAATAGATTCAAAATGTAAAAAATTCAATAAATTTTTAGAATTGAAAAATAAATAATGAAATTTTAAAATTTTTTTATAGTATTAAATATCTAATTCTATCTTCATTTCACCCATAATTATTTTAGCCTAAAAAATTTTACCTTCCCGTCATTTGATTTCTGGGCATGAGGCAAAGAAAAGTTCTAAAACAGCGTAGTTTACATGTTATTTGTTTCTTCACTAAAATTTTATAATTTTACTACAACTCTCAAACAATAGATTTGTGCTTTTACAATCCAATGGAAGTTTTTAATTGAAAAACAAGAGAGAGATTTCTTCATTAAATTTTAAATCATGTGTTTACAAAATAAATCAATCAGAAATATTTAAAGAGATGGTCACTTAATTTAAACTGTGGAAGGAAAAGAGTCGAGTGTAGCTCAATAGCTGACTCAGAATTTAAAAAAACAATTAGTTGCTATCAAATTTTTATACTTTCTCCCTTTTTATTTAAAGTGTAGTATAAAAAAAAAATTATTTGTTGCTCTTAAAAATTTAAAGAGTATTAATAAAAAAATTTTAATATTACTTTTATTAATTAAAAAAAAGAGAATAAACAGAATGAAAAAGGTGAGAAAATATATTTAAATAAATTATAATAAAATTTTATAATAGTTAATTATTTTTTTAATATATATTCACTATTTTTGTATGACACTTAAATTGAAACAGAAGGAGAATATTTTATAGAGAGATTTTTTAATTATTTTATAAAAATATATAATAATCTTATAATATATTTACCAAATTTAAATTTATAATGTGTGTAATAAATAATAATAATAAATTTTGTAAACATTCCATGAATCTAATAAATTTATAAAAATTTTGACAACTTTAAAAATATTTGGTAAATTTTTAAATTTTTAATAATTTTATTAAAAAAACCCGGAATTTTCTGGCACACACAAGCCAGCTTCATTATTCTGACAAAATCCAATATTGGGGTTCTAAAATCGAAAAAGCCTTTACATTTTTCAAGCTCTAACTTTCCATGGGCCTAATCCTAGAAAAAGCCTATTTGAGCTTCTACTTCTGGGCTACTTGTTGCCTTATTCTCTGGGCCTTGTACGAGCCATGGTGTGTCTTTAGGACATTTACACAACTACAAAAACAAATGAAAAAATAATAATTTTTACCATATTTTTTAAAATTTTATGTTTTATCATAAATATTTTAATTATTTTATTATAAATTTATAATAAACTCATTATAAATTATATAAAATTTATAAACGTATTATAAATTTATTGTAAACTCTTTATAAACTAATAAAAATATGATATTTTAGTAAATATTTTATAAATTTTAATATTTTGATAAATATTTTATAAATATAATAAATTTAAAATTATTTTTAATTATTTTTTATGTTTTTGTCAAAAATTTAAAATAATTTTTTTTAAATACTATAAAAATTAAAAATATTTATATTTTTATAAAAATTTGGAGTAAAATTTTAAAAATATTTCATCCTTCACTAAAACAAATATATTTTTTTTAAAATATCTCTTCTCTCAACACAATCAATATTTTACTTCAATTTTCATTTTTTTTAAACTTCACTATTAAATAAAATATTCTAATAAAATAATGAATATTAATATTTTAAATTATTTTTCATCATATAAAAATTAATAATTTTTTTAAAAGGTAAAATTTTAATTTTAATTATAAAAAAATAATACTCATAAAAAATAAAAAAAAGTAAAATATATTAATAAAAATTATTAAATTTATTTTTTAAAAAATTTTACATATTATATATATATAATTTTAAAAAATATATAATTTCGTTATATAAATGTGTAGTAGATTATATTATATTTTTATTATTTAAGTTGTGTGTATTTTATAAAAAAATTATTAAATATTGTATAAATATTGTGTGGATGTTATGAGAATAAAAAAATAAAAAAATAATTAAATATTTATTAAAATTATTATGTATATATATTACAGATTTATTGTAAATGTGGTTTGTATTATTGAGTAGAGGTGTTCTCGGGCCGCATTGGGCCGGGTTTACCTCTAGCCTGAGGCCCAGCCCGAACTTTATTTGGGCTGCAAAAATGAGCCCGTAGTCCGACCTTAAACCCGGTCGGGCCGGGCCAACTCGGGCTGACCGGGCCAGTCGGGCCGGGTCAACGGGCTGAACCCCTTTTTTTAACCTTTTTTTAGTGTTTTTTGGGCCAAATTTATGAGTGTTTTTTATGTTGTAAAATTTTTTAATCTCTATTTAATTTAATTTTTTGTAATATTTTTATTACAATTTATTTTTTCTAATATTGTCTTTAAAATGAGAAAAAAACATTTCCTACAATATTTTAACTTTTATATAAAATATATAAATTAATAAAATTAATATACTTCAAATTTCTAAAATCAAATAAAATTATAAAATCTCAAGCATCATTCAATCATGCAAATAAAAATAATCTCAAACATCAATCAACATGAAATTAAAATAATCTTATTCATCAATCAACATGCAATTTAAAAAAAAAATGCAATGCAATACACAAATTTAATACTAAATTACTAAACCATACAAGTTCCAAATAAAAAAATTAGATCTCAACATAATAAAATAGAATCTCAAATTGGTTGGTTGATCTCTACATCCTCATTCTTTGTGCATATTGATTCTTGAGTTAGACTTGTAGAAACTCCTGCTGCAAAATCTGTAAAAATAAAAAAAATTAACAATAATAAATTTTAAACAATAAAGTACTTTTAAAAATTATAAAAATTAATGAAATAAATAACATACCATTAGCAATTTGATTTTTTTCTTCGAACTGATCAAAATCTCGATCTTCAAATTTAAATTCTGAAGGTCGCAACCAATTTTGAGCACAAATCAATACCTCTGTCATTTTAGGAGATAAAGAACTTCTAAAATCATCAATTACACGCCCAGCAGTGCTAAATACAGACTCGGATGCCACAGTAGAGACCGGCATAGCCAATACATCACGTGCAATTAGGGAAAGGACTTTATATCTAGGGGTATTCACCTTCCACCAATCCAAAATATCAAAAGTAGGAACCTTTTTTTCAATACCTTCAGCCAAATATTTATCAAGTTCAGTTATAGAATCTGAAGTAACTTTTTCCTTATTTAAGATCATTTCATCCCATTGCATTTTGTAAATCATTACTCTCCAAAGTGTTATCCTCCACTCTTATCAAAACATCTTCCCCATCAGTGGTACTACCAACAAAAGTAGAATAAAACTCATATAAATGAGTTAAGGAATCTTTCACTCTCTTCACCATAGTAGCACTAACTTCATTATCATATACCGCATTATAATTAAACTCAATGTACTCTAATTTACGTCGAGGATCCAACACAACAACTACACCAATTAAAGGAATAAATTTCTCAATATTTCTCCAATACTTGTTATATTTCTCCTGCATTTTTTTTGCCATATCTAATACATAAAGGTCCATACTTCGATGACTTGTATTCAACAAATTTTGTATTCTAATTATTTCACCAAAGCATGTATTAGATGTTACATATAATGAACTAAAAAACTTCAAAGTAACTTGATAAAACACAGCCAAAAAGCGAACAAATACATTAGCATTTTCCCAATCATTAAATGTAGGATGAGTTTTTTTAATATCATCTCTAAAGTAAGAAGTATACGAATCATCCTCCTCCGACATCCTATCAAACACTCTCCTAAATTTTAAAGCAGCATCTAGCATCTTATAGGTAGAATTCCACCGAGTGGCAACATCCAAGCACAAAGAACTCCTACTTTCAACCTTTTCCATCTCAACATATTCATTGAATTTTTTTAAGGCGTGCAGGAGAAGATCTAATATATCTGACAGCACAACGAATAGATGCAATAGAACTATGCATTTCTTTTAATGCATCCGTCACAACTAAGTTCAATATGTGAGCACATAGCATATGCAAAAAATTTCCACTACAAACAGCTTTATTCCAACTAATCAATCTTCTTTTCATGTATGCAATGGTTGTATCATTTGAACTTGCATTATTAACAGTTATAGTGAACACTTTATCAATACCCCAAAGAGAGAAACATTTCTCAATTGCCTTCCTAAGAGTATCGCCCTTATGATTTTCAATTGGAACAAAACTCAAAATTCTTTTTTGCAATTTCCAATTTCCATCAATGAAATGGGCAGTCAAACACATGTAATTGAAATTTTGAACTGATGTCCAAGTGTCTGTAGTTAGGCAAACACGAGCATTTGAATTTTTAATGAAAGCCTTCAACTTTTTGAATTCAGAAAGATACAATTTATAACAATCCCTAGCAACCGTTATCCTTGATGGAACAGGAAATCTAGGCTCTAATTGGTTTCTATACTTATGAAACCCATATCCTTCAACAACCCTAAAAGGCAATTCATCACATATAATTAATTCAGCCAATGCACATCTACAATCCTCCAAGTTATATTTATGAACCATCAATTCTTTTTCACCAGTAACAACATATTCTACTCCACTACCTTTGTTTATAAATGCTAAAATTGGTTGTTTCTTTTCCATACATGAATTTTTGGTGCATTTCGGAATATGTTTCTTTAGAGTATTTGTTCCATGTTTTACTGGATCAGCAGCATAAGTGATCCCACACCAGTTACATTTAGCTCTATGTTCCCCCTTTGTTTGTTCTAATGGAATTCTAGTAAAATGCTCCCAAACATTGGATTTAGTCTGATAAGGAGCTTTTCGTTTATTACCATATTCAGTTTGTGTTTGGGAAGTAATGGTACTAAGAGTAGTATTTGAATTAGGAGCATCGGTATCAATGTCAATGGTATTGGAGTCATTATTAATCGATTTGTTGACACTTGGTTCATTAACATCCATTTGCAATTCTACCAAATAGATAAAAAAAAATTAATTCAATAACCAATTAACAAGTTACACAACATAATATATAAATCATTCAAAAAATATTAACTCAAATAATGCATTAACAAGTCTAAACACATCTTTAAGAGTGATGAGTGATGTTACTTAGGTCTGTTGTTTAAAGTGAGTTACTAATTTGGAATGATATTGAATTTAATTATGATTTGATTTGTATTTGACTTTAGCATCCTGGGATCTAAATATGGGATTAACATTAATGCTAAAGTAACTGTATCTCGAGTGTTCAAGGTACTACTTACTAGTATGGCAAGACCCCTAGTTTGTTCTAGATGTTACTGGGCTGGGATATTCTGGCTCTTTCCCTTCTAAATGGGTCAATATGCACGATCTAGCACGATATCAAGCATGGATTTTAATTGATTAGTTTGTAGGATTGGAGGAAAATCGAACCCATGCAATTTATTTTTTGCTTTTGCAAATAAAGGGCGCGGAGATGCATATCTCATTGCATTTTGTGATTATTAGGTTTTAATGTATTTGTTTGGATAGCTTTGGTTCATTAAATACAGATTTTTTCCATTTGCAGATCATCTAAATTTTTTAATTAGTTCTATAATTTGTAAATTTTCTATAAACTAAGTTGGCATATTAAACAAGTCATAAAATTATTAATCTAGTATGCTTAAAGGGTTCTGCAATTCCAAATGCCAAGATCATTATTATTTGTTTAGTGTATCACTGCAATTTTTTTGCAACATGTTCCCATAAACTGGAGGTGTCTAAATTAAAATTGGTGGTTATGTAGGTCTAAATCATAGCTTAATTCGATCTTTGCTAACACGATAATTGGAAGTAGATGCAGAATGGATATTCCTCTAAAAATCATGGTGTGAATCTGAAAATTCAGAAAATTGTTTTTCTTGAGGAATCTAAGTCAAATTTCCCCAATCATTCTCTCAATATTCCAAATTTACTAAGAGCATTTTAAAAGGCATTCTCTGTCTCAAAAATTTCAAATTGAAACACATCTACTCTTAAACTTACCCTTACCCTGATGTTTGCTGGCTGGGACGAGCGCTGGGCCACTGGCTGCTGCTGGAATGATCGCTGGATGTTGCTGCTGCTAGGTGCTACTGCTGGGATGAGCGATGGCTGTTGCTGGGAGTATGGGACGAGCGCTGCCTGTTGTTGCTGTTGGGCGAGACTGATGTTGCTGGAAGACCTACTGGTACTGGGACAAGCTGGGATGAGCTGCTGGTGAAAGAGAAGAGGGCAGAGGGAGGGCTGGCTCTGGCTGCGCAAAGAAAAGAGGGCAGAGGAGGGTAGGGGTACTACCTGCTGGTCGCGATTGCTGCTGCTGGACGACCCGTTGGCCGCTACTGCTACTGGACAACCTGTTGGGCGCTACTGCTGCTGCTTGCTGGGACGAGCGCTGGGCCACTGGCTGCTACTGGGATGATCGCTGGTGAAAGAGAAGAGGGCAGAGGGAGGCAGCGCTCTGGCTGCGCAAAGAAAAGAGGGCAGAGGGAGGGTAGGGGTGTTTTGATTTTTAGGGTTTTATTTAAGTTAGTATATATACTGTATACTAACAAAAATAAAAAATTTTTGGGCCGGGTCGGGCCGGCCCGAGAATTTTGAAATATAACCCGAGACCCGACCCGACCCGACCCTACTTCAGGCTTCAAAATTTAACCCGAGGCCCTACCTGAACTTATTTTCGGGCAAGCCCAACCCGGTCCGATTTTCTCGGGTCAGGCCGGATTTTTCGGGCCACGGGTTTTTTGAACACCCATATTATTGAGTATATATTTTATATATGTTGTGTATATTTTTTTTTGTATATTGAAAATATGATATTAATTTTTTTTCAAATAAAAAAATATAAATAAAATAAAATAAATAAAAATAAAAAAATTATAAAAATTGAAAAAAAAATTCAACGTTATAAAAGTAAATTTAAAAAAAAAAACAGGGCGTATTCTTGCAAATTAAAAATTTTCGTCCGTGTACAGTATAATTTTGCAGTCGTCTTTTCCTGGTTACAATTTTGTGATTTTTGTGCTCAATATATCGCCATTTGGTTTGATTAGATTAAGAAAATAAAATTAATACGTTCAATAATAATACTTTATTGATAAAATTAGAAGGAAAATAATTTTTTTAAATACATTAAAATAATAAATTTTAGTTTTACAAATACAATGAATTGATATTTGTCTTTCCATAAGAACAAAATTTCTAGACTTACTAAATATAAAATTAATAAAAATTGAAATTTAAGAAAAATGTGTTATCATAAATAAAAATAAATAAAACAAAGCGATAATAAATTAATCTGAAATTTTAAGTATTTTACTAATCACATCATTACAATCTAAAAGGTAAAGAGATTGCAACTCAAAATCAAGAAAAAAGAAAGAGATTTGGAGTAGTTGGGATTGTAATTTTCCCAAAACTGAAGGATTAAGAAAAGAAAAGGCTTCAAATATTCTCTTAAATTCAGAATATAAAGCTTACTGTTCTATATTTCCATTAAGGGTATGCATCCATCGCGTTCAATTGGATTGAAAATATATTTTAATCTAATTAAATTTGATTAAGCATTAAAAAATTAAATCAGTTTTTAACTAAAAATTATATATATTTTTAATTAATCCATATACTTTTTACTTTGATCGGGTTTGATCGAGTTAAAATAAATTATAATATATATAATATATATTAAAAATATATCTAATATATAATATTATATATATAATTTATAGATCGATTTGGATCAAGTCAGTCGAATTATGTAATATATATTATAATTTGTAAATATATATAGTATATATTTATTGGTTGGATTCAGATTCAAATAGAAAAATTAATATCAATTCGACCATCTGACTAAACTCAAAATTTTTTTAAAATATAAATTCGATTTTACTTGAATATGCATTATAAATCGAACTATTCTCACCAAAGTCTATTTGGTTCAAACGAATTCAGTAAGTTTCAAAAATTTTACATTCCCTTAATTTCCATTATCATTACTTAGTGCTACTCCCATTTCCAATATTATGGACTCAAATTGGACTTTTTTTTTTCATTTTCTTTTCACATGAGAAATTTTCTTTTAGTTGAAATTTAATCTTAAAATTCATCTGGACGGATAATCAAATTAGAATTACTATGGATCTGAATTTAAAATATTTTTAAACATAAAATCCTAAAAATTAGATATAATATTAAATTTTAAATACTTAAAGTTGTGTGCATATGCATTTAATTTTTTTTAGTAATGATATTTATATATAGAAAGTTATTTTGACTTAAAGTTAACTTTCAACTCATTCTCATGCCTGTATCTTATGCATTCTTTTGCTTCTTTGTGTCAATTTCATTCCTGCCCAAAATAGATGTTTCAAATTAACAGGAGCCCAACTTTGTCTTTCTGTATACAATTTCAATAGCCACTCATTCCTTTCGAAATTAAGCCTACTTGACATGAAATTAGCCTATCTTCTTTCAAATTCTTCTATAGTCAATCTATCAAGTATAACAGCTTTAAATTCCTTCTTCACCGATTTATAATCATCAACACCTCTTAGCTTTGTTGGCAACTTTGTAAATATATGCCATATGCAAAACCTATGGACCGTGTTAGGCATCACTTCACTAAGAGCAACCCTTATACTCTCACATTGATCAGTCAATATACAAGTAGAATGTAACAAAGTTGAAAATAACCACTGGAATGTTTCTACATCTTCATGAGAGATGGATGTCGAAATTTCTGAATGTATGGAAGAAGGGACACAAAACAAAATGGGATGGATGTCAAAATTGTAGTTACTGAGTTTGGCAGTTAGTATTGTATGTAGATATTACAACGGATTTGGACAATGATTCTCATGCACGTGATTAAGATTCCGATAATAATCTCTTAATTTTTTCCCCATAGCGAATTATTTAGCACAATTAACAATAATTTCATGTGCTATTTGAGTAATTGTAGTACTTTCAATTGCTTCTTTTTACTACTAAAAAAATGCTAAACAATTTATTTCATGTATTTCTAAATGATTATATTTAAAATCTAATTTATATGTATATATATATTCGAATTGGCAATTATAATTGAGCCCAACCTAGGAAATCAGGTTTGGTTTTTGAGGAATTTACATGGAATACTATATTTTTATTAAATATTTTATTTATACGGTTGTAATTTTTTTTTTTACATTTATAAGTTTTGTTTTTTGCAATTACACGATCTATTTTATATTTATTTTCTTTTTTACGATTTGTATTTTACAATTGTCAGGGTTTTTGACTTTTTTATTGGTTATTTGACCAATTCTTTTTCACTTTCTCATTTCCCTTGTTTCTTTTCCGGAGTTCACTTTTCTATTTATCTTGTTCCCTTTCGTAGTCGCCATTCTAGGTTTTTCTAATATATCCATTCTAATTGTTGTTTAATCTTTTTTTTTCATGTTTTTATTTTGATTTGCTTTCTCAAATTTAAGTTTTATTGAAATTATTCTTAAACCTCTATAGTTTATTTTGATTTTGGTATTTTTATTTATCTAGGTATACAATGGTTAATATCCGTTCCAGTTCATCTTTAATCTGTAAATCAACTTTCTAAATTTTTAAAAATCTGAAATGTCCTTCTGATTTAAAGAGGGCTCAGCCTAATATTCTAAGGAGTACGAAAAGGGCAAAAGTTAAACGCGATATATCAAAGGTAATTTTTATTCTCAGTTTTTAATACATTTTTTATTTTTTATGTTTTATCTTTGTTTTTTTAGTTGTTTGTATATTCTGATTACCTTGTTCCAAATTCATGAATTTGGTTAAAATAATTACATAGAAAAGCAGTCATTAATCTAATTCAAACTACATGTTTGATGATACAATTTTTTAATTGTATTTCTAGGCATTTTTTTTAACTGTGATATGAATTATCGTCTTGTTAAATTTCTGGTAGTAAATATTCATCATCAAAAGTTCCAGAGGATTTTTATTTGTTTAAGCTAGGTTTTAGGTTTGTATTGAGGTATTTTTATTTTGTGAGGCTACTATAGCTATTCTTCTTACAACGTGAACAATAGTTTGTTCTTTGTTTTTGTTGGTTGCTATTTTTTTTGGGTCCTTAATATGTTAGTTGTATATTTTTTTATTTTTCAATTTTCAATTTTTATTATATTTATATTATTTTGATTTATTATTATTTTTTTGTAGGATTGACAGTATCTTATCAATTCAGAGATTTTTTTTACTGCTAAAATTGGTTATAATAGTCTTGAGGATGTTATAAAAAAATTTAAATGCTACGCTTGCAGAGCCTCAACTTGATATGTTTAGAAAATGTTATTTTGGATATTTTCTTGATTTGTTCGAATTTAGATTGCAATATCAACTCATTCATTCTTTGTTATTGAAAGAGATTAAACGACTTGCTACTAATAAATTATGGATTAATATTAATGGTTATTGGTTGAAATTTGGCATAGAAGAGTTTACTCTTGTAAGTGGTTTAATTTATAGTGGTGAATATTATAAACTATCTTATGCTAATAACAGTAATAGTCTTATGAATAGATATTTTGATGGGATAAAAAAGATAAATAAGTAATCTATTGAAGAATATTTTTTACCGCGTTGGATAAACGATGAAGATGCATTGAAAATATCTATCATGTATTTTGTTCATTTTTTCCTATTGTCTTTACCCAAGGAAAAATTGGTAAGTAATGAAGATTTTGATGCGGTCAATAGTGGAAAGTATAATGACTATCCTTGGGGAGTAGAAGTTTTGATTTCACTATTGATTATTTGAAGAAAAAACTTCATGGCAAGCAAAACAGAGATAAGTATTACTTTTATCGCTTGATTGGTTTTCTTATTGCCTTTTAAGTTTGGTTTTTCGAGTGTTATCCTTGTGTTATTGGAAAGCTTGCAACTTTAAAGGGCAATTGTGTACCACACATTTTGAATTAGGTTCCCATTTTGACTCCAATATACAAAAGTCTTCAAAAAAAGTTTATTTTCTCAATCTTTATCTAAGGTATACTTTTATATTATTTTAATAGTATTTTTTTAAAAAAAATTTATATCATTTAATTAGTTGTTTTTTTAGTTGAAATTGAAGAATATTATGCCTACTGCTAAAGAGAGAAAAAAGTTGAAATTGGATGGATTTTTAAGTAAGGGTGTAGGGAAATATGGTGGTGCCCAAAAAGAAATTTTTGATGATGAAGATAGTGGTAGTGCTGATGATTTTGAGTCTTTTTGTCCTTGTAAAACTGTTGTAGCATCTACTTCTTAGCAATAAAAGAGAAATAAATTTATTGTTAATGATTCCTTTGAGGGCATAAAAAAGCAATTAGACTTTATCTATTCAAGACAAGAAAAGTTATGTAATGATTTTTCTTGTTTGAAGTGTTTTGCGGAAGAAAAGTTTGTTGAAATTTCTGATTCTTTGTCTTTAATTCAAAGAAAGATAGGGTTTGATACTTCATAAAAAGCAAAGATAATAAGCAAAAAAAGATGTTGATTGTAAAGATAACGATGATGTTGAGGATGAAAGTAATGTTGACAGAGAAAATAGTGATGTTCAGGAAATAAAATTTAATAAAGATAGAGGAAATGAGAAGAAGAATGATGAAGATAAAAGAGATGGTAATGGTGGTAATGGTGATGAAGGTGAAAGAATTGGTGCTTTTAGCAATGATTTTGTTTTTATTCAAAATTTTTGTTTGAAATTGATGATGTTGTTAAGAAAGTATTTGCTGTTAAGCCATCAGAGGTAATTTTATTTGATTTATTTTTTAGTTGTTTTATATTTTTTGTTTTAATTCTGTGCCTTTTGGTATATGTTTGATATTTATTATCATGCTTTGATATTTTAGTTGAGTATATTTTAATGTTGTTGTTCTTAATTTATTTTGTAGGACATTTTGTTGGTGATGTTGTTGACATGTAGTTTTGGAGATAATTATTGTTTTATTTATTTTGTATTTTTATGTATGTGTTGGCATATTTTTATTTTTTATAGTTTGAAGTTTTAGTTAAGATTTTTATTCTTAATATTTTTTAAGAATATTGTTGATGATAATATTGTTGGCATCAAGTCAAAACAGGTAATTTTTATTTTATTTATTTTTCTGTACTTGTTTATTTTTTGTTCTTTTTTAGTATATTTTGTTATGGTGTGAAGTTTTATTTATGTATATTTTAAATTTTGTTTAATTTTTTAGAAGAATATTGTTGATGATGTTATTGCTAAGATGAATTCAGCAAAGATAATATTTATTTTACTCATTTTACTATATTTTATGTCTTTCGGTATACATTTATAAGCTTTTGGCTATATGTTTGGTATTTTTGTTGTTATGCTTTGATGTTTCAGTTAGGTATATATTAATGTTATTGTTTTTCTTTTTTTTTTGAAGGATATTAATGTTGATAATATTTCTGAGATGAATTTTTCTTTGATGAAAAAATCAAATGTTCAAAAAAGGACTCTTAAGCCAACTTATGTTATGAAGTCTCAAATTTTGAATAAATTTCGATCATCTAACCATGTTGAAGAGCCTAAACCAATTAGAACTGTTATGCATTTTTTGTCATCTTTGGGTAATAATCTTGGTGAGAAGCCAAATTTTGAAAATCAACAAATCTTTAATTTGTGGCTTGATGAAAAAATGAGTAAAAGAAACAGGTAAATTGTTTTTTATAATCAATTGTTTATCTTTCATTTTTTTCTATTTTTATATGTTTCATTATTTATTTATTTATTATTTTTTAACATTTTTTAGAAACAAAATGTATTCAATTGAAGATAATCATATTTCTCTACCTTTATACCTTGGAGTTGATTATATTTCTGAGAAGACTTGGTTTCACTCATTGCAGTATGGTAGTCAGTTGATTTCATTTTCTGTAATTTTTTTTTTATTAATTTTCTTTTTATTCTCTTAAATATTATATATTTTGTTAGTTTTTTATTCTTTTTTTATAGCATATTGATGTTTTTTATTATTCGAGGAAAAAAGGTACATACTATGAAGATATTCAAGTGAAATTTACTACTATTGATTGTTGTTTTGATCAGTATATTCAAGGTTTATTTGAGTTGTATTTAAAAAAGGGGAATGATTAGTCACTAGTTTCAAAATATCATTTGGTTGCTAAGTATATTCCCGGGCATTATACATGTTGTGGTACTTGTTGGATAGAGGTGGATCATATTTTATTTCCTATTTTTGTGAAGAAGAAAAAACATTAGATCCTTGGTAAGAAGAAAAAATATTAGATCCTTGATAGGTTAAGTGTTAAAGATAGATGTATTTTTATTTATAATTCTTTGAGGTCTGGTATAAATGACAAGGTTGCAACTAAAATAGTTGAATCATATAGTTCTCTTCTACCACTTTTTATGTCTATGCTTGGTATTTTTGATGCTCCAAATGATATTGATGCTGCTAATGGTCCACATGGACAAATGAATTTGAGCAAGCCTTCTTACTATTTGAATGGTCGATGGGTTACAAACTCAAGAAAAAAGTAATATTTAAATTTGATTTTACAATATTTTTTTATTTTTTAATGATTATAATTGTTTTAGTAGCATTTTATAATAATACTTTTAAAATATTTTTTACAGTAACTGTGATTTTTTTTTGTTATGTCTTTTGTTGAATATTTTATACATGGAAAAAAATGCCTCTTTCAAATTTTAATGTTGAACGACACCGAAGTAGACTTGTTGTTTTGCTATATTCTTATACAAAATTAAAAGAAAATAATGATTGGGAAAGTGAATCTGTAGCTCCTGAAAGACTTGAAGAAAAGGAGAAAGGGAAGAAAAAGAAAGGCAAAGGAAAAAAGTTTTTGCAGTTTAATTGTTGAAGTTCTCAATATTTTATTGATTTTTATAGTGTTTGTAGTTGTAGTTCTTAGTAATCCAAAGAAAAAATATTTGAAAATGAAGTTAATTAAAAAGAATATGTCATATTTTGTATGCTTTCTTTGTATGTTAATAGAATTTTAAGAATTGATGAGAATTTGTCTAACATAGTTAAAGATACTAAAACATACTCTGTGTATATCGTTTATGATAATTGATTTCTTATATAACTAAAATATTTGTTGCAAATATTTGATTTATACATTTATATACTATTTTTCTTTTTTTTTATACCAAAATATACTTAACATATATAATTTGTAGGATTGATTCTTTTTTTTTTATTATTATTTTTTAAGATATTATTTCATATATTGAATATTAGCTGCTGATACTCGAGATATACCTTTCATATACTATTTGTTTATATACTTATACCATTATCCTAATTATAATTTATTTTCAAAAGCAACAAATTATTTCTTGTATACCTAAAATATATTTAACATACACCCTTTGTAGAATTTAACTTTTTTTTAAGGTTTACATTTCATATTTAGAATATTATTCGCGAATATCTAAAATATACCTTTCATATAGTATTTTTTTATATACATATTCCATTACTCTCTTTATTTCAAAAGGCAACCAATTTATTTAAATAAACCTAAAATATACTTAACATATACCCTAGGATTGATTGTATTTTCTTTTATTATTTTTTAAGATTTTCATTTCATATATTGAATATTTGTTGCATATACTTAAAATATACCTTCATATACCATTTTTATATATTTATACCATTATCATAATTATGTTTTATTTCCAAAAGCAACTACTTATTTCTTGTATACCTAAAATATTCTTAACATATACCCTTTCTAGAATTTGAATTTTTTTAAGGCTTGCATTCAACATTTAGAATATTATTTGCAGATACCTAAAATATGTATTTTATATACCATTTGTTTATATACATATTTCATTACTCTTTTTTATTTCCAAAAGCAACCAATTTATTTAAATAAACCTAAAATATATTTAACATATGCCATTTGTAGGATTGATTCTTTTTTCTTTTATTCTTTTTTAAGATTTTCATTTTATATATTGAATATTTGTTGCGTATACTTAAGATATACATTTCATATATTATTATTTTTTTATATACTTATACCATTACAATAATTTAAGGCATTTTCAAGTGATATTTGTTTCTTCTTCGAGAACTTTGTTTTAAGTTTTATTTGATTTTATTACTAACATTGTTTCCTTTTACCAACGTCAAAATGTAATAATAGACTAATTCTTCTTTTAAGCTATTAGTTGTTTATAGTGATATTGCTATTAATAACATAATTTAGGCCAAGTGATATTGCAAGCATTTTATAATTATATTTAGATAATATATTTTGTGATTTCAAAAATTTTTTGATTGAATAAATCAACTAAAATCCATAAAAATGAATAAGAGTAGTAATAGCTTGATTTAAATCAATGTATTACAAATGTATATGAATGAACAAAAATGTTAATCTATTAATAGTTCTATATTAATTTTGTTTATGTTGCTAAAAAAATTTGCATTGATCAGTTTATTTTTGGCAGATTTCTGCATGTCTTTCGGTTATGTCCAAATTGCCCCCATCTCCCACACTTATTTTGATTTTTATTTTCCTATGCTTCTTTGTATCTTTTTTTTTTTGTCTTCTGGCATTTGCTTTACTTTTTGGTGGAAGCATGCATATTTCTTGGATCTCAGGTGGTAAATTCTATGTGCTTTGATTTCCAATTAAATATATTGTTGCTTCATATGTGGCAATCAACGTCTGCTTAGTATAAAAATTTTAGTAATACTCATAAGGATCTTGATTCATGCTCTTTAATATTGCAATTGCATGTTTTCTCTTTCATGTTCACTATGAATTGCTTCTTTTTATTTTCATAGACAGTGAACAACTCATAATTTGATGGCTTTACCTATTAACAAAATTTAAAATAATTAAATATTAGAAGAAATTTTAAACATATATTAAACATAAACTAACGAGTATAAAAATAAGAAATTTGCACCATATCCTCACAACTCATGAAAAAATTATAATTAATCTACTATTAATAGACTCTAAATGAGTCAAATATATAGCAAAAAAAATTACTTATTAATCATATTGCAACCTCAAATGTCAAACATGCATCAATTCCCAAAGGTTGGACAGAAAATAGAAATCATAAATTTCATAAGAAATAAGGAATAGAATAGAAACAAATGCCTTGACAAGTGACATAACAACATTTGCTATAATAAATTATAAGCCAACATATTTACTATCAAGAATGATATGATTGAGTTTTTTTTTTTATAGTAATTCTAAAAATTTAGCACATCACGGAGTTAACAGTAGATTATAATAAAATAACTAAAGCTCCATGCTCGGGATGTGCTCTAAAAGATAACAATAAATGTCATAAACAACTACTTAGTGACTCAAATTTAAATTAATATGGGTGTTTAAATAGAGTCTTTAATCAAACCATACATTTTTTGAAGTAAATATTGACTTGCAAATCATATGTAATATGTGCCATGCTTCTATTAACATTTTCTTAATAATTATTAATTTGCAAATATTAAGAAAAATATATCAATTATATATTAAAAGTATAGTTTCATATACCTAAGAGTAAAGAAATATGATAATTGCCTTTAGTTTCAAAGATTAAATGTAATTCTGAGTCAATATATCTTCAGCTTTTTTTTTTTCTAGCTTGTAAAATTTGAATTTGCAATATTCCTATTTGTATAACTCCACTCTTGTACTAGAACATGTAAGTATTCAAGTAATGTTGTAATTGGTATCTCAATAGCTGTTTTGTTGGTAGCATTAAGTGATTCAACTATGTTTGATACCATAGTTGAGTATCAGTTGTTGATAGAATAAGCTCTAGCCCATCTGTGATACCTAATATTGCTCAAATGAGGTCTAATCCTCTTATCAATTTTATCCAACTCATTCATGTGAGACTCAAACTCTTGAGTAGTATATGTTTTTTCTAAAGCAAAAAATGTCTCCTTTATTTTTTTTATTTTCTTTTGAAGTTAGTCTTTAAGTTGTTCAACAAATGGAATATACAAAATCCATGAATAGCTTCAGGATATATCTTTCTAATTGTCGTTTCTATGCTTTCATGCCGATTAGAAATTATACACAAGCCTTGTCTATCACCAAATGCTTTTCTTGCTCTTATAAAGAACCATTCCTAAGAAGCATCATTTTCTGAATCAACTATACAAAATTATAAAGGAAATATCTTACCACTCTAATATTGTGTAGTTGTTGAAAGTAGTGTTCCTCCATATAATGCTTTTAAAAAGGTACCATCCATAACCATAATTGGTCTGCAATATATCCATCCTTTTATTGATGCATCAACATCCATAAAAACATAGAGAAATGTGTTGTTCTCTTTTGTTTCTAACTCAACAATAGATCCTGGGTTTGCAGTCTTTACCATATACAAAAAATTAGGAATCATTTGATAAGATTCATCTGATTTACCTCATACTTTCTGTAAATCTTTCTCCTTAGATCTCCATGCTTTTGCATAGTTTAAAGAGACACCATATTGATCTTTCATATCTCTAACTATATTTGCTGGTGCATGTTGTTTTGATATTAAGATCCTTGGAATTTATGCAATCAGCAACTATATCTGAAGTGGGTTGTAGATGATCATTGAATCTGAGTTATAATGAGCATGTGTGAATGTTGTTGAATTTTCGAACTATAAACATATTCGTCTTACTATTTCTTAATATCTTTAAGTACCGTTTACAATTTTCATCTAAAGATTTCATAGCATATTCCTTTTCATATGATTTTTCTACCTTATATTGGAAATGGTTCTTCAAAGCATAAAAACTCAACACTATTTTAAAAATCTTTTTGTCTTGGTAGATTTGTCCTTCTTCAATTTCTACATGTCTTGTGTTGCTTATGATAGATGATTCCCCACTATGAGCATCAACTTCTTCTTCTTGTAAAATGCTTTTACTTATAATATTTGTATAATCCACAAAATTACAAGGGCATCTGCTTGACAAAAATTTGTTGAACTCTGTTTAGATATTGAAGTTGTAGAAGTTGTTTCAATTCTTGGAATCTCAAAATTTGATTTTGAGTAAGAACCAAAAAATGCAATCTCTAATTATTTTTTTGCAATAGTAATACACAAAGGATATCTTACAAAATCTGATTCCTTCTTCTTCAACTCCAAATAAAATGATAAATCTCCATCCTCTTCTATCTTTAATGGTGGATATCATTTTTCACTTGGTATTTGCATTTGCAATACTATTTATTCTCTTTTGAATTTGAATTGGTTTGATATTATTTCCAAAAAATTATCAAAACTGCATTCCCTTCGAATAAGAATCACACTCACTTCAAAGTCAACATAATTCATATGCTCATCCCATTTTCCATTATGATGAATAAAAACTGGTATTGTATCTACTTTTGTTTAGAAAGGGAAACAAATTACCAAGAAAAAAGGTATATAAACTTTGTTTTCTAGTTCTAGTTTTATTTAGCTTTAGTTAGAGAAACTAAGAAGAATCAAAAAATTCTTAAAAAAAAAAAGTTTTTTGCGTCATCAATTTCAGAGCAACCAATAAATACAATTAACTAGCAACAAAAATATAAATTTTACAGAAATTCTTTTAAAAATTAGATTATACCAAACATAATTAAACAATCAAAATATACATTTTACAAATTAAAACACATGCAATTAATTTACAAGAAATCCTAAATTAAAAAAGAAACCTCGAAAGAATTGAAATTAATTTAAGAAATACCGCCGAATCAAGCAGTACAATTGGGTAATCACAGTTTAGACGAAACTAAGAGCAAACTTGTTTGAAACTTGTTCATTCTCTCAACATTAAAATCATGGTATTTGGAAAATCACAGCTTTAGCTTGGTTTTGGCATTTAATTTGTTACTGTAAAATTATAAATTTTAAAGGATAAAGTCATATATTTGTTAAATATCTCACATGACTGTAATTTTATAAAAGTTTTTATTTTTTTTAGTTATTTCTATAATAATCCCTTGGTTTTTTTTTTGAGGAAGCCTGGCCTATAGCCATGCCCACCACCTTAACCATTTTGCCTATTACATATATTTTTGGATTTTTTTAAAAAATAAAATCATTTTTATAATATTTATTTGTCTTTCAAAAATGTTAACTTTTTAATTTTTAATTTTAGATATACACATTTAATTTATATTTGATATATACTAAATACATAAAAAAAAGTGGGGTAATTACAAAAATAAAAAAATAACATATATTGTGGATTTTTCTACATTTTTTAAGGAAATGCCACTAGATAGATTACAGAAACCAAACTATTACAATGATAATTTAATTCGTTTTGCAAAAGAAAAATATAGAGAGGGAGAGAGTGGTAAATCACTGAAGACGAAGTCCACCCCAGTGAGTAATGATCCGTTGCTCTTGGGCCATTTTTATTTTGGATCTACGCCGCCATGGACGATTTTGGGCCTAATGTAAACTGCGGCCTGATTCTATTTTTTTGTCACCAATCAAACAAAGCCACGCGTCTTTCGTCCTTTTAAAAAAGAAAAGAAAAGAAAAGGAAAGAGACGGTACAATATCACTCGTAACCCTAACTAAAACCCCAAAAATCAAAATCCCCGTTTGAAATTCAGTCTCTGTGTTTTCCCTCTCTCCAGCCACTCCATTTCTCTTACATTTTCTCGGTTTCAGTTATTATTATTTGTTTTGAAATCAGTAAAATCGATTATTATATTTCTTACTCTAAAACCCTAATAAAGCTGCATTCGCAAACCCCAAGCACAGACATATACATTTCTATCAAGTCATGGATTTGAATCCAGATTTCCTCTCCCAATGTTTCCTCGCCACACTTTCTCCATCGCCGGAGCCACGCCGCGCTGCAGAAGAAAAACTTATGGAAGCCGCTGAACGTCCAAACTACGCGCTTACTGTTCTTCAGTTAGTCGCACAACCCTCCTTCAATGAGCATATCCGCCACGCAGCTGCTGTCAACTTTAAGAACCATCTCCGCACTCGCTGGGCTGCATCACCCGATTCTTCGCTTACTCCGATCTCCGATGACGAGAAGAATCAGATCAAAATCCTAATTGTTTCTCTCATGCTCTCTTCCACTCCCCGCATTCAGTCACAGCTCAGCGAATCCCTCTCTCTAATCGGCAAACACGATTTTCCCAAATCATGGCCCAGTTTGCTTCCGGAGCTCACGAATAGCCTCAATGTCGTCTCTAGCAATAACGATTACGCCTCAGTTAATGGTATTCTTGGTACGGCCAATTCTATCTTCAAAAAATTCCGTTATCAGTACAAAACTAATGATCTCTTGCTTGATTTGAAGTATTGTCTCGATAATTTTGCAAAACCATTACTTGAGATTTTCTTAAGGACCGCTTCTTTAATTGACTCAACGGTTAGTTCAGAAGGCGGCTCCCTTGCAACTCTAAAGCCGTTATTCGAATCCCAGAGGTTGTGTTGTAGGATATTTTACTCACTGAATTTTCAAGAGTTGCCTGAGTTCTTTGAGGATAATATGGACAAGTGGATGAATGAGTTCAAAAAATATTTAACTACCAGCTATCCTGCGCTGGAGAGCAGCGCTGATGGACTAGCTGTTGTTGATGAGCTTAGGTCTGCAGTATGTGAGAATATTAGCCTTTACATGGAGAAGAATGAGGAGGAATTTAAGGGTTATGTGGAAGGCTTTGCCCTTGCTATTTGGACTTTGTTAGGGAATGTATCCCAGTCTTCCAGCCGCGATAGGTTAGCTGTTACAGCAATTAAGTTTCTAACTACTGTGAGTACTAGTGTTCAGCACACCATGTTTGGAACCAATGGGGTCATCCCCCAGATTTGTCAAAGTATTGTGATTCCAAACGTGCGGTTGAGGGATGAGGATGAGGAGCTATTTGAGATGAATTACGTTGAGTTCATCAGGAGAGATATGGAGGGGAGTGATCTTGACACTAGGAGAAGGATTGGATGTGAATTGCTTAAAGGGATTGCAACCAATTATCGGACGCAGGTAACTGAATTGGTTGCTATTCAAATACAAAACTTGTTGAATTCCTATTCTGCAAATCCTGCAACAAATTGGAAGGACAAAGATTGTGCTATATACTTGGTTGTTTCACTAGCAACTAAAAAAGCTGGGGGTACTTCTGTTTCAACTGATCTTGTGAATGTTGAGAACTTTTTTGGCCAAGTGATATTGTCTGAATTGAAGAGTCAAGATATAAATGCGTTTCCAATGCTTAAGGCTGGTGCGCTAAAGTTTTTTACAGTATTTAGAAGTCTTATACAAAAGCCTCTTGCAGTTCAGTTGTTCCCAGATTTGATTCGATTCCTTGTCTCCGAGTCAAATGTGGTTCATTCTTATTCTGCTAGTTGTATAGAGAAACTATTGCTGGTCAAGGATGATGGGGGGCGACCCCGGTATACTTCATTAGATGTAACTCCATATCTTCAATTGCTTATGAATAATCTTTTCAATGCTTTGAAGTTTCCGGAGTCTGAGGAGAATCAGTATGTAATGAAGTGTATCATGCGGGTTCTAGGTGTGGCCGAAATATCCTCTGAGATTGCTGCGCCTTGCATTGCTGGATTGACTTCAATTCTCAATGAAGTTTGCAAAAATCCAAAGAATCCAATTTTCAATCACTATCTCTTTGAGTCAGTAGCTGTTCTTGTTAGGCGTGCATGTGAGAGGGATAATTCTCTTATATCAGCCTTTGAAACAAGCTTGTTTCCCAGCCTTGAGATGATTTTGGCAAATGATGTAACTGAGTTTTTGCCATATGCTTTCCAGCTCTTGGCTCAACTTGTTGAGTTGAGTAGGCCTCCAATTTCCCCCAGCTACATGCAGATTTTTGCTCTTCTTCTGTCTCCTGATTCATGGAAGAGGAATTCAAATGTCCCAGCTTTAGTGCGTCTACTTCAAGCTTTCCTTCAAAAAGCACCCAATGAGCTCAACCAAGAGGGAAGACTTAGCCAGGTTCTTGGTATATTCAACAGGCTTGTGTCATCCCCAAGCACTGACGAACAGGGCTTCTACGTTCTTAACACTGTGATTGAAAATCTTGACTACAGGGTCATTGCTCCCTACATGGTTCACATCTGGAATGCTCTATTTACACGCCTTCAGAACAAGAGGACAGTAAAGTTTGTCAAGTCTCTCTTGATTTTTTTGTCACTGTTTTTGGTCAAGCATTGTTGTGGAAACCTTGTAGACACTATGAATACAGTTCAACCCAATATATTTATGGTAATTTTGGAGCAGTTCTGGATCCCCAATATTAAGTTAATCACTGGACACATTGAGGTTAAATTAGCTGCAGTTGCCTCAACCAGACTTATCTGTGAATCTCCTGTGCTTTTGGATGCTGCAGCTGCTAGGCACTGGGGAAAAATGCTGGATAGTATTGTTACTCTTCTCTCACGGCCAGAGGAGGATAGAGTTGAAGAGGAACCTGAACTGCCAGATATTGTTGAAAATGCAGGTTATACTGCAACCTTTGTCAATCTTTATAATGCTGGAAAAAAGGAGGAAGATCCTCTCAAGGACATAAAAGATCCAAAACAATTCTTAGTTGCTTCACTGGCACAGCTTTCTGCTCTTTCCCCTGGGAGGTATCCCCAGATCATCAGCGGAAATCTTGAACCAGCAAACCAAACAGCACTCCTGCAGTTTTGCAGTACTTATAATTGCCCAATTGTATAAGTAAGCAGCTATTTTAAATTGCAACCATCATCTCTGTTTATCATGTTACTTTGTTACTTTATGATGTTTTTATTGTTGTTACAAAATATAAATGGTTCTATGGCAAGGACATTCACTTTCACTTGATGAGAACAATTCTAGTGTGATGCCTAAATTAATATTATGATATTTTTGAATCTCAATGGGTCGTTTGGATTACATAAATTGCTGTCCAATTGATTTATGAAATGCTTTTGTTTGGCGAATGTTTTACTTAATTAAAATATAATTGAGCACCGTATGCATGCTTCAATGATATAATCAATATGATCTTTGCATAAAAGCTACAACTGTTTAGTTATGGCATGTATTTGAGAGTGTCTGTCTCTGTTCTTGTGTTTTGTGTATTGTTGTAAAGGAGTGGGAGGGGTGGAGGTAGAATCTTATGATTTTAATGTGGAGGTAGAATCTTATGATTTTAACTCGGATTTAGTTATTTTTCTTAATTTTTTTTCGAAGGAATTGTTGTTTAATCATCTAGGCATCTAATGATGTATGTTGTTCCATTTTAGATGTTATAGCTGCTGAATAGGTAGTTAATTGATGTCAAACCTTCTCTTGACATACAAGTTCCATTAATGAGAATGCCTAAAATGTATTGTCTGCCTTTTTATTGTGCATGTATGCTTCAACTCTGATAGTTTTCTTTTAGATATGTATACATGCTTGAGTCAGCTCATGAGTGTGGCTTAGAGTCATCTGTAAAAGGGAAAGCAATTGAAATTTCAAGCTGAAAACACTAAACGAGTGACAGTTTTTGCAGATTGAATTACAAAATTGCATCTCATGGTTCTATTGAAGACTAGTGAATCTTAGCTGAATTTATTAGTCTATTATGAGTTATATAGTGCATGATTAAAATTTGACTTCTGTGGAACTAGATTTCATTTTACATTCTCCTTTTGTACCTCTTTTATTAAAGTAGAGAATCTCCTTTCATCTAGGCTGACAGTTTCCTAGTTGAAAACAGGTGGTTTGATTTGTGCCTAATCTCTCTAACGTGGAGTCAGTACCCTCCATTGTATTATATTTGTTGCATTTATGTGATTGGAATGGCATATAAAATGTTTGTCAGACAACTTTGCTTTGCATAAAAAGTTCACATCTGCCAGTTTTATCTTCTTTGCATTTCATTTTGTGCCATTTCCAGTTGATTCTACTCGCCACTACAAGAGATATCTTACCAATATTCTTTGTTCTTTTTCAGAATCTTTTATGGGATTGAGGTCTGTCTTGTGGTAAGTTTCAACAAGTGTTTTCAACTCGGTTTTGCAAGCAGATGGCTTGATTTTGCATCGTGATCGATGGGTTTAGACAATTAATCATCTGGTTTGCAACACGCCAAGGTCTCATTAAGCAATGATATGGGATTTGCAGTCTTGCGGCATGAGTTTGGATAGCAGTTCTAAAACGGGGAATTTATGGATTCTGTTGTAGAAAAGCCCAATTTCCCTGGCTTTGCTGTGAAGCATTTTTTAGCATGCATATCATATGTTGTTTTGTAGAACAAGTGTTCTTAATTCATGCATTTTTGGGTCCTTGAGTCAATGTAAAAGGAAGAGAGCGAGCTCCATGCAGGGATAGGTTAAAATTGTTTTATCTTCTGTTGAAAGTTTCGGCTTTTATTTGCATATTCTTTCAGTACATGAACTTAATTTGCTGCGTCTCCAGTCAATTCAGCATTGTTTCTATTTTCAAAGGACATGGCTGGATTTTAAGGTTATATAGAACTCAGGATTCAACTCTATAAGTATTTACTGTAACACTGAGTTTTGGGAATGAAATCTCACCGAGTATTAGAAAATGCAAGCTTCTTTAATTAGTGTGGTTTCTCAGTTGCTGACCTCAATTATTATTTCTCTAGTCTAATTAATTCAGCACCCATAATCTCCTTCTAAGTAAACAATTTTAATTTTTTTTTCAGCCCATTTTTATTTATTAATAACTTTTTCATTTAAAAGTCATGAGAGGATACCAAAAATTGCACTCTTATCATATTAAATTGCCACATTCATTCATGGTGTGTATAATATATATATATATATGTATATATATATATATGTATGTATGTGTATATATGTATGTATGTGTATATATGTATTAGGTAAACCCATTAAGGAGATAAAATGCTCTTCGTATTCAATACTTAAAATCGAGGTTTTTTTTTTTATTAAGGGAGAAAAATATCAATTATCTCATCTCTTCTTTTGAAGGTTGTACATGTGCTATGTATTAAACCAGCCAATACTCATGATTTTGCCGACTGACTAACTGATTTGCACTAAAACAATTTTATTCAAGAGAAAATATAAAAAAAAAATACTTAAACTTTACATATTTTTTTATATTTATCATAAACTTTTTTTTTGATAAATTAGTTCATAAACTTTAATTTTTTTTTCACTTTTATTATTTTCACCGGTTTAAGAATTTGTTACAGGATGATTTGATAACGTGACAGTGTGGATTTTTGTTTATTTAAATTTAATTATATAAAAAAATAAATTTAAATATAACGGGTGTTACTATTTTATATCTTAATAGTGACGCTAATTATTTTAGAACCAACTATATTAAATATATAGCTATGAAATGAAGTATTTTTTTAATATATTAAATTATATACTTGATGCATACATTTGAAAGTGGAGTATTATTTTAAATTAAAAATTTGAAAAGGTATTTTGAAAGAAAAAAGAAAAAGAAAATTTCTATTTTTAAGTATTTTAAAAGAAATCTCTCTTTTTTTTTTCTATTTATAAATTTAACTTCTGTTGAAATTCAAACTCAAAATTTCTTAATCTCTTTGGATTGCAATTGAAATTAAATTTCAAAATTTCAATGCGGACTGTCTTAGCCTCTCAGTGCTATAATAAATCCTTTGTTTGAAAAATAAATCAATCAGAAATATTTAAAAGAGATTGTCAATCCCTCAATTTAAAATGTGGATGGGAAAGATTTGAGTGTAGCCCAATAGCTGACTCAGATTTTTTAAATATTTTATATATTTTTAAAAAAATTACACCACTTTTTAAATTACATTTTTATTTTTATTATTTCAAACTTTTTTTCACTTTTAATATTTTATATTTTCATTTATACATTTTTTATGTTTTAATTTTATAAAAATATGATGATGGAGGAGTGTTGAGTGTGTTCCGGTACTATGTGCGATATTTTTTTTCTGTATATTCTCTTTTTGTTGTGTTTCTACTGAAGCTTTTTGTTGTGGTTCAATAAGAGCTTATGTTCTTTAATAGTATTTTTTGCAATGCAAATTAGGTTTCATAAATATATAATGTATTTTTCATATTTCCTTTAATTAATATATTTATATTAAAAATAATATTAAATTTAATATTATTATTATATTAAATAAAATATTTATTATGATAATATTTAATTTATTTTTAAACAAAATAAAAAAATTATATAAAATATTAAATTTATAAATATATATATATATAATTTGCAAAAGAATACACTAAAATAATTAAATAAAATATTTTATATGTATATATATAATTTAATATTTTATATAATTTTTTATTTTGTTTAAAAATAATTTTTATTCATACTAAAATACCTTTGAATTTATAATTTATAAAGGTTATTTATATAAAAAAAATTATTACATTGATTTCATTTTATTAAAAAAATAAAAGAATACACTAAAATAATTAAACAAAATATTTTATATGTATATATACAATTTAAAATTAATATTTTAAAAGAATAACAATATATGTTAGTTTATGTTATATATACCTTCATATTTTGAGATATTATAGTTGCATACTAGCATTATTTTTTGAAAGAAAATATATATATGTAGTTATAGTTAATTTATACATACATATACTAAAATATAATCCCAATAAAGTAATATTTTTTTTTTCTAAAATAATAGGTATTTATATGTATATGTTATATATACCTTCATATATTCAAATATTATAGCTGCATATTGACATTATTTTTTGAAAGATAATAAATATATGTAGTTATAGTTTTTTTTTTTTTTGTGAAAGCCTGGATAAACTTAGTAATTTAAAGAGTGGCTCAGCGATAGTGTGCGACTGAAACCAACTCAGAAAACGATTAAGACCGCCAGATATTTTTATTTATAACATAAATAAGGAATTCCGGAGGAGTAAAAATTACAATGCCTTTGAGAATGGAAAACATATTGACAAAATTCTGAAAATTACAGCAAATAAAAAATAAGCGGCTATATCTCGCTAAGAAATTGGCTGCCTGGTTGCCCTCACGATGGACGTGATTAATAACAATGTTCTCTGAATTAATCAAATGTTTAATCTTGCCCAGAGTCCTTGAATATGTCGTGTCCGTGCTAAGAGCATTGATAGCCTCAAGAGAGTCACATTCAAGAAGGAGAGGCATGTACGGCATGTTGAGACCCCATTTTAATCCTATCAGAATGGGTTGAACCTTAGCCTCCGTTGGACCAGAAGCCTCCAAAGGATAGAAAAATGCAGCAAGTACATTACCACCTGCATCTCTAAGAATCGAGCCACCCGCCGCCTTTGTACGAGAGAATGAGGCATCAATATTGATCTTGAATTCACCCAGTTTCGGCATCTTCCATAAAACTAGCGTGACCCCCTTCTTCTTGTCAATACCTGCTGAACAGAATTCAGGAAACAACCTGAACGCTTTGGAAACCTTTGAACCAGAATTAGCCACACACCATTTAAAAACTAAGTTTCTAATCTGTTTAATGACAGCAAGCACATGAAAATTTTCATCTCCCCAAGTTATATTGCAGTACGAGGACCTTAATATAATAACATATAATAGTTGTATATTGATATTTTTTTTGCAAGACTATAGTTATATGTGGGTATATACTATATATACCTTCATATGCTAAGCTATTTACAGTTGCATGTGTTCTGACATTCTTTTTTGAAAAATAATATATATATATATATATATATATAATTATAATCATTATATGCCTACAAATACTAAAATATAAGAGTTGCATATTGATATTCTTTCTTCAAGACAATAGACATATGCATGTATATGTTATATATACTTTTATAAATAATAGATATATCTGAGTATATGTTACATATACTTTTACTAAAAAAATGATATTTTTATAAATATAAGCTTCATATATTAATAGTATACGTTGGTATATGTAAGTATATATTACATATATCTTCATATATTAAGATATTATAACTATATATTGATATTTTTGAAAGGCAATTGATATATATAGTTATAGTTAGTATACCTAAATACAATAAGATATAACAATTGTATGCTGATATTCTTTCTTCAAAACAATAAGAATATATAATGATATATGTTATAAAAAATAATATATATATGTAGATATATCGGTATAAATTAGTGTATGTTTATATATATTATGTATATTTTAACTAAAGAATAATAATATATATCGATATATGTGGATATATGTTACATTTAAGTAAATATTTATATGTTACATATATGTAAGTATATTATATATTACATATAAAATGACATTTTTATAATTTTATATTAAAAAAATATTTGCCACTGCAGTTTAATGCTTAGGATGCAAGTTAATAAAATGATGTCATGTATTTTGCACATGCAATTTAATGAATATATATACTTTAATTAAAAATAATAATATATGTATATATATGATATATGTTGGTATATGTTATATATATTTTAACTAAAAAATAATAATATATGTGATTATATATTGATATAATATAAGTATATATAAATATATGTTGATGTATAATTATTTTTTATACTCATTTATATGTAAGTATATGTTATATATAACTAGATATATCGAAAATAATAACGACATATGTGAGCATATGTTATACACAGCTAAATATATAGTGAGTATATGTTGCAAAAGAATAATAATATATTATATATATATATATGGGTAGATGTTGATATATGTTGGTATATGTTGATATACGTAAATATATGTTAAAGATAAAATGGTATTTTTACAATTTTATATTAACAAAATATTTTTAAACAATTTTTATAGTATGTATTAAATTTATTTTAAAACATATAAATTAAATAAAATATATTAAAATAAATAAAAATTTAAATTATATATATGGCATTTATTACCTATAAATAAAAATTTAATATAAATATTTTTAATTAAATATTTTAAAAATTATATTAAAATACAAAAATAAAAAAATAGAAAATGGTGGCCACTAAAAAATAAATAGAAGTGAAAAATAATGCCACTATTTTTTTGGACTTTTGACAAAAATAGAAAAAATATTAAAAATAATTTTAAATTTATCATATTTATAAAATATTTATCAAAATATCAAAATTTATAAAATATTTATTAAAATATCAAATTTTTATTATTTTACAAAGAGTTTATAATAAATTTATTATAAATTTATAAATTTTACATAGTTTATAATGAATTTATTATGAGTTTATAATAAAATGATTAAAATATTTTTAATAAAAAAATAAAATTTTTTAAAAATATAATGAAGGATATTATTTTTTCTATTTTTTCATAATAATTTATATTACAGCAATATGTTTTTGTAAACTTTATGAGTTGGTCAGTTTCTCTATATTTTCGTAATTAAAAATAACAATTTTCATAAATTAATTTTTTTTATGTGCCAAAAATTTGAAAAGACATTTTGTTTTTGAGTTATTTTTGTAAACATCTCTATATTTTATCAGAAAATTTTTAAATCTTTTATAAAAATATATAATAATCTCAATAAATTTACAAAAACTTATAATGTTTACAATAAATTTATAATAAATTTTGAATCTAATAAATTTATAAATTGGTGAAAATTTGATAAATTTAAAAGGATTTTAAAATCAAATAATTTTTCTAATTTTTTCTGATAAATTTATTAAAAAACCCAGAATTTTCTGGCACACACCGGCGAACATCATCATCCACTATCCAGAAAAAATCCAAATTTTAGTATTCTAAAATCAAAAGTCTTTTTCATTGGTCAAGTTCCAATTGACATAGGCCTAATCCTAGACGAAGCCTATTTAAGATTCTACTTCTGGACTAATTGTTGCCTTAATATCTGGGCCTTGTATAAGCCTCGGTGTCGTCTTTTTCCAGTTACAATTTTGTGTTTTTGTGCTCAATATGTAAACTAAAAAACTATATTATAGAAACTATATTATAGAAATCCATTTTCTATTATTATTATAGAAATATAGATAGAAATAGAAAAATTCTATATAAAAAATTATATATATATAATATATATAATAATATATATTAATATTTAATATATAATTATATTAATATTTAATATATAATAATAAAAATTTAATAATAAAATAAAAAACAAATAATAAATAATAATAAAATAAATAATTAATAATAATAAAAATAATAATTAATAATAAAATTATTAATAATAATAAAAAAAATAAAAAAAAGAAACTATGATTCCCTTCAAATAGGGATTTCTCGGTTTTCCCCGACCAATCCACCACTCAATAGGTAGTTGACGTGACCCGGATGGTTTTCCAATCTTCATTTGCTTTCATTAGATTAAGAAAATAAAGTTGGTACATTCAATTATAATACCTTAGTGCTAAAATTAGAAGGAAAAAATTTTCTTTAAATATATTAAAATAATGAAGGAGAGCTTTGGCACAACAGTAAGTATTGTCATCGTGTGATATGAGGTTTCGGGTTCGAGTCGTGGAAACGGCCTTTTGCAATTAATTGCAAGGAAATGTTGCGTACAAAAATTCAATGGGTTCGATCATTTTCCGAACTCCGCTCATTGCGGGAGTATTCGTACACCAGACTGCCTTTTTTTATATTAAAAAAATAAATTTTAGTTTTACAAATACAATAAATTGATTTTTGTCTTTCTACCCTCATACAAAACAAATTTTCTAGATTTACTTAATATAAATTTTTAAAAAAAAGTTTTATCATAAATAAAAAAATAAAACAAACTGATAATAAAATAATCTGAAAATTTCAGTATTTCACTATTCATTAAATACAATGGGGCCACTAACGGCGCTTCACATCATTATATCTAAAAGGCAAAGAAATTGTAACCCAAAATCAAGAGAAAAAAAAAAATTGAAGAGATTTGGAGTAGCTGGGATTGCAATTTTCCCAAATATTCCAAAACTTGCATGATTAAGAAAAGACAAAGGCTTCAAATTATTCTCTCTCAAATTCAGAAAATAAAGCTTACCTTTCTATATTTCCATTATCATTACTTAGTGCTACTCCCAATACCAAGATTATGGACTCATGTTTTTTTTTCACATTAATCAAATGAGAAATTTTCTTTTAATTTAAATTTTTAATCTTAAAATTCATTTGGATAGACAATCAGATTAGAATTAGCATGGATCTCAATTTAAAATATTTTAAAACATAAAATCCTAAAAATTAGATATAATATTAAATTTTAAATAATTAAGATATGGAGTGTGAATCAATTTAGTATTTTTTTTATACGAAAACTTTGTTTTGTAAAATATTTATATGGAGTATGAATCAATTTGATATTACAAAATGAGATGTTAATTATGAGATTAGCCATAAAAGAATAGTTCATTTTGAAGATTGTATAAAAAATCTTTTGTCTAACAATTTGCGAAAGACTTATATTAGTCCAAGTAAATGGTTGGTCCCAATAAAAACTATAGCATGACTTTGTTTTTTTCTTTTTTGCCTATTTTTATTATAAAAATGAAAAAATAAAAATAATAGTTGCTATAGTCAAAAACTGGATTGAGAGCAGAGTCCACTTGATTAAATGGTCAAAAATATAAATCATTATGTACCCTAATAATTAGAAAAAAAAAATTTCTCTTAAATTAATTTGTGTGGAGCTTCAGGATGGGCGTTATGTCACACTTCCGGTAAATTACCCTGGAGTATCCAATATTATGTTGTAGTATCTAAATTTCAATAATTATCAGCTTTCTTAAAAATGAGCCAAATTCTCCTTAAAAGAAATGAGGTGTGTGGAGATTGAACCTTATATTTCTTACTTTAAAATCCAACATCTTAACCATTTAAGTTACATTGGTTTCTTATTTATATGGTTGCTTTATTTATATTTTAACTATATTTTTTGAAAATTTATTAATTAAATTTTAAAAAAACTATGGGCAAATTATTAAAAATTTTCAGTTTTTCAAAATTATTTAATTTAATTTTTTTCTATTAGTAGATTATATTGCAAATAATCTAAATTCTTTTATTTTTTAAATTTGAATAATACTATTGTAAAATTAAAATAGTAATTAAATAATTAATAATCTAAATTTAAATTTAATTGAATAATTCACTTAAATAATTGAAATTTGAATAATTTTCGCATAGTTTTTTTAAATTTAATTAATCAATTTAATTTAATTATTTTGTAGTTTATAATTTTTTAAAAAATTATAGTTAAAATATAAATAGAGCAACTATATAAAAAAGAAATCAATGTAGTTTAAATGGTTAAGATGTTAGGCTTTTGTGTAAGAGGTGCATGGAGATTAAACCTTGCACCTTACCTTTTTAAAGAGAATTTGGAAGATTTTTAAGAAAATTAACATATTGCATAATGTGACACCACACCATACGCCAAGTCAATTTTTTATTAGGGTATTAGATGGCAGATAGATAGAAAGACCATAATGTTATAAACATTAGTAGTTAAAGGATGACTAGTATAATTATTGAAATTTAGGGACTACAACATGATATTTGGTATTTATGAAGGACTATCAGTGTAATCTACCCGTAACACTTTTTAACAAACTGATCTATTAATATATATATATATATATATATATTGTTTTTTTATTATTTCCTAAATAGCTTTCTCATGCTAAAAATCATTTCAGTTAATATAATATTTATCTTTAATCGCTAATTGTTGTTTTGTAATTAGCAAATAATTTAACTTCTTTGTTATTCACAAAAAGCTTCTTTCCAAGATTTTGGCTTTCAATTTTTGTTTTAATGCAAACTATTATGTTCAAACTTGGAAAAAAAATTCTTGATCTCCTTTTGTCTTTGATTTTTTCTTAGTTTTTAGATTATTTGATAACAACTAATCATAAAATTATGTGAGAGATTTTGGATTATATATTGGATTTATTTATTTGTTTATTTAGTTGATGACGGGCTGATCCTCAGGGGGTCCTAGCTCCTGTAGCTTAGGCTCGGATACAGCTGCTGCTATTGCTCTTCTACCTGTGGGGGTGATCCATATTTATAGTTTACGGGCTGATCCTCAGGGGATCCTAGCTCTTGCAGCTGGGGCTCAGATACAACTGCTGCTATTGTTCTCCTACTTGCAAGACAAGAGATAAGAAGGACCGGACTTTCCAAAGGAACGCTCTGATTCCTAAGTTAGAGGTCGGTTGCTTTGAATAGGAGAGAGAAGGAGATATATATACTAAGAGAGAAAGTCAAAGAGAATGGGATGGAATTCTTTTATTTGTGGGGGTGACCATGGTTGACATGGAGAGATAGTGGAAAGACAGAGTCTGATATGTGTCAGTATAATTTGCAGGTGTATTGTCTGTTGGATATCCAGAGCTCGGTGGGACTGGGATTGCCTAGAACCGAGGTCTACATACTGTTAAGAGCCTGGCTATAAAAATGACCGGATAAGGAGCTTAGATGCTGATCTCCGAAAAAGGAGGGGTAACATCAATAGTCCTCCTCAAGTCATTGACATTTATGTCAAAGTCATGCATAGGAGCTCAGAAGAGCTTGGCATAAAGTGTATGTAATGAATCATGAAACAGATATTATATCACAATATGCAGTGCTCAAGTGTAGAGCTCAGAAAAAGAGCTCGGTAAGTGGGGGGTGTTATCACTAGTCTCCCATTGGTCATTTGACATTTATGTCAAACTAAGACCTATGACAGATAAGTCAAGCTCGACAAGAGCTACAGAGAAATTGAGAGACACAAGGTAGAGCTTAAGAAGCTCAAAAAATGAGAGCTTGAGAAGCTTAGAAAGTGAGAGCTCAAAGAGCTCAAGGACAACACTCGATTACCGAGGGTTAGCACGAGTAGTACAAAGAAACTAAGAAGAATTTTGAAGTATACTCTCTTGAGAAGTCTTGGCATTTATGCTAAGGAGTCGGTAAAGATTCCAAAAAGACACATGTCATACACAGGAGAAGTGACGCTTCAAAAACTGAGGTAACGGTTGGGAGAGAACTAAAAAGACGTAACGTCTACAGCATTAAAGAGGGACATCGGTTCACATGGCCAAAGTGGACACAATAAATAGAGGGTAGTGGGACATGATTCGGTACACGACTTAAAAGGGAGCAACTTGGTTTGTCTGACTACTGCGAAGTTCCATAGCAAAATGGTGCAAGCAGTTATCATCTCGGTTGTGTCAGAAGAGGGAGCAGAGTTGGGCTCTCTGTGTGCCCTTGGCGAGGTTACCTACTATGAAGAAGGAGCTTAATTATAGCAAAGTTTAAGGAGATGTCCAGTCCTAGTTGACGAAGAGGGAGAGGGTGTGGCGAAGGGTGAGGTCCAAGCGAGCTCGAAAAAAGCTTAGGTGAGGGATATTCGGTCCACCTTAACACAGATACATCTCAAAGAGATTCGTTAGAAATACAGAATACCGGAAGACTATAAGATGCTAGTTCCTGGAGAAGAAGTTTGGGTATACGATGACTTGGCTGACAACCATTTGATGATTTACGAAGAAGATCTGAGGTCGGGGATGAGATTCCCTATGTGCCCCTTCCCACTAGCTTTCCTGAGCTACCACAAGATTTCCCCAGGCCAACTCAGCCCTAATGCATGGAAAACTATCACGGGTTGCTCGGGGTTGTACCTACTCCGCATGTGCTGAGTGCCTTCAACATACTCAAGATACCCGCAAGAGCAGACGAAGAATTTTTATACTTACAAGGGATGTTTAAGCTCAAAATATTTGCAAGAAAGTTGGACTCGATAAAGGCCTGGAAGGAAAGATTTTTCATCTTGGAGAACCGTGAGGGGTTTGACTGCCAAAATATTTGGTGGTCAATCCCAATGGTGAATAGGTGACGAGGGGGAGGCTAAATGAGAACGAGCTGGCTATGTTTGAGATCTTTGAAAGAAATTCAGCCAGAAGATAGGACATGTATGCTCTATGTTATAGCACTTGGTTTTTGCTTAAGATTAATGTGTTAAGTGTTTGGTTAACTTGTGGCTCGGTTGAACAGAGAGGGGCTTAGGGTAAGAAAGAAGAGAACTTAAATGCTTGGCCTAGAAGGAGGTAAGAAGACGGGCTCGAAAAAAGGCCAGGATGGCTCACGAGCAAGCGGTTGAACAGAGAGAGTGGGCTGCTGAGACTACTAGTTTTGCTTGAGAGGAAGAGCCTGTGGTAGACTCGACTCTCCCTATAGTGGCAATGCCAGAAACTGAGTCATACAGGGAAGTGGAAGAATACGTGCCTCATACAAGGGTAGATGAGAACCTACCTCAGACCCAAGTAGAGGAAGACCTGCCTAGAAGAGAGGTGGGAGAATCACTAGCCCGTCGATACAGCATGGTCCCACTGGTGGAGGAGGTGAATGAGAAGTTGGCCGGCCCGCATGGCGCCACATACTTAGTGCCGGACACCAGGCCGCAGAAGGCACTAAAACAAAATTACCCAGCTATCCCGAAAGAGAGGTGTGAGAATGGGCAAAAAAGCTCAGACGACATGGCAAAGGAGATAGTGACAATGTCTTGCATGGTAAGGAAAAATTTGAATATTTGTACTTGGATTAAAGTTTAGTATGAAAACCAACTAAATGAAATTCTACAAGTCGCCCAGCTCGTGCATACCATCGAGGATCAGGTAGCGGGCATGGCGGTCAATTTTGCTCAAGCGACAAGGAATTACGATGAACAGATTGCCAAGAGATAAGAACTGGAGAGTTCCTTGAAAGTGAAGGATGAGGAGTTAAAACAAGTGCAAGAAGCTTTGAGGAAGAATAATGAGAAACTCAGCTCAGCCAAAGAATCTCTAAGTGGTAAAAACAAAAAGCTGTGCTTGGTAACGAAAACTCTAAAATCCAAATATGACAAACTACGCCTGACAGAGGAAACTCTGGAAGCCACCTGTTAAGGATTGATGGCCAAGTCAGCGAGGAGCGATAGGTGCTACGCTCAGGGTGTCTATGCCTATTAGAATGGTGTGTTCGACCGGTTGAAGAAAGAGAACCTTGACATGGACTTTGTCCTGGATGATGGAGATAGACATCGATGAGCTAGCTGCAGAGCAAAAGTCAAAAGATGAGGCTCGAAATGACGAGGTCTAAGGGTTGTGAAAATTTTTTTAACCATTGGATGCCTGTCTATGCTCGGTCTATTAGTAATTTGTAAAGACCGGGCTCTAAATATAATGAACTATTTTCTAATTAATGAAAAATCTTTCTTTTGAGCTCGAATTTAATACTTGTGTTTGATTGATTCGGTGTGTGAAGTTATGAGAATTACATACTTGGCTCGATCGTCAACCGAGCTTAAGATATGCTATATGATGTTGAAATATTTATGACATCTGTTCAATCTGCTCAAGTACGAGATGCACCTGAGCATCCTATAACAATGCACTCTAGGCATAATTTTACTTAACATGCTCGGGACACAGGTGCGTGAGCACTCGGGTGCCGAGCAGCAAAGCAAACTATAAAATTAAAGAATAAAAAGAGTGAGCATTTGGTTAAAGACGCGCTATGTGAGATGTCAGATCGAACATGAGTATTTTGGTGACTATTGGCTTGAGAGCTTAGCCAAGCTGCTCGGACTCTGCATTCAACTAGATTCTTGGTTTCTTCATGGTGTAAGACATTTATCCATGTTATTGGTGTGATCATAGTCGTGGGAGTAGGAAGTTCCTCTTTGATGAACTTGAATGCCAATTCGGCTTTATACTCGGCTCTTGGGGAGTAGTGATCATAGTCGTGGGAGTAGGAAGTTCCTCTCTGATGAAATTGAATGCCAGTTTGGCTCTATACTCGGCTCTTGGGGATGCCCTTCCTCATATATTAGAGGTGTCAGTGCCTCCCTTTATAGCTTGGACATTTATGTCAAGTAGTCTCTTGGGCTAGATTTCAGAAGGCTGGCAAAGCGCCTAACTATTTACATTAATACATATGTCTCTTGTACAATAATAAAAAAAATAGATAATTGGGGCTCTAGAATACATACAGAGTGATATTATATGAGCCCCCAAACTTACAAAATTATAAAGATGAATATAAATTGTAACGTACAATGAGATCATTGATGCTCGGTTAGAGCATTGAAGCTCGGCCCTTCACAAGAGCCTATAATAAAAGGCACGCATAGGCACTATAAGCAAACTGGTGAATGATAAAACATTAAACAATATGATATTGTAAATAAAATTAGACAAATGCGTGAGAAGAAGCTAAACAGTTCGGTATTCTAAATGAAAGACTTCTTATATTGCTCGGTTTTAGTTGAATTCATAGTTGTTATTAGCTCATTTGCTCATGATGAGTTCGGTTCAGCTCATTTAGTTAAATGTGTCGATGCATATATAATGGCATGGAAATAGTAATTGATTGCTCAACCGATGAGCTATGGTAAAGGAGCTAAGAGCTCAGTGCTCGACCAGAGTGCTGTAAGGAGCTAAGAGCTTGGTGCGCGACCAGGGCACTGTAAAAAGCTAAGAGCTCGGTGTGCAACCAGGGCGCTGTATAAAGCTAAGAGCTCGTTGCGCGATCAGGGGACTGTAAGATGCACGAATAAAGTACTGTAAACTCAGTGCGCGATCAGGGCGCTGGAATATGCACGATTAAAGTGCTAAAAATTATTGTGCAACTAAGGCACTGTAAGGCTCAGTGTACGAGGCACGGTGAGCCTCGTGTGTTTAATTTGATAATGTGTGCAAGTGCTATGAGAGTTTAGAGTAAGAGTGCATCATGAGTGTTTAGTGCGCGAGTGTTATAATATGAAATATTAAATTAGGGCACAGTTAGAGTGATATTCTTGCAAAAGCTATAAGATGTACTTGAGATTTTATTGCCTTTGATAGAGGATAGCTAGTCCACGCTCACCGCACCAATAATGACAGGCCGATCCTCAGGGCGTCCTAGCTCTTGCAGCTCCAGTTAGAATACAATTGTTGTTGTTACTCTTCTATCTGTAGGGGGTGACCCCTATTTATAGTTTAATGATGACGGGCTGATCCTTAAGGGGTCCTAGCTCTTGCAGCTCGGGCTCAGATACAACTGTTGATGTTGCTCTCCTACTTGTAAAACATGAGAGAAGGGGGACTGGGCTCCCCAGGGGAAAGCTCCTATGCCTAAGTCAGAGATCGATCGCTCTGAATAAGAGAGAGAAAGAGATATATATACAGAGAGAGAGAGTCAGAGATAATGGAATGAAATCTTTTTACCTGTGAGAGGTGACCCCTATTTATAATTAACACGGAGAGACAGTGGGAAGCTAGAGTCTAATCTGAGTCAGCTTAATTTATGGGTGTGTTGTCTGTTGGATATCTCGAGTTCGGTGGAACTGAAAGTGCCCGAAACCGAAGTCTGCATACTGTTGAAATCTGGCCATAAAGATAATCGGATAAGGAACTCAGGTGCCGAACTCGGAAAAAAGAATGGGTAGCATCATTTTTCATTGATAGTTTTAAATAAATATTTGAATGGAACCTGCAATCTTAATTTTTATGTTGGTATTGAACAGTCTTATAGACAATGATCATTTAAGGACCACATCTTTAAACTAGGGCAAAAAGTGTAGCATTTGTAACTTCCTTTGCTGCTTTAATGTACCAAAAGTTTAATTCTGTCAATTTTAATTTTTACAATAGTTTTGATTCCTTATTTTGAGAAAAAAAAGGCAGAAATTATGAAAAATTGCTATTAGAGTGTTAGAAATGCTCACGGCACGCATGTTTCGATTCAACTATCAATTTTGATTTTAGTAAATTCTAAATTTAAATTGAACTATTAAATAAATATTTAACTGATTATCTATTAATAATAAAAAAGTTGATAGTTAATTATTATTTTTATTTTTAACTATTACACTATATATAAAAATAAAATTAAAATTTAACAAATTTCATATATATCTAATAAAAATATTTTAAATATAACTCATTGCAATAATAAATCTCAATACAAATATATAATTAAAATACAAAATATATTTTAAAAATTTAAATATAATCTATCAAAATAATTTAATATATATCATTTAGAATTTATTATATAAAATTATATACGTATAAATTACAATATAATTATAAATTTCTAAATTATTTAATATGTATAATTTATAGTTAACTGTTCGATTTAATTAACTGAACCGAGCAATTTTTATCAATAAAAATTAAAACTAAAATCAAAAAATTTAAAATATTAAAAATTAAAAATATAAACTTAAATTATTGCTCTAGTTAAGCGTAATTTTTAATTTAATTTAATTTAATATGTTTTTTTTAAGTATACTTGTAGAGTGCATCTTACTAGTGTATTAGATACGTGACAAACTTGACTTCCCATTAGCCTAAGCCTTTGCTTCAATATAGCTAGGGATGTACACGGGCCGAGTTGGGCTCTAGCCCGAAGCTCGGCCCGAGTACACTTCTGGCCAAAAAATTTGGCCCGTAGCCCGATCCTAATTTGAACGGGTCGGGCTATTTCGGGTTAGGGTCAGGTCAATGAGCCAACGGGTTGGACTTTTTTCTTTTTTTTTTGCATTTTTTTAATTGCTGCAATAAAATACTGCATATATTATATAGTATATGCAGTGTTACTGTATCTATATATTGTATAATATATGCAGTATATATATGCAGTAATACTGCATATGTGCAGTATTTTATATCTGGCCCAATCCGATCGGGCTGGGCCGGGTTGGCCCAAATTACTCGAATTGACGGATTTTTTGAACATCCCTAAATATAGCCTCATCAAATGCCCAGCTAACCCAAGCTTTTGTCCTTGCTCTACTAAAATTCATAAACTATATTTTATAAAAATAAAATCTTATAAAATTTTATTTTGTCCCAATATAATTTTTAAAACTATTTTTCCAACCGTCGAAAAATAACATGACAACTCAAAAATTAATAAATTTGCAGTATTTCAATTAGTAAAATTATTTTAATAAATTATTATTTGTGAATTGATTGTGTAAGAGAAAATTGATTTTTTTTTGTCATGTAACAATACGTTATTGTCATATCACTCCTCAAGAATTTTATTTTACAAAATCAAGTCTGAAAATTTTATTGAGAGTATCGGTCCAATTAAGGCATTGAAGCTGTCATCTTTCAGTCATCTTCAATTACTCTGATTAAATCCTACTTCAACTGTCAATAAGATTTTACTATAAATAGTAGGGCTAAACCTAATATTCTGTAAAATTATGAATTCGCTCTCTTTCATATGCAGCTTGAACTTTGAATTGAAGTGTTTGTTTTGCAATTATCCTTTAGCTCATCCTTTTAGTCATTTGTGATGTATGATAATGCATAAATTTGATATTGTATGAGCATGTTAATAATTATATATATATATTAGGAACATGACATGACAAATTATTGTTCCTAAACAGATTAATATATACATATATATATATATATATATATTTAATGAGAATTGATTCTTTATACGTTTGATTCAAAACTTTGGAATCTAGCTCATAGTTGTTGCAAGTTGGTAGTTAATTTAATAATGAAGAATCTTTACAACTTGTTACCTGCCAGTGTAAAAAACAACTTGAAGTAAAGAAAACGAAAATTAATTAATTTTACTATAAGTCAAGTTCATGGCTACACGCTTCAATAAATATCAATTCAAGGGTCAATTGAAGAAGACAAGTCCATCCCAATGTGGACTTAATTACCTGCCAAATAAAAGATGCATTTACTCTCTCTCTCTCTCTCTCTCTATATATATATATATATATATACATTCATAGTATATTAAGTATGAAAAAGGAATATGTTGTGGTCCGGTCAATTAATGAGCCAAGAGTAATGTCTCCTACATTGGCCTTCTCTCCAATATATTTGCTAGTTTTGTCAATCTTGATTGTCGACAACACATGCTATACTATTTTTTTCTTAATTCAGTTATTATTATGGCCACATAGAATTCAGTGATAAGACATAATTTGGCAAGATTTCATTTCCTTTTTCCAGGCCCTACGTTGCCCAAACCAAACCAGTCAAAAGCATGTGATTGAAACTCAATATATGGTAATTTTGATACCTAATGAAATTAATTTGGGTTCTAGAAATGAACAATACTAGTTGCTAGAACCCAACAATCACCCATATAACAGTTTGGGAATTTTAGGTAGTAACTAAATGAGCAGTATCGTGAATTAGTTGTTAAAGCTGTTCAATTTATTGAGTATTAAAGAGTAAATTAGATGCCAAAAATAAAAAAGCTAATATAAATGGGAGTGGAATATTTTAGGTAGGTGTAACAACGATTAGGGTTTTCATAAAAATTATCAAATTTAAATTCAAACTCGTTTAATTTTAGACTGTACAAAATCATCTAAATCCGATTATAATTATATTTGTATCCATCCTAAATCCGCTTAATACTACATATTTATTATGCGAATCCATTTTAAGTATAAAAATTTAAAAATATTATAAAATTATAAATATCTTAATTAAATAATTATAAATAAATATTTAATATTAATACAACTTTATTAAAATAATTTCATACCACACAAATGTCATAATTAAAATAAAATATGATAAAAATATAATTAAAATTTAATAACATATATAGCTGGATTCGGGTAACATGTATTTAAGATAGATACCCGAACTTATCACGGATAATAAAAAAATATTATTTGTATCTACCTAAATCCCTTTATGGTAAAGAATTTGATTCAGATATTGATTGACTTAATAAAGCTAGAAATAAAAACAATGTGAATAACTACTATTAATTAAATATGTATAGAATGTTTTTGTAATACTCTAATAATGTATGATAAGGATATTTATGCCCCTCAGAATAAATAGAAAAATTGAGAATAATTTTTTTAACTATATATAAATTTATTGAAGTATTGGAAGTGCTAATCAAGGGAATTCCAATGGATATAAATCTAGGTATAACATTGTTCATTCTTAAAGAGAATGCATGTGATCATTAATTTTCTAAAATTTGAAATATTGATAGAAGATGAATTGGAAAATAGAAGATATATATATATATATATTAATGAAGACTTCTATTCTTTCTCTCTTTTGTAACACCCCTAGCCTAGTAAGATATTGTCTGCTTTGGGCAAGCCGCACAGTTTTGGTCTAAGGTCTAGACTTATCTCTAAGCCCAAATGTGTCTTGTTAGTTTAAGGCATATCCACCCTTATGTACATCGCTTCCACCTTGTGCTTAACCGATGTGAAATTTATCTGTAGAAATTCAGCTAGGATTTGCCTAAGGGACTCAGCGTCCTCGCCGAGGTTTTTTCCACTACCAGCAAGAGGGACAAGACTTAGCTCCGATACCAAGTTGTAACACCTCTAGCCTAGCAAGATATTGTCCATTTTGAGCAAGTCCGCACAGTTTTATTCTTGGGTCTAGACTTACTTCTAAGCCCAAAATGCGTCTTGCTAGTCCAAGGCATGCCTATCTTTATGTACATCACTTCCACTTTATGTTTAACCGATGTGAAATTTGCCTTTAAAAACTCAGTTGAGATTTGTCTAAGGTATTACACCTTTTCTCTTTCAAATCTTTTTAAAATACATTTTGAACATGGATTAAGTGAGGCTGAGAGAATTAAAGCTTAGGTTTTGAATTGGAGCCCAAGGACAAGTTTAAGGGTTAGTGTCTCATTAAGTAACTTAGAAAGAATGATGATTAAGTGTTAAATAAGTTATTTTTAACATGGTTTAAGAATTATTTTGTGAAAAAACTAAGATGTTAATGGTAACATTGCATGAACCTATATGTGAGAGAATAAGATTTTTGAAAAAGTTAGAACTTAGTGCTTTTTTCTTCTAAGTGAAGAGATTTGATTAGAAGAAATTGTTATTTAGCCTTTGATGAGAAACGTTAATTAGTGGAAAGTGATTAATTGTCATTTAGCCTTTGACAAAAATTAGGCTATATGCATACATATTATACTATGTTTTTGATGAGGAAATCCGCAATACTCTGTTTCAGATGAAGCCTTTGAAAGCACCTGGAAGTGATGGCCTCCATGCTATGTTTTTCCAGAATAAATGGAACTTAGTTGGACCCTCCATTTGTACTTTGATCAGAAATATTTTTGAAGGGGATAGTATTCTAGAGAACTTAAATAAGACCCTAATTGTCTTGATTACAAAAGTGGAGGTGCCTGAGTCTATCTCCCAGCTTAGACCTATCAACCTTTGTAATATAGTAATGAAAGTGATAACTAAAGTTCTTGCTAACCGGTTGCGACCCATCATGCCTAAGCTGATTGCCCAGAATCAAACCAGCTTCATTCCCGGGCACCATATCACTGACAACATTGTTATAGCTCAGGAGATTGTGCATACTATATGACATTCAAGAAGTAGAAAGGGCTATATGGTAATTAAAATTGATATAGAAAAAGCCTATGTTAAGGTTAGCTGGCAGTTCATTTCTGACACTCTTGAAGAAATTGGTGCTCCTTTTTTCATGAAAGAATTGATCATGTGTATCCTACTCGCAACTTCCTTGCAATTATTATGGAATGGCGAGGTATTTAATTTCTTTATTCCAACACAAGGGGTGCGCCAAGGTGATCCACTTTCTCCCTACCTTTTTGTTCTTTGTATGGAGAGACTTGCCCATGTCATCAATCAATTTGCCTTTGAAAAGAAATGGAAGCCTATTAGGTTGGAAAAACTTGGCCCTCCACTTACCCATTTATTTTTCTCTGATGATGTTCTCTTATTTGCTAAAGCTTCTCTGAAACAAGCTAGAGTTATTAAAGATACATTGAATAACTTTTGTGCCAGCACTGGGAAGATTGTTAGTAATGCCAAGACAAAGATCTTCTTCTCTAAAAATGTTCCTAATGATATAGGCATACAGATTAACCAAGAATTAGGGTTCAATGCTACAACAGACTTGAGCTCCTATCTTGGCATGCCCATCTTACACTCTCAAATCAAGCGTGCAACTTACTTTAATATTTTGGACCAAGTTTCAAACCGTCTTCACGGATGGTCTTCTTCCAACCTTGCCCTGGCTGGGCGGGCTACATTGGCTAAGCATGTCATTCAAAGTATTCTACTTTATGCTATACAAACTACTCCATTACCTAGAACGAATTGTGATATTATTGAGAAGCACTGTCGGACTTTCCTTTGGGGGAAGAAAGAGGGACGGAAAGCAATGTCTTTAGTGAATTGGAGGCAAATATGCTAGCCGAAGGACAGAGGAGGACTTGGGTTTAAGAACCTACGGGCAATGAATACTGCTTTCTTGATGAAAGTCAACTGGTCACTCATCTCCCAACCAAACCTTTTGTGGGTGAAAGTCCTTAAGGCTAAGTATAAACTAAATGGTCCCTTTTTTCCAGATTCCTTGGGGGGATCTAGTACCTCTCCCCTATGAAAATCAATGAATAAGTATTAGAGTAAGAAATGGACGTATATTCAATGGGTTATCTATAACGGAGGCTCCATTCTGTTCTAGCTTGATAAATGGGTTGACGATGTTGGCAGGCTTATTAACCATGCTATCCTCCCAGTCCCGGATGGTTATCTTCACCTTACAATGTGTGACTATATTTTGGGGAACAGATTGTGGAACTGGAGATTGCTTTCCCCCCCCCCCCCCTTCTTCCTCATAATGTGGTGCTCTCTATTGCATCCCTTATGCCTCCTAGATTGACAGACGAGCCTGATGAAGTAATTTGGCACCCCTCTTCTAATGGGAAATTCTCTGTTAAGAGTGCATATACTTTACTGGAAGAGGAATGATGGAATGAGCCAAAAGATAAGTGGAGGATGGTTTGGAAATGGGAAGGCCCTCTTAGATTCAACACATTTCTTTGCATGGCTTTGCATGACAGACTCCTCACTAATAATGAAAGGCAAAGAAGACACCTAACAATGACCTCCCAGTGTAGTTGATGTTGTGTTGATGTAGAGGATGTGACCTATGTTCTGAGAGATTGTGTTGTCGCAAGAGGTTTGTGGACTTCTATCCTCTCTCTAACTTCCTCATTGTCCTTCTTCACTTTGAACTGTAATCAATGGCTCGTCGAAAATATTAGCAGTAATGTAATTCTTGCTAATGGGCTTAGTTGGAAGTTGGTGTTTGGGTTGACTTGTTGGAAACTTTGGCAGAATCGCAACTCTTCAATTTTTACCAATAAGGTGTTGAACACCCATGAAATGGTGACAGACATTTAACGTTAAGCAAATGATATTAAAAATGCTCAAACTCAGATTTGTGGTAGTGTTGGGACTGGCTATGAATGTATTAAAAAGTTGATAAGCTGGTCTTCTCCTGATATCGGTTGGTATAAACTTAACTGTGATGGTTCCTTTTCAAGTTCTACTAGTCTAGCCTCTGCTGGAGGTGTTATTCGTGATTACTTGGGAAATTGGAGGACATGTTTTGTGCTTAATATTGGCAAGTGCACCATCACTCGAGCTGAGCTTATTGGTGTCTATAATGGTCTCTCAGTTGCTTGGAATATTGGCATTAGATCTATTATGGTTGAGACGGATAACCTATGTGCTATAAACCTCATTAATGGAAAGCATCAAATTTCCTCATTCCACACTCCTTTTGTGCAACAGATACTTGCAATGTTGAAATGACCATGAAATGTCAAAATTTACCATGTGTTTTGAGAAGCGAATCAAGTCACTGATGTCTTGGCTGACCTTGCCAAGAATCATCCTCCTGGGCTTCAAATCCTGAACTCTCTGCCTACTAGTACTCTGGCACTGCTATCCAATGACCGAATTGGTATGGCCTTTTCTCGAATGGTTCCTATTAATGTTTGAGCGATAGCTCCTCTCTGATATAAAAAGGGCAAAGTTACCACACTAACTGATTATTTGATGATTGATCACTATTTTGTACTATTTTTCCATCATTATTAATCAATTTTACTTATTGGCCCAATTATTGTGTACCATGTTTATTTTTCCATCTATATTGTTTTTGCATTAACTCCCAAATTTTAATCTATGATATATTCTCACCAAGTCGAAAAGCTATCTTTAGTAGATTTCAGGAAATAGAGACACATAATGGTTGGCTTCTTGAATTCTTCTTTCTCCATCAAGAAGTTTTCGTCAATGTAAAATTTAAAAGTATATTTTATATTTATATAAAATGTGAGTATTGACTTTAGAACTTCATAGTAGATTTGTGGATATAAATCAAATATTTAAGTAAAGATGTTATATATATATATTGATATGTAAAATACATTGTGGATAGTCTATTAGCTATAGATTAACTGATGAGAATATGACCTAATAGATTGATCCAAGGTACGGAATGGATTAGTTATGATAGATTGAAGGTGAACACGAGTTTATGTAGATGTGTATTTTGATCGATGTCTAATAATGGATTGTAACAGTTTAGGTTTTTTTTTTCTTAATCTTGCATTGATTAATATTCCACTAAAATAACAAAATTTCTTTGTCCACTTTCTCAATTATATTTCATTTGCTTTTTTAGAGAATTAGTTTTTTCTTAATTTTCATTAGTTAACCTTCCACAGAAATAACTCAATTTCCTTTGTCATTTTCTCAATTATAGGTTATTTGCTTTTTTAGAGAATAAATAATTAATTTATTCTCGAATATATCACTATTTAATATAAATTTTTATCAAAAAATATAAATCATTTAGTATTAATAGATATAGTAAAATAAATGAAATTTGTTTAATTGTATTTTTTTAATAGGTGTGGAAATTAAAACATATTTAGCACCACGGAACCCGGACTTAATAAATAAATATAAATTAAGATATATATATATATATAAATAAATGAAAAAACTACCTTTAAATTAGACAACGAATCAACTCATCTCATTGCTTGTATCTCCAAAAAACCAATAAAAGCAACTCATTTCATTTCACTCCACAAGTGACTCATCTATATGAACATCTATTTCATTTTCAGTTCTTATTATGTGAAGAAAGTGGCCATTTAAATAAATTGATAAATGATAAAACGTAAGAATCCAGCCAAATTAAATAATGCGGCACTCACATTAATTTGCATGGTCATTTCAATACAACTTGAATAATAAACAACTTACAATAAAAAACAATTAGCTAATTTTCCTTAAAAACCAGTAATCATATACAATCAAATTCAACAATAGCAATCAACGACGAATATCATAAGCAAAGTGAAAGTTCTCCCCCATAAATTATTCAAGAATTGTAGTTTAATTATTTGAAGTGGTTGAAAGTTGAAAAACTTAATTAAGAGAATATAAATAAATTTAAGATTTAAAAAGAAATATCTCCAATGATAATGATTTGTTGGAAAGACCATTTTCTGAATATGTCTCACCAAATTCATTATAAGGAGCCCTAATCTCACAAGTAAAAGTTAGAATCAGTTACATACTCAGTTATGTTATTATACATGGAAATCATCATCAGAATTCATAATATGTTAGCCAGTGGAATACGAGAACTTGATCCTGACACCTTACTGTAAAGAAGAATTGCTTTGAGATTTCAGAATCTTGTTCGTCTATCTTTGCAAAGTCTATGCACAAATGAAAAGGAAATGCGTGCCAATATAAAGTTCTAAGAATCCCTTTCAGAATATTTTCTAAAGAGATTATTTTCTTTCCTAAGAACTCTAAAAATCAACTTATTAGTCTTGCTAAACTCATGTTTGTTACTTTATCTTGCACGTAGGTCCAAGAAGTTGTCCCATGATCATATCCAAACCCTCCCCAAAAAAAAAAAATCAATCATCTTACTTGAAAATTTTGAAATCATAAAACGATTTTAAAATTAAGGATTGATTAAAGATTATTAGGGAAAATTTTAAATTTGAAATATATATATAATAGTTTAAAATAGAGGAAATTAATAATAATAATAATAATAATAATAATAATAATAATAATAATAATAATAATAATAATAATAATAATAAAATAGGCCAACTAGCTAGCATGCAGCAAATAGTAAGACATAACCCCTAGTGTAGAAACAACAAAAAGGGCTTTCTTAGTTTGTATGCTACTATATATGGTTGAGATATGAAATAATAATAATAAATCTCACGTATCGTTGAATTTAATTGGCTTGAAAGACCACCTATATCTTAAATTGGAAAATAAAATTGAATAATATATAGTAATTTAATTTTTTGTAGTAATAATAATAAGAAGAAGAAATGAAAAACCAAGAAAACTATGAACACCGCAAGTCATAAAAAAAAATATTTTAGCCAAGTGAGATCATGTGAAGAGATAGACTGGTAAAGTCAAGCAAAACCTATCTTATTTCTTGGTGGATTCCTGCTTGTTACTTTCCTCTTGCCCCACCTTAATCTTATTATTACATATATATATAGTCAATATTTACTTTCTATTTTTCAAACATTTATAATCTTCTTTTGCATATATTATTGAAATCCGTTTTCTACCAAACTTGGCTAAATTAATAACAATTTCAACGTGTTAGAAACCAAAACTTCTCATTATATTATAGTGAGATTCCCCAAATTGATTTTTTATAAAGCAAGTGTTCATATAAATATATTATTAAGAATTTTAATAATTATTACTAATGATGAAATTGGACAAGTAGCTCAACCCAATACTAGCTAGTAATGATATAATATAATAAATGAAATATATATAAATACTTATTTTATCAATATACATTAGACAACACTTCTTATATGATAGAAAATTGATAAATTATTAATTTGGTATTAATATGAGATAAATAAATATTAATGAAATTATTAACTTAGTAATTAGAGAATGTAGTAGCATATATAAAAATATATGTATCCCTACCATTCTTATATATAAAATTATTATTTTGGGGGGTGAATCCTACTAGTCTTAACTAAAGGTCCCTAGTTATCTAAAAAATAAATAAATAAATAAATAAAACTAAAAGGTCCCTCGTCTTGCGGCTGATGTTATCGGAATATAATGCATGGTTTAAGCTAAATAAAAATGAGGGACGAAATGACAGTCAACGATATACATGTACTAAATTATATTGGTTGACTTTGTTTTATGCACTATTTGTAGGGTATTATTATCTTGGATTTCGACTTAATTACCAATACATACAGCCCTTTCTCCTTTATCTTTGGATAATACTTATCAATTAAGGTGCTCCCCCTTGGAGGACCATATACTCTATCCATTCAGATAAAATTATCATTTTTATTAAAAAAAATTATTTTATTAAAATTTTTATTTTAAATAATAAATTAATTAATTAATTTTTTCAACTATAATTTATTATTAATGAATTAATTAATTAATAAAAATATAATTATTTTAATATTAATAAATTAATAGATAATATTTTAATATATTTTAAATAAAATTTAAAAAATTTAATAATTTTTTAATATATATATATATATATATGGGCTGAAAATTTGATGGAGACGGAGAGAATAATTAATATTTTTTAATTAAATGAGAAAAATAAGTAAATGTATTTTTTTAATATTTTTATTTTTATAATTTTATTCTCTTTTTATTTATCCACTAAATATTTATATTTTAATTTTTACCGTCAAAACTTAAAAATATATATATATATATATATATATTTGAAACGATAAGGAGTATATTTCGCAGCAGCAATATGTATGCATGAATGATTATCTCTGTGTTTTTGACCCATTTAATAGTTTTGCAACTCTTCATTAATTTTTTTTTAAGTCAATAGAGGTGGAGAAATGGCCGCCACGTACAGTGTGGGAAATCGTTGTAGACCTCACTTTTTAATTTAAATATAATTTAAATTGAAAACTTTATAGAATTGTAGTTTTGAAAAATTGCTCAATTAATTAATTATCATTGAATGAAAAAAGCATTCCTCTGATTTCAATTTCCGGTGGAGAAACAAATTAAAGGTTAAGAGTGTATGAATTTAATTCCTTTTCGGATAATTATGTAGATTTATATGTTTATCCAAATTGAAGATTAGACTCACCGACCGAAGAATCCTCGTTGGAGCTTTGAGCTCCATTAATTATTGAAATTTCTTTTTTTCTATATATGGATAAATTATAAGTTATTCTACCACTTCCTTTTATTTTTTTTTTTTAAAAAAAATAAAGAATGGGTTCAGTTATTGTGAAAAGTTTGAATATATACTTAACAAAATAATGAGATTCTAAATTTTATATATAATTTTCAAATTAAAAATAAGCATATATATTTTAATTCTAATTAAAAATAAATTTTTATTTCTTCAAAACTTTTATTGCTAAGAAGACTTTATGTTAGTACTTCAGAAAGAAGTAAATATTTTTTTTTCTTAAAATAATAAAAATTGTTGAGAGTTGGAACTCTGTTCTCATGCATTATATTATATAAATGTTCAATACTAATTGGATGAGAACAAGAGAGGATATTAATTTTAAGCGGTAAAAAAAGAAAATATTGTATAGCTGGACCGGCAAACAAGTACAGCAAATTAAAACGTAGGTGTGAGGACGCGAAATAAAAGCATGCCGCAGTCGTAGTAATTTGTTAATACGATGGATACGAACTATGGGGCATAAGCTCAGTTATTATGTTTGACTTGTGACAAATCAAATTTTATGTACACACGTGCCACCAATGCCATATGGTAAGTGGGACCCATCCAATCTCGTTTAATTATAAAACGACTATACGCCAGCTCGTTTTGATAATGACTAAATAGAAACCTCCAAGCAGGCATGTTTAGGTTTTAGTCTAATTTTAGGTTTCCAAATATCCAGAACCACATTAAAAGTTGAAAATATAAAAATTCCACCACCAGAATTATATTAAAAATAATTTTTTTTCTTGTATTATCTTTATTTTTTAGGATAATATGAAACAAAAATTTAATTCTATCAGAATAATTTAATTCAATTCAATTCAATATAGATATTAGGATTATTTTCTTAAAAGGTAAAAATATATATATATATATTTAAAATTTTTTCTATCCAAATACTCATATCATTCATAATTTAATTTTAAAGTTAGAAATAAAATATTTGTAAAATCTAAAGTTAAAAATATTTAAAATAAAAAAAAATTTGACACAATAATTATTTTTGTATAATGACACATTCTCAAGTATGGTTCACTATTTACTTAAAAATTACTACTTTAAATGGTGGAACTTATTAAATGTAGTTTTTATTTTTCTCAAATATCAAGATAATATGAAAAGACAATATTTAATATTTATAAAATAATATTTAGCATTTATAAAATGAATGGCTTTGATTGATGCTCATTTTTAGAAATTGTAGTTTTAAATTATATATTAATTAAATATATTTGAGAATTTAATAAGATTTTAAGTAATATTTAATTATGGTATATTAGATTTTATTAAAAATTATAAGTAGATTTAATTTCTATCACATAAAATATATAAGATAAATTATTAAAATATAACTGATTTTTATAATTCAAAACAATTCGATATAATTCAATATAGTTTGGTATAATACTCAGTTCAAATATTTTTTAAATCATACCAATTAAAGTCAACGGTAAAATTTAAATTGATTATAGTAAAAAAAAGTCGACAATATAGTTTAATTTTAAATTTTATTTATTCGATATTTTAATTCAGTCCAGAAATATTCAATCTTCGTGCATAGTCTTACCTCCAAATATATGCTAAGTAGTGCATTCCTTACATTTATTTTTTACTATGAATGAGAGGCTATAACTTAAAACTTTACAAAATCACTTTTTTTTTTCTATCGACTCATGCAGGGTAAATTATGTTCGTCATTCAAAAATATATTAGTACAAGGTTTCTGTATTAAAATTCATTTAGAAGCTTCTTAAAATATTGGATTTTAAGAACGAAATTATGTATTAATATATTATTGAAAGATAACGAATATGAATATATAACTTATCCATTAATCTAATTGAAAATAAAATAAGGAATCTACCATCTAAAATTTCGATTAGCTGCCGTCAATTAGTCATTGTACAGTATTAGTCAAAGCCACACATCTTATTTTTCTTGGTATTGTAATTGTATTAGCCAACCATTTTTGACCGTTCAATGGGTGATATGTAGTTTTGTTGTGTTTTATAAATGAGTTCCCAAATTGCAAGTATTAAGTTAAGTGCTCCTTCAAAAAAATAGTAACAAAGTTAAGTGCAAGTGGGCAAATTGACCTTTGCCCATATTTCAATATCGTCAACGGCTCTGGACGTATTTGATTATGACAACTTGTATATATGGCAAGAGCCAAAGGTTATTCAATGTATAACATGTAAATGCACAATTTTTTTTTAAAGTTTCAATTTCACATGAATGTCAATAAACAAATAATCTATATTCTCTGCGGACAATAAATCACAAATTTAATCATTAATTATCAAAAGAATAAATAATTTAGTATCTTTACCCATGAAAGAAATAAAAGAGTCCTTAATGGTTCATAGACTCCCTTATTCATACACACACACACACACATATATATATATATATAGTGGCAGAATTAGAATTTGGATGAAGATGAATAAAATTTTTAAGTAAAAAAAATTATAGATAATTTTATTTTCATATTAAAAAATAAAAGCAAATAATTAAAATTAATTTTTATTTTTATTTTTATATTAAATATATAAATGTTAGAATTTTTATCATTTTTATTTTAATATTTAAATATTATTTTAAAAATTACATAATATATTTTATCTTTTAAATAATATATATATATATTTTGAGATATTTTAAAAAATATGTATAAACTAATTATTTTTTAATAAATTTTTATGATATAATATTTTTTTATAAAATAATTAACATAATTAGAAAACTCCAAATTTAATTCATAATCAGATTATAAAATAATTAACCTAATTAAAAAATTTTAAATTCTCAATTCATATGAACTCCAAATCCTAATTCATTCTCAAATTTTAAAATAATTAACCAAATCATCAAAATAATAAATTAAAATTTATAAATTAAATTTTAAATTAAATAATAATTATAATACACAATAACATTAAGAAAATAATAAATTAAAAATAATTTTAAAATTTTAAAGTAATTAATATTCAAAATTTAATTATAAAAATAAATAAATATATACATATCCACCTAAAATCAAGCCATCTAATCTAAATGTTGAAATAAAAATAATTATTAAATAATAATTTAAAAATTATAGAAGTTAATCAACAGCTTTTATTATTTAATTTACTATATAACTACCTATAAGGCTATAACTATAATCAAGTTACTCATATTAAGGGCTTTGGGGGTTTCATGGACCACTCATGACCCGTCCATATATATATATATATATAAATATATATATATATATATATATAATTTTAATCATTTTATTAAATTAATCACTCTCTTTTTGTCCTCTCACTATGAATTATTATTATTATTATTATTAATGTAATTGCTCATTCTAGTCTTGATTTTTTAAAATAGTTATTACTATTTCAATTGTTATTTTTTTATTATACTTTTAATTGGGATATAATTTTAATTTCATTTCTCTAAATATTTGTCACCTAATAACTCTGAGGAAGATTTAAGATTCAAAGGATTAAAATATAATTACATAGTAAATTTATATAAAAATCAAAGGTCATAAGATAAATTATGAAAATCGATTGTAAATTGAGAATTTGAGTTTTTTTAGTATATAATTTATTTTAATTGATTTGTACTGCTGTGATTTAGTAAATTATGAAAATTGATTGCGAATTGGGAATATGAGATTTTGTTTTAGTATAATAATTTATTTTAATTATAAATTGAATATAAACTAATTATAAATTAAAAATTATAAATTAATTATAAATAAAAATATATAAATTAATTATTTAAAAAATAAAATGTAATTTAACATAGAGAAACTAATTATAAATTGAATATGAATTGAATGTAAATTTATTATTGGATATTTAGGAAATCTTAAAATAGAAATGGATAAATTTTTTTTTGTTGAAGAGCATACAAAATGAATATGTTGAAACCGATATAAATTCTGGCTTTAAAATTTTGATTCCCTCATTTAAATTCTAGTTTTGTGGCTGCTGTTACTCATAAATGCCCGCTAATTAAGATAGATTTGGCTGCAGTGATTGTAATAGTCCGTAGATACATATAATTATATAATAATGGGTAAAAAAAAAGCTAAATATAATAAAATTGGCCGAGTACACATTTTCAAATTTATTTTTTAAAATTTTGTATAGATATAATATAAATATAAATATTTTAAAGAGAACATTTCATGCTATCAAGAGGACATTTCTTATTTAATATTTGTAAAAAATAAAGTAACTTACAAAAACTGCAACATTTTATTGCAAACCTACAAAACCATCTCATTATAGCTAATTCCAAGCCATCTCGACGTATCTGGCTATCACATCCTTCGGCCGCAAAAATTAAATTTAAAAAAAAAAAAAAAGCTATCACGTCCTTTGAACCAATTGCCATCTACTACATTTTAAATCGACCCACAACAAATTTCTCAATAAATTTTGTTGTGATTTATTGATTAATTTACTTTCAAAAAATATACCATTAATTTAAGAAGTTTTTCACCTTTGAAAAACATTGAAATTATAATATGAAAAAAATTTCATATCGATTAAATATAAGAATGTAAAGTAATTAATAAAAAATAAATTTTAAATGTTAATAGTTAATTTTTAAGATTGTCACTCTAAATTTATATTTAAAAATTGATACTCCCAAATATATATTTAAAAATTTATATTTAAAAATTCAGTTAATTTTTAAAATTGATACTTTCAAATATCTATGTATATATCAAAAAGAAAATCAAAATTATATCCACAGTATTTTTATTACGTTTAGTTTATTTACAAATTCCAGTAATAAATTATTCGTATATATGAATTCTAATATGAAAAATTTTGTAATAGTCATGGAGAAGTTCTTGATTAAAAGAAAGCCATGTGAACATACAATTTTCTTTCTTTCTTTTTTTTTTCTAAACTGTTACCTGTTGTCAATACAAAAAGATTATGGGACTAAATACCAACGTTGCTAACACATGGTCGAAGCAAAATAAAAACTTAGTTATCCCTTGACTGTTAAAATAATAATAATAATACTTAGAAGGGTAATTCATTTGAGCAAAATGAGGATGCTAATATCATGAGAAAATGAAGGTAGTATTGATTTGTGAGAATCACACCTTAACAACTAATACATGAGATTAGCGTAGAGTGATTTTTAGCTATCGTAAGTGTACTGATTATTAACAAGTAATATAATAACGAGTTAAGTATTATTTTCACGAGGAATGTGATTATAAATGCTAAATAATTAAATTTATTATTATTTGTTCGAACAAAATTTGATTTTATGATTTAATAAACTAAACGGAAGTAAATTGCTTTTGGTTTTTAATTCTAATATTTTAAGCTTAGGGTTAGGCCATCTTAATTGATTTACTATGAATTTTTAAAAGTATTGATTTAGTTATTGTCCTCCATTGATTAGTTGTTAGATTCTCCTATATTAAATTTTAGTCTCTTTCAAATATTAAAACTTATATTGAATTTAACGTTATATCTACTCTCGTGATCATAAATAATTAAATCAATTCATTAAATTTTATAAAGATCTTGTATCAATATCTTAAGTGTTTACCTTATCTTTAAGTAAAAATTTGCTTGGACTAATATCATATTTTTACTCTCGCTTTATCACATAGCATTTCAAATCGATTAATTATTAACCAGATAATTAATACATTAAGATCAAAGATAATAAAAAAATCAAATGGTAATCTTAATTAAATTAAATAAATATAAATTACTTTATAGTAAATTCAATATAAGACGTCAACCCTAAATAAAAATTTAATTTTTCATAATTAAAATGAAAGAAAAAAATAATGAAATACAATAATTGGAAGAATTATTAATTAAAGAATAAGATAAATCAAACTCTATGTCTTTTTTGAATTGAGGAAGAACTCCATTTAAAATTTTGAATTTTTTAAAAAAACCAAACTTCACTATTCTCTTTAAAGAAATTTTAAAATTCTAAGAAAACTAAATTTATTTAGAAGAATATTTTGATTCTTGGGTGGATCGATAAATAATTAATAGCTTGGAGGATGCATGGTGTTTATATAGAGGTTTGGAAGCTCCTATTCTTAGTGGACAAAATCATTTTAATCAATTGCCTTGAAACATAGAATATATTTCTCCTTAAAATTAGCTACCAACTACCTTTTTGTTCCCAAGAGTGTATCTTTTGTGTAATGGTCGTGGCTTTTGTGGAGCAACATTGATTCTCCATATTTGCATTTTGGACAATAGTAGAGGCGAAGTTAAATTTTTTAGTGAATAGGGACAAAATAAAATCTATTACCTCCTTCTAATGTGAGTAGCTGCGCCCTTGGACAATAGTGTTTTTATTCCTACGGATGTGGTCTTTATATTGTTACAGCCATGGATTTCATTTATCTTCTGAATCTCTAATTTTTTTCTTACATTTCTCTGGACAGAATGAAAACATATCCCATGGATATGGCCTTTAAGATGCCACAGTTGTGAGATTTAAATTTTTACTGGAACTTCACTTTTTATTCTTTTCTCGTTTTAGTTGGTTCAATTTAAATTACATAGTCGTAGCATTTAAGAGCCATGGGTGTAGTAATTGATTTTTCTATATTTTTCTCATTTTCTTCCAATTTTATACTACTTTAAGTCAAATTCTTGCTTCTTGATTTTCCAAATTAGAATGAGAAAAATTCTAACTCAAATAATAAAAATACATGAAATTTAATTTAAAAATAATTAAAAATAATGTTAGAATTACCCAAAATATTAGTCTATCAATTTGAGAGTTTACATTATTTATATAAAACTTCTCATATCTTTATATCTATTTACAATAAAACTTTTTTCTTTTAAAAATCCGATCCTCATTGATAAAGAAATTTTTTTTTTCCTAATCATTGAGATGCTAATAAGGATCATGATATTTAACTTGCCGCCTGGGTTAGTGTGTGTTACAATTTGTATCAAAAAAGGTTTTTTTTTATTATCAATTATGAATTTACATCAAGCATTATTATACTATTACAATGTCATAATATATGGTAAGTATTGACCCTTTATTTATACACATTATTCTATACTGATTATATTCCTATTTTGATGCAGATGGAGAATCAAGCTCCCTTGATCTTTGCTAAGTCAACACTCCCCCTCAAGTTGAGTGGTGGGATCTCCAATACCCAACTTGTCAAGAACAGAACTTAATATTCTTCCATTAACTGCCTTGGTTAAAATATCTGCCAACTGGTCCTCTGATCGGATAAATGGCAACTCTATTATCCCTTCTTCAATCTTTTCTTTAATAAAGTGTTTATCTATCTCCACATGCTTGGTTCTATCATGCTGCACAGGATTTTCGGAGATGCTTATAGCTGCTTTATTGTCACACTTTATTTTACATGGAAGTCGTGGTACGAACCCAATCTCAGTCATTAACTTCCTTATCTACAAAATTTCAGCTAGCCCCTTTGCTATACCTCGAAACTCAGCCTCCGCACTAGATATGGCTACAACCTTCTGCTTCTTACTCCTCCATGTCACAAGATTGCCTCCAACTAGGGTAAAATACCCTGAAGTGGATCTTCTGTCATTTGGGTTACCAGCCCAGTCTGCATCTGTATAGACTTCAACATCTAAATGTCCATTCTTTTCAAACACAATCCCCTTTTCTGGAGTTCCCTTGAGGTATCGAATAATTCTCATCACAGCTTCCATATGATCTACCTGTGGTTGATGCATGAACTGACTCACAACACTAACAGCGTATGCAATGTCTGGTCTTGTTTGTGCCAGATAGATTAATTTCCTAACAAGTTTTTGATATCTTTCCTTGTTTGCCGAATCCACTCCTTCTGTGATTTGAAGTCCGTGGTTAACCATTATAGGAGTTTCTGCCGGTTTACAATCAATCATGCCAGTTTCTGCTAGAAGATCGAGAATGTATTTTCGTTGGGATATAAAGATACCCCTTTTTGATCTCAGCACCTCAATTCCTAGGAAATACTTTAACCCCCCTAAATCCTTCATCTCAAATTCGGAGAACAAACCCTTTTTCAATTTTTCAATTTCCTTAGAGTCACTTCCTGTTATAATCATGTCATCCACATATATGATCAAACAAGTAATAAGGTTACCCCTTTTTTTCAGAAATAAAGTATGATCTGCATTGCTTTGTCTATAACCATATTTCTTCATTGCCACAGTAAATCTTTCAAACCATGCTCGAGGAGATTGCTTTATACCATACAATGCTTTTTTTAATCTGCACACTTCATTTTCCAGAAAATTATCCTGAAAACCTGGTGGTGCTTCCATATATACTTCCTCATGCAAATCTCCGCGAAGGAAAGCATTCTTCACATCAAATTGATGTAGTGGCCAATCTTGATTTGCCGCAACTGAGAATAGAACCCGGATTGTGTCAATTTTGGCAACAGGGGAGAAGGTTTCTGAATAATCAATGCCATAGGTTTGTGTATATCTTTTGGCAACAAGTCTAGCCTTGTACCGTTCGATCGTCCCATCGGCTTTGTGCTTGATAGTAAATACCCATTTACAGTCAACTGGGCATTTACCTTTCGGAAGTATACATTTTTCCCATGTTCCATTTCACTCAAGAGCGTCCATTTCAACATTCATCGCCTGCCACCACTCATTCTTTTGTCTCGCCTCTTCTACAGTCCTCGGCAGGTGTTCTAAATAAAGTGTAGTGGCAAAAACTTTTGCTGCTCCAGAAACACTCCCCCTTACAACATTACCCACTGGATATCTTGAAGATCGAGACACATGTTCTGGTGAATATCTTCTTGGTGGTATTCCCCAGGTGGTCCTTGGTGGAAGAACATATCCTCCTGTTTCCTCTGTTTCAGGCAACTGAGTTTCATGATTATCAACAATTATGGGAGGAGATCTAAAAGGACTTACCTCTTGTAGAACTTTCATAGAGGGGCTATCACTTGGCGGTGTACTTGGTTCGTTGATCTGTTCCTCGTCGCAAGGTAGCTCGGTGGTTCTATGACCTGGCTCTGTTGGGACTCCTTCTGTAACAATTAGGCTATCTAACCAAGCTAATGAGTCATTCTGTATCTCCCCTTGACTACTAGGTTGGTTGTCATAATAGAATTCAGTCTCCAAAAAATCACAATCCATAGTGACATGAACTCGACGAGTCTTAGGATGACAACACCTATAATTTTGGTTAACTCCATATCCCACAAAAATACATTTTTGGGCACACGGATCAAATTTAGTTCATTCATGTTTCGGAATATGAACATAAACGGAACAACCAAAGATTCAAGGTGGAAGAGTTAAGGTTTGTGGTATGTCTGTTTGTGTAGCCAAAAACTGAAGAGGGGTTTGGTTGTTGAGAATTTTTATGGAAAGTCTGTTGGATAGATAGACTGAAGTGGCAACAGCTTCAGGCCAGAAGAATTTAGGGACTTGAGATTCAAACATTAGTGATCGAGTCATTTCAAGGAGAAAACGATTTTTGCGTTCAGCAACGCCATTTTCTTGGGGTGTATTGGGACAAGTGGTTTGATGAATAATACAATTATCGATAAAAAACTGTTTCATGGTATGGTTAACAAATTCCCCCCCCCCCCCCATTATCAAATCGTAAAATTTGAATTCTTTTATTGTACTGTGTAAAGATCATATTGTAGAAGGCAAAAATTTTTTCAGGAACTTCAGATTTTTGTTTCAGAAAATATACCCAGGTCATTCGAGAATAATCATCAATAAATAATACAAAAATATTGAAATGAACTACTAGAATTTGGTGTTGGACATCACACATCATAATGTACTAAAGAAAATAAATATTCAACTCTAGTATTAGTGGACATGAAAGAAGTTCTATGATTTTTAGCAAGAATACATGTCTCACAAGAAAATGTCACATCATTATTCTTAAATAAAGTAGGAAAAAGAATTTTAAGGTAACTAAGTGAAGGGTGACCTAATCGCCTGTGCCAAAGCCATATTTGTTTGTCAGGTGTCCCAAGAGTCAGCATAGCAGTTCCGTGTTGAGTCACCTCATCGACATGGTAAAGACCTCCGTATTCAGTACCACGCCCAATGATCGCCCCCGTATGAATGTCCAGCAAAAGGCAAAATTTGGAAAACATAAGAACCACACAGTTTAATTCCTTAGTGAATTGGCTAATTGAAAGTAATTTACAGGACAACGAAGGCACATAAAGACATTTGGATAATTTTAAAGTTGGAGAAATAGAAACAGTGCCAGCTCCTTTTACTTCAGATAATTCCCCATTGGCATACTGGATATGGGTTTTGTGGGGATTTTTAGGTTCGATTATGTCTAATGGATCATGGGTCATAGTATCGGTTGCTCCACAATCAAATATCCAATTCGACATTTTTTTCCGAGGTTTGGGTTGTGTGATGGGCTTTAGAAATTGGGCCAGGATACTGGGCTTGGTTAAAATTATGTTGGGCTTGGTCAGGATTATATTGGGCTTGGGCTTTGGACTCTTTTATTTCGGGCCATGATGTTCTTAACCCATTTCCATTCTCCTTTTTTCTTTTGTAAACCTTATCACCTGTCTTAGGGTTTCCGTCTGCCTCCTTGGCCATTGTTGCCACTCCTGTAGCTATTCCTTCCTGATCTCCTCGTAGGCCATGGCTCCCATGATTACCATCGGTGTTTTTGGTAGCCTCAGTGTTGCTAATACTGATGGCGGTCTTGCCGGTTCCTTGACGGTTGAGGGTCTGGGTTCTGTGATTGTCGTCCCACCATTCAGGGAAGCCAGCGAGCTTAAAGCAAGTCTCTCTGGTATGTTTCCTCATCCCACAATGACTGCAAACCAGATGAGACTTATTCTCGCCCTGTGATGATCGATGATCTGAGCGCTTTGTCCTGTGTTCTGTCCCGATTCTAATCTGGGTTTTCCTGGTCCTTTTACTGCTAACCCAGAACCAATGTCCGATGATGACAAGTCGGTGTCAGGGTTGGTTGCCGGTTTCATGATCTGGAGCCTGGTGGCCTCCCTTCGTACCGTTGAGTACGCTGATTCGACTGAGGGCAAAGTATCTTGCTTTAAGATGTCTCTGCGACTGCTATCATATTTTTCGTCCAATCCTGATAGAAATTGATATAATCTGTGTTCCTAGATGATTTTGTTATATCTCATTGTTCCTTCTGTGCAGCAGTTCATTGGATTTGGTTCAAAGATTGGGATCCTTGCACTTGTTTATTTGCTTTCATATGCAGATCGTAAATCTGGAGGGAGTCTGTCCCACTCCCATAAGTTATGGCCAATCCATCCCATAGTGCCTTTGCAGTAGGGTATTCTGCTACCCTGTTAACTAGCCTTGGCTCAATATTCTGTATGAGCCACGAAAAAACCATTAAATCTGCTTGTTCCCACATTGCAAAATCTGTATCTGATTCTTCTGGTGGTTGTGGTTTCCACTAATGTGCTGTGTTCTGCCTCTGCCTCCAATGGCAACTTGCATTAGTCTGGCCCATAAGGGATAATTATCCCCATCTAATTTAAGTCTCAGATTCAAATTGTCGAAATTGGACTGAATTGGTTGTCCTCCTGTATTATTTTTGAGCAAATTTGTAATTTGCAATGATAGATCTTCTGTTCCTGTCATTCTGTTGGTCTTGTATCAAAGGGAAAGAGATAGGTTTGGTAAGTAATGAGCAAAAAAATTTTAGACCATTGATCCCAGGATCATGGAACCTGTTCTGATACCATGTTACAATTTGTATCAAAAAAGGTTTTTTTTATTATCAATTATGAATTTACATCAAGCATTATTATACTATTACAATGTCATAATATATGGTAAGTATTGACCCTTTATTTATACACATTATTCTATACTGATTCTATTCCTATTTTGATGTAGATGGAGAATCAAGCTCCCTTGATCTTTGCTAAGTTAACAGTGTGCTTCTTTTTTCTTTTCCTCTTTTGTTGTCTTAAAGTCAAAAGCAACAATAGTAAGTGTTAGATTAAAAAAAAAAGTTAAAAGCAAAATTGTCCCTCCTTTTTTTTTCTCATTACAGTAAAATTTTTATATGTATTCAGAAAATTTTTTTTAACATTTGTTGGATATTATTTATATGGTTTTATGATTTTCTCTCTGATACAGTCTATTTTTAAGAAAATATTAATTTAGAAGAAGAAAAAAAAATTTATATTAAGATTATTGGGCAAAGAAGGACACATAATGTGTTGGTGCTACACTAAGAAAAAAAATGTAAAATAAAGAGATGGAGAAAGAAGAATAAATGTTTAAGTGGATGCTTAAAAAAATCATAAAGTGAAATTTAATTTGATTTTATATTTAAAAAAATAAAAAAGTTTGGTTGATTTTATTCTGCCATAATTTTCCCTTTATCTTTTGTTTTTATTCTCTCTTTTTCATCTGATGACTTCATTTTTCTTTTGCCTTGCTTTTTGCAAGCAGGAAGGTTCTATGAAATGTTTCATATATTTTGCTTTTGCCAAAAGAAAAAAGATGCAAAGAAAAGAAGTTATTTGGAAGTATCAAAATGGCCAATTAAGTCCCATCACTTCATCATCTATAATTTCTCCGAATTATTTTTAGGGGAAAAAGATACAAAAATAAATAAAAACCATATAATTAATTTGTGGTTTATATTAATGGATTTTGTGAAGTTTTCATTTTAATTGGTTTTTGGTTTGAATTCTTTGTTAATATAAATTTGGTAGAACTAATTTTAAAAGCTGTTAAAATTGGAAGTCCAATTTTATATTAGTTTAATTATTTATTTATATTATTTAGATGTAAGATTTTTTTTTATATTTAATTCATTTCATTTATTTTATGGAGTAATTTTAAAGTTTTATTGAATTACAGTAAATAATTATTATGAATTATTGATAAAAATCAATATCGGTTATTTCATATTATGTTTAAAAAAGGTATTATCATAAAAATTGTGGACCCACTAGATTTCCTTCTGTGAGAAATTTTTTTCTCTCTTTGCTTAGTCCTTTTGCTAGTTTCTGTCCAAGGGTTGGGCTGTCGACAACCTTTTTTAGGTATTGGTAGCCCAAAATCTTCATCCTTTTCTTACCTTGTGTATATTTTCCAATTTTTTTGATAGATTCGCTTATCTTAGTTGTAAATTTGGCTTTTATTAATTATATTATGTGCTCAACCTTTATAGTATTGTGCAATTTTTAGTTCTTTAATGTGGATTTTCATATGATAAAAGTGGTACAATCTCTACCATTTTGTTGGAATGTTTCATGGATTCCAATATTTTTTCACTTTGGTTTTTCCTAATTTACTTTTCAGAAAGGTGCTTCAAATGGTGAAAACGTCCATCCCTCAAATTCAGCTCTAATTATCTGGAGGCGTTTCAGAGTTTTCTCTTTAGGTCCCCTAAAGGGGATTTATAGTTTTTCTCAATTCTCTTATTTCATAGCTATAATATCTAAAGTTTTATGGGAAACTATGACTTTGTTGTTTATTATGTTTCTTTTTTGTTTCCTTGTTTGAGTAGAAGGAGCCCTTTATGGCTCTCCTCTCTTTTTGCTCTTTAGGCCTTATTATTTTCTCTTTTATGATCTTTTCTTGTTTATGGGAGATGTTATTCTACATAGATATTGCATTCTCTCTATGAAGTTTTGATGTTTTTTCCAAACCATGGATGCGAAGCTTTTTGTTATTAAATTTTATTTTATAGATATTTATCTTTTACAGACAAAAAAGAAGGTATTTTCATATGGTATATTAAGAACAATATTATTGCAAATTCAAATTCTTTGCAAGTCATCCCTATTGACAAAACTGCCATAGAATTTGCAACACAAGGGTTAGAGTGTTCATTTTAGCACTCTTTGTAGACTTTTCTATTTATCAGTGGAAAATTGTCTTATTCTGCTTATACGTTAAATCCTTCTAAGGCTTTTTTCAATGAAATATGCAGAATAAATTCTAACATGTAGTGTTAATAAAAACGAGACGATAATTTTCTAATATTTTTTTATAATTTTTTTTTGATATAAATCGTAATTTTCTTCTTTGATGAATAATAATGAATTTAGGTTATCTCATTATTTTTTTCTAATTAATTAAATCCTGCGTTGGTTTTCTAATAATAATAATAATAATAATAATAAAAGAATTCCTGACATAAATTTCTAATTTTTTTCATTAAAGAAAACTTGTGACTAGTTTTTTTTTTTTTTTTTTTTATATTAGTGGGATTAAGACATCAATTGAAAGAAATATATATTATTTTTATGGTGGAACGAAGCAAATGACCATTCCCTCTCTCCCTTTTTTTTTTTTTAAAAAAAATTTTTTAATGAATCAGATTGACCATACTGTTTATTATACCATGAATTTGCTCCTTGGCCATGGCAGACTATTAATTAAATAAATAAAAATAAACATTGATGAAATGGGGCGATCACATGAGAAGTTATTAGAGGTCACATGTTGCAACTTGCAACTCTTCTTTTATGCGAACCCGTCCTAAAATATAAAGGGCATTTGATTAAATTTTTTAATTTATTTCCTATTGTAATGGTACGTCTATTAAATTAATCTTATGGATAATTAATGTGTAACTATTTAATTAAACCTAGATTTATTTAAAATTAACGCTTCAACATTAATTCTTTATTTTTGAAATTGCAATTGGAAACTAATTAAATAGATGAACTGGTTTTACTAATTTTTTTTGGATGGTTCTGGTCAACAGGTTTTAATGATTAGCAAGATTTCAACAATGTTTATATATATTTTCCTAAAAAAACAATATATATATATATGTAGTGCAATTTTTTAAGATATATTTTTATATTTAATTATCATTTGAAGAGAGTGATAAATCTCATGTCAATTGAAAATCAAATAATATAAATAATTATATATGATGAGAGTCAATCATCAAGTGACTAATTATAATCATTTTAATTATAAATATATTCAAGGTTCAATATTTATTATATATTTATATTTTTAGAAATTGATGCCTTTCATACTATTTAAAAATTAACCATTTCAATCAATAAGATTATGATTAACTGGGTGCATGAGTCCAATCATTAACCCAATTCAAGCAAAAAATTTTCTGTATATATAGTTTGGAATATTGATGCATGAGAATCTACTTGCAGAATGATACTATACATATTGCCACCTTCTAAAAGTATGTCAGCTTTGTCTTAAAGAACCTAATTTATCCAACATTAACGAACATTATAAAATTTAGACTATAAGATTCATTTTTTAATCATTAAATGTAATCTATCTTGTTTTATGTCAAATTAGATTTCCATATTATTTCTATAAAATAAGAAATCAATTGCCTTGTCATTTGATTTTATTTTGTGGTAAAATATTTATGAGTCTGGACTGTTGAATGTAAATTTGGTTACATTAACGATATCTAAGACTTTTAAAAAACAAGGGAAAATGTTACCCTAAAATAAATGAGGGAAAATATCAAAAAAATAAAATAAATTAAAATAGCTTTCGGGATGGTTTTTATGTTTTTATTTTAGCTTTTTTTAAGAAAAAAAATGTGTACGGTAATATTTCTATATTTCAGATTTTTTTTAAATAATAAATAATTTTAGGTAAATATGAAATCCATAAAATATAGTTTTTATAGTTTTGATTTTGAAAGAAGATTTATATGAATAAAATCTTTTTTTTGTTCCAAACTATTTTTTTATTTTATGCATTTATTTTTTTACTCATTTTTTTTTGTAAATCCAATTCTAAAATAAAAAATTTATCTTTTTCTTTAAAAAATTTATTTTCTTTATTTTTAATATTTTTATTTTATTTTAATAATTATCTATAATATCTAATTAATATTATGATGCATTATTAGAATAAATAATATAATTTTTCTAATAAGTGAATAAAATTTTTGTTTAGCATGTATAATAAAAAAATCATAATTTATTTTTTAAAAATATAAAATAAAATTTTAAAAATATAAAATTAAAAACTGGAAATATTTTTTTTATTTTGAAAAAAAAAACTAAAACTTACAACATAAACAAAAAAGACTAAGATACTCCTAAAAAAACCTAAAATAGAAAACATCAACAGCAAATCAATGAACTATACTAGTCTTGATACATTAACCAACCCATCAATGAGAACATTATAGAAAAAATGATATTTTCCATCACATTTTTTTAATTTTTTACTTTTTTATCAGAAGTATTTTAATTATTTTATTATAAACTCATTATAAATTGTGTAAAATTTATAAATTCATGATAAATTCATTGTAAACTCTTTGTAAACTAATAAAAATCTGATATTTTGATAAATATTTTATAAATTCTGGTATTTTGATAAATATTTTATAAATATGGTAAATTTAAAATTATTTTTAATTTTTTTTGCATTTTTATCAAAAGCCCAACATTATAATACATTAACAAAACAATAATTGACTATTTTTTTTGCCATTGAAAATATCATTAAAGTAAAAGAAAATTATAAGAAGCCTCAAATGGTTTAGGGAAACCGTTAAGGTACCGAAGGAAAGCTAGAAGCCTAACAATCTCTGTCAGAATAAGCACAATAAATGCCCAAATAAACAAATCCCAATAACAATTAAAAGTCATGTAAAGTAAATCAATAAGGCATACAAGACAAATAGGAGGGAAAATTACTGATTGATTCATCTGCTTAAAGCCATGAATAAGGAAGGGATATAATAAACTCTTAAGTCACTGTTTCCGCACAACCTTAAATATAAAGGCACTGAAAATTGAGGGAAAAGAAACCAAAGCACACTGTTTAGAAGGCTTCAAGTAAAAAGCTCAAATAAAACTTTATAAATGAGTTGGTTTGAAGGGGCAATAATTATCGCCATAAAAACACCTTCTTGAGGGACAAAGCAGGAAATACTTGAGTGGAAGAAACCTGGGCTCCATGATACATATGAACTGCATGGAGGAGATTGAATCGCTTATGGCATCTTTGAGTAAAAATTAGAGTGCCAAAAATTAAATAAATCAAAGATAAACTTTATTAAATAAATCAAAGATAAACTGTTACTTTAAAAAGTCCCCAAGTATCATAAACATGTATCCAATCAATAAGTCAATTAGGCCTTTTAGATTTTGGAGAATTTGAACAGAGAGGCTCTTATTAGTGGGAGAAGAATAACCCAAATTACTAAGAAAAAACAAAGATGTTAGCAAAAACAAAGAAAAAGTAGGGAGAAGATTTATAAATTAATCATGGGCTATCGATGGCCAGAAGGCCAACGGTAATCCTAGATCTAGGGCAGGAGAAAAGAGAGAGAGCTATATAGACAAAGAGGTAGAAAACTTCACAAAGAAATAGAGAAAAATATTATTTAAAAGTTTGGTTATGTTCTTTTGACATAATTGATGATTGAATCAAACCTTAAAAATTGGCCTAAGAATTAAGAGATTATCAAAGACAAAAAGGGTAATTGTGGCATGGCCAAAGTGTTAATATGTAACACTTAGGCTATTAATTTTTTTTCTACATGTGTAAGTCCATTCTTGCTATCTTTTTGAAATTGTGTACATAAAACCCTAATTTTCTTGGGAAAATTTGATCTCCTAATGGCAGCTAGTAAGCTTGTTTGAGACTTATTCCTATTTATATACGGGTCTTTCTTTGCCATGAACCCAACTTATCAATAAGTTCTTTCTTTAAAAACTAACAGTGGGATAAAAGAAAATTGTAATTGATTTAATGTCCAAGAATCTTTCAGACAAAGAGTTTAATTGTTCTAATACTTTTGATTCTCAGTTACAAGGCTCGCCATATCACCTCTCTTCTATTTTGTCTATGACAAGTTTTCTTTTGATCGTAGAGCTTTTTCTATTCACATTATGCAGCAAACTGAGCCTAAAACTTATGCTCAGGCTGCCAAAGACCCTAAATGGTAGGAAGCTATGAATGCTGAGATACAAGCCTTAAAGAAGAACAACACTTGTTCTTTAACATAGCTACCTGAAGGCAAGGTACCCATTGGCTGCAAGTGAGTCTTAAAGATTAAATGTAGATCAGATGAGACAATTGAGAGATACAAGATACATCTAGTGGCCAAGGGCTTTACACAACAATAAGGATTTGATTTTAATGAGACTTTTTCACCTATTGCAAAGATAACTGCCATTCAAACCTTGTTGGATGTGGCTTCCATTAGAGGCTGACATCTATTATAATTTGATATTAATGATGCATTTCTTCATGATGATTTACATGAAAAAGTGTATATGACTTTGCCTCAGGGATTTCAAGCTTCTTCTCCTAGTCAAGTTTGTAGATTGAAAAAATCTCTCTATGGAGTGAGACAAGCTAATAAACAGTAGAATGAGAAGCTTACTTCTGGCCTTTGTTCAAGTAGTAACAGAGAAGAAAAGTAGAAGAAGAAATATATATTTTGTATATGCAAAAGAACTACAGTGTACCATATATATACAAAGCAAATGAAACAAATCCAGTTAATCCTATAATCAACTTTGAATTTTATCTAACAAACTATTAAGCATAAATTACATGTGTGTAATTATTTCATCATCCCCCCTCAAGTTGGACTTTGGTGGAAATCTGCCAAAGCCAACTTGGATAGCAGAGAAGAATATAAAGGAAAAGATAAATCCTTTGTTAAAACATCAGCAATTTGGGAAGCAGAACCAACGTGTATAGTAGAAATTAGGCCTTCCTTCGGCTTGCTTCGCACCAAATGACAAACAATGTCCAAATGTTTAGTGCGCTCATGAAAAACTGGATTAGAAGCTATACGGATTGCAACATGATGATCATAGTGTAATGGAATAGGCATTCAAAGAAAATCTTGAAATCTTGAAGAAGATACTGAAGCCATTGAAGCTCACAAACAGTAGATGCCATGGAACGATACTCTACCTCATCAAAAATTCTAGTAACAGTCGCCTATTTTTTAATTTCCCATGAAATCAGAGAACCTCCAAGGAAGACACAAAAACTAGTGACTGATCATCTTGTTTCTGAACAAGATGCCCATTCAGAGTCACAAAAAGCAGAAAGCTTTAGATCATTCAATGCTGGGAAGAAAAGACCAAGCGAGGGACTCAGTTTAAGGTAACGAAGAACATGATGTGCAACCTGCATATGAATCTCGCGAGGATGCTGCACATGCTGGCTAAGTTGATGGACACTAAAAGAAATATCAGGCCGAGTAAAGCCCAAATATAGCAACCGTTCCAGCAAACTTTTATAAGGTTGAGGATTGTCTAACAGAGGCAAATCAACCGAGAACAATTGAATACCTCTAGGGAGAGGAGTTGGCTTAGGTTTAGATCCCAGCAATCCTGAATCAGTAAGCAGATCAAGCACATACTTCTTCTTATTCATGTAAATTTCAGCCTCTAATCGAAACAATTCGAGTCCTAGAAAATAACAAGCTTCGCCTAGGTCTTTACTGGTGAACTTCTCATCCAATTTTCATTGAGCAAATCAATTTCTGCATTAGAGCTGCCACTAATCAAGAGATCATCCACATACACTAAGACAACAAGAAAAATGTCATCTTTAGAGAAGATGAATAAGCAATTGTCATTAACGGACTGACAAAACCCTAAGTTCAATAAGAAGATTGTAAGCTCACTATTCCACTGACATGATGCCTGCTTCAAACCATAAAGAGAACATTGAAGCTTGCAAACCTGGCCTTTTTGAGCTCGAGTATATCCCTGAGGTGGTTGCATATACATTTATTCAGTGAGAATCCATGAAGAAATGCATTATTGGCATCGGCTTGTTGAATATGCCAATTCCTAGCAGCAGCAAGTGAAATAAAAACTTGTACAGCAATAAGTTTAGCAACCGGAGAGAAGCTGTCAGTATAATCAAGACCTACTACTTGATGATACCCCTTTGCCACTAACCTAGCTTTATGACGATTCACAGAGCCATCTGGATTAACCTTAAGCTTATACACCCATCGGCACCCAATAGCTGATTTACTAGGAGGCAAAGTAGTTAGCATCTAAGTGTTATTATTTTCCAGAGCTTGTATCTCAACATTAATGGCTTGTCTCCATTCCTCAGATTGATTAGCCTGAGTGAAAGAAGAAGGTTCAACTGCAGAAGCAACATTGATTAAAAAATATGATGTTCAGCTGACAAGGTAGAATTATGATGAAAAGGGAAAGTATGTGGTATATGAGGGAACGAAAGAGAAACAGAATTAGAGATAACATCAGTCAGCCAAGAAGGTTTTGTGTGTGTTCTTGTACTGAGTATGACTGAAGGTTGAGGAGTTATGATAGAAGCAGGGACATATGAATTAAGGACAGGTGCAAGTGCAAGTATGGTTTTAGTTTGCACAGGTATAGAATCATATTGTGTGGTGGATATGTGTTGTGTTGGTTGTATTGACTGTGTGTTTGGTGAAGAATGTGTTGGTTAAATAGTCTGTGTTGGTTGTGTTGATGGAGTAAGTAGGGTAGAAATAGGAATTTGGGGAATAACAATGTCTGCATTAGTCTTTATTTCAAGATAGGGAAAAATTTGCTCATGGAAAACAACATCTCTGGAAACAATAAATTCCAGATTATCCAAATCATAAAGTCTGTATCCCTTCTATCCAGTAACAAAACCCAGAAAAATGCACTTTGATGCTCTAGGTGCAAATTTATCTTTGAAGAGCTTAATAACAGTTGCATAACATAAACACCCAAACTGCTTAAGAGTAGTAATGTCAGGCTTAGATTTAAAAAAAAGCTCATAGGGACTCTTCCAATTCAAAACACTAGATGGAAGTCTATTTATCAAATAAGTTCCATGTAACACAGCTTCAGCCCAGAAATCATTAGGCAAAGAAGCTTGTAGCAAAAGAGCTCTAGCAACTTGCACTAAATGTCGATGCTTCCTTTCAACCCTTCCATTTTGTTGAGGACTATAAGTACAAGTCCTTTGATGAGAGATACCAAACTCTTGTAGAATCTTCTGCCATGAATTACTAAGAAATGCCTTACCATTATCAGTCCTTATGCTTTTAACACAAGCATTGAACTGAGTACAAACCATTTTGAGAAACTTCTCCAATACACAGGTAACTTGATCTTTAGATTGCATCATAAAAGTCCAAGTGGATTTGCTCATATCTTCAACTATAGTTAGGAAAAATCTAGCCCAGACAAACTTTGTTTATGATAAGGACCCCATATATCAATGTGCAATGTATCAAACAAAACTTGACTGTGAGAAGAACTAATTGGAAAAACCAATCTAGTTTGTTTATACTTGGCATAGATATCATAGGGAACAATTGTAGAGTGTTTATTTAGTAAACTCAACTTGTTAAGTACAATAGTTAAGGGATGACCCAGTCTTTGATGCCATAAATTGATGTCTACAATGGTATTTACAATTGAATGAGGTATAGAAGGACAAATCTGCAAGTACTGATCAATGGTACTAGTCAAAAAAGAAGATCGATTCAGTATGTATAGATTGCTAGAAGCTTAACCAACAATAAAAACCTTTTTAGTCTTGGGGTCCTATAAAAAATAGAAGGATGAGTAAAAGATGAAAATAATTCCACTGTCAACAACTAATTTGCTAACTAATAGCAAATTATAGCTGAATTTAGGGACACAAAGTGCTTCTTCTAGAGTCAAGCTATCAGTAATATCCATATTCCCAGTCAACTCAACTATCAACACAACACCATTAGGTAAATGAATAGTATGATGGTGATCCACTTTACTTAGAGACACGAAAAGATTCTTGTTAGTTCAAATGTGATTACTTGCTCCTGAGTCAATTATCCAATATGAGCTTGATTGATTTGTCATAGAAGACTGTGAAGAAGGGACAATACCTGCAAAGTCTTCCATAAAACCAATAAAATGTTATTCAGTGAGTGACTTGCCCTTGAGAATCTTAGTTAGCTCCTTAAGCACATCTTGCAATGAATCAGCCATATTAGAATCAACAACTTTATTTGAAACTACAGGATCTATAATGTCATCATCAAGAGGAGTCTCAGACATATTAACTCGAGCTTTGCCTCTAATAGGTTCCTCCCTCTTCTGTTTAAGTTCCTTGTACTAGTCAGGATAGCCATGTAGTTTAAAGCAAGTATCCTTAACATGTCCATCTCGATTACAATAAGTACAATGTTTATCTGCAAAATGTGACTGATCTCTACGTCTATAACCTAATCTAGCTATAAGAACATTTCTTTGTAAAACAGAGTTGGCTAACATAGTAGTAGTCATGTCTGAATTCTCAAAGAAATTACTAGAAATAATTCTTTGTTTCTCTACATTTTGCACCAATGATTACACCTTGTCTAGATTGGGTAAAGGCTCAATCATGAGGATTTGATTTTTCATTGTATCATAACTCTCATTGAGACCCATGAGAAACTTTATATTCTTGGAATTCTCATTAATCTTCATTATCTGATTTGTTATTTCACATGTACACTTGCCATAGGTACAATTAGGCATTTGCACAATATTGCTCAATTCATCCCAAAGCTTACACAGTTTTGTGAAATACATTGAAAGAGACAAGTTACCTTGGGTCATAGAAGCTATTTCTCTCATGATCTGATACTCTTGTGGACCACTAGCTTCACCAAACCTCTACTCTAATTTCTCCTACAATTCTTTCTCAGAATGCACATAAAGAAAGGCATCATGAAGATCTTTGGTTAAAGCATTCAAGATCCAAGACACAACCAGAGCATTATTGCTTAACCAGGTATCATATCCATCTAACTTCTCATATGGTTTCTTTATCCTTCCATCAACATAACCTAATTTCTGTTTTGCTGTAAGTGCAATCTTTATGGACTTGCTCCAAGTCCTATAGTTGTTTCCATTGAAAGGACATGACACAAGAGTCAAATTCAGATTGTCATTATTAATCACAATAGACTGTTTTGAAGTAGATCCCGTTTCAGTCACCATTGCTGTAGATCTTAACCAGAAAACTAAAATCGAATATCAGCCAAACACAAATCAAGCAGAAGAAAAATAATTAAAAGATGAAGAAAGAGCAATGTAATAGATGAAAGCAATCAGTTAACAAGTCATTTCACAGGTAAATCTCAAGATCAAATTGTCTGCTCTGATACCATGTTGAAGTAGTAACAGAGAAGAAAAGTAGAAGAAGAAATGTATATTTTGTATATGTAAAAGAACTACAGTGTACCATATATATACAAAGCAAATGAAACAAATCTAGCTAATCCTATAACCAACTTTGACTTTTATCTAACAAACTATTAAGCATAAATTACACGTGCGTAATTATTTCATCAGTCTTCTCCAGAGAGGTTATTTTCAAAGTGTTGCTGATTGTTCATTGTTTATAAAAACTTCTCCAAGTTCCTTCACTGTTTTTTTGATTTATGTTGATGATATGATTGTTGCAAGTGACGAGTTAGCAAAAATTCAGCATATTAAGGTTTATTTACACGAAGCATTCTATATAAAGGACTTGGGGACTTTAAAGTACTTTCTAAGATTTGAGATAAGTACAAGTTCACAGGGAATTCATATGTGTCAGCATAAATATACTTTGGAGTTGCTCTAAGACACTAGTTTCCTTGCATGTAAGCCTGTAAATACACCTATACTGCCCAATCTAAAGTTCCCCGATGATTCAAAACTCTTGAAAGATGTCACTCATTATCAAAGAATTATTGGTCAACTTATGTATCTTACCAACACCATATCTGATATCTTTCATTCTATTCAAATGCTCTCTCAATTTCTTGATAAACCTACTCAAGCTCACTTGACGGTTGTTCATAGAATTCTTCAATACATGAAGAGTCATCCTGCTCAAGAGTTGCTTTTCTCTACTTCTTCTACTTTTAAATTGCAAGGCTATTCAGAATGGCTGAGTATGGATTTTGGATATATCTGAACCAACCACAATATCCGGGCCAAAATATCCATAATCGAAAAGATCTGTTGACTTTTTGACTTTCTCTGAATTGAACTGAATTAATTTTTTTTATATGGAACGATTCTGGATATTAGACTATACCCGCATCGAGAATCGGACCAAACCGAACTGAATAACCGAAATAATAATTAATTTATTATTAATAATATGAAATTATATTTTATTTCATTAATTTATTATTTAATATTTGATATTTTTAAAATTTATTAGAATTATTTTATTAATTCATATTATGTCATATTTTATATTCACTTTGATATTTCTAATTTTATATATTATCCTTTATATATATATATATATATCTTGATTTCTTTATTTTATGTTTTGTTAATTGAATATATTGATGTCATTAGTATATTTTTATAATATTCATTTTTAAACTATAAAAACTATTTTATTTCCATTCATAATATTAATTTTATGAGTATTAACTTAAACATAAGTAAATAAAAAATCTAATTAAATAATTACTTTCTTAATTTAATTTTAAATTTTATAACTAAATATAATTTATTAACATGTTTATATGAATGATTGTTACCACTAGTACTAATGATAATAATTCATACTAATTATAATAATTTGTACTTAATAAAGTAACTCAATATAATAATATTAGTAGTTTTTAATAACAATAATGAGTTTGAATATTAATAATAATTAATACTAATGAATAATGATAGTAAATTACTTATATATTTTATTTGAAATTTGTAATTATTTAGAATTTAAATAATATTATTTGATGCTAGATGTTGGATATTTTAATTTTATGAATTATTTGTAATATAGATATTGAAGTTTAGATAAGTTTATTTGATACTAGATGTTAAAATTTTCAGTTTTATGAATAGTTTTGTAATGTGGATGTTGAAGTTTAACTTAAATTTCTATTTTTTATGGCTAAAATAATTAAATATTATTTTATTACTTAAATTTGAAAAAAAAAACAATTTCAAATCTTCGAATCTCTATTTAGAGCAAGAACATCTTAGTTGGATCGAATATCCGAATCGAACCATACCAATTTTTTTATTTTATATTTCAGTTTGATTTTGATTCTAGTTATTTTAAAATCTCTAAACTTCGGTTCGGCTTCGGAGATTTTTAGATCTCCGAACTGAACCGGTCCGTGCACACTCTTAATTCAGATGCAGATTGGGGCTCTTGCACATTGACAAAAAAGTCAACAACGGGCTACTTCATCTTTCTTGGTCATTCCTTAATTTCTTAGAAATCAAAGAAGCAGAGTACAATATCAAGATCTTTTTCTGAAGCTGAATACAGAGCTTTGACAATGATTTCTTGTGAGGATGCTTTACTTGTTGAAGGATTTACAGGTTGCTCACACAGGTACTTGCTTATTATTTTGTGATAGTCAATCTATAACCCACATTGCCCAGAATTCGATTTTTCACTAGCGCACCAAACATATCGAGATTGATTGTTATTTTGTATGTGAGAAAGTTCAAAAAGGATTGATTCGATTAATGCCTTTGAGGTCTCATGATCAGCTAGCAGATTTGTTCATGAAGGCTAGCATTTTCCAGCCTTTTATGGTTTCTAGTCCTAGCATGGACTGTTCACTATACACACTCCAGTTTGAGGGAGTTATTTATTTAGTTAGTTAGCTGATCAATCTTTTGCTTAGCTGGACGTAGTTAACCAATTCTACTAGAGTTGTTTAGTTCAGTTGTTAGTATAAATATAGTAGTGATGTACAGTAATCATTTGACTAATCAATGATATTTTTCCTCATTCATTCTTCACGTTTTCTGTTCTTTAATAATAGGTTTGAAATTTTGTGACCTAATTCTTATATTTAATGGATTGGATTATTATTTTACAAATAATATTAATTATATTAATTACCATATATATACATCTTAAAAACAATTATTACTTGATCTTTTTTATGCTATTTATATCCATTGATAGAAAAAAAAATGATAAATTCTTTTATTTTTTTTAATCAAAACAAAGAAGAAGTAATTATAATGTGATTTATATGGTTGCATAAATTAAATAAAAAAAATTCAATTTACGATATAATTGCTATATGCTTATAGTGTTAATTCGTTGAAGTTTTAGAGTCACAATTATCTTATGATCGTTGCTTTAGGAAGAAAAAAGGGCCTTATAGAATGAACATATCGATCTTTCGGTATGCAACTTTTAAAGAACACTCCTATTGATATATTGTCTTAATTATTTCATGATATTTGCGAGGTCATTGAAAGGTGGTACCTAACCACATGAGAAACAAGCCACCATTTTTGACAATTAGATCAACAAGCCACCATTTTTGAAGCCATCACAAACCACCAATTTTGAAGCCACCATTATTGAATATTGAATTGCCTAATTAGTTACGCCAACAACCATATGGGAAAGCCTATATATATGGCATTCCCTTCCTCTTCTAATACACACTCAAAAATCAAAGACACCAAAAAGACACCAAAAGAAATAGAGAGAGGTGTAGTTGAAGGGAAAGACCTTTAGGCCTTTCTTCCTCCAATTCAATGACAATAATTGAGAGAAGAAAAATTGATGATGAAAAAAGGTGTAAGCCAAAGCAAAATTGCTTTGATGAGTTTGAGTGAGAGAGAGAGAGAATTATTTGGGGAGTGATAAAATAGTGAAGTAGTTTAATTTTGGGAGTGTTTGGAAAATACTTGAGTGCCATTATTTTAGATTTATCTCAATTGTAATAATTATACCTCTAGAAATATTTCTAGAGAATTCTCTCTTGTAAGCCTACTATTTTTAATAGTGGAAGAATATTTTTTGAAATTTGTCCCGTGGACGTAGCTCAAAGTAAAAGGTTGAACCACGTTAAATCTGGTGTGCTATTTTGTCTCAAAGTAGTTGTTTTGTTTATATTGTACTATTAATTATCCAGGTAAAATTCTGTCTAAGGAGACTGAATTTTAAGCAGGACCGTCTGTGACCCCTCTAGCCTTTCCTGGAAATTTTCTTGGTATTTATTTTTAGTACAATATTTTATACACTATTTACTTATATAATAGTAAGTAATTTGCGTGTTATTTACTTTCGCTGCACAACAAGTGGTATCAGAGCCTGGTTCAGGCACTCAACGTTGGAGTTAACCTCTTTATGTTAAAGAGATGGAGGCAAAGTTAAGCATGATGATCAGCCTAAATGGTTCGAATTATCACATATAGAGAAACAAGATGAATGATCTCCTATTTGTGATGAAGATGCATTTACCGGTGTTTAGTGTGACTAAACCCGACGATAAGATAAATGAAGAATGAGAACTTGAGCATGAGCAAGTATGAGGTGCTTGCTCTGATATTGCCTTTTTCATTGCCAGAGTTTTGAGAAACTCTGAAGATTTTATTAACAAATTCTGCTCCTAATGGAATTAGTGAAAAGTGGCTCCTCTTATTTCGTGACTTTCATTGATGATTGTTCAAGGAAACTGTGGGTTTATACCTTGAAAAATAAAGATCAAGTTGTAAAGGTATTTAAACAGTTTCATGCCCTAGTTGAAAGAGAAACTGGGAAGAAATTGAAGTGTATTAAGTCAGATAATAGGGGTGAGTATATTGGATCACTTCAGAGATATTTCAAGGAGCAGGACATTGGACACAAGCTGACACCACCAAAAACTACTCAGTTAAATGGTGTAACTGAGAGAATGAATATGACTCTCATTGAGAGGGTTAGATGTTTGCTATCGCATGCAAAGCTTCAAAAGTTATTTTTGGGCAGAAGCATTGAGTGTAGTGGTTCATGTTGTAAATCTTTCACCGTGTGTTCCTTTGAAGTTTGACATTCCAGAAAGAATATGGTCTGGAATGGATGTCTCTTATAATCACTTAAGAGCATTTGGGTGCAAGGTATTTGTGCACATACTAAAGGATGAGCGGTAGAAGCTAGATGCTAAAACACAACAATGTGTGTTTGTTGGGTATGGTCAAGATGAGCTTGGCTATTGATCCTATGATCCAGTTCATAAGAAGCTTGTTGGATGTCGTGATGTAGTTTGTTGAAAATGAGACCATCGAAGATATTGAGAAAGCCTAGAATGTTTCTAGATCCGATGGTAGTTCGACTAATCTTGAATTAGTTCCTCCAAAAAGTGGTACTGAGGTAGATTGCAGATGAAATTGAAGATGACCAGCAAAATACTGCTGATGATGACGCTTCCATCCAGAATCAACCAAATGTAGATTCTGATGAAGAAGTTTTTAGTCATCAATACCAAATACAACTCAAGAACCATTGAGGAGATCTATTAGAGTCGGATAGGCTTCTACTACATACTCCAGTGATTAGTATGTGTTACTTACTGATGGGGGAGAACCTGAGGATTTTCTAGAAGCCATATAAAATGAGTTGAAATTCTTGCATGAGAATAAACCATTTGAGCTGGTGAAGTTGCCAACAGGCAAGAGGGCTTTGAAGAATAAATGGGTGTTCAGGATAAAACATGATGAACACAGTTCACAGCCACGATTCAAAGCCAGATTAGTTGTTAAGGGATTCAGCCAAAGGAAAGGGATTAACTTTGATGAGATTTTTTTTTCACCAGTGGTAAAAATGACATTCATTCTTACAGTGCTGGGATTAGCTGCAAGTCTTAACTTGGAGATCAAGCAGATGGATGTGAAGATTGCCTTCCTTCATGGTGACTTGGAGGAAGAGATATACATGAAACAACCAGAGAATTTCAAGGAAAGAGGAAAAGAAGATTATGTCTACAAATTGAAGAAAAGTCTGTATGGCTTGTAAAAGGCACTGAGACAATGGTACAAGAAGTTTGAGTCAGTTATGGGAGAGCAAGGCTACAAAAAGACCTCTTCAGATCACTGTATATTTGTGAAGAAATTCTCTGATGATGATTTTATAATTCTCTTACTCTATGTGGATGACATGTTAATCGTTGGCCAGAATATTTCAAAAATTAACAATCTGAAGAAGCAATTAAGCAAGTCTTTTGCTATGAAAGACTTAGGGCCAGCAATACAAATTCTTGGAGATAGAGACACCAAGAAATTGTGGTTGTCACAGGAGAAGTATATTAAGAAAGTACTTCAAAGGTTTAATATGGATAAGGCTAAAGCGGTTAGTTGTCCTCTTGCTAATCACTTTAAATTAACTTCAAAATAATGTCCTTCCACAGATAAAGAGAAAGAAGAGATGGATAGAGTTTCATATGCTTCAGCAGTTGGAAGTTTCATGTATGTCATGGTATGTACACGGTCAGATATTGCTCACTCAGTGGGAGTAGTAAGTCGGTTCCTTTCTAATCCTAGTAAGGAACATTGGGCTACTGTGAAATGAATTCTTAGATATCTCTTTGGTACTTTCAAAATATGTTTATGTTTTGGTGAGGGTAAACCTGTGTTAATTGGCTACATAGATGTAGATATGGCAGGCGATGTTGACTCAAGAAAGTCTACATCAGGTTATTTGATTTCATTTGCAGGGAGAGCCGTGTCATGGCAATCAAAGTTGCAAAAGTGTGCTGCTCTCTCAACAACTGAAGCAGAATTTATTGCTGCAACTGAAGCTTGCAAAGAGCTCTTGTGGATGAAAAAGTTCTTAGATGAACTTGGATTTCATCAGGATAGATATTCACTTTATTATGATAGTCAGAGCGCTATCCACCTTGGGAAGAATTCCTCCTTCCACTCAAGATCAAAGCATATTGATGTGAGATACCACTGGATCAGAGATGTGTTGGAGAAAAAGATTTTACAGCTTGAAAAGATTCATACTGAAGAAAATGGTGTAGACATGTTAGCAAAGATTCTACTAAGGGAAAAGTTTGAGTTTTGTTGATCATCTACAAGAATGAAAGTTAACTCATATGGTCGGTAGGGGAAGAATTGAAAGGTGGTACCTACCCACATGAGAAACAAGCCACCATTTTTGACAATTAGATCAACAAGCCACCATTTTTGAAGCCATCACAAACTATCAATTTTGAAGCCACCGTTATTGAATGTTGAATTGCCTAATTAGTTAGGCCAACAACCATATGGGAAAGCCTATATATATGGCATTCCATTCCTCTTCTAATACACACTCAAAAATCAAAGACACCAAAAAGACACCAAAAGAAAGAGAGGGAGGTGTAGTTGAAGGAAAAGGCCTTTAGGCCTTTCCTCCTCCAATTCAATGACAATAATTGAGAGAAGAAAAATTGGTGATGAAAAATGGTGTAAGCCAAAGCAAAATTGCTTTAATGAGTTTGAGTGAGAGAGAGAGAGAATTATTTGGGGAGTGACAAAATAGTGAAGTAGTTTAATTTTGAGAGTGTTTGGGAAACACTTGAGTGCCACTATTTTGGATTTATCTCAATTGTAATAATTATACCTCTAGAAATATTTCTAGAGAAGTCTTTCTTGTAAGCCTATTATTTTTAATAGTGAAAGAATATTTTTCGGAGTTTGTCTCGTGGACGCAGCCCAAAGTAAAAGGGTGAATCACGTTAAATCTGGTGTGCTATTTTGTCTCAGTTTTATAGCTATTATCAAGGGTAGTTATTTTGTTATATTGTGCTATTAATTATTTAGGTAAAATTCTATCTAAGAAAACTAGATTTTAAGTGGGACCATCTGTGACATCTCCAGCATTTTTTAGAAATTTTCTTGGTATTTATTTTTAGTACAATATTTCATATACTATTTACTTGTATAATAGTAAGTAATTTGCGTGATATTTACTTTCGCTGCACAACAGTCATATCTTCTCGATATTCTATATGTTAGCTTTGAGACTCTCAACATTAAAAAAAAAAGGAAAATTTTGAAAGTTCAAACATATTCTATTTTATTTTTTGAATTTTAAATGTCATTTTAAGTTAAATTTAAAGTTCTATCTATTAAATATTGTAATTCTAATAATTAATATATATTAACTATCCATTAATTTTATTTAAAAAATAAAATGGAATAATTAAAATTTAAGAATTTAATAGAAAAATAAAAAAATCATAATTATAAAGTTTATAAGGATGGGTGGTAGCAAAAATGAGCTAAAGTTGCATTCTCCCATATTTAGTATGCAAAAGTAAAGCAGCAGTAGCTAGTAGGACCCCTTTTTTTTTTAATATTAGAGAACAAGCAATTCAGTTAGTCCCTTTCCGATGACCTTTTGTTTTTTCGTCAGAGAATTACGGCTAAATTGGTTAATAAAAGATAGCCAAAACCAACATAAAATAATATGTGATCCTTTTTTTAAAATCAGAATAGATATAACTTCATCAAACCAAATCAGAATCAAATAACAGTTATTACTCCAGATGGGGAGAATGCCAATCTGGATTCAAAGCAAAGTTTTTGATTACCGAAACAATCCACCTATTACAATTTCTAAACATATTTGCCAGGCTTTCTAATATTTAAGACTATGACCTCTATCTCCCAAGGACAAAAATCAAATATGATCCTTAATTCAGTTTTCTAAAGATAAAAAAGAAAATTTACAATTTGTAAAAAGATAAAAAGGACAGTCCGGTGCACGAATACTCCCACAATGAGCGGAGTTCAGAGAAGGGTCGGACTCATTAGGTCTTTATATGCGGCATTCTCTTATAATTAATTGCAATAGACTATTTCCACGACTCGAACCCGCGACAAATTACACGGCGACAATACTTAATGTTGCTCTCTCCCCCTTCTAATTTTAAAAAGATATTTGGTTTTAATAATAAAATATGTATATGAAAATATAATTCTCTATAAAAAAAATTTAAAATTGATTTATTTATATTAGATGACAAAAATTTTTTTGATAATAAAACAAACCGACCAAAAAACCAACATTCTCAGATATATATATATATATATATATAATCAGCTTTTTGAAGAATCATCAGAATAAAAATAATTTCATCATATACACAAAAGATGTGTTTTGGACTGTTAGTTGAAAGCTCTTTTTGAATAACTTTAGCATTGTTGAATTCAAAAACTACAAGTATAAACAAGCAAAGCATAGAACGTTATCCTTAAAGTTCCCTAAAACTCGATCAATGCCAGAAATGTTGATATAAAATCTTAAAAATGAGTGCACATTTTCCATATAGAATATAATAATATGAACTAATTTAGCCATATTTATAGTTATTGACTGATTTCACAAAAAAGACTTCAGATTGTATATCTTTCAATAGTATACTTCATGAAATATTTTAAATCAAGATGATAAATTTAATATTTAATGACTATAATTAGATGAAACAACAATTACTACGACTAGAAGATTTTTCTTTTCATCAATTTAAAATAGTAGTAATAATAATAAAATATGGAAAAAAAGTATATAATTAATTACAACATAAGTATATTATCTGTATATATATATTAATAGAAAAGATATGTATGCCATAATGTGGGTATCACATGGTATAAAGTTTGCTGTAAAGTGCTTGAAAATCACGTTTTTTCTCAAAAGTAAATTAGACGTATCCACAACATTATCCAAATTTTGATAAGCTCATATTAATTAGGTGTTCAGGCACACTGCTGTCTACTCATCTTTAATGAGTATTATCTGAAGTGTAATTTCTTATTTTTAACCAAACTTTCATCGACTGCTTCTCTCCTGCCAGCAATGAGTATTTGTTAAGATAAAAAATGGTTATATATACTTAATTATAGGAAGCTTTGAAAATCTTTGCTAATAGGTGACTATACAAAGTCCCCCACCACCACTTGATGAGTATTAAAATTTTTGTCAGCGAAAATTTGTAGGACCATCCAACGGTTGCTAGCTAATAATACTTGAAGGCCGAGTGAAATTTCTTAATAATAGCTGTTTGTTTGTTTACACATTACTCTTTTTCTTTCTTTCTTTTTTTCTTTTTCAAAATTTTCTTTAAAAATTTTGATATTATTATTATATATTGAATATTATAAAAATAAAATGTACCACATACTTGATTTTTAAAATAAGATAATAATTTTTGACAGCTCAACTTTTTCGCCTCAATTGCATAATCTCCCTCTATATATAGCCTAGCAATGCTTGTCTGGGCCTCCATCTCTCTTGCTATTCCTCTTCTTCTTCAGTCCTGCGACTTCATTTCTCTGTTTTAGCTTCTCTGTCTGTGTTTCTGTTCATTTCACTTTCTTTGTTTATTTCTTGCAAGAAATTAGCTTTAGCAAAGAAAGAGAGAAAAAAAATGCCTGCAGTAGGAGGGATAGCTCCTGGTAATGGAAGAAAGGATTATCCAGGAAATCTTACACTTTATGTGACTGTAACGTGTATAGTTGCAGCCATGGGTGGTTTGATCTTTGGTTATGATATTGGGATTTCTGGTAATAATTAAATACTTGTTTTTTAAAGATCAAGTTTCGAACTTTCTGATTATAAACATTTGAAGATTGTTTTTTTTTTTTTGTTCTAGTTCATTTCATTTTTCACTTCAAATACTTATTTTAAAAACTGGGTTTTGATTATAGGTGGAGTTACATCAATGGATTCATTCTTGAGAAAGTTCTTTCCTTCAGTCTACCGGAAAAAGAAAGCGAATTCATCAACAAATCAGTACTGCCGATATGACAGCCAGACGCTTACCATGTTCACATCTTCACTATATTTAGCTGCTTTAATGGCTTCTCTTGTAGCCTCAACGGTTACTCGAAAATTTGGAAGGAAACTTTCTATGCTTTTCGGTGGTTTGCTTTTCTGTGCTGGTGCCATCATCAATGGCTTTGCTAAAGCGGTTTGGATGCTCATTCTTGGTAGAATTTTGCTTGGTTTTGGAATTGGTTTTGCCAATCAGGTATATTTTCCGTGTCTTCATGGTTCTTGTCTTTATTCTATTGTCTTTAATGTGTATGTGTGTGTTTGTTTTTGTTATCAAGATCTAGAAATTGGTGTGTGTTTTGAGAATCTTTTTTGAGTTTATTTAACAAGGTGTGTGAAGAAAACAAAAAATGTGGTGTATGTTTATATTCCTTTTGTTTATGGATATTGGCCTTTTTAATGGATTTTATCTGGGTGTTCAGAATTAAGCTTGTCTCTTCGTTTTCAGATATTCCTGAATTCAGCTTTTTATTCCAGATCTGCTCTGTAACGGTTTTATTATTAGATCAGACAAGTGGGTCATCTTGGAAAATGACAAGAGATATATTTTGATACCAAACTGTTACTGATCCAGATATGGCCTTTTAGCCCCTTGTGATATTTTTGGCTTCTGATTTTCTGAAACCAGAATTATTATGTGTTTGGCTCCTGAGAAAATGCAGGAAAAGGGCAAAAAAATGATAGCTTTAGCGGTCAAGGTTCTAGTTTTTAGAATAATAGTAAGACAAATTTAGAGAGAGTCTGCGTTTGTTTTGTTTTTTTTTTTTCCAAGTTCATATATTTTAGGCCTTATTATCTTTGTGTGACGTCTACGGCACATTTTTCCAGCAAAAGTTTACTACTATATATTTATATTTATATTTTTCTTTGAAATAGCTAAAGTTTACTTATTGATGCTACGGCGTTGGATTGAAAATTGGCTTCTAGATAGGAGTTTATTATTAATTAAATTAAGTGTGAAAGCGAAAATTTTGCCTTGTTTTTCTTGGTTTGATTTGCGAGTTAATTAGAATCAACATTTGATTCCAACCCAACAAACCAGACAAGAACAGCTGTGGTCCCTGAGAGAGAGAGAGTTTAATTGTTTATTTCCTAATCTAACTTAATTAGTTTTAAATTGATTACAGATTTTAATTAATTTAATTTTGTTTTGTAATTACAGTCTGTGCCACTCTACCTTTCTGAGATGGCTCCATACAAATACAGAGGAGCACTTAACATTGGTTTCCAGTTATCAATCACAATTGGTATTCTTATCGCCAACGTATTGAACTATTTCTTTGCAAAGATTCGTGGTGGTTGGGGATGGAGATTGAGTCTTGGTGGTGCTATGGTCCCTGCCCTTATAATTACAGTTGGATCATTGGTCCTTCCAGACACACCAAACTCTATGATTGAACGTGGCCAGCATGATAAGGCCATGTCACAATTGAAAAGAGTTCGTGGTGTTCAAGATGTGGATGAGGAGTTTAATGATCTTGTTCTTGCTAGCGAAGAATCAAAGAAAGTTGAACATCCTTGGAGAAATTTGTTGCAAAGAAAGTATAGACCTCATCTCACTATGGCTATAGCAATTCCATTCTTTCAGCAACTTACTGGTATCAATGTGATCATGTTTTATGCTCCTGTTTTGTTCAATACTATTGGTTTCGGTAGTGATGCTTCTCTCATGTCTGCTGTTATCACTGGTTGTGTTAATGTCTTTGCTACTTTGGTTTCAATCTATGGTGTTGATAAGTGGGGTAGAAGGTTCCTTTTCCTTGAAGGTGGAGTGCAAATGCTGATATGCCAGGTAATTTTACGGCTCAAAAAGCGAAAATTGTTGTGCATTAAGATTTCATTTTAATTTTTTTTAACTCATATATATTTGGTACTCGCAGGCAGTTGTTGCAGCTTGTATTGGTGCTAAGTTTGGAATAGATGGGAATCCAGGTGAATTGCCTAAATGGTATGCAATTGTAGTGGTGCTTTTCATTTGCATATATGTTGCTGGATTTGCCTGGTCTTGGGGTCCTCTTGGTTGGTTGGTGCCTAGTGAAATTTTCCCACTCGAAATCCGATCAGCTGCTCAGAGTGTGAATGTTTCTGTGAATATGTTATTCACATTTGTTGTGGCTCAAGTGTTCTTAACAATGCTTTGTCACTTAAAGTTTGGGCTATTCCTCTTCTTTGCCTTCTTTGTATTAGTAATGTCTATCTTTGTGTACCATTTCTTGCCTGAGACAAAGGGTATTCCAATTGAAGAAATGGGGCAAGTCTGGAAGTCACACTGGTACTGGTCAAGATATGTTGCGAAAGAAGATTTTGCAATTGGAGCGCTAGAGATGGGGAAGGCAGGCCAGGTTGCAAAAACTGTGTAAACAGATATTGGATTTCATATAGCTGCTGTCTTTGATTTTTTCTCTCTTTTTTCAACTTTAGCAGTACATATACTACTGATTTAAATTCCAAAGATTGTAAGAAATTGTCTGAAACTACAAGTATTTTATGCAATGAAACATCATCTTTTAGATGGGAAGTAATATATTTTGCAGACTAGTGATTGTATCCAACTCAATAGAATGATTTTTTTTTTTTGATAAATTTTATTTTCGATTAGTGTTTCATTTAAAACGACTTTAATATCATTGAATTAATTTAATGCAATTCTTATTAAAATTGGGATGGTTGGTTTGAATTTGGATAACTGGGGTTTGGATATTTGTTCAGATATGGAAGCATTTTGTATCATGACTTTAATAAAAGGGAATTAACAAAATGTGCGGCATGTTTTTGGCTGTAGATTGGGCCTTAATACTTCAAACCTTTCGGTTTTTATGTATTTTTCACCAATTATTAATTTATTACAACTTCAGCTTTCGAATAAGTGCCCAGCAATGTTTTTAAACTCCAAACATCTAATATGATTGTTGATTAGTACATAGTTCAACTTATTGATGTTTAAAAATGACTTAAAATTTAGAGAATATCTTCGGTTTGATTCAGTTTAATTTGACTACTTTAATGAAATTCAGCCGATTTTAATTTATTTTTTTATAAAAATGATCCAGTTTTTTTTAATTGAACTAATTTTTTAATTTCAGTTTAATCAGTTTGATTGACCATTTCAGTTCAATTTTAAAAACATTGGTTCCTAGTAATCAATTGGATAACAAAAGAAATCATTGATAGCAAAAGTCGAAAAATCATTTACTAATACTTCACTCCAAATTAATTAAAATTTATTAAAATGTGGTGTTTTGAGACTTTCTAAAAAAGAAATTCAAATTAGATAAAAAGAAAATAATTAATGGGTGGAATCTTATACCTTTATTTTTTATTTATTATACCTGAGAGAGAATATATAGAACTTGAACCCAAAACTTAAACAGAAATAATACTTGATCTTAGCTATCAAACTATACCCTGATAATTATAATTTTTTTATTTAATCTATTTTTATCAAAATTAAATTTCTTGTCAATTAAGAGCATACATGCATTTCAAATATTTTATTAAAAAATTAAAGTGTTAATTAGTAAAATGAGAAATGAAACTACTTGTCAATTGACTTATACATTGAATTGTATTTTTTTTTTCTATTTTTTCCTTTTTTAATTGGGATTAGGCAATAACGCCATCAAAACTAAACACAATTAACAAAAAAAAAAAAGAAAGTTAGTAACAATGATTATTATTTTTTAATTACCTTCAGCAATGATTTAGATAAATAAATATTAGATTTTTGATAAAAATATAAAAATAATTAAAAATAATTTTAAATATATCATATTTATAAAATATTTACTAAAATACTAAATTTTATAAAATATTTACTAAAATATTAATTTTTTATATATTTACAGAAAATTTATAATGAGTTTATAAATTTTATACCGTTTATAATAAAATATTATTGTTAAAAAATAAAATTTAAAAAAAAATATAGTAGGTGGCGTAATTTTTATATAAATATTAAGAATTTGGGGCTTTGAATTAGAAATCAAGGAAATAAGGAGTGCAGAATAATAGGGAGGAAATAAGAAGTGCACAATAATAGGGATAGAATCTTCGTGGTTGATAGGAACTGGAAGTAAATCAAATTGACCGGCGCAGAGTATAGTTGTAATGATAGTTGCGAGTCAAAAGTCAATTCAAATAGCTGTGAAAGAAAACAAATAGCCGTCCGTTTCTAAAGGCTGATGAATCCAAACCTTTTAAAGCCAAATGAAAATCGAAGCTAACACGTATCATTAGCGTTTTCCAGCTTTATTTTAGCACCCTTTTTTTTTTTTTTTAATATTATAATTGTCAAGTAACTAAGGTCAACTAACAGGTCAAGAGGATGTGATGATTGTATATATATATTTTTTAGTTTGATAGAATAATTAATATGACCCTTTTAATCCCTATTTATTTCTATAATACTGTATTAAAATATTAAAAATGAAAAAAAAAACATACCTATGAGCCTTTATTTTTTTGTAATAGAGTTATTTTATGAATCTTAAAATATTGTTTGTTTCATTATTTTCTATGATTTCATAATGTATTATATAATTTAATTTCTTTTATTTATTTTGAATTTCACCTTCAGATTATAGTTTTTATGATAATTTGTTAATTTAAAAAGTATAAATTTTAATGAATTTCTCAAACCATCAATTTTGGAGTTTTTCATAACTTTAAAATTTTGTCTTTTAAAAAAACATATTCAATAAATTCTTAAATACTATATATATATATATATTTATAACTTTTCTTTAATTTTTATAATATATTAAAATTTTATCAAATAGTATAAAATCAAATAAAAATTGTATTAAATAATATTATTTTTCCAAATATGATAAAATAGTATTTACATCATCATATCATATTATATATTACTAAATTATATTATGAACCATTTAAACAAATTATGAACTTTAATAAAATTTATTAATATATGAGAATTTCGTAATTTAAATTAACATTGCTTATTATTTATTTTTAGATTGATTCGATTAGTGAAGTTGAGTGATCCATCAATTTTAAATACTATTTCAATATTATTAAATCAAAATTCATCAATCTTTATAATCTAATTTATTATATTACTACTCATTCGTCATGCTGAAATTGTAACTTTTGCGAAAAGAAAAAAAATTATCCTTTTCAAAATATAACTTTACACAATAAAAAATAATTAATTTCTTTTAATTATACTCTTATTATTAATAATTTAATTAATGAACTGATGATGTAGTTTAATGAATTAATAGAAGGTAATTTTGTCTATTCAAAATAATTTTATATAATATCTAAAAAATTTAATAACTTTTTTAATAGGTGTACATGAGCTGAATACGATGATTTCAGCGGGATAGAAAGAATATTAAGTTATTAATTCAATATATATATTTTCAACATTGAATTCTTTAACTTATCCATTAAATGAACGGATAAGATAAGATTTATAAGATTATAGACTACATTAATTAAAAAGAAGGGTATATGTTTTTGGCCATAGAAAAAGAAAAAGAGGAAAACAGTGATTAATGCTCACTTGGAAAAGAATAATGGCATTTCACAGAAAAACACTAACAGCTAACAATCAAACGAGAGGATAAAAACATTGCCAGAATTCACATACTTTTGTTTTCTTTTGTTGCAAGTGGAGAATTTTCACAAGCTTTTTGAGCACCTATTTTTCTTCTTCTTATTTTTTTCTTTTTTCCCTACACAAAAAATGAGATTGTAATAACTTTCGGTGACTATCTTGACGGTGAAATTTAATCAATAATGTTCTATATATTTGGATAATTGAGACCAAATCTTCAATTTAAGGTTATATATAAAAGAGAAAAGAAAAAGAGGATCAATTATCAATTTGGTCTCGGCCAAATACTGAACCAAAATGAGAATCTCATGACTAGCTCTAGTCTTTAATTATTTTTAGCTCACTTTTCTTTCTTTCTTTCTTTTTTTTTTTTTTTAAAAAAAGTGGATATGTTTTTGGATAGGAATGAAATGGATAAGTGGAATTTAATTAATTTTCATGGTTACTTTACTTGTGCTTTTCTCCCTTTCAACATTTGTATAAGAAATGATTTAAAACAAACTTGTTGAGGAATCATATTAATTAACCTTTTGTTTTTATGTTAGTTGCCTTGCTAGTTAGTTTCATGTCCCAGCTTTACACACATTGATTTTAGACATTAGATGCTAACCACAACTGGCATTTTATTATTATTATTATTTTACAAAAAGCAAGGAAAAAAAATTAAAAATATTGTCTTTTTAGTGGGAAGAGAATAAAGTTAATATATAGATATAACTTAATTCTGATAAGAGTTTAAATTTACAATTTCAAAATTCTGAGATTAATATTTAATATTATTAAAAAAATTCATTGATCAAACTCATATGGATAGATTAGTACATAGGACTATTCCATTATGAAGTAATTATTTCATCCAATTAATTTGATAGTTACTTAAGTAGAATCTTTTAATATTTATTATTTTTATAAATGTAAAAGAAGAAAAAAATTTAAAAGAATTAAAACACCCTTATGCAATTTTTCTTCAAATGATATATAAGAAAGAAAAAATATTTTTCAGCTGAACTAGTGTAACTTGAAATGAGGGCAAGTATTTTCTTTTTTCAAAAATTGTCTGAAGCATAAATAGAAGGGGTTTTTACAAAACCACAAATAAAAATAAAATATTTTTTAAAAAATATTGCCAAAAAAATATTTACACTTTTAAAAAAATTGAGTTTAATTTTTGAAAGTATCTTACTCCTCACTAAAATAATTATTTTTCAAAAATACATCCTTCTCATTATAAATAATATTATACTTCAATTTTCATTTTGTTTTTTAAATCTTGCTATTAAATACATAATATTCTTATAAAATAATAAAAATTAACATTTTAAATTATATTTTTAATATATAAAATATATTAACTTTTAATAAAAAAAATTTTGATTTTGATTACAAATAAAAAATAATCCTCACAAAAATAATTTAAAAAGTAAAATATATTAATAAAAATTATTAATTTTTTTAAAATAAAATTTATATATTACACACATAAAAAAATAAAATTTAAAAATATTAATTTTATTGTATAAATATTATATATATATTACGTATATGTTATATATATATATTATGTATATGTCTTTAAATATTTATAAATATTATATAAATATTATATATTATGTATTTATTGTACATGTTATATATATCATATATATATATTATGTATATATAAAATCAAAAAAATAAAATTAAAAAATATTGAATAAATTATATAAATATTACATATATATTTGGTATATATTATATAGATATGTATATTATATATATATTATATATGTTTTATATATGTTTTGAATATAAAAAAATAAAATTATTTATAAATAAATAAATAAATGCAAAAATAAAAAATAAAAAAATAAGATAGAAAAAAAATACCGTCATTTTGCCGTAAAAAAAAAAAAAGAAAAAGAGCGAAAATTGTTGTTTTGAAAACAAAAATCGAGAACCGTAAATTTGGAAAGCGGACACCTAATTATCGTAAACGGCGCAGAAGACGAATAATCTTTTGGGCTAATATGAGAACTTTATGAAAGAGGAAATTATGCTACATAGAAATTATCCTACGTACCTTTCTTTCATTTCGCTTTTTAAGATTACGACTGCTGGTGATTTTATTTTTTTTATATTTTTATATTCAAAAATAATTTTTTTAGACCATATTATCAATATAATATCTACATAATATATATATATAAATATATATAATATATAATAACATATATATAATATATACGAAGTATTAATAAAATATCTAATATATTTTTTAAATATTATCAAACGTTAATTAAATATCTGCTGAATATTTATATAATATTTTTTAATTTTATTTTTTTTAATTTTATATTCATATATTATATAAATAATCATATAATATTTACATAAAATACATACATCATATATAAATAAATATATGATAAATATATAATATCTACCAAATATCTAGAGCATTAATCTAAAATCTACCAAATATATAAAATATCTATATAATAAAATTAATATTTTTTATATATATAATATATAAAATTTATTTAAAAATAAATTTAATAATTTTTATTAATATATTTTTATATACATTATTTTTTTTGCGAGTGTTATTATTTATAATTAAAATTAAAATTTTTCTTTTATATAAATTAATAAATTTTATATATTGAAAAATAGTTTAAAATATTAATTTTTATTATTTTATTAGAATATTTTTTAATGGTGAAGTTTAAAAAAAATAAAAATTAAAGTAAATTATTTATTGTAGTAAGAGAATAAGTATTTAAAAAAAATATTTTAGGAAAGTGTGAGATATTTTTTAAATTTTTTTTAATTTTTTCTAAAAGTATAAATATTTTTATATTATTTTTGAAATAAAATTTATTTTTTAAAATAATTTTTTAAATGTTCCTTTTTAAAATTTTACGCCCAAATATTTTTAGATCCCAAAAGAACTAATGTATTAAAATTAAATGAACGACATGCCATTGAGAAATGCTATAAGAAACCAACGGCTTAAGATTAAACGATCGTTTTATCAGCAAGGTGTATTATAATCATTGAATATATTGGATTGATGCATGATTCTGATTCTGAAGTTATCAGAAACTTAAAAAGAAAAAGCCTAAGACTCATGGATTTGCTTTTAATTACTCTCAATTTTTAATTTAATGTTAATAGATAAAATTATGAATTTTTAAGGATTTGTTTTTAATGGAAATAAATTTAGCATGTATGATACATGAAAATTAATTCATAATACTTAATGAAAAAAAAAGGATTTAAATTTGGTAATTAGATCATAAACAAAATCTTTTTTTCTTTCTCATGTAAGTATATTCTTTAAATAATAAGAATTAAAAACAAAACAAAAAAACATGGTCGTGGTCCAGCAGGGTTTAGTAGACATGTTTGCATCTAGTTCTGCGTCCAGCAATTAAAGTAAAACAATCTCTGGAAAGACTCATCAGCTTGTTTTCTCTTATTTTCATGATCGCTACTGCCACTAACTCCAGAGGAGTGACATTTTTCACCAGCATTACAATGTTGGAGATTAGAGTTCCATTTGAAACCATGATCTTGAATATTAACTGCCCTGTACACTCTGCCTAGATATTTCATCTTTCTTTTTGTTCCTCAATCTCAATGTAGTCTGTAACTTAGATGATAGTTTTTGTTGTTTTTATTTCTTTTGAGGAATAGGGGAGTTGAGGTCAGCTTTTTATATATAGGAGGAAGAAGAAAGTGAAATTAGTGTACCAACTGCCGGTTTTGAAAATCCAATGTGTAGGAACCATGGTTTCTAGATTTTCCATTGGCCATTTTTTGTATGCATTAGTGACGATTGTATCTTAATGATGTCTCAACAAATGGGGCAAATCATTAACATATATCACCAATGACAACCGCCTAAAGATTTCTTACTTCCTCATTTCATTTCACTTATCCCTTCCTCTCTTTTCTTATTCAAAAAACAACAAAAAGATACAATCCTCCTTTGTTTTGCTTGTATATCCTAAATTTATTGTTTTATAATTTACTACTGTGCACATATTAATGCACAACTACATATAGGAAAAAAAAATTCAGGACCATATTTTAAACTGCTGCAGTGTATTTCTCTCAGGTAATAATATCAGCACAGCAGTTTTGTTTTTCTCCTGTACATAGAGGGGTGTGGCGACCCCAAGGACCACAACAAAGGCAGAGACATGTAACATAGCAGTTCAGCCGAAAAGCTAAAAGAGCTGAGAGCTTACTAGACCAAGGGACGAACCATGCCCACACGTTCGCTGTCATTCCCTTGTTCTGTCCAGGTTGTGACTTTCCTGCTGAAAAATATCCAACCGCGGGCCAAAAAACATGGTTTTGGTCCTCACTGTTAAAGTTAAACCCGTACTGGTCACTGGTAAATTTTTGCGCATTACACAGTCTAAATAATACTCATTCGACCCAGTCTTCATTACTTGAGAAGTTCGAAACACAGAAAAACCGAATATGCCATTTATTTGAACATATTAAAATACTTCTGCTTTTCTTTTTTCTAATACAAGCATTACTCGAGATAGAACAATTATGCTTTACATCCCGTGAATACTGAGTTTTATCTGGTAAACAGAAAACAAAAAGGATAAAAAACAAAAATCACAATTATCAACAGGTACAATGTGACAGGATTAAGTTTTACTACCTCAAATCACAGAAAATTCACTTCACATTTCTTTTTTTACATAAAAGCATATCGAAGTTTCCTACTCGATCCTCTGAATACAACATCCTTCACGTTACATGAAAAGATTGGATGAATATATTGAATGGTGAAATTATATAAATTTTCTTCTTCATACAAAGATTCTTGAAGACAATTGTCGTCACTCTATACAGAGTCTACTCCTTCCACCTGCTGTCCAGCAAGGAATCTTTCCCTTCGCTCTTTCTATACAAAGCAAATAGACAAACGTTAAACACACTATGTATGTTAAAACTGGCATTGAGAATTTTGCATAAGAAAATCAGATGATGACTCACCCATTCATCTATCACTAGTCCTTCCCCAATACTTCTTGGACCTGTATCTTCTGGAGGTTTTTTACGTGCCTCAACTGCAGCATCAGCATCAGCCAACTGGCGCTTCAACTTCTCCAGAGCCTGTAAAGTAAAGATGCACATCCGCATAAATGGAGATTCACTTGGCACCTTACCTGGGTGAAATTAGAAAAAAAGCAAGGAATGTATTGCGAAAATTTCAGATATTGACTTGTGTAGCTACCACAAATTATTATTGGTACTTACAGGAACAGGACGTTCTGGATCTAGGAAAACAACTCTCAGAATTTGCTCTATTGCTACTTGATCTTTCTGCTCTTCAAACTACAAATAAAAAAACACATCTAACAGCATGAGCAATAAACTTATCAAAGAAAAATTTTACTCCTTAATATAGTTTCAGTTGCACACAGAAAAGCAAGTGAAAAAAGTTACTTTGTAAGACATTCAGAAAAGTCAATCCAATATAAGCAGCCGGGAAACCATATATTGGCATTCACTTGTTGCACGATCAAAAACACTCCATGGCCAAAATGTTTAATTACTACCAGCAGCAGTTTTAAACAAACAATGCATGCCCATTTTAAGAACAAGTCATTCTGATGTCCAATACATTTTGATGATAGAAAATGCAACTCCCTATGCATGCTTGTAAGCATCACATTACAGACCAGTCTTTTGATTGCAGAAAAGCCATAATAAATAAGGAAACTTGTAAAAAGGTGGTGTTCTCATGTACAAAACAACCAGGATATGCTAAGAATTATAGTTGTCCCCAGATGAAACAACTGTATCTATGAATTCAAGAACTCCTGAATTAGTACCGATATGCTCAACCAGAATAGACAATATTGAGGGCCATAAAAAATAAAAGAAATATATGAAATCGAGATCAAATATATCAGCATATATCAAGTGAAAGTAGAAATTAAAGGAACCATCTTACGCACCAGCTCAGGTACATAATCCATCATGCCTTTCACCTTTAGACTCGTGATTTTAAATTTAACCTTGTTCTTCTGTTCAATTGGTTTCTCATTGTTTTCTGGGTGCTCAACAAACTTGAATACTGATATCCAAAATAGATACGAACATTTTATAGGTATTGGATAACAAAGAAAATTGTCCCAAACACAATGATAACATGAACAAAAATATCAAGCTTAATTACCAGTTGCTATGATACTTTCGCCAGGGGAAAGAATAGCCCCTGGAGGACGCATGAAACAGCTTTTAGGTGCTGTTGTTTGAAACTGAAGCAAAAAAGAACAGGCAAGTCATTAGAAGATTCAGTCATTTACTTGTTATGATGTGCAACATGAGCATGATACAGAGAGCAATTATATCAAAGAGCAGTCTAGGTCCAAGTTTCCAACTAAATAGCATATGCACAAAAATAAAAGACCTATACATGAAGAACAAAAAACAATGAAGTTGAAGACTATACCTTGAAAGCTACATGGGACTTGCTAGTGTTTTTTATTCTGATGGCACTCCTGACCTGCTTGCCAGGTTCATCTGGCAGAAGAGATAAAGCATACAAAACACAAATAAACTATCAGGTAACAGTTAGTACATACAAATTAAGCAATTGACATTAAAGCTCATAGATATTAAGAAAAGAAAAGAACCATGATGAATAACACTTTCTTATTCATTGTTATGAGTTCTCTATATGGCACTACCTGGCATCAATAACTCCCTCCCCACCCCCTTTCTCTTGGTACAACCTCAGGAGGCTGTTGGTTCAATGTCAAAGGCCTTGGTAGAACGCTGGTTGAGCCATGGCAAAGCCTCCAAGCTGTACCAAGGTGAGAGGTATTGATACCTCAGAGGTTCATAGAAAATTTATAAAATTCAATAGGCCAACTCAACTCAACAAAGTCTTAATCCCAAGCTGTAAATTAATAGTTCATACTTGTAAATTAATCGAACACGATGGATTGTAATCAGATAATTTAATTGACACGATACTCCACCTAAATGCGATACCATACTCCACCTAAATTTTTAAGGGTGTGTATAGACCTCTTTCGAGTCAATTTCCATACAGCTCTCTCTTTCTGAAAATGATTCAAGCCCCACATCAGAAATTAGGGAACAAATTATTACTAATTTTTCTCAATTATTAAATCCTTAATGCATCAATTTTGCAATTAACCAACTTCTTGGCCAGTGCAAAGAAATACACAAAAATAGATAAATAAATAAATAATGTACATCAATGTCTCCTTTACTGCATTTATACTTGATAGCTACAGATGAACCACCTCACATTGGCAAAGCTTAAACGTGTCCCCACCCCAGAGGAAAAAATGAGAAGTTTAAACGCGCCTTTATTTGAAATTAGACAATCAAGTAAACTCACTTTTAAACAACAGGAAATTTCTGCAGTAATTAAAAAAATTTGAAATACGCCTCTAAGAATTCAGAAGCGGAACTGATAGTCTCAAATTACAGAAAACTACAAGATAATCAGTTTTTGGAACACTTGTCAACCAATTTAAGCTAAAAACGCAATATATATCAGGTGATTTTTACCATAATTAATTTTTCAGTCAAACAACGTTATAAACAAAATTAACTTAAAACAGAGCACAAAAACGAGATAGCAATCACAGCAAAATAGATCAGCTCAAGAAAATGAAATTAATTAAAACAATAGAAAGTGAGAAAAAATAAAGTCATACAGGGAAAGTAAAGCTTAGTTGCAGGATCAAGCTTAAGACGATGCCGTGTTGGCAAAAACGATCTGGCAACGGAAGACATCGAATTCGAAGTATGAGGACTTGACCCTTCAACAAGCGAGTTACTTTGATTGAGTTGATGCGTTGACGAAGAAGACGGCGTCGTATTCCCGTTGCCTCCTCTAAACGGAAGCTTGAAGAATCCCCAGACTTTGTTGTTATTGCTATTATTATTACTATCGGTAGGTGACTTGTGGTCAGCTATGGCCATGACTTGTTTTTTCAATTTGTCTCTCCGAGCATCTAGCAGGACGCAGTTTCTATGCTAATTTCGGTGTTGGTTTCAATACAGAAAATGAGGGGAAAGGAGAGAGTGTGTGTTTTGTTGTTGGTGTAGTGATAAAGGAGGGACTTCAACCGTTGAGTGAGGGAAAGAGAATCGAGTTGAAGGCTTGAAGCTGTGACAGACAGAGGGGTCGGATTTTTTTTTTTATAAGTCGTATTCACAACCGCGCCTTAAGAAAGTTTTTTGGCTTTCCTTCTTGACGCAGTCTACTCTTATCTTAAATTTAATCTTATCTTAAATTTAATTGATTAAATTACATAAATAGTACTCAACTTTCATAATTATTTTATAAAAATTTTTAAATTTTAATTTATTAATTAAAAATCTCTCAACATTTAATAGCATGTCAATTAAATTTTTAAATATTAATTTATCAATTAAATTTTTTTTAAAGCTCAATATTATATTAATTAAATTCTTAAATTTAATTTTTGACCATCAAATAATAAAATGATAGAATTGAATTGAGAAGATGAGACGAGAAAATAAAAAATGAGAGAATTAAATAAAGAAAATAAGATGAAAAAATAAAATAAGATAAAGAGAGTTTTAATTTAGATTTAATTTTTAAAAATTAACACAAAATTTTTAAATTTAGGTTAGGATTTGAATTGATAATAATAAATTATAAATATTAAAATATAGATAAAATAGAAAAATTTAAATTATAATTAATAAATAATTTATATAATTTGAATTATTTATCTTCTTATTTTAATTTTTTTATTCACATATTATCATCGTATTTATCAATTCATTTTTTGGTGATTTAAAATTAGATTCATAGATGTAATTGGTAAAATATTAAAAGTTGAGATATTTTTAATTGATAAATTAAAATTCAGATATTTAATTAGTATAATATTAAAAGTTTAAAAAAATTAATTAATAAATTGAAGTTTAGAATTTTTTTGAAAAAATTGTGAAAATTGAGAGACTATTTAGGTAATTAACCTAATTTAATACCACAACAACAAATTATGACAAAAACTACGTCGTATAGAATTCTATTTTTTGAATTCTTTATTTCTTATCATCTCATGCAGAAACTACGTCGCATTTAATGACCGTATTCGTATATATTTAGTGCATTAATCAATAATTTTAATTATGGTTGGCTGGAAAATGAAGAGGAAGATGTCGACCTCCCGTCAAAAAGGCAATACTTAGCTTTTTCTCTTTTTTTTTTTAAATTCTTTTTCCAAATATTGCGTTGACGTGAGGTGTTGACTTTAGAGGTAAAAAAAGAGGTAGGGTACAATGTGCTTTGGCTCATTTGGAGTTGGTGTTACTGGGGTGGGTATTAATGGCGGGATTAGTTGATTAAATCAACTAAAGGGACAGTTGGATGCACGAATAATTGATTAGTTAATTAAGGGTCTGTTTGGTTTAGCTGTTTATAGCAGCTGGTAGCTAATAGCGGTTGCTGATAGCTGATAGCTGATTCGGGTTAGTGTTTGGTAAAAATACAATAGTTGTTGCAGTCTGAATGTAAAATTACCAATAAGCATATCATTATCTAATAAATATTAATTTTTATTTTATTTTAATAGGGTTAATATAGTCTTAATATGAATAAGCTATCAGCTGATAAGTATGAGCTTATTGAAACAGCAGCTGTTTGGGGTTCCTAACAGCTATCAGCTACTGTTTTAAAATTTTACCAAACATTAAATTTTACCAAACAGCTGCTGTTTGGGGTTCAAACCTCTATCAGCTGCATCAAACAGCTAAACCAAACACCCCCTAAATTAACTAATTAAGCTTTAATTGATTGATTGACATTAGATGAAACTGTTAAATATACTAATAAGAAAATGTTTAGTGGATGCTACTTAATTAAAGAGGGTTTATTGTAAAAAATAATAATAATAATTTTACTGTTTTATCCATTTGGTGACTTAATATATAAATTATTAGGGATGTTGGAGAAGTGGAGCCACCTGAAATAATTGATGGTTTATTTTGTTCCTCCGTCGTATTTTAAAAAGAAAAAAGAAATTGGAATGTGACCAGTCAATCACGGCATGAGTGAGGGCATATCTGAATTTGATGCCAATTACTGAGAGGAGTGGTGAAGTGTCTGGAAATTTCGTAAGCCATAAAAGATTGAACATCCTCACTGCTACTCCCTGCGTCGTGAAGGCAACTAAATAGCTAAGGATCTGCTTAGCATTAATGTTTTACATATTGTCGTCCATATAAGAAAGTTCAGTTCTGCTGTTTTATGAATTGTTTGTTTTTTTACTTTTCAAAATTAAATTTTATTTCCAGTTTTTATTTTATATTTTTCAAAATTTTGATTTATAATTTTTAATTATTCATACATTAATATATATTTTATAATATTCAATAATAAATATTTTAAAAATAATTAATAATTATCATATTTAAATTCTAAAAATCATTAATAAAGAATATAAAAATAATCAAACATAAAAAATAAAAAAAAAATCAATCAAACATATATTTTACTTTTTTCTCAAACTTCCTACAATTCTAATTAAGGGATAGTTGTTGCTTTTTGAAAATTTTAGCAAGAAGGTGAGAATAAACTCATGTAGTAATTGTATCACTATGTATGATATACAATTTTTCATACTTCTTACAATATTTTTTTTAAATTTTTTTGCCTTTTTATTCATTTATTAGAAAAAACTATATTAGTTTATTTTTATGATATTTTATAATACTAATTGGATGTTATAAATAATAATTAAAAATAAAAAATTTAAAATTTTAAAAATTAAATTTATAGAAGAAAAAAAGAGCACTGAAAGTACATATAGAAAATACAAAAATAAATAAAATTTGCACAAACTATATTTAAAAAATAATAAAAAAAAAAGATCTTTGATTGACGAAGAAAAATGATGCGAGGTGATTATCAATATAAACATATTTTCAAAGTCAAAATCCTTAAAATCATTTATTAATTATGTAATTAAGAGAATCTAAAATTTCATAATATTAATAAACTTGTTTTATTTTTTTTCCTAAAAAACAAAAGTATCCGGTCATATTTTGTAGCTTCTATTATTGCAATATGTGAAATTGATATTAACAAAATAATTTTAATATTATTTAATTATTATTTTAGTAAAATACTATTATCAATATTTTTTCTACTGAAAAATATTTTGGTGGGATTTAAGTTGAATGTCCACTCTTAAATAATAATTCAGGGAATGTTTGATTAATGGTAGAAATGAGAATGTGAATCAATATATTTTTTAGTTAGATAAAACAGAGGAGATAATGAGAATTACATATCACTCCAGAAAATAGAATGAGTAATTCTCTACTACTCCTATATTAATCAGATTTAATTCTTGATTAAAATTAAAAATTAAAAAATATATATTTTATTTTTAGAAAAAAAATTAATAAAATTAATTTAATTTTTTTAATAAAATTAAATTAAAATTTTAAAATAACATATAATCAATTTAATATTTTATTATTATTTTTTAATTATAATATCTCTAAATTTTTAAATAAATAATTTTTTCTTAATAAAATTAAAAATTAATTTTTTAAAATAAAATATAATAATTTTATTTTTTATTTTTTCTGATTATAATATCTCTAAATTTTAAAAATAATAAAAAAAATTAATTATTTTGATTTTGAATCCAATTTCAAAGTAAACCATATAAAAAGAAGACATAATCATTTTCGATTACGATTTTGTTTTATTCCGATTCCCCACTTAATTTTTAACTTCAATTAGGCAAAAAAAAAATATAATTACGTTTTCATTGTATAATAGGCCTTATATTTTTAGTAATAGTAATTATACTATTATTATTGAATAAAAAACCATAAACTTTATTAACAATAACAAAGGGAAAAAAGGGATTTCTTTCACAATATACCAAAAAATAAATTTATTTTTAAAAAAATCTATTTTTTTTTTAAAAAATCTACTTGTACCAAATGTATACTTCACTGAGTCGAGTCCTTTTCTTTGAACTTTTCTCTGCTAGGATTTTGGTGTGCGACTGTCGATCTAAGAGGCCAACGACAACTCAAAATCTACCATTTTCTTTGCTTTTTGTTCTCTAGTTTTCATGGTTGTTTCTATAGTTTAGAATAACTCAGTTCAAGATCAAGTCTTTCAATCTCCTTTTGTGAGCTCCTTCTCTAAAAAGATTTGGTTTTTTATTCCAGATATGATAGTCTACTGATCTTCGAAGAAGTCGATTTTTAGGCTCTCTCAAGGGTTCTCCACTAAAATCTCAAAAGTTCATCAGTCTTCCTTTCTTTCCTTTGGTGCTTGCTTGAAGATCCGCCTCCCCTATTCATTTGTGAAGTTAATTTTTGGATAAAGAAGCAATCTATTCAGCACCTCTTGCAGTCGCAGCGTTTTGGTTCAGAGCTTGCGATGGTGGCATCCGGCTTCCTTTCTAGTCCCAATATAGGACGTTTGCTCCTCTTCTTCCTTCGAATGCTTCAATACCGAGGATGTATTGTAACATCCACAAATTTTAAATGATAATAATAATAATAATAAGTTTAAAAAAGAGAGAAGGAAAGTGTGTCGGGGATTTAAAAGAAATATAAGTATATATAAATATAAAGTAAAAAATAATAAAAAATAATAAAAAATAAAAAGTTGTGGATAAGGATGGAAGAGAAAATAAGTAATTTTCTTTTCTTCTTCTTCTTCTTCTCTCTCTCTCTCTCTCTCTCTCTCTCTCTCTCTCTCTCTCTATATATATATATATATATAAAGATTATCTTCTTTAACTGCTCAAATTTTCAACAAAAAATAAAAAGGTTTCAAGTGATTTTAAAGGGAAATTGAAGATTCAATTAAGATATATTCTTTTTAAGCTTGATTTTTATAAGTTTTAGATTATATAAGTGTTTAGAAGTTTAGAAAAAAATTTATATAAAGTGTGAAAGATGGAATATATGAGAAATGGCTTAAGTAATGAAGAGAATATGATAATTATATGTTGAATTTGTGATTAATTGGTTTAATTGAATTTGAATCAAGAAATTATGAAACTTTTGGATGAAGAATTTTTTATGGGGTTTAGTTAGGATTAGTGTAATTAAAAGTTAATTTGGGTTTAAGTAAAATATGTGTTTAATTAAATAATTGAACCTAGTTGATCTCGCTACAAAAAAATACGCTATCTGCAACGGACAGAATCCATTGCAGATCCGTCGCAAATCAAGTCTTGCGACCGATTTGTGACCGATCTGCGACGGATACGATCCGTTAATAAAAAAGGCGTCGCAATTTTCAATTTTGCTACAGGCCGTCGCAGATTGCGACGGATTTGCAACCACTCGGCGGTTGTAAATCTCACGCTTAAATTTTCGCGGGTAAAGGGCAGCCGTAGCAGATTCCGTCACAGATTTTCGTCGCAGATTTCGTCGCAGATTGCCGTCACAGATTCCGTCCCAGATTGTCGTCGCAGTATCTATCGCAAATTCCGTCATAGATTTCAAATATCCGTCGCAGATTCGAAGTAAATCCGTAGTAATTTAATATTGATTTTTATTGGAACTATTTGTATTATCAATTAATTTTATGAGAACTTTATAAATACATTTGGAACATTTAAACACAATCTAAAAAAACACTAATTACATTGATAAAAATAATTCTTTTATTAATCTTCAATAGAATAAAATATTTTACAATTTAACTATACAAGTGTTAAGAACACTACTATAAATAATCTATCTTGAAAATAACAATATAGATCTTCAATTATTATTTTCCATTGAATCATGACTTGCATCATCATTATTAACCTGCAAATACTATTAAAAAGAGTAAATGAAAAGAATAATATGATACACGTTAACAAAGTAATACTAACCGTGGTGTGTAGGCTTTTTCATTCAACTCGTGTAGCTGCTCAGGAATTTTGTATATACACAAGCTATTTGTCGTCGGGTGCAGGTTTTCCAGCTCTCTTTGCATTGACTTTGCTAATTCATTCACATCAACTATTGTCTGAACCGCTGGCGCCATTGCCTGCAACCAGAAGAAATAAAAATTTTATTTTATTTTATTACTGATTATGCATCAATATACATCATATGGATCTAATAAGTCCCAGTTTTGAAAACTGAATCTGTATCTTATATCAAATGCATTTGAGAAATGCCATTAACATGATGAGTGAATTTGCCAATATTGCGAGCATAGATTATTCAATGGGATTATTAAACTCGGTAAATAAATACAAGATTTAAACATGCTTGTATCACATTCACTATGGTTCACACACGAACCAAGTTTTGTTATATGTGTCTGAAATGGACACTTATCCAAGTTTTGGTCTAAATTGAAGTGTCCAAGGAAAGTACCCCTGTTTGAGTCTCAAGTATCAAGAGTAGGAACTGCAAAAAAAAAAAAAAAAAAAAACCAAGAAAGAATTTCAATACCCTATGATTACTGGTTCCAGGATTGCCTCCAAGCTGCGAAACAAAATTCCAGACAAAGCAAATTACGCTAGAGTTAGCTTCTGTATATGTAATTTATAATATAAAGATAACAATCTCAAACATGAATTATTAATACCTCCAATCTCAAACATGAATTATTAATACCTCTATGTTATTAATAATGGAAAAAACAACCGGATTGACTGGCTATAACGAAAATATTAGCAAACATAAGATGACCAACTAACTTGTAAAGTTGGAGCATACAAGCAACAACTTGCATTTCTACGTAAGAATCTGCAATGCAATTACACTACTAATTCCACAAGTGATCCCATTACTCAAAGATTCCTTTAAGGAGAATAAATTCCTCTGGCAACCAGTTACTTCATATAACTCAAAACTAAATTGCGAGAACAACTTCATCCCTATTGGCAGCATTGTATAAAACAATGGAATCACAGTTTATCAATTTGTCCATTTCTGATTTACATTATAGTTAAAAGCACATGCTTAGTAATAGTGTAACTCCAATTACAAATCTACAGATAGAAGTTTACTAAAAAAATAATACATACATCATATTAATATAGAAGTACAACCATCATTCATCTCAAGATCAGTTATCAAAGTTAATGCCTGCTTCGCACTCAGAGAATAGGAACATACCATTTACGTCTAAAATTAAATCCTAAAATTAAAAACCCTTGAACCAACTAACAATCACAACTAGTACTAAACTAATAATAACTTTTCAGAGCCACTAAACCACATACTATGTTTCACCAAATCAAAAAATTGACAACCACAGATATACAAAATTCAGATGCAGATTATTAATCTAATGCTACAACATATAAAAAATTATAAATCATTAAAAATTAAATAAAAAACAACATAAATCAAATATCTAACACAGAAATAAGACAAAAATCATAAAATAATTAAATCCAAAAAATGAACAACAATAAAGATTTAGTAAAATAACATAATTATTATTTTAAATAACTTTCTTCTAGGATAAATATTATAAATGATCTCATTCAAATAATAAAATTTAATAAACAAGAATTCATTCTCACCATCATTCTAACAATCATTTTTTTCTGTGATACAATAAACTTTAAAACTCCTGAAATTAAAAATATAAAACCCTAAATCAAAGATAAAAACCTCAAATCTAAAGTAAATACTGCAAAAGAAAAAAAAATAAAACACTAAATCAAAAGAAAAAAAATAAAATAAAAACATATTAAAAACTAAAAACATTACCAGTTTCATAAAAACCCTAACAAAATTCAAAGACATTTAACAATCAATTGTACACATATCTATAAACGAACCACAAAATTAAATATTAAAAAGATTTATAAAACCCCAAAAAATTAGAAATACCCAGATATATAAATAAAATCAAAAATATAAACTAAAACAAATAAAATTTTGAAATTTGATTCATTGAAAAATTATAAATCGCATGACAAATCTAAAACCCCAAAAAATAGAAATATCCAGATATAAAAATAAAATAAAAAAAAATAAAACTCTGAAATTTGAATCAGTGAAAAATTACGAATCTCATAACAAATCTAAAATCTCAACAATCACAAGCGCCGAACAAAAATAAAATCAAGAAAAATATATCATATAACCAAATACAAATATCAACAAAACTAAAACAGTTCTAGATTTTAAATCATGTAATCAAGAGACAGTTAAGTCTTAGAAAACTCACAGAGAACCTTGAGAGAAGAGTCGAAGGCTGAGACTTTGAGAGAGTAAATGAGATATTTGAGAGCAAGAGTGAGAAGGATGATTTGATATAGATCGAAGAAGAGAAAGAGACTGAGATCATAGAAGAGAAGAGAAATCAAAGAATGAAAAGAAATTTCAAAAGAGAACGACACAGAAGAAATTTCATTTCAACAGAGGAAGAGAGAGAGTTTCTGCTTTTGAAGAAAGAGAAAGGACTCAAAGCGTAGAGAAAAATGGAGTGAACGGCTAGGGTTAAAAAGTTCAATCTTTAAAATCGTTTTACGTGTAAATGCCTTATAATATATATATGTGTGTGTGTGTGTGTGCGCGCGCGCGTGTGTGTGTTAGCAGAGTTCTAATATTCAACTTCCAAATTTCCACAAAGAAATTATATATCTTATTTTTCTTATGTGTCCCACACATTAATTCATCCAAATGAAAACAATGTGCAATGGACTAGTTCAACCGCCTTTCCATACTGAAATGTGATAATAGTAAGTGGAGGAAATATTAATGTCATCATGCTTTCATAATTATACTAAAAAAATAATTCATTTTTTAAAATAATATCTCGCATTGTTAAACTAAAATACATATATAAATTAAATAAGAAATAATTTATTTATTTAATTAGGTTCTCATTAGAGTTTAAATTTATCGTGTCTCAATTTTAAAAATAACTCTAATATTAATGTTGCCGTTTTTTATATTTTATTATTATTATTATTACTACTACTACTACTACTACTACAGATCTGCAACGGATCTGCAATGGATGTCTTAAAATTCCATTTACTTGTATTTCCACTGCAAATCGGTTGCAGATCCGTCGCAGATTTGCGACGGATACAAGTTCGTAGCAGATATTCGTTGCAAAATACGTTTTTTTTTTAATTTTTTCCAACCGATTTGCGACGAAAATAATTTTCGCGAAAATTCTCCGCGGTCCTTTCTCCCGCCAAGCAACCGCGCCAACTTTCGCGACCGAAATTTGCGTCGGACTGATTTTCGTCGTAAATTTGCTACGGATCTGCAACAGATTTGCGATGGATGTTTCAAAATTCCTCTAACTTGTCTTTTCGTCGCAAATGCGTTACAGATCCGTGGCAAATTTGCGACGGAAACTGGTCCGTTGCAGATTTCCGTCGCAAATGCCGAATATTTTTGTAGTGTCTAGGGGTATTCTTTGGCCAATTTAGTTTAAGGTGATGGAGAAGTATTTTCTTTATTTTGAGACTTGAAAAGTAATTAAGTTGATTTTGGAGCTAATTGAGATTTGTACTTATTTTTAAAATATTTAACTAAAGTTACGATGTTTTAACATAAACTTACTTTGGTATTATTTTTAAATTGTTACTTGATTATATTTGTGAAATTCATATTAAATTTTATGAAATTTTAATATAAATGTAAGTGAGATTATAATATTCTTATTTTTAGTGCACATTGAAGTAATTGATATAAATGATTAAATAGGTATGATGAGTAGAGAGAACTATAAGATGAGCATATTGTGGATATGAGATATATACATGTTATATATTTAAAATATACATGAGATATATATTACATATATATATACATATAATATACCACACATATATGTAAAGGATAAAGTTGAGTTGAAAATGTAGGTAATAATAATAATAATAATAATAATAATAATAATAATAATAATAATGAGAGATGAAAGAAAGTCAAAGAAGGAAAATAAATAATTGGTGGATTGATATTTAATTATTTAATTATTAAATAAAAAGATAGGGATGAAAATTAAAGGAAAAAAAGATATTTTCTTTTTCTTCTTTTTATTCTTGAACGTGAACTTTGAGAGAAGGTGAGAAGACTGTGAGTTTCTCTTATACATTAAATTTTACAAGGATTCAAGAGGATTGAAGAAAATTTTGAAGATTTATTGAGGAAATCAAGTAAGTTCTTTCTCTTGAAAGCTTTATTTTCATAGTTTTAAAGTTATGTATGAATGAGTTAGAGAGAAGAAGTATGTTTAATGGTTTATATTGATGATAAATGAGTTAAAATGATGATTATATGGTGATTTGTTGATTAATGATTGAAATAAACAAAGTTGATGAATTTAGGATTATGAGTAGATTATGTCTAAATTAGGGTGTTGGTATGGATGGATTTAATTGATGTAATGAAGTGATTTAGTATTGTTTTAATATATATATATATATATATATGATTGTTAGAAATTGATTAAGGATAAGTTTGGATGGAGTTAGAGTTATGGACATGATATATGAAAATTTGAATTTTTGAAAGAGGTTTTAATAATTGTGAATATGAGTTATTTTGTTGTTATTTTGATATGTAAGTAATGTTTTTATGGTTAAATATTGAAAATGAGTTAGGTTGAATGATATTTAAGTAAAATAGTAAGTGGTGAATTTAGAGTTTTAATAGAATTTTGATGAGAATTGTTTAGATAATGATAGTTTAATATACATTGAGTATGGAAATAAATTTAAATGAGTAATATTAATTGTTGTTGGGTTATGTGTGTGTATGCCATATTGATAAAAGTGGAGGACTGTAGAGTTTTTATCAAAGATAATGCTTGGAAAGTGAAACAAGTTTAGTATATATATTTATTTACTTAAAATTTTGTTAAATGTGGATTGACAATATTTATGCAAAGTATTTGAAATGTGAAAAAATCACATAGTCTATGCAATGTGGCATAGTTATGTGATAGTGTTAAATTAGATATTTACTCAATGTAAAATTTAAGTTTATGCATGAAAACATAGGATTTTGAAAGATGAACTATTATAGTATGGTTATGTGTATAATGTAGTAATTGTGAGACATGCTAAAAATGATTGAAAAATATGAGAAATAAATAATGAAATAAGAAAGAAGATGTAAAAATTATGAAAGGAATATTTATGTAGAAAAATGTCTAAATTGTATATATTGAATGATAAGACAAAATGTGTGTGGAATGAGTCACATTATGAACGTGACTCATAATTATGTAATGTGATAGCGGAAAGGTGATGGATATGTGAAAAATAATCAAAACATGATAAAATATAAAGTGATAATGAAAAATGGTGATAATGAAAAATGGTAATCACCTGAGAAATGTGGGTAATAATTACAAAATATAAAAAATTATAGAAAGGAAATGAAAATGTGGATATGAAATGTGAAAACTGAGCAAAAGTAATGAAAAAGTGTTGAAAAATAAACAATGAAGGAATTGATGATGCTAAAGTAATAATGTGTATTAAATATGTATTTGCCTTGTATAGTATCATGCTCCAGAGATTTGTTTTTACTGTTACTGATATGATTTATTTTTAAGCTAGACGTTGGGCGTCGCTTATGATATGATTTGTCTTCGGGTTATGTGTTGAACATCACTATTATTTATTTTCGGAGCTAGATACAGAGATGTCAACAGGGGATGATTGCGATACTTAGATCTCCGATGTCACAATAAACCATGACAATATCTATGAAACCAGAATACTTTATAAGATTATTTAGGCCAATGTGTGTGTGTGTGTATGTGTTTGTGATATGTTTATGTGTAAATAGAATGGTGTGATTAAGTTTATTATGTGGTTTTATGATTAAAGTGATGAGCATGATGCTCAAAGAGAAAGAGATCGTGAGATGGTGATCATCATGATATGAGATGATCACAAGTAGGTGAAATTGTAAATGAGATTATGGAAATTGAACATGAATAAGATGATAACATGAGAAATATGCAAAATGAGAATGATAATGAAATTGATAATGTATGTGAATATGCTTATATGTTAGAGTGTTGGTGATATATTTATATATGTTGTATAAAATAAAAATTTATAAAGCTTTATGAAAATATTATAAAGCTATCAGTTGAGAGATAATAAAATAAATATGTATATAATATTTATTATTATTTTTAAATATGTACCACTAAGCTTGTAAGTTTAGCGCGGTAGTGTATATCACGCTGGTAGAAGAGTTGATGTTCAGAGAGAGGGCTAGACTGTGGTTGATACTTGGTAACTTAGGGTGTCACAAGACCATCTGTACTATTTGTATTCATGTAAAGTCATGATTTTAAGTGTTTTGGTTAATGTATATTAAATTATAGCACTTAAGTTTGCCCTAAAGATTTAACATGGTTGCATATATATATATATATATATGTAAGTATTTAATTATAAAAAGTAGTGTTGTAAATGTGGAGATTTGAATGTGAATTATTGAATTGTTGTTTTGGAGAATGGGTGAAAACTATATTTTGGAAATATCTGTTTCTATGCAGGTTGTGTTTTTGATATTTTGGAAATTATTAAAATTATAGATAATACTTTAATAAAAAATTTTCAGAGATTTTCTTATTAATTTATAATTTTAACATATATTGTCTAATATATATATCTACTTATTTGTTAAATCAATTGTCTTTTAATGCATAAATTATATTATATAAATTATGATTTTTTTTTTCTAAACAATAAGATGGTAACATGCTTGTATTCTGCATATGTACTCTACACATTCGGATACATTTACTGTATGTATATATGATACAAAGGTGTTATAGAGATTTGTTTTGGCTATTTAAAAAAGAAAAAAATACTAATTTATGGAATTTGTAGTTTATGTGGTGGATTAAAGTATTTAAAAAGTCATTTGACTATTAAGTTTATGTATTTATATGAATATTAAATTTGAATCATATTATTTTATCATTTATCAAATGAATTATGTGAATTCTATATATAGATTAATTATGTGAGTTTTGATGAATTGTGAGAAAATTATGAAAATGATAATTTGAGATGGACTTTAAAAGATTGATGAAAATGTTATTGTATTTTAATGTCATATACATGTTCTTGATTTGTAATATTGAGTTGGCATACCGACGATTATAGATGTATCATGATATGATTAGTATATTTACTCCTATGGACGAGTTACTATAGTATTGCGATGCTATGGCGCCGAGACGCTACAATGTCGAGGAGACTTGTAATATGGTATTTATATGCCTTCGAGTGAGATGCTTCAGTATCTCGACATTTTGTCTTCAGTGTTGAGACCTATTAGTCATGATGAGCATGTTTAATGTTACTGAAACTTGAACAATTGTGTCTAAGTATAATTTAAGTATGTTGAGATGTGAAATGTTAAAAATGTGAATTTGTTTAAATTATTATTATTCCATTAATGAAATGATTTATATTTAAATTGTTACTAATTGAGATTTTTAATTAATTAATTAATTTGTTTGTTTCCAAAGTAAGTATTACTAAACTGAATAACTTAGCGATTAAAATTTATCACGCATGTAATAGAGTCAAATAAAAAAAGTTTTGATAAGTCTGAGAAGGTTTAGGTCTGAGATTAATTAAATAAACTAAAAGTTCTTGCCACAAGACCATTTTCAACTGGTGTTGCATATCATATACAGTTTTAACATCCAATATATTTTGATTGTATAATTACAACTATTTTATATTTGATGAATCAATTAAGGTTTTGTAATATTATGATTATATAAATGTTATATATATATTATTTATCTATTTATATTTAGTTGATATTGTGTTATTTTGGATTTGTTAAATGAGAATAGTTGTGGAGTTTTTGAATATTGAATTTTACTGGTACATTTTTTCTACATTATTTTCAATTTTGAAGATTTGACAATAATAATTCTATAAACGAAACTCTGGTGAATTTTTTTTTAAAATTTTTATGTAATTTAATTGAAATTGTATTTTAATTAATATTATTTATTTGTTATCTATACATGCATATAATATCTTAAATTTTTTAATAAGCTTTTATTTTTATACAAAGATTGTAAAGTGGGTATTTTTAACTTCTGTAGTATTCTATATATATATATTATATATATATAAGATATAAATGTATTACATCTATAAGATTTCAAAATCTGATAAGTGTTATATTTATATTTTTAGTTGTGGTTTGTTACTTAGCTGACATTTAGTTTTGCCTCTTTTTTTTTTTTTTTTTTTTCAGTTTTGGCATTTTTTACGTCTTTGAATGGCCATGGGTTCAGAGGTGGCTTTGTCAAAGCTCAAGTGATTTCTTTTCTAGGGGAAAGATAATCGTTCTTTTGTGTTTAGTTTATTGTGTAGAGTCTTTATTTGGCTTTCGGCACGTAGATAAAGATAGATTTATACTGTAGATTTTTATTTAATGTTATTCTCTTTTCATGATAAATATATATATATATATATACTCCACTTCCATATATATAATATAAATTTAATATATGAAATATAAGATTTTTTAAAAAAAATTGATATATTAAAATAATAGGATATTTAAAAAAGCTGTAATTTTTCCAACATATTCTTGTGGTGGACATCTTCCACATAGCTTGTTTATGCAAAAAATTATCCAAAAACTTTGTATTAGACCATACAGCACAAACTTGTCCACTTGGACCCGGCCCATGATCTTACAAACACGCCATAATACCAAAATTACAAATTGAATTACTTACATGAACATCATTTGATAATTTTTTTTTCTGAATTATAATAATTAAAGAGGCATTACTCGAAAGTTAAGAATCAATTCTAAAGATATTATTAGATTGTAAAAAATAAATTAGAGAATAAAGAAAAGCTCAAAATTGGAATTCAGAATCGTCCCACTGAAGGACTGCAGAGTCTATATTCTGTTCTCTTTTCATCTTATCTTTTACAAACCAATCGCATACTTTCCCAGCATTTAGCTCCTCAATTGCACATCCTTCTTGCTCTGAGATTACTCTTAGCAGGTTCAATGATGATATCTAAATAATATGTAGAGAAACAGAGTGCTTTCAATCAGAATATTTTTAATTTTTTTTTTCATGAACAAGAGTTTATTAATTCTACAAAGAAAATGATACCGTTAAACGGCACAGAAAGCGCTCATGAGTGCTTAATCCAGATATTTCAACAAGACCAGCTTCTTCAAGACTCAAGAAACTTCTTCTTTCAGCTGTCTTCTTTTTCTCTGGTTCTTGATCACTGCACCCTCTCACTGCAAGTTTTCTTGTATGGACTGTTCTGTTCGGAGCAAAAATGGGTTGTTTTAGTATCCTTTTTTTAAGCTTCGAGGAGTTGATGAGGAGAGATGATGATGATTGAGAGATTTTAAACAATTTGAGTGAACTCATACTTGTAAAGATGGCGATCGAGGAGAGAAATGCGTGTTCAAGATAAACGATTGTGTTTTTTTATGCAAAATGATAGGCTTTTCGGATTTGTTTATTATGTGGTGGATATAGAGAATCAGAAAATGAATTATCCAACGAAAAAAAAAATTCCATGTTAGCTTCTCCATGATTGGATCATTTTGGAGCCGGATCATAAACTGGCAATCGGGTTAGCCCATTCTTGCACTTACCAAGAACTGGATGTGGCCCATTTATCTGCCTGCTGCCTAATCAGGTTTGACTTTTTTAAACGGAGAGGAAGAATAAAGAATTGTTAATGGAAAAGTATTTCTCTGCTATCAACACAGTATGTAAGTTTATATATTCATTATGTTCATGCATATTATAGAAATATATAGAAAAGGGCAATTGTAATTTACAAATAATTTAATTTCCTAAACAAAAAAAAAAGAAAAAAAAAAGAACTGCTTTATAACTTGATCTTGATTCTTCATAGTATAATGAACTTGTTAATTAGGACCCCAGCAACTTAAATACATAACAGTCCTGAGAGACTCTTCAGCCTGCTTAAGCTTGTCGTTTTTAGCTGCCTTATAAGCGCCGGAATCAGAAACAGTTGCAGAGAAAAACCTTGTCTGCTTGGAGGAAGAAGAGCAAGCAGAAGAATCTCTCAAAGACTTGATTGTTGAATCACCAGTACACTTGGAAGCCTGTTCTTTCGTTCCCTGCAAGACTCGCATCCCTGCCTGGTAAACCACCCTGCCCATGTGTCTCAAGCTCATAAATAACAAAAGCAATTCCCACAAAATAACAACAATATACAGAATATTTATTTCAAGATATTAGTTTGGGAGATGATGCTTGTTGAGGTTTGGTTTTAATATAAAGAGATAAAGACACGAAAAGTAAAGCCATATATATATAATAATAATAATTTTTAAAATCAATTAAATAAAACTGCAAATAATATCACAACCAAATAAATAAATAAATATTTTATAATATTTTAATTCATTTTAATTGCTTTATTTTTTATATTATCTATATTTTTATGTTAAATTTTGTGATTAATAATATAAAATTTTATATTGTTATAAAAATATTAATGGCGACTGGCTTAAAATTTTATTAAACTAATAATAATCATTCATGAAAAATCAACTAATTTTTTATTTTAAGAATAACATTTATATATTTTTATTTTGCAGGACATAAAATTAATTAAGAAAATAAATATCAATCGCAGATTTTTCACTGGTTATTAAGGAAACTGAGGGCGGTGGGGCCGTGTGGGATTGAGGTTTGATCTCTTCTGTGGGTAGTGACACGTGTCAACCTCTTGAGAAAGATCGTTGGATAAGCCGATAAGGACAAACTTGTATCCACGTCAGATTTGCTTAGGATTCTTTCTTTTTATTTTATATTAAAATATTCTTTTTAATATTTATACAAATCATATGATTTATAGTTAATGGATAATAATTTTTATTTTTAAACAGAAAGGCCTGCAGGCTGCAAACAAATGTACTATTGAGTATCGGTAAAATTACGAAAATAACTTCAAAAAATAATTTTCAAAAAATACTATAAAAAATCTCAAAAATACTTTATAATAAAAAAATTTTCAAAAATATAGTAAACGTGAATACACTAAAAAACACATAACCCTAAAATTATAAAATTATCATTCTTTAATTATTTATATGAATATACATACATTTACTTATATGAATATATATACTTCTATAAAATTACAAAACTGTAATCCTCTAGTAACTTATATAAATATATATGTATTTATATGAACATATATTTTTACTTATATACTTATATGATATATATATTATATATAAGTAAATATATATATATATTGAATTACAAATGAGTAATAATATATAACTTTTATATGACATATATATTATATATAAGTATATATATGTGTTGGATTACACATGAATAAAAGTATATAACTATTATATGTTTAGTTATATTATATATAATTAGATATATCATATCAATGATAGATTGAAGAGGAATAAGAGTATATAACTATTATATATTTAATTACATATAATATATGTTCATATAATCTATTAAATGTGATGAAAAATTGAAAAAAAATTGAAAAAAAATCTTCATTTACATATACTGAAATTAGAAAAAAAAACCACCATATGAATTTTCTTTAAAAAGAAAAAAAAACAGTAGCTACAAATACATAAATTCTATTTAAATAAAAAAAACAAGTATAGTTTCTAGTGTAAAAAAATAAACTTAATGCTGTAAAAATAAAATTGAAAAACAAAAAACCATATACCATATAATTTCCTTTCCAGTATTTGTCAATTTTTTATTATGTTTATAAAAGCTTAACTATATTTTAAAATTCGGATTGCCAAAGGATTTATGAAACTGTATATTTGCTTTTAAAGAGTTTAAAATTTTATTATTGAAAATTATTCAAGTGATGACTGGCGAGTAATATTAGAAAAAAAAATTGAATAAAAGTTTACATATCATATGATCGATTTCGGAACATACTTGAGAACAGTTCAAAATATATTAATAAAAAGCGAGACATTATTTAAATATCATTTATTAAAAATAAAAATAAAAATAAATTTCAAGAGGAAAATAAATTAATTTTCACTATCGTTAATGTCTAACTATAATGATATTATATTAAAGTCGTTTCTGAAGTTATAAAAATTTTTCAATCACAATCAAAGTGATGTATTAAAAGAAACACAAAGGATAATTAATTTTTTTTCTCTTCTAAGTTAAATCAAATTAATGTACACATCGGAAACCAAATTGAATTTATTAGAGTTTATCCAATTAATAATAAACTTTTTTATTTAAATAACTGATAATATATTTTAATAATATATAATATTATTATGATTTAATAATATATAATGGTGTATGATATTCTAAATGATATTTATTATGTGTTAGAAGGATAATATGATATAATATAACTAAATATTTTTTTTATATAATTTGATAATATTTTATAAGATTTTAGTATGTTATATGAATAAAAATAGACCATAAAAAATATTTAATAATTATATATAAAATTTATTGAAAATATTTTTGAAAACTAAAATTTTAAGATTAGGATAAATATGAAAAACTCATTAAAAATCATTATTCTCAAGCTATAAAATTAACATAAAAATTGAAATATTAATTAATTATTTTTAGAAAAAATATATAAATACACGTCTAATATTTTCACTTGGATACAAATACAAGCTTAAAGTTAGTTTATCTCAGATGTGTTCGAAATGTTGAAAAAATTGTCACTTTAGCCATATTTTAACGGGAAGAGTAATGATATGTTATATCCATTAACTGCGACATTAAAAATAATTAAAATAATAATTTTTAAGGATATTTTTATTAATTATCCACCAAATAAATATACTCACTTCAAAACCTTTTTTAAGAAGACAACAAAACTGCCTATTCTAATAATAATTAGGGACGGACATAGGAGGGTCGTGGGGGATAAATAACCATCTCTCGTTGGCGGCTAAAAACACGTATAAAGAGAGTGTTCTGGCCACTGGCATGAGGGCTCTGCAACGAGCGCGTTCCTGCTCGTTGCAGAGCGATCGTAAGGGGTCAAAGATGACCCCTCACGCATTTCTTTTTTATAAAAATACCTTTGATTTAACAGCGTCATTTTAGTCAAAAAATATATATATTTTTTAATAAGTTATAAGTGAAATGGCGCCGCTTCACTCTGAGTGAAACGGCGCCGTTTCACTTATAATAGTTAAAAAAAAGAGAGAGAAAGAGGAGCTACTCGGGCAGTTCCTCTTTCTCTGCAAAAGAGAGACACAGAGAGCAGAGAGACGAAAGAGAGAGGAGAGGCGATCAGGGAGAGGACAAACGGGACTGTGCTCGCCGGCGATGGACAACACCGAAGAACTGACATCACCGATTCACCAGCCGACCGACATGTTTTTATTTTTATTTTTTAATTGATTTATATGTTTTTTTGTTTAAGATTAGGTTTCGGTAAAAATTAAAAAAAAATTATAATTGATTAATGTAGTTTGTTTGAAGTTGAAATAAGTATTTTGTTTTATTTAAAATAATTTTTGATGTTATTATATTGAATTAATTTGTGTATTTTACGGTTAAGGTTTTAGGTGAATTTTACGATTTTAGTTTTTATTATAAAATTTGATTTATTTTGAGATTAATTAAGCATGATAATTTATTTAAAATAGTTTGTATTGTGATTGGTTGAATAATGAATTGATTTAGTGTTTTGAATTTTAGGTTAAATTAATTATAATTATAAATTAAAATGTTAAATATAAAAAAATTAATATAAAATGTGCTTAGTAGACTATAAATTTATAAATTAACTACTTAATAAATTTATAAATTAACTACTTAATAAACTAAATTTATTATAAATTAAACCAATTTAGAAATTGAATATAAACAAATTAATTTATAAATTAACTATCAATTTATAAATTAGCTACTTAATAAATTAAACTAATTTATAAATTGAACATAAACAAATTAGTTTATAAATTAACTATAAATTTATAAATTATCTACTTAATAAACTAAACCAATATATAAATTGAACATAAACAAATTAGTTTATATTATGAGTATAGAATAATTAATAGTTAAATATAAATTGAATATAAACTAAGTATAAATTTAATATAAAATACTTATAAAATGAAAAATATGAACTAAACTTTAATTTTAACCAAAAATAAACTAATTATATTTAGAATAAAAATTGAAACATATATAGATAAATTTGTGATAAAGACTAAGAGATTATAGAATAAACGTAGTGAATCATCAAATATTCCGACTCCGACACCAATCCAGACATTTAGTAGTCAAGCAAATGTTAGGAAAACTAGTGATATAATAGGGCATCCGGAATGTAGTTTTGGTGATATTATGGGTGATCCAGCATTACATAATCCAATTGACGAATTTGATGTTGGAATTAGGGATGATGTTAGAAGATAATATGTGGCTAAAAAACCTTGCCAACCATATGGCCACAATTTTCCTCAAACAGAATTTGAAAAAATTATGAGGAGTTTTAGAGATATTTGGTTCTTTAAATTTGAGTGGTTGGAATATAGTATTTCTAAAGATGCAACATTTTGTTTATGGTGTTATCTTTTTAGTTCGAATAGAGGATCTAAGAGGGAGGATAATGTCTTCACAGAAGTTGGATTTCAAAATTGGAAAAAGCCATGGAGAAGTTTAATGAATATGTTGGTGGTCCAAGTAGTCCACACAATAATGCTAGAATGTTATATGTTAGTTTCAAAAATCAAAGATAAAGTGTATCTCATGTCCTATCTTCTCACAGCCAAGAGCAAGAAGCTTATTACCGAACACTTTTGACAGCTATTATTGACTGTATTCATTTTCTATTAGCAAATAGATTGGCTTTTTCGAGAAAATAATGAGTCAGAAAACTCACTTAGCCGGGGTAATTTTCTTCAACTTCTCAATTGGTATAGTCAATGTAGTATTAAAGTTGGGAATGTAGTTAATTCAAATGCTCCTAAAAATAATCAACTCACTTCTCCACATATCCAAAAGCAAATAGTTAGTGCTTATACTTTAGAAACGACACTAGTTATTATTAAGGATATTAGAGATGATTTTTACTCTCTATTAATTGATGAAGCTCAAGATAATTCTGTAAAGGAGCAAATGACTGTAATATTGAGATATGTTAATAAGTTAGGACAGGTGGTCGAGCGATTAATTGGAGCGGTACATGTGAGTGACACATCTGCTTTATTTTTTGAAAAGTGCTGATGATTTCTTAGCCAAACATGGGTTGTCTCTAAGTAGAGTTAGAGGTCAAGGTTATAATAGAACTTCTAATATGCGATGTGAATTTAATAGGTTAAAGACCCTCATTTTAAATAAAAATTCCTCTGCAAGGTACATTTATTATTTTTCTCATCAACTCCAATTAGTGCTTGTTACAACAACAGGGAGTAATAGATTTGTGAGTAGTTTTTTTTAATTATGTTTCAATGATTGTGAATGTTGTTGGAGCTTCATGTAAAAGGAGGGATGCTCTCCCTAAAAAATAACATGATGAAGTAGTTCAATGCCTGGAGAGAGGAGATATTCAAAGTGGAAGAGGCTTGCATCAAGAAATAAATTTAACTCGACCAGGAGACACGCATTGGAGTTCCTATTATAAAATAATTATGTGTCTTCTCTCTATGTATTTACCAGTGAAAGAGGTTCTTGTGAACATTTATGAGGATGGTGTTGAACAAAGAAATCGATACGTAGTTGTGGGCTTGATTAATAAAATGAAAAGTTATGAATTTATTTTCATTGCTTTCTTGATGATGAAACTTTTAGGTATGGTAAATGATCTATCTCAAATTTTTCAAAGGAAGGATCAAAATATTGATAATGCGATTCATTTGATTGCAACTGTGAAATAACAATTGCAAAGCTTCAGAGAGAATGGATGGGATGAATTATTAGAAGCTGTTAATGACTTTTGTATAGATCATAATATTACAGTGCCTAATATGGAAGATAATGCAGGTTATCTGCGTTCTAAGCGTGTTGGTGTTCCTATCACTTATTATCATCACTTTCGAGTGGAAATATTTTGCCAGGTATTCTTTTATCTTCGTATTTTCATATTTATCTATTTATTATTCTACAATCTAATTTTTATTCATTTACTTCTAGGTTATTGATTTCATTGCTCAAGAAATGGAAAATCGATTTATAGAATCAAGTACTGAATTACTTTTATACATTGATTGTCTTTCTCCTAAAAACTCATTCTCCAATTTCAATCTATCCAAATTACTTCGTCTTGCTGAACTATATCCATATGATTTCTCCATCACAGATCGGATGATACTTGAAGATCAATTTAATACCTACATTGCTGATGTAAAAGGGAATGTAACTTTCTCTAACCTCGATGACATTGGAGCTCTTGCTCAGAAAATGGTTAAGACAGATTATGACACTGTATTTCCTTTAGTATATCTGTTAATCAAGTTGGCTTTAGTCTTATCTGTTGCAACAACTACTGTTGAGAGAACTTTTTCAGCAATGAACATTATCAAGATGGATTTGAGTAACATGATGAGAGATGATTTTATGACAGACTGCTTGGTGTGTTTTGTGGAAAAAAGTTATTTTTTAAAAAATTAAAAACGAAGCTATTATACAATATTTTCAAAATATGTAAACTCGTAGGATACAATTACCATCTCTTAGGCTTAGTTAATCTAATAATACACATTAATTGTTGAACTATTGTAATATTAAATGTTCAATTTTATATGAAATATTTTTGGAATTTTTTCTATGAAATTTTTGCCCCCCTCAGTGAATTTCTAGTTCCGTCACTGATAATAATCACACATAGCTATAATCACCAAGACCTTCACTTTCAATGATGGTCTCCACTCCCTACTTTCTGAGCAGCATCGCTAGCACATGGTGGTAGAATCCTTTGATTTCGACCCAGACTTGGCATTCCGTCTCCAAATCCAAGAAGCCATTAATGCTTCCCTCTCCAGTCTCCCTTCCTCTTCATTATCACCACCACTGAGGCAACCTTCAACCGTCGGATTCTTGATCAAAAAGTAACACAAGAAATTTTGTGAATTCTTGATCATTAGTGGAGTGAGCGGGGAGATAATTTTAAGAAACCATTCGACAAAGAAAGTTCTAGAAACATTAAGAATAATGATGACGTGTTCAAATTGTATTTCAAAAGTGTGGTAAGCGAAGAAAATGTGAAGGGTAAGACTATAATTTTGGCTGGGATTGGAGTGGAAATCTATGACCCATTAGGTAATTTGGCTTTCGAGATAAGGAAGCCATTGGTTGGGCATGGGATAAGCAGGCAGACTGCTGAAGCTATTTATCCGATTTATAAATTTGTAAGTTAATTTTAGCTATGCTTGTTAAATTTGATTCATTATGATGCTAATGAAATGACAATTTTAAACCGAATTTTATTGCTTTTAGGTAAGTTTGGATTAAGAGGAGGGATTTTAGGAATTGGAATAGAGCATGTGGGTGTGGAAATAGCAAAGACAATGGGACACCATGTGACTATGATAAGACGAAAGTAGAGAGCCTTGGAACATCTTGGAGCCGATGAATGTTTGGTTAGTTCAGATTCAATTAGACTGTAAGAAGCTGCTGATTCTCTTGATTATATAATTGATATTGTGCCCGTTGGTCATCTTCTTAGGCCTTATATTTCAGTGTTAAAACTTGATGGGAAGCTTATTTGATGGGTGTTATTAATACCCCATTGTAGTTTGTTACTCCTATGGTCATGCTTGGTGAGTCTATTTTTTCTTTCTATCTATATCTATCTTCTGTAATTATCAATTTTGAAAGAAAAAGGAAAGAGTTAATAGATGTTTTTGAGAGTTTTCATCAATAGATTTTTGCCAGATGTTGAAAAAATCTTTGTGCATTTATTTTTTAAAATTGTAGACTTTCTCCTTAACCGATAGATCTTGGTAAAAATGGAAGGTTACTATTTTTATAATGAAAATCTCAGTATATTGAAGGAAAAAATAAAAACTCTCAGATGAGAGGTAATTCATATCAAAAGAAAAAATAATACACACGATTTAGAAGCCTCTAATGAGACTTATATATGAACAATACAAAATTACAGAATTACCCTCACTATAACTACTTATTTATAAAGAAATAAATTACAAATATACTATATTTTCTATAGCCCCCCTCAAGCTGGAGGTTGGTGAGGGACCAAACCCAGCTTGGACATTAAATACTGATGAAGCTTGGAACTAAGGGACTTGGTGAGCAAATCTGTCAGCTGCATTTTGGAAGGAAGATGTGTAGTAGCAATAAAAACTCTTGTAACCTTATTTCTAACCAAATGATAGTCAATATCCAAGGTTTTATTCTCTTATGGAACATTGGATTTGCTGTTATATGCAATGCAGCTTGATTATCACAAAATAAATGAAATGGAAGATCTAATGATAAGCCAAAATCCTGCAACAAATAAGAAATAAATTGCAGCTCACAAATAGTAACAACCATGCTCTTATATTTTGCCTCTGCTGTAGATCTAGAGACAGTAGTCTATTTTTTTTTATCTTCTATAAGATTAAAGCTGATCCCATAAAAATACAATAACCAGAAACTGACATCCTTGTAGTTAAACATGCACCCCAATCAGCATCACAGAAAACATCAAGTTTAAAAGAAGAATTAGAGGTTGGATAGAATAATCCAATAAAAGGAGAAACTTTAAGATACATAACTAAATTCAAGGCAGCATTCCAATGAACCTCTCTAGGAGAAGTCATATACTAACTTAATTGTTGAGCAGAGTAAGAAATATTAGGCTTTGTAAGATTCAAGTAAAGTAGCCTACCCACCAACCTCCTAAATTTGTTAGAATCATCGAGCAAAGGACAAGAATCAGTAGCCAATTGAACTCCAGCAAACAAAAAAATGTTGGCTTGCTTACAATCACTCAAACCAGTATCAAACAATATATCAAGGATATATTTTCTCTGATTAAGATACACACCAGCCCGAGTTCTGTGTAACTCTAGACCAAGAAAATACTTGTCAACACCAAGATCCTTAATGGTAAAAGCTTAGTCAAGAGAATTTTTTACATAAATAATCTCTTGTTCAGAAGTTTCAATCAACAGCAAATCATCAACATAAATGAGAATAATAGTAAAATTAGCAACAAAAGATTTTACAAACAAACAGTGATCATGAACAGACTGAATAAAACCCAGAATAACCAATTTAGTAGTCAATTCTTTATTCCATTGCCTAGACGCCTGCTTAAGACCATACAAAGACCTCTTCAACTTGCAAACCACATTATCAGCACCAGTAAACTCAGTAGGAATAACATATCCAGCAAACAAAGTCATAAAAACTTCTTCATCCAAATAACCATGCAAAAAAGTATTATTTATATCAAGTTGATGCACGGGCCATTGTTTAGCAATAATAATAGCCAAAAAAATCCTAACAATAATAAGTTTCGCTACTGGTGAAAAACTGTTATGAAAATTAATTCCTTCTATTTAATTAAAGCCATTAGCTACTAACCTAGCTTTAAACCTGTCAACAGTACCATCAGATTTAAATTTGACTTTATAGACCTATTTACAACCAATAGGTTTTTTTTTTCATTTGGCAAAGAAACAATGGTCCAAGTATTATTTTGTTCTAAAGCAAGAATTTCTTTATTCATTGCTTCAACCCAATTAGGATCATTCTTAGCTTGGTTATATGAAGTAGGTTCTTTAATAGTTGAAACATTTAGCTATAAAATGCATATAAGATGCTTCTAAGTAAGGATGAATAGATTCAGGTAAAGGATCAAGAGGATATGGAGAAACAGAAGTAGAAGTAGAAGAGGCTAAACTAACATTAGAAATAAATTTCTGAAGCCATTTAGGTTTTGTTTTAAGTCTAATACTTTGCCTAGCAGGTACCAATTGTAAGGAAGATGAAGAAGAAATAGAATTATCAACTGAATTAGAAGAAAGTTGAATATTAGAAGAAACTGGAGCAACAGAAGGTACTAGAATAGACTGACTAACAACTGGTAAGGAATTAAGATGAATAGCAGAAATAGAATTAGAAGAATGAGGTATACTGTCAGTAGAAGAATCAAGTAAAGACAAATCATACACATCAGAATAGTCAAGAGGAGAAAGAACAGGAAAAATAGGAACATGAGAATTAGAAGAAGGAAATTTAGAAGGAAAAACATCTGCATAAAACTTGACATATCTGGAAAAAATGACAGAAATAGTATCTAATGCATACAGTTTGTAAGCCTTTTGACCAAGTGCATAACCAAGAAAAATTTACTTAATAGACCTAGGATCAAACTTATCTCTGTGAGGTTTAAGATTGACGGCAAAACACAAATAACCAAATATTCTAAGAGAAGTGTGATCAGGAGGTTTATGATTTAAAACTTCACACGGAGTTTTCTATTGAAGAAATTTAGTTGGCAATCGATTTATAATGTGAGTGACAGTTAAAATAGACTCCCCTCAAATTTTTTTAGTAAATTTACTTGAAATATTTAAGCCCTAGCAGTCTCAAGAAGATGTTTATGTTTTCTTTCAACTATTCCATTTTGTTGAGGTGAATAAGGAGCTATTTTTTGATGAATAATACCAAGCTTATGAAAAATAGATTGACAAGAATGACTGGTAAACTCAGTACCATTATCAGTACGAATGTTTTTAACATATAAAGAAAATTGGTTTTGAATCATAAGAAAGTAATTTTGTAGATGAATAGATGCTTCAGACTTGAATTTGAGGAGAAAAGTCCAAGCAGCTCTACTAAAATCATCTACAATGGTGAGAACATAATGAGAACCATTCAAAGAAGGAACTTTATATGGTCCCCAAAGATCCATATGAATTAAATCAAAAGGATTGACAGACACATTATTACTATCAGAAAATGGTAACCTATGTTGTCAAGACAAAGGACAAACATCATAAATATTAGCAGATGTAAGAGTATGAGTCAAAACAGGAATATAATTCATCTTAGTTCTAAAAGTGTGTCCCAATCGGTTATGCAAAAGATCAAAAGAAATACAATCTTTATTGTAAGAATTGTTTGTACAATTATTGGCAAAATAAGAATGATCAATGGATTGATCAGTAGAAAAAACACTCAACAGAACATAAGATTTATTTAGGTAATTAGAAATGACATTTGTATCAAAACTAAACTGATCAAGAATGTAGAGACCAGCTTAAAGCTTGCCCACAACAAATATTTCTTCAGTCAAAAGGTCCTGAAAGAAATAATGAGTTTTGAAAAAAGTAACTTTGACTAACATGTCTTTAGTAAGTTTACTAACAAACAAGAGATTATATTTGAAAGTTGGAATTAACAAGACATTATTCAAAGACAATTTTGAATGTAAGGTTATAGTACCAGAATATTCTACATTAATAATAAACTTATCTAGTAAGGTTATTATGGTAAATGGCTTAAGAAAAGTGACAGGATCCATATGCTTAGAAGTAAAACTCATATGATTTGTTGCACCCGAGTCAACAATCCAGAAACTACCACTATAAACAAACAAGCTAGAAGAAGATTGGGTAATACCTGCATAAGCCATACATGTTGTATCAACTAATGGCTTGTTCTTGAAGTACTTCTGAACCTCTTTTTCAATCACTGAGGCTATATTTGAAGTCCATGCAGGCTGAACAGTCTGTTTAGTACAAACATTGCTCTCCTTTGCTGAAAATGCAGTCACATGAGCAGCAAATTTTCCCTGATTAAAATCTTTTGCCCTTCTGTTTCCACCAGTCAGGATATCCAACTAGCTTGAAACAAGTTTCCTTTTTATGACCATTCTTATGACAGCAAGCACAATATCTATTTGGATTCTTAACAATTCGACCTCTAGAGATAATATTATCCCCTACATTTCTTTTGTTCTTCTCAGTATTAGAGTCTAGCTTAGCATCAGTCTGAAAAAAAACTAGAACTCTTTGCTAGCATCACACTAGCACTTCCAACATCATTAAAAACCTCATTGACTTCTCTCTATTTTTCAACTCTCAAAACTATAGAATATGCCTTATTTACTGCAAGCAGAGGTTCAAGTAGCAGAATTTAACTACGGATATGATCATATTGATCATTAAGTCCCATTAAAAATTGCATCAACTTGAACATGTTATTTAAATTACCACTCTCCTTAGCAGAAGGACAAGAACAATATGGAAAGTTGATCAAACAACCTAGTTGATCCCAAAGTGTCTTCAGCTTAGAATAATAATCTGTAACAGAAAATTCTGCTGAGAGACAGAAGATATCTCTCGCTGAATCTTATATACTAATGGTCCATTACTCTCTCCATACTTACTGCACAATTCATCCCACAACTCTTTTGCTGAATTAGCAAACAAAAAAGGCTCAACCAATTCCTTATAAATGAAATTCAGCAACCAAGAAATTACCAAACAATCAGTCTTTTTCCACACCTTGAATTCATCTGAATCCTTATTAGGTGGTAAGCAAGATCCATCAACAAAACATAATTTTGACTTAGCACTTAAAGCTATCTTAATCGCTTAACTCCAAGAAAAAAAATTAGTTTTAGTCAAGAGAGTGCTCACCAAAATCATACTAGGATTGTCAGAGTTCTGCAAACAAAGCGCACCTCTAACACTCTGCTCTGTACTTACTCCTTATACAACCAGCTCATTAACAGTTTCTCCTTCCACCATGACTAAAGATGCAAACACCTAAACAAGTTGATCAATTTGAGTGATACATAAAAAATTAGGATTCAGAAAATAAACAGATCAAAAGAGCAATCAGAAATAAAACTTTGTTCCTATGTCACAGATCAAGATGAGAAACGATCTAGAATAAGAAAAAACGAACGAAAAACCTAAATCCAAGAATCAGAAACAAATTGAAAATAGATCTTGATCGATCTGAAAAAAAACAAAGTAACAATGATCTAGGAACAAGAACAATATGAAATCGAAAAAAAATAAGGATCTCATATGCCTAATTTCTTTGATATCATATGAAAATCTTAGTATCAGAAGAAAAAATGATACAAACAGTCTAGAAGCCTCTAATGAGACTTATATATAACAATACAAAATTACAGAAATACCTTCACTACAACTACTTATTTACAAAGAAATAAATTACAAATATACTTTTTTTTTTCTAAAGTAAGGATTGAGAAGTGCCAACCAATTAAAGTTTGTAATTACTGTATAGTCAAGGCGAATGCAAAAGATAGTCAAACACATATATGCATACTTGCTGTCAGTTAACCTTAAATTCAAAAAGCTGTGTTCCAAAAAACATTGGATTATCATTACTTCAATGAACCATGCTTTAGTCATAGTTGAGAATGACCAGTATTCATAATTTCTTCCTAGCTGCAGTGAATGCACAAGAAAAATTGTGTTGAAATTAATAAAATATTATTTTAATTATTCTTAATATTGTAGTTAACCGAGGCAACAAAGCTTTATTCTTTCCGTTAAAATATTACATAAATTTCAGGTTTTCTATCATTTTAAGCGTATCTGAAAAAAAAAAATTAACTCTAGATTTATATTTGTATTCACGTAAAAACATTGAACTTATATTTATAAATTTTCACGTTATTTTCAAATTATTATTATTATTATTATTTCTTTTTAATAATATCCATAAAAAAATATAAAATTTTTAGAATTTTCATAATAATATAATATGAAATAAAAATTTAAATTAAAATGATAAAATTAAGAAAAAATTGCATTATATGTTAATTTTTTACCTTTTTAAATGTTTTATAATTTTCGTATATATTTTAAAAATAGAGTATTTATAAAATTAAAATTTGAAAATAGATATTTTTAAAAAATAAAAATAATATTTTTTAAATATTTTTTATTTTTAAAATTATTTTAAAAGAAATTCCAAAGAGTGGAGTGCCAAAAATTATTATTTATTATTTGGATCCCACAACCCAAGCGAAACAGACTTGAGTTAAGGCCTAGAATTCGTTGCTTCGGGCTCTATCCTTATAGCATCTGGTGGCCAACGGCCTACCCAACCCATCTTCTTTGAAATGAACAGTAACTGCCAACCAGTACCAGTAGCATCTTCTCCGGCTAAGCGCTACATATAAACTCAGAACTCACCCACATTTCCATCTTCCTCTTACCGGTCTCTTCCGTTCAAATTCTTTTCCTGCCAATGGATCTTCTCCATTCGGCTTCTCAATTTTCAACCGTTCGATTCCTTCTGTGTCATCCTTCTTTCGCTACACTTCGTCGCCGGTGATTCTTCGCTGTAAAGTTACTCCACTCAGTTCTTCTTCTTCTTTCCGATAATCAAAATAACCGTTTTAGTTCCTTCTGATTTTTCATTTTTGTTTATTGTTTATATTTTCAGGTCGAACCTTCCATTTCCACATCGCGAGGCGAAGTACCACAAAGAGCTTGAAGCTGCAATGGCTGTGGTAGAGAGGGCTTGTCGTCTTTGTGTTGATGTAAGATGCTCTAGTTTTTTTAACTTTGTTTTTCTCTATGTAAAGTGATGTGTGATGGTCATTGCCAGGTGAAAAGGTCTCTCCTCTAGCCAAGAACGCATACTTGAAAAGAACGATCAGACTCCAGTTACAATTGCAGATTTTGGGGTGCAGGCCCTTGTAAGCATAGGTAATTTTGATTTACTAAGTAATGATTGGTTTATACCATAAACAAAATTCTTACTTTTGTGTATTACTTAATTATTTGTTATTTGATGCTAACTGTTTTCTTGCTTCCTTAATAAGATTAGTTTTGCTATTACCTCTCTTCATTTGTCCTTTATTACTGCTGTGCAAATTTGGAAGAATAATTGCTTTATTGCTGCAATGCGAACATGTTAAAATTGTTACTACTGAGTGATTTTCTTGGCTTGATGCTGGAGGAGGATTTTTCTTCTTTCCGTGATACATGTAAAGCAAACCTCAAGTTCCAAGAATTCTTAGCTGGCACCATGTACCATTTTATCCTCATTATCTGATCATGTTAACACTAATGCATAGATTTGGACTATGTTAACACTAATGCAAAGAATTGGACTATGTAGTTGCCTTGATCTGATCATATATTGTGTTAATTTTCAACTAGTAAGCCTATGGATAAAGATTCAAAAGGGTTATAGTCTCATAGATACAGGTATCCATGTGTGTCTGATGCAGAAGGTAATTTGGTTCCTCTCCCTTGTCATCTTGTCATCTCTTGATACCATAGAACTTCATATAACTTGCATTATCTCCATTGGACTAACAAAACATTGTTCTCCCTTTTGAACTCATTCAATAAGCCGTGAATTAAAAAAAGGAAAACAAAGTATAGTAAGAGTGGCTATTTCTGTACGGTATCGTGATTCCTTTTTCAGTCAATAATATTCTTACATTTTCTGGGAATTGAAAGTCGTTTTGTTCATAGAGCTCAGTCAACTATTTCCCTCTGTTCCCTTGGTGGCTGAAGAGGATTCTAGTTTTTTACGCTCAAATAATCTTGTGGATTCTGTGGTAAGTGTGGTTTCTGATAAAGCAAGCTCTAATGATCAACCACTGAAACATGCTGATGTCCTGGAAGCAATTGACAGAGGGCGGAAGAATGATATAGTTTATGGGACAAGGCCTGCCGCATATTGGGTAGGTAAATCTTCTCGGTAATTGATTTTGAGCAATATTTTTCTTTGCAAATGCTATTTCTTGCAGTTGGCTTCTGATCATTCAAATTATTTACAGTACACCTCCTGAATGGTAAACTATGAATGGCTCCATTGCTTTATAATCGTACCTTCTAATGCTTGTAATTGAGCATGTTCTCTTTTCGTCTTTTTTAAAGGGAGTTATGTTGTGGTTTGTTGACTGGTCGCCCTTTTGTTTTTGCATTGAGCATTGCTATTGGATATAAACTTGTTCTTTTATAACATAATATATGAAGTTATGCAGGTGCTAGATCCAATTGATGGCACTAGAGGTTTTGTCAAAGGAGATGAAGCTCTATATGTGGTATGTTATGTTTTATTTAGTTATTGTTTCTTTCACTAAATCTTAATTGATGTCCTATTTGGTGTCTCTAGCGTCCCTTTGGATATATTTTTTTTGGGCTAAAAGCCACTTTGAGATGCTTTGACCATCTTAGATTCAAGAGCAACTTTTATTTAAAGCACGAAAAATGGTACTTTTGCCGAAAGAAGCTCCAACAACTTGCCAAAAAAAATCTGAAAGAAGTAATTTTTTCAACAGGAATAGGTGTGCATTTGCAATGGACTTAACTGTTATCTTTACAAGTTTGATTGAGTTACCTCTATGACGATTGTGGTTATCTTAAGCTAGATTTATAATGGCAGCTGTCATGTTAGGGATACTATATGTGTGAGAAATCTCACATCAATTAAATACAAATAAGTTAAAAAATTGATATAGAAATGGACTATATAAATTTAGTGGTTAGCATTTAAGATTGATCCTCCCAAATCTATATCAATTATTAACATGGTATCATAATTTAAAATTAATACCATAACATTTGGATTGGATTTTCACCTATCATATCATGTGAACATATCATTTTCGAATTATGGTGTTTCTTCACCTGTTGTTGGCTCACCCAGTTTATCATTCATAAAATTGTTATGGTCCAATTTATCATTTGATTATATCATTTGGATTGGGGTTTCAAATTGTGTTTTTTCTTCACCCCATGTTGGCCCGCTCACCCACTTTTTCATTTGTAAAACTGTTTTGGCCTAGTTTATCATCTGGATTGGCCTTTAAAATCGTGGTGTTTCGTCACCGATGTTAGCTCACCTAGTTCTATCATTTGTAAAATTTGTTCTGCCCGGTTACCACTTGAGATGTGTTGTTCTATGTGTGGGAAATCTTATATTGATTAAATACAAATAACTTGAGGGTTAATATAGAAATGGACTTTCCGTCTTTGAAGGTTAATATAGAAATGGACTTTCCATCCTTAAATTCTAGCGTATCAATTATCAACATGTTAGCTTGGATAGTTTAGCAAATATTCATGTGATAATGGGTTATGTTTTCGAAGACCCTAAATACAAAAAGCATAATTTCGAAGTTCATTTCTTCTATTTAAGAATGAAGGGACTGTAATAGACATTTGATTATTCGTCTGTGATCAAATGACTGTCTGTGTGTTTGTGTATGTGTTAATATAGAGGGACTTGAAGATTACTTCCAATCCAACTTGAAAATCCATTAAGCTAAGTGAACATCTTCCATAAAATCTAGACTTGAAGAGTAAAAGTGCTCAATAAAAATATAAATGTGCGAGAATTTGTGGTCCTGCATTCATTGTCTTACTGAAAATTTTCAAGAAACATTGCAAATGGCATATGTATGCATTGTGAAAAATATTTTAGAGTTAATCCATGAAAAAAAAAATCTATTATGCAGATGTTCCATTGTTTGTTTTGCCTTCCGATCTATTCCTTTTTTTGTTCCATGTTTGCTAAGCAGTTAGCACATATGTTGATTTTTCAGGTGGGCTTGGCTCTTGTAGTTGAAGGAGAGATTGTGTTGGGTGTTATGGGCTCCCCAAACTGGCTGGAGGATTGTGCTTACAAATCCAACACTGAGGTACAGGAATATGAACACATACTATCTGGATCTGGGATCCTTATGGTGGCTCATGTTGGCTGTGGAACATGGACAAAGAGGGTATTGGATATTTCGAGTGGATCAGCCAAAGTTCCTGATGGTTGGAGTAGATGCATTGTTGATGGATGTTGCTTTGTGCCTGAAGCACGTTTTTGTATTCCTCACAGTCAATCATGGGATTCATCGCCTCTTTCAGCTTTATTCAATGCAACAAATGATGCTCACCGAGTTGGAGAAAAAGAGATTCTTCTTTTATCTGCATGCTGTGGAAGGTTTAGTCTTATTTATTCAGTATTTTAATTGCATTATAGTATTTTACCACTTCAGCTGCACCTATTTGAATTTTGATTATTATGGTGGTGTATTATAGTATTCACTGTTTGTCTTTCTATTCTGTTATTTTTTTTTGCATTTTCCTTATGTCGCAATCCATTTCTACTTTGCGTCTATGATAAAATTTTTGTGCTAGATTTCCTATCAATGTTTGCAAGCCTTACTCTCCCTGATTCTCCTGCAAGATGTATTCTCTTTGGGGAAGTGATTACACTTACTATCTGAGTAGCGAAGCTCCAATTGTGAGGATTATATTTGATTTAGTTTGGAAAATTTGGAACTCTTCTTTTCTAACACCACTTCTTATGATATTTGATTCTAGTCAGAAAAGGTTCAAATTTTATTGCATTTATTTGGAAATAGCTATCGTCATTGATGAATTTGAAATTGCAATTTTGTCATTCTGAATTTCAAATTTGTATGCACTGAAGTCAGGTGGAGAAGAGAGAATAAGAATGAGTTTTTATGGTATGACTTTTATCTAGCACATGTAGTAGTTAGGATATTGGATATTTTATTATCAGTTACTACTAATTGTCTGTAGTTATGTTTTTGTGTCTTCAGATCTTTCTTTCTACATGTCAAGGTTTCCAAAATGTTCTTGACCATATGTTTTGGGAACACATGAATAAAACCTTTTACAGTTTCATGAAATAGCACCCAGCCTTTGGTTTTTTCTTTTTAACTGCTCATCTTGAAGTTTTCTTACACACCTTTTAAGCTGGATTTAACTTCACTCAAAAAATTCTTTGCAAGGGTAGGCGTCAATGTGTCTTGGTGAAGTTTACAGTCCTTGCATTTTGTTGGCCAGGCAAATCCCAATTGATTAAGAGGTGCATACATCAGTATATTTTTCTGAACAAACTTCTAGTGGTCACCTTATTATTGGTCCAGCCTTGGCACAAAGCATGCTTAGAGGGTGCTGAAAATGTATCCTGCGAATACTTCTATTTATGAGTTAACTGAGAAATGCCTCCAATTGAAGGAGAGCTAAATTTTTCGTTCTTACATTTGGATGGTAATTATGAATATTTTGATGCATAAGAGGTTACTTTCAATTATTATTATTTCTGTTATTCTAACGTTGAAGTAGTTCTTGCCTAGACTGGGTCTATGTAGATCTCTTTTACATTGGGTGGATAAACCACATAAAATGTCTCATCTCATGTAAGAATAATTTCATATATGATGGAATTTCATTCATGGAAGTGATGTCCTCATAGACCCAGCCTAAGCAAGAATTTTCCTTATAAGTGTGTACTAGATTAACTGACTTCCGCAGCATTTACATGATAAGAGTTATGTATGGATGCAGTTTGTGCAAGTATCTAATGGTGGCTTCAGGTAGGGCATCAGTCTTCATTCAACGAGCAATAACACAGAAAATTATCAACGTATAATGCTGATTTCTTTACAAATGAATAGTACAAGTTTCTATAGCATCAGTTAATTCTTTGACTTATTTGCTAGGCTTGGGATCATGCTGTTGGTGTAATTTGTGTGCATGAAGCAGGGGGGAAGGTATGTGCCTTGTTGCCATCTTTTTCTAGAGTTTCATATTTGTTTTTATTGTTTGCAAATGTGAGTTGGTCTCTGGATTGATGTATGCTGGCATGACAGCAACAAAGTACATATACTAAATTTTCTAAAACATAAATGAACTGCTGGATGCACTAGAACTGCAATAAATCATTTTACTTTTTGGTTTAAAAAAAAAGAAAAGACAAGAAAGGAAATCCTTATGTCTGGTTATTTTTGTTTGCGTTTAATTATATTTGAATTTGGATGAATTTGTTTATCACAGTATTGCATAAATTATACTGTAGGGCTCAATTAGATGTAAGATAAAGATCCCGGCAATACAAATGTCAAGACATTTATTTTTGGGCTGCTCTTCATCAAGATTAACATTTGTGTTTGCGTAGCCATTCATGCATGTGTAATATAGTGCACTATATACAATAGAGTGCAGTGTGTACAAATGAAAAACGAAAAAAACGTAAAATCAAATTGAAGTGTTGATGAGTTGGTGGTTTGTCTCTTTAAAATTAAATACTGCCATGTTAAAGATCTCATGTAGAATTGTCTAACAATTTACGTGCTTCTTATCAGGTGACTGACTGGAAATTGAACCAACTTGATTTTGCAGCAGACCAAGTTGAACGGAGAATTATATTTCCATCAGGTGGCGTTCTTGTATATAACAGCAATTTACATGATCAAATACTAGAGATGATTGATTCCGCTTCAGCAATTGTTTGACGGTAAATTACATCGAATTTCTTCTTCAATGGGTTGGTGAGAGAGAGAGAGGGAGATCAATTATTGGAGAGGGAGTTGTTAATTTAGATCTTTCTGCAATTCAGATGTCCAAATTGATCTTTAACTTATTTCCATAGAATCATTCAATACTTCACTCAGAGAATGACTAGGTTATCAAATCTACACAAATTATGAAAAAAGAGAGCTATTATATTCTGACATTAGGAAAGTATATTATATAATATCTTTCTATGTTAATGCTGTCTATTGTGAATTTTGATAAATATCTTACTTTTGTAGATTGAACATTAAATATAAACCGTTTCGAACTAGATTTGCGAAATTACCCGTTTTAGTAGGAATTGGGGCCAAACATTTCTATTATGGGGTTGATTGATCCAGTGTGGGTTTGACTTAAAAGAAGATTCCTGCGCTCAAATGGGTCCTCGTTGGTTTTAGATAAATTCTTTTTCTTCTTTTTTTTAGAAATTAATTTGAAGAGTAAGGTGATATTCGATAATGTGTGTATATTTTTTTTGGCCAGTAATAATACAAAGAACACAAACAAAAAAATTCATATAACAACCAAACAACACAAAACAACCCTAAAAATTAAATAAAAACAAATAACAAAAAAATATAAAAATCAGAAAAAAAATTCAATAACAAAAAAAATTAAATCAAATAATATAATAAATTGTTCAAGAAATAATTACATTAACTGAAAATATTAAAATAAAACTGTATTGAATAGTAACTAACAATGGATGAAAGGTAAGGAAGAGAACAATAAAAGATTATGGCAGGAAAAATGATAATGTTTTCTATTATTATGGCAAATATGATGATCAGTTAAAAATAAATAAAAATAATAATAGACCAAACAAATTATAAAAAAAATATTAAAAATAAAAGTAATAATATAAAAAATAATATATTATTTATATGTTCATTAAACAATAATAGTAATTGAATAATAATAATGTAATTTTAAAGCTAAATAATATTATGAGAGAAAAGAATAATAACATAATAGTTATAATTTTTTTATATTTTTATATATAGATAAATAATTAATTATTATCAATATCAAATATAATATTATAATCTTATTTGAATTTTCTAAATAAATATAACTATTATCAAAATCAAATAAGATATCATAATTATATTTTTTAACCTTTTAAATATAAATTATTATCAAATATAATATTTTAATTCTATTTAAATTTTCTAAATAAATATTTATTATATAATAAATAATAAATTTAGTTTAAAATATTAAAAAATTAGAATACGCGGCATAATATTTTACCAGTATTATATACATATATTAGTTGCAATCTATAGTCAAATAATAATAATTTATTCTTTTAATTATGAAAAATAAAATTTATGAGAAATTATAATATTATAACTATTATTAAAATTATAATGTTATATTATAAATATTATTTAAAATTTATATTAATTATTACAAATTATTAACGCACAAGTTCAAAACTCATTTAAATAACCTATAATGCTTGTGTGAAATTTTTAGGAATTACAAATCTGAATTCAAAACGCTAAGTTTTAAAAATGTTTCATGTTCAAAAAGTGAACTCAAAATCTGTGATTAAGATGGAAGAAATTCTTACTATCTCATCTTTTTTTATCATCTCATCTTACATTTTTTGAGGGTTGCGGGTGGGAAATTTTCTGTATATAATAAAGGTTGTCTATTTAAATTTTTTTTTTATCATGTGCGAAACAACTCTTTTAAAAACGATTTTTAATCATATCATTGCGTTTCTATAGGTCTTGATCAAAATAACATGAATATATTAATATTTTTAATTGACTAATGTATTGTTATATTAATATTATAAATTTATCAAAATATAATTTTTAATTGGCTAAATAATTATGACATCTCTTAGATTTTACATATTATATTTATACTAGTCAGTTACTGTATTTTTAACATCTAATTTTTATATCTCTATATTTTTAAAAATTAAACTGTTTAGTTCTTTTGTCAATATTTTTATCATAAAATCACTAGTCAACTATTTTGATATTATAAAATAATTTTTTTGCACTTATTTTATATATATTTATCTTTGTTATTTATTAAATTTATTTTATGTTTAATTTTATTTTATATATAAATCATCTGTAAAATAATAAAAGATACTATTTGTATTATTTAAAATTATTTTTTTAGTAATATCTATAAAATTAAAATAAATAATATATATGAATTATCTACAAAATAATAAAAGATATTATTCGTATTGTTTAAAATTATTTTTTAATAATATTTATAAAATTAAAATAAATTATATGCAAAAAACATAAATAAAATTAAAAATAAACACGACTTAATAAATAACAAAGAAAAATATATATAAAAGAAGAGTAAAGAAATTATTTTATAATATCAAAGTAGTTGATTAATATTTTTAGGATAAAAATATTAACAGAAAGACTAAAAAGTTTAATTTTTAAAAACAAAGAGATATAAAAATTAGATGCTGAAAATATAAGGACTGACTAATATAATATGTAAAACTTCAAAGGCTTCAGAGACTTTATAAAATATTTCAGTTTAACCTTTTTAATTTTAATTTCAGTTCAAAAAAAATATTTATTTTTAATTAAAAATCAATAATAATAATAATAATAATAATAATAATAATCTAATTTTTGAGATATTTAACTATGACTGGGTGCAAAGCACAGACCTAGTACAGTTTTCTACAGGTGACAATAAAGGGATGACAATTTCAAAAAATACGTTTGCCTATATATTGCCAAGTGTTCACTACGTAAATAAATTATTTATTTTTTATTATTCATTTTCGTAACCTCAGTGAGCTTATACTACCCTTACACATACTTAAATCTTATCAATTAGTACTAATGATAAGAATTTAATTATCTAACATATGTACATATTAAATAACAATAAATATTTTAATTTTTATTAAAATATACTTTATTTTTATTAAAATTATTTTTAAACAGATTAATAAAATATTAAATTATAATATTATAAACAATTTTAACAAATTTTGATATAAATAAAATATATTTTAATAAAAATTAAAATATTATGGCTGCTTCATAGGTTAGATATAAATTCTAGTGATGGACAAATTGCAGGATTCAAATCTTGAGAAAGCTCTGGAAATATCCCACAAGAGCCAGGTGTTTTCACTTCTTGACCAACATAATACTAAGCTTTGATCATCCCCACCTATATATAATAACTAAGTTTTCAAAAAAAAAAAATTTAATTAATCGAACATGCATTTACATACTAATTATTAAATTGTAGCAATAAAAAATAAAATAGACGTACATGGGCAGCTTAATTTAGTAACAATTGGATTATACTTGCGTACGCATGCTTAATGCTTTGGAGCTCGTATCTAAAAATAGCCATAAATTAATTAATTTGTTTAAAGAATTCTTATATAGGCAAATTAAACAAATCCCAAATATATTAGACATTATTATTTGTTTAATTTGGAGCAATTAATTAATCAAACAGCTCATAACATAAAATTAATTAATTAACAACATTAATTAGTTCACATAATCTACCGAATTTGTATACCCATCAATGAGTCAACGGGAACACGTAAGGCAGCTGCATCTTAATTTGGGTAACCCATTTATCAAGCAAACTCTAAAAGCTTGACAAGTAATTACTGTATGAAGTAAAATATGTATGCACTCTTTATTTCTTTAATCTTTGATCTTTGCATTAATCTATACTTTAATCTACTGATTTGGCTATGTTTTTGTTTAATTATTTGTCTTAATGACAACGAGAATGGAGACATTAGCCTAAATTTATGATTGCCTTATTTGTTAGTTGTTAATCTTAACACTACAAAAATCTGGGTCTTTACCGGCGATTTTTTTTGCCTACAGAAGCGGTTTTAACCGCCCCTATAATTATTAGCGGCTGTTTGAAAAGCCGCCGAACAAGCGGCGCCAATGCCACCGTCTCTACGTTGTAGAGGCGGTTATTAGGTCCGACGGGGTAGATTCAAAATTAGCGGCGGTTTAAGTAGCAGCGCCATAAACCGTCTCTATAGTCCAAAAATGAATAGAAGCGCTTGTAGTGGCGGTTAAAACCGCCTCTACGTTTCTTTCAACTGAAAACGGATTTGCCGTCAAAATTGAGTAGCAGCGTATGTAGCGACAGTTAAAACTGCCGCTAGTTTTCTTTCAACTAAAAACGAATCTGCCGCCAAAATTTAGTAGCAGCGCATGTAGCGGCGGTTGAAACCGCCTCTAAATTTGTTTCAACTGAGTATCATCGTATGTAGAGGCGGTTTTGTACATTTTAGGACTGCTGTAAAATAATTTTGCAGCCAAGAAAAAGAAAATAAAGGGAGTTTAAAACCGCCGCTATAAATTTAATGCTAGATTTAAATTTTTTGTAATTTATAATTTTGCTAGTATTTATATTAGGTGATTATAGGAATTCTATGAACAATTTTTTTATATTCTTTTTTTAATGTAACTACTTTTGTAATCAAATAATATAAATGCACATGTTAATTTGAAATAAATTAATATACATATATATTGTAAGCTAAAAAATAAATTACATAGTAAAATAAATCTATTTCATTAATCTTTGAATAAAATTTGTCCTAACAAGTTTACTTGTGCTTTTTAAAAAGCACTTTGAGTCCATATGCCAAAAGATCACTAAATTACATTTTAATCTACCTTCAAACTAACCATCTAGACATTATCCCTCGGATTATGACTTGAGTGTGACGAAATAAGAGTAATTGGAGAAGATCCATCTCGGTTACTTGCTGAATCATTATTGACCTCCTGTAAATAACATTAAAAATATTTAATAAAACTAACTAGTTCATAATTAGTTATCAATACAATTGATTACAAGAAATGAAATGTCACAAAATAAAATATAAAAGTTAGACCTAAACTAAATTAAAATTGAAGGCAACCATCCACTAAAAAATAATGTATCGACATCAATCATCAAACATAGTTTTAGTGCATACCAATTTAACAAATAATTTTAGTGTCTGCCAATTTAACAAAAATAAATAAGAAAGCACTAAAATTATTGTCTACTATTATGCTAAAACTATTAAAGCAAAATAATGATATAAACAAAAAGAACTGTCATTGGAGCCATTATCACTTAGCAGTTGACCAATATCAGCAAGAGAAATAATAATTCAGTGTACAATCAACTCAATAAGATAATGAAGAGAAAACTTTAGCTCAAGCTACTCAAGACACCAAAAAATTAACTATACAGCTTGAGTTGTTTACTTCATCACACCAAAGGCCTGAGTCATTTATCCTATACAATTCAACAAACCTATGACAAAAACATCACAAATTCAATGCACAATCATCTCTCAACACCAAAGAAGAGAACAACTACAGCTTAAGCTGCTAAACATACCAATACACTAAATTACACAACTCAAGCCACATCTTCTGGACAACTAAAATAATTCACCAGACCTATAATTCAACACACCAAGCAAAACAACTTCAGTCGCTTGTGCAATCAACTCAACATATAATCAATTCAATGCCACTTCTATACAACTTATGTTGAAACTCAAACTCCAACAAATAATAAGAGTAAAAATAAAAAAATTCAACAATACATTATAAAGTTTCAATACACTCAAAGATTTCTAGCGATTGATCTCAACATCTTATCTAAGTATAACAGTCAAAATCAAATTTCCAGTTACATCACAAAATCTTAAGTAACACACTCTTAATTACAACAATTTCTATCCACTTTATCATATAGTCTCAATCAACACAATCTCAATTAGCTTAAAGAATTTCCTGTAATTTATTTAATAACTAGTTAGATAAATAAAATATACAACAATCTCAATTAACTCCAAGAATTTCCAGCAACTCAACACAAAATCTAAATTAACTAAATAATAGTCTAACAATCAAAAGGCAACAATCTCAATCACTTAATGTGCTGTCCAATAATACGAGAGTATTCCAAACTACCAGATTCCATCAGTTATGCAATTCCAAGAGCAACCGTGATCACACTTGATATACCATATCAAACAATAGAAATATCCTTACCCAACAAAAGGGATTACTTGTTCTGATCATCCAAACACAATGGAACATATTGCACTAATTACTCAGAGTTGTAGTTATATTACCTCAAGAGCACCAGGAAATGTTTTGGAAATCCATGCTTTTAGACCATTCAAAGTTGCTGCCACTGAATCATATTTTCCAGTCACTTCTTCCAATTGTTTCTCAAGCATTTCAATTTTCTTTGATTGTGCAGAATCTGAAGATTCACACCTTGCTCTCTTCCGACCAAAATAACTTGTCGGTGTAGGACCAAGGCCAACACCTCGCACTCGACCATTGTGTTCTTGTCCCATGACTTCTTGAAAAACTTGTTCATTCAATTCAGATGAATCAATAGAAGGATCTTGACTTCTTTCGCTTATTAGAGAATGGGCTTTTTCCTACAAAATGAAACTTATATAAGCAGAGAAATTTATAGTTTTTAAATATATAATATAAATAATACTTACAATCAATTGTCTAACTTCATCATCAATATAAGTCCCATCCTTTCTCTTATGGGTTTCTTCATAAAGGCTCAATCTATCAGGTACTTGTCCAGTTTTATCAATCTATAATCCATCAAAAATCTCAAATTAACTAGTAGAAAACATGTAATCAAACAATTAGTACATGCAATTTCAAAATAGACGCTAATTACTCATACAATTTCTTTTCTTTTTCTCGCATAGCTTTTTCTTCCACATGTATGTGCATTTTTCTTCTTCGTTGCATTTGCTTTGTTAATAGCACTTAACTTCTGAAAAATAAAAAAGAATGACAAGTGAACATTGGATGCAAAGAAGAGAAATACCAATGCTGTAAACATTGGTTTCCCTCAAAACAAGCCTGCACACAGATTAATACAATCTATTCAACAAATGCAAGAAAAGAAAAACTACATACCAACCAGACTCATTTTTCTCTGCAAACTAATCAAATCAGGAGTTGACTTCAAATTCTCTCAACGCCAGAAATGGAGATAAACATTATAATGGAGCATACAAAGCATTTATTTCGTTTAAAGAAAGGATAAGCAAGCCTAGTGGAAATTTACCACCTTATTGTTTTCAAATGCAACATCTGGAACAAGTTCAACAGTACCTTTTGCATGCTAAAATGAATAAAATACATTCTCATCCCTTCCATCAGTAGATATATACTTGATTGATCACATAACAAGAGGCAACTTTTGGAACTTAACTGAAATGTCCTCCAGCTTTTGAGTATCATTTTCAGGACCAAGACAAACTGTCACATTCACGAAAGACATCTCTATCCAAAGAATATAATCATACATTATATATGTTCTTAGCAACATTTTATTAAATTAAAACATATATTAGTATTGTTTTCATTCCATCAAGATTATATTTGTTAATCTTAATTATATAGTGCTAATGCTGTTCCTTTCGTTACCCAGGTTTTGACTCTTAAGGTCAAAAGGATTCTATCTTATTTATGAAATTTTCTAATTTTAATGTAAATGATTTGATTTGATTGGATTAATGGAATAATTTTAATATGATGCGTAAAAATTAAATCGCGATATCATCTTAATAAATAAGTAAATATATATATATATGTATATATGAATACATAAATTTTTTAAAGATAATCATTTATTTCATTTTAATTAACCATAAAGCTATTGATTTAATGAATATTCATTATTAAATAGTGATTAATCCAGAAAAAAATTATCAATTAAATTACGTATTTAAATATTCAATATATAATTATCATAAGTCAACCAGGAAAAAAATATCAATTAAATTACTTATTTAAATATTCAATATATAATTATCACTAGTCAACAAACATTACAATATGAAATTTTCTTGTAAAAAATTAAAAATTTTGAAAGAAAAGAGATAAGTTTTTGTTATTATCAAATGCCAGTATTTGCACACTAAAGCACCCCTTGTTCTATCATTATTATAAAAATTATTCTTATAACTATCTTCAGCGAGGATTAATTATAATATTTCAACCACTAATTGAAAAACAAATAATATTTTAGCAAAGACATGTTTAATCTCCAGAAAGCAAAAGCAATGGCTGTCTTAAGGGGAGCAGACATCCAATGTCATAGATTAGATGACGTGGAACTCTCTGGATGGGCTGATCTTAAAGACCAACCTCTTCTTGAAAGGTAAACGCCTTGCTTAATTACGGCTAATCAAATTAAATTAATATAATTGAAAAAAATAAATTAATATATATTATAATATAGAGTATAAAATAATATTAGGAAATTTATATTATTTTTATCTAAACCGACGAATCAAGCACACAATATAGAATATGCATGTTCATACGTGGAATATCATCATCCATGCAAATATATTAATCCATTTTCATTTTGAATAATACTCCCACTAATATTATATTTTATAATTGCATTTAAATTGTTATGACACTTTATTAGTTTCCTTGATTGGTGGCTTAGCTGATGCAACATTAAGATCAGATTTATACGTACGTGGTGCATTAAAACACTAAAAAATCAGTATAGGCTAAGCATAAAAATTTAAAATTGTATTTTAAAAAATATGAACCACGATATTAATCATTTTTATTTATTATAATTTTTTATTTTCATAACTTATTATATTTAAATATATTCAATAATGTTCTGGAGAATAAAATGTTTATAATAATGGAGACATTTTTCAATTATGTAAAATTATGAAAATTGTGACATACTTTTGCTATCTTAAAAAATCATCAGAAAAGGATTCAAATTTAAATTTATTGAAAAATATTGTGTGTATACATTTAGCATTCATTATGCTATATTTAAGTGAGTTATACATATGTTTTAAGAAGAGTAACTTATATATATGTTTCATAACAAGGTATTATATATATATATATGTATGTATATATTTCTTAATGAAATTGTGCTTAGATGGTATTTTAATAATATTCATCTATCAAAATGATTTCACATTAATTTTTAATATATGTAGTAAGAAATGGCATTTACTTGAATAAATAATTCACAAAGAAGGAAAATTTATTTTCTGTAATTATATATTCAGAGGAAACTATTGAGAATTTTGATTAATAAGATAGAGAACAAATCTATTGGTTGATTAAGTTAAAATGAGGTTACATATTATGGTGATTAATGAGGTTGTAATACATTTAAAATAATAAAAATAAATGATAATAGAAAAATAAATAATTTTATTGGCTTGGTGTATGTGTAACTGCTCTATGTAGAAATATCTATGGAAGTATAATGGGAGAATTATTATGTGCCGACTTAATCAACATTTTACTGTACTTTCTTCAAGGAGAAAGCCATACACAGAAGCTATGGTAATTTCAAACTTTAGTCTAAATGTCTACTGTATGCGTGTTGAAGGGTGGGAAATTTTAGGCTTTAAAAGTTGGAAATCATTGGTCTAACTTTAATTAATTAATTAATTAATCTTATAATTGAAAAGAGTGATAAAACTCATTTCGTGTTGAAATTTTTCTTTTTTTCCGGCTCTCTTTTTTCTCCTTAGCTATCTCTTTAACACGAAGAATTTCTTGTTTTATGCCCCTTTTCACTTTTTTAATTATAATTAATCTCTAGATTCCATTATTCTAGTCTTTGGGTTCATATTGGTTGCTGTTAAATAAAAAGATTAATTTGCCTCTTTAAAGACTATTTACATTTTTTAATTTTGACATTTTCTCTATATTTTTTTCTCCTGTAAATTAGAGAGTAAATGAAATGAAATTTATAATTTCATAATTTAAAGACCAAACTACTATTATATATATTCAACAAAAACCCATTGATAGGGACATTCTCAATTTTTAATTATCAGAGATATGAAGAAATGAAATCTTTTTTTGTGGTGTAACAAAATCATTAACTTGTATTATTTTTGTATGCAGTGGTTGTGAAATATGCGGTCAAGAAAATAATTGAAGTAAGATAAAGATTGTTATTTGAGAACTGCAGTTGGAAATTAGCCAGTAGAACATCTACTTATGTGGAAAAGTGTAGAGAAGGGGAGGTAGATCGTGCTGAAAGAAATTTTTTGGATTTTAGAAGTAGCCTTATCGAGCATTTAGCTATTATTATTGTTATTATTATTAGCGATTCTTCTTAAGTATTTGCTCTTTTTTTTTCTTTTTTTTTTTTTGCAAAAGTTTTCATGTGTAATTTCTCAATCAATTAATGTCGCGAAAGTCAATGAAAATGAGTCTTTTTTTTTTTTGACGTTTTGCTAATTAACAGCTAGGATTGTAAATGAGCCAAGCTACTCGAGCTCGGCTTGGGTCTCAGCTTGGTAAAAGCTCGTTCAGGCTCGAACTCGAACTGCTCATTTGTTAAATGAGCCAAGCTCAAGCTATGAAATACTCGGCTCGTTAGCTCGTAAGCTAGCTCATTTAAAAAGCTCGTGAGTTAAGCTCATGAGCTAGCTCATTTAGTGTATTTGATTAAAAATATATATAATTTAATTTATATATATTAAACTATGTATGTGAATATATTAATTTTTTAACTAACATAATTTATATAATTTATTAATATATGGTATATGTGATAAATAAAGTAAATAATAGACAATATAAAATAGCTTAGTAATTTATAGTAAAATATAAAATTATAGTAATATAATATTTTATTTTTGTTAATATATAATTATATTATTCATCTTTCATAAAAATATAAATTTTAGTATATCTTTTATGAAAATTTAGAAAAAAATAAATGAAAACTAAAAATTAAAATAAGTTTATTGAGCTCGTTAAACTTATTTAAATTAAGCTCGAGTTTAAACTCGAGATACATAATATATGAGCTGGCTCGATATAAGCTCGGGCTCGGCTCAGGCTCGATTCGAATTCGAATTCCAATTCGACTATTTTCTAATGAACAGAGCTTGAGCTTTGCAAAGCTCGGCTCGGCTCGGCTCGATTACAGCCCTACTGACAGCAAATAAACAAGCTTTCGCTTGTGGCTGAGATAGAAAGAGAGTCCTTCATGGTTTGTGGCGACACCATTGAAGTTAAAATTCCATTACTACATTTGCAAATTAAACAAACACACAAGCCAAAAGGACATATAGCTGCTGACATATTTATGCACGAAAACCAATTACCAACTCATGATTTAATTTCTTGATCTATTATTCATCAAATGTTGTCTCAAATTTAATTAAACTTTGCCGATAAGTCTTCTCTCATTTCATTTATTTTATCAAAAAGTTTAATTAACATGTTTGTAGAAAGTTGGAAGAAATTAATAGGTACCTTCTTGTAGCAGATATCTAAATTATGTAATACGCAGTGTTTTACCTTAAAACACAGCGTTTCAATCTTACCTGTAATTTTGATATTTGCACGTGTTTTGTTCTTATTTTCTCACACTTCACGCGTACTGTGTGAGTTAGTTAGCCAGCTGAATTTCTTAAGTTTATTAGATGCTCCTACACAAAGTAGTTCTAGATTCTTGTAGATTTTCTTCCAGATCTATTCAGTTACTTGAATTCTTCTTGCTATTCTACTATTTCTTACTTTCTTATCTTTAACACTTCTTTATAAAACTCCAAATGTAGGAAATTTCATATACTAATTTTAGTAAAAATCTAAAACAGCATCTTTTTGCAGAATTGTAAGAAATAATGGCGTAAGAGTCATCATTGTTTTTCTGATCAAGTTTTGCTTTTCTTGGTGCAGTCATTAATGGGTGAAACTTACTCGAATGAAAGATCAAAGGTAGGTGGACTAAATAACTCATATATAGAACTCATGCTCCTGCTAGCTATATATATAAATTGTCCTTTTGTTTTCATACAAATCGAATTAATTTGATTTCCCTTCTTTCTGTGTGTTTTCTGCTGACTAAAGCTCCAAATTCTTAAGTCTTAACTATTTACCAATTTCATGAAGGAATCTCTTTTTACAAGCGCTTGATTTTATTACAACTCTCTCATCATCAATTGGAAATTTGTTCCTTACTCTTATAGAAATTTATGCAAATTTTTTTCCTCATTGTTTGTCATTACTTATAGTTGCAATAATTGAGATTGAAGTAAGTAATAGAATTATAATGTTTAGACCAGAAGTGGAGAGTGTGATGGGATTATTATATATATGCATATAATAATTATTAGAAGATACTTTTTTTTTGACACTGGAAGATACTTTTTCTTGATTTATAGTCATCAGGACAAATTAAATTGCAAATAGATTAATTTTTAATACCTATTATTTTATATTTGTATATTCCTTGTAATATTAGAGTTGTTCAAAAAGCTCCTTAAAAAATTAAAAGAGTTGTTCAAATAGATCTTTCTGAAATATATAAATGATATATGTACTCTGTTTTTATATCGAGTTATCTGTGATCGATTGGTATTATATATTTATATCTACCCATCCATCTCTTTTTTATTAAATTATGAAGTCAAAAATTTTATGAGTAAATTAATTTCCAACTAAGTTATCTTATTACTATAAGTAATTTTGAGGAATGACTACAACACAATAATACAATTATCAGCAAAATTTTAAAGAAAATTACATTATGTCACTTTTTAATAATTTTTTTTTCAAAATTATTAGACAACTTTTTGTATATTTAAAATGGGGTATATTTTTTGGTATACTAGATATATACCTTTGAGAGTGAGATATTTTTAAAATTAAATATTCAAAAGTGCATATTTTTGAAAAAAAAAAGTGAGTATTTTTTAAAATATTTTATTTTTAAAAGTATTTTTAAAAAATACAAAATTTTAATTAATAATAAAGTTAATTTACTACATAATGCTATCAATAATATGAAATTAATTAATTAATTTTCTGTTGAAAATCTAATATACAGCACAACAACAATATAAAACCATGCTATGATATACAAAATATATTTTTATATTCTTTTCTTGTTGAATATTGAAGATAAAAAAGATTATTTACTGATTAAATTTAAAATTTCCACGCATTATTTTTTATAAATAATTACAAAGGGTGTAAAATTTATACAAAAAGAAATTATTATAAAAAATAAAAAATAAAACGATAACAAACTAAATTTCATTACAAAAGTTATACCTTCAACTTTTTTAAATCATGCATAAGTCTTATAAAAAAAATCATTCATAAGTTTATAATATTAATTATTATATTTTTTTTAACACAAAAAAGTTTGCTGCTAAATGCTAATTTTAGTTTTTTTTCAAGATGATAATGAATTAATGAAATTTATGAGGTAATTATAAAATGTTTAACTTGGCCTTGGAGCTTTTTAGAAATTGACCTCTTATTCATATTATTACATTTATGATTTATACATATCATTTTTAAAAGAACAAATCATTTTTTCATCTAAAAGGAAGTAAACAATAAACTAACAAAAAACCTTATCTTGAATTTTATTGGAGGAGATGTCTTCTTTTTTTCTTCTTCTTTTTTCAATTATCACAGTCTGCATAATAAATGTTCCTATATTTCGGCAAACGCCAAACTCTATTATTGACATCGTGAATTAAATGCTCTTTCTCAGTCTCTCTTATTTATTATACAAATATAATGATTATTTATCACCTAGAAAATGATCCATATTATTATTCAAATGACTGAAATAGCCACCCATCCCACTACCATCAAAGAATAAAACTAAATAAATTAAATTAATGCGAATAAAAATATTTTATAAATTAATTATATTGAAGGAATAATTATTTTAATTTTATATTTATTATTATCTTAATAATAAATGAAAAATTAGAATAATTATTTTTTTAATATAATTAATATTTAAAATATTTTTAATTCAGATTAATTTAATTCAGTAGTATTTTTAAAAATAAAAAACCTAAGTAATTTGTGATCAACGGACAAGATAGGTTTTTCATAATACAAAAAGTAATATTAAAACAAAAAAATCATAAACATTAATGAAATAAATATGGCTGAAGCCGTGCATAAATTGAAGAATAAGAAAACCTAGAATAAGGGGTCGTTAAATAAAGGACATGTACGTGGCTATTTGTCGTTGGTGACAGCTAATATGAATCCAGAAAGCTAGGAGTGACACTTCCAGCTGGAAAATGATAGGTAATAAATTTTATAAATAATAATAATAATAATAATAATAAGATAGAAATACAAAGTTAATTAATTTTGAAATTAGAGAGATAATAAAAATATTATATGGATTAAATTAATCTAGATAAAAAAATATTTATGTATTAATTATATTAGAGAAATAATTATTTTAATTTTATATTTAATGTATAAAATTTAAATAAATATAGACTGATTAATTTTTTTTTTGGTCAAAAAAATAAGATTTTATTGATAACGAATGTAAAGAAAGTCCATACAATCAGATAATAAAATATATCTCAAAAAACGAGGCAAAGATTGAAAATCAGCAAAACAAAAGCTATTGTTGTGTAACCAACTGTGAAACGCAAAAAAGTGAGCGACTTGATTAGCTTCTCAGTAAATATGACAGATGTAACTGTTAAAATTATGCAGCATCTGTTTAGATTTGAATATTTGAGATGAAGGATGAGAATTATGTTGAGCAGTAAGGAGGCCGACGAGAGTACTGGAATCACTTTCAACTTGCATATTGGTGAAGCCCGCATCCAAGAACCATTGAAGACTCATATAAAGAGCTGACAATACTGCAGAGAGAGCATCGCGAGTTTGAAGGGTGAAAGAAACACCTCGTATGAACTGACCCGAAATATCCCTAAGAACTACACCTGCAGATGCTGAATGGAAAGTGAATGAAGTGTCACAATTGAATTTGAAGTACCCCGATAGACTGATTAATTTAAAACTATATATTAATAATAAATTAATTAATAAATAGAATTTTGCATGAAAATTATACAATTTTCCTTTCTTTTACTTTTTTGAATTGTTTTATTAGACATTATGGAAAGATTTAGACTTTCACATTTTCTGGGGACACGTCGCCATAGAGATGAACGGAGGACGGCACCGAATCCTTTTGACTTGTAATGTTTTCATAACCCCTTGCCAGCGACGGAATCAGTACAGAAATAAAAAGGGATAAAATTTTTTAATAAAAAAATTACAATAAATTTATTTTTATTTTTATATTAAATAATTAAATTTTTATTATTTTATTTTAATATATAAATATTATAAATTATATAAATATAAAATTAATTATAATTATATATGTATATAAATATAAGTATATTAATTATATATGTATATAAATATACATATTTTTTTTTATAAAATATATATATATATATATATATATATGTATATAGAAGTCAAGGGGACAATGGACGCCATGCTCCCTGGTTTCATCCCTGCCCCTTGCTGTTTATATATACAAGTACGTTACGTACCCTTCAACATCTCTTTGTTGCAACTTGCAAAATTTAACTCTGATCTCTCTCTCTCTCTCTCTCTCTCTCTGTCCTTCCAAACAGGAAAAAAAGAAAAGAAAAAGCACAAGAAGCTTTTCGTATAAAACTAATAAATAATATATACCATGGGAAGAGCACCTTGCTGTGATAAAAATGGGCTAAAGAAAGGACCATGGACTCCTGAAGAAGATCAGAAGCTTATTGATTATATACAGAAACATGGCTATGGAAATTGGAGGACTCTTCCAAAGAATGCTGGTATGTTTATATTTTATTCTTGATCGATATTTAAACTGGAAATCTTATAGTTTTAGCGACAACTATAATAATTTTATGCTTGGACAGGGCTGCAAAGATGTGGAAAGAGCTGCCGTCTTCGTTGGACTAATTATTTGAGACCTGATATTAAGAGAGGGAGATTTTCATTTGAAGAAGAGGAGACAATAATTCAGCTGCATAGTATATTAGGAAACAAGTAAGTCTTTCAATTTTATTATTATATTATAATATAATGTTCTTTGAAACATGATTATTTTATTCGTTTTTAAAATATTAATGGTTTGATGATAAATAATAAATAGGTGGTCCGCAATTGCTGCTCGCCTACCTGGAAGGACAGATAATGAAATCAAGAACTACTGGAATACCCACATTAGAAAAAGACTTCTGAGAATGGCAATTGATCCAGTTACTCACAGTCCTAGGCTTGATCTTCTTGATCTCTCTTCACTTTTAGGTTCATCTCTTTACAACTCGTCTGAAATGAGTATTTCAAGGTTCCTCGGAGTCCAGCCGCTGGTTAACCCAGAAATTCTCCGGTTAGCCACATCTATAATGTCATCTCAACCACAAAATGGTCAAGAAAATCAGCTTTGTAATGATAACAATCTCCCTGTAGTTCAAGACCGATTTCAATTTCAACCTAACCAATTTCAAGAAATACCCAATTGCACTACATTGACTACAACTACTGTCAATGATCCATTTTTATCATATTCTAATGAAACGCAAGTCATCGACCCAAAGTTTGCAGAATGGAGAAGTGATAATGAAATCGGTTCAAATTTAACAGAAGAGTTTGTGGGTCAACGAAGTTATAATAGTAACTATTATGGGTCATTAACTGATCATCAAACGGCTATTATGGATCCATCATCCGAGACCACTACTACTTCCACTTTCATTTCCAATAACAGCAATCAAAATTTCAGTTTCGCCACGTCAGTTTTATCGACTCCATCTTCAAGTCCAACGCCATTGAACTCAAATTCAACTTATATCAATGACAGTATAATTAGCAGCACTGAAGATGAGAGAGAAAGCTATTGCAGCAATATTTTGAAATTTGAAATCCCTGATTTTTTGGATGCTAGTAGCTTCATGTAATGTATGGAAAATGAAACTGATTATCAAATTGAAAAGTTCTTTTTTTTAATTCCTTAGAGTTGACATGTGTATAATTAGTACTAATTAATCTTTATTTTTAATTTTTCTTCTGCTTAATTACTGTGTCAACAAGCAAGATCCTATCCCCCTTCCTTATAATTTCTTTTTAATTACTAAATTAATGGAAGTTTCCATCATTCCTATGTCATTGTACTCTCTTAATGAAGTCTTGTAGATTATAAATATTTATCATGGTGACGTTAATGTATCTATAGTTTCTTCAAATAGATATAGAACGAAAATTAAATAATATTATACGTGTTTCTAACTCAATAATAGTAATCCAAGTATCACATATAAAATTATTTTCAGCCTTGGTTAAATTGGGAAATAATTTATCTCTAAGAGGAAAGCTAAAATCTTAGTATAAAAACAATTAATAAAAAAATACAAAATAAAAGAGAAAAGAGGGAAATAAACAAAAACACATAAGCAATCATAAGATGGTAAGTTTTGTTTCAGAGATCCCGACGGATAGTCAAAATCCGGCGAGGTTTCTGGCAATAAAAATCGGAGCACGTGAGGCTACCACGTGTACCTGCCACCTGTAATATAATTGTCTTTTCACGTACTAATAAAGTAATAATTTGCATGGGGATTATGGTAATGAGAGACTTTGCCAACGCAAAAAGAAATTGTTTAAAAAAAAAAACATGGTGTACGTTTCTTTATATTAGAGGTAATTTATAATTTTTTTGTAGGGACCACAAGCAGAAGAAAGACTTTATTAAAAATGATGGCGTGGGTCTTGTGCGAGTTTTGGCCCTTTTTTATCCTCTCACCATTAATTAATATAAGCTTTTAGAGTGTCAAACCAGAGACCTAATTATTTTTAGGGGACACGTGGATTCAATAATAGAGAGAGATTGGTCCTACATTTTAGACATTAATCAAAACAATCAAAACGGAAACATTTTAAATCGAAATTTGAATATTAATTTATGAATTAATTTAAATTTATAATTTTTAAAAATTATTAAATTAATAATTTTTTAAAATTTAAAATTATCGATTTAAATTGTTAAAGATCGTCAGCGTAAATTATTATATATAATATTTTTTTATTTAAATTAGTATTTTTATTTTATTTATTTATTATTCTTTAATTTAATTTTTTTCTTAATTCTATAAATATTACTTATATTTTAAATTTTTTCATATTTTTAAATTTTAATTACTCTTATTTTTCTCTTTATTCTTCAATCTATATTTATATTATAATCGTTTATATTATCTAGATTTTCTATTTTTTTTAATTTACTCTCTAATTTTTTTTACAATCTACATTCTCATTTTTTTTTTAAAAAATCTTTATAGTATAATCTTACTTTATATTTAAAATTTATTTCTATTATTTTTATTCTATTTTTATTATTTTTAAATTTTTATCTTATGTATTATTTTTTTATTCAAAATTTTCTTACATTATAATTTTTAAAAAATGACAAATAATTAAAGTTCAAATTTTGGATTAAGAAAGAAAATAATATAGTTGATGAATTTTTAAGATCAATTGACATAAAAATATAATTAAAAAATTAAAACGATGATGATAATATTCAATAATTGTATAAATATAAAGTAAAAGAAATATGTGAACGTTAATTTATCTTTAAAATTTAAAAAGATACATAAATAATTTATCTTTTTTAAATTGTGTATATATTATTTTTTAGTAAATTAATCTCAATATTTTTATTTTTTTTATAAATTTTAATTAAATTTTTTTTTCTAATTAAAATCACATATAAATTATCTCCTAAATTATTCTAAACTATTTTAAACTATCATAAACAGCTTTTAAATTGCTTCTTAAAACTCTCTTATCAAACTGCCTTCAAATTAAGGTTCAAATCAAAATCGACGATTCCTGAATCGTCTTTGAACCGTTCTGTAGAATGTTTGATTTAGGTTCAAAAATTGTTTAAACCGAAATTGATGTTTTCTAAATTGAAACCGGCGGTTAATAAATCGTGGCCGTATCCACTACATTTTGGATTCTATTTACAGGCTTACTAGTTGATCCGGTTTTATTACAGCCCCTGCCTTATTCGGTTTGAAACTTTTAGCACTTAATTAACAAGTCATTTAAAAAAAATTAGCCGAGTGGATGCTGCTAAATTGATAAAAGACTATTCTAATTTAATTAAAATTTTAATTTTTAATTTTTTAGGTATATAGCTATTTCAAAATTTAGTAGATAAAATTTTATTATTTTGCGGTCATATTTAACTCGAACTCAGAAAAATAATTAGTAAAAAAAAACAATCTTATAGGTGTATCCTATTGATTCAAGATCATTAATTAGGTATTGACAACCCCGGTTAAGTTACTTTATATCCAAACAAAACTCTAATGGTTTGGCCAAATTGTAAACAAAGTTGAAAGAGATTGCTACTTTTACATTTAATCGAGATGAAAGAAAATGAATTCATCCATACTATTGACAGTTTAAATTTTCAATAGAAATAATTGGCATTTTTTTCCGGTTAAACTTATTGATTATGAAAAAATAACAAGATGAGCGACCTCTTGAAAATAACTTACCCAGTTACGTAATTAATTAGGATTATTTGAATAACTATTTACAAAAATTTCTCAGGTATAATCTAATTTTTTCAAAATCATTGGCTTGGTGATGTTCTGTGATTTTTAGAATGTTAATTTTCAAAAATATACTCAATAAATTTTTTAAATACTAAACATATATTTACAATCTATTATTTATTTGCATGATCTATTAAAACCTTACAAATATCATCACATCAAATAAAAAAACTTATTTAATCATATTATATTATACCATCTCTTTAAAAATGATAAATAATACTTATAATATTATTCCATTCGCCATATATTACTATAAATTATATTAATAGTCAATAAAATAAAACCTAATAAAAGATACGAATATAATAATAATTATTAATTTTTAGATAATAAGCTGAATTCAATTTAAATAGAGTTAGTATTTAGATATTGTATATATTAAACTGCGATTAAAATATACAAAAAAAATGCCCTGATGAGTTAGACCACCACCTACAGTAGTTGACATAATTAAGAAGTGAATTAATGATCTTGTCACCGGTTATTTCATCTTTAATAGTTGTTTAAGGGGTGTTTGGTTTAACTGTTTGATGCAGCTGATAGAGGTTTGAACCCCAAACAGCAGCTGTTTGGTAAAATTTGATGTTTGGTAAAATTTTAAAACAGCAGCTGATAGCTGTTAGGAACCCTAAACAGCTGCTGTTTCAATAAGCTCCTACTCAGAGCTTTTTCATATCAGCTGATAGCTGATTCATATTAAGACTATATTAACCCTATTAAAAAAATAAAAATTAATATTTATTAATTAATGATATACTTATTGGTAATTTTATATTCAAACTGCAACAGCTATTGTATTTTTACCAAACACTAACCCGAATCAGCTACCAGCTATCCGCCACCAGCTATTAGCTATCAGCAACCGTTATCAGCTACCAGCTGCTATGAACAGCTAAACCAAACATGCCCTAAATATCTGTTTCAAGTTGGATTGGTGGGTTAATCATTGGAGTGGGAAATTAAACTGTTGAGTTAAAAATGCGATAGAAGTTGGTACAAAGTGCAGTACTTTACACCTAATACACTAATAACTATTGCTAATATAATTTTAATATGGAATCTTTTTTATCCAATAAAATTTACAATTTAAATAAAAATGAACTCATTTATTGAATTTTTTTTTCTTTTTTATAATTAGATATCAACTAAAATTCACTGTAGATTGTGGGTTGGATAAAAAAAAACTCAGCATATGATAATTAATATGTATATATTTTAAAACAAAAGTTTTACTGTATTGCATAGATGCGCATATGTTTCCAGGTGATGACAGGTTAATGTTCAAAGTTATGAGTCCAAATTTCAAAAAAACAAGAAAACAAAAGCGAAATCTCTAAGTGGGATGTCGAGACTCCACATCTAATATCTATGGGATCGATCGGTCGATCTTCACTTTATATTTGCTGATTAATTTTGCATGCATGTTTTTTATGTGTTAAATTTCCACAGGCCGGAATATATAGTTCCGTGGTCAATTGAACAACTATTAATTAGCGCCTACCCTACATATATATAGTTTCATTTATCAACCTCTGAATTTTTCAAATGCATCTCTTTCAAGAATCATTTCATTTATCAATCTGTTCATTCGTAATTAATATAATTTTTTTATCTGCATAAATATATATAAATATGAGATGCTCAAATCAAATTTATTTAATAACTTCACTCCAGTCAAGTGTTAACAAAAATAAATTAAAATAAAAAGCCTTTAAACATGCAAAATTATTTACATTCATGCCTATCCGTTCACTGTATATGATTTTATTTATGCACTATCATATGATGATGTTGCAAAAATAATTCAAAAATAAAATAAAAATGAGTCAAACTTAATTTTTATAATTTTATTAGTGGTTAATACAATATTTATAAAATAAAATATGTAGATTTTTCTTTATATTATCTTGATTTTATTATATATAAAACCTATAAAAATTTTCATTGTTTTACTTTATAAAATAAAAAATATATATAATGTTTGTTTAAATTTCAACTCTGTTTCATACATTCTCTTAAAATCCAACAAATGGGATCAAGATTAATAATTCCTCATAATTTTTTAATTTATATTTTCACTTTTATTTTCATGGGTTACTTGCCTAAAATAACAAAGGGAAGGCGCATGACATTTGCTTATTCCAAAATGCATGTGCATATATATAATAAAGTCAAATACCCATAAATGAGAAACAAGCAATTATCATTAAATGCCAAAAAATAACCATAATTACAGACTGGTACGATTCGAAGTTTTTCCTATCTAATAATATTACCGGCAGACAAGGTTAAACATCTGCAATTACCATGCATGTAAGCTATACATCATTTACACGTCAAAACAATAAAAATAAAACTAAAAAGAAAAATAAAATAAAAAGAAGGAATTAATTAATTGGACTTTTGGTATACATCGTTTTGTCAAAGTTTAAACAATAAATGATCAAGTTTTAGATATTGACGTGTCAATAAAAGAGAGGCAATTCATATTTTTGTGGTATAAGGGAGCGCGGATTTATGAAGTTTTATTTTTATAAATTATTATTAATTAAAATATAATGTACGTTTGACTATGAGCCTACCTTATGATAGATATTTCACTTTCTTTGATCGACCGTCCAAAGAAAAAAAAGCAATGGATTTGATTTTTTGAATAAGTAAACTACTTGAACTTCGCCTTGGTTTTCTTCTTCTTTCTTTTGCATGTTTTCTTTGTTTGTTTCCTTATCTTTGGTTATTATTATTATTAATTATTATTGCAAATTGTTATTTTCTAAAGAAAAAAAAAATAAATGTCTACATCATAAAACTTCTATCATGCATGGGACTTGGCAATGTTTATTGACCAACTATTGTCTTTCATGATGGAGAATTCCAAATGCGTCATTGTGAGCTGAGGAAGTAAACTAGGGGTTGTCTGATCTATTTGCCATTTTTGTTGAGGTTATAGAAGCACCTTATACATGTTGCTATTGTTTTTGGGACTTTAGGGGTTAAAACCAAAAGGGAACATATTGAGAAAATAAATTTGAATTTAACTCAATTTTAAAAGCTAATTTATGAGATAAAGAACATCCAAATTATTATAAGAAATACGCCGTTATTATATTTAGATGATGTGAGACACTCAATACACTCTCTCACATCCAGCATCTAATATATGAGAAAAATCTAGATTGTCCAAACTATTATAAGAAATACACCGTTGTTATATTTAGATGATATGAGATACTCAACACACCCCTTCACATTAATATTCTAATATATGCAAAAAATCTAGAATGTAAAATTAGCAGAACTAGATATTTATAAGTGGCCCAATATTAGAAGATTGAATCGGTGACTCTGATATCATATTGAGAAAATAGACTTGAGCTTAACTCAATCTCATGAGCTAGCTTTTGAGATTGAATTAATCCAAATATATTTTCTTAATATGATTAATATAGGTTCATTCTATGTTAATCATTCATATGCTTTGTACTTAAACAATATGTGATATATTCTTATTAGCCTCCCCTCAAGTGACAATTGGGTCAAAATAATTTTTTATGAGCCTAGTTGACACTTATATTTTTGTGATAAGAACCAAGTTAAGAGAATTTTTAAAGTAAGAGGGACAATCTATACCAAGTGAAAGGATTGAAAGCCGAACGAACAACCCATATCGGATAAAGAATAATTATTTAAAAGCCCATCATTCAGAGAAATCCACCATAGAAAAAATTCTAAAAGCCCATCACTGGGGTAAGAACAAATTCTAAAAATTCATCACAAGACAATTGAAGAAACTCGTCACAAGGCAAGAATAAATTTTGAAAGCCTATCACCAGACAAACTAGAAGTAGTTAAAATTTCAGTCTAAATTTATGAGAAATTGGATTATAAGAATCAATTTTTGCATTGATAATGTGATAAATTTATTAATATAGATTAAGAAGAGTTGACTTTAAAAATTAGCTATTAAGGTTGGAAAGCTCGTGCTTATATTAATCATTTAATATGTTTTGTAACTAATCAATGTAGGATATGTTATTATTAAAACAGGCTAAAGTAATGTAGCCTTAATTTTATGCATATTCTTAGCTTTGGATAAAAAATAATAATAAAACGTGGGATATCATATATATATATATATATCCAGTTAAATATATATATATATATAATTTTAAATTTACAAGTTACTATCAAATTTAGAGTTCCTTACACTTAAAAAATCTTAACATAATTTAAAATGACAAAGATCAATATTAAAATTTTGAATATATGAAATTAAATTGATATAGAAATAGTAATGATAAATACTCCATAATTAATAATATTTTTCCTCGTTAATTTTCATCGCTAAAAAAATAAAATAATGATCTTACACACATCCTATAAATTAACTCCTTATGCATCACTCCATATATAAGGTAAATGAATAATAATAATAATAATAATAATAATAATAATAATAATAATAATAAGTAGAAGAAGAAGAAGAAGAAGAAATCCCATTGTCAAACTATGACTTTATTTTTTCACGAAGCACATTGGTTGCTGATGGTCCAACAAATAGTTGTATTCCTAGGGGGTGGATGATCATTTTTTTCTACCACTAGGCTACTGCTATAAGTGATCACTACTCTTGTACTCCACCAGGGCAGTACTCGATCTAAATTATAATTTAAAATATTGCAACATAATATATACCTTTCATCATTTTTGTGGGACTCAAAGGTCCACTCCAAAGTCTTCTTATTGTGAGATATATAATGCAATGGCTATTATAGTTGGGCCTAATTCATACTGAAAATCTGAATTGACAGTATGAGGATTGCTCAGCCTTATATGTGACTGGAGCTTTGACTTCCTTATCGATGTGGGATCATTATCTCCAACATCCCCCCTCAAGTGCAACCGGGGCCCGACCCGGTTGACACTTGCTACCACGAGCCCATTTACCACGTTGGGCGGACCGGCTGGCATCAATCCATCAGCTTCGGTCTTGTGGAGGTTCGGTCCAGAATCTAGCCCGTTTGGGCATGATTGCTCTGATACCATATTAGAGTTGGGTCTAATTCACACTAAAAACCCGAGTTGACAGTATGAGGATTGCTCAGCCTTATATGTGACTGGAGCTTTGACTTCCTTATCGATGTGGGATCATTATCTCCAACAATGGCCTCCATAGACATTTGAAATTTATTTTTTTTCCAAAATCGAAATTAACAAGTATATGACAATTTGTCTTTAAAATTAACTCGCATTTTAGACTTAAACTGCACTTGATTGCCGCCTATATATGACCTTATCTATTTATAAAAATACAACTTATTGCAATCAGAATTATTTCCAATAATACAAATAATTAATCCCCAGAAAAGGCCATATTTATTATTACTTCATATTTATAGTCTCTTAATCCATATGCTATTCTTCAAATTAATCATATTAATTTATTACATCCTCATTATTTATGTGGTAATTAAATTAAGAACCGTGCCAAATCTTACATATTTTTTCCAAACCAATTTGGAAAAATTCTAACAGAATACAAACACTTTCGGCTTGAAGATAGAAATTATGGTTTTAGAACCAACCTCTTAGTTCCATGTCATGATCGAATTGCCACATAGTAGTTGCCACCATAAGAGTCAAATTGCAAGCTTAAGTATTAATTTTGTTCAAAAAAATAGCGCGTTTCTGAATTATATTTATAAAATTAATGTTGTCAACATTCATCTGCCCTTTACGTCATTAGAAAAATACTATTGGTGCTACTTCTCCTTTTCCTGAGCTCGGCACTCAGGCTCTTTATCCGGTCATCCTTATAGTCAGACTCTCAACAATATGAAGACCTCGATTTCTGACACTACCAGTCCTACCGAGCTCCAGATGTCCAGCAGACAATACATTCGCAAAATTGTGCCAACATGGATCAGACTATGTCCCCCTATCAATTATAAATAGGAAATTAACCCCCATAGGTAAAGGATTTCGCTTACTCTCTCTTTCTCGTCTCTCTTAATTTAGAACGATCAAACTAACTTAGGCATCGGAGTTCCCCCTAGGGGAGCCCGATCTCCCCTCTCTCTCTTATCTTGCAAGCTGTAATCAGAGCACATGCAACACCGAGCCTGAGCTACAGGAGCTAGGACTACCCCTGAGGATCAGTCCATCATTATTGGTGTGGTGAATATGGATAGACTATTCCGTAACAGAGGCAATATGCCTCAGGTACATCCCACAACTATTGCAAGAAGCATTCTAACTGTGCTCTACTCTATCATTTTGTACAATGAATATTTCATGTGCATATTTTCTATACCTCGCTCTGAATATTTCATGTGCGTATTTTTTATACCTCACTTTCACAATGAATGTATATAGCTATTACAAATAATAAATTACACCCACAATATTCAATGTACCGAGCTTTAGAGCTCCCCAATCAAGCACTAAGCTCCTAATGTTATTCGTCATTTTTTTCGTGCATCAAATTCATTTTACCAAGCTATTTGATGCTTGCTCACATAATGAATTTCTTATTAATGATTTATATAATATTCTACTTATACCGAACTATTATAATGAATATGCTTCAGTGCAGTCATGCATTAAAAGTTATAACACACTCTCATTCTGAGTTTTCAAAACACACTAATGCATATAAAAACTTAGCATAAATTATACAGCTCAACGTACTTTGTAATCCGAGCTCATCGATGCCTCAGTCGCACAATAATTACAACTCATCGTACCTCGTACACCGAGTTCATCAATATTTCAATCACAATGATTTTCAATATAAACGGTTCACAGTGCCTTGTACACCGAGCCTTACAGTGCTTTAGCTGTACAATAATTTTTAGCACTTCAATCATGCATTTTATAGCGCCCTGGTCACGCACCGAGCTCTCAGCTCCCAATAACACCTTAGTCGCGCACTGAACTTGCAGCACTTCAATCGTACATTTTATAGCACCCTAGTCACACACCGAGCTTTTAGCACACTAGCTGCGCATAACAGTGCCTTAGTAAATATTCGCCTCAACAAATATTGCAAATATGTCTATTCTATTTTATTTATAACACAGAACTGTTTAGTGCCCTTGAACACACCGAACATGTATTATTCATTTGTATCTCATAGTGCCCACACGCACACCAAACTTGCATTATTGATTTGAATATTGTAAGTGCCCTAGCATATACCGAATTCATCATGCACAAACAAGCTAATTATAATTATGAATTAAACAAAAATTGAGCAATCAAAATAGACTCCTTTCGTTTATAATGTCGGACTATATAGCGCATTCTTGGACATTTGTCATATTTTATTTACAATATCGTACTGTTTAATATTTTATCATGTTTGCTTATAGTGTCTGCGCACGTATTTTGTTATAGCCGATTGTGGATGGCTAATCTTCCATGCTCTAAACCGAGCATTAATGCTCTCATTATATGTTACAATTTATATTTATCTTTGTAATTCTGTAAGTTCAGGGACTTGTGTAACATCACTCTTTGTATATGTTTCCGAGCCCCATTTTTATGATTCTTTATTATTGTATAAGAGACATATATATCCATGTGCTTTGATAATCCTCTAATTGCACGCCCAAGAAAATGCTTGACATAAATGTCAAGGCAATAAAGGACACTGACATCCCTAATCGCCGAGCAATGACATCCCCAAAAGCTGAGCATAAAGCCGAACTGACATTTAAGTTCATCATAGAGAAACTTCCTACTCTCACGACTGTAATCACACTAACAATACGGATAAATGTCTCGTACCGTTAAGAAACCAAGAATCTGGTTGAGTACATAGCCCGAGCATCTTAGTTGAGCTCTCAAGCCAATAGTTACCAGAGCACTCTTGTTTAGTTTGACATCGCACGTAGCACGTCATTAACTAGGTACTCACTCTTTTTTATTCTTTAATTTTATAATTTGCTTGGTTGCTCGGCATGCGAGTGCTCATGTACCCGTGTATCAAGCAGGTTAAATAAAATTATGCCTAGGGCTGACTGTTGTAGGATATTCAGGTGCATCTCGTGCATGACCAGATGGAACAACTGTCATAAACATGTTAACATTACATGGCATATCATAAGCTCGGTTAACGACCGAGCCAAGTATGTAATTCACATAGAATATCACATAATAAGTCAATCAAACACAAATATTGAATGCGAGCTCAAAAGAAAGTCTTTTCATTAATTAGAAAATAGTTCAATACATTTAGAGCTCGGTCTTTACAATTTGCTAATATACAAGCATAGACAAGCATCCTACAGTTAAAAGAAATTATGATGACTCTTAAACCTCATCATCCCGGACGTCGTCTTCTTAGTCCAAATCCTCATCCTCCTCATCTTCATCTTCTGCCTCTCACTCGGCAGCTAGCTCATCGATGTCTATCTCCATCATCCAGGACAAGTCCATCTACGAGTTCTCTCTCTTCAACAGGTCAGAGATAGCCTTCTGATAGGTATAGACACCCCGAGCATAGTGTTTGTCACTCCTCGAGGACTCAGCCACCAATCCGTAATGAGTGGCTTTCAAAGTTTCCTCTGCCAGGCATAGCTCATCATCTTTGGATTTTAGAGTTTCCTTTGCCAAGCACAACTCTTCGTTTTTGGCACTTAGAGATTCTTTGACCGAGTTGAGATTCTCATTATTAATCCTCAAAAGCTTCTTGCACTTATTTTAGCTCCTCATCCTTCACTTTCAAGGAGCTCTCCATTTCTTATCTCTTGGCTATCTCTTCATCGCAATTTCTTGGCACCTGAGCAAAATTGGCCACCATTCCCACTACCCAATCCTCAATGGTATGCGAGAGCTGGGCGACCTATAATATTTCATTCAGTTAGTTTCCATACTAAACTTTAATCTAAGTACAAATGTTTGGATTTTTCCTTACCATGTGAGCCATTGTTACCATCTCCTTTTTCATATCATCTGAGCTTTTTTTAGCATTCCCGCGCCTCTCTTTTGGGATAGCTAGGTAAAAATTTTTTAGCACCTTTATGGCCCCGCGTCCTGCACTGAGTATGTGGTGCTGTGTGGGCCGGCCAACTTCTCATTCACCACCTCCACCAGTTGAACCATGCTGTACTGGTGTGCCAGTGATTCTTCTACCTCTCTTTGAGGTAAGTCTTCCTCTACTTGGGTCCGAGGTAGGTTCTCATCTACCCTTGTGTGAAGCATGTTTTCTTTCGCTTCCCTATGTGGCTCGATTTTTGGCATTAACTTTGAAAAAGCCGAGTCCACCACGAGCTCCTCCTCCTGAGCTGAACTTGTCTCAACAACTTGCTCACTTGGTTGCTCGCTGGCCTTCTTCCTGGCCTCTTTTCTTGGCTCCTTCTCGGCTAGATGTTTGAGTTCTCTACTTGCTGACCCCAAGCTCCTTTCTGTTCAACCAAGCCACAAGTTAACCAAACACTCAACATATTAATCTTAAGTAAAAAACCAAGTGCTAAAGCATAGAGCATACATGTCCGATCTTCTAGCCGAATTTTCTTCGGAGCCCTCCTAAAGGGGAAGTACTCTCTTATCAATGTTACAAAATTCCTCTTCTCTCACAGAATGTCTCTTTCCATTGTCTCAAACACAGCAAGCTCGTTCTCATCCAACCTCTCCTTAGTCACCTGTTCGCCACTGGATTGACCCACCAAATATTTTGGCAACCAAACCTCTAGCTGTTCTCCAAGATGAAATCCCGATCTTTTCAGGCCTTAATTGAGTCCGGTTTTCCTACAAATATTCCAAGCCCAGACCTTCCTTGCAAGCATAAAAAGTATTTATCTGCTTCTAGGCATATCTTAAGAGTGCTGAAGGCACTCAGCACGCATGTAGTAGGTACAACCCTGAGCAACCCATACAATGATTGATAGCCACGCGTTAGGGCTGAGCTGACCTGAGGTAATTTTATGGTAGCGCAAGAAGGCCAATGGAAAGGGGCACAGAGGGAATCTCACCTCTAACCTTAGATCTTCTTTGCAGATCATCAATTGGTTGTCAGCTAAGTCATCGTATGCTCGGACTTCTTCTCCAAGAAGAGCATCTTGCAGTCTTTCGATATTTCATATTTCTATTAAATCCCCTCGAGGTCTATCTGTGTCAAGGTGAACCGAATATCCTTTACCCAAGCTTTTTTTTGAGCCCGCATGGACCTCACCCTCAACTAGACCCTCTCCCTCTTCATCAGCTAGGGCTAGACGTCTTCTTGAACTTTGTTCTGCCCGAGCTCCTTCTTCATAGTAGTTAACTTTGCCAAGGACACTTGGAGAGCCTACCTCTCCTCCCTCCTCTGACATAGCCGAGCCGATGATTGCTCGCACCATTTTGCTACTAGAATTTTAAATGCAAATTTTAAACTAGAAACTTAACATTAACCTCTGAAACCAAACTCTCTAGCTTTGAAACTTCGAGGCCAGTCAGACAAACCAAGCTGCTCTTTTTTTAAGTCATATATTGAATGCTATCCCACTACTCTCTATTTATAGAGTCTGCTTCGACCATTTGAACCGACGTCCCTCTTTAATGCTGCAGACATTATGTCTTTTCAGTTCTCGTCTAACCGTTACTTCAGTTTTTGAAGCGTCACTTCTCCTCTACATGACATGTGTCCTTCTGGACTCTTCTTCGACTCCTTGACATAAATGTCAGGACTATTTTTAAGAGTATACTACCGAGCTCTTCTCAATTTCTTTGTATTACCCGTGCTAGCCCTTAGTAACAGAGTTTTATCCTTGAACTCCTAGACCTCATCTTTGCGCTCTTTAAGTGCTCATTTCCCGAGCTTCTCGAGCTCTCAATATTTCTGTAGCTCTTGTCGAGCTTGACTTATCTGTCATAAGCTTTAGTTTAATATAAATGTCAAATAACCAGTGGGAGACTAGTGATATACCCCCATTTACCAAGCTTTTTTTCCAAGCTCCACTCTAGATCACTGCATATTGTGATACAACATCTACTTTATGAGTCAGCATATACACTTTCTACTGAGCTCTTTCGAGCTCCTATGCATGACTTTGACATAAATATCAATGACTTGAGGGGGACTACTGATACTACTCCTCATTTTTCCGAGCTTGACACCCAAGCTCCTTATCCTATCATCATTATGGTCAGGCTCCCAACATCGGTTCAAATAGTCGAAGTGGAATCTATAAATAGAGGGCAGTGGGATAGCATTCAGTATATGATGTCTCTCTTTAATGCCGTAAACATTACGTATTTTCAGTTCTCGTCCATCCGTTACCTTAGTTTTTAAAGTGTCACTTCTTCTTTGCATGACATATGTCCTTTTGGACTCTTCTTCGACTCATTGACATAAATGTCAGGACTATTCCAAAGAGTATACTACCAAGCTCTTCTCAATTTCTTTGTATTACCCGTGCTAGCCCTCGGTAATTCAATTTTTTCCTTGAACTCCTCGACCTCATCTTTGCACTCTTTAAGCACTCATTTCCTGAGCTTCTCGAGCTCTCAGTTTTTCTGTAGCTCTTGTCGAGATTGACTTATATGTCATAAGCCTTGGTTTAACATAAATGTCAAATAACCAACGGGGGATTAGTGATATACCCCCACTTACCGAGCTCTTTTTTCGAGCTCCACTCTAGATCACTGCATATTGTGATGCATTATTTACTTCATGAGTCTGCACATACACTTTCTAATGAGCTCTTTTGAGCTCCTATGCATGACTTTGACATAAATGTCAATGACTTGAGGGGGACTACTGATGCTACTACTCCTTTTTTTGAGCTTGGCACCTGAGCTCTTTATCCGGTCATCCTTATAGCCGGGCTCCCAACAGTATGAAGACATCGATTCCGGGTACTATCAGTCCCACTGATCTCCAGATATCCAACAGATAACACATTCATGAATTGTGCTGACATGGGCCAAACTCCCCTCTCCCCCACATCAACTATAAATAAGGGATTAACCCCACATGTAAAGAGTTTCACCCACTCTCTCTTTCTCTTCTTTATTGGTTCAGAGCAACCGAACTAACTTAGTAATTTGAATATAAAAGAGTAAGTGAGAATTTATTGTCTATTAATTTTTGGAATAAAAAAATTATAAATTTACCTTAAAGTAATATAGTAAAGAGAAATATAAAAGTAGTAGAAGAACAAAAAAATACATATTAAGATTTAAATCAAATTGGTACAATAAGAATAAGTATTTTAAGAAGGATAAGAAATTTGTTGATATTCAAATGTATTTTCTACTTTTTTACTTAATATTCCACTTGAAAGATGAGTAAAAATCTACGTAAAAATTAAATTAAATTAAATTAAAATTTTAAATTCAAATATAATTAATGATATGTGTATTTTAAATTATTTTTAAGATAATTAAATTTATATTTTCAATTTAATAATAATAATAATAATAATAATAATAGGAAATGAAAGAGGACGAAAGTTATGTGTTTACATTTTGTGAAATTACTGTGAAGAATAGGGTAATTGGAAACGATAGATAGAGGTACAGTGGGAATTTTTTTACTTTTTATCAGAAAAGTGAAGTCAAAGTATGTTTGCTGCGCCCAAAAAAGGAGGGTGGGAAGGGACAAAATAGAAAATATAGCTAAATAAGAAAGGAATAAAAATAAAGAAATAAAATAAAAGCAGGGTAAAATGGAAAAACAGAAAAAAAAAGTATATTTTTTGAGAAATTAATTACCATAAAGAACAATGTTCGTTGTAGTTTTTTTTTTTTTTTTGAAGGTAGTTTGTTGTAGTTTGGACACATGATAGTTTCATGTAGTTTTTGTTAGAAAAAGGAAGTTAAAGTATGTTTGTTTGCTGCATGGTTTTCAACCCAAAAAAAAAAAAAAAAGAGTAGGGGCAAAATGAAAAATAACAGAAAAACTATGGCTAAATAGGGCAAGAGGAAAAAATAACCGAATAAAACAAAACAGTATTTCTTATGACTTTTTTTAGTATATAACTAGTAATTATAAGGTGAAAAGTTCAACACGATGCTACAGAAGTTAAATTTTTTATATAATAATTTTTATTTTTATTATTTTTATATTTTTTAATTTAAATTAAATATATATAATATAAAATTAATTAGAAAATATATATTTAAAGCACTAAATAAAGAGAGAAAATTAATTTAATATATTATTACAAAAAATGAAATGTAAGATAAAATAATTATTCTTTATAATTATAAATAATAAATATTTTAATATTAATAAATTTTAAAAAATAAAAAATAAATATTAAATATAGTAGTCAAAATTATATAAAAATAAAAATATATTGATAATTTATTATTAATATTATCTAATATAATATTAAATATTATTAATAAATAATAATAAAAAAACTAAAACATCATTCAGTTATTTAATTAATTTTTTTATAAAAACATCATTCAGTTATTTAATTAAAAATTATTAATTAGGGTGCAGGTCTTTCTATTTTATTTATATTTCTATATATTTATTATTTATTATATATATTTTAATGACTATATTAGCCCATTTAAAAATTAAAAATATATTATATAACTCTATTAAATTTACTATTACATGAATTTTATATAAAAAGTACATTAGTATATTAAAAAAAAGGCATAATAAAATACATTTATTAATTTTTGTTGAAAAAAAATTATAAATTTATCCAAAAATAATATGAATAAAAAGAAATATAAAGTGATAAAAAATAAATATATTGAAATTTAAATTAAGTTAGTATAATAAAAATATCTTTAAATAGGTAAAAAATTTATTAAAAATAAAATCAAATAATATAAAACTCTAAATCAAATTATAATTAATAACATGATAATTTTAAATTATTTTTAACATAATTAAATGTATATTATCAATATAACAATAATATAAAAGAATAATTAAAAATTAAAATTTTTAAAAGTCATTGTTTTAAAAATTGTGACTCAAAATATCTACTAAGAATTAAAATAAAAAAAAGATTATATTTAAATTATTTGATTATTTTATTTTAGTTAATAAAAATAAAGATAAAAAATAAAAAAATGAATAAAGAGGTGAAAAAAAAAATATATATATATATATAAATAAATAAAGAAAGAAAATAAAGAATAAAAAAAACTTAAAGAAGAAGAAAGTTAAAAAAGGACCATGTATTTGTCTTTTGTTGAATGTGCAATATAAAATTAAGTTAAAAAAAAAAACAATTGGGTGGGTGGGGGGACTATGCAAACAAAAGCCAAAAAGAAATAGAAAAGATAATAAAATATGAAAATAAAAATTAAATATGGTTTAACTGTAAATTTACTATTTATTTTTAGAGTATTTTTGGTATATAACAGCAAGTAAATTTGCATGTACTATAGTATGGTTTATAAAAAATTTTATTTTATTTTAAATTAAAAAATAATTTATATATTAATACAATTGGTATATAAAAAGGCAATATTATATATAATATTAAAAAATTATATTCATATATTATAAAAATATTTATAATAAGATATATTTAATATAGACTTTTTTTGAAGAAAATAAAAAAATTATAATTGTATCTAAAAATTATAAATTTACTTGAAAATTTATTATTTATTAATTTTTTTAAGTAAAAATATTTATTTTATAAGTGAAGGAAAAAGGTCGGCAAATATTAACTATTAGATTTGTATAATAATATTTTGTACATTTCAAGTTTTTAATTGTAATTTCATAATTATACATGTTTTAATTAAAAAGACTATATTTAAATTATTTTGTTTTTTATTTTAGTTAATAAAAATAAAGATAAAAATAAATAAATAAATAAAAAGGTAAAAAACATAAAAAAATATATAAAAAGACAAAAAAGAAAAAAAAAAGAAAATGAAGTAAAAAAAATAAAAGCTTAAAAAACAAAAGCTAAAAACATTGAAAAATTAAAAAATGAAGATGGTTTAAGTAGAAATTTACTAATCATTTTGGTAGGAGTTTTAGTACATTACAAATAAAAAAAGAAACTAAAGTTAAAAAAAAAAGAAATAAAAGCTTAAAAAAAAGCTAAAAATAAATAAGAAAGAGGATAAAATTTAAAAAATAAAAAATAAAAGCCAAAAAGAAATAAAAAAGATAATAAAATTTGAAAATAAAAAATTAAAGATGGTTTAATTATAAATTTACTATTCATTTTTAGAGTATTTTTAGTATATAACAAGCAAGTAAATTTGCATGTACTATAGTGCGGTTTATAAAAAATTATATTTTATTTTAAATTAAAAAATAATTTATATATTAATACAAGTGGTATATAAAAGGTAATATTATATATATAATATTAAAAAATTATATTCACATATTATAAAAATATTTATAATAAGATATGTTTACTATAGATTTTTTTTGAAGAAAATAAAAAAATTATAATTGTATCTAAAAAAATTATAAATTTACTTGAAAATTTATTATTTATTAATTTTTTAAGTAAAAATATTTATTTTATAAGTGAAGAAGAAAGGTCGGCAAATATTAACTATTAGATTTGTATAATAACATTCTATTTCTTTGAGATATAATTTAATATACATTTCAAGTTTTTAATTGTAATTTTCATAATTATACATGTTTTAATTAAAAAGACTATATTTAAATTTTTTATTTTTTATGTTAGTTAATAAAAATAAAGATAATAAATAAATAAATAAATAAAAAGGTAAGAAACATAAAAAATATAAAAAGACAAAAAATAAAAAAGTAAATAAAGTAAATAAAAGAAATAAAAGCTTAAAAAACAAAAGCTAAAAAAATTGAAAAAAAAAAAAAGAAGATGGTTTAAGTAGAAATTTACTAATCATTTTGGTAGGAGTTTTAGTACATTACAAATAAAAAAAGAAACTAAAGTAAAAAAAAAGAAATAAAAGCTTAAAAAAAACTAAAAAGAAATAAGAAAGAGGATAAAATTGTAAAATAAAAAAAATAAAAGCCAGAAAGAAAAAGAAAAGATAATAAAATTTGAAAAAAAAAAATAAAGATGGTTTAACTATAAATTTACTATTCATTTTTAGAGTATTTTTAGTATATAACAAGCAAATAAATTTCCATGTACTATAGTGCGGTTTATAAAAAATTGTATTTCATTTTAAATTAAAAAATAATTTATATATTAATACAATTGATATATAAAAAGTAATATTATATATTTAATATTAAGAAATTATATTCACATAATATAAAAATATTTATAATAAGATATGTTTAATATAGACTTTTTTTGAAGAAAATAAAAAAGTTATAATTATATCTAAAAAATTATAAATTTACTTGAAAATTTATTACTTATTAATTTTTTTAAGTAAAAATATTTATTTTATAAGTAAAGGAAAAAGGTCGGCAAATATTAACTATTAGATTTGTATAATAACATTTTATTTCTTTGAGATATAAGTTAATATACATTTCAAGTTTTTAATTGTAATTTCATAATTATACATGTTTCAATTAAAAAGACTATATTCAAATTATTTTATTTTTTATTTTAGTTAATAAAAATAAAGATAAAAAATAAATAAATAAATAAAAAGGTAAAAACATAAAAAAATATAAAAAGCCAAAAAATAAAAAAGAAAATGAAGTTGAAAAAAAGAAATAAAAGCTTAAAAAACAAAAGCTAAAAAAATTGAAAAATTAAAAAATGAAGATGGTTTAAGTAGAAATTTACTTATCATTTTGGCAGGAGTTTTAGTACATTACAAATAAAAAAAGAAACTAAAGTAAAAAAAAGAAAAAGAAATAAAAGCTTAAAAAAAGCTAAAAGGAAATAAGAAAGAGGATAAAATTGAAAAATAAAAAAATAAAGATGATTTAAGTGAAAATTTCCTATTTATTTTTATAGGAGTTTTAGCATATTATATAATATAATACAATATAACATATTGGCTATTGCAGACCGTATCCCATGCATATTAGAAGTATTATGCTATTTTATAAACTTTTAGCTTTTTATATATTTTATAATCAGAGTCTTTTTTTATTATTTTATAAAAATATATAATAAATTCATAATAATTTATATATATTATAATAATATGATAAATTTTTAAATTGATAAAAGATTTTAATTAAATTAAAAATGCTGATGAATTTTTATTTTTTCCAATGATTTTGTAAAAAAAAAACCATAAATATTGCGGCTATGTTTAGCTTGAGTACACAAATACCCAACGCTAGCCTAAATGGCAAGCTTGTACGGAAATTTATAAAATTAATTTTAAATATATATATATACTAAAAATTTATAGTATTGTGCATATTTACAAAAATATAATATATTTTTGTTATATTTTTGATATATATTAAATATATGTTATTAAAACATAAATTAAAATTAAAAAAATTACAAATCGAAAAAATAATAAAATTCAAATTAATAAAATAATAAAAATAATATTTTATATAATTTCCTAGTAATAATATCTGAGGCCCACTGATCCAGGCTCGAATGTACTCCAGATTTCAAACATCATCATCTTATTCAAAGGTGTGCTGGTCATGGCCCACCCATTCTTTTCCTCAAGTATTATTAGGCTTCCGACAAAACTACCTACAAAGTCTACTTTTTTTTTTCGGCTATTGGTAAAAGTATAAAAAAATTAAAAAAAATTTTAAATTTATTTTATTTATAAATTATTTATTAAAATATTAAAATTTATAAAATATTTATCAAAATATCAAATTTTATTAATTTATAATAAATAAATTTATAATACATTTATTATAAATTTATAAATTTTACATCATTTATAATGAGTTTATAATAAAATAACTAAAATATTTACGGTAAAAATTAAAAAATTTAAAAAATATGACAAGGATTAAATTTTTTTTTAAATATTGTTAATATAATTTTTTTTAAATACCTAAAAGAATTTATAAGATTATAAAAATATTGCACATCATTATATTTTTCTGATTTATACATGTTATGTGTATACTATAAATAAATTATATAAATCTTATAAATTTTTTTAAAAAAATATACAAAAATTAAATTTATTTCAAATATTATTTTATAAAAAAATACTTTTTAGCAGAAAATAAAATAATTTTATAATTTTTTTAAAAATATTATTTTGTAATATAATTTTATATGTTTTAAATTTGTCGTGTATATGTATATATATATTACACATATATTATTTTTTAGCCTTTATATATTATATAATTTTTATATGTTAATTAATTATAGTATATATATTATAAATATGCACCTTTTAGCTTTTATATGTTGATTAATTGTAATATATATATATATGTTGTAGATATGTTGCGGATATGTTATATATATTATAGATATGTCATTACTTATTTTATATATATTTTATATATGTATTATATATATAGTACATATATTTATTTTTTATGTATATATTGGTAATATAAAAATTTAAAAATTATTTAAAAATTAAAAAAATATATACAATTAAAAAACTAAAAAAGAAAATATAAAAAAGAAAAAAAAAAGAAAGAAAAACTAATGTTGAAAAGTATAAAAAAAAAACTTCCCTATAATTGAAAAAAAAAACTTCTTACTGTATATTTAAAAAAATCAATCTACTTTACTGTGTTTTGCGTAATTTTTCTATTATTATTTTAGAAGGATCATCCCTCAAAATAATAACTCCCATTCTCTGTTCTCTGTTAAGAAAAACTATTTTTTCTTTAAAATTTCATTTTCATAATTATTTTTTAATTATATACATATATATTTTACTTTTTTACATTTTTACTATATACACAAACTTTATTCAATATATACTCAATATCTATTAAAAATATACTAAAAATATATCATATTTTTGTAAATTTTTTTTATTTGCCTAGTATTTTTCAAATTTTTTATTTGTACAATATGTTTATACTTTTTTTTTTACTTTTTTCCAGTTATTTTTGTATATTTCCTTAAATACTAAGAATTTTAACAAAAATATAAAATAATTTAAAATAATTACAAATTTATCATATTTATAAAATATTTACTAAAATATCAAAATTTATAAAATATTTACCAAAATATCATATTTTATAAAGAATTTACAATAAATTTATTATGAGTTTATCATAATTTTATTATAAATTTATAAATTTTATATAATTTATAATGAGTTTATTATAAATTTATAATAAAATAATTAAAATATTTTTAATAAAAAAAATAAAAATTTTTAAAAATACGATTAGGATATTATTTTTTCTATATACTGCATTAATGATCGGGCCAAAAAATCCTTTGCTCAATTTGGCCCAGTTGGAAATGAACACAAGTTTAATATTCACTATGTACCATAACCATCAGCTACATCTAACAAGCTTGCCCCAAAAAAAAAAAGAGGTTTCTTTAAAAATATCTTAAAAATAAAAATATTTTAAAAGAAATATATATTTTTTGCATATTTCAAAAATATTATTTTTTTAATTATTCATTTTAAAAATATTTTTTTCAGAGATATATTAAAAATATATTTAATATACTTAAGATATATTCAATTTTAAAATATGTATATGGCTATATATTTAATATATAAAAGATATATTAAAAAAATAATATTTTTAAAAAATAAATATATGATATATAGTATAATTTTCTTAAAAAAAGAGAGAAAACTATATATTATATAGCGCACTTTTAAACTTTTTTTTTTCAAAAACTTTACTTTTTCAGTATATTTTTAATATATGGAATGTATATCTAGTATGTATCTTTAAAAATAAAGTATGCTTTTAATATACTAATATATACTAAAAATATATCATTTAAAATGAGTATTTTTAAAATTAAAAAGAAAAAAAATATTTTTAAAAATGTTTTTATTTTTTAGAATATTGAAAAAAGTCAGTTAAAAATGTATATATATGTGCCTGTGTCTAGAAAGCTTGAAAATCAAATCATTGTATAGAATAATATTAAAATGAAAGCCATATCTTTTATTATTATTGTTATTATTATTGGCAGAAGTATGAATTTTTTTTTATATCGACCATTGAAGTTGAATTTGGTATTATTTTTTAAATAAAAATGATTAAAAAAGAAAAAAATATATCGTGAAACAATTAATTAATCGCTATCAGTGGCGCCCCTAAAGAGCATTTTAAATTTGATCAAATGGACCTATTGGTCACAATTCTTCCATTGTTCTTGTTGTTGATCGATGTTCTTATTATTATTATTTTGATGAAATCAACGAATCAATTTCAAGAGCCACCAAGTAATGAAAAACTTAGTGGAGCAGGTTCGAAAATTAAATTAAAATAATTACTAAGAGATTATGATTGTGAAATCAAATTCTTCAAAATCAAATAATTCCACATATCTTATTCTTTTTCATATATGGTTTGGAAATAGAATTTTAATTTCTTTTAAAAAAAAGTGACAATTGAGATAATGTTTATATAAATTAACAGTGGCGTAGCCAGGATTTTAGATAAGGGGGGGTCCAATTCAACTTAAATACTAAACATTAAAAATATCAAATTATAAAAGAAATAAAAAAATTCCAGATTATAAACTACAAAAAAATAATAATTTCAATTTAACTTCATACTACTTTTCTCAAAAAAAAAAAAAAACTTCATACTACAAAATCAAATTAAACATTTCAAATTTATAATGTACTCAAGTATTCAAGCCAATTTCTTAATTCATTATTTTTCAAATTTCAATTCATTTTAGCAAGATAAAAAAATTGCAACAAAATAAATATGAGATTAAAAGTAAGTGGTGTACCTATTCTTAACTTGTTGCCGCTGCCTTGCTGGTGCCAATCGGTGAAAGAATGAAATTGAAAAAGGAAGAAACTGTTATTTGAAAAAAAAAAAAGAAAGAAAAAGGAATTAACGAAGAAGAAACGTGAGAAAGAAGAGAAAGAGTCACAATTAAGTTATTCTTGTTTGTTTGTAATGGGCAGAGTCATTGACAAATCTTGTTTGTTTGTAATGGGCTTGATTAAAAGGCCCAGTTTTAAAGATTGGAAAAAAAAGGATGAAAAATGTTGGGAGCGTGGATCGAAGTTGCGTGCTCTCACATAGTAAGGCCAAGCTGTTCCATCTCAACCAATGTAATATTCATTCTCAAATATACCTAAAAATTTTTTATTTTTAACTGAGGGGGGAACAGGGCCCCATGGGACCCCCTTTATCTCCGCCTCTGTAAATTAATATATGTTATTAATTATTGCACTTGTCTATATATATATATATATTATATTTATGTTTTATTAATTTATTATTTAAATTTTATCTAGAAGCTAAGACCGTAACAATATATAATATTTAGACCTGGTTAGAAAATAAAACTATAAAATGCAAAAAAATTCGTATACTTGACATTTTCCTGAATGAAAAAAATGAAAGTAAAAGAAATTATTTTTTTTACAAAAAAATAATCTAATAAAAGTTATACTAACCACATCACTTTAATATTTTTATTGATTTCATAATAATTCGAATTTAATTAGAAATTAATGGATTAAAATAAGGAGCTATATGATTTTTAAATGAAATGAAATAAAATAAAAAAATTGCCAAATCTTGCTATTAATTTAAACAATAAATGTAAGTAAAATAAGAAATTGAAGTTAATTAAAAGTGAGTGATATTCCATTTTTTCTTTTCTTTTCTTTTCTTTTTTATCTGAGAGTGATATTCCATTTGGAAGTCAAAAAAGAAAATTTCGATAGAAAAAGTGTGGAGGTCCACAGTAAGGAATTCCTTGCCGGCTTGAGTAGATGGCAACGCCAAAGACAAACACGTGTACTTCTAAACCATTTACACAAGCTACGTGTCAGTTTACAAATATCTTATGTTACGTGTCAATCAGTTACGTCATGCCTTATTTTATATATTTTTTCACAAAATCGAACGACAAAAACAAAAAAGAAATTAAAGGCCATGTCATTTCACTAAGCCCATCTGTTACTTGGTGTGACTCAACAAACACAACACTCTCTTAACAACATAGACTGAGCAGGCACCAACTTTGGTTCCTGTTTCTACCTTCATTTTCTTAGCTATGGCTCGCTCTCTTGAGCCACTTGTGGTCGGGAAAGTTATCGGCGAAGTTCTTGACATGTACAATCCTGTTGCTGAGTTCACTGTGCATTATGGCTCTAAACAAGTAGCCAATGGCTGTGAAATCAAACCCTCTGTTGCTGCTCAAATTCCTCATGTACGGATTCTGGGTTCTCGTCTTTCCTCAGATCTCTATACCCTGGTATTTACTCTTTTTTAATATGCAGATTTTTTTGTTTTTAAATTTGATTTGAACTGGGAATCCACATAAAACCCTGAATGCCTGAATCTATATATTCAGTGCCACTAAAATAATCAAAGGTTTGAAGTTTGTTAATTTTGCTATTGTTATATGTGTTAATAGGTAATGGTTGATCCTGATGCTCCCAGTCCTAGTGAACCAAAATGGAGAGAGTGGCTCCATTGGTAAAATACTATTCATAATTTGCTTTTGCATGTATTTTTTTTTCTCATTGAAATACTTTTTTTTTAAAAAAAATTTCGGATCCTTTCACACTTTTATACATGTATATAATTATATTGCAGGATTGTTGTAGATATTCCTGAAGGATGCGATGTCACCAAAGGTTTTTTTATTTTAATTTTTTGATAAAAGTATATGATAATTAATTAAGATATAGAGATAAAATATGATGTGATGTGTGCTGTGTTGTGTTGTTTTAGGACATCAGTTGGTGCCATATATGGGACCTCAGCCTCCTACCGGCATTCACCGGTATGTGTTTGCGTTGTTTAAGCAGAAAGGTGCATTAACGGGAAGGTGTCGACCTCCAGATGGCCGTGGCAATTTCAGTACCCGCCAATTTGCTGCACAAAATGGATTTGGGCTTCCGGTTGCTGCTGTGTATTTTAACTCCCAGAAGGAACCGGCAGTTAAAAAACGTTAATTGATTAATATTCTGTTCCGTTTTATGAGATAAGAAAAAAAAAAAAGAAAAAACTTATGTATGTCGTTTGTTGAATACTACATCGTAAGCAACTATAGGATTACGACATTATACGTTGATGTTGGTTCTTGAATTGCCAGTTTAATTTGGTTTTGTTTAATTTGTGGTTGTAATTATTTTGTTTTTTGTTTTTACCTTTGCTTGCTTAGCTTTTTCTATTGTGTAAATTTCAATAGAATAAAAAAAAAAAATTGAGTTTTGAGTCTTTTGACGATGATCGCACTGTGTCAACTCTTTCATACCCGAATTCAACAAAAGTGGCCTTTCAATCAACTCTATGTAATTTTTTTTTGTTTTTAACAGGAAAAAATTGATACAATCCGGACGTCGTCGTTGTTTGATCCTATCTTTTGTCAACGTCGTAGAAATTTTGTCTCATAAATAATTTCTTTTTGAATTACAGTGATATTACATTCTTGAATGATAAATGTCTAATTTCTTTTCTGAATTTAATTAAATCTAAAATGCATTTTTTGATCAGTTTAGATTTTGGGTTTTGAGATTAATTGAAGACGAACATTAAGTTTAAATGAATTTGACTTGTGATTTTCACGTTTACGGTTAATAGAACTCGAATGAGAATTTTTATTTTAAGCTTAGAATGAAAAATTAGAAAATTAAATTTTTACAATTAACAAAAAAAAATGCAGAATTTATTAGGTTAGGACTCTGGATTTCTGAGAAATAAACGAGGAACATAAGAAAAAGAAAATAATTAAATAAATCACAAAATAAAGAAAAAAGAGAGAGAAAATAAAAAATCTGAAGAAGACGATCAAATAACTATGAATGCGACTTGGTGTGCTCCAAGCAAAAGCCATAATCAGTTTATAAAATAATTGGAGGAAATTACGGTTGTTATTAAACTTTTTAAATTTTATATTTTTTTTATTAGAGATTTTTTATATATTTTATAAAGAGGGTGTTTCTCAAAACTTAAAAGCTGGTCAAAATTGATTATAAACAGTTTTTAGATTATAAGTTATTTATTTAAGTGTTTATAAAAACTTAAATAGTAGATTATAATCTGATTTTAATCAGTTTTTTAAAAGTTGGGTTTTGCTATTTTTTTTAAGTACTTATTTTTTAAGCAGTTTTGACCAAGTAAAAGACCATACTATCCCTAACTAATCTTCAATAATCTCTTATTAAGATTTCGATAGCTCGGACCATAATCTCTTATTAAGATTTTGATAGCTCGGACTAAACTATGTTTTTGTTTAGGCTTGGGATACTAAACTTGTGAAAAAGCTCTGCGACCGAGCCATTGCTTTGGCTCAGTAAGTTGACTTTTACCACATTTCTTATACGATCCTAACATCCCTGACACTTCTTGACAGTTCTTATAGATCCGCTGACATTTTCTGAGTTTGTCTCCTACTTTTCATCTATAAATAGAGGTAAAATGTCACAGGTATAGGGCCCTTTTTTTTAAGCTATTCATTACTTTACTGTTTCTGTAAGATAAACCGAGCTCTAACTTAGGCATTGGAGTTTTTCCACTAGAACCCAAGCCTTTTCTTTGTTTTGTAGGAAACTTGTCAGTCATTGAACTAAGGAGCTGAGCTTTGAGTCTAAAAGTCCACCTCGTCATCACTTGGAAAAAAAGACATTAGACATTTGGAGGTAGAAATTGACAACCTTTGAGTTGTTTAGATGATTTAAGAACCAAGATCCAGGTGTTGCACAAATTCAACTTTGATTGATAGTGTTAGAAACCTGTTGAAACTTTAATAGATAATAAGGATTAACCACGCGTATAAAGAAGCTAATTTTATAACGGATTGGATTGCTTCATTTGCAAAATCCTTCCCAGTTAGTGTGTATGAATTATCGCCTTAAGCTTCATCAATTTTGGTCCAACTTGACCTTCCGGGCGGTAGTTTTCTGTAGAATATGGGTTTTGGAGTTTCAAGATCTCATCTTTAGACCCAAAACTTCCATCTATTAAGTCTCTAGTTTCCCAACCCTTCCCTAGGCTTTATTCCAAAACACAAATCCCCTCCTTTGTTCTCTTGTTTGTGGTTGATATTGGTGCTCTTCTTAGAGCCTTTGGCACTCCCTTGATCTGAAGTGATTTTGTTCAAAGGTTTCCTATTTCTTCCTGGCCCCTCTCTAGGATCTGAAGATGCATTGGGGCACTAAAGTTGTGCTTGCTCTCTTCTTTCTGCTGTTTTCTTTAGTTATGGTCGTAAAGCATATTTTGATCACTACTACTTAGTTCATTCGTTGGTCTTTCCTGGTTTTATTTTGGCCGTCGTTGGAGGGATTCATACTGATCTAATGTGTTTTAAAGCCAAATGGATTATTGTGGATTTTTCTATTTTACTTCTTCTTTGGTTGCTCTTGTTGTTGTTATAGTATAATTGGTTGTTAATTTTCTTGCTCTATTTTATCTGTTATTCTATTTATCTGTATTCTATTTTGTTCAGCTTGCCCAGTTGGGTATTTAACTCAACCTAGGTCTCTGTAACTCTTTCTATGTTTAATGGACTTTTCTCAATTAACTCAACCTAGATCTTTGTAACTCTTTCTTATGTTTAATGGACTTTTCTTTCTTCTGATAAAAAAAACTTTAAAGTGATAAAATTTATTTGTTTAATTATAGAGAATTAAAAAAATTACAATTATTCTTTTTTGTTTCATCTTTTTGTTTATATCTAATTTAAATAAAAATATTTTGAATTTCAATAATAGAATACATTTTGAATTTAATTGCTAATTGTGAGGCCTTACCCGAGCACTGGTTCGGTCCGCTCGAAATATGGAGTCAAAATGCACAATTAGGTTTAATCTCATACAACACCACCGCGTAAGGTCTTCAGTCAGTTTGGTACACATGAGTTTAAAATTGATAATTTTGTTTTAAAAAGGAATTGCTCTCCTTTTATTTTGAAAAGAGAGGATGACTTTATTTTGAAAGTTTTATTGAAGAGTCGTCACTTCAATTTTTTTTTTTTTTGAAAAATTCAAGAAAAAACCCATTTATTTGACTCCATTGAAATTTCAACCCAAAAAGATACTAATCCGAAAGTAATCATGATAGGTTTCAGGCTAAGTTTTCAAGTAATTTTAAGTAGACTATATTCCTCTTTAATTAATTCTTAACCTTTGTGATTAAAAATAATTTTCATTTGAATGACAAGAATATTATGTATGACAGTTATAATCATACATGATTAATAGGTAAATATGATATCCACAGTTGTGAGAAAAGTAAATTGATTACAATCCTAAAATTGCATACACAGGGGAGCTTTCACTCTAACTTTTATGGATTTTAGATTAAGAACAAATTCCCAACTAATCTAATTTGAACAAATAATAATTGATTGAAATTGCATTCATTCAAATTAACTTGCAATAATTTATATTGTAGAAATAAAGAAAATAATTTGAAACAAATATATTGAATCAATTTTATTGTTTTTAGTCTTGGTTCGCTATTTGGAATGAAATTTTAGTAACCAATCGCCTTGTGCCTTTACAAATAGCCCAGTCAACATCACTATAAGCACTCAATTGAGGCTTCTTTGATTTAGGATACATCAAGAAACGACCTGGATTGCCTTTAAGATATTGAAGAATATGAAGAGCACTCTACCAATGGGGGTTTTTGGGCTATTGGACAAATTGACTTAGCTGCTGGACAACATACGTAACATCAAGTCTTATGAAGCTGACATATAAAGGCCTTCTTACTAATCTTTTGCAAGGCTGAAGATCAGGAAGCAGAGAGCCTTCATGAGTAGATAAGCTGTTGTTCTTGGTGATGGGAGTAGCTACTACTTTGTAATTGGTAAGACCAACATCTGAAATTAAAATATTTGCTTTGACTAATAAATATCCCTACTTGTGTCCTTGCAATTTCTATCCCTAGAAAATACTTGGTAGCACCCAAATCATTTGTTGTGAATTCATTGTGCAAATAATTTTTAACAGCGAGAATAGCTTGTTCTGAATTGTTTGTGAATAAAGCATCATCATTGTAGACTAAGAGAGCAATGAAATACCCCGATGAGTAGAGGGTGAATAGGCATTGATCATGTTGAGATTGAGTGAAACCATATTTTTGCAATTTCTTAGAAAACTCCAAGTTCCATATTCTGGATGCCTATTTTAAACCATACAGAGATCTTTTTTTATCATTAACCATACAGGGATCTCGTTAATTTGCAAACTTGACCATTCTTAGCTTTAGCATAGCCATCTAAAGGTAGCATATACACCTTTTCATTAATAAAGCCATGAAAAAAGGTATTATTGAAGTCTAATTAATGAAGGGGCCATGAATTAGTAGCTATAAGAGCAAAGATCACTCTTACTGTGACTTATTTTGCTACAGGTGAAAAAGATGTCAACAAAATCAACCCCTTCAATTTAATTGTAACCCTTAGCCATCAAACAAGCTTTGTAATGATTAATCATATCATCAACTTTAATTTTACTTTAAAGACCCATTTTGAGCCTATGGGTTTCTTACCCTTTAGCAAATAAGTTATTTTCCAAGTATTGTTTTGCTCCAATATAAATAATTCTTGTTTCATAGCCTTGACCCGCTCTGGACTTTGAGCAGTTTCTATTTAGTTTCTTGGTTCCTGAACAATAGACAGATTAGCTAGAAAACATAGATGTGCAGTAGTGAATTGGTCAGTAGCATGGTCTGAAATAAGGTTTTTCTCAAAATCATTAAGCCAGCCTGATGTTTTCTTAGGTTTAGTGCTTATAGGTAGGACATATTATTTTTCTACTTCAATTGACTCATTTGGTACAAGGTTGTTAAAAAGAGGTGGATGAAGAAATGGTATGTCATGGAGTTTGTGTGTGTTTGATTGAGTAGTGTTTAAAGATGGTTGAATAACATCTTTCAAGATAGGTTGAGAGAGTGAGGCTTTTGTGGGACAGAAATGTCACGGTAGGGAATTATAGTCTCAAGAAAAACTATATCTTTGAAGGAAAAAAATATTTATGTGCACAAATCATACAATTTGTATGATTTTGAGTAATAAAGTGACCAAGTACATTGATCTTATAGCTCTGGCTTCAAGTTTTGTCTTAGGAGGTAGGTTATTCTTTGCAAAAGTTAAACATCTGAAGGTTTTAATGAGGGAGTAGTCAGGAGATTTATGAAACAATATCTCACAATGGGTTTTCCAAGTTAGAATAACTATGGGTAGTCTATTAATGAGATAAGTGGCACGAAATACTGCTTCACCTCAAAACTTATTTAGTAAATGAGAATCAAACAGTAAGGCTCTTGTGATTTGAAGAATATGTTTGTGTTTTCGCTCCACAACACCATTTTGTTGCGGAGTGTACACACATGCTCTTCGATATAAGGTCCCATAGTTAGAAAGTAAAGTTTGGCATTGGTTCCCTAAAGACTTAGAATCATTGTGTTTTCTTAGAGTTTTAATTGTGGTTCCAAATTAAGTTTCAGCCATTTTAAAAATTTTAGTGAGCAATGTTACAGCTTAAGTCTTATGATTCATGAGATATGTCCAAAGAGCTCTAGAATGATGCTCCACACTAGTTAAAAAATAATAAGCACCAGAAGTAGAAGGTTGTGTAACGGGTCCCCAAATATCCACATGTACCAGCTCAAAAGGATTATCTGCCTTTGTATTGCTAACAATGAATTGAAGTCTAGTTTGTTTTGCTAAGGAAAAATTTGGCAACAAACAAAATCATGCTTCTTATTGACAAATGTAAATGATTCATAATAGCATTAGATGGATGTCCCAACCTTTTATGCCAATTATTTACAAAATCATCATTTTTACTATTTACAAAACAATATAGGGCAGTGCTATTAGTGTTAGATAAGTGCTGAGACTATTTATCAACATTATTGTTAAGAAACTTTGCTTCCATCACATATAGATTTCCCATTAGTCTTCCATTTGTCACTCTAGTTTTATTCTTATGGTCCTATAAGATACTACAATTAGGGAAGAATATCAATTCCAAGCTATTTTGTTCTGCCAACTTCTTCACTAAGATGAGGTTATGGGTAAATTTTGGTATGCATAGGGCATTTGGTAATATGATTCTATGATTTAGGATTATTGTACCAATAAGATACACTTTGATTGTATTGCCATTAGGTAAGTGAATGTTTATAGGTTTGGTAAGGGGTATTATACTACTAAATAATTGCACATCTTCACAAATATGGTTAGAAACTCCACTATCTATTATCCAATAACCAAGAGTATTAGATGAAATGTTTGAATTATTTTTATTACCTGTAAATTCCTCTACTTCAGCAAAGTTCAAGAAAGAATCCTATTCAACCTACTTGTTCTTCATCATCTTATTCAATTCTTGCCTGATCAAGTCTGCCACTCCTTATTGAGTTTTTCAGTTACAATCTTCTTTGTTTTGATGCTGTTACCATCCACTGTCTTTATTATTGTTTGCTTAAGTTTGTTCAAAGACTCCTTCTGCCATATTCACATGTACATGCTCCTTTTGTCTCTTCTTAGTTCAATTCGTGTACCAATCTGGTATCCCTATGATCTTGAAACATGTCTTTTTCAAGTGACCTGATCTTTTAAAAAAACACAATATTTATCTTCATTTCTGCCATAATCTCTCTTTGAAAATTTCCCTTGCCATAACCAGATCTATTACTTGCTATTGTTCTCACAAGCATAACACTTCCATTATTCCGTTCATTTACATTCATATATGCTATTCTTTGCCTTTCAACCCTGAGTATTAGAGAATGTGCCTTACTAATAGGAGATAAAGGATCTGATATGTAATATTTCAAAAATCTCTAATTATGAATAGTGCTCGAATTAAACTCAAGGATCAAATATGACTTAAAAATTTATTAATTAAGAGGAGAAAAATAAAATAAATAAATAAATAAATAAAATTAAGATAAGGAGATATTGGGGTATTTTAAAAAAAGATGAATAATAAACTCACTAGAAAGATAAATTTGGGTAAATTACTTAAAAATATCAAACTTTGATTAAATTAATTAAGTTTGATAAGCTTAATTAAGTTAAAATAATAGTCACTTATTATTATTATTATGGAAAATCCTATATGTCACCACCATTATCTACTTTTTCTCTTCTTAGCCACAAAATATTTTCTCTCAAACTCTTCATTCTTATTCAATCAAACTCTAATCTCCTAATATTTTCACTTGATTTCTTTTACCCAACACCTCTATAATAAAGATTAAGTCTTATTTGATGAAAAGTACTTAATTTGATCAAGAAATTTTATGATTTAAGAGATAGATATATAACAATCAAGTAATAAAAATCCTAGGTGAGTAAAAGAATAAGATTTTTATTCATTTTTTTTTCTCATGGCATGAGCACGTGAAAATTTATTTAAGATTGATGAATAAAAATTTATTTTTGTTTCTTTAAAGATGCTAATAAGGAAAAACAGAAAGGGAAGGAGGTGAATTAGGTATTGTAAAGAGTTTTGGAAGATCTAAAGATTTTAAACAAGATTGTGCACTTTTAATCTCTTCTTTTCTTTTAATAATGTTTATGTTAGTTTTAGGATTTTAAGTTTTTAAGTTGTGTTTTATTTTTGGAAAATTTGATAATATTTTCTAGAAAAAGTAATGAATTTTCAATGTTTGGTATGGGTAAATGGTGAAATAATTTATTGATGAGTTTGGTCTCTAGATTAGTTATGCTTTGAAAATCTGAAATTTTTATGCAGAGTGTTCTAAACAGTTGTAGTTTTCAAGTTTATAACTTGTATTCCAGAACTCCAAGTAACATGAAACTTATGCCAAATAAAATTTAAGACATAAATCTAAAACTTTTATGAATAAATGTTTCTCAGAAAATGTCAATGGCCTTAAAACTTACTATAATTTTTTACTTGAAATCTGGAAACTGGTAAAATTTGACTTTGAATAGTCCAGATTGAAATAGATGTTACTCACCCTAGAAAGATTCAAATCTAGTGATTCTACAGAAATATAAGACATAATTCTATAACTTTTATGAAGAAATATGTCCCAGAAAATATACATAACAGACCTTAAAAGATGCTAGAAATTTTAATATAGAATCTGGAACTAGTAAAATATAATTTTGAACAGTCTAGATTTAAATACGAGTAATTCACCTTAGAGAGTTCCAAATTGAGTGATTCTTGATCTTATAGAAATTTAAGACCTAGGAGAACAAATCTCAACAAAATAAAATTGTCAAATTATAGCTTTGTCATGTCCAGATTTGGTTTATAATTCAATTTACAAAAGTTACTCTGCATATGGTGAAATTTAAATTTATTTTTGCACAGAAGTTGATTTAACTTGTATATCTCTTGATTCATAAGTTTAAATTAGATAATTTAAAATTCATATTTAAGCTAATACCTATATCTAAAAATCATACGAAGAAAGTTGAACTTAATTATATCAATTTCTTGGTCATAATTTTAGAGGAATGCGATGCACAAAAATCTAATTTTTGGTTGTTGTTACTATTTATTTCTTATGAAAAATTTATATGTATATGTATTATCAAAATACTTGTTATATGGAAACTACAAAGAGATGGAAGTCTATTTGCTTTTATGCATTTGTTTTTAAATTGTAAATATGAGAAATGACATCTTGAATGTGGAAATATAATGTATAATGAAAAACTAATTATATGACATTGTGAGCCCAAGTAAATCTAGACAGTAAATTATAGGTTTGGATAGGTTGGCATGCCAATAGGGGATGTTGTTAGCAGTAATATATTGTATGTATTATGACAATGGATTGATGAAAGACCATATAGGCACAGAGTGCCCGGTCAATAATTTTAGTATGACATATAATGTCTATTTTCTATTAGAGATATCAAATGTCAATATTAAACCAGTCAAAGGCACCGATTGCTCAGTACAGAGAGTTTCATTATTCAGTCTAAACAATTCTATTATAGGTTACTATGGGCATAAAAGAGATGTTAAATTCAAAAATTATATTTTTGAAGTAATATGTAGATTGAAATGTTGACTAACTTAGATGCTAAAGAAAATTGATATATGTGTTATAAATTTTACATTAAATGATAGTATGCATTTAACATTGATATTGATGAATTTCTTCTACTTTAAAATAATTATGTATGGAATCTTTTAGTGATATGTGTTTAAGTGATAGAAATTATTATTTGTATTATCTTTTGCTTTATGTAAAAACGACTATTAAGGTCGTTTGGATTAAATATGCACCACTAAGCTTAAGCTTAGAGCGTATGATTTTATTTTCTTGTGCAAGTACAAATACATAGATTATGGTTAGCAGGACAAAAAGAGGAGTGAATCTGTAGTAAAGTCTATAATCACCTCATCATCAAGATTTTATGGTAGTTGCACTACCACTCTTAAAAATATTTTAGCACTCATTTTGTATGTACATGCAGTATGTAGTAATATATCATGTGAACATGTAATGAGTTATTATAAGACTTTTATTTTTGTAACCATATTTTGTTATATCTACTTGTTTAAAAAAAAAACTCAACATATAGCAAATTTATATCCAAGTTTGAAGATTTACTAAAATTAAATAAAAGTATTTTATTTTATTTTTGTAATTGTATATGTGATTAAGTTATTGGCAATTGTTTAAGTGCTTTATGCACAGAATATGACACCTTTACAATTTCACTATAAATTAGGTAAGGGTTGTTACATTTATTAGTATCAGAGTTTATGTTTAGGCTTTCTTGGACCTAATTAAATAGAAGAATATGACGTGTATGACGATGCATTGCATCCAATAGGAAATGAGGTGACTCTTATGCAGATCTACTCTCATATTTTTTCTTGGGTTAAAGTATGGAATCATATTTATAGAGGGTTGTATATGAAGAAGTAAGGAGTTATGCTCCTGTGAACAATGGTGACAGAGGCATGAGAGATGCACAGGAAATAGCATCTACTGCACAGTATGCACATACTCAACAACTCTTCTTTCAGCACATGGCTGATTTACTTAGATAGGTAATGGGAGTGGTCCCTCAGGCTTAACCATCACATAAGTCTCATCTAGAGAAGTTTAGGAAGTATGAGGCTGTGTACTTTAAAGGAAAGAAGGAGGATGATCAAGTAGCCGCATAGTATTGGCTGGAGAGGACAGGGATGATCCTTCGATAGTTGCATTGCACTCCTGATAAGAGTTTGAAGTGTGCAATTTCATTATTATAAGAAGATGCATACCAGTGGTGGGATACAGTATCATAGGCAACCCGACTTTGTTGAGGTGACTTGGGAGTACTTTTTGATTGAATTCAAGAAGAAATATATTAGTCATATCTATCTTGAAGATAGGAGAGGAGAGTTTATCACTTTGAGACATAGACATCTTGTTGTAGCTGAATATGAGAGGGAGTTTATGCGGCTAAGTATGTATGCTAGTGAGATAGTGGCTACTGAATCTGATAGGTGTAAGAGGTTTGAGGAAGGCCTCAATGACAATATCAAGCTCTACATCACTGTACTATAAATTAAAGACTTTACTCAGTTAGTAATTGCAGCCATAAATGTTAAGAGGGTTAGAGATAATGAGCAGAATAGGAAGAATCGAGATCAAAATAAGAGAGGCCATGGGCTGTTTAGCTCCACTAATACAGTTAACAAGAGACTAAAAGAGTCACAGAGCTAGAGGCAGGGACAAGGATCCTCATTCAAGAGAGTTTAGATAACAATTTCAGTAGCTAATACTCTAGGGTCATCAGTTAGGGGGACCAACACCAACAGTATGTGGCCATTGTGAGAAAAAGCACATGAGTGAGTGTTAGGAACTGATTATAACCTATTTTCGATGTACTATTACTAGTACATCTCAAATAAAGAAGGCTAATCCTACAACTTAACGGGGTAAGAGGCCTGGTAGATCTGAGACAATTGGGATTACTCAAAGAGCTACATTTGAAATAGTAGAGAGACTTAACATTAGGGTACCAGTGTGTGCCTATACCATTAGAGCTCGATAGGATCAGGATGCACCATATGTGATTGTTGGTATATTTGCTCTCTTTGACTCTTTGGTACATGCATTGATAGATCCAACCTACACTCATTCATACCTTTGCACCACTATACCAAAAGAAAAGAGTTTACAAGTAGATATGATTAAATAAGATATTTTAGCCATAAACCCTTTAGGCCATAGTGTGACAACGAATAAGATTTATAAGGATTGCCCTTTGAGGATTCAAGAACATGAGTTTTCTGCTGACTTGATAGAATTACCTTTTTATGAGTTTGATGTAATCTTGGGAATGGATTGGTTGTCAAAACAACAAGTTATGGTGGATTGTCAGCTAAAAGGAATCACACTTAAAACTTTAGATAATGAAGAGGTGATTGTTGTGGGTAAGAGAATAAACTCTCTCTCCAATTTCATATCAGACATTACTACAAGAAGGTTAATAAGAAAGGGTTATGAAGCATTCCTATCTCATATTGTTGATACTAGGAAGGTAGAGCCTATCATTCATGACATACCCATTGCATGTGACTTTTAAGATTTTCCGAGGAATTGCATGGTCTGCCACTAGAGAGAGAAACTGAGTTTGCCATTAATGTTAGGCCTGGAATAGTACTAGTGTCTATTGCTCCTTATAGAATGACACCTACTGAGCTTAAGGAGGTGAAAATACAGTTATAAGAATTGCTTGATAAAAGGTTTATACCCCCTAATGTGTCTCATGGGGAGCACCTGTATTGTTTGTAAAGAAGAAAGATGGGACATTGAGATTATGTGTTGATTACAGGCAATTAAATAAGATGACTGTGAAGCCAAGTATCCTTTATCAAGAATAGATGATTTGTTTGATCGACTGAAGGGAGCAAGCATCTTTTCTAAGATTAATCTTAGATCAGGTTACCATTAGCTAAGGGTAAAGGAATTGTTGTGCCTAAGACAACTTTCTGAACTCTATATGGGCATTATGAGTTCTTGGTAATATCATTTGTATTGACTAATGCACCAGTATGATTCATGGAACTTATGAATTACATCTTCATCCTTACTTAGATTGGTTTGTAGTGGTCTTCATTGATGACATGGTATATTCTAAGAATCGAGAGGACTAAAATGAACACTTGAGATTTGCACTACAAATTTAAGAGAGAAAAAGCTCTATGCCAAGTTAACCAAGTGTGAGTTTTGGCTCAACAAGATCTCTTTCCTTGGGCATATAGTGTTAGCTGAAGGAATTAGAGTTGATCCTAGAAAGATAGAGGCCATTATGGAATGGAAGCCACCTTAGAATGTAACAAAAATTAGGAGTTTCTTAGGATTGGTTAGATACTAAAGAAGATTTGTGAAGGGATTTTGTCTTATTGCTTTTCCATTGACTAAGTTATTACATAAAATTGTCAAGTTTGAGTGGAATGACAAATGCCAAAAAAGTTTTGAGAAGTTGAAGACAATGCTTACTGAAGCACCCATTCTTACACAACCAAAATCAGGAAAAGATTTTGTTATCTATAATGATGCCTCATATAATGGACTTGGATGTGGGTTGATGCAAGAAGAAAAGGTGGTTGCTTATGCTTCTAGGAAACTCAAGCCACATGAGAAGAATTACTCTACTTATGATTTAGAGCTTGCAACAATTGTGTTTGCATTGAAGATGTGGAGATATTATTTATATGTAGAGAAGTGTTACATTTACACAGATCACAAATACTTGCCAACTCAGAAAAAAAACTCAATTTAAGGCAAATAAGGTGGATAGAATTCTTGAAAGATTATGATTGTGTAATTGATTACCATTCTGGAAAGGCAAATGTTGTAGCTACTTCAGAAGTAAAAAGATACTACAGAGCTTTTTTAGGTTCCTAATGACATAAACATGTGGACAATTACTCTATCCAAATAAACAATGATTAAAATAAAAATATCACTCCATATAATAGTGGAAACAAAACAGGGAACTTCAGGAAACTAGGGTTGAAATGAGTACTGAATAGTGCTCTGCTACATCCTCCACTGATGATAAATTGGCAAACTCTAATCTGGACCCTTCAACACCATTATCCTTCGATTTAAGGCTTGGGGATATAAATAATGTCTTTTTTTTTTCAAACCTTTTATCACCAAATACTTTTGTATCCTTTTCTTGTCCGTGATAGTTCTCCCCTATTATAACAAGTTGGGTGTTGGCAAATATGGTCCTGCAAGTAACTTAGTCGGTGAGAAATTAGATTATAAGGTTATAATTTCCCAGACTTATTAGGAGACTTGGGCCTGGCAGTAACTTTGCTTTTTGGTTGGTTTGACTCACGATCTTCTTCCTTTTTTTGGTGATTTGAATTTGTAGGGCTGGCAACGGAAGCTGGATCTCGGATACAATGTGATGCAAACACTACAAACACTGCTTCTACGTGCTGACTGGGCCAAATCACTATCTTATACAATTGACGGACTGATGGCACTATGAGAAGGTTATGTTCTGTGCTGTTCCTAAAAAAACAATTTTGACACTGTGTTACGACTGAAAATTATACTAGTTCTAAGAAATAACAGGAGAGCTTTGGCCCGATGAAAATTTTGAGCATTTTTATATTCTTCTCTAATATTTTGTCCCTGTATTTATTTATTCTTGTTGATTTTCCACATAGGATATTCTTGCATTTTGCCTGTCAACTTGCAAGCAAAAATGTGATTAGGAAGAATTTTATCGTGAGTTCTCTGCCTCTTCTCTCTCTCTTTTTTTTTTCCTCCCTCCCCGGGTATTACCAAACAAGGGTGAATAAAACCCATTATATTACTTGTAGGATTCTTTTAAAATTTTCACTTGTAATCCAATATTCTTTTTGTTTTTTGTTTTATATATATATGGGACTTGCTAGAATTGGGTTTAAAATTTGTCAGCCGCCAGTTGATATTGTATCATTTCATTTTTGAATGTTAATACGACAGGACATAAATAGGCTCTCTGGTTATTTCAGATTATCTATATTTTGAAGTGCTTAGTTATTGTATGGTATAACTGTTTAGATTCTTTACTTTAGGTGTTGCATTTAATTTAGTTGAGCATCGGGAAAGGATAGCTGCTGTGCAATTACTTGATACAAGCACCAGTGAAGTGCCATTATGCAATTACTTGATACAAGCACCAGTGAAGTGCCATTCTAAACTAAGTTGCAAACAGTTCGTGCAGTATTGTTGCCCCCTTTTATATTTCAAAATGATCAAGTCACCAGTATAAAAGTAAGCAAACAACCTGTTCAGAGGATTTATACTTTGGTAGTTGAGCTTGGTTGCATTTATTTATGATAATGCATTTTGCTTTCTGATTCCCGGGTTTTCATTTACACTCAAATGGGATTTACAATTTCTTAAGCCTTATCTGTGATAGCAGTCTCAAATACCAAGTTCTATTAGCTTCAGAAACTTGTCAAGTTCTAGCCCTTGCAAGGGCACCGTTTGAATGATGATTAATATCCATTCATTGTTGAAGGAAAAACCGCTAAACCATCGGGTAACAATTTGTCCTTTAGAAAGTAATTTTGGACAGAAATATAAAAATGAACCTTTTGGAGGCAGCTAACACGCCCTATTTGAGATATCAATAAAAAAATATATATATAATTGGCCTAAAAAAATATAAAAATGAACAAGTGATGATCTGGCGACTTTTTATTATATGCAACCAATTGATTGATCACAATTACATTAACAAGTAGCAGAAAAGAGTGAATGAATGTTAATCTTTGTCTGCAGTTATCAGCTTTTTGTTGCTGCTGGCATTATCAAAATTTCATGCTATAGCTGAGGTTAATAATCTACACGATATAATTGGCAATAAAAAAGGAACTCAAAATGCTAGGGAATTACACTCACTGTGTTACCATTCCTCATTGTCGATCATTGAGCTCACCACTGGTCCTGCAATTATTGTAATAATTTATTAACGACTCGTTTGTGCAGCATGCGTATCAAAAATGCAACTCGGCAATGAAACAACTCTATAATCAGATATTTTTGTTCAAAAATAGTATAATTTATGCTTTAAGCACAACAGAGTTGTCCATTCTGGTGGTTAGTCGAGGAATGAATAAGCAGTCCACAGCCCTATTCAAACTAACATTCCCCCTCCCTCAATTAACATGGCCGTAGAAAGTGCTGATTGTGATTCCTCTGGTAGTCTTAGCAATTAGTCTTGGCAAATACTACGTAACAATGCAGGTGGTCACCATAACCACCAAGTACTTGGCAGCGTTTCATGAGCTTTGTAGTAGAGACCTTGTTGGTCTTTTTGTTGTTATTTTTGGCCATTTAACAAACAAATAAACCAACATAATTCACCTAGATGATCCAGATGGATTCAACAGGATTCATGAAATTCTTTGATACATGTACTATAAATGTTCCTATGATTCCGACTCAGCTGAAGAATTTTGACATGGTGATGCTATATGTTTCTATCATTTGGCAATTAATACATGCTGGCAATAAACAAGAATCAAAGCTGCAAAGACGCATAACTTTCATATTCTAATGGAGGCACTTACTCGGCACATGTAAGCTCGTGGATTTTTTTGACTGCTTTGCTAATACTATGAAGGGCCATCTTCTTCACCTGGTTTTTGAAGCAAAAGAAAACATTATTCATCACTGGACAGGCATGAAGTCATTCAATAGTCAAGTGCAATTTACCTCTAGACAATCCACTTTGGCTTTATGGTTCTCTGGAAGCAGACGGAGTTCATCAATCAACTGGATGCATTCAGTAACATTTTCAGGTGAGACAAAGTCCACAACCACATTAACGCATGACTGCAGTTTGCATAACATGACAGATCAAGAAACTTAGTAAGTACTATTATTTCAAATGAAATTTTGGCATTCATTTTGAGTCTTGAATTTCACAATGTCAAACAATACATCAAAACATACAATACTAAACTCAAGTTGATAACTAAAACTTAAGGTGCCCGATTTCTTTCAAAAAGTTTGACTGTTTAGTTGTAAAAAACATATTCTATTTTTCATTTTCTAGTTTTCTTTTTTATTTCCTGATTGTCCAGATTTTTATTTTCTAACTATTTTTCAAATGGAAAATTATTTGAAATGAAATTTTGGCATTCATTTTGAGTCTTGAATTTCACAATGTCAACCAATAAATCAAAACATACAATACTAAACTCAAGTTGATAACTAAAACTTAAGGTGCTCGATTTCTTTCAAAAAGTTTAAGGACTGTTTAGTTGTAAAAAACAAATTCTATTTTTCATTTTCTAGTTTTTTTTTTTCTATTTCCTGATTGCCAGATTTTTATTTTTCTAACTTTGAAAACATGCTTGCTTAATCATATTTTTCAATTTCTATTTTTCATTTTTATGTAATATTTAAATAATTTTCATTCTTGAATAATTTTATGTAAAAATATAATTACATAAACAATTTAATAATCTAAATATGTATATATAAACAATTTAATAATCTAAATATGTATATATATTTTTTCAATTAATTAAATAACATTTTTAAATAAAATAAAAAATCTTAAATTATTATAAAATCAGCCTAAAAATATTTTCAAATTTCAAAATATAACATAAACAAATGAAATAAATAAATCCAAATAAAAAATATCTTAAAGTTGAAGAATCAAAGTATAAAAAAATAAAAATAAAAAAGAAGTTTAAATTGAAGTAGGAAACTATTAGCTAATAAATATAGAAAATTATTTTCTAATTTTCCACATAGAAAATAAGTCTAATTGAACAACAAACTTTATTTTTCATTTTTTTTAGAAAATTTTCTGAAAAACATGATTTGTTTTCCACAACTAAACAACTCCTCCATTTCCCTTTTTCTCTTTTCTGAATTTCATGTAAATATTAGTAGCATAAAATGTAAGTGGAAATTAAGCAAATTAAAGAAGACAAAAATAATTGTAGAAACATATTTTAAATCACTTTGGTAAACTGAATAGACAATAAATTATGAAATTACCTAATAGTTGAGACCTATGAAAACAATTGAACTAAGCGGAACTATCAATTAGACAATTCTTTGAAATATTAATTTTCACTGTTTTCCATGAATTACCTTAAGATTCCTAATTTGGTATGGACATCCAGCAGGAATGATAACAGCTTCTCCAACATGTTGCTCAAAAGTCCATGGTTCAATTTCTAGAAGAAAAGGCAGGTTTACAAGTTATTAAAGGCTGATTATTAACTCTCTCTCTCTCTCCTGCTCTCTCTCTCTCTCTCATATATAAAAATGAATAAATAGAGGTACTTACTGAACTCCTCTTTAAGTCTCATTTTATGAGTTGCATCAAGAAAAAAGTTCTGATCAAGTATTGGATGGCCCATCTGCAAGAGAGAAAAGGTAAATAAATAAATCACCATTAACTTGGACAAACTAATACAGTTTGACATCTTGCTTGGACTTACATGCTTTCTAAAGCCATATGTCTTTGTGAACTCAATAGAGTGCCTTTTCAGGTATTCAACAAGCTTTGGAACATCCTGCCTCCGGAAGACATCCCACTGGGCACCGCAAGACTCAGCAAGTTTTTGCTTTCCCAAATGATTAGAAAACTCTGTATTCTTCCCACAAAAATTAAGATTTTCTCCTGTTCTAGAGCTTTTAACAGACCCAAAAAAAAATTTTGAGACTTCGGTGTCAGTATCTGTATCAGAATCAGAATCCTGTTCAGCATCAAGGAACATGTCTCTGTTTTTGAGGCTCAAGTTTTCTGCTTCATGACTGGCAGCGGAAAACCAAGATACTCTGGCAACTTTCTTGTGTAAGCTCATTTCTTCCGTGATCATATCACGTAATCCTATTCCTTCCACATTTTGCCCATCCAATGGTGCTGCTCCCCTTACTTCATTTTGTTCCTTCTGTTTTTTCATTAACTTTCTTATATAATTAAGTTGTTCTGTAGGCACAGGGCCATCAGTGGTATATGCCAAAATATTAACCTGAAATCAGAAAGGGAGAAGCTCAACATCAGAACTACTAATATGATGACCAAAAAAGTGTGCATTAGCAGGCTATTAATGAGAGGTGAAAATATGCAAGAGATGGAGAGACCTGGATTCTGGGAAAAGCATTTGCTTAGTAAACTAGATGACATGACCTTGTAGATATTCGTGTTAATGTTTCAGACTATACGCAAAGAACATTTTGAAGTTCGCAGAAAAAAACTAATTCAAAACCAAGATAAGAGTGCACATGAAAAACTAATTAATATTTGGACATTGTCGTTTATCATATATTGCAAGAAATATGGAACAATAAAGAATACTAATGAATTTGATCCGAGTTTAAGCAAAATTCACATAGAAAATTTGACAAGAATGCAGAAAAACAGAACAAGACTTACCATATCATATGAATCATAGCGCAATTTAGTCACAGAATCAGCCTGTACAAGATTCTCACCACTATCATAAGAGATATAGATACATGGGCCAAGGTCAGGCTTCATTATTTCCTGTGGCAATTCTGCAGCAATATTTAGAACACCAGAAACAGGATCCATGTATTCAGGGAGTGGTAAAGCATGAAGGATTTCAGAGTAATGAGCTGGAAAATGTTCTTGAAATAAAAGAGAAGAAAGCCACCCCTTCAATTTTAGTTTTTCATGCCACATGTTGCCATGCGTTGGACCCTTAAAAGACCCCATGAATAACTGCTTGATACCTATTTCTACCTGCCACATCAGATAACAATGGTGAAACTCAAAATTGAAGTTTTTCAAATCATATGATGCAAGAAAAAAAAAACCTTGATGGTAAGAGAATAAGAAAAAAAAAAAGAAAGGCTATTCATGCTGAAAAAGATGTTCATGCAATGTAAAAATATTAGCTGATTTCACAATGAGTAGCAATTGACTTGCATTCAGAAAACAAATATGAAAATAATTTGAACACTGTTACTGTCAAAAGATCATGAAAATATGCACCAATAATTGCAGCTTGAAAACCCAGTAAATGTACATTCGTGAAGGAGAGGGGAAACACCAGCAAATATACAGCTTTCATCATATTACAAGAGCACACAATCCTGTCCCAGAAGATTCAATTTTTTTTTTTTCACGTTGCAAGAGAAACTCTCAAAAAACAACAATTTAAGCAGTTACTTGGAGCAATTACCAACCAACCAGACATCATAAAGAAGCAAAGATACTTGGGAAAAGATTCTATCTTGCATTTTTTACCATCCTATGGGAAGGGAAGGAGCCACATAGCTTTGGCCATTACATTTCTTAGGGAACCTCCAATCCCCGATTATCAGTTACATTTCTACTTCTGAAAAATAACAATCTACGACTAATTACAGTCATGTCTCCTAGAAAGATACACATAAACCCTTAAACTCATGAAAGTTCACAATAAAGTCAAATGTTGCAATCGGCAAAAACAAATAAGTCAATACATAATGAACAAGTTGGGAGACAGAGAGCATAAATAAGATTTTCTAATCTGTTGAAACTAATAAGCAAACAACTACACTGCATCTTAAAGTGGAATGCAAGTAGAAAAAAATCACTAACCTCGAACCAGTTCAAGCCATCAGCAGCTTGCTCATTCTCAGGCCTGGTAACATTATTCTTAAGATAAGTGCAGAACATGACAATTGGATCCCAACTTAGATCAGATGTACCCTGAAGCACATTATGAACTATTACAGGTTGACCTTTGCCCCAGTGCTTCTGAAAGTGTTCTAGGTTATCAATATGGATGCCCACAAGTGTAGGATAATACAGAAAGTTATCATTAGAATCTTCTCTTGCAGCTGCCTCCTGCAGCTGCCTAGTCTCATCAACTTCACAATCCATCCCTAGGCATAATGAGCAAGGTGAAAAAGTATCCAAGGTTTCTGGCAACTCATAGCAACCAACTATTTCCTCAGCACTTGTTTCCAGTTCTTTGGTCCAACTCGAGGGCAAAACACAACTTAAATGAAGCAGACTATCACCACAGCCACCAAACTCTGTGGGAGGACAAGGTATACCACCATTACCATCAGCAGCTTTCCAATTAGGCAATAACTTAGAAGAATCAAAATATTTACTGCCACAATTCCACTTAGAGATGCATATTGATTTCATCTCTGAAATTTGTTTTCCAGATATACAAGCTTTCATGCTCATAGGGCATTTGCATATAATGGCTTTAACACTCCCAGGCAAGCTTGCTTGGAAATTATCCCGACAACAACTTAAGCAAAGGTTATAGGAACAACTCGGGCAGCTTCTGTGAAAATCCATGATGGAAGCCTTGCAGTTATTGCTGCACCGGGAGTCAAATCATGAAGCAGAAAGCAATAAACAAAACTATATACAGTATAAATAAATATATTGTAGCTTAAAGCAAAAGAGGACATACCAACAACATTGCTTATTGCTGCTGACTTCAGCCTGTTGAATTTGAACATCAGATGGTTTCTGGCCTGTTACAGACTGAAGGACATCAGAAAGAAGATTCCCAGCGGGTTAGTGATGAAAGTTAATTTTAGAAGAATAAAAAGCAGGACCATCAAGATTACCTTTTATTTTTGCCTCTATTTCTATCTCAATGCTCCGATCTTTATTTATTTGTTTTAGGAAAGGAAGAAGCATACAGATTAAATAATGAAAATGTAAAACTTTGTTGACTTTACCACTGTCCTTGAAGAAGCCCTGAACCATGTTTTTCACACAAGTTTAAACATTATGATTATTTATAGAATAGCAAATCAACTTATTCGTAACTTAGTCAAATTAGAAATCAGACCTTACATTCAATGTCTCTGCATTGAATTGCTGAGCAGACCTTACAGTAACAAGTCCCACGACAAACCGGACATGCTATCTTAACTTCTTCTAGCATATCAAAATACCTAAATTCATTTGAACATCAAGAATTACTAATCAGATATTAGACCCTTCCAAATGTTCCAAAAAGAAAAAAAAAAGGACTGTGATCATAAAAACATGAACTTTATTTATATTTGGTGTTTCAAGCATGAGCCGAAACTGTATCTGAATATCAAACAACAGTTGGCTTACTGGATACTGAGTGTTCACTACATCCACTATTGGGTGGAGAAACAAAACAAGACATTTACAGTGTGCCATGAATAGACAATTGCAGATTCGTGTTTTTATAGTTTTGAACTAATTGAAAAGTCTGATGCCTTGGCTAATCATACCTCCTAGCTATGTTTCTGTATTTTCTTGATTCATTGAATTGCATGAGGCAATCAACCTACATTTCCAACCATCTCAAAAAGTCTAGCCTTTTCTCTTTGAGTAGCATTTCCTTCAAGATTATTATCAACAACTCATATTATTTAACGTTTCACTACAGGATAGTGGCAACTAATTAAATGAACGATTCAAGAAACAAATAATTGAAGGGAATTTAAAAGGAAAAAAAAAAATTTTGATACAGAGATGCATACTGGTCTTTGATGCAGTCCATGCAATAGTATTGTTTTCTGCAACTCGAACACCTTATTAAAGTCTTCAACCCACTTCTCCTACACCAATGACATTTTTTCCTCTTTGCCCTCCTCAATTTCACCATATCCTTCTTGAAAGGCACAACCTTTAAATTAAATTGACACAAAAAAAGGTACAGTTTAACTAAAATTCAGGAAAAATAGAAAAAGGGAAGTAAAAAACTTTTTGAGAAGTTAAATAAAAAAATACCTTCAATGTACCAATTGGCATTGGCTCGATGTTTTTAGACCGAAAACACCTTCTAGTAACCGCACTGATATCAGCAGCTCCAATTTTGATATCGCAAGGCGTAGAAGATGAAGCAGCAGCTACATTGCCAAAATGTTTAGCAGGAGATATTGCCATTAACCCATTAGGCAAATCTCTCATTAACTCTTCCTCACTATTACTATCGTTATCGTTATCATTATCAGTATTTATCTCTTCCACCCCAACTTTCTTCTTCTTCTTTTTCTTCTTCTTCTTTCTCTTCTCTACTTCTCTTTTCAACACCATTCTTATTAACTCCAGCTGCAAATCCCCTCTCTTTAGCTTCATATTCTTCACAGTTTCATCAAGCGCTTCAGATTCACCGATCGATTTTTTTCTCTTCATGGGCCTTGCCAATTGTACCAATCTCGAAAATCCTTCCTCTTTCCGTGCCCTAATTTTGCCATTGAAAGGCACTGAGTCGGCATTGGGTGTTGATTTGTTCTTATATCTCCTTTGCAATTTCAGTGACTCCGGTACTTTCCTCTTGTGCTGTCTATGGCGGCCTTGTAGATGATGAATTTCGCAGAGCTTCTTATCATCCATAACTCTCCTGTTGCACCGCCATTGCCGGCCGTCAGTCCGCTTACAGCGGAGATGATCAGGGAGAGACTCATTTTCTTCCATTCTGCAAGAAAAATTGGAACTTCCAGGAAAAATTCGAAACTTTTCTCGGGAAAGTGATGGAAAAAATAGTAGTTTTTAGGAAAGAAAACAGAGAATGAAGCAAGGAGGTGAAGGGTTTTACAGAGGGCATTTATGGCAAGGAGTCGTTGTAGAGAGAAAATAAATGACAAAAAGGTGTAATTTGAGGGAAAAGAAGAGTCCAATTTGGTCTCGAAATCTTCAATGCAGTCACGATCTATGATTTATAGACAGATTGAGGGACTATCAGATTATTAGATAACTGAGAGACTATGCCAAGGAATCTTTTGGGGATTTGAAAATTTTACCCTTTCTTTTTCTACAAAAATAATTTCACATTAATTCTTTATTTTCTCTCTTCTTCTTTATTTTCTCTCTGAATTTTCTGTCTGCAATTTGTGAGAATTTGAGGTTGTTACTCTTCCAGAAATTCTGAAATTTAGAAATTGCAGAATGCAATTTAGCAGGCCTTATATAGTAGCATTTGTTTTCTGCTACTGAGATGTTTACACAATTTTGCATTTTCATACTTTGCTATTTATTTATTTATTTTGCTTCTTTTTCACTGAATATAGAATTCTGATCTAACAATCTGCATTTTTTGTTCTGTTAAAAAATTAAAGGAATTATATACTATGTTGTTTTGTTTAAAAAAAAAAAGAAAAAACGAAACTTTATAGAGTATAATTATTGTAGCAGGGCAGCAGGCAGCCAGGCTTGTTTTCATGCTGATGCTGAATTAAAATTTCAGCAATCTTACTAGTAAATTGCTCTGCATTCAATAGAAAATCTTTTATGATAATGTAAATTGCAATTATATTTCTAACAATTGCATAACCTTTGGAATCAGGATTGTATATAATCCAATTGTTAATTCCTTGAAAATTAATGTGATTTTTATTTGTATTTATTTTCCTGAAATTTTATGATGTTAGCATTTGCATGAAATATGATCATCAGAATAAGATCCTATAGATCAAGAGAGGTGATTTCAGGTTTAAAGTTAATGTATTATTTTAATAACTTTTTTTTATTGCTCTTCTAAACTAGTAGAGTAATGTTTTAGAAGAGTTGCACATAAAATTTAAGAAGTTATTAACCAGTACATGAAGTGTCTGTCTGCCATTAAAACATCAAAAAAAGGCAGTTAAAGAAAAACTGATGGGGTAACATAAGGTGGTAAAAAGTATAAAATGATTATGGTAGACCTGTGAATAGCATTTCTGATTCAGTTCTTTAATAACTATTTGCTTTTTTTTTTTAAAACCAAAATTATCTGTGTTAGTTTTAGGATACCTTTAATCTCTAAAATTTAAATATCTAATGCCTTTTCTCTTCATTTTACTTTGTAGCAAATCGAATTTTGTACTCAGAAATGAAGAAATTGTTTTTGTGATCATTGTGGGATGCATTCAGAAAAATAAAATGAATTAACATTAAGGAACAAATCTTCTTTTCTTTTCTTGTCAAAATGAGTTTTTTTTAATTGCATTAAATTGACATTAGATAAAACATAGAATGAAAGACTTGTAATGCTTTCAATTAAAATAAATCCAAAAATGTTTTTTTTTTATCTGTACAAGTGGTGTACACAGGTGAAAACAATTAAGGGTAATTTGATCATTGTCACAAGACAAAAAACTTCAACTTATTAATGTGCAGCACTTGCTGACTATCATCCCTTTCTTATCATTGCCACGCCCATGTCATGCAGGTTGACAACTGCTGCAAAAATGAGGTTATGAGCAATTAGTAGTTGTAACTTCTGAAATTCTTAAATCTAAATTATGTTATGTCAATAAGCCTGAAGGCCAAAAAAAACTGTGAGAGAGATGATTTCATAACCCAGGAAATAGAAAACAGAATAAGAAACAAAGAAAGAAAATGAAAATCCAGTTACCAATTTCCAAAATACAAAGAAAAAGCAAAAGAAAAAAAAACATAATAATGCAAAATTTTCCTACCATTATGAGAATGTACCTTGTCACAAACAGTAAATATTTATTGGAATGTCTTGAAATAGAAATTATTCCAGAAAAGTGAAAAAACATGATCGAGTGCAGCGCTGGTGAAATCATATCCTGTAGAGTAAAAAATCAACAATTTTTTTTTTGAAAAAAAAAGGAAATTCATCAACGCTGCACTCAATGATGTTTCTTCCATCTGGGGATCGTCTCCATTGTTGGACTTAATTGCAATTACTGATAGATATACCCAGACATCTTTATATATAGAAATACAAAGCAGATTGTAGTACAAAAGCTCTCTCTTGTACTTCATATATACTAACTGCTGGTGGTGGGAGATGAAATTAATTAAATTATATGTATGTATATATATATTTATATGTGTTGTAAGCAAATAAATGAATTTTGAAAAATGGCTTTGTACTGCTTAATTAATTGAGTGTACTGGACTAGTTTTGTACTGCATATATTTGCCACCTTCAACTTCCATCTGAATCTCAAGGCTGTAATATTCTTTGATTGTGACCCTCTTCCTGTTAGATCTTTAACTAATTCTCCAATCAAGCCTTCATATTTTAACAAGTCAACTGATTAATTTCTTTAATGATAACAATTATTAAAGGATTTTTTCCATAATTAAGTCACTTAATAAAAAAAAATAATTTCTTTGATGAATTGACACGTAATTAACATGAATTCATCCAAAAATGTTTGTAATCATCTGGGTAAAAAAAATAAAAAATTAAACATATAGTTAATATATGTTAAGATACTGATTAGACATATTGTTAATATAAAATAAAATTAAAAATTCCATAAACCATAATAAATCAACAATTTCTATTGGTAAATTTACTATATAATAAGGTGAATATATTGCTATTTAATGTCTGATATTTAAATTAATTAATAAAATTTATTCCTTCTTATTAAGAAATGAATTAAATATTTTCTCACGTTTTATTTTATTTTCGTTAACAAAAATAGTTATTTTTATTTTAATTAATTAAAACTTTATATTAAATTAATTACAAAAAAAGACTAGAATACTCATATATATTCTGTGATTAATTATGAACTCTAATATAACACATTCTCTCAAATTGAATATTAGTTCTTTTGAATTTGTCCATCTAATTTTTCTTTAAAAAAATTAACTATATATTAAATAATAAAAAATATATTTTCTATATAAATAACAAAAAAAAGTTTTACACTCTCAAGAATTACACAACATTTTATTTTAATTAGTTTGATATGTATATCTAATATTTGTGCTTCAAGCATAAATTGATTATATTATTAAAAAACACACACACACACACACATATATATATATTTAAAAAAAATTAAAAAACTGATTTCCAAAATATATATTTTGAAACTCAATTTTAATATAACAACATAAAAAATCATCTTAATTATGTCACATAATTATTTTTAAATATAATAGAAAGAATTAAAAATAATTACCAAGCAATTTGAATTTTTTTTCTCACAATTAAAAACATTTTAGTACTTTTTACTGTTAAATATTTCATTTAACTATGTTAAAAATGACTAACTAATAATAAAGAATTATTCTCTTCATTCCATTTTAAGTGTCATTTTAAAAAAATAATTTTTTTATTTCAAATATTATTTTTATGAATTCAAAATAATATTAATTAAAAAGTTCTAAATTTATCTTTATTTATTAAATATTTTAAATCTAATTACTAAGGAGAGAATGCTTGAAAAATAGTATAATTAGATAAATTATTATGACTTTTTATAAAATTTATAATCATTAATTATTATTATGTTTTATCTTTGTATCATACTTGGGGTTAATTACACCAATAATCCCTTTTTTTTATTTTTGTCCAATTAAAATTTCTAAACTTTATTTTGTAAGATAAAATTTTTAAATTTTAAATTTTATTCCAATAAAATTATTAAAATCATTTTATGTCAATCGAAATATTGTATAATAACAAGATATTGCCACGTGGTAAAATGATATTAAAAAATAATTCAGTTTAACCTCATTTTACTCATAAGTGTGAAAAATTAAGGACATAATAGGTGATTTTACTAAAAAATATAATTTTAGGCTTGCTAATATAAATATAGATGCTAATCAAGATGGAGTTGAATTTCTTTTTTATCATATGATAATTTATTTCTGTCATATTATATTTTAGTTGTTAAAATATAGTTTTAAAGTTTTATTGATACAAAATAAAAAATTTAAGGATTTTATCTTTATAAAATAAAGTTTAAAAATTTTAATGAAATAAGAGTAAAAGTTCAAGGACTATTAATATAATCAACCCCCACACTTGAACAGGAAAAGTATTTAATTAATGAAAATAAATGTGGAAAACCAACTTATTGATATTTAAACTAAATCTAAGGGTGTAAACAACAATTTTCTTTAATAAAATTTAGTGACATTTACTACCTCAGTTAATTTTCAACCAGCGAAATTGTCTATTTTTTAAAATTAAAACTCATTCTTAATTAATTTATTATTATTACTTAATTTCGTTATAACTAGATTTTTTTTAACCTTGGTTGTAAGAATGATCAATAGATCAAAAATCATCTATGTAATTGTAATTCTTTTCATGCAGAATTACGAGATGACTTGTTGAAGTTAAACGAAGTTTGGGGTAAAAGTTGACAAAATATTGTACTTCAGGTTGATAATAAGAGTGTTTTTTGCTTGTTAGTAGATGATATTCCTCTATAGTCAGTTTATAGTATACTAATCATTTGTATAAGGGATTTTTTAGGTTGTAATTGGAATATTTAAATTTAACATGTTTATTGGGAAGCTAATTCAGCTATTGATTTCTTAGTTAATTGGGCTTTCAATTCTCATCTTTTATTTAATTGGGATGATGTGATCTCTTCTTATTTGAGTTTGATTTTACTTAAAGATGCTTTTGAAGTGTCATTTTCCTATTGTTTAATGTTTTTTGTTTGTTATCTATTAAAAAAGGAGTGCTAATCGCGGGTTCTGAATATTTGGGAAGTAAAAATTGAATAAAATAATAACATATCTAAATCAATCGATCCAAAAACTAAATTAATCTAAATCCTTCAACCGAACTGAATTAAATATAATATGATCGATTAATCAAATTAGATAATTGTTCTAATAACTAAAAAATGCTCCCCTTACTAATTAGGATTCATTTATGTTAGGATTACGTAAGGCATATTATGAACCGGAGGATTAGAATTGTGTGTGGAGCATACTAATCTACGACTCGAAGGAAATTTTTTCCCTTTCTTTGTGTTGATATTTTTTTAAAGTAAAAGATAATTAGATATCATTAATCAAAGTAGAATGAATACAAATTGGAGGAAAGTCCCAAAAAGTAGGACCAGCAAAACGTACAGAAGCTCTAGCTAATAAATGAGCTACTAAGTTAGTCTGCCTCCTCACCTACTTGATAACTAAATTTCCATATTGCCTGATTAAAATTTTACAATCCTGAACAATAATGTCATATCCTGATAGATCTTCTTCATTATAAAGTAAAGCATGAACTAATTGGGCAGCATCTAACTCCACAATACCAAGCAGTGGCGACCTTAGGTGGTTGGGAAGGGGGCAATTGCCCCCCTTAATTTTTTTTTAAATATTCATGTGTATATATCCATTAATTTTTAAAATTTTTTATTTATCCCCTTAAAATTTTAAATTATCTCCAAATTTAATAGAAAAAAAAATTTCAAAGTCTTCAACAGATTAATTTTAAATTCATTCATTTAATTAAGAGATTAAAAATAAATTAAAAGTACAATTAAAAAAATTAAAAAAGATTATAAAATTAAGATCTTTATTTTTTTTATTTTTTTTAATTTCTTCTCTTTATTTCAAATTTACATTTTATTATTTATAATTCTAATATACTTTAATATTTTTGTATCAACATTATATGTTAAAATTTATTTTTCATATTTTCTTTGATTAATTTTTTTTACAAATGAAAATGGCTTATTAATAGATTACTAAATTTATAAAATAATTATTGTATATAAAAAGCTAAACATCAAGACAAAGAGGAATTTAAAAAAAAGTTTTGCCCCCCTTTTAATTAATTTCTGACTTCGCCCCTGATACCAAGTAATGGGAAATCTCTACAAATCCAACAAAGAATATTAGGCAGTGCTAGTGCTTCAATAACACAAGGATCATGGGCAGTAAACGTCCAACTTGACATGTTTGCAAGAAAAATAGCATGGCTATTATGTACTATGCCTGCAAAGCCACCTCGTGTTGGATTAGAGAACACAACTCCATCCACATTACATTTCCACAAACCTCCCATAGGTTTCTGCCATGTATTAATATTTGTAGGACTTGATCTAGACTGTTGGAGCACCATTCTTCCATTCCAACGTCCATTAGTATTGTGCCATTCCCGCAATTATCGCTCTAGACAAGAAATTATCACAGGTGATGGCTAATCAAAACCCTTCTAGATAAGATAATTTCTAGATCTCCAAATCAACCAAAGAAGCATACAAATCTGTTCCATCTTAGATTTTTCAAATATTTCCAACATTTGACATATAGTAGAATGAAAAGATGACTCAATTATAGATGGATCGAGACTCCAAATATCCTATGGTTGTTGCCTTTGGGCATAAAAATAAAGCATGAAGCAAATCTTCATCAATCCCATAAACTGGGCAACCTGCTTGAATTGAAACACCACGATGCACCAAGTGCTCCCTGCAACGAATAACATTCACAAGAGCTCTCCACATAAAATTTTTTATTTTAGGAGCTGCATTAACATGCCAAACCCACTTCCAAATACTATATACTGAATGTAGATTTCCATTTCGAAAAATCTCGAGAGCTTTATGATATCCACTCTTGACTATATAACAACCCTTTTTATGAAAATGCCATTGGTACACATCATGCTGATCATAAAAACTCAAGAGAATATTTGTAAGGCTAAATACATAGGTAGTAGCCCTCTGAACTTATAGCGTTTAGTTACTTTGCCCTTTAAACTTTCAATTTAACCATATAACTTTCTGAACTCGCAATTTTTTAACTTACAAACTCGTTGAGTTACACCGAGTCATGCCGAGTCACTGAGATATCTATTTAGTATAAAATATACAAGTACAAGGGGCAAAGTGACTAATATTCATTAATATAAGTGTTTGTTAGTAAAAAATAGATAAGTACAGAGGATAAATTAGTTAAAATGAAAGTTCATGGAGTAAAGTGACTAATCGCGATAAGTTTAGAGGGCTACATGTATATTTGGTCTATTTGTAATGATTCTAGCCTCATGAACATAAAAAAAAAATATCATAAATTAAATTCCTATTCCAAGTGTTAGAATCATGCAAAATCAAGTCACCAACAGTAGATACAACATCATCATCTCTTTTATCACTTTGTACCCAGAAATTACTAGTACTAGGTAACCATGAATCCTCCCAAATCTTTATATTCGAACCATTACCTACACACCATCTAGCACCACTTTTTAACAAAGGTATAACATCTATTAAACTCTTTCATGTAAAACTTGGATTATGCGCATTTAACAAATCTCCATTTGAAAAATATTTAGCTTTAAAAATATAATATAGAAGCGAATTATGATTAGTAAGAATACGCCACCCTTATTTAGCCAATAGTGTTAGATTAAAACAATGTAAGTTCCTGAAACCCAATCCACCTTCAGAATTTTTAATTGCAAGCCTATCCCAAGTCATCCAATTTAAAGAGTGACCTCCATTTTTTTTAGAGCCCCGCTAAAAAGAATTCATCATTTTGTGTAACACCTCACAAAAAGATAATGGAATGGAAAAGACCCCATACAATAGGTAGGATTTAATTGTGCAATTGATTTAATTAGTACTTCTTTACCCGCCCGAGATAACAGTTTACTATTCTAATTATGCAATTTTTTCCATAACCGATCCCTTAAAAAGCCAAAGACTTGCTTCTTACTGGGTCCAATCAAAGACCCAAAAATTTACCATAATTAAGCGGAGTTGTAACACCTAATATAGAAGGCAGATAACCTTTACAATCGTCAAATATATTAGCACTAAAATATGTCCCTGATTTCTGGAAATTAACCGATTGACTTGACACTTTCTTTTACAAATCTAACATCATCTTAATATGAGCATATTCCTGAGCAGTGGATCTAAAGAAAAAGAAAAAGTAATCTACAAAAAATATGTGATTCTAGGACCATTTTTATTAGCTCTACAACAATGAATTAGTCCTTTTAGCTCAGCATCCCTGAAAAGTGCGAACAAAACCTCTGCACATAAAAATAAATAAATAAATATAGAGAAAGCGGACAACCTTGCTTAGTCCTCTACTTGGAACAACATGCCCTATTTCATTTCCATTAATTACTACCATATATCTAACAAATGTAACACATAGCATAATCAAGTGCACCCATTTATCACGAAAACCCAATTTCTCCATAATAGCCCGTAAGAAAGACCAATCTACTATGTCATAGACCTTACTAATATCTATTTTAAGGGCCACATCACCCATTTCTCCTAAGGTTCTCCTTTTCATAGCATGAATTAGTTCAAAAGCCACATATACATTATATGTTATCAGTCGTTATCAGTCTCCGGGAACAAAAGCAGATTGTGATTTAGAAATAGTTTTTGGCAATATTTGTTTGAGTTTATCGGCAAGGACCTTTGCCACAATTTTGTAAAGGACATTACATAATGAAATACAGCGCAAGTCTTTCATAGTTGAGGGGTTTTCAGTCTTTGGTATAAGTTCAATTATTGTAACAGTTAATGAGTTAGAAAAACAGCCGTTTTGAAGCCAAGAAATACAACTTTCACAAATTGAATCTCCAACATGCCAAAATTTCCGAAAAAAAGCTGCGTTCATTCCATCCAGACGTAGTGACTTATCCATATGCATTTGAAACACAACTTGTTTAATTTCATCGGGCAAAAAAAGGTGCAACAAGACGTTCATTATCCATCTCTGAAGCACAGTTAGAGACTTTATCCAATACCAAAGAAAATTTTGTTTCAGAGCAATTAGCAATAAAAAAGATCTTCAAAATAATCTGATACAACTGTTTGAATTTCATCAGGCTAAGAAACCCAAATACCAGAGTCAGATAGTAAAGTTGTTACATGATTAGACTTGCGACGAGAATTGGCAAAAGCATGGTAATATCTAGTATTGAGGTCCCCATTTTCATTTGAATTGAAAATGAGAATTGGCAAAAGCATGGTATATAAAACTATTTTAGCCACATGAATCCAGAAATCACAAAAATTCAAACCAATTTCCTCAGGAACTTCGTCATCTCAATATGTGCAAAAGTAGTAGATGATTATTAAAAGACCAGGGCCCTCCTTCATATACACGATTCAAATCAAAAGCATGATTGAATCGAAACAAAATCTTACGATCTTCTAACTCTGTAATTTGAACTTTACGTCCAGGTTGCCATATACTCGCCAGAGTGTGCTGCTTTAGAGCATCGAAATTATATGATTTTGTTGTAAGGAGGCGACCGACCATACACAACCGATAATTCTGCACTGCATCTTCTTCAGGATCTCCAACATCTAAATAATCCATATCTGTTAATAATTGTTGTTCTGAATTCATCATATCATGATCCAGAGTTTCCATATTTCAAAGTCAAAAAGAAAACATTAAAACATCACAGACACTTGGCAAAGAAACAGAATAAGAAAAAGCAAACTCAGCCACAAGGGCAGACTCATGCCACTAAAGCAGACTAAATTATAAGATTGTTTATATTATGCACATCGTTCTTTGACTTTAGTTCTGTATGATAAGATTGTTTTGTGTCGATCTTTGTATCGAAATAACAGTGAAAAAAAAAATAATGAGCTTTTTTATTTTTTTTATTAATATTAGATTTGTTTGTAGTGTTAAAAGATTTAGGATTCTAAGTCCAAACAAAGATTAAATTTATATATAAAAAAAAAAGAAATAATAAGTAAATTGTAAAAATAATATACTATTATATGCATTATGATCACTTTAAATTGAATCAAATTCAAAATCGACATTAAAGAATTTAAGAAATATATACATTATAATAATAGAACAAGAACATGGACTGTGTATATATATATATATATATATGTGTGAAATTTGCAATGCACTGAGTATAACGTACAATATGTATATTACATTTTATTTATTATACAATTGTATCCATTTTATTATTTATAAATTTCAGTTGGAATTCTAATTTCTGATAATCCTAAATCACAAACTACATGTGATATATGTTTATAACAATAAAGAAAGGTTAATTTGTAGACAAATATGAAAAATGATTTTCTTTTAAAATACACAATCTATAATTTATGCCTAATTAACAAAAATTAAGAATCAATAATTACATATCTACATAAATTAAGATTTTGTTTTTCGAAAAACAATCTTACCTGCAGCATCCTCTTGTACAATAGATAAAACATCATTAGTAGGAATGTTCCACCAAATCTTAGGCTTATCAAATTAATGTCCTAATTCAGCTATTTTATCAGCAGCTCGATTTTCTTCCCTATAAACATGACTTAAAATGCAATTATCAAGTTCAGGTATTATGAGATTTATATCCCTCACATGTCTACGCATTTCTGCACCTTTAACCCTCTCTTCTTTTCACTATAATTTCAATTAATGTCTTGGCATCTCCTTCAATCCACAGATTATTATTATTCCACCCATTTTCTAAAACCAATTCCAGGCCTCTTCAAAGCGCAGCTAATTCAGCTACAGTGCTACTCCTTCTGCCTATGGATTCTGTATATCCCAATAAAAATTCTGCCTTATGATTCCTGAAACACCTCCAATACTTGCTTTACATTATCTGTCTCTGCATGAATCATCATAATTTAATTTTGTCCAGCGTATCTGTGGTTTTTCCCATGCTACGGGTATAGCTTCCCTATGCCAATTCCTAATTAAAATATGAACTGAGTTTTGTACTGTTCTTTGGAACCTATAAATGTTTCTAAATCCTAACATTGTTAATATAAATATTGGATTAAAATCCTGAAACTATGCAATTATTGCTTCATGTTCTGTATATAACCAAATGAAGTTGTGGAGTGTACGTATATGAAGAATTTTCACAATTTTAAAATAACAAGGCATGCAACATTTTTGAATTTCTCATGATTGTTATAATTATTTTTTTATAATTATTTTTTTATGTCAGAGGCAAAGAGATTTCTTGAACAATAAAAAATCTTTAGGTTGATGAAGTTTTTAAGAAAGATTTGAGTGTTGGATTGTTATTTGTAATATAGAAAGAAGGGTTGCATGGGAAGTAAAGAGGAATTCCATTGATCCACTCCATGTTGACCATTGAAGTCCAACTGTAAAATCAATGGCCTTTATCCATTGACTTGGTAAGAAAAAAATTTAAGTATTGAACAGGAGATGCAGGCCATTCTTTGTTCAGATTATGGCTGTTATTCCGCATATTCTGGGATGTTTTTCAGTTGTTTAAGTTTCTCGCACGTTGTAGCCATTCGATATTTTAAAATTGACAATTTGAATTTGATTTTTGAGAAATTAAAGATTTTATTTACTGACTAAAATTTAACTTTATTATTTTCTATTGTTGGAGAAAAAGATTTAATATTAATGAGATTTAACTCCTGACCCCTATATTGTGTGATTTTATATTAACATCAGTTAATTGAAATCCAATTTCTGTTAAAAAATCATAGCATTGAATCTATTTGATTGTTTGGAGAAAAAAATCTAATTTTGGAAAAGTATTTATATTAAAGAAGGAAAAATTACATCACATATCTTTTTTGTTTAAATATCATACAGTTTGTATAACCCTTTAAATTGGGGTTGTATATTCTGAAGGTGAGATTTATTTAAAATCGAGAGTTGAAAAGTAAATTTTTGAAAAAAAAGAAAATAAATTTTTTAAAATTTTTTTTTGTTAAAAAATATGTGAATGGCTATTTAATTAGATTAAACTTACCAAGATTATGACTAACTTTATTCTATTCAAATTATGATTAACTCTATGATAGTTATAATCTCTTATTCTTAGCTATAGTCTACCTATACCATTATATATACGTATTATGGGTGGTTTATGAGATAATACATAATAATTTTTTTTTTATATTTCTTCTTCTATACCTATTTTTCTTTATATTTATAACACGTTATTAGCACGATATTTTCTATAATAATAGTAAAGGAAGAAAGGTTTAATTTTTCTAATTTATAAAAAAAAAATTATTATATCTCTCATATCAAGATATACTTTTGTATATTTAATTTATATTTATTAATGATTAAATATGATTATTTTTTGCTAGAATGAAAATTAAAAATTTTTTTTTCTCAACAAAGGATATGATATCAGATATCTCACGCTGAATCAATAATAAAATTTTAGGTGAACATAAACACGTATGCATAACATGTTTTAGTTTTTCAAAATTTCAATTGATGACCTTTTTTTGCTATTGATTACCAATATTATTATATTGGTATAATTTTAACTTCTTTTTTTCGTGATAATCCAATTCATGCCTTCATAATCCATATATTAAGATTTTCTTGACCCGTGCATGTACCATATATATGTTTTTTAGGTAAAATAATGCACAGGATGAATATGTACCTACCCATTAATCTTGTTTCCGTGATTTTAAATTTTGAAATTCGTGCATATAATATGGTTTCTTGAGTATATATATGCTTGTGTTAGTTTACTATTTAATATATATATATATATATTATCATTAGGATATGTGTTTCTTGATTCTGTATATTTTTGAATTCAGGTAGTATATAAATATAATATACATATTTAATTTGTGATTCAAATATATCTTGATTTAATATGTATATTTACAGTATTATATATTGGGTTATTAACATTATATATATATTCTTAAAATAAGAAACAAATAAAATTTTGAGTAAATAAATAACATAATATATTATATGAAAATAAAAAAAAAAGATATAAAATTATGATTAAATATTTGGGTAAAGTTAATAAATAAATTAATATTTACTATGATTTAAAATGATTATTTATAATTTTAAAGTTATCATATTTAAATTCTAATTATAATTTTTAGTCCTTCGTTTGATAGCATTGTAATCTATCTACTTGATGATTTTTTATTTAAATTTGGTATATTTACAATGTTAATTCTCATAAAATTTAAATTTATTACCCTTGATATTTTTTAAAGAAATTATCTGTTATGGATACTTGATAATGAGATTCACCTCAATATTATGAATTTTAGAGATATTATGAAAAAAAATTTAAGCATCCCTGTAGGATCGCTTAGAAGTAATGATATTCCTTTTGATTATTTAAATAAAAAATTTAAAATTAATTATCTTATTATTAATAATTTATTATAATCTTTTTAGTGAATATTAAACTTTTCATGCATCAATTGTGTTTCTGCATTAGCAATATTGAGAGTATAAATTCACAAAATATTTTAAACTAATTTCTTATTTACCTATAACTAAACAAAATTTTTAGCTTTTGATGAAAAGTCATCAAATTCGTCCAATTAACTTAATATTATTTTCTGAAGTAAATGTGATATTTTTTTAAGACAGATCTTGATAAAAGAGTTATGGTGAAAAAAAAAATTTCTACCAATTTTAAAATTAAAAGTGTTATATATATATATATTGACACAACTCTTATAATTCTTCATGATCAGAAAATATTTATTATAGTTAACATTAATAGAAATTAATGTTAATATGATATCTGATTCTGCAAATATGGTTAAAAACTCTAGAAGAGTCCACTTTATATTCTGAATTTGAACAAAATGATATTTCAATGATGCATTGTATTCAAGTAGATCCCGAATAAATCTACAAAGTTTTAAAGAATACGTCGCAGTGAATATCCTATTGAAATAAAGTGAGAGATATATTAAATTTTTATGTGATAACTCTATAAATTTGAACCAAAAGTTCATATTTAAAAAATTCTAAATTTCTTAACTGGATTGAACTTTATAAAAATGAAGATGATTTAGTTACACTATATGTAGCAAAAGTGCATAGATCCTAAAATTTTTATTTTTTGACGTCATCATTTTAGTCATCAATGTTCAAACATGATGCGACGTATCATTAAGAATACAAATAGATATCCACTGAAAAATTTAAAAATTCTTTTGTTTGATGATTATTTTTATACTTCTTATACTCAAGATAAATTGATTGTGAAATATTTACCATCTAAATTACATTTAGAGTCCTTTGAATTTCAACAAAAATACATGAAAATATTTGTGGCCCTATTCATCAATCTTGTGGACCATTTAGATACTTTATGATTTTTAATTGATACTTCAACTCGATAGTCATATGTTTATCTGTTATCAATTTATAATATTATTTTTGCTAAATTTCTTACTTAAATTATAAAAGTTAAGGTCAATATTTCTTAATTATCATATCAAGATAATTTATCTAGATAATGCATATGAGTTCATTTGAAAGTATTTTATGATTATATTATCATTAAATATTTTATTGTATATGTTCATATTCAATATGATTTAGCTGAATAATTATTTATTAAGATTTTATGATCAATTATTATTCTTATACATATAAAATTAAAACTTTATATATCTACTTGGATACATGTTCTTGTTTATTTTACACTTTTAATTTGTTTTTGATTATCTACACATTACAAGTTTTTTATTTTATAACTTGTGTTTATCTGACATAATATAGTTTATTTAGAATTTGCGATATTAAAATTTTTATTGAAGTGTGTATGTTCTTGTCACATCCTCTAAAAAAAAAATAAATGGATTACCAATATTATCTTAATATCTATGTAGGTTTTGATTATCTATATTAGATATTATGGACATTTAATAATAAATTTTCTAGAGCAAGATTTCTAGTGAGTTAGTTTTTTCACCATTATGGGAAGATAAAAGTAAAATGCCAAAAGTATAAGAGATTAGTTGGAATACACCAACTTTATCCAATATTGATACACACACAAATCAATGTGAACTGGAAGTTTAAAAACTAATTCATTTGCAGAATATTACAAATTATTTATCAGATATCTAGAAGATGTCTAAATCACATATTCTAATTGCTAATAGTCATGTTAGATTGATTGTCCATTATGAGCGAAAATTTTCACCCCTACTCCCATATGGAATGGTTCTTACGACTTCGACACTGTTAGGCTCAGGGCCTTAGAGAACACGGGCCTAAACTCGGAGAAAATGGAGTCACCACTTGGACGGGCCAAAAAAAGAAAGGGGTGGATGACTCAATTTCTAAGAAATCTTCAACCACCTAATGGATTCAAAAAGTTGGGTACGCGTGGGAAAGGTGAGCAGCACCTGGTTTATTAGAACCGATCTCCTTTTTAGGTCTAAATATTATTAAATTCTTGAATATTATAATATTATCCATACTACATATAATTTAAAAGAAATGAACATCCATCATCTTATTAAGATAAATAAATAAAACAAGCACCCATCAAATAATGAAAATATGCCCTTACAATGTCCAATATCCAACATATAAATAAAACCAAAATAGGACACCTACTGATTGGTGAAATATGCCTCTTATATTTAATCCGTAAAAATAACATAAAAGAAATAAATTAAATAACAAGGTATCCACAAAGTAAAATATGCCTTTTATAATTTTAGAATCAGAATAAACAAATAACTAAATAAATTAAACCATTTAAGTATGATAATTAAAATTAAATCATCCATATTGAACAAAATAAAATAAACTATTCATCATAAGCCAAATAAAATAAATCATACATTCATAAGAGTATGTAATAAATTAAATAATCAAAACTAGTATTTAAAGTATTAAATAAATATAACTAGGGATTTACATATTAAATTAGGGCTTATAAAAATGAAAATTAGGATTTTGGGGTTACTGGATAAATTGGTTTTGGGTTACTGGATTAAGGTTAGGAAACTTTAGAAAATAGGGTTACTGGATTAAAGGTTTTGAGATTCTAATGGTTTACAGAATTAAATTTTAAGGTTTAGGAAATTTTGGATTTCTGAAGCTAGGGTTTAGGAATTTAGGGTTTGGGTTCCAGATTAAGTTTTGGATTTTTAGGTTTCGGATATTGGATATTAGGGTTTTGGAAACTATAAAACTAATTAGGGTTTTAGAAAATTTGCTAAAACAATTTTAAAACACTTGATCATGTAAAATACCAAATATGCCTACTGGATGAAAGAATATATTAATTCGGTTATTGTTATTAAGGTCTATGCACAAGCACAACTCAAACTAATCGGCCACTAGATCAATCAACAATCAACCTTCAATGTTTAAAGGAAAAAGGAAAAGCATAGTCACTGTTTATTAAAATAAATAGAGTTTTTAAGAAAACAAAACCTGTGTTCATTTGTTTCTCCAATATCAATATATTGAATCCAATATGTGCTACTGCTTGATCAACCTCGATCTTGGATGAATTGACGCAAACTTGAGACAATCTTTACTGCCTCTTTGGTAGCTATCTTTAGTTGTCTTTTATTTTCGTTGATCTAAACTCTTAATTGCTTGGTTGCTCTATGTTCATTCTATGTTGCTAATGGTTGCTTTGTGTTGATTAAGATGTTGCTCCGAGCAAATACTGTATTCCATCCCTCCTTTTTCTGTTTAATCTTGTGTTTATAGTTAAAGCTAAAACCTTAATACACTAATTCGATGGTTCAAATGAGTCTGATCTGCATCATGAATCCTTATTTATCCCAAAATCATAATTAAAGTCAAAATAAATGTATTAAGGCTTCAATTCGCTATGGACAGTGGTCCATGGCGAATTAAAGGACCTAAATTCGCCATGCTATCAAGTCCATGGCAAATTTGGGGTCCTAATTCGCTATGGACCTTTATCCATGACGAATTCGAGTCCCCAATTTGTCATGGACAATGTTCCATGGTGTCCATGACGAATTGGAGTCCAATTCGCTATGGATCAAACACTTTTTGACTTTTATGGGTAAACCAGGCTTAGTCGGACCTGTTTAGGCTTTTAAAGCTTGACCAAATTTAATTCAAGTTTTTAAAATTTAGTTGGAGTTGATTTGGTCCTTTAAAAATTAAATCAGACTAGATTAGGGTTTTAAAAATTAAACAAACTTATTTTAGGTCTTTTAAAATTGGACCGACCTAATCCAAAGCTATAAACTAGGCTTAAGCTTTTAAAATTGGACCAAATTCAGCTTGACCTCTTTTAATTAGGATCAGACTAACTTAGGACCAAGCCCTCTGCTTGAACGATCTTGAATTTATTAAAAGAGTGAAAAACAACATGGCTTTTGAATTAAGTTTGGATAATGATAGGTTCTGTACTCGGGGAATTGATTCATTGAGTTCTGAATCCGAGGTCGGTTAGGTTCTAGACCTGAAACTGGATTGAGTTTTGAACCCGAAATTGGATTGAATTCTGGACCCGAGACTGAATTAATTTGGACTCTGAACCCGAGATTGGTTTGGGTTCTAGACCCAAGACATGATTTGGTTGGCTTCTGAACTAGAGACATGGTTTAATTTGGGTACTGAGAGCCGAGACTGGATTTAGATTACCTTCTGTCAGTTGAGGATTTTGGCTTTCTTCTAGCCAATCAATTTCAACTCTTCTAGCTGATTGATCTTCTATCATGACTTTCTTCTAGCCACTCGCTCCATTCTTCAATGGATCAACTTCATCTTTTCTAGCTGGATTGACCTTCTATCATCTAGAAATTTTTAGCTTTCTTCTAGCCGGTTATTCCATTTTCAATGGATTGTGGGTCTTCACCCTTTAAAATGGATCTTCATCATTGGACTTCAGGTCTTCACCCTTTAAATTTGATCTTTGTTCTTTGGACTTCGGGTCTTCAACCTTTAAAATGGATCTTCATCCTTGGACATCGGGTCTTCACCCTACAAAATAGATCTTCATCCTTGGATATCAGGTCTTCACCCTTCAAAATAGATCTTTATCCTTGGACATTGGGTAAAATGAATCTTCATCCTTTAAAAATTGGGTCTTCACCCTTCAAAATAGATTGTCATCCTTTGAAAATTGAGTTTTTACCCTTCAAAATGGATCTTCGTCCTTGGACATTAGGTCTTCACTCTTCAAATTGGATCTTCATCGGGTCTTCACCCTTCAACATAGATTATCATCCTTTAGAAATTGGTTCTCCACCATTCAAAATGGATCTTTATCCTTAGACATCGGGTCTTCACTCTTCAAATTGGATCTTCATCGGGTCTTCACCCTTCAAAATAAATCTTCATCCATGCACATTTGTCATATATTGGCTTTAACTCTTCTACCTGGACTGATTTTTTATCTTTTGTATCTTCATTTCTTTTGGGGTTCTTACTTTTTTCTTGTTACGTTCTTTTTATTCTTCTTTTTGCAAAAAAAAAATCATCTATTTTTTAGCTGATCTTTATATTCTCTCTTTGCCCCTACGTGAAAAATATTGAAAGTAAGTTTGAAAATATTTTGTACACGTATAAAACTCAAAAATTAAAAGGAAAAACTTTGCCCCACGTGTAGGCTCAAACCAATAAATTTTTACCATGCAGGCTTTGATTGATGTTTGTGTAGTCTGGTTCCTTGCACAAGTATGAAACTCTTCTTTCTTTTGCAATGACCCTTTCATGCTCCCTGATTCTATATCTGCTTCATGTTTGCTTCATAAAGTATTTGTTGTTCACTTTGACAAGAAATGAGTAATATAAGACAACAAAATGCATTATGATATGCTTATATATGCATGATATACATGAATTATACTTATGGTGGTTCCATTGATTCACAGACGAAGATGGTAAGCCAAAACACTCTAATTGGTTCTTTTCAGATGCTTGTTTAGGTCTTGCATTAGAATAATAGAAGTCTTCACATCTATGACTTTTATTTCTAGAATTTTGAAAATATGAGTAGTGGAGTCTCAAGCATGGTAGCCAAAGACATGGGAGATATCTGTTTCAACACATTTGGTTGGCAGTTTCTTCATGATATGACCTTACAAGTGATCCTTTCATTAGCCCTTTCTGCCCATTATGTCTTTTGAGGTTTGACAATGTAACATATTTCCCTTAACTTGAAGGTTTATGAAATAAGAAAACAGTTTTTTTTTTTCAAAAATTTTAAAATCAAATGTTGATTTTGTTAAATTAGTGTCATTGTACCTTAGGAATCGACTTTTCAAATTAATATATCTATAATATAACAACCCTAGTTTCCATACTAAACTCAGGAATCATTTCCATTTGAGCAAGAATTATTGCACTTCAGATAGGCACATACACATTACTTGGCCAAAGGTCTCATTGAGTTTAAATATTATCTATCTCATATGCATACTTATTCAAATAATCTCCACTAATAGACTATACCTACCAAGAGAGATCAATAGGTATTTAATATGCTTGAAATGGGGTCTAAAAGGGACACAAGTTAAATGAATGTCATTTTTAGATTGGAGCCGATGTGACACTGCTGATAAATTTTCACACTATAAACTTTCTAGTGAAACCCTATGCCGTTAGATATTCCATTTTCACCTTCTGGTTATTATTTCCTTTTGACTTCATGAAAATTCAAAGCTTGAATGTCCTTCCATCTTTTTGGTAGAAATCTTGATCCAATTAATACTATCTTGATCTTTAGACCACTCTTTTCTTCTTCTTTCTTTTTGTCCTTTTTTGTTTTAGAGTATCAAGTCTAAGACTTTCAAGATTGCGAAACCTAAAGCTATGAAAGATGATCTTTCTCTTTTTTCCTTTTCTTCTTTTCTTTTTCTTTTTTCCTTTTTTTCTATTTTTTCTATTTTTTCTTTTCTCTTTTTTTAGGTCATAGCTCTAAAAGAATTATCTTATTTGTACCAATTTGTATTTTTGATAATGGATGAGTGGAGTGGCATAAGTTTGCTTCAGTCTTGATTTTATCTCAATAAGTCTATGATATTAAGTCTAATTCAGATGTCCTTCAACTATCTCTATAGTCTTGACTATATATCATTCTCTTTAATTCTCTTTCTCTTTTATTTCTCAGTGATCATCATACTTGTCATAAGTATCACAAAAGCTCAGGGTAAGTCATTGAAATTTATAAGCCAATGAAAAATAAGCTAAAATTTTATGAAGGTTCAAAGGCATAGACTAGGGATTGATGTTAATAGGGTGGATACTAGCTCTTGATTTACCAAACAATGCCTAGATCATCTCTCTCTTAAATAAGCAGAGTTCAGTTTCACCTCGAAAATTTGTCAAAGCATGTTCTAAAACTAACTAGGACCTAGACATTCATAATTATACAAGAGCCCTCTCTAAGTAAGCATACACAACTCAATGCAACAAAAAAATTTTCTCACCTAGTAAAGTTATTCAAATTATAATAGATAGATATACTAATTCATGAATATCAAGCTAGACTCGTCATTGGTTGAACACTATAATGTCAAAAATCAATAAAATTATAAAATTAACAGATGTAATTTATTCAAAAAAGTTTAAACTTGAAAAATATAATTGTTCTAGAAAATACCAAAGAAAGAAAATGAAACAAAAACCAAACAAGCTAAGCGAAGTTATTGAGTTAAAGTCGAAGATACTTTATTTATTTGGACATGTCAATGGTAATAATCATCAACTCCTCATTTGAAGTTCCTCCATCTGCATCTTGAAAAGTTGATAAGATAAAACTTTCCTTCAATTCTCCCTCTATCATGAAGATTGATGGAGGCGTCACTCTTCCAAATTTAGGCAAAGAATTATTCTTAGTGTTGGGTGTTTTGGGCTCGGACAGCTTACCACTGTCAAATAGATCGATCTCATACTTCAATCAAGTACATCTATCCATCTTATGTCCTTGTATCTGATGAAATTGATAAAAAAAAGTTTTAGTATCAAAGTTTGGTGGTAAAGGATTCGGCAAGAGTCGAGGAGCCAATAGTTGTAACAATCCTTTCTTCTGCAGCTTGTTAAAAACCCAAGACAGAGATTTTTCCAACTCTAAAAATTATCTTCTATTTGTTTGACCAGTTGTATTGACATCTACTGCATTTTGTGCACTCTGACTGCCAAACTGATAATTTTTTCTTTCAGAAAAATGACTCTTCTCTCTTTCTCATTCCTCTATTTGTAAACCAGCTTGGAGAAGATCTTTGAAATCCCTTATAAGGGTGTGAGACATCCATTCACGCAGGCTGGATAGGACACCCCTCATTATCATTCTGATCTGGTCAGATTCATCAGCCTCTTCTCAAGCAGTACGACCTTATTCCTCCATCTCTTCATATAATCAACAAAATTTTCATTCTACTTTTGCCTTATTGATTCTACCTCCATAAGAGTTACTTCTAATTCAGCATTGTACCCATACTATTGGAGGAAGGCTTTATATAATATATTTCAATCTTTCTGGGTATTTTTTTGTAAGGCGTTGAACCAATTTTGCATAACAAGATCCAATGAGAGCATGAAATACCTTAGAGTTTGAGCCTTAGTCGCTCTAGCAGACTGCATAGTAGTGATGTACTGCTTAACAAGCAAAAGTGGATTCTTTGTACCATTGTACCTAGAGAAAGAAGGCATCTTAAACTTGTAAGGAATTTCTTCATCTTGCTCAAATAGCTTATCTACTTCGAACACTTCTTCGGCCTTCAACTTCTTCTTAAAATTTTTCTCTAAATCAGCAATCATCCTTTCTACATCTGATGTTTCACTCTTTTTCACGGTTACCTTCTCTACAGTCTTCGCTTCCTTCTTCTTAACTTGTGAATCTTAGAAATAATAGGCCCAATCATCATCATCAATCATTACTTTTTCGTCATCAGAGGCTACTTCACCAGCCTTAGCATTTTTCTTGTCTTTCTATTTCTTAGTACTAGTAGATGCTTCAACAGTGTTTCCCAATAATACAGCCAGCTGGCTTTTCATGGTCTCAGCTAAGGCCTCCTTTAGTTCTTCCATCTTGGAGTTGATTGCATCATCCACCATCTTCTAAATCTGTTCATGTTCCATTGCTCGTGGTGAGAAGCTGACCAAATCGTTACTGGATTATATGTCACTAGCGTAGGTCGGATTATTATACGCTTTTGAACTATTGTACTCTAGGTCTGTGATTCAGAAAAGATTAATGTCATGTAATGCAATGTACGTATGCATGTATGCACAAATAGCAAAAGATACTTAGGACTTTCCTTCCAATATTATATCACCCACACACGAACAGCGAGTCTCTTTTCTTAGGTATATGGTCAATAAAATACCAACATAGGATATCTTATTTTTAAAAAAAATTCACTCGGACAATTTTAACCAATAGTTATATTTTCAAATATAGAAGTCAGTCCATGATAATTCCCATTAATTAAGCTTTAATCCATTGAATCAACTAAAAATAACTTTTATGCTATATTGAATTAAAATAAAATTAAGAGGTTTATCATAAATAGATTTCCCTTTTGAAAAAATAACTAATAATTTATGCAAAAAATAAGCACATGATTAATGATTCTTGGTATAAATTAGGCTCACAATTAATTTTTTATATTCCATAATTGACTTAAATAGTTTGTAAGCTCATTCAAAAAGATAGTTAGAAAAATAATTTTATTTCAAAGCCCATTGTAAAAAATATTTGTTTAAAAATAAATTTTGGGCTTTGTATTTAAGTCATGAGACAGAAAAGAATTTTTTGACCCATTTTAGAAAAATTTTATGTCTAAAGACCATGTTGAAAATTTTAAAAATAGTTTTGGTATTTTAGATTTAAAGAAAAAATTATTTTGAGCTTACAATATAATTAGGTCATATTAGAAAAACGACAAACCAAATAAGCCATGGTTCAAACCAAAATATATTAATTACAGTCAAACAACAAGTATTTAAGTAAAAACTTAAGAAAAGTAGCTAAGTCAATTACATGGACTTTAGTCTTTTGGGTTGAAAATTTTGGGTTTTCATAGCAAGTATATGCCAAAAGATATAAAGTCATGAGTGGTTATGCCATGCTTGATCTTCATACCTTGAGTGAAAGTATGGTATCATTTACATAATACAACACGGGCTTCCTAACTCACTCACACAATGCAATCTAAATGATACAATGAACAATATCATAATAAAAAAATAAAATAATATAAAGACCAATAAAATCAACTTCTCTTATCCCTAGTGGAGTCGCCACTGTGAGTGAAGATTTTCGTCCCCACTTTCATGTGGAATGATTCTTGCAATTTTGGCACTGTTAGGCTTAAGGCCTTAGAGAACATGAGCCTAAACTTGAAAAAAATAGAGTCACCACCTGGACGGGTTGAAAAAAAAAAAGGATTGAGTGTCTCGATTCCTAAAAAAATCCCCAACCCTCTAATGAGTTCGAAAAGTTGGGTACGCGTGGGGAAGGTGAGAATAACTCAGCATCCCCACAGCACCCGGTTTATTAGAATCAGTCTCATTTTCAGGTCTAAATATTATTAAATTCTTAAATATTATAATATTATCCATACTACATATAATTTAAAAGAAATAAACATCCATCATCTTATTAAGATAAATAAATAAAATAGACACCCATCGAAGGATGAAAACATGCTCTTACAATGTCCAATATCCAACATACAAATAAAACCAAAATGGGACATCCACCGATTGGTGAAAATATGTCTCTTATATTTAATCTTAAAAAATAACATAAAAGAAATAAATTAAATAAACAAGGCATCCACAAAGTGAAAATATGATTTTTTATAATTTTAAAATTAGAATAAATAAATAACCAAATAAATTAAACCATTTAAGTATGATAATTAAAATTAAATCATCCATATTAAACAAAATAAAATAAACTATCCATCATAAGCCAAATAAAATAAATCATATATTCATAAGAGTATGTAATAAATTAAATAATCAAAACTAGGGTTTAAAGTATTAAATATATATAACTATGGGTTTACATTTTAAATTATGGCTTATAAAAATGAAAATTAGGATTTTGGGTTTACTGAATAAATTGGTTTTGGGTTACTGGATTAAGGTTAGGAAACTTTGGAAAATAGGGTTACTGGATTAAAGGTTTTGAGGTTCTAATAGTTTACAAAATTAGGGTTTAGGTTAGAGTTTAGAAAATTTTGGGTTTCTGGAGCTAGGGTTTAGGAAATTAGGGTTTGGGTTCCAAATAGAGTTTTTGATTTTTAGGTTTCGGATATTAGATATTAGGGTTTCGGAAACTATAAAACTAATTAGGGTTTTAGAAAATTTGCTATAACAATTTTAAAGCACTTGATCATGTAAAAAACCAAACATGCCTACTGGATGAAAGAATATATTAATTCGGTTATTGTTATTAAGGTCTATACAAAAGCACAATTCAAACTAATCAGTTAATAGATCAATTATCAATCAACCTTCAATGTTTAAAGGAAAAAGGAAAAGCACAATCACTGTATATTAAAATAAACAGAGTTTTTAAGAAAACAAAAACCTGCGTTCATTGGTTCCTCTAATATCAATATGTTGAATCCAATATTTGCTACTGCTTCATCAACCTCGATCTTGGATGCTTTGAAGCAAACTTGAGACTATTTTTACTGCCTCTTTGGTTGCTATCTTTAGTTGTCTTTTATTTTTGTTGCTCTAAACTCTTAATTGCTTGGTTGTTCTATGTTAATTCTGTGTTGCTAATGGTTGCTTTGTGTTGATCAAGATGTTGCTCTGAGCTAATATTGTGTTCCCCCCCTTTTTCTGTTTGATTATGTATTTATAGTTAAAGCTAAAACCCTAATACACTAATCCGATGATTCAAACGAGTTCGATCTGCATCATGAATCCTAATTTGTCCCAAAATCATAATTAAAGTCAAGGTAAATGTATTAAGGCTTCAATATTGTGTTCCCCCCTGGTGGATCACCTATTAAAAATTAACAAACCAATAATATCGCAAGAAGATAATATAGCATGCATCGTACAAATCAAGAAAAGCTTCATAAAAGATGATAAGACTAAATATATATCATCAAAATTCTCTTGCACTCATGAACTCATAAGGAAAGAAAAGTCAATATTTACAAAGTTTGTTCAAGTGATAATCCAGCAGATTTCTTCACAAAGACACTACCAACATCAGTTTTCAAAAAATATGTACACAATATTAGAATGTGTTCACTTAAAATATCTTAGTTGAATGTATTTTTGAGGAAAAATTACTTATGAATATTGTACTCTTTTTTCTTTGCTAAGTTTTTATCCAATTGGATTTTTCTTAACAAGGTTTTAATGAGGCATATTTATAGGAGTAGTCATCCTAGAAAAAGTGTTAAAAAATATGTGAATGACTACTTAATTGGATTAATCTTATCTTATCAAGATTATGACTAACTTTATTCTATTCAGATTAGAATTAACTCTATGACAGTTGTAATATTTTATTATTATCTGTAGTCTATCTACACCATTATATATACCCATTATGAGTGGTGTATGAGATAATTCACAATAAAGAAATTTCTCATATTTCTCTTTCTTTATCTATTTTTTTTATATTTATAACATTTTTATTTTTTAGATATTTTTAAAGAAATCCAGGGAAAGAGCAGTGTAATGTATGATACATTTAAAATATTTTTATTTTTAGATATTTTACAGATCAAATCATGTAACTGGAGTGAAAAAAAAACATTGATTGACATTTGAAGCAAAATAATTTCTTCAAATGCTGCAAATAAAATTATCACAGGCTGTCCATAAAAGCCTTTTTATAATTAATACTGCGAAACAAAATTCCAATATTGCAAAAAAGAAACAGCAAAACAAAGAAATAATCATAACAGAAACAAATAATGAAACAGAAAAATATAAAGAAAGATAAAAAAAAAAAGATGTAATTAAATGGAAAAGAACAGTCGAAATAGAAAGAAAAAATGGAAAAACAAAGAGACACAAACACAAAGATCGCAAATGACAAAAATAATATGCGAGAAGAAAAAAACCAGAAGTTTGAAATAAAAACTTTGGAAAAATGTAAAAATGAAAAAAAAAAAAAAAACAAATGGCTATAAATGAAAGAAAAATTTAACAGTAATAAAAATGAAAAAAAAAAAGTTAAAAAGCAATAATATATATTGTGTAATTTTCTTTGAAAACAACATGCTAAAATGAATGATATTACACCCATAGAACCCCATTACTTCGAAAATAATACCCACAAGGGGTATATAAAATGAATTTTTTATTAATTGAATCTAAAATGAAGAATGTATTAATAAAATTTTTAACTTTATTTTATATATAAAAAATTCAATTTCACTTTTTATTTTAAATTTAATCCATAATTTATAATTTTTATACATGCTATATTGATTAATTATTTCACCTATTAGTATATGTTAAGTCTCTTAGCCTTTATTTGTTTTGAAGAAAAAAGATGAGAAAGAAGAGAATAAAAATCTTACTTTTTTCTTCCATTTTTTATTATTTGAATAATAATAAAAAAAAAAGAAATGAGAAAAAATAATAGAAATTACTTGATGTACGTAGTTTTGCCCAATTCTTTAAAACCTTTTTCACCAATTTGAAAAAAAAATAATTAAAATGAAAAAATAAAATAGACAGTATAAGGAGTTACTAATTTATATTTTATTAATTTAGAATGATAATGGTATATATATAAACTTTATTTTCTTTCATATTTTAATTAAATAATAGAATAAGAAAAAATAAATATAAGTTCGTTGTCCTTTTTATTTTTATTTTATTCTCTTTAATTGCGCTACTTATAGAGATGGATGCAGGGAGAGGGATTCTGTATTTGCCGGGATGGAGAATCCTCATATCTCTTCTTCCTTATAAGGGCAGGGGAGAGGTGTAATCTAATCTTCACGGAAATGAGATCTCCTCAGAGGCATTTTGTATTTGTAATCCAAATGTTTTTTTTTTATTATTATTTTTGGAAAAGGTACTCTTTAAAATAATGAACTCTATTTAATATACTCTCAAATAGGGATGATTATGGATCAAATATGGGCAAGTTTTGACATGTTTATAATTTGAGTTTTAATAGATCATATTAATTATGATATATTTTATATAATATTTACTATATATTTAATTTAACTATGGTTTAATCTCCAGTTGAGCTTTTGATCTATGACTCTTTGTCTTGACTTGTTTTAAGATCAAGCCAAATCTGAAAACCTTCATAATAATATACTAATTTATACACTTTATTTAATATATTCTCACTAATTATACAATTAATCAATATAATTAATAAAAAATAATACTTCATTCGCCTCGCTGAAATTAATTAGGTTTTTTTTAACTATACCCTTATTATTAATAACTCAACTAATGAAAAAAAAGTATAATATTAATGAATTAATTGAGGGTATTTTAATCTATTTAAAATAATTTTATATAATTTTTAAATAATTTAATAACTTTTTTAATAGATATGCATGTGATGAAGACGATGATTTTAGCAGGATGGAAGAAGTATAAAATCTTTTTTTATATAAAATTTATATTTAGAAATTAAAAATATGAATTGAATTTTGAAGTAGAAAAAAAAAAAGAGTAATAAACCATCAATCTGGGATAGAATAAATAACTAACAAGAAAAGAAAGATAAAAAGTAGAAACTCTTCAGCTGTTGTTATGGTGAAATTAACCTATTCATAAATTCGACCTATAGTTAAAAATTTTCAGAATTTTAAGAAATCCTCAATCCTAAATTATCTTAACCATAAATTAAAGTCGATATTCAAGCAGTAAATAAGTCCAATAATAAATTTGATTCTAAGTAAATCGGTAATTTGCGTTTGGCTTAATAAAATTTATAAGGCTAATTTAATAAGCAAGTAAACCGGAACTAAGCAAAATTCTATCCATCCAATCTCGTGAGCCAAAATATAAGATTTTTTTTATTGTACTTCTAATTTTATGTATGAATGTATTAATTTAAAATTTATTTATTGAATTGATAATAATAATAATAATAATAATAGTGATAATTTTCAATAATATAATAATTAAAACATACAAAGATATCATAAAAATATAAACAATATAAATATTATCGAAAATTTTCGAATTCTATAATATAATTTAATAAGAAAATCTAAATTTAACAAGGCTTTCATCGTTAATTAAACTTTCTTCAAGAGAGAACAAACTTTCTTCATTAGTGCTTGCTCCTCCAAATGAACCGTTACCTATGAGCCACAGCCAATCAAGAGCAACACCTGCAAATATTCCACCTAACAAGAATACCACCAGCAAATTACCCAAAGCATTTTGCTCAGGTCCCTACAAAACCAAAACAGTTTCATTAAAAACCACCTTAGGATTTTGGATTTTACATTTGTTTCATAAGCATAACCATCATAAAATTAATATATGAACTATGAAACTAGCCTACCTTGTAACCTTTGGGTGCCGCTGTAAGAACACACACGGTTAGATAACCATTTGTTAGTCCTAAAAAAGATGTGAGCATGATCATCCATCCCTGATCTGCATACTTTGCAGTGAAGTAGAAGGCAGGAATGAGTAAAAAACGCGAAAGAACTGCAATCATTAAGCCTTTTCTGGACTCCAATTTCAAGCAGTCCACTAGGGGAATATATCTAGCTATGAGATCCCAAATGTTGAACATTGCAATCAGAACAAGTGCATACCTGAGACACCAGAATTCCAGTACTTCTTTTAAGTACAAGATATGCATAATATAGTCTTACCCTATGGCATCATATTTAAACTTACCATGAGCCCAACTTGTGGTGACCAGTATTTTCATACAAGAACCCAGGAAAAATTGATAAGGTCAGCACATATATCAAAAACAGGTCTATTGCATAATCAATATTTTGGAAAAATAGTTCTTTGATGCTCAAACGTTCAAGCTGTGTTGTTTCATTTGCACCCTGCAAACAACACCAGATATTTTATACGTATTTAGAATTTCAAATGTATTATATAGGATTAAAGAAACGTATATATCCTTCAAATATATAAAACCAGAAACAAATTTTCACTTCTTGGATTGCTGATGTTTGGATTCCAGCAGCTGCAAGATCAGCTGAAACAGTTTTTGATCCTTCTGAGGCTGCTTTTGCACGGTAGTACTTCACTATTGGCAATTTAGGAAAGCAAAATGCATATAACAGGACACATAGAAACTCCAACGTAGTCGAGATTGCTAGAAACAAAACTGCAAAGCTAAACACAAGAACGTCATTAATTGGCATAAAAGAATGAAGCTTTAAGAAATAAGTTAGAAATTATAATAGTTCAAGAACGAGTCACTTACTGACGCCCTTTCGAAGCCCATCCTTAGCCTTGTCAAATCCTGCTTTTGTGATTAGCCTCAAAGCAGAAGTCAGTGCCCCTGATGCAGCTAATCCAGCAAGAAAGGACTATAGAGTACAATAAAGTAAAACTGTATCAAGGTTGCAAGAAAACTCCAGAAAAATTTATAGAGCATTAAAGAATTTCAAGAAAGCTGACTTGGATGAACTCAGGGCACATGAAAGACAAGTCTCCAACCATTCCACCTTGAACAAGGGCATCTGAAACTCCAAACACGGCAACTATGGCACATATTCCGACGAAAGTTCCAATTCCTCCTTTCCCTGATGTAGCCAAGTCCAACTGAAGCAAAGTGGAGCTGAATTACTTAAAGAAATGAGTAGCTATTCAAATTGGACAATATGAAATGGGGGATTAACAATACTTACAATCAAAAGCATCAAAGTACTTAAACTGAAGAGTAAATATCCAGCTATGTTCCTCTTTCTGGTATCAATCTTTGATTCGTTGTATGCTAGTATTGCTATTGTCCCAAGTGCAAATGGTTGATAAACAAGGGTAAGTACCCTTGAAGGATGGTAACTCTTCAAATAGGACCAAAAATAATAAGCATATCAATTATCATCAACTAAATATCTCTGCAACTCCCCCAACTTAAAAAGAAATGTTAAGACAAATTTTGTTCTTAATTGAGTGAATTGGCCTTTTCTCCATGGATTAAGATCCTCTCAAGTTGAAATTTTTTAAATTAAAATTTAAAATTTATGAGAGTAGCTAGTTATACTGTCAAAATAAATCTGAAACATCTATCATGTTCATATCAACATTGAGAGAATTTCAATCCTTTCTGCATACATCTTGTGAGCAAGATATTTTGAAATTGTGTAATTGGCTTAATTATTAAAAAAGGAATGTTAGCTACTTACCTCAGGGAACAAACTGTAATAATAATCTCCTATGGTTAGCATACTATTCCATGCAACAAGCGAACCAAGCCCCAGAATCCAACAGATGAATATTGCTTTATATTTTCCCTGGACATACAGCAGAAATTAATAAGAAAAATCTTCATTAATCCCCAATTATATTAAAACAATGAAACAAATTATGACCACAAACCTCAAGCCTTGATGGCGAAGCCCCACTTCCATTAGCAACAGTCATGTCTAGTTCCTACAAAAGTATTATCAATCAATATAAATACTTCAATACCCAGTAAACAGAATCATAACCCAAATAAGAAAAATAATAAATAAATAAATAAAGCTGGGATTTTTACAATAGCATCAAAAGGATTCAATCAAAAGAAAGAAACTTACAGAAATGAGAGAGAAAGAAGAGGTGAAGCAACAAACAAATACTCAATAGAAATATGAAATGCATGATATATATCATATTAAAGGCAGAAACCTTATCAAGATTACCTACTGCAATAGAAGAAATTGACTTTGCCTTTTCTTTTCATTACTGCTTCAATAAAAGAGTGGTATGGAGACTGCAAAGTACTGTGCGAAAGCAAAATATATATGAAAGAAAGAGCGTAGGAAATCAGATCCTTTGCTTTTTAGTTTTTTTTTTTTTTGAAAGCAACTTTTTAGTATTTAATTTCTTTGAAAGTGTGAATACATAATAATGACAACCATGTATAAATGGCGATTGATGATAAAAAGATGAATAAAGGGGCAAGTAATTTAAAAAAGAAAAATAAAATAAGAACCTTTGATGATTTGTATAAAAAATTATCGGATATTTTGAATAGAATAATTTTAAATTTTAAATTTTAAAACAAAAGAAAAGAAAAATAAGATTAGCGGCATGTGCGAACAACTGAACATAGTTAGAATAAAAAATTCAAAATAGATGGTCTACCCAATAAAGAAAAATAAAATTAAAACGTCAATGTGAAAGAAATTGTTTTTTTTTTTTTTTCGTATACGTTTTATTTTGAGAAACTTCCAAATGAGTTATTACCTTATCGTAAATTACTTGAACCATCGATCGATCGCATCACCTGCGCCATTATTAGTTATGGTTCATGAAAACCTGGCTTAAATTTAGGCTTGGCTATTTCGATACATCTTTGTCTTTTTTTTTTAAAAAAAATTATAAAGAAGCATGATTATTTTTTAAAATTTTCCTATTCTAAATATAAATATGATTTTTCCAAGAAAAGTACCTTAGGCTAGTAATTAAAAATGATTGGAAGAGGGGTATTATTGCTGGCTTGTTCAATGAGAGAGATAGGCAACTGATCTTATCTATTCCCATAAGTCTTGGGACAGGGAAGGCTCATCATTGCTATGGAGATTCTAATCCACACAATTAAAAGTGGCTACAAATGTCAAACAACATGGACATCTACACCTTAAAAATAATAATAATAATATATTAATTATAAATTTGATAAATTATTAAAAAAATTTATTATAAATATATTTTATAAAAATATATAACAAAAATTATATTTTATTAAAAAAATTATATTACTGTATTTAAAAGATACAATAAAATATTAAAAAAATATTAACTTATATAATTATAACTTAACTTCACATAAAAAATTTAAACAATATTTAAACTACCCTTATAATAACTATTTTTTATTTTATAATATTTTAAATTAATGATATGATTATTTTTTTGACATATAAATTTTTTAATCTATTTTTTTAGTAAAATATTTTTTTACTCTTTTTTAAATAAAATATTTTATTAATTAATTAATAAATTTTAATAAAATTAATATTTTATTTTATATAAATTATTTATACATAAATATAATATTATTAATTATATAGTCAATTTTTTAAAAACTCTCGTCCAACCGTGTAAAAGCATTTGTTTTGAGAAGAAATTCATAATGGCATTTGGCAATTGGCATTCAGTTCACATGCCGTCCACACGTTCTTTGGCTTTTTTTATTATTATTTTATTTCATATATAATAATTGAAAATAATTAATTCAATTGCTATAAAAGGTAATAGTTAATACAACTATTAATTGCACGTTAAATTGTCTTTTAATCTATTTATATATAATATTAAAATAGATAACACCACGTAATATTATGTCATATATTTTAATTTTTAAAATTTTAAATTATATTTTTAAAATTTAAATTAATTATAATAGATATAATTATATATATATATTATATTTATACATATTAGTGATTGAAACCAAAACCAAATATAATAAATATATTTAATTTTTTTACTATGTTTACACGTATAGAATATCATATTTTATAATAGATATAGATATTATAGTTTTATATAATGGATATTTATTATAATAATTATTATATTTATTTAAAGATATTATACTATGTGTCCTAATTTTTAAATTATATTTTTTAAAATTTTAAATTTATAAATATAATTATATTTTTTTTTATATTTAGACGTATAAGTGGTTGAAACCAAAACCAAATATAATAAATATATTTGGTTTTTATTATATTTACACGCATATAATGTCTTAATTTATAATAAATATAGATATTAGATATTATAGTTTTATTATGATAGATATTTATTATAATATTTATTATATTTATTTAAAGAGTTTAAATAAAATTATAATATCATATTTCATATGAAATTGTGGTTAATTATATATATATATATATATATATATAGTGTTGAAACCCTAGCTATTACACTAATATTTTCTTTTCTGTATAGTATTTTTTAATTTTAACACCACAATATTATCCTAATTTTCTATTTTCAAATAATATATTATATTTTTTATGTTTTTATTTTTATCAAATGAACTGGTATTATTATGTGATTTTTATATTGTTCAAATTTAAGAATAGAGTGGAATAGTTTGTTACATATTATGTTTTATTATGCAGATTACCAAATATTTTGTTCAACAAATAAAAAAACATGATGAGTTGAAGAAAAATTTTACACAAAACATCTACTCAGGAATATTGTTTCTGAATACACCAAGGGCTGTTTTATTTCTCACGCATGCTTATTTATTAATTTCATATTTTCATATTTACCCATTTAATCTGTTTAAATGTGTTTAGTTTTGTATTTTAATTATGTTAGGTTCTCTGTGTTTACATATGCCCAATAATATCCTATTTGCAACTTCTTCTTTTTTCTGAATCACGGGAGACACAATATTATTTAAATTAAAATGTTAAATTAAAAAATTATTTAATGTATCATATTTTTTTTATTTTATTAATGATAGATTTTTTTTCTATGTTTTGTTTAATCTATTATTTATTTTTATTTTTTTTTGACGTCATTATTTATTTTTATTTGATTGTATTTATAATGGACTAATTATAATTTTAAAGTAATATTTTTTTTATGCAAATAAGAATAATTTTTTTTTATAATTTTAGGATTAGTTTGTCTATCGCATATATATCCACGTACATATATATATGATTTTAATTTCTTTTTCTTAACAAAATTATTATTTAATTTTTGAAATTTTATTTAGTCAAATCATTTCCATTTGTATATAACACTCATATTAATTTTTTAACAAAAGTACTATTTAACCATTTGATATTATCATCAGCCCCGTTTCTGAGATTTTTAAGACCCTAAGTGAATAATAAGAAAGAGGGCCATAACATTGGGACCAACATCAAGAAACAATACAAGTCTTTCGGATTTTTGGTAGAAAACAAGTCGGAGAGACTCTAAGAAATATGAAACGATATTTTGGCAGAAGAAAAAAGAAATAAAATTAACCCAGGATTTTATTTTATTTTTTGGCTGCTGTTGTGCTATTTAATGCAGGATTTTTTTTTGGAGATTTTGGGCCCCTATTCTGGACTTTCTAGCATGGGCCCTAGACAGTCGCACTTAGTGCCTACCCTCAGGGCCGGACCTGATTATCATTAATATTTTATTAATTATAATATATGAGTATTTCTCTGTGTTAATAGATATATTTTTATTTATTTTAAATTATAATTTATTTATTATTTTAATTTAACATATTAAATTTCATGTTATTTATTTGAAATATTTATTGAATAAATTTTAATAATTATGAACAAATAATTATTTATTTAAAATTATAAAATTTAAAAAATAAAAATACTCGTAACATGGAGCGATAGCCTTTCCAGTTTTATTCTATTGACAAAGCCCGTTATGGTTATTCTTAAATTGGCAAATTGGCAATGGTTTTTGTGCATGGAGTATTGCGATTGGCGGGCAAATTAAGCTTCCATGCTAGCTTTCTCTTTATCTGATACCAGATATCTGAATAAATAAATACAATAATAAAAATAAAATTTAAATAACTTTATAATTTAAAAAATAATTATCAATTATAAAAAATAAATAAATAAATAAATAATAAATTTATAAAAGATAAAATTAATCAATTAAAGATTCAAATTAAAAAAATTTATGTATTGATATTTCAAATGCATTTTAAAATAGGAAGCAATATATGGTTGATCTGCCATATGATATGAAGTAAGGTTTGATAAAAAGTTTATTATAACTAAAGCTCAGCCTATTCAAATGGCGCTTAATATAATTGAGTTTTGTAAAAAAAAATAAATTATTTAAAAAATAAAAGATTAATTACAAAGTCTAGAAACTCATAATTTTGTACCGTATTTTATATTAACAATGCCTCTAAAATAAAAAAGAGTAGAATTTAGATTAGTAATAAATTATGAACCATTAAGTAAAACTTTAAAAATAAATTAGATACTTTATTCCAAATAAAAAAGATTTATTAAGAAGATTATATAAAACTAACATCTTTAGTAAATTTGATATAAAATAAGTATTTTGACAAATTCAGAAGCTTTATACTCTTCTTCTATAACCACATCAGCCTAAAATTTAAACGGTTTAAAGGATAATTTTTTAAAGCTAATGGTTTGTCTAAAACTCAGAAATTATATATATATATATATATTAAAACAAATAGTGAATCAAATTTTACCTTAATTAAATTTTTTAAAGACTAAAATTATTGACTGAACTGATTAATTTTTATTTTCAGTCGAATTGATCAATTAACCAAATTATTTTGATTGATTCGGTTAATTGATTGAACCAACCGAAAATAAAAATAATTTTAATTATAAATTAATTATAAATTTTTTAAAATATTAGATTAAATCACTTAAATTTTTTTATTTTTATTAATAAATATATATATTTATTTTGCTTAGACATAAAAGAGTAGTTATAAACTATATAATATAAATATAGTATAAAACTAAAAAAAAAAGTCTACGATTAACCGAATTTGATTAACCATTAAATGATAAAAAAAATTTTAATATTATATTTTCTAATTGAATCTATTAATTAATTCATATGGCTAGTTAACTAAATTAAATTTTTAGTTGGTTAACTAAAAATTTAATCAATTAACCCAATTATATTCATTCGTAGTTAGGAATTATAAAATATAGATAGTTGTTTTTATGGACTGCTTGGTGATGTTGATTTGGAAGATAAATACACGCCAATTCTGCTTTTTCGCTCTACTCCAAATTATAATTTGGATCAATCTATTTCACACTCCTATTTGAACAATTCACTCAATAAGTCTTTTTTTTTAAAAAAAATTTTGAAATTGGCAACTTTTCCATTATTAATATTAATTGGGTAACCATCAAGGTGTTGCCTAATTATTAAGAGTATGTGTTATTATCATTTAGATTTTAGATTCAAATTTATGTGATCTCCCTCCTTATAGATAATTAATAAAATAAATTATTAATTAGATGAGACAGATATAATACAGAATAAGATAATAATAACATGATGATCTTTGCTATCCAAATCTTCAAGGCGATAAATTTTATTTTTTAAAAAAATAATAAATTAATTTCCTCTTCATCCATAATATTACTAAAAAATAGTTGTAATTGGTTTCGCAAAATCAGATTTCTCCATTGTAAAGTAGAATTTTCAGAAACGGAGTGCAAAAACATTGAATCACGAGGTTCAAAATCCTAGAATATTTAAGCTGTGTTTGAGTTTTGCAATGACAATCAGACAAAAATAAACAAAGTAAGCTAAATATTGGGATTTATTCAAAAATACCCTAAAAAATAAAAATATTTTTTAAAATATTCATTTTTTTCAATTTTAAAAATATTATTTTTTTAATTTTTAATTTTAAAAATACCCATTTTCAGAGATATATTGTTAATATGTATACAGTATACTAAAAGTATATACTATTTTCAAAAGTATATATTAGATATATATTTAATATATAAAAATATACTAAAAAATTGAATATTTTTAATAAAAAAAGGTTAACAAATATGCTACAAGTGTGATTTCCTCAAATAAAACATAAATATCAATATTTATTCTTAATAAATTAAATAAATAATATCTAATAATAATTTTAATGAATACTTATATAATAATAATCAGCTATTAGCTATTTCAGTATCAATTCATAATTAATAAACTATTATAAACAGTTAAATTAAACGCAATAAGCGAATTACTGAGAAGACATTTAAAATGAATAAATTGTATATTAAAATTCGGTATTTATACATGAAAAACTAAGACTGGAAAGAAAAAAAAAATGCGTACAATAATTATGATAAACTGATTATTACAATTATGATACACAATCAAATGATCAAATGAAAAACTAATTTCTATAATCCCTTTGATTGTACGAACATTATTTCCCATCATCGTGCTAATATCATAACAGCCAATAGAATAATGAGTATTTTTTTTTTCAGATTAGAAAATTTTAAAAGAATTGAAATGTTAAATTTAACTAATTATTTTATTATAGAGCTTAGAACTTGAGTCATTGTATTTTTATCAGAAAGAGACATAGTGACAGATAAAAATATATACTTTTTTTTCAATTTAAAAAATACTTTATTTTTAGCTTTCAATTTCAAAAATATTTTTTTTGAAATATATTTAATATATTAAAGATATACTTAATTTTTAAAGATATATATTAAGTATATAATTAATATATCAAAAAGGTATAAAAAGAATATTTTTAAAAAAAAATTAAAAAGTATGGCCTATAGTGTAATTTCCTCTATTTTATCTGATAGTACAGTTTGGGCCTGTAGCAGAACTGGGCCGCCCACTTAATGAGTGACGAAGTCATTTACTCCTCTTTTACTTCACATTTTCGAATATAATGCAGTGGATTTATTTTTTCCCTTCTAGCATCATTTTTTCAAAAGTTTTATCATTTATTTATTTATTTTTAAATATGCCTCTTTATTGACGTATTTTTTTTTTAATCTCTTTTCATTCTTCATCTTTTTTTTTTTTTTGTGTTCTATTGCTGTCTCTTTTCTTTTTCTTCTTCTTTGTTTTATTTTATTTTATTTTCTAATACGTTTGCAAAAAATTGAATCGAATTTCATATTATTTATTATTTATAAACATATCGGTATTATTTATTTATTTTTATTATTTTTTAATTGTAATATTAAAGATTATATTATTCTTTAATAATAATATACTCTACATGTTTGATAAAATATTTAAAAAAATTTCTTTTTATTTTGTAATTTTTTTCATTTATTCCTTTTTAATTTGTATTTTCTGGTTATTGTTATTATTATATCTTTTTTTGGCTTGTATTTATTTTATTTTAATATTATTTTGAGTTAATTTTATATTTTAATATGTGTGTTCAATTTTTTTAACATATACACATCATACAGAGATTTATTCACAGCATATATTTAATATATACATGACACATATAATATATATACTAACATTCACATAAAATATGCACAATATCTATACTATACTCAGAGATATAATGTGTATATGTTGTCTAAATTTTTTTATATTGTATTTAAACTTATAAATTATATAATTTTTTTAATGCGATGTATATGATGTATATTTATACTAATACATGTTAGTAATTAATAAAAAAATATAATTCTTTTTATTGTTCTGTAGATATTATGTAAATATTTTATTTTTTATATATATTTATCTATTTTAACTATTGAATCATATAATTTTTAATTTAAAATAATAAAATTATGAATTTAAATTATAAGAGAATGATTATATAATAAAAAATATATATTAATTCTTTTAATTAATATATATATATAACATTTATACAATATATACAAAAAGTTAAAATGAGATATATTTTTGAAAGTTTGACACTTTTTTTCTAAAAGTGTAAATAAAATAGTTTGGTGTTGTGTTTTTATAAAAAAAAAGTTTGCTTTTAGGGGTAATTTTGTAAAAATCTCTTAATAAATTGAAAAAATCACACTCCTCTTAAATTTTATAAAATTTTTATATGTTTTATCAAGATTTTTTTATCATTTTATAAAATATATAATAAACTAAATAAATGAATAAAAAATATAATGTGTATAATAAATTATATATATATATATATTACAAATCTAGTATATTTATAAATTAATAAAAAAAATTTATAATCTAAAAATATTTTCAAATTTAATAAAATTTTATTTTTTTATTTTATCTCATAATTTTTTTATAAAAAAAACCCTAACTCAAAATTCCAAGAAATGAGTAATGCCCCGTTTCCATTGGAATGTTGAGAAATATATTAAACTTGAAACTTAAATTCCAAGAAATGAGTAATACCCCATTTCCATTGGAATATTGAGAAATAGACACTACAAGAAAAACTGAATCAGACAACGGTCATCAAACAACGGTTAAGGAAAAAACTATTGTCTGAAAAAAACAGACAACTGTTTTTTTTTCCCAAAAAAGCGTTGTCTGATTAATTTTCAGACAACTGTTTTTGGTGTTTTTTTTAACCGTTGTCTATTAGGTGTCATTTTGGTCACACCAGACAACGGTTTTTTAGGGACCGTTGTGTAATATATGTTCAGACAACTGTTTTTCTGGTCATACAAAACCGTTGTCTGATAAGATGTTTCAGACAACGGTTTTTTCGAAAGTGTTGTATAATTCAGCGTTTCAGACAACAGTTAAAAAAAACCGTTGTCTGAAGCAAGCATACAGACAACGGTTTTTAGGGACCGTTGTGTAATATATGTTCAGACAAGTATTTTTTTGGTAAAAAAAAAAATCGTTGTCTAATAACCGTTGTCTTATTGTTGGAATGCTACCACTAACTATAAGTCTTTTAACATTAGATGAAGTCCTGGCATCTTCTGAGAACTTGATTATTGCATCTCTTACAATTCCATAGTCCTTATCAAGCAGATCTGGAAATTTTCCCTTTTCAATCATCTCCTTCAATATGTCAAACGCCAAAAGGAGGTTTAAGTCGGTGAGGAAAGCAATTATTAAGGCTATATAAACATATGTGTTTGGCTCCATTTCCTGCTTTTCCATCTCACGCAAATGAACCAGAGCTGCATTAGGCCTACGACATTTGCAAAGACCATGAATAAAAGCCATAAAAGCAACTTCATTAGGAGTGCACCCTTTTCTCCCCATTTCGCTCCATAACATCATTGCATCATCTGGTCTTCCAGCATTACATAATCCATCTATTAAAGAAGTGTATGTAGTGACATTAGGTTCCCTTTCCTTGGCAGGCATACTGGAAAAACAAAGCAGGGCTTCATCCATACAACCATTTTTGCACCAGCCATCTATAAGCGAGTTATAGGTAACAACCGAGGGAACTATATTCTTCGTCACCATCTCATTGAAAAGATCCTGTGCTTCTGCAATTCTCTGTGCCTTACAAAGCCCTTTTATCAATATGTTGTAAGCAACCACATCAGGACAATGGCCACAAGCACAAATGTCATGGAATAGCTTCAATGCCTGATCAACTTCTCCAATGTCAATTAAGCCACCCATTGCTGCTGAATAGGCAATTATATCAGGTGGAAAACCTTTTTGCGTCATGTCAGTAAGAAATGTGCAAGCTTCTATGGCCTTCCTATTTTTGCACAACTTTTTTACAAGCAAGGTGTAATGTTTTACCCAAGGCTTGTGGCCATGAACACGCATCTTCTTTACTAGATCAAGTGCTCCAGAAACATCAGCTCTCCTGCATAGGCACCCAAACAAGGAGTTGTGAGTGAATTGGGTTGGCTCAAATCCTGACTCTTCCATTTCTCTCAAAAGCTCATAACCTTCCTCCAATCTATCAGAATTGCAGAATCCATCAATTAAGTTATTATAAATTATTAAAGCTCTATTACAATCAATTTGTGCCATATCTCGAAAGAGGCAAAAAGCCAAGTCCAACTTGCCAGCCTGGATCAAACCATTGATGACAATAGTAAAACTAGCAGCATTAGGACGAACAATTTCTTTGTCCTGGAAAAACTTACATAACTCGACACTATTATTGTATCCATTTCCCATCATTGCCTGAAAAAGACAATAAGCTTTATCTATCAAGCCATTACTAACAAGAGAATTTAAAACAGAATTGCAAAGCAAAGTCATAGCTTCTCCATCCACATACATGTGGACTTCCTCAAGTATTCGGGTTATTTCTCCTTCTTCAGAAAAAAAATATAGGAGCTTTGTAACTATTGCAACATCAGGTTGGATTTTGAACACCTTCATTTCTGAACACAAAGACAGAGCTTTCTCGAGCTCTTTCTTCTCGCAGAGCCCTCCAATTAACACATCATAAAGTGAAATATCAGGATAAAAACCATAATCCTGCATCTTATAGAACAATTGGAGTGCTTTATCCACTCTGGATTGCTTTACAAATCCATGAATTAAATTACAAAAAGTCTTAGCATTCAATCTAATGTTTTGATTTTCCATTTTTTCAATTAACTCAAAAGCCTTATCCACCTTACCCCACTTACTAAAAGACAACACCAAGATAGAAAACACGTGTGCATCTGTCCAACTATGACTATGAATCTCATTAAAAACATTTAAAGCTGCCTTAAACTTCCCTGCATTACAATAAATCTGCAACAATGGCGTCAAAGTGTACTTATCAACCCGCCACCCTTGATCACGCATCTCTTTCAGTCTCATCTCAACCAAACCAACAGAAACATATGTCGACTTAGAAATAGCTTCTAACAAACAATTATAGCTATAAAGATTTGGCAAACAAAGACCTATCTTTTTAACTTGATAAAAAAACAAATTAGCCTCATCAGCTAAACCCACACTACCCAAACATCTAATAAAGAAACCCAGAGCCCCAGGAGTCATTGAACAACGGGAATTCAAGATATCAACAGACAAAACTTTCAATGCGGCATTTTGTCGAGCGTGTGATAGGATTGATGCCATGGCATTGTAAGTATAAATATTGTGCTTATACCCATACTGGTTTGACGCCCAAGAGAAAAACGTATAAGCAAATTTCCAGTTTTTGAAAGCTTGTAACACAGATTCAACAAGTTTGGTATTGAGAAATGGAGCAAGATTTAGCAACTCTGGGTGGTCAGGGCAAAATGGTTGTTTGGTGAAAATGGAGACGAAGTCACTTGTAATGCTGGTGGAATTTGAAGAAAATGTAGAGATATTTCTGATAGAAACAGAATTTGGATTAATGGGTTTAATTGATTTGCAGAGGTTTCGAGTTTGTTTCGTTATTCTTGAGAGCGCCATTAAAAACAAATTGCAAAAATATGTGTAATTTGGATTTTAACTATATATATATTAGTATATACAAGTGTATATATTAGTATATATATTAGTATATATAAGTATATATTAGTATATATATTAGTATATATATACAAGTGTATATTAGTATATATATTAGTATATATATACAAGTATATATTAGTATATACAAGTATATATTAGTATATATATTAGTATATACAAGCGTATATATTAGTATATATATTAGTATATATATACAAGTGTATATTAGTATATATATTAGTATATACAAGTATATACAAGTGTATATATTAGTATATATATTAGTATATACAAGTATATATATTAATATATATATTAGTATATACAAGTGTATATATTAGTATATATATTAGTATATACAAGTATATATATTAGTATATATATTAGTATATACAAGTGTATATTAGTATATATATACAAGTGTATATATTAGTATATATAAGTATATATTAGTATATATGTACAAGTGTATATTAGTATATACAAGTATATATTCGTATATATATTAGTATACAAGTGTATATTAGTATATATATTAGTATATACAAGTGTATATATTAGTATATATATTAGTATATATATACAAGTGTATATTAGTATATACAAGTATATATTAGTATATATACAAGTGTATATTAGTATATATATACAAGTGTATATTTGTATATACAAGTATATATTAGTATATACAAGTATATATATTAGTATATACAAGTATATATTAGTATATACAAGTATATATTAGTATTAAAAGCTAAGGTTTGGATTTTTAGTCAAACTTGACTAAGTATTAAAAGCTAAGGTTTGGATTTATAAACATTTCATAAACCCATTAGAAACTTTAAAGTCCACCATTAAATAATGATTTAGATAGAATATGATATTATATAAGTAGGAATACAAGTATATATTAGTATATATATACAAGTATATACATGTATATACAAGTATATATACAAGTATATATAAGTATATATACCAGTATATACAAGTATATATTAGTATATATATATATACAAGTATATACAAGTATATATATAAGTATATATAAGTATATATACCAGTATATACAAGTATATATTAGTATATATATATACAAGTATATACATGTATATACAAGTATATATTAATATATATACAAGTATATATTAGTATATATATTAGTATATATACAAGTATATATTAGTATGTATACAAGTATATATAAGTATATACAAGTGTATATTATAGTGCATATATTAGTATATATATTAGTATATACAAGTGTATATATTAGTATATATATTAGTATATACAAGTGTATATATTAGTATATATATTAGTGTATATGTTAGTATATATATTAGTATATATATTAGTATATACAAGTGTATATATTAGTATATATATTAGTATATATATACAAGTGTATATTAGTATTTACAAGTATATATTAGTATATATATTAGTATATACAAGTGTATATTAGTATATATATTAGTATATACAAGTGTATACAAGTATATATTAGTATATACAAGTATATATATTAGTATATACAAGTATATATATAAGTATATATTAGTATATATAAGTATATATTAGTATATACAAGTATATACAAATATATATATTAGAAACATTTCATAAACCCATTAGAAACTTTAAAGTCCACCATTAAATAATGATTTAGATATAATATGATATTATATAAGTAGGAATACAAGTATATATTAGTATATATATACAAGTATATATATGTATATACAAGTATATATATAAGTATATATAAGTATATATTAGTATATATACAAGTATATATTAGTATATATACAAGTATATACAAGTATATATTAGTTTATATAAGTATATATATTAGTATATATAAGTATATATATTAGTATATACTTATATATTAGTATATACTTATATATACACGTATATATATTTGTATATACAAGTATATACAAGTATATATATAAGTATATATAAGTATATATTAGTATATATAAGTATATATTAGTATATATATTAGTATATACAAGTATATATTAGTATATATATATTAGTATATACACGTATATATTAGTATATATATACAAGTATATACATGTATATACAAGTATATATTAGTATATACAAGTATATATATAAGTATTTAGTTTTTGCTCAATCTAATTTACATCAACACTAAATTTTATAATTATATAGGGTTCCATAGAAACTTATCACTACTAATTATTTAAATTGTATTGCCTTAAGCACTTATGGATGAATTATAAATTGAAATTTATCAGTCATCTATATAAGTGAATTTATAAAGTTATTTTAACAAAATTTTTAAAAATCTATTTTGTTTCAAAAAAGGGATGTCAAAACTTTAAAAATTTTGAAAACTTAAATTCCCCCTTTATTTTAAAAAAAAAATTTCATTTGCCCCCATTTTACCAAAAACACGGCAGTTTTAAAATTTAGCAATAAATCTAAACAGACCTATCTTCTCCTTCCCTCTTTCGATTTGTCTCTGTAGACCTAATTTATTTTCATTTTCAAGGGCAGAAAACTTCAGAACCTACTTTGTTCCATTTTGCGATGAGTTCAAAGAGACTATTAGAGCTGACAGTCATAATTTGTTCCATTTTGCGATGAGTAACCAAACACAACCATTCTTATCTTTACAAACAAGAAAGACTCTCTCTCTATATATATATATAAAAACAAGCACAAAATCAGAAAAAGCAGATCTCTAGTTTCGTACTCATTCAAATCGCTTCTCTCTGTTGTGTATACACATAATTTCAACCGCAACAACAATGGCTAACCAAGCTGAATCGTCCGATTCGTGAGTCAATTCGCTCGATTCCTTTATGGATTTTGATCTCTTTGTTCTGTTTTGTGTTGCGATTTTTAAAATTTTGTTTGACTAATTTTGTTTAAAAAATACAAAATTTTGTTTGATTTCCTGTTTGTTTTCTGATTTCTGGATTTTAAGATTCATATGTTGATGACTGTTGTTCTCGTGTGAAAATCTAGAGTTCTGGGAAATCTTCTGTGAGTTTAAACAGGCGACGTGGAGGTTAAAAATAGCTCGAAATCTTCATCGTCTTTTAAAACAGTGTCGTCTGTTGCCAGATCTCTTCTCCCTGCTCGGCGACGGCTTCGTCTCGATCCTTCTAACAACCTCTATTTCCCCTGTAAGTTGCGTGTTTCTATTAGCCCCTTTTTTTCACGCGTTGACTTGTTGCATTTGGTCAGCTCGAATTATTATTATTGCAATTATGAAAATTTCTTTAGAGAAATTAAGAATTTGGAGTTTTTGATTGACATAGAAATTACTTTCTTTTATATATATTTTTTACTTTTTCTCTTTTCTATACTGTTCTATAATCTTCTTTTTTTGGAAGTTTGCTATTTTATTATTTAATTTAATTTAATTTTGATTTTGTCCAATGGCTGTAGTTTAGTTTTGTTTTTTGCTTGGTGTTGTAGATGAACCTGGAAAACAGGTGAGAAGTGCGATCAGGTTGAAAAACACTAGCAGGTCTCATGTAGCTTTCAAGGTATTGTTTAATTTTTTTAAATTGTTATTTGGTTGAATAATTTACTTACAGTTAATGGGTTATTCAACTAATTTTATGCCCTTATATTTTAGCTAAGGCAAGACAAGGCATTATGGTGTGATGCATAATCCACATTATATCACTTTTGCTTTTATCTGTTTTTGGTTTCTTCAAATAACGTCTACTGGTAAAAGTTTTTTTTTAATATATATTTTTAAATTTGGCAAAAAAAAAAAACAGAAATTAATCATTAATGGCCATATTCAATTGTTTCTCCATTTTGTTTTCTCCCTTATATTTTCTATTCTAAGATTACATGTGATTTGTTTCAGATATTTTTGTAGTGCAATAGACTTGTTCATTTCTTATGAATTGCTTAAAAACCTAAATTTATATTAGTTCATGACGTTGATGCTTGCATAACCTCATTGAAAATTCTGATTGGTTTCTCTACTCATTCTAGTTTCAAACAACTGCTCCAAAAAGTTGTTTCATGCGTCCTCGGGGTGGTATCCTTGCTCCTAGAGAGAGCCTTATTGCAACTGGTAACATACCCATGCTTTGGTCTTTCACATTTTATTGGGAATATGGTGTCTTATACTGGCTTTGGCTGTGTTTGTACCGACTAATTTCTAATTTATTTTTGCTATATAAAATTTTATGAGACTTATTTATACTTTGAATTGGACAGTATTCAAATTTGTGGAGCATCCTGAGAAAAATGAAAAAGTAGTAGACCAGAAGAACAAGGTTAAGTTTAAGATCATGAGTTTGAAAGTGAAAGGAGGAATAGAATATGTTCCTGAGTTGGTAAGTTCTATGAAGTCCTCTTTATGTGTAATTATTTCGTCTTAAAAAGTTCAGCATTGCTGATTTGTATAGTAGCGTCTGTTTCATTAGCTTTTCTTATCTTAGTTTTTGGAACAAATCTATTAAGTATTGATTGGGATGATGTGGGTATTTATTGTTTGCACAGATTATAACATAGATCTTTCATGCGTAGCAAAACTTCTGCTCCTATTTATGTTTGGAAAACTAATCAAAACCAAGTGCAGATTCAAGGAACTGATTCTGTGTTAAAGAAATCTCGATAGATAATAGTATTTCAATTCTGCGACTGCATTGAAAGGCTTATGTGAAGAAATATTGATAAGATGGTATTACAATTGGGATATCTTATTCTGGATCTTCCATGAACAATTTAGTTCTTGTGAATTTGGAGTGTTACGTTCTTCTACATTCTATTCCTATTATGCTGTGTGAGATCCCAGCTCATGCAAAAGCAATCTCAATTTTGCATCAGATACTACGATGGAAACATGGAAAGAGCAAAAGATGTTTTTCCTTTTTTTTTGTTTGTATTGCAATTCAATCCGCTATATCTTAAGCCATAGGGATAAAAGTGGGACATGCTGCTAGTTAATTAAATTTCCAGTGTTTGACATTCCCTGTATTTTACTTTTGTATTGTTCCTATTTTCTGAAAATAATTTGGTTCCAGGGCAAGAAGCGGAAGGATACAGTTTGCATTGCTCTTGCTGATGACTCATGTGAGCCACCAAAAATCAGGATGAACAAGGTTGTTAGATCTAACCTGAGGGTTAGACTTGGAGATGTTGTCTCTGTGCACCAATGCCCAGATGTTAAGTATGGAAAGCGTGTTCATATATTGCCAATTGATGATACCATAGAGGGTGTTACTTCATTTTCTTCATTTGCTGCAACAGACTCAGATTGCAAGGTAAAGTCAAGCTTGCCTTTTAACTTCATTTTCTTTTTTTTTTCTTTTTGAGTTGGTTTCTATTTCTAATTGTTTAGAAGATGGAAATAAATTAAGTAAATATTATTCTCTCCTTCTTAAGTCTAAGGTTGTTTTTCCAGCTGTCCCTTTTGCAGATAAACACAGAGTTAACTTTTGTAAATCGACGGGGTTGAGACTCATTTGCCTTCCAATTTAGGATTGACTTCGCCAAATATTTCATGAAGCGTCATTCAAGTTGAAGTTAATAGTATAATTTAGTGATATATGTATAGTGTTGATTTTTTTTTAGTTTGTTAATATGTTGAATGGTTGAATTTGTGGAGGTTTTTTGATTCCCAAATTTGCAATCCTCCATTGTAAAGTGTTGTCTTATATGTATAATGTACAGTTTAACAGACAATGGAGGTGAAATGAAAATGAAAATTGAAACTATTGTCTAATATTCAGTGTGCCATATTAATCAGACAACGATTTTTAATAAGAAAGCATTGTATAAACCTTAATCAGACATCGCCTCAATAGACAACGGTTTTTGTCTTCATCAGACAACGGTCAAAAAGCGTTGTCTAAACCTTCATCAGACAACGGTTAAAAACCGTTGTCTGATAAAACTAAAAACCGTTGTGGAAACCATCTTCAGACAACTGTTAAAAACCATTGTCTGAAATGCTATCAGACATCGCCTCAATAGACAACGGTTTTTGTCTTCATCAGACAACGGTCAAAAAGCATTGTCTAAACCTTCATCAGACAACGGTTAAAAACCATTGTCTGAAAATTTAGAAACCGTTGTCTGACAATTTAAAAACCGTTGTGGAAACCATCAGACAACGGTTAAAAATCATTGTCTGAAAAATTAGAAACCGTTGTCTGAACCATCATCAGACAACGGCCAAAAACCGTTGTCTGATAAAATTAAAAACCGTTGCAAACCAACATCAGACAACGGTTTTAAAACCGTTGTCTGAAATGCTATCAGACATCGCTTCAATAGACAACCGTTTTTGTCTTCATCAGACAACGGCCAGAAAGCGTTGTCTGATTCAGTTTTCCTTGTAGTGAGATTAAACTTGAAACTTAAAAATGAGTTCCTAAATAAGAATAAATATGTTTCATTTATTTAATTTTCATATTTCTCTTTATTTGTGATTTTTTTTATATTTTATTGATTACTCATATGCCCATAATTTAGGTAATATTTTTTTATAAATATTTAACATTTCACAAAATATTTGTGTACTCAAATACAAACTTATTTTTTTTATGTAGCTCTTGAATTATAGTTCTAATATATAATGAATGTTTAGTTTAATGGTTGAAAGACAATTTATAATATTTTTCCTTCCAATAATTCATTTAATTTATTTAGTAAATTAAGACAATGAATAATCGATAACAATTAGATATGTTGTGTTGGGTGAGAAATTATATAATATCACGCCTTCTTCTAGTAGGAATCCTAGTTAGAGTGGCTAGCCATAATACTATGCCATGTAAATTGTTTTTACAGAGACAAATAAAAGATTTTCCACTCTAAATCTGATTATGGTGAAAGTGGCAAATATGGTGGGTACTAATGGGGGTTGGAACTAGAATAACTTCAGCCATCTAGTTAGTTATTCCACTGTTCTTCACATTGCAGCTATAAAACCCCCTAACTCTGATGAGAGCAAAGATTTTTATGGTTGGTGTTGGGAGAAAAATGGTCAATTTTCTGGAAAATCAGCTTATAAACTTCAAGAATGGGCTAACTGGAGGTCGAATGATAAACTTTGGAAATTTCCTAGGAGGTTCGTTGGTCCTCAGAGAGTTAGAATGTTTATGTGGCTTTTGTTTAATTATGGATAATCTCTTAAGTAATTCTAAGAGGGTTAGGAGACATGTTGCACTAGATGCTTCCTATCATCTCTGTTGGTTTGATCGAGAAGACACTAATCATGTGTTTAGAGAATGTATCTATGTTGTAAGTTGTTGGAAGAAGCTTGTTTATCCAAGTCTTCTGGTCTCACTTTCTCTCGTCGCTATTTAAAGACTGGCTTTGCTGTAATCTTAATCTCAACTCTGTTTTTGATGGTTCAAATGATCAATGGAGTAGTGTTTTTGGGATGGTGTGTTGGCTTTTATGGATGCATAGAAATTCCATACTTTTTTATGATAGTTTTGTTGAGAGAGAGGATTTAGTCAATGCTGCTTATAGATGGGTTGTTGATTATTTAGAAGCTTATAATTATGGCAGGATGGATCATACTAAGAAGCTTAAGGAGGTCAGGTTGATTAGGTGGGATAGGCCACCCATGGGGTGGGTTAAGATCAATACCAATTGCTCTTTCAAGGTGTCAATGTGGGCGTGCTACTGCTAGTAGTGTTGTGAGGAACCACAATGGTGATTTGGTTGTTGGCTTGTGTAATAACCCTAAATTTTAAAATATCATTTAATAATAATAATTGAGATGAAGTTTGGTTGGAAAAAAATTGAAAACGGAAAAAGAATTGAAAATTTATGTGAATATTTTAAATTTTAAAATAAAATAATATATATAATATATAATATAAAAAGAAGAAGATAAGAAAAAAAACACGGGCTGAAAAAAAAAAGAAAGGAAGGAAGAGAGAGAGAGAGAGAGAGAGAGAGAGAGAACACTTTATGATTTTTCGGTGATAACTTCATTATTGGACCTCTGATTGATGCACCGATAGTGGCATTAGAAAGATAACATCTAGAGTAAGCTAACGAAACTAGAACCACTATGATCAGAATCCAAATGAAGCTGGATGTACTTCCCAAAGTTACTATAATGAATTCCAACAAACTCCGGCGATTGAAACTTTAAACGGTCATATCTCCTTCATTCGAACTCCAATTTAGGTGATTTAAGATGTATTGAAATTCTCATTTCATAAGCTTTAATTTGAGTGCTAATAAGTTATGAGGTGATCACCGGAGTGAGATAAAAATTTCAGTGAATATAGAAATTTTTGATAAGATTTCGACAATTTTTCGGTGAGTGAGTTAACACCTCCTGCATAATTTATCTTTCTAATGACACCAACCATGCTTTATTTAGATATCAAAGATTTTTTAAATAACAATGTGAGTGATAACCGATGAGAATTTTGACGACGCTCAAGCGACCCATTTTTGATTTTTTTTTCAAAATTTTTGATACGCTGATAAATGTATTATCTCTTGGGTGAGCTTCAAATCTCTTAAATTATTTTATTTTAAATTAACTAATTTAAATATTATTAATTAATTGGTTGAGTTAATTTAATTAACAAATTATGCTTTAAAATTTATAAAATTAAAATTTATTGAATTATAATAATTATTTAACAAATCATGGATAAGAAGTTTTCATTTTTACTATAAATGATAAATAATAATTATTATTAATCATGGATAATATTATTATAATTGTTATTAGTATAATAAGCAAATTGCTACTATTATTGAAAATTTCTATATAACAAAATAAGAAAATTAAGTATATAATAATTATTATTTGAAAAATAATTAGATAATTTAATTTCTTAAAATTATTAAAACTACGTTAAATTTGCATTAATGAATAAAAGTAGTTAAATAACCTTGAATGACAAATAATAAGCTAAGAGATAATTTAAGAGTGTAATACTTGTGTAAATATGAATGTAGGTCAAGAATTATCACAGAACTGATATGATATTATCAATGATGAAGATGAATTAAATTTTCAAGTTCAAGATGAATTATAGTGTTTATCCCTTTCTTTGTTGCTATAAAATATTTGACAAAATGTGAACCATTTGATACCTTTGTTGATTGTGTTTATAAATTTGCAAAATTGTAAAACTTTATGTGGCATCTTGGCCTATGTGATCCAACCAAGCCAATTGTTTAACCAATATGATAGAATTTCAACTTAACAGGAGTTATACAATCATGCTGTGTACTTAGAGACTTGTTATTAATAGGATAGAAGCTACCACCCTTATATAAATGTGATATGCGATAGCATTGGAACATACATAGTTATATGTTTCCATAAGTGCTATTGTTATATGTTATCTATCATATTATTTGATTTGCTTTGGTGATATTGGTTCAGTTATTATGGACCATTCTTGTGGTTTAAATTTTATTAATATTCTTTTATTGTGCAATCATCTTGTGTTATTATTTTAAACCTTGAAATATTCTTATTGTGTAACCTCCCTTTTTGGCGCTATAATCTCACTGAGTTGAAAACTCACCCAATCGTTTGTATGGGTTTAGGTAGAGGTTATCCAGATCTATCAATTTCTAGATTTCTTGCTTCCAACAAGAAGTTTGAGAATAATATATTAACTCATAATTGTTATAGGTAAATTAAGAGATAAGATTGTACAATATTCTAGTTGCTCTGTAATATTAATATAAATGGTTTAGTAAGATATGGAGGTAAATATAATGTAATAATAGGATATATGTGTGTGATATATATCAAAATAAATATGTAATATATATTTTAGAATTATAAATAAGTAATGATAGTTATTATATAGAATTTTAATCCACTAGAGCAATTAATGAAGATAATCGATATGTATGAAAACGTTGGTTTTGTCAGATTTTACGTGGTGTCCGGTGACCTTAAATCTTTCTAGACCTTAGAATTGTCACATTTCTAGAAACGAGATGTGACAAAGGTAGTATCAAAGAAAATATTTTGTGGCATGTAGTATGTCTATAGTTGAGAGAATTCTAGATAGTCTAAGTTCTTGTAACATGTGGAGCATATATTTCATTTTCATCTTGATTAAGTTTCTTTTGCCACAAATTCAGTATTGTCCATGGGTTATGATCTTGATAGGTATCATGTACATTTTCCTGTTTTATGTGTTCATATATTTAAGGTGCAGGTTTTGCTACTCTTGAGACTTTGATGTGTGGTTTATGTTAGAAAATTGAGTATTATAACATTGTATGTTCTCCCTCGATATGAGTAAAGTAGTAAACTTTAAATTATTCTTTACGTGGACCTAGTAGCTCGAGAGGTAAAATAATTGACTAAGGATAAACATTAAATTTTGCTTGAAAAATATTTTTGAGAGAAAATAAAATCTATGTTGGATAAAATTGAATGTGAAGTATGACATATGAAGTATAACATATGAAGTAATTAGATTATAAATGATGCTTTCAACTATAGTGAGTTTAATTTTGCTTGTAGAGCATATATGGTTGAGGACAATAAAGGATTATGAATATTTAAGTTGAACAAAGAGTTTAGAATCCATAATAAAAACCTTATATAGAGCTTACCATATTGCAAGTGCTAGTGAATAGCTTGAAGTATTGGAACTAATAAGTAATAATAATAATGATATGTGTGGATAGTGGTTTTGGATCTATAAAACAAGAATAACAATAAAACTTAGTACTGGATAAGATGGGGAGATAATAATTTATGAATTATGAAGGTAGAGTGAACTTAAATATTTGCTCAGGGAGAGTGTATGATGAGTTTAAGTGTGAAAATGTCTATAATACCATAATATTGATATATTAGTTGATGTAAATTATTTTAAATGAATAATAAATGTAAGTTTATAAAGTAGTTAGAGTTATGGTTATATTTTAAAAATAACATGAAGTATATTAATGAATTAGAGTGGTAGGAAACGGCTAAAAATTATGAGTTATTCTTTGGTTTTGAGGTTTAAATGAATGTCGATCATTGTGATTGGGAATTAAATGTTTGATGTATCTAAATTATGTTTGATACATGATTTGAGTATTGAGATGACATATTTAATGGATGATTAATACTTATATTTGATGATCAAATATAGTGAAATAAAAGAATTTAATTAGAAGATTTGATTATAGGTGTGAAATAAAATTATGAGATATATATATATGTAATGGTTGCTAAATTTCTATTTTTGATTTGTGAGGTAATTTATTTGAATTTTTAGATTAATCTAGATAAGTTCAATGAATATGAGATTTTAAATAAGACTTTATCTATGTGTTAATAGTTGATGTATGTAATTTTATAATTTTTAAAGATGATTTACTATTTGAAAAAAATAGAAGAAGATAGACTGTTGGAGCTATCTTAGTAATTCAGAATCTGTAAAGGCTGAGAATCTTATTTAAAAACTAGTAAATGAACCCAGAAAAATATTAAATTCATAGGTATGTTTGAGACATATGGTTAAAATTTTATAAAATTTTAAGTAGGTTTAGTTGTAAAAAAAAAAAAGATACTGCCAGAGTAGTGATTGCAAGACCAGAATTTGTAGAGTTGAATAGAAATAATTCAAAAACATAGTAAATGAATGAATAAAATTCTGAAATTTTAGTTATATATTCCTGTGTTATGTGTTTAAAATTTCATAAATTTTGGTAAAAGTTTGATACATAAATAAAACTTGTAAATAAGTATTGTCAGTGAGGTTAATTTAGAAATAGAATCAGTAGATTTGAAAATTCTAATTTTTAAATATGGGAAATGAACGTAAAAAAAAAAAAAAACCTGAAATTTTAAATTCATGTTTATATATGTGCCTAAGACTTATATTTAAATTTTTAAAATTTTTAGTGAATATTTAATAATGAGAAAAAAGTTGGAAATGTGAGGATTTGAGCTAGGAGCAAAAGAAATTTAAATAATCAACGAGCCCTTACTAAATTATGGTAATTAGCTATGTAAATATCATAAATTAAGATGGAAAAAGTGAAAAAATCAAATAGCAAAATATCAAAAAAAAAAATCAAAGAAAAATGAGTCTAAAGCTAAGGGATTTGATATATGAAACATGCACTGCGAAAATGAATTAGAGTTAGCTATATTGGACAATTTTTCTGAGATAATTGAATAAGTTCAAATTAGTTAAAATTTTTATGAGTAGTGTTTTTATATATTTATTTGATGTGGTAAAAATTTAGAAATTTTTAGCGTTTGTTGATATTTTTAGAAAATAGATAATTCAAGTATGCTCAAATAAATTCAGTATAGATAAAAAAACAGAGTTTGTGAAAGTTAAGTAATTTAGATAGTAACTAATTTTAGTTTGCCATGAAATTTTACATATAAATTTATATACATATCACTAAAGGTTCTGCAAATTTTAGAAATTTTTGGAATTTAATTGTTAATTTAATATGAACTGCCTGTTAGAGATAAAATATGGTAGATTTGGATTATTTTTATGATTATGTTATTTGGAGGCCTGAATGGTGACATATATGGATGAAATAATTTAAGTAGACTTATACACATGTTAAGAGTGTTTATTTAAAGCTTTATAATTTTAGAATTCATTTAATAATTTGAATTAATAAAGAAAGATGAACTATTAGTTGAATAGTAAGCTAAACAAAAATATGGAGCTAAGTTACTTTCATTGATTAAATTAGTAAATGGTTATGGATATAAATAAAATAGTTTATGCAAGCTACTGTATATCTTAGGGAAATCTCATAATATCTTCGGATAGAATATTAATGTAAAAAAGTAAAGGAATGAAAGTTGTTTAGTAGAGTTAAAACAAAGTAGAATTGGAGAATTTAGGACATGCACATATTTAAGGTGACAAAGGACCTTAGAAATTAATTGAATTTTTATATACAAGTTCATACTCATGTTGTGACGATAGTGGGTCAAGAGAATGTGATCAAGTAATTTGTGTATTAGAGGCTGTACATGTTGTTAGATCTTTTGAAATAATTTGCGTATGTAAGTATAGATAATATATTAGTGTGAGATTTAAATTGACTGACTAAAGTGTAAATTGAATATGCATATCTAAAATGTGGAGATTTGATAGTGACTAGCTTAAAGTATGAGTAGAATAAAATCTGTTAAAGATTACACTTGAGCTTACACTTCTAAAATAAAGGTTAAATTTGAAAAAGGAACTCAAAACTGATTTTGAATATTCAAATATATGAATCAAGATGACAATGTTACTAAAATTAATGTGTAGCTATAAGCATTTACTTAAAAAAGAGAGAAATATAGTTAAATAACAAATAGAGTTAAAATTTTAATAAGAAAGACAAATACAGTTAATTTTTATACTTATATATAAAATATGATTAAGATATAAACTAGAAAAATAATTGTTATATGCATGCAAATATTGAATAAATGTCGAGTATAAGTTTTCTTTGATCTAATAAGATCATAATGCGCCTTATATTAGAAAATCATATGCTATGATATTCGTGTGTTTTTTTGAGATGACTGAATTGAAAGGCCCAAATATATTTATGATTTTGCTTAGTAGTTTGGCAAATAAGATAATTAACATATGAAAGCCACTAGTTTTTAGTGAAGGATATCATTAGTAAGTAATGGAATTTGAAATGGATTATATAATTAAAACATTATGGAAAACTTAAGATATTCTTAGAATTGGTGTATAACTAGAGGTGTTTAGATTCATAAGCAGAAATGATTCAGATAAATGAGTGAAGATCTTGGACATGTACAAAGATGAATATTAAGATTTGGTATTGGTTAAAATATAAGACTAGGGTTCATAAATTATTATTAATAGAATGTGCTTAAAAGTGACTAGTATATGAACGATGATATTATAATGAACCCGGTTTTTAACTTTAATGCCGTTCATCTTCTTAGTACAAATGAGTTGTGTTATTTTTAAACATAACCCTACTTAGATTGTAAGGTAGTGACAGGGTTAATCGGTAAACTTGAGGGTTAGGTCTAAAATGGTTATTCAAGTAATTTAAAATGATTTATGGTGATAGTTGAGTAAAATTTTCAAAATTAGAGATTAGTTAATTTAAGAATATTAGCTGTAATTCTTAGAATAGTATATCATAATGTGCAAGGAAGCGTAAATAGCTTAATTTTTTACTTGGAGCCCTACTTGAGTTAAAAATTTGAGGACAGATTTTTAAAAGGGGGAGATTGTAATAATTTAAAATTTTAAAATATTATTTAAAGTTAATAATAATAATAATAATAATAATAATAATAATAATAATAATAATAATAATAATAATAATAATAATTGAGATGAAGTTTGGTTGAAAAAGAATTGAAAAAGGGAGAAAATTGAAAAATTATTCTAAATTTTTAAATTTTTAAATAAAATAAAAATATAATATATATATATATATATATATATATATAAGAAGAAGATAAGGGAAAAAATGGGCTAAAAAAAGAAAGGAAGGAAGAGAGAGAGAGAGAAAAAAATGATTACTCTATGGTTTATCGTTGATAACTTCATCACACACTTCTGAATTCTAACAAACTCCGATGACTGAAATTTTAAATGATTATATCTCCCTCATTTGAACTCCGATTTAGGTGGTTTAAGATGCGTTGAAATTATCTTTTTATAAGCTTTAATTTGAGTGCTAATAACCTATGAGGGAATTACCAGAGTGAGAGAAAATTTTAGTGGATATAAAAATTTTCTAGTGAGATTTCGACGATTTTTCAGCGAGTGAGTTGACACCTCTAGCATAATTGAGATCCTGATTTTATTATCTTTCCAACACTAACCATGCTTCATTTGGATATCGAAAACATTCTGAATGGCGATGTGAGCGAAAACCGATGATTCCGACGACGCTCTGGCGATACTATGGCAATCCAGTTTTGATTTTTTTCTTCTGAAATTTTGATGTGCTGATAATTATATTATCACTTAGGTGAGCTTCAAATATCTTAAATTATTTATTTTAGTTATTTATTTAAATATTATTTATTAATTGATTGATTGAGTTAATTTAATTAACAAATTATGCTTTAAAATACATAAATTAAAATTTATTGAATTATAATAATTATTCAACAAACAGAATAATATTGTTATTAATAAGATACAAAGTTGTCATTTTTACTATAAATGGTGAATAATAATTATTATTAATCATGGATAATATTATTATCATTGTTATTAGTATAATAAACAAATTATTATTATTATTGAAAATTTCTATAACAAAATAAAAAATTAAGTATATAATAATTATATTTATTTAAAAAATAATTGGATAAGTTATTTTTTTAAAATTATTCAAACTACGTTAAATGTGCATTAATGAATAAAAGGAGTTAAATAACCTTGAATAATAAATAATAAGCTAAGAGAAAATTTAAGAGTGCAATATTTGTGTAATTGTGAATGCATGTTAAGAATTATCATAGAACCAATATGATATTATCAGTGATGAAGTTAAATTAAATTTTCAAGTTCAATGTGAGTTATATTGTTTATTCCTTTCTTTGTTGCTATAAACTATTTGACAAAATGTGAACCATTTGATACCTTTATTGATTGTGTTCATAAATTTGTAAAATTGTGAAACTTATATGGCTTCTTGGCCTATGTGATTCAGCTAAGCTAATTGTTTAATCAATATGACAGAATCCCAATTTGATAGGGGGTTATACCATTATGTTATGTGCACATAGAGACTTATAAATAGTAGGATAAAAGCTACTACTCTTATGTGATTGTGATGTGTGATAGCATTGAAATATACATAGTTATATATTTTCTTCAGTTCTATTGCTATATGTTATTTTTCATATTATTTGATTTGCATTGGTGATATTGGTTTAGTTATTATGGACCTTTCTTGTGGTTAAATTGTATTGATATTTCTTTGTTGTGAAACCACCTTATATTATTATTATTTTAAATCTTAAGATATTTTTATTATGTTTTCCACTCTTGTGGCTCTATAATATCACTGAGTTATTGACTCACCCGATCGTTTGTGCAGTTTCAGTTAGAGGTTATCCAGATATATCAGCTTCTTGATTTATTCCTTCCAATAAGAAGTTTGAGAATAATTTATTAGCTCATAATTGTTATACAATATTCTAGTTGCTCCGTAATATTCATATAACTGGTTTATTAAGATATGGAGGTAAATATAATGTAATAATAGGATATATGTGTGTAATATATATATATATATGAAAATAAATATGTAAAATATATTTTAGAATTATAAATAAGTAATGATAGTTATTATATAGAATTTTAATCCACTAGAGAAATTAATGAAGATAATAGATATGTATGAATACGTTGGTTTTGTTAGATTCTACGTGGTGTCTGGTAGTCTTAATTTTTTTTGGATCCTAGGACTGTCATATTTCTGGAAATGGGATGTGGCAACTTTGTTCATAATCTAGCTGGGGTGTTGTTCCAACTTGATGGTTGAAGCTTGGTATTTGGGATGGTTTGAAGTTAGTTTGGGAATTAGGCTATCGAAGAGTAATCCTGGAAAGTGATAATCCTGTGATTGTGAATTTGTTGCATCTTCAAGAGGAGGTTACACATATTAGTGCCCTGCTGAATGCTATTCATGGTCTTCTTAATCAGGCATGGAATGTGAAAATTTAGCATAATTATCGGGAGCGTAATCTTGTTGCAGATCATTTGGCAAATGCTGGGTTTAGTTATCAATTGGGTTTTCATATGTTGTTAGCTCCTTCGATTACTGCTCGTTTGGTCATAGAGGATATGACTGGTGTTAGCTTTGAGGGAATTATTGTTGTTTAGGCTAAGGGGTTTGTCTTCTCTTGATTTTCCACTCTAAAACCTAATAAAAATTGAAGGGTTGTAGAATGGTCTAAATTCACTTATTATGCATTTGAATAAAATTATTTGTAATTTGATATCAAAATAATGTTAATTTAGAGTTAAAAAACAATAATTTAAAATAATTTAATTAATTTTAATCAAAAAGCAAAATTATCTCGTAGAGTAATAAAAATAAAAATCTATATTTTTATAAAAAATATATTAAAATTTTTATTTTGAATTTATTTTATTATTGATTATTAACAAAAATTAAGAAATTTTCATTATTTTTTTCAATTAATTATCAGTTTTGGGACTTCTAGATAATAATTTAATTAATTGACAATAAGATTAATTTTATAACATTTAATAAAATTTTAAATAATAAATTATATAAAATTTTTTTATTTCTCTCTTATGCAAATTGCATTACATATTCAAAATCTCATATTAATTTTTATAGTTGAAATGTGTCATTTTAAATATTAATAAGATTAATTAAAATTTAAATAGTATGTAACAAGATAATTTAAAATGAATTTTTTTATACATTCGCTTTAAAATATCAAATTATAATTTTAATATTTAATAATTTTTTAAAAATTATATAACTTGTATAATTTAAATTTAAATTTTCAGTTTTTGATATATTTTTATTTAGTCATAAGAAACTAATAATAATAACAATTAGAATAGTAGTATTGAAAAAAAAAGAATTTAACAAATCTTCATTCCGTACAAGTGAAGATTTTTATTTTTAAATCTTAAATCACATCAAATACAACTAAGGAACTTTTTATTTTCTTCAATTAAAAAAATCACATCTTATAATATTATTTACATCTAAAGCCCTTTAGTTTTTATTAGGCTTCAAACTTGAAAATCTTCTGTTTTTTCTGTGTAAAAAATAAGAGAAAATTATACTTTATAGCATATTTTTAACTTTTTTTTAAAATATCCTATATTTTTAATATATTTTGATATAATAAATGTATACTCAATGTATAGCTTTAAAAATAAAAATATCTTTAATATACCAAATATATATTAAAAATATACTTCTAAAAAGGAATATTTTTAAAATTTAAAGTTAAAAAGAATTTTTTTGAAATTAAAATTGAAAAGAGAATATTTTTGAAAATATTTTCATTTTTTAAGATATTAAAAAAAATCCCAAAAAAACAATTCACATGGCATAATATTATTGGCGTGTCGCTCCAACTAGGACTCCTAGTTGGAGTGGCCGTGATAATATATACTTCCTCATGTTGAATTATTACCAACAACTAAATCGAATAATATTTTTAATTAATTATATTTATATTTGAATTTATTTTTTAAAACCTTTAAATATTAATTAATATAAATATATTATTTTCTCTATTTTGCGAGTGACTTTAAGTTAATGCAAATAGATTACGGAAACATATTAATTATGTTTAAATTTAAAAATTAAAAGATTAATTTATCCTTAGTTTTTATTCTTTGTATCAATAATTAAATTGCATACATGGAAAATATTAGAATTCAACAAAGAAATAATAAATGCAGAATGTATATTCCTCTAACAAAGACAAGCATGGGAATTTGATGCCCTTGCAATAGAATGAGCAACTGAATTAGTTTGTCTTCTAACTCAACTACATGATAAATTAGCTCTAGAAGCCATAATCTCTTTGCACTCATCAATGATTAAGCCACAGTCAGAGTAGTTTTTATGGATTCAATTAAGTGTCTGCTAGACAACTATGGTTTTATGCATGGAAATTGGATATTTCTAAGCTGAAAAATACCAATAAAAATATTTAAAATCAAATTGTACCGTTAACTTTTTTATTTTGAATGAAATGAACTGTGACATTGACTTTAATTGTCACGATTCCTGATATTAGACAATATTTGAACTAAAAACTATACCAAATTATATTGAACTATACTGAATTATTTTAAACTTCAAGAACCGGTTAAATTGTAATAATGTATCCTATATATTTTATGCAATAGGAATTAAATATACTTATAAATTTTAATAAAATCTAATATACCATAATAAAATATTACTTATTACCTTATTAAATTCTTAAATATATTTAATTAATATACATAATTAAAAATTATAATTTTTAAAAATGAGTGTCAACTAAAGTAATTTATTTGATTAATGCTAAATGTTATCTTTCTATATTATCTTGAGACTTGAGAAAAATAAAACATGCATCTAGTGAGTTTTACCATTTGAAGTAATGGTTTTTTAGTGAATAGTGAATTATACTATTTGAGACGGTGATATTGGGCAAAATTTATTATGTATCAATTTTTTTTGTTTTAAATATTTTTTAACTTTGGATTTTGCAAGTATTTTATTAATAACTTTAAAATTAAATTATAAATAGTATGAGTGTTTAGATTGAAAAAAAAATTAAATATATTTATTTTTCCTATCTTCTGAAAAAATAGTCTAAATATCCACATTGAATCGAATCAAATTAGATTAGATTATCCCAAAAGAATTGAATCTTTGTTCCCTATTGCCTTGAAAAATCAAGACAATAAAAGTCATATTTTTATTTTTAATACGATTTTGGAGATTTAATTTTTAAAATTCCCGACTTTCAATACGATTATGAAGATTTACAAATATTTGAATTGGATCGAACTGTGCATGTACCTATAGACAAATTGGAAATTCATTTCAACTATACCTAGTCTTGGATTCTCATCTCGATTCCCCTGCAATGCTTTCCCTAAAGCTAAGCTCTCTTCCATTTTTGCATTCACACATCTTATCAACTTTCCTGAAATAAAAGCTACAAATCCCCATTCTAATCACGTATAACAACACCATAACCTTTGCAATCAAAATCTATAAATATTGAAGCATCTATAGTATACTTCCACCATCCTGGATCCGGTTTGTGCCAATAACACTGGACCTAATCATTTGTTGGATGTCCTTGGTCACATAGTCGAGTCGATTCCTGTGCTAGGAGAAAATTATCCACTCCTGAAACAATATTTTCATATTTCTAAGTTTTATCATTTCAACACCAATAATTATGAGCAAGCCATAATTCCCAAACAATGGCACAAAAGCGTTCTATCATCCACAATCTAAACTTAATTCGTAATGCATGCATAAGCATACCAGGTATTTAGCTAGTTGTTAGGTTGAACCTCCTGCCCCACACCTACCAGCATTTTTTGGCTTTCATGCACTCAAACAAGACATGATTGAGATCCTCATGTTGCCTACAATGGCCACAAGTTAAATCCAATCCCACCTCCTTTTGTGTTAGCAGCACTTTAGTAGGTAGAACATCATGTAAACACCTCCATATCATGTTCTTATTTTTTTTTTGGTCACAAAGAGTGATTCCAAAGTTTCTTCCAAATATCATTTGAAGTATAAAAATGAGGTGGAATATTTACCATTAGTCTACAATGAAATATCCATATTTAATCAAATATAGCCCCCTAGAATCAAAATGCCAAATGACTCTATCTATACAATAACGAGTATTATCTATCTATACTATAACGAGTAAAAAGAGGAATATTTGCCTAACTTCCTCCTCATTAAGCAACCCTTGTAACTTAGTTGAATCCCAACTGTGGCAGCCCTCTTCAAAAAAAAAGATATGTATATTCCTTAATTTCCGTGGGAGAGTACTTTCCACATGATAATGTTCATCAATAGGCAAGCCATGAATCACTACCAATACTGATACTACTAACATCTCTCACGCTCTATCTAATGTACCTATACAACAAATCCTTAGACGGTAACAAGATCCTCCAGTTATAGCTTGGGTTATGACCTAATTGTGTTGATAAGAAATTACTTCTATGAAAATATATAACTTTGAGGATCCTAGTCACTAGAGCATTTGGATTGGTAATAATTCACCAAAATTGCTTTCTAAACATTGCGATGTTGAAGTAATATAGGTCTTTAAAACCTAATCCACCTTCATCCTTTTCAGTGCACAATTTATCCCATGAAAACCAGTGTACTTTTCTCCTCTCATTTGGCTTTGAACCCATCAAAATGAATTCATTATCCTTTGAAACTCATTAAAAGTATTAGTGAAAAATGTAACTTTTATTTGTTGAATATTCTAACTACAATGTTTAGAGTAATTAAAATAAAGAGTAAAATTTTGATATATTAAAATATAAAATGAATTTTTTTTATTGGTCAATAAAAAAACGGAAAGAGTATAAATTTACTGTATGTGATATAGTCCTTAGATAACCATTTTTGAATAGGATTGTGCATCAATATGTCGGTCTGATTCAGTTCAGTCTAATATGAGCAATTAGGAGTGGAGTTTGGATTGGATCTTATGTTTTTTTTAGTTGTTCTATTGTGTTTAACTTTTTAATCTAGTTTCTGTTTTGCCTTCTAGTTTCTGTTTTGCCTTGTTTTTAATAATCCTAATCTTTGTTATGTTGTTTTTTTTTTTTGTAATTTCTATTTTTTTTTGTTATATTTTTATTCTTATTCATGTTATTGGAGTAAGTTTATTTATTTTTTTAAACTCATCCATTGTAATTTTTAATTATTTATTTCTTAAAATATAGTTTTCTATTATTGACATTTTTAAAATTTATTGACAATTTTACTCTTTATGAAATATGGATTATTCAATTTTACTATATGCTAAAATAATTGAAATCATATTGTTATCCTACTACTTCTATTGATTAGTCTTGAAGGTTCAAATATTAACATCTAACGCATATTCATTACTATAAGTTAATCTTAAGAGTTAAAGTCCAATACACTCTTCAACTATAGCGAAAATCTTACTTAAATACTTCATTTTTTTATATCCAATTAAGCGTTTTTTTATATATAAAAAATAGCTCAATCAACCCTCACCATGACGGAAGTCTATTTTCGTATTAATTTTTGCTTACATGGCACCATAGATCTCCTTTTTTTACATGGATCCAAGTCCCATTAGTTATTTATTTTGACATATAATAAAATAGAAAATAGAAATAAAAATATATATTAATAATAAACAAAAACCGTTTTTTCTCCTCTTCACCATCCTCGTTCGGCTAACCAAACCACTCAGATAAGAATTTCATTTTTCAGTTGAAAACCCACCAAGAAACTCCAAAACCAGTTTGAATGGCAAAGATTTTCAATAGGAAAGAGTAAAAAAAAGTGATGGCCTCAATGAATCCAATCCAATGAATCTATCTTTCTCTTTCTCCTTCTTCTGACAAAGATGATGATGATTTGTTATTTAAATGCGATTTCATTTTCTCTTTTTCCTTCAGGTTCACAAAAAGTTTTAGTTTTTTGAATAATATTCACATATTATGTTAGGATTTTAAAAGATCTTGGTTGTGTTGTTTTTGGATAAATTTTGAACTTTTAAAATTGTTGAAATTGCTTCTTAATAATTATCTGTCAACTGTTTCTTTATGGTAAAGTTTTGATTTTTGATATCGGGTTGTTGTGTTGATTGTGTTCTTAATTGATTTACTGTGTTGGTTGTGTTTCTGGATTATTGTGTTGATGGTGATTCTCTTTGTTGTGTTGTTAATTGATTTGTTGGTGGTGATGATTTAACGGTGGTGTTGATTTGTTAATTGATTTGCTTCTCCACCATCAAGTTTGGGTTCTTTCTAGGATTTTCATAATTTCTTTTATTAATGTAGATTATTAGAAAATATAAGAATTGAAGTTTCTAAAAGGTTGCATTTTTAAGTTAGTTGTTTGATTGAAATTGTGCAGCTTAATTTTCTTAAGTTCATTTGCATGTAGTATTTGATATGCTTATTAATATGACCTTCGTAAAAGCACATTTAAATGCTTTGTTGAATGTTGGTTTTGAAACCAGGCGATTGTATTGGTGATTTAGAATGGTGATGGTAGTGGTGATTTAGGTTTTCAAAAGGCGATGATGGTGGTAGTTTGGGTTTACAAACGAAACGGTGATGGTGATAGTGATTTGGGTTTTCAAATGGCAATTGTGATTTAGATTTTGGAACATGAATTTTATTGGATTTTCAAACAGTGATTTGGTGGATGGTGATGGATGTTTAGAAGAACAAGATTATTTTTATTTTTAATTATTTTTATTTTTAATTATTTTTAAACCAATAGGCTTTGGATTCATGTGAAAAAAAATGAGACCATGGTGCATTGTAGGTGAAAGTTAATAAAGAAATATATTTTCGTTATAACTGTAGGAGAATATAAATAAATTTCACATATAAAAAGTATAATAAAATATAATGACATATAAGATAGTGTAGTTTGGGCCTTAACACAAGTCAATAATTGGTTTTGTATTGAGATAAGGTTTCAATCCCATTTATATGATCACTGTATATTTAGTCCAACACTCGCAGAGCTCGTATAGTTTTTACATGGTATTAGAGCTAATCAGGTAATGGACTAACCACCAGATGATCCTAGACTCTATTGTTAAATTAGGATCTCAGTGACAATAGGCATATACAATTTGTGATGAACCTAAAAATAAGTAGGTTGTCATCCATGTTTAGCAAGTGACAACTGGGCGGCTAGGCCCAGTTGCACTTGAGGGAGAATATTGGAGAATATAAATAAATTTCACATCTGAAAAGTATAATAAAATATAATGACATATAAAGTGATGTAGATTGGGCCTTAACCCAAACCGATTGATTTTGTGTTGAGATGAAGTTCCAACCCCATTTATATAGTTATTGTATATTGAACCCAATACTCGTAGAGCCCGTATAGTTTCTACAGTAACACCCCCTCAACAATCCTATTAAGAACTATTAAAGGATGTCATATAATACTTATACACTTATATATTTAATTTTAAATAAAAACTAAATTTAATTTCAATAAAAAGAAATTCGGCAGAGTCTCCCTTAAAATTTGATATTACTAACATCTCCAATTAAAACACAATCTGTAGAAGAAAACACTCCCAATACTTCATTTATTCAACCTTATCTCCAATTTTCATAATTCATCATTTATCATCCATAATTTAAATCAAATAACTTTGATTTTATTCGGATTTTAGTTCATTAGACATTTACTATAACTAATATATTTTAAAATAAAGTTTAACCTAAATTATAGATATAAAGTATGCAGTACTTTAGGTTATTCATATTTATATAGCTGTCATTATAGGTACAATACTGCTATGTGAACAAAATTAAATACATAATACAAACTCTTCATTAATCACCTTCTAATTTGCAGTTAATATTGAAATGCTAGAACTCACTTAGCTAGATCTATTATGCTCATCTGATATGCGCGTCAGGAATAATCTAATACATTAAGCAATACTTAGTGGTGCTTACATACTCATAATTTGTTAAAATTATAACATAAAAATATTTATAATAACAAATGAAAATAAAATCTTCACTTTGATCATAAAACAAATTAATAATTAATTTAATCAATTGAATTCAAATTACTTATCTAATTCATAATAAGCTCTAAAATTTAAATTAAAGAAAATAATCACTTTGTAGTTAGTTATTAAAATATTATTAACTAAGATAAAAGAATATTTATTTTATAGCTAGTGATTAAAATGTTATTAATAAAAATAAAAGTTCTATAACACAATCAAAATTTTTGCACAATTTTGTATAAACACTTATATTACACTTCGCTCATTTTCATTAAATCTTATTTTATTCTTTTGCCTTCATATATTGATTTCAAAATTCTAGATTAGGATAACGAGTCACTAATTACAAGTAAATATCTACTGTAGAGAATATGGCTAATGGCCCACTAATAACATCAAATGTCCATTATCACAAATGACGCAAAGTGTCCAATAATGATATAAGTGTTTATTATCATCGAAAACATAAAGTCATCAATAATGACTCAAAATGCCTACTAACATTATGAACATTCACTCTCTCTACCTAGTCATTCATTCCAATAACTAGATTTTTTTATCAGTACATTAAACATTTTAATTATTTTTCTTATTCCAATTAAATTTCTCGATTATGTAAATTTTTACTAAAGCATCACTCTTAGGTAAACTCTTTTTTATTATTCAATAGTCTGTATTTTAACCATATTTGTAAAAAAAATACTTACTAAATTAAACTTAAACACATTGTATTTAAAATATATTCACCAAACATATTTTAAATAATCACTTTAATTCTAAAATCTTAAACTTTCTCAGTATTATATCTCTATTAAAAATTATACAGATTTAAACATAAGTCTAAGATACATATATAAACTTATATATAAAGTTTCATATTTTTCTAAGTTACTTTACTATATTTAAAAAAATTATAATTTTCAAACCTACATATTTTTTTTTACAATAACTTCACTGGTAGTACCAATTTTCTAATTTTATTTAGATATCAAACATTTATAACAATTCATGAAATTTTAACCATATAACAAAATATATATAGGAATTTTTATCTAAAATTTCAAAATTTTATATACTCATTTACCTTGTTTTTAAATTATTTTTACTTAATCTTACATGTTCTGGTTTTAATTTTATTTTTACCTTGTTTTATAGTTACTATTCTGACAATTTTAATTTTTAATTTTATTTTTATAATTAAACCTTAATTAAAATTTATGAAATTTTAACCATATGTCTTTAATATATATATATATATATATGATCTTATATGTAAAATTTCATATTTTCTAGGTTATTTTACTATGGTTTCTAATTGAGTTTCTTAAATCTTAAAATTTTGGCTTTACTAGCACAGTCATGACAACTTGTGTTCTTCTATTTTTCTTTCATATTAAATCGCATTTAAAAATTATATTTTTCTAGGGCCATTTTTTCATAATTTTTACCACTTAAAAATTATTTTTTAAAAATATCAATTTTGTCCATACTCGAATTTAACTTTCAATATTTTAAGGCTTACCTAATCCTATTTTTTCATCCATTTCAAATATTCAAGTCACAGTCTAATATCTATATATTTCAAAAAGTTACTGCTTAAAAATTTTAGACATTACATTCGTCATAGTGAGAATTTGATTTGGCCATTTTTAATAAAAAAAAAAAGTCTAATTGGATAAAAAAAACTTTAAATTTTTAAGTGAGATTTTGGATACATTTGAGTAGTGTATTTGAACCATTTTCCTTAATCCTAATATTGAAATAAAAAAAAAGTAATATCGAGTGGTCCAAAACATTTTACTTTTTTTATATTCAGAAATAATTTTTTGTTGTCATAATCTCACAAATATACAACATACATACAATATTTATATAACATCTACCAAACTTCTACATCATCTACATAATATCTACCAAACATATATAGAACATCTATCAAATATCAATAAAATTTATTTAATATTTTTTAAACTTTATTTATTCTAATTTTATATTCACACAACGTACACACTATTTCTATATAATATATATAATAAAAACTTAACATATATATAACATCTATCAAATATTTACAATATCTACTAAACGTACATAGAGCATCTATCAGATATTTACCAAATATCTACATAATAAAATTAATATTTTTTAACTTTTATTCTGTATTCTTCTAACATATACATATCTATATAACATAAATACAACATACATAATAAAAACTGATAGGCTGCAAATACAACATGTTTATTACTTTGTTTTTGTGCTTAATTGATGTTATTCACATTGAAAAGAAGAGCTTTTACTTGGTTTTTATTATTCTGGACAGGAACGGTGGATTTGCAATAAAGAGACTTATTTGGAGCTGGATTGGAAGTATTGGAGCAAAGGACATGAAGCTGAATTTTCTTTATGACAGATTGTCAGATTGGCAGCAGAGGCCTTAGACTTGCCCAAGGCTAACGGCCAGGCAGACCTGAACGAGCTGATTTAATTAAGTGACGGGCCCACGCATTTTAGTGGTATTTGAGGACTTCTAAACCGACTTGTAATAGGATTTAAGTAGTTTTTAGTGGGCCTTTTTGTTATATTATGTTTTGGCCCCACTTTTAGGAGTATATAAGTTAAAATTAGGTTTTTAAATAGACACTTTTTGATTACATAAAGGGAGATACGAATTTCAGTTTTCTTTGACAGATTTTACAATGTTTTCTTCCATAGCCATGTGTAGCTAAACTCTTTATTTCAGTCAAGGATTAATTCAAGATTGAAGTTCTTAAGATTGTGAGGTTTGATTGTGCCTAATTATTCTTTTTGATTCTTTTGCATTCATACTTTTACTGTGGCTTATTGGAAAAATCCATCCTTAGTGTATTTTTATTAGTTGATTGATCTGGCCAATTGATTAATTGATAGGATACATATAGCTAATCAATGAGATTAAATCCGTAATTGTTTATTCGAGTTGATACAAGTGGCGATTGGTATAATTTGATTGGGTAGAATCTTTTGGGTTATATCAAGTAATTGTATAATATAATCTGAATGAATCTCGCTAGTAGGTTTGTTGGTTAGGGCAAGGTCTTTCTAGGGTTCATTGCAGCCGATGGATTAAATCTTGTCGCTAATATTAGGGTTGTTTATTGGTTAGGGGTTATTCATAGCGCTATGTCTTGCTTAACCTATTCAGAACGGAAAGATTGGTTGGAGACGCTGGCTTGAAGGCTATAACTTGCCTGCGAATATGAATTAAAAAGATTATTTTTAGCCCATGATCAATCCGTGAGAACTTCATACCGCGAATCGTCCTTGACTGAGTTCATTTCCACTGATTTTATGTTTTAATTATTTTCTGCTGTTTTAATTTATTTCTTAATTAATCTTGCTATTTAATTTCGTCCCTTTTTACCTAAGCTATTTCCCCCATTTTATTTTTAATTTTCACTCACAACAGGTGTCAGTTCTGGTTAGCCTTGGGCAAGGCTAGTCCCTTGGGTTCGACTCTTCTCACCCTATTTATAAGTTTTCTTTTGTAGGAAGAGCAGGTTTATTATTTTTGGTGGCTTCAACACCCATCAAATTTTGGCGCTGTTGCCTGGGACTAGTTTACATTATTGTTATTGTTTCTTTAAATGACCAGATCTGAAAATTTGTAATTGGAATTTGATCCTGAGATAGAAAAGACAGCTCGTACATTGACGAAGGAAACCAGGCTATGAAAAAGGGCTGCAACTGCTTCTACAGCTGATCCAGAAATTATAATTACTGATTTAGTTAAATCTTTAACTGAATTTGATCCTGAATTAGAAGAAACCTCAATAGAATATGAAAGAGAGGAACAGATGGCTGATAATCGGACTGTTAGAGAGCTGCAAGCAGCCCCTATAGACCAGCAGCCCCTGTGTATTGCTTTTCCAAACTTGGATGCACCATTTGAGTTGAAATCTGGTTTGATTCACCAGCTCCCTACTTTCCATGGAATGAAGAACGAGAACCCACATAACCACTTGAAAGAATTCCATGGAGTGTGCTCAAGCATGAAGTCGCATGGTGTATCGGAAGAGCAAATCAAGTTAAGAGCATTCCCGTTTTCATTAAAAGATACTGCCAAAGAATGGTTACTTAACTTACCACCGGGTTCTATAACCACATGGCCCGAGATGGCTCATGCATTCTTGGATAAGTATTTTCCCGCCTCTAGAGCAGCCACCATTCGTAGGGAGATCAGTGGGATCAAACAAAAAGATGTAGAAAGTCTTCATGATTACTGGGAGAGATTCAAGAGGTTGTGTGCAAACTGCCCACAACATGGGATGTCCGAACAATCACTTCTCCAGTATTTTTATGAAGGGATGCTGGATATAGAAAGGAAAATAGTTGATGCTGCAAGTGGGGGAGCTCTTGTTAACAAAACTCCAGCCCAAGCAAGAGAGATCATATCAACCATGGCTGCAAACATGCAACAATTTGGACAAGTTGAAGAGCCATCACGTAAGCTCTATCAGGTAAGTAATTCTTCCTTGAAGCTAAACTTAATGAGCTAACTTCTGTGATTAAAAATTTTGCTGCAGGACTTAATAGTCATAAAAGAGCGTGTGAAGCATGCACTTCTTATGAACACCCAACCGATGCATGTCCATCTTGGCAAGAGGGTCAAGAGCAAGTCAACACTATTGGAGGTTTTTTCGGGCAGCCTCAAAGATCCAACTTTCCCATCTCCAACACTTTTGATGATAGTTAGAGGAGGCACCCGAATCTTAACTATGGGAATAGGCAGCAGAATTTTCAGCAAGCTAGGCCACCTCCTCAACAATCTTCCAACTCAAACATGTCTTTGGAAGACATAGTTAGATCCCTTGCCACAAGCACATCTGCATTCCAGCAAGAATCCAGGAGGGAGATGAATGAGCTTGCAACCAATGTAGGCGCACTCCAACTAGAAACTAGGAGGAGCATTCAAAACATGGAAACTCAAATCAGCCAGCTAGCCTCCTCTTTGAGTAGATTGGAGACACAAGGGAAGCTACCATCTCAAACTGTTGTCAACCCAAGAGAGAACGTAAGTGCCATCACTTTACGTAGTGGAAAAAGAGCTAAATACAACAGCCCCAAAGAAAGACAGCAGTAGGTCGAAGAAAGAAGCTGAAAAAGAGGTAGAAATTATGCAAAAGGAGGTTCCCAAGCAAGTTGAAAAGCGGCAGCCCGAGACGTTTGTTATACCGCCTCCCTTTCCCGAAAGGTTGAGGCAATGCAAGAGGGAGAAAGAAGAGAAAGATATCCTTGACATCTTTTGCAAGGTTGAGGTAAATATTCCTTTTCTTGATTTAATTAAGCAAATGTCTCGATATGCAAAGATTTTGAAGGAATTTTGTGTAAGTAAGAAGAGGCAAGTTGAGGTTGAGAAGGTAAGTATGGGGGAGAATGTCTCCGCTATTTTGCAAAGAAAACTTCCCCCAAAATGCAAGGACAAAAGGTATGTTTTCTATCCCTTGTAGAATATGCAATGTACAAATTAAAAAAGCTATGTGTGATTTAGGCGCTTCAATTAATGTTATGCCATTGTCTATTTTCTCTTCTTTGAATATAGGTGCTTTAAAGAAAACTAGCATTTGCATTGAATTGGTGGATAAGTCCATAATCTACCCAGAAGGGGTGCTAGAGGATGTCTTAGTGAAAGTTAATAATTTAATTTTCCCTGCTGATTTCTATGTGGTTGATATGGAGGATGCTAAATCCCCAAATTCTAGTGAAATCATTTTAGGAAGACCTTTTCTTAGGACAACTAGGACTAAAATTGATGTTTTTGATGGTATTCTTACCATGGAGCTGGATGGAGAAGTTGTCAAATTTAGCATGTATAGTGAAGTCAAAGATGCTAATATTGTGTCCAATGTGAGTGACGTGTCTGATTTTGATCCCAAAAGTAATAAATTTTCTCCAATAATTGATAAGAATGAGCTTAATGTGGTTTCTTGTAAGAATTTTGATAATGAATGCACTAATAAGTTTAAAGAGAAAATTTTGTATGATGAAAAGTTGCAGGAAATTGAGCTGGAAAAGGCGCTAAACATGGGACTACAACCATTGCCTAGCCATTTGAAGTATATGTTTTTAGGTGATGGAGATCCAATTTCATTAATTGTCTCCAAAGAGCTAAGCAATGAACAAGAAAAGGAGCTGATTCGAGTGCTAAATGAGTACAAGGATAATTTTGGATGGGCGAAGAATGTTACATTTGGAAGCTCCACCGAATTCGGTTGAAAATTCGGGAACGTCTAGCCTAAGACGTTAAATGAGGGCGCTTTCTGGGAGGCAACCCAAGCCTAATAAATTTTATATTTTTTTTCTTTTTATTTGAATTTTCTGCACTTGTTTTTATTTTTCTTAAAAAAATTAAAATTAAAAAAAAATTAGTGTCATCTTCTTCCTTGGTAACATGTTTTGTTTTGCTGGAAAGTCTTGTGTGAGGGTAGATGTTTAAACCTGTCTTTAATGGTTAATGAATTTTATTGGTGGTAAAATATATATATATATATAATAATAATAATAATAATAATAATAATAAGTGAATAGTGTCATCTTCTTCCTCTATTAGTTTCTGGAAATGCTGTGTCTAAAAGAAGTTAAAAGTTGATCTTTAATGATGAACGGATTTCTAATGATGTTGTAAAAGTTCTATTCATTATATTTGTTGAGTGTTAATGGGTTAAATAAGAGCTTCTGCACTATTTACTTTTACCACCATATGTTTATTTACTCTAATATTTTAACTAACTTAAGTTTTTATTATTTTACAGATAGAGTAAAACAAATAAAGGCCAAATTACTCCATCCTTTTCTCTCAAGACCACGACCAGCCACCATCCAGCAGCCCCCTTTTCCCTTTTCCTTTTCAATTTTCGAAAATCCAACATCTCTCTCTCTCTCTCTCTCAATTTCGTAATCCAACAACCTCTCAATCGAAAATCCAACAGCCACCATCTTCTCTTCCCCACCCAGCAGCCCCTTTTCCCTTTCCATTTTCGAAAACCCAGCATCTCTATCTCTCTCTCTCTCAATCGAAAACCCAGCAGCCCCTTAATCGAAATCTAGCAGCCCCAATAATTTCAAAACACCAGCATCTCAAGCCCTCACTTTCGGCAGCCATCAAATCTTAATCTTGGGGATTTTCAATTTTTCAATTTTTCATTTTGGGGGTTTTCTTCTAAGTGTGGGGATTTTCAATTGGGTAAGTTATGACTTGGGTAAATCGCTTGGTTCAAAACTAACTTATCGCTGAGGTTTGACAAGCAATTGTTCGGCAATAACAGGGCAGTATCTCTACACCTCCATTCTCTTTTAATTTTATTTGCTAGAGATCCTTTTCTTGTGGTTGATTATGATTTGTCCACATTGAGGACAATGTGTGAAATAAGTGTGGGGAGGAGATTTGATATGATAATGTTTTTGCTGTAATTTTTGGGACTGATTTATGTGATTGAGACAGCTGAAATTTATGCAATTTTTGGGACTGATTTATGTGATTGAGACAGCTGGAATTTTGATGTTATAATGCTGAAATTTTGAGCTTTCTGTTGATTAATAGCTGCTGCCATGTTGCTTGTTTGATTGTTATGCGTTATAGTTCGCTATTGTCAAGTTTTCTCCTTTTTAATGATGGCATTTGATGATATTTTTTGTGTGATTCTGCTGCTGCCATATGCTTAATTTCTGGTATGAGACTTGACTTTTGAAAATGTGACTTTTGAGTTAGGAAGATTAGACACTTATCCCATGACATTTCGAGTAAATTTTTACAATTTTGATATGTTAAACTGATTTTGGGATTACTCATTGGGCTGTTTATGTTTTTAAACATGACTTAGAACTTTTAGGAAATTCTAGAGAGGAGTAATTTGCCTTTGTAACCTAGTTGAACACATGTGAGAACCTTGAATAACAAGACTAGTGAGCGAGAATTCTGGCTTGAGATTGACCATCACTGCACTTGTGAATCTTGATTGCAAGCTGTTACACTTTGAATTCTAAAAATCTGTTTTTCAAATTTTAGTTTCTTTCGATAAGTGTTTTTTAGAGCAATTTCCGGAGCCAAATTTAGGATAACTTTCGAACACTAGAACTTTTTTTTACGCTCCCTTGAGCCGAAATCCTAGGCGAGTCTCGACTTTTGAGATGATTTAGGCGTTCTTTTGGTCTATTCATCATTCCTTTTACTTTTTTCTCACCTTTACGTTACCGTTCTTTTCACCCCTTTTAGCCTACGAAGTATGCTAAATGTGTACTCTAATTTCTTTTCTTAGCCTACAATATAACCATATACACTAAAAAGCCCTTTGCCTACCACCCTTGAACAAGAAAATAGTCTTCTTAGTCATTGTTAAGCATGCACATGTGTAAGTTATTAAGAATTGGCGCAATTGCATTTTTGCTTAATGTCATTGACTTTGTTTAGTTTGTGAAAATAAATGGTCCTTGTGGCTTATGTGTTTAAAGTTGTTGGGTTTAAGTTGGTTGTAAGTACTTTAGTTATGTTTTAGAATTTCTTAAAAAAAAAAGAATGTGAAAAAAAAGCGAAAAATGAGAAAAAAATCAAAAAAGAAAGAAAAAGAAAAAAAGAAGTGTATTCAATTTCAGTTTTAGTTTTTCTCTAGTTTAAGCTTTTCTCTGGTTTAAGTCGCATTTGTCGCCATTAGTTAGTTCGTGCATTGTTCTTTTGAAATTAATTGTAAAAGACTTATTTTCTTGTTATTCTTAGCCTTACATTATCCTATCTTTTGTAACCATCACCTAGCCTAACCCATGTAAAGACCTAATGATCTTTGGTTGAGACTTGACCTACATTAGTGGAGAGGGAGTTTAGAGGGGAGCCTATGGTTGTTCTTTAATTCTGTTTTAATGAAGCTATGAAAATATTTTTATATGTTTTGTTACTTGCTCGATTAAACACTTGTTGATTCAAACTTCGAATGTGTGTGTGCGTGTTTTAAGAATTCTTAGTGTAACATTTTTCAATTGAGTTCATAATGATGGAATGATGTTGATGGTTGGATTCTTAATTGCGATGTTGAGTTGTTTGGGGAACATGTGTGTGTTTGATTGGGTTCTTGGGTGAAGTATGTGGTCTCCTATATAGATTGATTTTGAGTTTTGAGTCATGCTTGAGGACAAGCATGGGATAAGTGTGGGGATATTTGATAGGCTGCAAATCCAACATGTTTATTACTTTGTTTTTGTGCTTAATTGATGTTATTCACATTGAAAAGAAGAGCTTTTACTTAGTTTTTATTATTCTGGATAGGAATGGTGGATTTGCAATAAAGAGACTTATTTGGAGCTGGATTGGAAGTATTGGAGCAAATGACATGAAGCTGAATTTTCTTTATGACAGATTGGTAGATTGGCAGCAGAGGTCTTAGCCTTGTCCAAGGCTAACGGCGGGGCAGACCTGAATGAGCTGATTTAATTAAGTGATGGGCCCACGCGTTTTAGTGGTATTTGAAGACTTCTAAACCGACTTGTAATAGGATTTAAGTAGTTTTTAGTGGGCCTTTTTGTTATATTATGTTTTGGCCCCACTTTTAGGAGTATATAAGTTAAAATTAGGTTTTTAAATAGACACTTTTTGATTACGTAAAGGGAGATACGAATTTCAGTTTTCTTTGACAGATTTTACAATGATTTCTTCCACAGCCATGTGTGGCTAAACTCTTTATTTCAGTCAAGAATTAATTCAAGATTGAAGTTCTTAAGATTGTGAGGTTTGATTGTGCCTAATTATTCTTTTTTATTCTTTTGCATTCATACTTTTACTGTGGCTTATTGGAAAAATCCATCCTTAGTGTATTTTTATTAGTTGATTGATCGGGCCAATTGATTAATTGATAGGATACATATAGCTAATCAATGAGATTAAATCCGTAATTGTTTATTCGAGTTGATACAAGTGGCGATTGGTATAATTTGATTGGGTAGAATCTTTTGGGTTATATAAAGTAATTGTATGATCTAATCTAAATGAATCTCGCTAGTAAGTTTGTTGGTTAGGGCAAGGTCTTTCTAGGGTTCATTGCAGCCGATGGATTAAATCATGTCGCTAATATTAGGTTTGTTTATTGGTTAGGGGTTATTCATAGCGCTATGTCTTACTTAACCTATTCAGAACGGAAAGATTGGTCGGAGACGCTGGCTTGAAGGTTATAACTTGTCTGCGAATATGAATTAAAAAGATTATTTTTAGCCCATGATCAATCCGTGAGAACTTCATACCGCGAATCGTCCTTGACTGAGTTCACTTCCATTGATTTTAAGTTTTAATTATTTTTCTGCTGTTTTAATTTATTTCTTAATTAATCTTGCTATTTAATTTCGTCCATTTTTACCTAAGCTATTTCTCCCATTTTATTTTTAATTTTCACTCACAACAGGTGTCAGTTCTGGTTAGCCTTGGGCAAGGCTAGTCCATTGGGTTCGACCATTCTCACCCTATTTACAAGTTTTTTTTTGTAGGAAGAGCAGGTTTATTATTTTTGGTGGCTTCGACACCCACCAAAAACCTAACATACATACAACATTTATCAAACATTTACAATATCTATCAAATATATCCAAAACATCTGCATTACAAAATTATTTTTTAAACTTTTATTGTGTATTTTTCTATCATATATAAAATATCTAAAATACATTAAAACATTTTAATTTTGAACTTTTGAAATTTTTATTTTTTCATACTTTTTTTTCATTGCTGATTTATTTTCGAATTAAAGTTTAGATTTCGTTACATGAAATATTTTTTTATTTGCTTCTAATATCTTTTTTGGTGTTCTAAGTAAAGTTTTAAATCTAATTGCATGCATAATTCTTGATCATCTTTTAATGATTTATTTATGGTTTTTGGTTAGTGAATTTTTTTATTAATACTATGTGATGAAGAAGAAAATGAAGAATTGTTTTTAATATGGTTTTTCTTGAGTTTTTTTATCTTGATTTCTTTCTTTGTTAATATTTTTTTTGAATTCTAATTTTTTATTTTTGATTGTTGATTGTTGAAGAATAATAATAAGAAGAAAATAATGGCATCTTTTTTTTTCAATAGTTTTGAAGCGTATTTTTGAGATTTATAATTTTTTTGGTCGTATTTGCATAAACAATTTTTTTTTTCCAGTATTGTGAAAAGCCTGAGTTTTCGGGTGGAATTTCGGACAGGGCTCAAAGCGTCCCCGCGTGGCTCTATCTACCAATGACTTGCATTTTGGCTGCTTTTTTCCGTGTATTTCAGCCATTGCTATTTCTACTTTTCATCTGCTTTAATAGACTTGGCTCTATACTTTTGAGGTAATTTGTCTGTAGTGGGACTTCAGTCACCGACCAATGTAGACTTTAACTATAGACGTCCCCTTCAATCATTTTCAACTTTCCCTAACAATTAACCAACTAATTATTCTCAAAAAAAAAAAAACAATTTGTTATATTATTTGCATTTCTTTCAACATCAATCTTATTCAGCCCTATGATCTTTAAGAAAAAAGAAATATTCTGTCATTTTACAACCATGTATGAGTATGATTCAGCTAATGATCAATGTCAAGCTTTATTTTTACTTTTGAAAAAAAATGACTGATTGCATTTTAATTAACGTTTTATATTGGACTAATTAATTGTATAAAAAAAAATCAAACAATTAATATTCTTCATAACCAATAAAATTTGTTTATTTGAATAATGCTACCCAGATAGAAAATTTATCATGCAGGAAAAACAAATTTGTATAATTCAAAGTTGATTATTTAAATAACATTTTCAATAAAAATTATTATAGAAAAAATAAATAATTTTTTTTTACTAAATCTATGTCAGTATTCATCATTTTTTAATTGATTATTTAAAAGTTGAAATAAAGCACATTTGTAATTTCTTTTTTTTTTAAATGAATAGAATTGTTTTTATGCAAAAAAAAAAAGAAGAAGAAGTTAAAGGTTAGGTTCATAAGTTTAAATACTTTCACTCCAAAATTTAGCTTTCAATAATAAATTTTAAAACAATTAACAGTTGAAAAATAACTAATTATTTTTTACTTTAAGTTTATTAAATACTTTTTTTCAAGTAGTTGAATATTTAATTGTTCAACGTTGTAAAAGTTCAAATATTAACCAAATAAAAAGATAGTTTGGGAAGGAGAGAAAAAGGAATAAGGGTGTAAGAAGAAAAATATATAAATGTAACCGTTTCATCTCCATTTGGGAATAGAGGATTGCTAGAGAAAGAAAAACATTCCCTTCAGAGAGGAAAAAGAGAAAATTATATTTAAAATTGAGTGTTTAATGATTTTATTTATCCTTCAAAATTTTTACTTTTAAAATTATTCTTATATGAGTTTATAATTTCATTTCACATATTCGCTTTTCATATTTTTAATTTTAAAAAGATTGAATTACTATATATATTTTTTTCCTTCCTTATATATAAATGCTTTGAATTATGCATAAATTTATAAAAAAAAGATCATATATGGGATAAAAATTTAAAACTAAATAAGCACATTCCAATAAAATTTTAAATATTTTTTTTTTCAAATTCAAACTCCACTTATAAATCAATTCACTTTCAAATAACATTAGATTAGAGATATTAAAGGGTTGTTTAGTTGTGGAAAATATTTTTTATTTTTATTTTCTAATTCCTATTTTTTTAGATTTTTATTTTCTAACTAATTTTTAAAGAAAAAATTGAAAATATGAAAAATTTATTTACTAATTAATCTTGTTTTCAAATATTTATTCTTTATATAATATTTAAATAACTTTATTTTTTTAAATACTTTCATACATAAATATAATTGTATAAATAATTTCAAAATCTAAATATTTATATATATTCTTCAATTTAAAAATGTAATCATAGTTAAATAATATTTTTAAATTAAATAGAAATTTTAAATTGTTATAAAATCAACTTAAAAATATTCTTAAACTTCAATATAAACAAATAGATGAATTCAAATAAAAAAATAAATTATTTCAAAGAGGAAATAATTGAAGAATGAAAAAGAAAAATAAAAAATTAATTTAAATATAGATGAAAAATAAATGCTAATATTTTTTAAGATTTTATATTTTTCATTTAGAAAATAAATAAAAGAGACATTTACAAAATTACCTAAAAAATAATTTTATTTTAAAAATACTATAAATAGTAAAAATGTTTTTATTTTTAGAAAAAATTAAAATAAAATTTTAAAAATACCTCATTTTCACTAAAATAAGAATTTTTTTCAAAAATATCTCTTTTTTCACTATAATTAATATTTTACTTTATTTTTTTAAACTTTACTATTAAATAAAAATATTTTAATAAAATAATAAAAATTAATATTTTAAATTATATTTTTAACGTATAAATTTTATTAATTTTTATAAAGAAAAATTTTAATTTTGATAATAAAAAATGAATAACACTCATAAAAAAGCAAATATATAAAAAAACATAAATAAAAATCATTAAATATATTTTTAAATAAATTTTACATATTATATAAGTAAAAAATAAAGTTAAAAAAATATTAATTTCGTTATATAGGTATTGTGTAGATATTTGATAGATATTATGTATATATTTAATAAATAGTGGTAAATATTTATGTATGTTATGTATTTATTATATATGTTGTGTCTATTTTATATAGATATTGTATGAATTTTATGTGGATGTTGTGAGAAAAACTTAAAAAATATAAAATATTCTATAGATATATGATAGATGTGGTAGATGTTGTTTATTTTATTATATGTGTATTTTATATATGTTATAAATATTATATATATTGTGTATATATATCTCTTTTTATATTTATATTGAAAATATAATATTAAAAAATTATTTTTAAATAAGATAACATAAATAAAAATAAAAAAATCTCCGTTTAAAAATTAAAAATGAAATAAAAGTGGCACACCTATTGTATTTTGAAAACAAAAAAAAATTTTATAGTAAAAGTGAAAAAAGAACCATTAAATGTCGTGTTGAGTGCAACTTTCTTTAAACAAAAATAATATTTTAAAAGTTAACTACTACGTAATGAATATAGAAAATTATTTTTTAATTTTTCTAATAAAAAAAATTTAATCAAATAATAATTTTCATTTTCATTTTTTTCAGAAAAACTTTTAGAAAATAAAATTTATCTTTTACAACTAAACAACCCCCACCCCTGCAACCCCAATTGTTTTCCCAACTCTGTTTTTTTAAAAAAAAAAAAAAAACAAAGCCATAAGTTTTAACAGCTCGAAAGCACATTGGAGGAAAGAAGTGGAGCCCGCAATTTGGTGAGACGAAGAGTAAAAAGACACACCGAACTATCTTATGATTGGACAGTGAGGTAGACAGTGGAAACAATAGAGTGGGTTTAGCATTATCCTTAGGACAAATATTGGTGACTGGACACCACCTCATCGAAACATGCATGGCCAATTGGACCCACATGTAAAGAGCTCTTCTTCTACTTCTTCTTCCCTTCCAAGCCAGCTTTGCAAACCTAACACCCACACCAAGTCATTATAACTATTTCTTGTGGATTCAAACACTCTTTCTCTTTCAACAGGTAAGTGATTAATAGTGATTAATTTCTATTATCTATTATTAACTAATCCTCTTTGTCTTTTCTAATTACGATTAGTACTCTTTCTTGATTTTCATGGGTGTCTTTATTTTTACAATTTTCAAATAATTAAAACAATTGCAATCTGTGTTCATGAGTTAGTTCTTCAATTAGAATTTCTTGATTTATATAGAATGATAATTGTCTTCATTATCATGTTAAATGTTTGCTTTAAATTTATGTTTTTTCTTTGGAATTAATTATTGGATTATTATGTAACTGCTTAATATAATAAAGTGATCAATTAACTAACCTATTGTTTAATTAAAACAAATGTCGATAACGTCATTCCAATTATGGAGCGAGCTACTCGTAGTAGTTCACCCTTCTACATAATATATTTATTATAACATTAATAGAAATGAAGGGTAGCTATAATTCGTCGATTTTATTTAAAAACCAACTTGTTGAATAACATAAAACTTGTGGCTACTAATAATTATTGAAATGATACGCTGATGATATATCCAAACTAAATATTTTGCATCAATGAAATGTCAGCTTCTTTAATTACTTCAACTTTGAAGCAATAACTAATATTTAAAATTTGCAATGCCAACTTTTGATCTGAATCTTGACAAAAATTAAAAAGAAAATAAAAGAAAAAAAGCCCTAAATTATTATGTGTTTGACAAAAAAAAAAAAAAGAAAAAGATAGAGCAATCTAGCTATAGGTACAGTGTTATCTCACCGCCCAAATCACCACCACCACTACTTACACATAACATGTATTTGCATGTTTAGGTCCCATCCAATCAAACCTTTGCCGCTGCTCTAAGCTTAGCTAATATGCCTATATTCATTTAGAAATTTCATTTAAATCATAATTACATCAAATTGATGGATGCTTAGCTAATATATATATACCTATATATTCATGCAGAAATTTCTAATTATTCTTTTATATATCAAATCAGTTATAAATTAGTATTATACTAATGAAAAAACATTAATATCCTTTAATATTAATACCGTATATTTATTAAATTTTGTTATTGCTTCAATATATAATTATTAATTTAATCTTAATCAACCTCTCAATCATTATTCACTAATAATAATATATAGTTAAAAATTTGTAGCCAGGTCAGCACCCATGATGCAATTTCAGCAGTACAGTACAGGCATCTAGCAAAAGAAAGAAAATTATAAATATGAATTTATTATAAATAAACTATACGGCTTCAGACAGAACAGATATTCTCTACCCTGTTTGTTTACCGTTACAGGTTTTACAGTAGAAATGTTTCGAAAATTAATAGTTTAGTTTTTGCTTTTAGTTCGCAAAAAACTTAGAATCCGGCAAGCCACAGATCAGAATTTCTTCTTCTACCGGACAATCCATCATCACCTGCCAATTGTTTCTCTGCAATTAATTTCATCACCACCAATGGCTTCACTTCACGCATCAGAACTAGAATCGGCTGCCACCGACTCAGTCGCATCGTCTCCTCCGTCAGATCACTTTGGTTCCCACGATCCTCGTGTTCGATTCATGTGCAGTTTTGGTGGTAAGATTCTTCCTCGGCCTCATGACAATCAACTCCGTTATGTTGGTGGGGAGACTCGAATCGTGGCCGTTCACCGCTCCACCAGTTATTATGCACTCTTGACTAAACTTTCTAAACTCTCCGGTAAGTATATTGAAGTTCCATTGCTTTCCGTTTGAAGAAATTATGATGATTGATTTTGTTTCAGGTATTGCTAACTTGAGTGTCAAGTATCAGTTACCTAATGAAGATCTGGATGCTTTGATATCTGTTACTACCGATGAAGATGTAGACAACATGATGGATGAGTACGACCGCGTTTTGATGAATCAGAATCCACGGTCGGCTCGGCTACGGCTGTTTCTCTTCTCTAATGGAGAAGATTCAAGAGCTAGTAGCATCAGCTCGCTTCTTGATGGCTCCACAAACAGAGAGCACTGGTTCTTTGATGCTCTTAATTCTGGGTCTAGACTTGAGCGTGGTCGATCTGAGGCTTCCTCCATTGTATCTGAAGTGCCTGATTATCTATTCGGGTTGGATAATTCAGATGAGCCACAATCTCGCGAGCCTAAAGGCAAGACTAGACTCTGTTTGCATGATAATGTGTCGACTCCGGATCCGGGTTCGCCTGCTCCTGTTGTTTCTTCTCCATATTGCTCTACTTCCTCAGCTGTTCCGATTGTTCCTTCAATTCCTGGCCTTCCACCTCTAAAGACCAAAATGGATCAAAACCCGGATCCAGTTATTCAACCGAAGCAGTATACAGTTGATAATTCTTCTGAAACAATTGAACCAATCATTTTAACACAGACATCTGGATATCCGAGTAATCCAGTTATGCATTATATTCCGGATACTCATAATTCGGGTCATCATCCTGTACAACAAATGCCAGTTTATTATGTACCAAGTCCAGTTACATCGGGTAATATTCCAGTTCAAACCATTCAAATTCGACCTTCATTTGTTCAACAATACCCGGTGACAACGGGTCAAATACAAGTAGGATACCACCAACCAGTTCCAGGTATGGGTCAGGTATATGGTGGGGCAGCAGGTATGAGGCATATGACTGCACTGGATCCATATGACGGTGGAAGAGCAGTCCCTGATGGGTTGAATCAACAAATTTATCATGGGCATGGCGCTAGAAATGCAAATCCAGGTATGATTCCGGGCTATCCAGGCATGATGATGCCGGGTGGGGAAAATTTACAAAGGACTACCTCGGATGCAAAGTCGGGGCGGGTCTCTCAATCATCTTGAGGATAATAGTATTTCTGGTTAACTAGTTATTGCTTATTTTAAAAAGGTTTGTGTTTGATTATATGTTAGAATGGGCTTGTAATTAGTTTTGTGTAATTTTTTTAAACCTCTTTTATGTTTTTCTTTTGTTGATTTTGTGTGGTAAAACAATTTATGGTTGGATTTTGAAAACAAGTCTGTATAGAGAAACATAAATATGCTGTATATTCATTGCTTTTGTTAACTCTGCCAATTTAGCTTGTCTCGATAATGCACTCCGACATATGCAAAGTCACAATTTAGGGTAGTATTATGGTGACTTCACTTTGAACTAACTTTATTTACGTGGAATAAAATATTGATAATTAAATTAGTTAAAAATTTTTAGGCCATTGGTTGAGTAAATGTTATTATGAGATTGACTACACAATATTATCATTTGGGCAATTGATTGAGTAAAAGTTTTAGAAATTTTTTGTAAATTATGTTAGTTTTAATAAACTTTCTGTAATTTTAAATAACAATTCTGGTAATTGACTAAAAATTCTAGTAAGTAAAATTTTAAAATTTTATTTTTTAAATTTTAAAAAACTCACTCAAATTATCTGAATTTGAACTAAAAGTTTCAAAATATGAAAGTAAATTATGTAAATTTCAATAGACTTTCTGTAATTTTGAATGACAATTTTGATAGTTTTACTAAAATTCTAGTAAGTCAAAATTTTAAAATTTTATTTCTCAAATTTTAGAAATCTCACTTAAATTATCAGAATTTTAACTAAAAATTTCATAAAATTGATTTAAATTGTGTAAGTTTTAGTAGACTTTCTATAATTTTGAATGATAATTCTGTTAGTTTGACCAAAATTCTAATATGTCAATCATAGTATTTTGTTAATAATATTTCAGAATTCCCACTGAAATTACTAAAATTTTAACTAACAGTTTCAGAAAATTGATAAAAATTGTGTAAATTTCAGTAGACTTTTTGTAATTTTGAATGACAATTTTAGTAGTTTGACTAAAAATTATAGTAGGTCAATTTATGATTTTTCTTTTATCAAATTTTAAAAATTCTCACTCAAATTATTAGAATTTCAGCTAAAAATTTTAGAAAATTGTGTAAGTTTCAATAGACTTTCTATAAGTTTTAATAATAATTTCGATAGTTTGACCAAAAATTTTAGTAGGTCAATTTATGATATTTTGTTATTAAATCATCAGAATTTTAATTAAAGTTTTAAAAAATTAATGTAAATTATGTAAGTTTTAGTAGACTTTCTATAATTTTAAATGATATTCCGATAGTTTAATAAAAAAATTCTAATAAGTCAATTTCTAGTATTTTATTTATAATATTTCAAAAATATTACTCAAATTATCAGAATTTTAATTAAAAATTTCAAAAAATTGATGTAAATTGTGTAATTTTTTTTATAGATTTTCTACAATTTCAAATAATAATTTCAGTAATTTGACAAAAAAAATTAGTAGGTTGATTCTACATGGACAAATTATATATATATATATATATGTATTGCTATATATAAATATGTATACATATTTGTCACCATTTAATGCAGTATAATTTAAAAACAAATTCTTTTGTCATCACGCACTAAAATTTTGTTGCTAAATTTATTTAGCGATGGATTACGAACATAATAAATTTTATCGACAATTAGCTTGTAAATAATTATATATAATAGGATTCAATTTCATAATCAATTTAGCAACAGAAGTTTCATTACTAAACAATTTACATTCGTCCCTAATCCATCAAAGTTAAAAATATTTTGTCACTAGCCCATTTGTGAAATTAATCTAACTTAAATATATCTTGGCACTAATTAGTCGATAAATTTAATTAATTTTAAGTAACAATACTAGAAATATATCTTGTCACTAATTAGTCAATAAATTTAATTAACATAAAATAACAATACTAGAAATAAGAATAAACACAATAGTTACATTGATAAGTAAAGTATGAGTTTAAAATCAAGTATTAAAAAATAAAAATACATCAATAATAACTTGCTAATACCTAAAACAAAAACAAGCATAAACCTTTATACAAAATTCATTACAACATAAAAAAATTTACTAGGCATGAGCAAGCTATATTAACAATCTCAAAAAAACAAAAAGGAAATGTTGAATCTCTCTCTCATGATCCAATAGCACAGTGCTTTTTGCGTGGCCTTGTGAGCCTGTATTTCATAGGATTTGGGCTTATGCTGTAATAATAACAAATTCTATTAGCCAAGGAAATGAAGCTGAAAACTAAAGTTCAACCCAAATTCTAACCATCATCACAAGTCATCAACAAATTAAAATGTGTCATACATCCCAACTAAATGCATTTGCATCATATATGAAAATAAAAACAAGATGCATTCACTAACAATTCCTATAATCTTAGTAAAATAGAAAAAGCAAAAAGACAACCATAGTGAAAATGAAAGTAACTCAAAGGATGATGCGTACCTTAGTTGATAAGTAACAGAACAACACAAAACAAAGCGCAAATTTTCTCATTGTTCTCTCTCCACAATATTTGGGATTTGGAAACTAATAATAGCTAGTTACTGCTAAAACAGTATACCTTCAACCCAACACCAGACAACTATAAGTTTGGTAAGTATTTTAAGCAGTAATAGAGAAGAAGATTAGTGATACTAACTCTTTGCTATCAGCAAGTCCTTTGCGCTTTTTTTTTCGGTAAGAGCTTCATATTCAAGATGAACAATATTAGCAAGTCATTTGCGCTTTTTGCAGTCAGAGTTTCATATTCAACATGAACAAATTATTGATAATATTGACCCCCTGAACCATCAGTAGTAATAGAATCACCTTAAACCAAGAAGATTCCTTTCTTTCCCTTGCTCTTCTTCGTCAATATCCAAGTCAGATTCCTCAAATTCATTCATTTCACTCCCCTTGTTTCCTATTTTAAAGTATCAGTTGAAAGTAAGTTATTTTGCAATTCCATAAAAAAAAAAATTCTTACAACAATCGTTTTGGCTAAGACAGAGAAAAAATAAAATTGACATCCTATTGATCAAAACAATTTAACAACACTTTCATTAACAAATGCCAGGAAATGCAATAAGTCATATAACATAAACATAAGCCAATTTATTTTTCGTTTCTATATTTAAACTGTGTAAGAGAATTATCACAAGAAAGGAAAACAAAAAACATTAAGATAAACACTTTGATTGCATAAATTCTAAGGCCTTGTAAACAAGCTACAATTCACAGAATCATATGTAAATAAAGGGAAAAATTAATGAGAAAAATAAAAAAAAAAAGGTAGGTATACCTGAATTTGGAAGAGAAGCCCTCAAATTTATCCAATATTAAATAATCAATTGGGAAAATTAAAATTGATTGTTTAAACATTCAATTGATTGTTCGCTGAAACTAAGAAAATGCACACAACAAAGGCCATTAGAAGAGCAACTAAGGAACTATTACCCTAGGTCGATCAGAGAGAAAAATCCCAAACAAGTCACACTTCATGAGCAAATTCACAACCAAATTCTCAACAAAGTGGTAATCGAAGATAATATATTTTGGGGCTATGAGGATTTAAAAAAATATGAACAATAGAGCTGAGATGAAATTTCAAAGAGAAAATTCACCAAAATTAAGCCCGCAATTTAGAGTGAAAATTAAAATTATTTTCTTTGCTTGCGATTAAAAGACCCTCTGAAATTTTGCCCAATTATAGCAACAAAAATTTTAGGTGTCTTTTCTTCGACATATTTTTTCTATTTGCTAATTGGTTGACAAAGGTCTTTTTTTATAGTGATATATAAAACCAATTAACCTAGCAACTCAGCTCTACTTAAGAAAACATTAACAAAGTTAATTGGAGTCACCTATATAGATCCTCATATTCCACTAGAAGCTATTATGGACTTGTTTTCACAAGGCTGTAGAATCATTCTAAGCCAAAAAATTTACCCAGCAATGGCAACAAACTAAAACACTCTAAACAAACATACAAATAAGCAACTTTTTATGGAATAAGTAAAAAAACAAAATAAAGAGAATAAATAACTTGAGCATTCAAATCACCAACCATGAACAAATCATCTAACCTTCAATTGCCTCTCTGGGTATATCTTAAATCTCAAGCCAATGCTCTTCTAAAACTGATTGCCTCCCTTTCCAGGTCTTTTTCCTTTACCTGACTTCTTCGAGCTATAAAATCTCAAATATAAAATTGCAACTTTCCACATCTTAACAACAAACCCAAATAAATAAAGCATGTGAAAGAGCTAAATCTTACCTCAAGAATACCTTGGGCTATTCAAAACTACTTTCTTGGTCTGCAATTGAAATATTAAATGATAATAGCAATTTACAATCAAATAAAAGGGGAAAAATTCACAATCAAATAGCATCTATTTCTGTATTTAGAAAGATTATAAACGTAAAACAGTGAAAGATTTGATTTTTACTTATTCGGTCATGGCTAGGGTTAAAAGAAAATCGAAGAAGTCAAAGTTGCAAGAAAAGCTAAGCAAATATCAATAAAAGCATAATCAAACATATCGAAAAAAAAAATTAAAGATTGACTTAACATCCATAACAAATTTAAAATAAAAATAAAATAAAGTAAATAAAAAAGTAATAAAAATATATGCCGATACATATACCAATAGCCCATTAAGCTTTAGTAATGATGATGGCGATCTGGAATGGTTGTCTGAAACAACAATGGTGGCTCCTTCTCTACAGAGTTTACGATGAAGAAGATGATGAGCAAGTTGGGTTGGCGATGGTAGTGACTGGTGCAACGTAGCGATAAAGAGGATGGTAATCGAGTTGGGTTAACGATGATAATGACTGGTGAGAGGTAGAGGTTGGGAGAAAGGCTGCTACCTGCAATGAAAATATGAGCAGAATAAGGATTCAAAAAATTCTAGAAAGAGAACGGCAAATGATAGAGGAAGAGAAAGAGGTCATGATTAGGGCTTTTTTATTCCTTTTATATTATAAGTTAATAATAAGGTGAATCTGATCTCACCATAAATACTTTATTTATCAATAGCCTAAATTTTTTCAAAGTAAAGTTAGGTGACTCCATTTTAAATAGAGTCACTATAGCACTATCCATTTGATAGTAAATTCATATTCTCTTACCAATAAATTCATAGTCAATTTTTACTTTTTCAGGATCAATATTAAAAAGAAAATTGTCCCTCTTTTATTTAAAAAAAAAAAGGTCTCTTTTATCAACCTTAAGTTAAAATACTTACTTTTTAATTTTTAATTTTAAAAATTTATAAAAGTTACAGAATATTTTTTAAAAAAATTAAAAAAATAGCATATAGTGTAATTTTTTCAAACAAATTTTCATAAATTGCAATTATGTCAATTTGAATCTCAAAATCCTTTTTACTTGGGACATTTATATAACTACCTAAAAAAATAACTTTTGTTATAAAAATATTGTAAAAGTTAAAAATATTTATATTTTTATAAAAAATTAATATAAAATTTAAAAATATCTCATTGCTTACTAAAATAATATTTTTTTAAAAAATATATCTTCTCTCAATATTTTATTTCAAATTTTTTCAACTTCACTATTAAATAAAAATATTTTAATAAAATAATAAAAATTAATAATTTAAATTATTTTTCATCATCTAAAAATTACAATTTTTTATAAAAAAATTAATTTTAATTATAAAAAATAAATAACAATAAAAAAATAAAAATAAATAAAATGTACAAACATATATTAATAAAAATTATTAAATTTATTTTTAAACAAATTTTATATATTATACAAATGAATAAAATTAAAAAAATAAATAATTTTATTATGTAGATGTGTTGTATATTATGTTTTTACTATTTAAATTGTGTGTATTTGATGTAAAAATTATTGAATATTGTGTGAATATTTATGTGAATTTTGTGAGAATAAAAACTTAAATAAATATTAAAAATATTATGTAATTGTATTGTAGATTTATTGTAGATGTGTTGTAGATGTGGTTTGTATTGTTGAGTATATATTTTATATATATTGTGTATATGTTTATTTTTTTATGTTTATATTGAAAATATTACATTAATTTTTTTTTAAATAAAATAAAATTGAAAATAAAAAATTATAAAATTTTTAAAAAATGAAAAAATGAACGTGTAAAAGCTAAATTAGACAAAAAAAAAAAGAAGCAAGATATATATTAATTCAGTTAAAATATTGTAAATTCAGTTATAAAAAAAACTGTAAATTCAATTCAGTTAGAATATTAAGTGTACAGTGTAACTCCCCTTTTTGTTTTGTTGTTAGATGGGCTCTTCTCTTTGTTCCTCTCCTAAGCCCACCCACTTAAACGAGTCCATTAGAAATTTTATTGGGCTATTTTGGGCATTATAGTTGTTGGCTCAAATGATGTGCTCTCTCATATGATCATGATTCATGACAGATGAAACAAGATTTTGGGCCTGAGATAGCCCAGATAATTACAAAATACAACGCATTTTTAAGTTTGGTTGTCAAATGTACATAACTTTTTTTCATTAACTTTTTTTTTTCAATTTTAAGTTTCTGTTTTTTATTTTCAAAATTACTGTTTTTGACAGGAAAAAAAAAATCACGTTTTCAACTTTTATATGTTTTTGCTGAGTTTTTTCCTTTACTTTGTTTTTTCCGTCTCACTCTCAGTTTGTTTTCTAAGAATCTTGTTTTTAATTTGTTTTCCATTTTCTTTTTTTTCCCATTTGCTACTGTTTCTTTATGCTTGATTATTAAATTTTCTTAATTTTTTCCTTTTCTGTTATTATTGTGGCTTTTATTGATGGATAACCATTTATAATCTGGTATTTTTTATTTTTATTTTTTATAATCTTTTTATAATTCTTCTTTTAGTTGATTTTGAGTTGTATTGAAATTAATTACATAAGTCCATATACTTATAATATATACAATTTATGCAATATATTTATACAATTGTTAATAGTAATATGTATATTCTGACTTGAAATTCATTAAATGGACAATATTTACATGATACATATATCATAATAAATATGATATAAAAGTAATACATATGCGCATAATATCTTTACAAAATATATTTATAATATATATATATATATATTATGTTATTGTTAATAATAGTATATATATTCTCATTTGAAAGTCAATATATAAACTAAGTTATATGACATACATACTATTCATACAAATTTAAAAAAAAATGTTGAATTTTTTTATAATTTATCAAATGTTCATCAATATATACATAATATATTCTACTGGTATGACAACATGCCATGCTTTTATAGTTTAGAAACTTTTTTTTGTATTTTTAAAATTTTTTAGTGTCCCCATTTAAAAAAAAAATAGCATAATTTTATAAAATTTCCTATTACTAAGTCAGATCGTCTTGTGGACAACTATATTATATTAGAAAAAAAATTATATAATACAACGATGATTCCAATTATATATTTTAATTGAAATAATAAACTAATTAGATAATTATAATTTTTTATATATTTTATCACTAAGAAATTAAATAGTTCATCCAGAGATTGTGGGTTATATTTTTTTAAAAAATATCTGTTATAATCTAATTAGTTTATCATTTCAACTGGGATGCTTAATTGAAATTACCATTATAACGTTAGAGTTGGTATTTTGAATTGTTTTCTTATAAATTCTTTGGAAATAGTATAATAGTTATCTATAAATATATCTAACTTGATTTAAAATTAATTATTTAGTAACTTACCTATTAAATGTATTCAACGACCAAACATTTACTCATATCACATATGAAATTATTATTATTTTTTCGAAAAATTGTATACCATATACATATTAAACGCAAATGTATTAAGTATTAAATTAATGATCATATAATGATGAGCATTTTGTAAGAGTGTTTAAAAGTTTTCAAATAGCTCTGTCAATGCTCAATCATTTTGTAAAGAGAACTGCTAACCAAGTTGAACACAATTTGGCCAAAGCACTAATTTAGATAATTTTATCTTATAATGTTGTCCCTCCTGTTTTTATCGTATAATGTTTGACTATGGATTCAATCATTCTTTTCCTTAAAAAAATATTGATGAACATTTGAAATTGTCTCCAAAACTAAGAAGTTTCGAGTTTAAGTTCAAATGTAGCTAAATTTATTATATATAAAAAAGATAATTATATTAAACAATATAAACAACCAAATATCAAACTCCCTAAAGTTAATTTTGATTATTTAAGACTGAAAAGATCTTGATTTTAAATTTCAAGTGAAACTAAATTTATTTAAATAATTGATAATTATATATTAAATAATATAATCCAATATGGAAGAGAACCAAAAATCCAAACAAAATCACTTAATCTACCTAATTACTAACATTCACTGCAATTTGTCATATAATCACTTAATTAATCTACCTAATTAGCTATCCAATCGTTTCATGTGTTTTTTTTCAGTATTTTACTTTAATTTGTCATTTCTCTTCAATGATGTAGGTTTAGCAAGACCAAGATAGAGTAAAAACAATCATTTCTTATATGTTGGAAATTTTGATGGGGTGCTAAACTTTTTATTTAACTCACACAATTAACAAAGAAACAATGCCTTCTTATAGGCTACATTAGATAATTAGCGATTTAAACTAATTAAAAGTATTGAAAAAAATCTAACAAGTATGTTAATTTCAACTACCAAATTTCTAAAAACTTACTTGATTCAATTAGACCAATAAATATTATAAAATTATCAAACCAAATCTAACTTATCAAATTTTGAATTATTCTTCAACACTCCCCATTGATTTAAAATTGCAAAAACCACCAAATTATTTTATTAGAGCACATCTCTTCAATGCCTCTAATTTTTTATAATTTAAAACAATACTTCTCTTCAATTGTTAATGCACTTCTTACCAACCTCCATTGCTTCTCATCAATATCCAATTATAGATGTACTTCTCATCATAATATTTGCCATCAATTATTTTGTAGCACTTCTCTCCAACATTTTTTAAAATATTTTTCTTATAAAGCAAAATTTGTTCACTTATTTTTTAACATGCAATTTTCAATTTGCTAGGCTTGGCAATTCCAAGCTCAAACCTAAGACGTATTGATTTTGGCCATGGTTCTTCTTTATCCGGCATAGTTTTTTTTTTTTTTTTTTCCTGTTCTTCAATATAGGTTGTACAAGAATATAAAAAAGCTCTGATACTACTGTCATAAAAATTTTGATGAAATACTAAACTTTTTAACTCACACAATTAACAAAGAAACAAAACATTTTTATAAGCTATATCAAATAACAATGTAAACATAAAAATATTGAAAAAATCTATCAAATATTTAATTTCAACTGCCAAATTTCTAAAAACTAACTTGACTCAATTAAACCAATAAATATTATAAAATCAAACTAAATCCAACTTAATCAAATTTTGAATCATTCTTCAACATTATATATAGCGTATTGATTTTTTTTTATCAAACTATATATATATATATATCACAATCAAATAAAAACTTATATACAGATGATTAAAAAGTATAATACGAAAAGTTATCCAATAGAAATAAATAAAAAATAAAAAAATACAGAAGGGTGGCATGGTAAAAAGAAGCAGAAATAATTGTAGAAAAATGAATGATTTTGTCTGAAATAGAGAGAAAAGAAAAGGCCCACAATCAGAGAGTTAATATTAATGAATAATGATGATGCTATCTGCATCGGGTGAAAGGCGTGCATGCATTGCACTCAATACTTTCACATGAAATGAAATTCCCCTTAAAAACAACAGACTCCACATTTCTATTCTATTATTTATATAACACCCAAAAACTATACTTTATTAATCATTTAATTATTCCTCTAAAAAAAATTTCCATATACTATACAGTATTTTATATATGTATTGGTAAAAAAATTAAATAAATAAAGAGTGTGGACAGCAAAGAAAAGCGAAAGTTAAAGACTTTCTCTTTTATCAATGAGTAGCAGAGAATCAATTGAGGCGTACCAACAAGAAGACACTCACCACCAAAGTTAAAAAACAACAACAACAAAATCAAAACCTAAAAACAAAAAGGTTGGTCAAGCTTCTTAAAAATTTATTTTGACTTTTGTAAATATAAAATGGATATAATAGTTAAGTTACGAATTATAAGTTTATTATATAAATCTGATTTGAAAAAAAAATTATTTTATGTCAATTTATTTTTTGAATGAGTTTTTGATTTAGTGAAGAATTGTTAGGTTTGAGAATGTATTTCTCTTATCCAATTAATTAAGTAGAAAATTAAACACTAATGATTGATATGCCAAAACAATGCTTGAATATAGAGATATTTTGTACATTTATTTCATTTTTATATATTACATGTTGGTGGTAGCACACCAAAATTGAAAAATAAAAATAAAGAAAGTCAAAAATGCAAGGTGCCTAACAATGAAGAAATTGTCAAAAATGTGAGGTGAAAATGGGAGGTGCCTAATTTAGCCTAATTTTCACCTAATTTAGTTTGACAATTTATTTGCATTTGAAGCCTATAAATAGGCTCATTCTCTCCATTTGTAAATACACCAAGAAAACACAAAATGTAGCTTAAGGAGAGCTATAGGTTAAACACCAAGTAGTTTATATTAGGAATTAGAGAATCAATCTCTTGGAGTTCCTTGGAGTATAAATATTTTGGGGTTGTTTTGTGGGTGTCGGTTAGAAAAATATTTTGTAATTTGTGGTTGTAACAATTTGCCGCATAGTGAATATTTTTCTTGGTTGTCGTTAGACAACGACCGTGGTTTTTCTCCATTCGGGAGTTTTCCACGTTAAATCATTGTGTTTTATTCTCTTTAATTTCACAGTCATTATTTTATTTTCTCATTTGTTCCTGCTTGAATACGGTCCGAAGGGCGGGAAAATAGCGATTTTCCCAACAAGTGGTATCAGAGCTTAGGTGTTATAATTTTTTGTCAAAAATCTTAGTATGCTCTGTGGTTGCAGCTTGGTCTGATCTTCCACATCAGAAAAGATTTTTGTTAAAAATTATTTTTGTTTTTTAAGCTGGTGGAGCTTTGGAAAAGGTGGAGCCGTTTTGCTTTGGTGTGCTTGAGTATTGGTGGTGAGATAAATAATTACATGTCGAGGTAAATTCTGTCAAACGACATGAATTTAGTCTAAGGCAAGTGGATTTTAAGTGAGACCTTTGTGACTCCTCCTCTTACCTGGGAATTTACCTGGTGTAATATTTATTTCTGGTCCTTTATTAAGCACAAAGTAAGCATGTCGGCAATGAGATGCGAGATTGAGAAATTTGATGGGAGAATGAATTTTGCACTGTGGCAAGTGCAAGTCAAAGACGTGTTGATACAGTCTGGACTACATAAGGTTTTGCAGGGTAAACCAGTCAGCGGAAGAAATTCAGAAAAAGGCGGTGGCAGTGGAGACTCAGAAAAATCCAAGATTAGTGACGAAGAATGGGAGGAGCTGGATATCAAGGCGGCAAGTCAAATTCGCATGTGTCTAGCAAAAAATGTTCTTGCTAATGTGCTTGGATTGTCCACGACAAAGGAGCTGTGGGAGAAACTGGAAGAATTGTATCAGGGAAAAAATATATCCAATAGGTTATATTTGAAAGAGCAATTTCATACGTTGAAAATGGCGGAAGGTACAAAGCTGTCCGATCACCTGAGTATCCTCAATGGTATTATCTCTGAATTAGAAACTCTTGGAGTGAAAACCGAAGATGAAGATAAAGCTCTCCGGCTCATCCTGTCACTTCCTTCAACATATGAGCACATGAAGCCTGTTCTGAAATATGGTAGTAAGGAAGTGGTGTATGCGGATGTGGTTAGTAAGCTCATTACTGAGGAGAGAAGACTGAATGAAATGAAAAATAAATCTTATGAGAATTCAGCTTTATCTGTCAGTATCAGGAAAAAGAATAAAGGCTCCGGAAAGAGGAAGGTTGTCTGCTGGGGGTGTGGTCAAACTGGACACGTGAGGAAGGATTGCCCGAACGGTGGAGCTGATTCGGCTAGAAGCTCTAACGTTGTTGCTGCCAATGTGATCTCCTGTGGCGAAGGAGATGATGAGTTGTCTCTGTAGTTGAGAGAAGTGTGTCCTCATGGCATGATTGCTACCCGTTGAGATGCCATGGAAGAGGACTGATTATTGGTAGCTGGTCCACGGAAATGCGCGCTGCATTGGTTGACAGTTGATGCAAGATGCGTAGTGGAAAAATTATGTCGATGGCTAATGAACTCTCGGAAAGTCAACAGGAGGGTTGCACCATAAACTATTAGCGGGATCCGACATGGCCGATGAAAAATTCTTGGAGTTGGCGAAATAATTCCAAGTGTCGATACTCTTTTATGGTGGAGTATGTTAATTCTTGACGTTAAGAATTATAATTGTCGGTAACAGACAATGTTGTGTTTTTATTTTTCAAGGTGGAGATTGTTGGTGGTAGCACACCAAAATTGAAAAATAAAAATAAAGAAAGTCAAAAATGCAAGGTGCCTAACAATGAAGAAATTGTCAAAAATGTGAGGTGAAAATGGGAGGTGCCTAATTTAGCCTAATTTTCACCTAATTTAGTTTGACAATTTATTTGCATTTGAAGCCTATAAATAGGCTCATTCTCTCCATTTGTAAATACACCAAGAAAACACAAAATGTAGCTTAAGGAGAGCTATAGGTTAAACACCAAGTAGTTTATATTAGGAATTAGAGAATCAATCTCTTGGAGTTCCTTGGAGTATAAATATTTTGGGGTTGTTTTGTGGGTGTCGGTTAGAAAAATATTTTGTAATTTGTGGTTGTAACAATTTGCCGCATAGTGAATATTTTTCTTGGTTGTCGTTAGACAACGACCGTGGTTTTTCTCCATTCGGGAGTTTTCCACGTTAAATCATTGTGTTTTATTCTCTTTAATTTCACAGTCATTATTTTATTTTCTCATTTGTTCCTGCTTGAATACGGTCCGAAGGGCGGGAAAATAGCGATTTTCCCAACATTACCTACATATAATTAAATACCTTTTAACCTGGAAATTTAATTATGGTTTCTTTATGATTCAATCATTCAATATAACGTCCAGAGGAAAAACTGACTTAAAGTGGAATTAATGATGATAAAATGATTTGGGTATAAATTATGTATCAAAACAAATGATGTTATTGATATTACTTGGTCTGTAGTCTGACCTGAAATTTAAGGCAGAGGCTAATGAAATATATATGTTCTTCATTTATTCTTTATTTTTTGACAAGAAAGAAACCAATGATTGCATATGTTGGAATATATATATTTGTCAAATCTTGTAATGTTTTAAAAAGTATGATGATATGTCCTTTAACTCTTTATAGGAGATGGAAAAAAAAAGTCAAATGTCTAAATGGTTTGACTATGGTCCAATCATGATTGATCACAGCAATTATACATCATCTGTACTACTCATAAAAAGCACTGCATGCCCAGTGAAGGATGTATTATACTTATCCTCTTACAAGACAACAAGATATGCATATTTTTTTTTGGCTCAGAAGACAACAAGATATATATCTGTTTACACAACCCAACTTTCTTTTAGATTAATTTTTAAATGTCAATTAAGATTAAATTTCTTTTGAAAATGCAGTTTTTATATTAATTTTAATATATATATATATTCAAAAATTCTCTTGTTATCTTAAAAATCATAAAATTTTGAGATTAATTTTATGAACTGTTTGGATGACAATGATCAGGAAGGACCTATATCTAGGGATGAGTATAAGTTGAGTTGAACGACTTTTAAAAGTTGGTCAATTGAATTATTATTAGTCGGATTAAAAATTTTATTTTTTAAAACATAATTAATAATAGAATTTAGTAAATTTTATCGAGTTTGATTAATTTTAACTAGCAATCAACTCGTCGGTTTAAATTAATATAATTAATCGGATTGCTCATCCCTACCTATATCCCTGCCCCCACACACCCATATTTATTATTATTATTATTATTATTATGGAAATAGATTTCGACTCTCGGACATTTTTTTTTTCTTTCACTTTTCTTCTTATTCTTTCTATTGTCCCTTTTCTTTCATTTCCTTATTTCCCTTTTCTTTTCCATCAAGTTTGAAGACAATATTTGAAGAAAATAAGACTTTTAAACATCAATAATAATTAGTAAAAGTGTCTATAATTGGTAATTGGATTATTTTAATTTTTTTCCGCTTTTCTTTAAAAAATCTTGAGTTTTTTTAATTGAAATATGAATTTTTCATAATTTATTTGAAGAGTTAAAATCTAGAGGTAAATCAATATAAAATAAAAAGTTTTGTTAAAAGTTCATTAGATTATCGAAATTTCCATTTGAAATCTTAAAATTTCAATGTTAAGTTTTTGAATTATTTTTTTCACTTCCATTGAATTTTCTTTGGATTATATATATCTAAATATTATAATTAATCATTAAGCTTTAGTTTTTAATTAATTATAGTGATATTGCGAGGCTGTCCACAAAAATTTAAATGGAAATGAGATAGGATTAATTGAGAAATAACCATGAACTTTTATATTATTTTTATAACTAACTAAATAAAAAGTAATAATTTATGTTTTATTTGTCAATAATATAATGTATTCCATCTTGTTGATCAAAATGCTTAATGTAATTAGAAAGAATTTTAACTGTGAAAGTCTATTAGAATTTTTATACTATTGAAATTTGATTCAAACATTTAGTGAAATCAATCAGTTTACTTTGGGGCTATTCAGTTGTGAAAATATATTTTATTTTTAATTTTTAGTTTTCTTTTCTATTTTATGATTTTTCAAATTTATATTTTCTAACTATTTTAAAATGAAAAATAGAAAATAAAAAGATAAAAAATAAGTTTATAGGAATCAAAATGGAAAACACTCCTATATATATATATTAAAAAAAAAGCATATTTTCCATTTTGAGTTTAACTATTAGCTAATAAATATAGAAAATCATTTTCTAAGTTTCTAAATGGAAAATATTTCTAATAAAATAATAGATTCTATTTTTCATTTTTTTTATAGAAAATTTTCTAGAAAACTAAAATTATTTTCTACAACTAAATAGCCTCTTATTTTTTTTATTTTTTTTATTTCTTAATTTTTTTAAATTTTCATTCTCTAGCTATTTTCCAAATAAAAGAAATAAAAATATAAAATATAAAATGAAAATGAGTGTATAAGAGCTAAAATTAGAAATAAACTCCTGTATTTATTTATTTTTGTAATTTGAAGATATTTTAAACTTTTAATATATGAATCATTTAGGGATAATGTAACTAGTTTTAATTTTTGTTTAGACTAGTTTAATATAAAATTGTTTTGTTTTGTTATTTATTAGATGTATGAATTATAGACTAGTTTATATTATGAAAATAGTGTTAATATTTGTGTAAGATTCATTTCAATTTATTAAGGGGACTTTTGGAAATTGAAATTAAAAATTATACTCTTTTACATTTAAAGAAATTATGATTTTAAAAAAAGGAATTATAAGGATGATACAATCAATTTATGAAATAAAATAGGAAAAATGAGTGAATTATAAGGAGTGAGAATATCCACACCTTTTTCCTAATTTGCATATTGCTTCTTTTTAAGTATAATGCAAAAAATTGAATAAGTTCTGGACTTTTACGCATCTTGAAGAGTATGGTCGTGCAAGTTGTGAGCGGCACAGCCATGCGCCTTAATTGGTCACTACTCGAAGAGAAAAGACACAGACAAATGGGAAACTAAAGACATAACCATGCTTGGTGTCAATAGAATTAAATTTTATTTAGCATATCTAAATCATATTTTATTTAGCATATCTATACAATTATCTAGTATCCATTGATATTCTATGCATGGCTGTATAATATCTTGCCTATCCTATCCCTTGATTTTTTTTCTTAAGGTCAAGGGATTTGATTTGCTCTTGATGCCTATATACTATACATTTTTTTTAGTGAGATTACACACAAATTTTCAGTAAATCTCTTTAGTTTGTTATTGTATTAGAGCTAAAAATTTGAAATAATGGGTATTCTGTTCTTGGTTCTTGATTGTTCTTGTTCTTATTTTTCTACTCAGGTCTCTTAGTATTTTATTTTTTTTACCATGTCCTTGGAATAATTTGAATTATTTTCTTGTCAATTTAATGGCAAGAACTATTCTGCATGGGAATTTCAATTCCAACCCTATGTCAAGGGAAAGGAATTATGGAGGCACATTGATGGGGCTAATCATGCACTAGATAAAGAGAGTGATAAAAAAAAGAATATATGAAATGAAAGGTGAAGGATGCTCAAATTATGCCTTGGATTTTTCATTTGTCGAATCCTCCATACTTCTCAATCTCAAGCCTTATAAAACCTCTAAAGGAATGTGGGATTACTTGAAGAAAGTTTATAATTAGAACAACACAACATGAAGATTTCAATTGGAACTTGAGTTAGGGCTTCTTTCTTAAGGCAATATGTCTATCCAAGAATTCTATTCTTTCTTTGAGAATCTTTTGGCTGAGTACACTGATATCATGTATGCAAGTGTACCTCTTGAAGGACTATTTGTTGTCCAAAGTGTGCATGAGACCAGCAAGCAAGATCAGTTTTTAATGAAATTAATGAGCAAGTTTGAAAGAATTAGGTCTAACTTAATGAATAGAAATCTAGTTCCCTCATTGGATATTTTTTTTAGGTGAGCTTTTCAAGGAAGAACAAGGCTTCTTATTCAAGCTTTCATGGAGCAAAAAGCTCAAAATTCTGCTCTAATTCATGTTGCTTACACTGCTTAAGGAAAATCTAAAGGAGGTAGAGATATGACTAATGTCTAATGTTGTAGTTGCAAAGGATTTGGGCACATTGCCATCAATTACATAAAGAAATTCTGCAATTATTGTAAGAAAATCCAATGTCTAGTTGGTTCCTTGGATACTTATGGTTCTACTGCCACTTCTACTCCTATGTTCTTAGCCCTAGTCAGTTTCCTATTACTCCTAAAATGATCCAACAAATTATTGTCTCTACTTTTTTTCTCTTTAGGGATTTCATGTAACATTTTTTTTTCTAACCTTGTTATTTTGATTCTATTGCTTCAAACCACATGACTAATATTGTGTTACCTCTTACTAATATCCAAAAATATAACGAAAACCTTCAAATTCACACATCCGATGGTAATGCCTTACCTATCATGGTTGTTGGTGATATTTTAGCATCTTTAAATTCAATCTTTGTGTCTCCTAGTCTATCCACTAATCTTATACATGATGCTTAATTGGTTAACAAAAATTGTAATATTCAATTTCAAATTATGGATGTGTTGTGCAGGATCAAGTGTCCAGGAAGATGATCACGAAAGGGCCTAAAGTGAGATGTCTCTTTCCTTTGCTTCTCTATTCTCAATATTGGTAAATTATGTTCCTTGTAATATTGTTCAATGTGATAGTCAAGCATGGCATAAGCATTTTGGTTATCCTAATTTTCATGTACTTCGTATGTTGCTCAAATTTGGTTAACTTGGTAATAAAAATCCAACTTCTATGGATGCTGTTAATTTTGATTGTGTATCATACAAACTTGATAAAAGCAAAACTCTTCCTTTCCCATTACATACAACATACGTAACCAAACCATTTGAACTCATACATACTAAAGTATGGGGTAAACATTACAAATACTTTGTTACATTTATTGATGATTTTATTCGCTTTACTTGGATTTACTTTCTTTAGTCTAAAATGAGGTATTCTATGTGTTTAAAGTTTTCTTACTCTACTTGGACCTAATACATCAATTGTTCTATTAACTTGGCAACTTTGGTCATTTTACCCCTATACTTTTACATTTGTCATATTACCACATATACTTGTCTATTTTATTCCAATAGACATTTATATAATCGCATATTGGTCATTTTACTTCTTTTATTTGTCTATTTCATATTCAAGAGATACCTAGATAAAAATAGTATTATAGTTGCATGTAAGTATCTATTTGATACAAAATATACAAGTACAAGGGCTAAGTGACCAATATATGATTATATAAGTGTCTATTGGAACAAAATAAATAAGTATATGAGGTAATTTAGCAAATGCAAAAGTACAATGGGCAAAATAACCAAAGTTGTGAAGTTCATGGGGCAATTGATCTATTAAGCTCTCTACTTTAGACATAAATTTCTGCCCAAATAAATATATTGTGGTTAGATTCTGGTATAGAATATATGTCAAATGAATTTTAGTCTTTCCTTCAAAATTATAGGGTTATATCACAACATTCTTGTCCTTTCACTTCACAACAAAATAGTATGGCTGAAAGGAAGAATTGTCACCTTGTTGATGTAGTTCAAACACTTTTAATTGAATCTTTTATTACATCTCAATTTTGATATGAAGCTTTGTCTACTGTTATTTATTTAATAAATAGTTTACATTATCCCATCTTAGATAACACTTCACCTTATCTTCGTTTGTTTAAGTATGCACTAAATTACTCAGATCTTCATAATTTTGGATGTGTATGCTTTGTTCATCTTCTTGCACATCAGAGAACTAAACTCATTGCATAATATGTCAAATGTGTTTTCCTAGGTTATGCTGGAACTCAAAAAGATTTCTTTGCTATAATTCTCATACTTGTCATACTTGTGTTTCTAGGAATGTAACTTTCTTTAAACATCAATCTTTTTTTAGTAAGCAACAATTTTCAGAACCTCCTTCTATATCTATTTATCATATTATTCTGAGTCTCCTACTATAGCGTAAAGATTTCACCCTGATTATTTATCATAGATGCACTACTCCCACGGATGATCCTCATATCGATCCTATTGAGATTCCTACATATCTTTCCCAGACATTTGATTTTGTGCTGCCAATTTCTAGCGATCTTTTTCCTCTTTGAATAAGCACTAGAACTCATAAACCTCCTAATTGGTATGGTTTTTCATTCGCTATGTATATGTCTACTACCTTATCTTCTCTTTGCATTCCCTCCTGTTATAAAAAGGCCATGGAACATAAGTGTTGGTTGCAAGCAATGGAAGATTAACTTAGCGCATTATAAGAAAAATACACTTGGGACATTGTCTTATGCCCTCCAAATGTCAAGCCAATTGGAAGTAAGTGGGTTTACACTGTGAAACTCAAGTTTGATGGCTTTTTAGATAGATATAAGGCTCATCTTATTGCTCTTAGAAATAGACAAGAATATGGGCTTGATTATGAAGGAACCTTTGCCCTGATTGCTAAAATGACAATAATAAGAATGATACTTGCTATTGCATATTCTAAGTCTTGGTCTTTACTTTAGATGGATGTAAAAAAAACACTTTCTTACATGGGGATCTCAAAGAGCAGATTTACAAGAAACTTCTATCTGGTATGATGGTGAATTCTCCATATGAAGCGTGCAAGCTACGATGATCTCTATATGGATTAAAGCAAGCCCTTAGAGCTTGGTTTGAGAAGTTTTATGGTGCCCTTTAGAACCTTTTCCCTAATTGCTAAAATGACCACAATAAGAATTGTCCTTGCTATTGCATCTTCTAAGTCTTGGCTTGTACTTTAGATGAATGTAAAAAACACTTTCTTACATAGGGATCTCAAAGAGTGGATTTACATGAAACTTCCATCTGGTATGATGGTAAATTCTCCATATATGGTGCGTAAGCTACAATGATCTCAACATGGATTAAAGCAAGCTCCTACAGCTTAGTTTGAGAAGTTTTATGGTATACTGTAGAACTCCGCTTTTGTACAAATCCAATATGATTCATCTTTATTTTTTATAATAAAGGAGCAGATATGGTCTTTTTCTTAATATATGTTAATGATATTATCATTACTGGTAACAGTACGAGGCTAATCACTAAGCTTCAAAACATTTTATGCAGTATATTTCACATGAAAGATCTAAGGCATGTCACTTATTTCTCAGGGCTGGAGGTTCATTCTCAAGTACGCGGCTTGTTATTAAATCAACATAAATTAATATGTATAAGACCTTATTGATTTGGTTGGTTTAAAGGATGCTTCTCTTATTGATACACCAATAGAGGTAAAGGCAACCCTTTACCTAAACCCTTTCTCTTTAGTTGATTGGTTGGTAGTTGATAAAATCATATTTTGTATATACTTTTATGATTATTCTAACTTAATTTTTTCTATTTTCAATTGAATTTTATAAGTTTCTTTGATAAAGTTAGAATAAATATCAAATTGAAGTGTGATTCCACAAAATATATGTTTTTACTGCTATTTGGGCCAAGTTTGGATGTTAAGAAGAGAATAGAGTGCCAATTAAAAGGATGAAGTTTGTACCAAAACAGAATAAAATTCAATTCCATGCTCATAGGAATAATTTTTCATGCTCGTGGACTCTATCTCAAAACTGTCCAAAAGAAGGAAAAGAGAGATTGAAGAATCCAAAAGCTAACTCATGTCCACAATCGTGGCATCTAAGGACCATGTCTATGGAGTTCATCTACATACTGCCAAAGAAGAGAAGAAAAGGAAGCAAAAAATCTAGAGAGAAAATCAAGTCCACAGTTATAGGGCTATAATGCCATGATTGTGGGTTCCAATTTTCCACTGCCTTTGAGGTGCTTTTCAAAGATTCAGAAAGGTCTAGTTAAGCATATTCATGAAATCAAAGCCACAATCGCGGAGATGTTAGGACAACTGCAAAGTCAATTTTTAAGCAAATTCTAATACAATATGGATTCTTTTTTTATGAAATGTCTCTAGATATACCCTAGTTCTTTTCCTAATCAAATGAGAAGACCCCAAGCCTTTTTCTAAGTTTTAGATCATCAATTTTTCATATTAATTTTATCTTAAGTTCTCAAGATTTTCTTTTGGAGAGAAAAAAGAAGGCTTGGCTAGCTGAAGAGATTCAAGTCCTAAGAAGAGTTTCATTCAATCCGAAGAAGATTTTGAGTTTGATCTTTCTTATTCTTTTGTTCTCAATGTTTTCTTTTCTTTCTTTAATTCTTCTTTTATTCTTCTTTTAATTATGTGTAACTAAAAACCCTGATTAGGGTTATACTTTTATTTGATTTTCTATGGAATATTCATGATTATTTGATTCAATTATAGTATCCTTTTGCTTATTTTATTATCCTTATACTTAATGCTAATATTTATCAGGCTAATAAATATTTGATTTAAAATATTGTGCGATACAACGAGAGTGAAAAAATAACATTAATCCAAGAAGATAATAATCTTAAGTAGTTTTTGCTTAGAGATAAGAAAAATACTTAGAAGGTTGATTAAAAGATTCTCATAAAACATAATGCATTGATTTAATTTCTTATGATTATGAGAGTAGATATAAGGGTTAATTTTAACATTAGTTTTAGATCTTGAAAGACATTTAAACTTAAATTATGAGAATTCAACCAATAATAAAAAAAATAAAATTGAGTCAAAATCTTAAGAAATCTATAGTTAATCATTAAAGTAGTCTAATTCTAAGTTCAAAAATGTAAGACTTAAAATCAAAGTAGGCCTAGTTTTAGTTTAGTTAGTTTAATTTAAGTTTAAAATCAATATTTTTTTTTCCAAATAATAAATAATTTAGTAGTTTAGTACTTAAAATTCATCTTCCTCATGAGAATAATACTCTATTTACTACTATATTACTTGTTGATGATATTGCGCATTGTAATTAGGTTATACTTAGTACAATAGTAGTCTTATTTACTTAATCAGTACTAGCCCTAATATTTCATATGTTGTCCATATTGACAGCATATTTATGTAATCGCCTCGGCATCTTCACTTAGTTGATGTTCATTGCATTATTTGATACTTAATTGAATCTCTTACTCATGGGTTATTATTTCCATTAGGATCTTCACTTAAATTAATTGTGTATAGTGACACAAATTGAGCTAGATGCTCAGATACCTAAAAATCTACAACAGGTTAGTGCATATTTCTTGGAGATACATTGATTTCTTGGAGGTGTAAAAATCAAGACCATGTCTCTAAATCTTCCATGAAGGCAAAATATAGAGCCATGTTTACAACTTGTTTTAAAATTTATAGGTACGTGGTCTTCTTTCTGAACTTGGATTTCCTCAAGATGATCGTACTCCACTTTATAGTGATAATACTAGTGTCATTCAAACAACTGTCAGTCTAGTATATCATGAATGTACAAAGCACATAGAAGTGGATTTCCATTACATTTGGGAGGTCTTTGATCATGGTGTTATCACTCTTCCTCGTCTCAATACTAATATGCAAATTGTTGATATTTTTACCAAAGCTATAACTTGTTAGCAACATAAATTTCATAGTGGCAAATTAATTCTTGTAGATTTACATGCATCAATTTTAGGGAGGATGTTAATAGAATCAAATTTTATTTAGCATATCTAAATCAAAGTTTATTTAGCATATCTATATAGTTGTATAATATCTTGTAATTTTCTATAGTTGTATAATATCTTGCTTATCCTATCCCTTGATTTTTCTCCCTGAAGTAAAAGGATTTGATTTTCTCTTGATGCCTATATATTGTACATTTTTAGTAAGATTAAACGTAACTTTTTAGTATCTCTCTTTAGTTTATTACCTAGGACATTATGTATAATTTTGTACACTAAAAGCCAGGCATCTAGTTTAAAATTAGACTAAATCTCAAAGGAATTTTTACTCCTAACTCTACTTTGATTTATAAAATCCTTATATAAGAAGCCCCCAACCCTAAAGTTAGATATCTTAGGCAATCTTGAGAAACAAAGGAGAAGGAGACTAGCAAGGCAGAGATTCAAGGCAAAATTAAGAGCTCCATTCAATTCAAGATTGAGATTATGAGTTTTTCTTGATCTTTTTCTACTCTTTCTTTTAATTGAGTTGTTGTTTACTTTTATTTATCATATTTAACCTCATTTTCCTTTTAGTTATTATTTGTTTTTAAATTTTAATATGAGGAGCTAAAATCCTAATTAGGGTTATATGGATTCTTTTGATTTACTTATGGTGTGCTAAATTGATATTAAATTAATTTTATTTAATTTGGTTATTTTACTATTCTTGACATTAATTGTTGTGATTAACTAGCTATTAATTAGTATTCATCACATTATCTCCCTCATAGCATTGAGGTTAGGTCTATAGGTTGGTTGTCGCATACATCTAGTGAGGTGGTGGAGCTTAAGAGTTTTGGTCATTTTGCCAGTCATTGTTGTGGTTCTTTCTATTGTTCTCATATCTTCTCATTGGGGCAAGACACCTTTACTCAATTTGAATTTGAGGATGAGGAACTTCTTCAGCTTCTTGGGTTAAGGAATTTCCCTCAAGCTCATCAAAGACTTTTTTCCTTGGCCCTGAGGAAGTGTCAGGCATGATGGGGCTAGCTCGAAGCTCGGTCGAGATTCTATCCTTCATATATAAAACGAACATATCTTGTTGCTCTTGCATTTTCTTTTTTTTTTAATATTTCAATAATGTGTTTTTTTTTCATTTGCTATTTGAGTTTCCTGTAAACTACTTGAACTTATTTGCTATTTGAGTTTCTTGTAAACTACTTGAAACTTACTTTCACAGTTTGGTTGATTCCTATAGAAAATCCTTTGGAGAAAGGTAGTTTTAACAAATTTTGGATAAGAAATTCTCTTTAAAAGATTTAAAGATAATGATTTGTTTACTTTAAATATAGAAATTGAAAGTAATTACAAGAATGCTTAGAAAATTAAGGATTTGGCTATGCAACCAAAAATTTCAAATATCAAATGATAAGATCTTGCTTAGATATGCTAGATTTGGATTCAGTTTGTTAATGTCATATTCCTGTCTCTCCTACCTTAATATATAGCTTTGTTGGTAGGGGCGATAATAAGGGATCTAGGTCTAGCAGCTTATGATGTCTAGCTCCTGCCTCCCTATGGTTTGTAGAGAGAGGGTGATAGGTTGAAGACAACACTTGCTCTTTAGTTTTTTTAAACATCATAGGCTGAAACGATGCCTTCAATGAGAAAGAGAATGGAGGTCGAAGGGGACCAACACTAGCAGCCAACAACTAGCACCACTATTCACCATCGTCTAACCACCGCTACCAACCTACCGTCGTAAAAATCCAGCCGACCTAAGATATTTATAACTCAACCCTTTTTTATTTTATTTATTTGATTTGTGTTGTGTGTTAATAGGTTTAGTTAATTTGGAGTTTTTTAAATATATATATATATATAAATAATTTGGTTTAATTGTTTTTAGAAATTAAGCATAATAATTTATTTTAATTGTTTTATATTTTTATGATGAAATTGTTAATGATTTGTTGATTTGTGTAATTGAATTGCTGTAATTTTGGTTTTTTTTATAGAAATATAAAATAAGGTTTAATTTTTTAGAAATTTATTATAAATAAAATAAACATTAACATTTATATAACTAATAATTAAGTAAATTCATAGAATTTAGAATAATTTTCCTCAAAAATCAAACTAATTATAGAAACTAATTATAAATTAAATATAAACTCATTTCTTCTGAAAACTTAGTCATAGCTAGGAAATTTTGCTTGAAAACTTTGCCCCCTCCCCCCCCCCCCCCCCCCCGGTGCAAATCCTAGTTCTGCCACTGTTTGTTGGCAATGACTTTCTTAGATTTTTTTTCTCCACTTAGGCTATTTCTCCATTTTCTATGTCCTTTTCCGTGATCTACACCTAAGTTTTCTTTCATTCGGCTATATTGTTTTCTTTCCCTAGCCTTCAACTAGAAAGAGAAAAACCAACACCAGCAGCCAACAACTAGTACCACCATTCACCATCATCTTACCACCGCTACCAACTTGTCGTCATAAAAATCGAGTCGACTTGAGGTTTTTATATCTAAACCTTTTTTTTATTTTTTTTTATTTGATTTGTATTGTGTGTAATTAGGTTTAGTTAATTTGAAGTTTTTTAAATATATATATTTTTTGGTTTATTGTTTTAGAAATTATAATTTATTTAATTGTTGATTTGTATTTTTATGATTAAATTGTTAATGATTTGTTGACAATGACTTTCTTAGTTTTTTTTCCCTCCATTTTGCCTATTTCTACATATTTTATGCCCTTTTCAGTGATTTGCGCTCACGTTTTTTTTATTTCAGCTACGTTGCTTTCTTTCTCCAGCCTATTTGTTTCATTCCTCAATTTTTGATCATCTTCTCTGCCTTAAAAATGCTTTGGGCCGGATTTTATCTTGAGTATTCTCTAATACCGATTTTGGTGCAAATAAGTTCACATACACTTGTGCAAATGCTCAGGACCATAAGGAATTAAGGATGACTTTCCATTAATTAAGTAATCTTTAAAGGTAAATCACTTGTAATAAAATCATCAAGTTCTTTAAACAAGTATAAATTATCATTTTGGCATTTACAAGCTTCATGAACAAAAATCACACTTTCACCCGTAATATTTTAGATTGTACAAGTGATTAAATTCAAATATAAATAATTCCAACAACAAAGTATATATAAAAACAAGTAATAAAGTCAATTTACATCAAAATTCTAGCTGAAAATTTGACAGCGTATGACAATTTTAAAGGAACAAAATTATAGACTGCATTCAATTCAATAAAAACATTCATTACAAACTGAAATTAAAAGGATATAAAAATAAAATTTATATAAAATTGCATAAATCGATTTAAGGTTGAAAATAAATCTCCTAAGTCTAATTTAAAATAATCCTAAATTTAAAAAAAAATCCTACATCTTGCTCGAGAAAAGAAATTGTTTATATGAATCCAAAAATTTAACCTCAACAGTAAAATTTAGACAAATGTACTCAACTGAAGTGTTGTGCAGTGGATGTTAATAATACACAAATTACTTAATATTATATAAGTACATAGTATATAAAATATTGTACTAAAAATAAATACCTATAAAATTTTTAAGAAAGGTTGGAGGGATCACAGACGATCCCGCTTAAAATTCAATCTCCTTAGACAAAATTTTACTCTGATAATTTATAGCACAATATAACAAAATAACTATCATTGATAATAGCTATAAAATTGAAGTAAAATAACACACCAGATTTAAGGTGGTTTACCTTTTACTTTGGACTACGTCCATGGGACAAACTCAAAAAAATATTCTTCCACTATTGAAAATAGTAGGATTATAAGAGATACTTCTCTAGAAAAATTTCTAAAGGTACAATAATTTGCAATTAAGATAAATCCAAAATAGTGGCACTTAAGTATTTTCCAAACACCCCAAAAGTTAAACAATTTCATTATTTTGTTACTCCCCAAATAATTATTTTTCAATTTGCACTCAACTCATCAAAGCAATTTTTCTTTGACTTACACTTCTCACAAGTTTTTTTTTCACTCTTACTTCTCTCCTTGATGTGTTAGAAAAGGAAGGGGAAGGCCATATATATAGGCCTTCCCATGTGGTTGTTGGCCTAATTTAATTAGGCCAACAACCATTTTCAATTAGTTTTATTATTATTTTAATTAGTCAAAGAAATACAAAAAATAGTTTATAATTACTAACAATTCTCTCCCTACCAACCATATGGATTAACTGTCATTCTTGTAGATGATCGACAGAATTTGAACTTTTCTTTTGCAAGAATTTTTTTTAATATGTCTGCACTATTCTCTTCAGTATGAATTTTTCAAGCTGTAAAAATTTTTTCTCCAATACATCTCTGATCCGGTGGTATCTCACATCAATATACTTTGATCTAGAATTGAAGGAGAAATTCTTTTTAAGATGAATGACACTCTGACTATCATAATAGAGTGAATATCTGTCTTGCTGAAATCCAAGTTCTTCTAAGAATTTGTTCATCCACAGCAGCTTTTTGCATGCTTCAGTTGCAGCAATAAATTTTGTTTCTCTTATTGAGAGAGCAACACATTGTTATAGCCTTGACTGCCATGACACAACTCCCCTGCAAATAAAATCAAATAACCTGATGCAGACTTTTTTGAGTCAACATCGCCTACTATATCTGCATCTGTGTATCCAACTAACACAGGTTTATCACCTCCAAAGCATAAACATATTTTGGAGGTTCCATAAAGATATTTCATAATTTGTTTCATCGCAGTCCAATGTTCCTTACCAGGATTAGAAAGGAACTGACTCATTACTCCCACTGAGTGAGCAATATCTGGCCGTGTGCACACTATGGCATACATCAAACTCTTAATTGTTGAAGCATATGAAACTTTGTCTATCTTTTCTTTCTCTTTTTCTATGAAAGGACATTATTTCAAAGTTAATTTAAAGTGATTAGCAAAAGGACAACTAATCGCTTTATCCTTGTCCATATTAAACCTCTGAAGTACTTTCTTAATGTACTTCTCTTGTGACAACCACAATTTCTTAGCGCCTCTGTCTATGATAATCTTCATGCCAAGAATTTGTATTGCTAACCCTAAGTCTTTCATAGCAAAAGACTTGCTCAACTGTTTCTTCAGATTGTTGATTCTGAAAATATTTTGGCCAACGATTAACATGTCATCCACATAGAGTAGCAGAATAATAAAATCATTATCAAAGAATTATTTTACAAATACACAGTGATCTGAAGTGGTCTTTTTGTAGCATTGCTCCCCCATAACTGACTCAAACTTCTTGTACCACTGTCTCGGTGTCTATTTCAAGCCATATAAGTTTTTCTTTAACTTGTATACATAATCCTCTTTTTTGTTTTTCTTTCAAACCCTTTAGTTGTTCCATATATATCTCTTCCTCCAAGTCACCATGAAGAAAGACAGTCTTCACATCCATCTGCTCAATTTCTAAGTCGAGACTTGCAGCTAATCCCAGTACTGTACGAATGGATATCATCTTCAACACTGGTGAACAAATCTCATCAAAGTCAATCCCTTTTCATTGGCTGAATCCCTTAACAACTAATCTGGTTTTGAATCATGGATGAAAACTATATTCTTTATTTTTTATCCTGAACACCCATTTATTCTTCTAAGTCCTCTTGCCTGTTGACAACTTCACCAGCTCAAAAATCTTGTTCTCATACAAAGATTTCAATTTATCTTGTATGGCTTCAATCCATTTCACACTATTCTCATTTGTCATAGCATCTTGGTAATCCTCAAGTTTTTCCCCATCAGTAAGTAACAAATATTGATCATTGGAGTATCTAGTAGAGGACTGTCTAACTTTAGTATATCTCCTCAATGGTTTTTGAGCTGTATCTGGTACTTGTGGCTGAAAAACTTCTTCATCATAATCTTTCTTTTGTTGATTCTAGATAAGAGCATCATCATTGATAGTACTCTGCTGTCTATCTTCAATTTCATCTCCAATCTGTCTCGGCACTGCTTTTGGAGGAACTAATTCAAGATTTGTTGAACTTTCATCGAAACTAGAAACATTCTTTTAGGCCTTCTCAATATTTTTTATGGTCTCATTTTTAACAAACACTGCATCACTGTTTCTAATAAGCTTCTTTTGAACTGGATCATAGAATCGATAGTCAAGCTCATCTTCCCAATAAACACACACTGTCGTGTTTTAGCATCCAGCTTCGACCGCTCATCTTTTGGTATGTGTACAAATGCATTGCACCCAAACACTTTTAAGTGATTATAAGAGACATTTCTTCCAGACTATATTCTTTCTGAAATATCAAACTTCAAAGGAACATATAGTGAAAGATTCAGAACATGAACTGTTACACTCAATGCTTCTACCCAAAATAACTTTGGCAGTTTCGCATGTGATAGCAAACATCTAACTCTCTCAATGAGAGTCATGTTCATTCTCTCGGCCACACCATTCAACTGAGGAGTTTTTGGTGGTGTCAGCTTGTATCGAATGCCCTGCTCCTTGCATTATCTTTAAAGTGATCCAATATACTCACCCCCTTTATCAGACTTAATATATTTCAATTTCTTCCTAATTTCTCTTTCAACTAGAGCATGAAACTGTTTAAAAACCTCTATAACTCGGTCTTTATTTTTCAAGGTATAAACCGACAGTTTCCTTGAACAATCATCAATGAAAGTCATGAAATAGAAGGAGCCACCAATTGATCTTGTTTTAAAAGGACCGCACATATTAGAGTGTACTAGTTGTAATATCTCTGACTTTTTTTCATAATGGGTAGGGTTCTTAAAAGCAACTTTGTTCTGCTTTTTTGCTAAGCACTAAGCACATCTGTTTAAATGAACACTGCTCAAACCGGCTATATTCTTCTTTCTAACCAGCATTGACATTCCTTTTTCGCTCATGTATCCAAGTCTTTTATGCCAGGTCTCAGCTGCATCATCTTTCTCTACTGCATTAACTATACTCTTGGAGATTTTAGCTTGCATTAGATAAAAAGTAGAGAATTTCTTATCTCGGACCACAACAAGCGAACCTTTAGTGAGTTTTCACTGGCCATTTTGGAAGGTATTATAGTATTATTCATCATCAAGCTTTTTAATAGAAATCATATTAAGCCTGATGTCAGGAACATACTTTACATCTTTTAACAACAGCTTAGTGCCATTGTTGGTCTCCAAGTGAACATCACCAACACCAACAATCTTAACATTATCATCATTACCCATTTTAACCGTTCCAAAGTCACCTGGTGTATGTGTAGCAAAGAACTCTCTTCGAGCTGTAGCATAAATAGAGGCACATGTATCAATCACCCAATTGGTCTCATGATCAACTACATTAATCGCATCATCATTGTAAATGAAGAGAAATTCATGTTCAGTTGTAGCGGCAATTCTCTCATCATCTCTATATCTTTCCTTTTATCTTTCTCTTTCTCCTTTTTCCATTTTCAACAATATTTTTTAATATGCCTCTTTTTATAAAAATGATGACATTCAACATTAGCAAATTTATTAGACTTACCACGACTAGCTTCTCTATTTTTATCTCCATTATTTAATCCCCTATTCTAGCTTCTTCCCCTGGTTGTTATAGCCAGAATATCTGAGTGTGAAGAGGAAGCACCTTGTGAGTGCCTCCTCATCTCTTCATTTAGGATGTCATTCTTCACCGATTCTATTTTAACAACACCATTAGGAGCAGAATTAGTTAATGAAATCTTCAGAGTCTCTCAAGACTCTGGCAGTGAAACGAGAACCATCAAAGCAAGCACTTCATCATCAAAGGTGACGGCCATGTTCGACAACTGATCTATAATTCCTTGAAACTCATTCAAGTAATCCACAACGGAATTGCCCTCTCTATATTTCATTTGCATTAATCTTGTGAGATAAAATAATTTATTATTTTTGGTCTTTAAAGCATACAACTCTTTAAGCCTATTCCATGACGTTCGTGCATGGGTCACTCCACATATATGGTTATACACATTATCTTCGATAAATTGTCGAATAAAACAACATACTTGCTCATGCTTAAATTTTCATTTTTCATTTGTCTTGTCGTCAAATTTACTCATACTAAATACCGGTAGATGTATTTTTGTAACAAATAGGAGATCCTTCATCTTGGATTTTCAAATGTGGTAATTTGTGAAACTTAAGTTTATCATTTTGCTTATTTTTGCCTCTATCTCTTCAAACCAAAAAGCTCTGATACCACTTGTTGTACAGCGGGATTAACATCACATAAATTACTTACTATTATATAAGTAAATAGTGTATGAAATATTGTATTAAAAATAAATACAAACTTTTTTTTTAAAAAAAGCTGGAGGGGGTCACAAACTGTTCCGCTTAAAATTCAGTCTCCTTAGACAGAATTTTACTCGAATAATTAATAGCACAATATAACAAAATAACTACCATTGATAATAGCTATAAAATTGAAATAAAATAGCACACCAGATTTAACGTAGTTCACCCTTTTACTTTGGGCTACGTCAACGGGATAAACTCCAAAAAATATTCTTTCACTATTGAAAATAGTAAAATTACAAGAGAGATATTTCTCTAGAAAAATTTATAGAGATACAATAATTTGTAATTAAGAAAAATCCAAAATAGTGGTACTCGAGTATTTTTTAAACACCTCAAAAGTTAAACAACTTTACTATTTTATCACTCCCCAAATAATTATCTTTTAATTTTTACTCAACTCATCAAAGTAATTTTTCTTTAGTTTACACTTCTCATCAAATTTTTTTTCACTCTTGCTTCTCTCCTTGGTGTGTTAGAAGAGAAAACGAAATATTATATATATAGGCCTTCTCATGCAGTTGTTGGCCTAATTTAATTAGGCCAATAACTATTTTTAATTAGTTTTATTATTATTTTTAATTAGTCAAAGAAATATAAAAAATGGTTGGTAATTACCAAGATGAAGGTGGAGGTTCATATATAACACATAAAGAAATCATGATTCATGCACTTCTTCTTGCAGGACTTAACACCCTTTAATTTGGCTATTTTATTTTCCCAATTCTTTATTAATTCTTGCAATTCCTGTAAAAAGTACTACTAAAACTATAGATCGAATAAGTGATATTTACTCAAAAATCAAAGCTAAATATAGTATAAAAAATTGAGCACATCATTCACATTGACATTCTTGTAATGAGTATACATAAAATAATTCGAAATCTAAAAATGTTAGAAATGGGGCATGTGATGTGAGATTGTGTGCCCTACGTCAATTGTTATTGGCCTTTCTCACTTAAAGCGGTTCGAGTACTGTTTGGCCTCGTTGTTATTATTTCTTTCTGTCCCCATTTGACATGTCCAACCCAACATAAATATACATATATATATATATATATATCATAATCATGTCGACCCATATCCTGGGAATTTCTGATTTTGTGTGTATTCAGAATAAAATAATTTTACTACATATTAATTTTACATATATTATATAATTAAGTGTTGTATAATTATTAATTAAAAATTGACAATTAATTAATCTAAGATTTAGATTATATTTAACATTTCTAAACATTATTAGATGCTTTCATATGAATCATATGCCTCATTTATTTATAAGATGTAGATTTGTTGTAACAACTCTAAACACAAGATTGCTAGCTTCGTTTATTTATAAATTTAATGTTGATTAAATGAGTGAAGGTGGTATATAATAAAACTAAAAATTTAAACATTAAATAATGATTAATATAAATGATATAATTTATAACAATATTTAAAAATTTAATCACTTAATAAATAATGTAAAGTTTAATTCAAAAATTGTAACTTATTATTTGAAATTAATTTTAGTTTGATATTTAAAGACAAGTGCTACTGAATATTTTAAAAGTAATTAAATTTTAAAATTTTAATTTTAAATAATGAATAGTATTATAAAATTATATTATTAAAAAGTATGAACTACATTCACTGGCTATTGATATTCCTATTATCCTATATATATTAAAATAAAATGCTTAAAAAATTAAAAAAAAACAAAAAATTAAGAAAAATAAATGAAAAATAAGAAAGAGAAAAGAATAAATGCAGAATTTACGTTACTCGACGTCCTATCGCTGTTGATGGGGACGACTGACTAGTTTTTACCCTTGCCAAATGAATGATCATTTCTATTACACACACATATATATATATATATATATATATATTTTCTTCCTTATATGTTTATTTTTAGCATTGAGGGAATGTTTTGAATCTGATTGTGCTTTATACTTTATTTATTTTTTGCTGCGATCTTTACAATATAAAAATGTGTTTCTTTCTTATAAACCTGTTTTAAAAGATTTTATGAAAAAAATAACTTTTTTTATTAAAATTAATTCTTGATTTTGTTCAATTTAACAAATTTATATTGCTTTTATATATTTTATTAAATCAATTTTTTGCTATGTTAAAAATGGAAAAAGAGAAAAATTATCTTTTTAAAGGATAGATCCTTAATCAATAATAATATTAAAAATAAATTTATTTATTTATCAACTGATAGAGCCGTAGATTTTTTTGGCGGCAGTATGGCTGTTATTCTCTAAAATTTTTAATATGAATGGAAAAGTGATATAAATAATTTTAAAAATGACTTTCGACTTTCAAATTTTTTAAGAAAATTTTATATTATTCTTTAAAATTAAGAGGTTAAATTTTCCACTAGATATATATGATTAGTCTTGGATTTATATATATAAAGGTTGAGTTTCTTATTTTATCATGTATTATTTTAAAATTAAAAATAAAGCAATTTTTAAAAAAAATATATTTTAGAGGAAAGCATAGAAATTAATTAGTTATGAGAGGGAAAAAGATAAGAAAAAATGGGGTCTTTAAAAGAACAGAAGGAGATGAAAGCAAGCTGTAATTGCTGCCATGACAAGGAAAGACTGTTAACCATTTTTGTAGGTTCCAAATGTTAGAATTCTACACAGTAAATATGTTTAAAAAGTTCACTTTGGAGTTTGGAGTGCTCTCTGCATGTGCTGTATTGTGCCATTGCAGGATATTCTATTTGTCTTTATATGTCGATAAAAATGTCTTCTTGCTTTTTTTTTTAATTTATAAATTTAAATTTAAATAAAACTATATATTATATACATATTTCTATATGAATCAATTACTTCTTTCAACTTGTCTACGCAAAGTCAATTCACATTCATGAGTTAATGCAACTATCTCATTTTTATACCGATAAGTAGCATATTAATTAATAATAATTAGTTGTCTCCTTAATTAATCTTTACAGTCTCATTTATTTTTAATAATTAAGCTTGAAAATTAAGTAACCAACTAATCATTATATAATTTCATTGAGTACAATCATACAAATAAACACATTTAATTAATATTGAAAACATTGCTTTTAATTTGAGTTGGGAAATTTCTATGAAACTGATGAGTACCATGTATCTCTGGCTAACATTAGAATAGTGGGGTTTCTGGAAAATACATTATTATTGTTTAAGAAAAAATATTTTTTGTCTAATTGGAATTTTTAAATTAACCAAATAAAGTCAGCAAGGAGATATCACAAGTCATACTCCTACTTTTTAGTTCCCCAAGCAAGCCAACCCCCAAGCCATTAAGAGGAATGAGTAGCGAAGGGCATTTTGGATGTCGCTATTAAAATAGCTTTTCTCGCTATGTTTTTAAATATTCAGCTCATTTCATAAAGTATTTTACTTGGTTTGATGACAGCTATCCAATATTCGAGAGATCATTTTTCCGAACTCATATGTATTTTCGTAGGTCTTAAAATAACTGATTTATCAAAAAATATGAATATGTATTCATATTTTTCCATGGCTGAAGTTGTTACTTTAACTACAAGGAGGGAGATGCCGACAACAAAACTAGTGAATGGAGTGAAGTCATAACAAGATAGTCATACTAGAAGGTGCAGTTGGATCACCTCTTTTTCAATGAGAGATAATGATTGTTGGATACTTTAGTTTGATTGTCACTCTCCATTCTCTTAATTTTCGAGGTGAACTTATCTTATAATTTACCATAATATTATTTTATTATAAAAATATTACTCATAATTTATTTTCTTAATATTCTTCAAATATATACATTAATATCATCTAGTAGATACTAATTTTTATTTAAATGCATCTTATCTATTGCCCAACGAGAAAATATAAATAATTCTTAAACAAATCCAAACAATAATTATGTTGTCCCTATCTTATATATGCGTTGAACGAAGAGAAAAAAGGGGTGTTCTATTAATTTATTCTCCAATAATATCTGAAATGTTTATATAAATAAGAGGCGAGTCCAACTACTCAATAAGAAGATAATTATGATGGTGTTTCTTAAAACTAGAGCTTTTCAGCTTATTGTGAATAAGTGATTTTTAGATTATAATCAGATTAAAAATAAGTAGTTAAGCGTTTTTGTAAACTAGTTAATAATCAGCTGATAATCAGTTTATAATCAGTTAAGTATTTCTGTAAAATCAGCTTATAATCAGTTTTTAATTGCAGAAACTGTCAAAATGACAAAACTGTCTTTGAGTTTATTTATTGTATAAAAATAATTTTTTAAATGTCAATTCAAAATTTATTTTGCAATAATAATAATAATAAATTTTATTTAATAATAATAATAATAATAATAATAAAATTTATTTGATGGGAACTAAAGTGTATAGGGTGGGCAAATTTAAAATATTGAAGATTAGGTAGGGATAATATGGTCTTTTACTTGGTCAAAATTGCTTAAAAAATAAGTGCTTAAAAAAAAGTAGCAAAACCCAACTTTTAAAAAACTGATTAAAATCAGATTATAATCTACTATTTAAGTTTTCAGAAACACTTAAATAAACAACTTATAATCTAAAAACTACTTATAATCAGTTTTGACCAGCTTTTAAGTTTTGAGAAACACCCTCTATATAACAAAGTGAAAATAAATAAGGTTTTTCTCATATACTTACTGGTATAAAATTTCATATTACTGCATAATAAATTTTTCCTTAAAAGAACATAAAATTCATAATATCATGGTATAAAATTTAATCATATAACTTCATACGCTTAATATATATTGTCCATAAATAACATAATACCTTAAACGCAAGTAAACATATATTTACTAGCAGCGTAAGAATAAAACATGGCATCTTAGACGCAGTAATGATGCGTGATATTACCAATTTAATATAATCTGAGTGTCTAAATTTATTAAGTATTTATATTATTTTAATATAAAATTTTAATTCATTTATTTTAATAGTTTAATAATTATAATTATGATAATATTTATATTATTAGTTAATTAATTTAATTGCGTTTAAATAATATTTATTTAATTTTTAACATTTTAAGAAAAATATAATTTTATATTTACTTTCAATGAAATTAATTAATTCATATACATATTTAAAATTTATTTAACTTAGTTTTTCAAAATAAGTTTGTGTTTATAATAATAATTATAATAATATATTATAATGAAAAATTTTATTAAAATAACAATAATATCATTTATTTAAATTCTGTTTTACTTTAAAATATTATTAATAATAACATTATTAATAATATTAGTAATAATAATAGTTATTTAGATATTAACCTTATATAATAAATTTTTATTATTTAAAAATAATCACTTAACTACTTTTGATTGAACTATAATGATTTATATTAAATTTAGTAGTAATAATATTAATAATAAAAACTATTAAAATAAATATATAATAAACTTAAAAGTAATAAATATAACATTTTGGTAATAATAATAATGGTAAAAATTAATACTAATAATAATTATAAAATTGATAATTACTACTGATAATAATTATAATGAATTTATGATTAATCTAATAATAACACTTTATTTTTATAACAATAGTAATATTAATTAACCACTACTTTATCATTGATTTAAGTTTAAAAATAAATAATAATTGAATTATTATAGTTATAGCAATAAAAATTTTAATTAAATAATTAAGTTTATAAATTATTATAAATTTTAATCCTATTATATTTAATATTTATTTTGATCATTTAATAATTAAATCATAAATAATTTAATTAACTTATTTCAATTTGTAAGTAAAAACTCTTATATAAATAATAATTTAATAGCAGTCTTAATTAGCAAACTATTAATATATTAGCTTATAATTAATTTTATAAATTCTATATATACATCATTCATATTCTTATATTTAAAATATCATTTATTTATTTTTTAATTTACTAATAAAAATTGATAATTCAAGAATTTAATTTATTTTTATCCATAAGTATTTTTATTCTAAAATTAATATACATATATATATTTATTTCTATTCTAATTAGAAATAATTAATCAACTAATAAACAACTATATATATATTAATAAAATTTCTTAAATATAACTAAATAATAACTTTAAATTTACTAATTAATAACTAATTATCAATTCATTAATTCCATTAATTTATTCTAAAATTTATCAATAAATATCTACCACTCAAATATTAAATATTAAATTATAATTTACATACACATATGCTTACTTATTATTTAATTATCTTCATTATTTTAATTTTTCATTCTAATTGCAACTATAATTATTATTTTTTTAAAATTAGTAAATAATTTTTTAAAATCAATTAGTAAAATAAATAATTCTAATAAATAACTAAATAGTAATAAAAATTTTTAATCTAATTTAGTAACTTACTAACTAAAATTTAATTTAATATTTTTAATTCATAACCATTAATTATAATTATTATTTTAATTATATATATTTTTTGGTTATTATTATACTATTCATCAAATTTCTAAATATTCATCATAAATTAGCAAATAAGATATCAAATTGAAGCTCATAATGAGAAGGTTTTAAAAATACCTGAGTCATCGAAAAAAGATGTTGGAAAGCAGTCGGAATAGTCATCAAAAAGTTACGTCGGTGAGAGTTTCGATTACCGTTTGGGCAACGTTATCTGATGGGCGTTCAAAGTAGTTTGGATGCCGTTGGAAAGCTCGTCAAGTGTACTACTATAGTAGCCTGCGCGTGTCATTTGTCGGTCGCTGAAAAGTGATGAACGAAACGGAAAAACTAAGGATGCTCACTAAATTCTCTCCCCTTCTTACTCTGTTCTTATTACTCTGATCTCTCTATTTCTTTCTTTCCTTTCCTTCTCTCTGTATTAAATGCACTCTTATCTCTCTCTCTCTCTCTCACATAGTTACTCCTTATTTCTATAGATGTTTTCCAGTAACCCAAATAAATAATAATCTTCCTTCAAATAATTCTAACTTCAAATCATCTTACTTTAATTATTTAATATTCCCCATTATATTTAATTATTCAAATTTTAAATATTTAAATTCTTGTTTTTTTAATTTTTTGTCTCCCATTAATATTATTTATTTTTAACTTTAATAATTTTTTTTGTTCCCCAACTACACCTAATTATTTCTATTATCGCCATTTATTATCTTAATGTCATCCCGCTACTCTAATTGTTAAGATAATAATATTTTAAATAATTAATTATTATTATTATAATTTTTTTACAGGCTATTACATTGATACTGCTTCACAATAACAAAAAAAGGGAGCTACGTATGAGTTAAATTTAGCGACGAAAGTCTTCTTTCTCGACACACCAAACAGGTATTTTAATGTCTTTGTAGGTGTCAGGACCGAGTTGCTATTATTTACAGATTTTTCCGCCCAGACAGCATCTCTTGGGAGACTTCAAGCACAAAAATGTAGAGCTACGTAGCTAAAGCAGTATCAACTTCGGGCTACAGATAAGAAGAAGAAGCATTGAGCAAGGCACTTACTTACTTCTCGAGCGAGAGTTCCTTGAAGTGCTGCTCAATCTGAGAGCGTACAACTAATGCATTTCACTTATTGAACAGGCTTCTATGGTCAGTTCGCGACTCCTAGATACTGAAGGCGTTCTTGGGGTGATCTCATAGTTCCTTTTGCAGAGAAATTTTGTTAAAAAAACAATTCAAGGGCATTTATCGCATACACATGAGTGACATGCAGAGAAGCATATATGTTTGCTGGGTATGCCAAACAATGGATGGCCCCAGTCAGTTAATGTTCATCAAAAGATAGCTATAGTTTGATACTTCTTCATTCAATTGTCATCTTTCCCTGTAGAATTTGTAGGCCATTTCTATATTTACTCATCTCATTGCCTTCTGTTTTGTGTTTATTATAAGAGTAATTTGTGTTGAAACCACGTATTATTAGTAGTAAATGATGAAATTAAATTTGATTGAATAATTTTCCAATTATTTACACCAATCTTTTCATATTCAAAATTCTTAAAAAAGGGAACCTCTCTTGCAACAAATTTCTCAGGTTATATTCATGTTAAATTTTGTTATTTGATTTTAGATTTTTTAGAAAAAAGTGTTTTAAATTAAATAGAAATCTATAAAATATAGTTTTGAGAATTTTTAATTTTGACAAAATATTTTATATTAATAAAACTCTTTTTTAATATAATGTGTTTTATATCAATAGAAATCTTTTATTTTTTTTTTACGAAAAATAAATAATGATGTTTGTCTTTTTTAAACTTTTTTTATTTTTTAATGTTTTAATGATTAAAATTTTAATAATTATTGTATAGTTTTAAAATACATAACAATGATTTAAAAAAATAAAATAAATTTTAAATTTTAAAAAGTAAAAAAAAAAAAACTAAAAATCTATGGCATAAATCAGCACACCCTCATTTTCTCTTTGGTGTAAGGAATGTAATTTTTTTTAATCTTTGTTCTATATTAATTATGTTAATGATTATGTATTTTTCTCTGTTTTTTATTGTTTATTAGGAAGGAAAAAAGCTTGTGACAATAAAAAAAAAAACTGGCAAGCCAACCTATTAACCAGCTACTAAACAAATGTGTACCTAAAGGTGGACTTTGTCTACTATTTCTCTTTTTTCTAAAAATAAAACCATATTACAGTTTAATTTTCATGCATCATAATTTTTGTTTAATCAAAAAATAAACAATTTATATCAGAATTAATAAAAAAAATTCATAATCGAACAAAAATAAAATAGTACGAGCCAATTTTCTCCACCAAATTAACTAAATTTACATATCTCTAATATAGTTATTATATTAACTGTCTAAATTAGGATTACAGAATTTAAAATTAAAAAAAAATACTAATACTATGAGTCAGTTTTCTTATATCATATTCAATCCACTTCCTTAATTCAATTAAACATAAATTATTTACCTCGATACTCATGCTGAGATTAAAGAGATTTACAAATGATAAAAAAAATCTTTACTTATTATAATTGGATTTTAAAAATCAAATCCTAATCCAGTAAAATATAAAAGCAAATTTTCTTAGTAGCAGTAATAAAGCTTTACTTCTCCACCCCTTATATGATTAATAAAAAAACATATTTAAATCATTTTTTTAAAATTGAACCAAATAAAATTATAATTGTCATAAAATATTTTTTATCAAATTTTAATATAAATATATATTTATGATTGAAATTTTAAATCTATAGTTAAATTAGAATAATCTCTCACCAAAATCAAATCTAATAAATTAAAAAATTAAAAGCAAATTTTCTTAGTAATAGTAAAGAGCTATGCTTTGAGTTTGTGTGGTATGTGGTATTCTCTTTAAATTTAAATGTAGTGGATCATGGGAATCATATTTATAACATCTGTCTCTAAGTAGAGTACCGTCTTGCCCGTTTGTACAGAGAAGAGGGGACCCCCTACAACTACAATGTTTGATTACAATTCATTTCAACCTATTTTAGTGACAATTATAAATGGTTGTTAGCTACTCAGTATATTCACATTATTAAATTATCAACTTTATATTATATTATATGAGCCTTTTGTCACATTATTTTTATTTTGTTCAATTATAATATGTGTATATTATATTTCCAGATTGATTAATTTGATTTTTATATATTGAAGATTTTGTCAACATAGAACAGTACTAGTCATAAACAGAACACAGGAAAAATCAATCAAGTTTAATTTTGCATTATTTCTGAAACATTTCATTGTCAGAGTACGTGCATACAAAATTAAATATAAATCCTATTAATTGGATAATAGTGATGATTTGACTAAGATGCTTATCAAGTCATGTCATGTTTTATCCACATTTCCAAAGGTTAGGTTTCGTACGAAAATATTTATAAATGATTCGATAAGAGTGTTTAATTTCAACAATCTGGAAATTGGAATTTAGTGTATTAAGTGTAATTTAGGTTTGAAATATATATATATATACATATATCTTAAAGAAATTATTAAATGTCAACAACTGATAAGAATAAGAAAATAAAATAAAATTTTACAGTAAATTGAAAAGTATATATTAATATAAAAATTATCCGATCAACTTTATAATGGTCTGTAGTCTACTATAAATTTTAACTTGGGTAATGGAATAGGATTCCGTTTTACTTCTAATTATACTAATTAGACATGCAATTAATAAGTAAACTATTATATATTTTAATATTAGACATGAATTCAAAATTTCAATTGTTTAGAAACAATATATAAGACAATTTAAAATCTCTTCTTCAAAAAAAAATTTAGTCTCAAATTTTTTTATCTAAATCGAGTATATGTTCATTCGGTCAATAAAAAACTATTAAAAATAATTATAAAAAATAGATAATTTTATTAGTAAGGTATATATATTCTCAGTTTAGATAAATATTCTTCAGCTTAAGACTTATGTTTGTGACATATTTTTCTTAAAAAAATAATAATATAGATGATGATTGGACATGAACTAAAATAAATTCTACAAATGGTTTTAATGTTGAATAAAAAAAATTGCTAATCTAAAGTAGTTATACATATATGGGTTTGTTTCATTAGTAATTTTTCTTAATGTAGATTAATTGTTAATAAGGATAGAAGGTTAATGGTAAAATTAAATTATATGTCATTTTAATTTTTTTTAAAGTATATCATTGTTTTAGTATATCAAATACATATTAAATATATATTTCTAAAAAAATAAAAAAGAAAATTTTGAAATTCAAAGCTGAAAATTGATATTTTTAAAAGAAAAAATAAGTATCTTTGAAAATAATTTTATTTTTAGGTATTTTTGAAGAAATTCCAAAGTTAATTTTGTTTATCTATGTAATTTCTTTTGAGGAGGTTAATCTGTGTAATTAATTATAGTAAATAAACACAAAATTTAGCATTTTTTTAAAAAATGGTATTTAAGTTAATTACAAAGAAATGAGGTTAGAAATTTCAAATAAGGCTTAATACATAAAATAGGAAAAAAAAAACAGTGATCCATTCTCTTAGAAGTTCTCTCTCTCTCCCCCCTTTATCTTCTTTTTCCTCTTTATTTTAGCTTTAAATTTAAGATTGTCATCCATATTTTGGCCTGCAACAGCCATAAATCTCTCCCTTTTCTTTAGTTTCTTCTTTAGTTTTTATAATAATTTTATTGTTTATTTTTTTAGTTGATAAAAATGGCTCTTTGATAACCTTTTTATCTTTTATCTTTGATTTTTTTTTGTAAATTTAATTGCTTGGATGAAATATCAATAATTAACTCTAGATCTAGAGGTTTGCATTGTTTAAGTCTGTCCAATATGACGTTTAGTGTCTTTTAATATTTCTTAAAATGGGTACGAAGATCTCATCAAATTATGGTCTTTGAAGGGGATTTGACTATGATAATTTGGATTATAAATCACTCATTTCATGTTTTTAACTGTATTTTTTAGTAAATTTTCTTGATTGTGTTGCTCCTTGATGTAAATTTAGCATATTTACGTACTACTTTATTTTCTAGAGATTATATTATTGAATTTGTATCCAAATGTATTAAATCTTTGTGGGAAAAATTCTAATTTGATTCTAGTTTGTTTAAAATTTTCCTCTTAAGAAATATTGCTCTCGTATTTTAATATAAATCTTTATTGTATACCGTCCAAAACAAAATCAGGAATTCAAATTCCATTCGAGTCAAATAAATAAAAAAAAAAACAAAGCTTACTCCTTTTTTTTCCCTTCTGTTGATTTGAATTCATAACGGAATTTTTTTTTATAACCAATTCCCTTTACAAACTTTTGGAACATAGTCAAATTTCAAAACACCTAATTGTATTAAAAATATGTGGAAACATATCCAGTAAAAAAATAGAACCTGTGCTGTTATCTTTACGTTGAGAGAGAGGGATGGACCAATGCATAATGTGAATATATATATATATATATATTTATATTTATATATAAAAGAAGAAAGGAACAGAGGTGAGAAGTGAAGTTGAAGACTACCAGAGTCCTTTTTTTTTTCTTCAGCACAGAAAGCGAAGCTTCTCTTTCCATAATTATTATCATTTCTCACCTCCTTTGCCTCACTTTCTCTCTCTCTCTCTCCCCCTAATACTTTCTGTATTACATAAACACAGACTTGTAAGAACACCAACTAAACCAACAAACAATCCTAAGATTAAAACCAAGAAACAGAACCAAAAATTTCAAGAAAGCAGAAGAAAATGGACTTCGATCTTGAAAATCCATTAACAAGCTTGCAAGAAGACCAATCTGACAGTATCCCAGATCTTTTTTCCTCTGAATATGATCACATGCCTTCAAGAAACTTGTTAAAGTGCCTCAAATCCTGTGACTTCTATTCCTCCTTTCGTCAAGAAGCCATTTCTCTTATTTTACAGGTGTGCTTCTATAAAACTAGTTTAATTTGAATGTTTCTTTTTAATTTTGTTGTTTATTGCTTGTGCTTTGTTGTAACCTTTGTCTTAGTTCAGGCACAGTTTTCTTGCAACTTTGAGCCATTTCTTGCTTACCTTGCTGTTAATTACATGGATCGTTTCATCTCTAGACAAGACATTCCGGTATATTTTTTAATTTTGCCTTGAAATCTTGATTAATTTCAAGTTTTCATTTTGTTTTTTCCCTGAAGTTTTTATCCTCGAACATTTGGTTGAATTTCTTTTTAATTTATAGGTTTTTGTGGAGCAAAGAAAGCCATGGGTTCTGCGACTTCTAGTAATATCTTGTCTTTCTCTAGCAGCAAAAATGAGGAACTCGAAGTTTCCATTCTCTAATTTACAGGCAAGAAAATTTCAATATTTTAGTTGATAATGGAAATTTTGGTCTGGTCAAAGAAATTTATGTGAATGAGTGGTTCAAACAATGAAACAGACTGGAGAAAGTTTCATCTTTGACATGCAAACAATTAATCGAATGGAGCTTCTGATTCTTGATGCTCTGAATTGGCGAATGAGATCCATAACACCTTTCTCTTTCGTGCATTTCTTCATTTCTTTATTTGAACTCAAAGATCCACCATTAACACATGCTCTCAAAGATCGAGCTACAGAGATTATTTTTCAAGCTCATAATGGTAATAAATTCATCTAAACCATTCTTTCTTTCTTTCTTTCTTTTTTAAAGCTCAACATTTTGTTTACTAATAACTTATATTGCAGAAATAAAGTTACTGGAGTTTAAGCCGTCAATTGTTGCAGCATCAGCCCTTCTTTTAGCCTCCCATGAACTATTCCCATTGCAATTTCCTTCTTTCAAATGTGCCATTTCATCTTGTGAATGTATAAACAGAGTAAGCAACAGATAATCAATAACTAAAAATTTCAGTTCTGTTGGTTTTGATTTGATTATAGTTCTGCTAATTAATTAATATTGATGCAAATGGTTTTAGGAGCAGCTGCTGAAATGCTTTAAAGCACTGAAGGAAATGGCGGAAACGGAATGGTACGAGTCAATGTTGGATACAGTTTCGAGCACAAGAACTCCATTAAGTGTACTAGACAGACATTGCACCAAATCAGGAAGTGAGACCACCACAAGCATCTCTGCCACAACGTTGCCCGATAAGAGAGAGATGAAGAGGAGAAAAAGGATTGGCTTTTGCAGCAGCAAGTGACAAAAAATGTCCAGCTTAAATTTAATTTTACAGATTCTAGAATAGAATAGATAAAAACTCTGCAATTGGTCCATTTTTCTATCATCAGTTATCACCAAGCTAACAGAACCACAAAGGGGATAGCGTGAAATTAGAAAATCCACACCCACAAAAAAGAAAAGAAAATTGGGTTTAGCTTGGGGCAATAAAAAAGGTATTGGGGTTTATGGGAAGGACCAAAGAAGGACAAAACAGAGCTTTGAATGTTGATGTCACTTTGCTTGTTCTTATGTTTTTTTTTTTTGGTAGGGAACCGGGTTTGTGTCTGATGGCTGGTGGCAGTCAGAGGGATTACAGTGTTTCTTTATTTTTTTTAATTTCAATTTTTTAAATACCAAGAGAGTGAATTTCTTGTGGAAGGCGAAGAGAAACAACGTTGATTTCAATATTGAAAGAAAAATTCAGTTAAAAAATATGGCGGGAAATAAATTACAGTAGTTGTTGTCTGTGTATGAGTGTATGTGCGAGGATAAGAGAGAAGAGACGACGTAAAAGACACGTAGCTTTCTTAAAGATTGTAGTATCTTTGTCGAAGAAATAGCTCTATTCATGTGCTTGGAAGCAATTGCTTCTGCCTTATCCTTAAATGTTGTTTTTAAAACTTTAAATTAAATGAACTTGCCTTGTTTCAATCAAACTAGAAAAAAAAAAATCCGACCCTGAATTTATACATCGACACCCTGTAATGCTATCTACCCAAGTTATGTAATTTATTTTTAATTAATTTGACTCTGGTTATTCCTTGTATTCCTGCCGTGAGACCATGCCTTATTTGTGATGCAAAGAAATGGATGAAAACATTGGAAAATTTTCGTGGTTGGCCTGGCCAGAACTATTTACAGCAAAAGCTGGAGAAGCCGAATCATATTTTCTGAAGGTTGAAAATACAAGTCATGCCTTCCAACTTTTTTTTTACCTATTGTTGTGAAAAAATTGAAGTACTTTCAGGTTGAAAGTGAAAGTCCTCTGACAAATATTTGAGCAAATCTATACCACTAACCACTAAAAGCTGCAAGATGCAGAAAATTTCTAATGTTAACAAATGAATTGAGGTAAATATCAAATTAGATAAAAAATATTTCTCTGAAAGTTTCTTCCTAGATTTTTTTTTATTGTTTCTTTGTTTTTAAATCTCTCGTTTCTATTCACTTTAATTTGATAAAAGTTTTGATAATCTGTATTATGGGTGGCCTGGTGGTGGAAGCTGACCTTAGAGAATATGGTGGGGATTGGTGGTTCATTGTGAACGATAGAATGGCTCTGAATCAAAAGGACCGACCAACCGTGACTAACCAGAACTTTTCCAGACGACCGAAAATGTTTTCTGTCGTTTGCTATTGAAGGGAAAGTTTTATCTGTCGTTTGCTATTGACAAGGAAATTTTTCCTGTCGTTTGCTATGCGATTGTAAATGCTTCTAGCATTTATCACAGGTTTTGAAACAATAGCAATTAAAATTAAAATATTAATTATATAAGTAAATGGAGATATAATATAATAGTAAATATATAAAATTATAAGTCTGAAATTAATTCTCACATCAGTATATATTAAATCCTAAGATGAAATACTAATCGTGTGAAATTTGTAAAGTATTATTCTAATTTTTCCTTTTTGAGCAAAGGGAACCTCTAATTTAAAATTTGTAAAAGATGGTCCTAAATCCTAATGGTTGAGTTATTTAGAGAACTAGAAAATAATTTTTTTTTTTACCTTTTTAAATTGGATGCCTAAAATCAAGATTGAATTTTGTTAGCCATCATCTTTGACAAAAGCAAAATATATATATATATATATATATATATAATTTAGTTATATTTTTCCCACATTGGGAAAAAATAGGAAATGATGCTCAAGAATTTTCTATATAAGGAAATCAATGTTTAGGTTTTGAAATGTACCAAAACACAATAAATGTGTTTTACATTAGGGATTTAGAGTTAGTCTCTTAAGAGTTCCTTGGAGTATAAATATTTGGAGTGTTTGTGGGTATCGGGTAGAAAAATATTTTGTAGTTGTGGTTGTAAAAATTTACCGCATAGTGAATATTTTTTTTGGTTGTCTTTAGACAACGGCCATGGTTTTTCTCTATTCTGGAGTTTTCCACCTTAAATCTTTGTGTCTTTATTCTCTTTAATTTCTCAATTGTTATTTTATTTTCTCATTTATTCCTGCTTAAAGACGGTCCGAGAAGTGAAAAAATAGCGATTTTGCCAACAAGTGGTATCAGAGCTTAGGTGTTATAATTTTTATCAAAAATCTTAGTATGCTCTGTGGTTGCAGCTTGGTCTGATCTTCCACATCAGAAAAGATTTTTGTTAAAAAATTATTTTTGTTTTTAAGCTGGTGGAGTTTTGGAAAAGGTGGAGCTGTTTTACTTTGGTGTGCTTGAGTATTGGTTGTGAGATAAATAATTACATGTCGAGGTAAATTCTGTCAAACGACACGAATTTAGTCTAAGGCAAGTGGATTTTAAGTGAGACCATTGTGACTCCTCCTCTTGCCTGGGAATTTACCTGGTGTAATTGTTTATTTCTAGTCCTTTATTAGCACGTAGTAAGCATGTCGGCAATGGGATGCGAGATTGAGAAATTTGATGGGAGAATGAATTTTGCACTGTGGCAAGTGCAAGTCAAAGACGTGTTGATACAGTCTGGACTACATAAGGTTTTGCAGGGTAAACCAGTCAGCGGAAGAAATTCAGGAAAAGGCGGTGGTAGTGGAGACTTAGAAAAATTCAAGATTAGTGACGAAGAATGGGAGGAGCTGGATATCAAGGTGGCAAGTCAAATTCGCATGTGTCTAGTAAAAAATGTTCTTGCTAATGTGCTTGGATTGTCCACGACAAAGGAGCTGTGGGAGAAACTGGAAGAATTGTATCAGGGAAAAAATATATCCAACAGGTTATATTTGAAGGAGCAATTTTCATACGTTGAAAATGGCGAAAGGTACAAAGCTGTCCGATCACCTGAGTGTCCTCAACGATATCATCTCTGAATTGAAAACTCTTGGAGTGAAAACCGAAGATGAAGATAAAGCTCTCCGGCTCATCCTGTCACTTCCTTCAACATATGAGCACATGAAGCCTGTTCTGAAATATGGTAGTAAAGAAGTGGTGTATGCTGATGTGGTTAGTAAGCTCATTACTGAGGAGAGAAGACTGAATGAAATGAAAAATAAATCTTATGAGAATTCAGCTTTATCTGTCGGTATCAGGAAAAAGAATAAAGGCTCCGGAAAGAGGAAGGTTGTCTGCTGGGGGTGTGGTCAAACTGGACACGTGAGGAAGGATTGTCCGAACGGTGGAGCTGATTCGGCTAGAAGCTCTAACGTTGTTACTGCCAATGTGATCTCCTGTGGCGAAGGAGATGATGAATTTTCTCTGTAGTTAAGAGAAGTGTGTCCTCATGGCATGATTGCTACCCGTTGAGATGCCATGGAAGAGGACGGATTATTGGTAGCTGGTCCACGGAAATGCCCGCGGCATTAGTTGACAGTTGATGCAAAGTGCGTGGTAGAAAAATTATATCGATGGCTAATGAACTCTCGGAAAAGTCAACAGGAGGGTTGCACCATAAACTATTAGCGAAATCCGACATGGCCGATGGAAAATGCTTGGAGTTTGTAATTTCGAGTGACTATACTCTTTTATGGTGGGGTATGATAATTCTTGACGATAAGAATTATGATTGTCGGTAGCAGACAATGTTATATTTTTTTTATTTTATCAAGGTGGAGATTGTTAGCCATCATCTTTGACAAAAGCAAAAAAAAAATATATATATATATATATATAATTTAGTTATATTTTTTCCACATCGGGAAAGAATAGGAAATGATGCTCAAGAATTTTCTATATAAGGAAATCAATGTTTAGGTTTTGAAATGTATATTAGGGATTTAGAGTTAGTCTCTTAAGAGTTCCTTAGAGTATAAATATTTGGAGTGTTTGTGGGTATCGGGTAGAAAAATATTTTGTAGTTGTGGTTGTAAAAATTTACCGTATAGTGAATATTTTTCTTGGTTGTCGTTAGACAACGGCCGTGATTTTTCTCTATTCTGAAGTTTTTTACGTTAAATCTTTGTATCTTTATTCTTTTTAATTTCTCAATTATTATTTTATTTTTTCATTTATTTCTGCTCAAAAATTATTCAAAAAAAGAAAAAATAGCTATTTTTCCAATAAATTTAGCTAGATACGCCTATTTGAATAGTCAGGATTTGATTGATTGCTGGTTGTGCACCTGTGTTCTTGTCCAATAACATCATCAGTTTAAATAACTTAATAAATTGAATAATGCATACAAGTGGAGGATTAAGAGAGGACCCACAACATTATTAATTATTAATTTATAATAATTTTCTGCAAATTGAGAGAGTGTTCCAAGCTGGGTTATTTGAAGACCGAAGAACCCCAGTCAACGATCTAATGTAAATTAATTAATCTCTGTAAATAGTGTTTTTTTTTTTTTTACTTCCAGAAACCAAAAACCAAACTACATCGCTGCTCTGTCTCAAAATTTTTCTTCCACCCACAGAAATGGCCCAGGAGATTGAAAACTATCTACTGGAAAAACTCAGCAAAGATCTTGAATCTTCAAAAGTTCCTTTAGCTAAAGAATTTAAAGATCTCAACAACTTGATGAGAGAAAAGATTTCAACTTGTTCGTCTGCAGATATCACATCTCTCAGGGCTCAACTCTACTCCCTCAACGACATTTTCATGGATTGTCTAGCTTTATCAGGCAAGCATACTCTTTTTTCCCCTTCTCTCAATAAAATCAAGCAGAATTTGTCCAAAATCAAGACTGAAATCGAAAATATTAAACCATCCTCCAACAATCAAAATGCTAGTCCAACCCAGATCAATGCCCAACCCACCTCTTCGTCCCATACTAGACAACTTTCCGAATCCAAGATTTATGGGTTTGATGAGGAAATACTGTATTTACAGAAATGGCTGGTTCGACCATCGAGTATCAATTATTTTAAGACATTTGGAATTGTAGGATTAGCAGGTGTTGGAAAAACGACACTGTGCCAACTGCTTTTAACGAAAACAGAGGTGAAGAACTACTTCGTTCCCAGAATTTGGGTTCACATGTCTAAAATTGCTGATGAAGATAGTGATCCCAAAATAGCAGTTGTTAAAAGAATATTGAATTCTTTAGGAGTTGAAGAGAAAATGGTGAAATCAATTTTAGATGAAAATGGTCTTGCTGGGTTAATCTGTGCTGTTCATGTGGAGTTGTTGCGAAAGAGATATTTGATAGTTTTGGATGATGTTAATGAAGGAGGCGACTGGTTCAGCAACTTAAACGCTTCATTACCTCGCCAAGTTAAGTGGGAAGAGCGCCTTGCTTATGCATTGCCAAAGGGTTATGGAGGGACTGTTATGCTTACAAGCAGGAGTGAGGAATTGATGAAGATGATGGTTGGTGGAGAGAATATACACAGGCTTTTACCTCTTGCAAACAAAGATCTTTGCTGGGATATATTCAGAGACGAAATTGAAATGGAAGTTAAGCCATTTCGCCCATCTCATGATGAAGAACTGAAAAGGGAAGTGATAAACAAGTGTGGTGGTGTTCCATTAGTAGCAAAAATGATGGGGCAGATTGTTAGAGAAGGGATTAGAGAAGGATCTGTGCCTAGCCAGATCATCCAAGCAGAGCAGCAAACAGACAACATTTCAAATGGTCAATGATAACTTTTGTCTTTAATCTTTAGCTTTGCATTGTCGTTTCCATTTGAAATTAAACAATAGACTTCTTTCTGAGTTATCTTTGCATATTCATTTCCATTTCTGAAATCAAAAGAATGCAAGTTTTCCAGTTATAAATTTTCAACCCTTTACACTCTGAACTTTTCCTAGTCATGAGGCGCTTGCTAGGAAAAGTTCAGAGTGTAAAGGGTTGAAAATTTAAAAATAATTGCTCATTTAGAAGTCTACTAATAAAACCAACAAATCTACAACTTATTCAATTTAAAATGGACATCAACTGAAGTAAGCTTGGACCTTTCATCTTTATTAGGAAGAAAGTGGGCAGCCTGAAATTAGAAGTTTCAAAATTAAATTGGCTTTGTTGCCTTCATAACGACACTAGAAGAAGTTTTTTCTTTTAATTTTTTTTGTCCAATGAAGAAATATGCATGCTTACAACCCATCTAGGAAACATCATTTGGGTCAATTATGCATTCCAGTAATGATAGGGGATGAAAAACTGCCAAACCAACAAGGTTCTTGTACTGGTCCAAACTAAATCGTCTTTAACAACGCAGAACTAAGTAACTTGGAGGATGAAGGCGGAAAAATCATTAAATTCTATGATTCAATGACGCATTAAGGACTCCTGAATATGATTCTCGGAGTTTCATAACAGTTTTCTTAAACATTCATTCCACAGCCTGCAGAAATCAATATATAACTTCACTAGTGATAACACAATTAACTCTTTTTCGTTCAAACAATCATTTTCAAGAGATTTGTCACATGATATGAAGCAAGAAAACAAAACCCATCTAACAAATGCTATATCTGAAGCACTAAAGAGCTTTATGAATAAACAAGTTGAAAGCTATAACAAGCTGGAATATAGAATAAAAGACATTTTTCTTAAAAGTGTAGGAAGAAATGTTCTATTGCTTAGACAGACTTAGTAGCAAGGAAAGACCAACTGAATTCTGATTCTTCCAACAGCTTCTTTTCTGACAGCAATTTGCTGTTCAGCCACACTCCACTCTCATCACAGGGGAAGAAAGTCAGCTTAGGGCATTTAACTTTCTCCAAATATATCAAGTCCGGAAATGCATCGCGTAACTGTCTCCACTCCATCTTTAATTCACTCAAGAATTTGACTTGTAATATTTTAACTTTCCATTTGTCATTTGCTCCCTGATCTTGACCAAGCTCGCTTAAATTCCCTCCTCTGACATAGAGTCTCTTGAGGCACTCCAGTTTGCGAGGCATCAGCCAACTAGGAGCCTTAGTTTCTGGATAACACTGGAGATCAAATGTCTCCAACTCTTTTGGAAGTTCATGATTCACTGCACTGCTGATGTCTCGTTTGAAGGCAGTTGATCTTTTATATTTTTTTTGCAACACTTGGACCAGTAGTTGTCGCTGATTTTTCAAGAGATTTCCCTCCCCATTCTATCCTTAGCTTTCGAAGTGTTGTAATACGCTGGAGAGCATCCAGCTCTTGACCTGTAGGGAAATCTTTCTTACTTGTGTAGATGCTCAATTTCCTCAGCTTTGTCAATCCTGCTAAATTATTAAGCGTACCAGAATTTTTTATTTTCAAAACACTAATTACAAATCCCTTAAGGACTTGCAGTTTTGTGAGTGACCCGAATCCCTTGGGCATGCAATCCAGCAAGTAGCATTCAGAAATATCCAAGTGTGTGAGGTTCTTGAGTGATACTATCTTATCAGGAAGTGCCTCTAGATTGTGGCATGCATTGAGATCCAAAATTCTCAAGTTGGGGAGATTCCATATGGTATCAGGAAGCACATTAACTCTAGAAACTCCTTGTAGGCTAAGATACTTCAGATACTTCATATTCTTTATTCCCTTCAAGAATTCGATGCTCTCTACTTCAATATGACTTATACTCTCCTCATCTTCTGTATGCTTCTTAGATCGATTATTCCACCTTCCCAGACAAAGAACATTAACATTTTTCATCCTCAAGAAACATTGCATTTCAAAATCAGGATAAGGATCATTGACATTGAACAACGTTCGCACTCTCTCTAATTGTTGTTTCTCTGGTTCTGGATGAGCATTGTTCTGCAAATTATGATTATTTTTCATAAAAACTGAGCGTGAATATCCCTCTTCAGTTTTCACTAAGCAAGCCCTCTGACATGATTTGAAGTCCGCATTTGGATTCCCCATTCGATCAAAGCAGAAGAATCCTGTTTTCTCTGCACGAGAAATAACTGCATATCGAATCCATGCTTGCATTCTAACCCCAATCAATCTCCGTTTCCTGAGAACAGCCTCAATAAACCCCTTGTCCAAGAATTTCTTCAAAATCCTAGAAGCAACCACCTCAAAAATGTTAGCGTTTTTCACTTCATTTTCAGGCCCATTTCTTCCATCACCTTGAGGGTCTATAAAACCCTCTCCAACCCACCAATACATTAACAGCCTCTTCTTGACAACATCACCCTCCGGAAACACAACAAAACACAACAAACAAAGTTTTTCACTCGAATCAAGACTACTATAAATTTGCTCAAAATCTTTAAACGCAGAACAACCTTGAAAATTTTTATTGGCAGGTAGTTCAAGCATTTCATCGATCACGTTACGGGAATCAAACCCACTGACTGCTTCTATATTTCGGTGGTCTTCAGTAGCCAAATTCATCTTATGGGGTGATGGGATCCGAAGTTTCAACTTCATTACCATATCAGAAATAGCCTTAATATTGGCATGGAATTGCTTTGTCGGGAAAGCAGATATTTCATTCTGGGGTTGCTGCATGTATCTAACAATGGTATTAAGGATGTCGCCTTGTTTTTGAAGAGTCATGAATTGCTTACTTACATTGACTTCCAAATCTTTGAGTTTGCCAAAGGCAATTTGGATAAAGTTGAGATCTTTCTCCAGTCTCTCCAATTGATTGTGCAATTTTTGATGGTCTTCATGGCGAGAATGAGTGTAAGCACTGCTGCTGCCGTTGTTGGTTGTACTATAGCCGGCATTGTTGTTGCTGTCGGCGGCGGCAGGAGTTGAAGTGGGAACAGAGCCGTTGGACTGAGGAATGGAGGTGTTGCCGACATCTGGGGTAATGCTATTATTGTGATTAGCATCTGCGTCGGCGTTACTGGTGTTTGATGGAGGCAAAGGAATGGCATGTTTAGCTTTGGAGAGGAGAAGAATCAAATTTGGGACAGATTTGATGATATCCGGAATTGTTAAGACATTGTTGGCTTCATTTGGTTGTGCAGAGTACGAGAAGTTGATGATGATGAGGGTGAGGCCATGTTTTTGTTAAATGGAGAGACGAAAGGGCAAATCTCTTTCACTTTGAAGAAGAAGAGAAAACGTTTTAAGATAAACAAAAATTATTTCTGCAAATCATTTTTTAATCAATAACTTAAACTCACTATGTTTGGATGGATGCAGCGTGAGGGTTTATAAAAAAAATATGAGAATGTTAATATTGTGTCTGGAAGGTAAATGGAAGTTTTTGAAGGGTTAAAATGTTTTTTTTTTTTTTTTAATTATGGTGTACCTCCAAACACTAGAATGTTATTTCAATATTTATCCACGCCATACTTAAATTACATAGTTATTCTTTAGTTCTTTTTTTTTTTTTCAAACAACAAGCAATTAATAAGTCTGATCAAAGAAAATGTATTGAAAATGCATTGTGAGATTAATTTTTATTTATTTACATAATTTTTACCATTTTATAGTAGTATATTAAAAAAATTTAATATTTATTAGGACTAATATTAAATAATTATTGAGACTGATATGAAAATATTAATTTAAAAATATATATCAATCTTATTTTTTTAAAAAATAATACATTAATATTAAAATTTATATTATTTAAAAAATAAAAAATAATAATAACATTGATATTATTCAAGATAAATAAGAGTTAAACAATATAATGATATATTTATAAATTTATCTTATAATACCTTTTAACCAACCAAATAAAATGTACGTAATTTTTGAACACCATATTTTTTTTAAATATAATAAAAATTAATACTATACTCTACTATAACTTACCTTATTTTATTAAATATCATAATACCTCAATCCAATAAAAAACAAATAACCCTTTAAAAGATAAAGAAAAATAGTTGACAAAAAAGAAAAAAAAGAAAAAAGAAAACGATGAAACAACCTGCAGTCAACGGCTTGAAATTAATTTATATATTTATCTTAACTTGTTTCTCTCTCAATAACTTCTTAATTTTCAAAAATAAATTGAAATTCAACCCCAAACTGACTTGATCAAACCCTTAACTTAAGTCTTCCACAAATGGATAAGTCTTTGTTTATAATTTATTGTATAGTCTTTGTATAAGCTTACAGATTGCTCTGGCTGTTCACGGTTGCATTTATTGGTGTTGGAAAAAGGGTAGCAATCTCCGTCTTGTATATGCTATAATTGATTCAATCTTTTAAATGCATAAAGATTTAATATAAAACTTTGAAATTTCCACTTAATTTCTTAATTTCAATATATAAAGAATTCTTTTTCCTTTTCTTTTTCTTTTTTTTGTTGAATAGGTCTTCCCTTGAGCATTTCAATTTGTTTTGTGATTAGTTCAAAAAAGAAATTTGTTTGAGCAGGACCAAATTTCTCCCTTTTTTTTTAAGAAAAAAATTCAACTTGTGTAAGTTAATTAATGCTAAATTCATTTTCATTTTTTTGCTTACTCTTATTTATAATTGAAAAACTTCGAATTTTAGAATTTTAGATATAATTAGACTAAACTATGTATATTTGCAACTTAATTAAATTTAATTTTTGTAAAATCAAATATAATATGTACTGATTTCTATTTATTCTAAAATAACTTTTTTTTTGAATTTAAAAAATGGATTAAATTCTATCAAAGAAAAACTATTCATATGCAATATTAACTAAAAAGTCAACTTTGACTTTTTAGATAATTTGAGTTTTTGACCAAGCTTTTATATTCTTTTTTACAAATATAGTAATAATTAAAAGAACAATATAAAATTTGTTCTTTAGCATTTTCTAATTTCATCTCATGTTAGCAGCAAAATTATTCAAATAAATATATGTACAGATCACATAAAAAGTGCGTATACACGTACATATACAGACACATGCATAAATATAAGGAAAAAATGGATTATTAGTGTCTAAGTTTTTTCATTTTTACTATTTTGGTGTTTGAATATATTTTTTTACATCTCGGTATATGAATTTTAGTTATTAGAATGAACTTGGTTGCTCATACCAATTTGGTCCTAAATGGTATACTGACTACTATTGTGGGGACTAATTTCAGCAAAAAAATAAAATAAAATAAAATACCACATCATATTATAAACAATTTGTTGAAGAAATTGCCCTTTGTGGATTATGATTTCCTATTCTAAATATGAAGAAGAAGAAGCAAATGTAATTGTATTTCATTTATAGATACAATTGCATATTTGTCATTTACAATGACTAAACAAAATACAATTGCATATTTGTCATTTGTTAAATTGAAGATGAAAATGGGACAAGAGTAGGCCAACTATTCTTCAATGACCTTCTCTAAATTTCTTGCTGAACCTATAGAAGTACTAGACGAGTTGTTGAATCTTGACACTTGACCAGAAATACAAATTTGAATATGAAAATGCATAACTATCAATTACTAAATCACCACTCACACTTGACAACATTACTGGAATCCGTTGTTGAATCCCAAACATATCAATCACACTTGACAATGTAAATTAGTAAGCTGAATTCTTTCCAATTAAAAAAATAAAAATAAAAATTTCTAGATTTCTTGGTAACTAAAAAAATAAATTATCAATATCAATACAATGCCAACTCAAAAAGCCTTTGAATATTAAATATCTTCCCTTTAAAATTCAAAATCAAAATCAATATTCCTTGTGAATATTGAATTTCTTCCCTTTAAAAAACTCTTCAATCTTAATTGTGTGTGTGTGTGTGTGTGTGTGTGTAGAGAGAGAGAGAGAGAGAGAGAGAGAGAGAGAGAGAGAGAGAGAGAGAGAGATTCAAATCCTTATCTCAAATTCGAAGTGACAGATGGTTAGATTGAAATCCCTAACTCAAACCCTAAGCTCAAATTGTTGAAGAAGTTAGAAAATTGGTTAGATTGAAAACATAAGTTAAGAGAGATGAGATTGGTTAGATTGCATATTTGTTATTTGCAAAGATCTATAAAAAGATGAAAACCTAAGAGGAAGAATAAAAAAAAAACCAAAGTCAGATGGTTTCATTGTAACACCCCAATTTTTATTGAATGTAATGAGATACACTAATTGGTGAGAGATATTAGAAATATAAACAACATATACATTATATATAAAAAGCTAAATATAAATGATATATTATTATTATTATTATTATTATTATTATTATTATTAGTAATAATATATATATATGGTAGGTAAAAAGGAAAAGGAGAGTCATCAATCTCCAGAAATTTCTTCTTCTTCTTCTTCTTCTTTTCTTTTCCTTCTTGGCCGTTTCCATAGACAAGAAAGAAAGAGATGATTTTAATTTCATCAATCATCAAATTTTTCTAAGAATTTCCAAGAGCTGATGATAGTTTTGGTGCTAAGTGGTGTAATAAGTAAGTTTTCTTTAACTTTTGATGAATTTTATTTTGAGTAGAGTTTTTAATAAATTGGATGATTATTTAAATGATTAAAATGAAGTTAATCAATATTTAAATGATGATTTTTAAGGTTGGATTGAAAGAGAAGAGATTTCTTTTCTTTCTTCTTCTTTGAATGTGTTATGAGAGAAAGTGATGATTGATTGAATAAGATGATAGTTATGATATGTTGGAGTTATATAAGTGTTGAATTGATGGGTGAATTATGGATATAAACTAAGATGCTGATTAAGAGTATTGTAGTGTTGAGTTTGGAATGATTGTGTTCATATGGTTGAGAGTTTGAAATGCAGAACTTTTGCCTGACACGGCCAATGACACGGCCATGTCATTTGGACGTGTTAACGGTGCTGAGTTTAACATTGATGACACGATCATTAACACGACCATATTCCTGAGCGTGTCGTAGCTTTTGTAAGGCAAAATAATTGACACGGCCATTAACACGCCTGTGTTATTGGGCGTGTCAAAGTTTCTGTGAGGCAGAATGAATGACACGGGTAGTGACACACCCATGTCATTGGACATGTCAATACTTTTATATGAGTGAGTTAATGACATGGTCATTAACACATTTGTGTTGTTGGGCATGTCACTTGAGAATAACTCTTTTTTTAAATTTTCATTTGTAATTCCTATTTAAATGATTTGATGTTAAGAATGCCTTAGAATGTGATATTAAATGGTTGTTTATGATCACATTTGGTATATGCATTGAGAGAGAGTAGTTTGCCCAACCCTAGTGTTGAAGGCAACTTGGAAGAGAAGGTTAGAGAAAGTTTTAAAACTTATTTTAGAGTGTTTCCTAAGGTATGTACAAACTCTTAATAAATGAAATGTGATTGCATTACATTTGGCCTAACACATTTTGGATGAAAAATGTATTAAGCTACTTGATGCATTATGTATTCATGAATATGATGCTAAGACATGTGAATTGCTATGTATGCATTATTATGTATTGTAAAAAGCCATCGTTAATGGCTAAATTGAATGAAATGTGAACTATGTGCAAAATATGAAAATGACCCAAAATATTTGGGTAATGTGGTTTGTTGTGTATACATTAAAGATATTATGTAAAGCCATTGGTAATGACTAGATTGTATAAAATGAGATACATTATAATTATATGATGATGTTGATATAAATGAAATAAATGAGGCAATGTGCCTAGCTTGATAATGAGAAAATTAGAAAGAGATTGATAATGAAAATCTGAAATAATTGTGTGTCTAACATGTTATTTAATTTTCAGAATTCTATATTTGGCGGCATGCCTATATTTGCCCATGGGGCTAGACGTTTGGTGTCACTGTAAAATATTTTTGAGATGAAAAGACCAGGTCGTAAGCCTCAGAAACAAGTCCTTGAAGCTGGGCTGGGTGAAAAGATCGGATTGTAAGCTTAGGCCTAGTTAGACTATTACATTGATATTTTGCCTTCGGGCTAGACATATAGTGTCATTATAGACCAAAATAGTAACGCTGAGATTTGAATGATGTATTAGTTGTTTGGGCCTATGCTTGTGTATGTGATGTTGTAGTACCTATTGTATATAAAAACTGTGATGGTTAAATGAGATATATGATGATGATCATGGAATGATATGATCACAATACATATATAAATTACTGAAAAGAAATGTGGCATAAGAAAATATGCTAAATGATGAGAAATAAATTATTGAAAGACTTGAGCAGAGCTAAGTCTTGATATTGAAAAATGAGATTATGAAAATATAATGTGATGTGTAATATATATATGGTTGTGGAAATTATGTGTATTGTTTCATGAATGTTATGATAAGCCATCGAATTATGGCTTATGTTAAAGATTTGTATAAATTATGAAATTAGTGAAAAGCTATGAAAAGTGCATTGAAAATGAGAAACATGGTAAGAATATGATGATAAATGATGCTAGTGATGTGAGTGTGATTTTCTGTAATGTATGTATGTATGTTGTATGCTATTTATATGTAGCACTAAGCTTTCGAGCTTAGTGCTGTTTTATAAATTACGCAGGTGAGTAGATTGTGAATCTGGGAGTCCAACAGTTGTGCCACAAGAAGAGTAAAAGTGTTTCGAGACCAACTAAAAGGTGGTGCATGCATGCACAATTTTATTATGTTGTATTTTGATAAAAATGTACATGTACATAAATAAATTCGGAAAAGACAATGCAAATTTATACATATATAATCTAATGAAAAGTATAATGGTTTTGTAAATGTTCTTTTATTAAAAATATAATTGATGTGTACTAAAATAAAGGTTTAAAAAATATTGTAAAGTAATATCCTTATATTTTATATACGTATTATATGTATATGAGGTATATATATGGTATGTATATAGGGTATAGGGGTGTTACAATTATTTTGGTATCAAAGCTTAGGTTTGAGATTTTCAGCCTAAGTAGATTTTGAAAAGGAGATGAAAATTTTGGAAAAGTAAAACTTGTGATACATGCATATACATTAACACCTAGGTTGGTCTCAGATGTGGCATTATGTGATTTGTGATGTGATGTATTTGAATTATATGAGTTGGATGATAGTGTGTGAATGAGGCTCTACATGAAAGTATACCTAGAGCAAGAAATGATGTGAAAAAATTTATATAAGTTTAATTGATAAATTAAAGAATTTGAGTTTTACTTAAGTAAAACTAATTTTCAAATTATTGATTATTGAAATGAGTTTGTGAAATAAGTATAAGGGAATGAATATGAGAATAATGTTAGAAATGAGTTATAAAAAAATCATGATTTAAGTAAGTACTTCTTCTCTAAAGCTTGCTTCTCTTTTTTATAAAGATTATGTTTGGATTGCTAGAGAGAGAAAATATTATTTGATTGTTAAAATGGGTAGAAATTATATTAAAATGAAGAGAGTATGATGAAATATTCGTTGGTTGGTTGATATGGACAAGGTGTGAAAATTTAGGGTTTGGTTATGTAATGTTAAGGATTCTAAATATGGATGATGTTGGTTAATATAAGGAGATATATTAGTGTTGTTTTAATGCAAATACTGTGATTTTAAGGTTAGAAATGTGATATGCTTGAGTGTTATTAAAGCTCATGTTAATGGTGGCAATATGTGAAATTTAAAATTTTTAAAATGGGCTTCCATAATTGTGAAAATGATGTGTTTTGATGTTATATTATTATATAAATAATATTTTTAGAGTTAAATATTGAAAATGAAATTAGTAGATTGAAGTTTAAGTAAAGTAGTAAATTGAGAATTTAGAGTTTTAATGGAATTTTAATGAGGATTACTTAGATATTGATAGTTTAATGTATATTAAGCATAGGAGTAATTTTGAATGAATAATATTGCTTATGAAAGTACTATGTAATGTGTAATGTGGTTGATAATATAGAAAGTTATCATAAACTAAAGGGAAATGATTAAGCAAGTGAAAATGAGTTACATTAGGTAATTAGATTGGAAATGATGAAAATGGATATGAAGGGTATGATAAATGCATAAAAAAAATATGAGAGAGATGTTACATTAAAAATATGACTAAGATTTATGTAAAGTGTTATAAAAAATAATAATAAGGAAATTATTTAAGAGAAGGGCGGTTAAATAAGAAAGATGTTAATTATGTTGTGGTCAGAGTGTATATATATATATATTGGGTTGATGAATAACCTAAGTAATGTCAAAAGAATGAGAAATGATAATGTTCTCTGAAATGTGATAAATGTCATTGTGTGTTTGTTACCTTATACAATTACTTGTCCAGTGAAATTGAGAATGATATTGTATGCATTAATAGACCTAAACGAGACTAGGTCTTGACCTGCGAAGAGCTAGGTCATGTGATGAGATTGAGATTGAGAATGGATCCAAGCAGCACTGGACTGTGAAATTATTATTGTAATAACTAAACTTGATGATTGTATAGTGTTTTAGGCCTAAAGTGTATGCGTGTGAAAATGTTCTATGTATATGTGTATAAATAAGAGATTGTAAGGAAAAGATAAGTATAATGAAGAAAGTGTGGAAGTGGAAAAAAAAATGAAAATGAATGAAAAATTTTGTAAGAGAAATGGAGTAATAAATGAAAATTGTGTAAAATTAGCTTATGAGCGAATGTGTATATGTAAGAGTTGTTAATGATAATATTATTGAAACATGAGTTAGGCTAATGATGATCAAGTAATCAAGAGTAAATTGTTTTGAAACAGAAGTAATTAAAAGTAAATTGCTTTTAAACAGAGTTGAAATGTATTAACTCTTTGTGTAGCAAAAGTTTAGGGAATAAATATGTGATCTTTGCGATACAAACTTAGCATTGTTTGGAAATGTTTGAAGAAGAATGATAGAGGGGCAATATTGATTTATTAGCCACAGGCGTGACCATTAATATGCCATGTCCGTTTGATTTATTTAGTATATTGGCTGATTAGTTTTGTTATCCACGGGCATGGGCCTGAGATGACATGACCGTATGATAATTTTGGCGAGATTGATAGTTATGCTTCAAGAAACATGGCCAAGACTTATGGTTTGCATAGTTGTATCTTATAATTTTATGTTAGAAATTTGTTTATAATTATAGAAAGTGTGGAAAGAGAATAGAATTGTGAAAATGTGATTAGTTATGGATAATATGATAGGAAAGTGACTATGTAAATATAGTAATGGTATGAAAATGTGAGGAGATGATAAATGGGAGAAATTATAAAACGTGACTGAGAGTTATACTGAATATGTTCAAAAATGGTATAATGTGAATAAGCTGATGGAAATGATGTTTAAGTGAATAAACTATGGATAATGAATATGGTATGAGATAATCATGAGAATTATGTGGAAATTGTATAGAGATAATAGAAAAAATATGAATATTGAAAAATATTATGAAGTGATTTGTTATAAATAATCATTAATTTCAGAAAGTTGAAATGATGGATCCGAAGATAATCGAAATTTGAATATAAGTTTGACCTAATAGAGTTAGGTCATGAGTTAAAATATAATGATAAGTTTAAATAAGTTAAGTGTTGGTTTGAATCGAATAAGGCTATGACGTTGGTATTGTGATAGTTAGATCAATTGATATAGATTGCGCTAAGGTTGCGAATCATTATTGAGATTTAATATGTATAGTTGTATTAAGAGTGTGAGAGATATGTGATAATGTATATGATGTAATATTCTGATATGTGTATGAACATGAAATGAGTTAAGGTATATCAGTTATAAATGATTATAAAAGAAAAAAATTGATTATCAGTAAAGTAAGTTTAAAGGCATTGTATTAATGTTAATGCTAAGAAAAGAAAATTTTAAAGAAGGAATTAAGTATATCAGAAATAAGAGAATTGTTATCAATTAAGGTTTGATAAGTGTCTATTTGTAAATATAAGAAAGAGATAATTGAACATAAAAACAATCCTAGAAATGATTGTGATGGTTGGATAGTCAATGTTAAGGTATAAATAATAACCTTTAAATTTACGATTGTGAGAGCATATTTATAAGATGATGAAATGATAAGAGATTTTCAGTGTAATAGATGTGTGATATATATATATATATATATCAATGAGACTAACTGATTTTGTACGATGACTATTTGATTGATAATAGGATGATCTATCATGATTGTTATGATTAAAATGGAAAGTATAGGGACAAGTTATAAAAATTATAAAAAGATAATTAAGAATGACCCTAAGAGGGAGAGTAGAGATTGTGTGATTTCATGAAGTAATGATTTGATGAGATGATTAATTTCATATGAGAATTTAACATTGAGTTTTGAGTTAGATAATTTATTACTATACCGGATAATTTCAAGGATGAAATTATTTAAAGGAGAGAGAATTATAACACCCCAATTTTTATTGAATGTAATGAGATACACTAATTAGTGAGAGATATTAGAAATATAAACAACATAAACATTATATATAAAAGGCTAAATATAAATGATATAATACTATTATTATTATATATACCTAATTAGTAATAATATATATATGGTAGGTAAAAAGGAAAAGGAGAGTCATCAATCTCCAGAAATTTCTTCTTCTTCTTCTTTTCTTTTCCTTCTTGGTTGTTTCCATAGACAAGAAAGAAAGAGATTATTTTAATTTCATCAATCATCAAATTTTACTAAGAATTTTCAAGAGATGGTAATAGTTTTAGTGCTAAGTGGTGTAATAAGTAAGTTTTCTTTAACTTTTGATGAATTTTATTTTGAGTAGAGTTTTTAATAAATTGGATAATTATTTAAATGATTAAAATGAAGTTAATCAATATTTAAATGATGATTTTTAAGGTTGGATTGAAAGATAAGAGATTTTTTTTCTTTTTCTTCTTTGAATGTGTTATGAGAGAAAGTGATGATTGATTGAATAAGATGATAGTTATGATATGTTGGAGTTATATAAGTGTTGAATTGATGGGTGAATTATGGATATAAACTAAGATGATGATTAAGGGTGTTGTAGTGTTGAGTTTGGAATGATTGTGTTCATATGGTTGAGAGTTTGAAATGCAGAACTTTTACCTGATACGACCAGTGACACGGCCATATCGTTGGACATGTCAATGGTGTTGAGTTTAACATTGATGACACAATCATTAACACGGCCATATCCCTTAGCGTGTCGTAGCTTTTGTAAGGCAAAATAATTGATACGGCCATTAACACGCCCGTGTTGTTGGGCATGTCAAAGTTTCTATGAGGCAGAATAAATGACACGGGCAGTGACACACCCATGTCATTGGATGTGTCAATGCTTCTGTATGAGTGAGTTAATGACACGATCATTAACACACCCGTATTGTTGGGCGTGTCACTTGAGAATAATTCTTTTCTTTATTTTTTATTTACAAGTCCTATTTAAATAATTTGATGTTAAGAATGTCGTAGAATGTGATATTAAATGGTTATTTATGATCACATTTAGTATAGACATTGAGAGAAAGTAGTTTGCCCAACTCTAGTGTTGAAGGCAACTTGGAAGAGAATGTTAGAGGAAGTTTTAAAGTTTGTTTTGGAGTGTTTCCTAAGGTATATACAAACTCTTGATAAATGGAATGTGATTGCATTGCTTTTGGTCTAACACATTTTGAATGAAAAATGTGTTAAGCTATTTGATACATTATGTATTCATGAACATGATGCTAAGACATGTGAATTACTATGTATGCATTATTATATATTGTGAAAAGCCGTTATTAATGGCTAAATTGAATGAAATATGAACTGTGTACAAAATATAAAAATGACCCAAAATATTTGGGTAATGTGGTTTGTCGGGTATACATTAAAGATATTATGTAAAGCCATTGGTGATTGCTAGTTTGTATAAAATGAGATACATTATGATTATATGATGATGTTGACATAAATGAGATAAATGACGTAATGTGCCTAGCTTTATCATGAGAAAATGAGAAAGAGATTGATAATGAAAATATGAAATAATTATGTGCCTAATGTAGACTTTTAATTTTTGACCAAGTCCAGTCCAATATTTTAAAATAAGTCCGAAATAATTTTTATGGTATTTATTATTTATTTTATTATTTATTATTTATTTTAATACTTATTTTAATACTTATCTTATTATTTATTATTTATTTTATTTATTTTTAAAATATATATATATAATAAAAAAAATAAAAAATCAGACGGATCAATCGGCGAGCGACATGCGGCAAGCCAGTTCACCGCAGGCATAACCTGCGGCGAATTGGGCAGCACCTCGCCCAACCTCATTGTTCGCTCGCTCGTTGCTCGATTCCCAGCAGCCCAGCCTAGTTGCTCGCTATCCCGTTGCTCGCATCCCAGTAGCTCGTACCAGCACGTTGGCCGATTTTTGCCAAAACTCTATTTTACTCGGAAAGTTTAATTAATTTCATAAACAATTTTTAATTTCCTTAACATATTAGGTTTTATTTTAAATTCCTATAAATAGTAGTTTTAAACATAAAAACAAGGACGATAAAAATTACTCAAGAATTATTATCGGACTTTTGAACTTTGAAACAACCCTAGGCAACCAAAAACAAAAACAACACTATAATTCACAAGGCAATAAGGCTGTGTTATCTTGATCAAGCTCTCCCAGAATTCTAATGGTGCAATTGTGGTGAAGTCAATAAATGATGGTATTTTCTTAATAAATTAATTATAACATGCTTTTGATAGTTTTAACGTGGAACATGCATGATCTTTGTTTAAAATTGAATCCAGTAGCCTATTAGCATAACCTCTTCCAAATACATGATTATTTAGTCAGTACGCTAATAGCTTTGTTTAAAGTTTTTGTGATGTCACTTAATTTTTCTCAAATATTTTTTAGCAGTGGCTCTTTTATTCCAACTTCAAAGCTTTGTTCATTATTCTTATAAATTCCAAAACTCTAATTTATTTATTCCTAAACCCTAATTGCATGGTATGAGCCTTAAACCCTAATTAATTCTATTTTTCAAAATCTTTACAGTAGCCTAATACTTAAAAAATAATTATAATAATATTAGTTTCTCCAAACCCTAAAACCATAGTTTTTTAATATAAACCCTAAAACTTTAGAACCCTAATCCTATTTTTTTTAAAAAACTCTAAATCCTAACTGTATTTTTCTAAACCATAATTCATAAAACCCTAGCTTGTATGTTTAGTCTTTAATTACTATTTGAATCCTGCTTTACAAACTGTATTCTTATTTTACATCTTCATATCTTGATCTTTATTTGACTTATAATGAATGACTTACTTTCATGATAAATGGTTGAATATCTTTTATTAGTTTATTTAATTTTTTATTATGTAAAAGGTATGTTTCCACCTTGTGGATACCTCATTAATTAAGCTTCATGTAATTTAAATTATTTTTATATTTTGAGATTAATGTAAAGGATACATTTTCATCTTTTAGTGGGTGTTCTATTTAGTTTTAGACATTGGAAGATACAAGGGCATGTTTTCATTCTTGTATGGGTGTCTACTTATTTGTTTTGTTTGGACATTGCTATGATTTTTAATAAAATATTTATTTATTCTTATGATCTCATGTAATAAGGATAACGTCATTATATTTAAGAATTTTATAATATTAAGACCTGAAAAAGAGGTCGGTTCCAATGAACTGGGCATTATGGGGGTGTTGGGTTATTCTTACATTTCCTACACGCACATAATTTTCTGAACCCAATAGGGGGTTAGAGATTCCTTAGGAATCGAGTCATCCACCCCCTTTTTTTTCTACTCGTCCGGGTGGCGACTCCATTTTCTCCGAATTTAGGCCCGCGTTCTCTAAGGCCCTGAGCCTAACAGTACAGAAGTCACAAGAACCATTCCACGTGGAAGTGGGGGGTGAAAATTCCCTCTCACAGTGGCTACTCCACTGAGGATAAGAGAAGTTGATTCCATTAGTCTTTATATTATTCTATTCTTTCTTATCATGATATTATCCATTGCATCATATTAGATTGCATCGTGTGCGTGAGTTAGGACGTCCGTGTAACCCGTGTTGTGTTATGTAAGGAATACCATACTTTCACTCAAAGTATGGAGATCGAGCATGGCATAACCACTCATAGTCTTGTACCTTTTGGTATATACTTGTTATGGGAGCCTAAACCTTTCAACCCAAAGACTAAAGCTCATGTAATTAGCCTAGTTACTTTCCTTAGATTTTTACCCCAAATGCTTGTTGTTTGACTATAGTTAATTTATCTTGGTTTAAATCATGGCTTATTTGGTTTGTTCTTTTTCTAATATGACCTAATTACATTGTGAGCTTAAATAATTTTTTTCTCTAAATCTAAAAGACCAAAGCTAATTTCAAAATTTTTGAAATGGTCTTTGGACATAAAACTTTTCTAAAAATAAGTCAAAAATTCTTTTCTCATGACCCAAATACATAGCCCAAAATTTATATTTTCTAAAATCTTTTTTTAATGGGCTTAGAAATAAAATTATTTTTACAACCTTTTTAAAGAGCTTACGAATATTTAGGTCAATTATGGAAATACCAAAAATAAATTGTGAGCCTAGTTTATACTAAGAATTATTAATTATAAGCTTACTTTTGGCATGAATCATTAGTTACTTTTTCAAATGAGAAATCTATTTATAATAAACCTCTTAATTTAGTTTTAATCCAAGATAGCATAAAACCTATTTTAGTTGATTGGATGGATTAAAGCCCAATTAACGGAAATTATCATGAACTGATTTCTATTTTTAAAAATCTAACTATTGGTTAAATCGTCCGAGGGAATTATTCGAAAATAAGATACCCCATATTGGTATTTTGTTAACCATATACCTAGAAAAAGAGACTCGCCATTCGTGTGTGGAAGTTATAAGGTTGGAAGGAACGTACTAATTATCTTTTTTCATTTGTTGTTTGTGCATACATGCATACATACATTTACATCTCATATCATTGATCCTCTCTGGCTCACATCCCTGGATTACAACAGTTCAAAAGCCTACGACAATCCAACCTATGCCGGTGACGAAGAATCCAGCGGTAACTCAGTTAGCTTCTCACCAAAAGCAATGGAACTTGAGCAGATTCAAAAGATGTTGGATGATGCCCTTGAAGTCAAGATGGAAGAACTAAAGGGGGCCCTAGCTAAGATCATGAAAAGTCAAATGGCTGCAATATTTGGGAACACTACTGAAGCATTTGCAAGCACTAAGAAAGATAAGAGAAAGGCTAATGTTGGTGAAGTAGCTTTTGATGATGACAAGGTAGTCATTGATGATAATGACGACTGGGCTCAATACTTTCAAGATCCTAAAGATAAGAAGAAGGAGCTGAAGGTTGTTGAAAGATCAACCATGGAAAAGACTGAAACTTCATATGTTGAGAAGTTGATCACTGACTTGGAAAATAAGTTTGAAAAGAAGCTGAAAACCAAAAAAATGTCTGAGATCGATAAATTGTTTGAGCTAGATGAAGAGGTTCTGTACAAGTTCAAGATGCCATCCTTTGCAAAGTTTGATGGAACTAGAAATTCTCACCTCCATATGAAGCAATCTATCACTACTATGAAGTCTACCCGAGCAACTAAGGCTCAAACTCTAAGATACTTCATGCTTTCATTGGAATCTATTATCCAAAATTGGTTTAATACCTTAGATGATGGCATTCAAAAGAGCTGAAATTTACTATACAAGGCCTTCATTCAACAATATGGATATAATGCTGAATTTGAAGTTACTTTAATGGAGGTGGAGTCCATTAGACAAAAGTTGAATGAGAACTTCGTGGACTATGTGAAGAGGTGGATGAATAAGGCCATATTGCTCAAAAGGAGGCCCGTTGAATCAGATCAAATTAGAATGATTGTTAGAGAGGTGTTGTCTAGCCTTTGTGAAAGAATGTCTCATACACTTATTTGGGATTTCAAGGACCTTCTGCAAGCTAGTTTGCAAATTAAAGAGTGAAAAAGGGAGAAGAACTACTTTTCGGCAAGAAGGAACAAGAAATAAAACTACCAGTCTGGTAACCAAAGCACGCAAAAGGCGGTTGATGTTAATGCCACTTGCCAAGGAGGAAGAAGGCAATTTTTAGAATTGGAAAGGCCGCTGTCTTGGGTTCTCAATAAGTTACAAAAAGGGATTATTGCAGCCTTTAAATCCTCGTTCTTTGTCTAACCCTCTTCCACCTAACTTTGACACTAAGGCATTTTTCCAATTTCATCAAATGCAAAAACACGACACAGATAAATGTTTGAGGTTGAGGCATGAAATCCAGAATTTAACTGATAATGGAAAATTGCCCAAGCCCAACAAGCCAAACACCAAAGACAATCCATTGCTGAGATTCAATAAAGTACCACCATTGGCGACCTTCATGATTGGAAGAGGTTTGCATGAATGTTTTGTCATGTCTTCTTTTCAAGATGTAGATGGAGAAGCAACCAAAGAAAAAGTGGTGTTTAGCAAAATTGAACAAGTTATGGTTGGTAAAGAAGTAGCAATTTGTTTTGTGAATGAATTTTAGGACTCAAGCGATAGTGATGATGGTCTTGAACCCAAAAAGGAGGAATGGACCTGGTCTGAGCCTGAAGAATATGAGGTGATGAACACTAGATCTGGTAAGCCTTATGCAAGGCCACAGCCCAAAGAAGTAGAAGCTAATAAAGGAAAGAAAGTAGAAGTTGGGAACAAAGAAGAAGATGACGCCACTGTTCTTAAGCAATTGAAGAGGACCCAAGAAAGTGTTAGTATTTGGGACCTATTGGCCACTTCCAAGAAGCACCATGAAAGTATAGCTAATGCTCTGGCTAGCATGCTGATTTCCACTTTCATAACACCATATGAGCTGGTTAACTTTGTGAAATTTTAAAGAGTCATGAAGTGTGAAGATATTCAAAAGAAGAGCGAAGTTGATATGGGAATGGTATCGTTCTCGGATGCGGATTTGCCGGAAGAGGAGAGTGGTCACATCTGCCCTTTCTTTATCAAAGTAGAAGTCAAAGAAAAAAGGACTCCATGTGTGATGGTTGATAATGGGTCCACCATAAATGTTTGTCCACTTAAAATCTTACCAAAGCTAACTATGTCAACAAGAGATCTAAGCCCAACTAAAGTGACCATTAGGGCTTATGAAAATACTAAAAGGCATGTCGAAGGGACTTTCAAAGCTGTTGTGAAGGTTGGTCCAATTGAGTCTATGGTAGAATTTATGGTTTTGGACATACCTGTTATTTTTGCACTGTTATTAGGACGACCTTTTTTTCATCCTCTTGGTGGAGTCCCTTCAACACTCCATCAAAAGATCAAGTTCCCAAACGGAGATGAGAAGGTGGTCATCGACACTGAGGATAATGAAGTTGTCAATGCTTTAATGATTGAGAGACCTCTCGATAGTTTCCAAGTAGCCACAATTTCTGATGATGGAATAGTGGACTCCAAGGTGCTAAACATGATGAAGAATATGAGCTATCTTCCTGGTATTGGTCTTGGAAAGGGTAAGGCTGGTGTGACAAAGTTTTCAGACTTTAAGACTCAAGATTTCAAGAAAGGGTTGGGGTATGAAGAAGCTAACAAAGATGTTCAGCTAAAGAAGAATGAGAATATGAGCTTCCCACCACTTAAAGAGATTTTTGTCAAAGCTCCTGACATGGGACCACTCCAAGGGAAGCCTGAGCAAGTCATGTTCATGAAAAAGTTGATCTTGGGTTTTGAGATTTTTGCTGATGTTGCCGAATTGGTGGAACAAGTAAAGAAAGAGGTCATCCTGCCAACTGACAAGGAGTCCAATCCGGAAGGAAAGAAGGAAGACTTCCAAGGAGATTGCTACTCTGGTTGAAGAAAAGTTTGAAGATGTTCTATTTTATGATTTTGAGAGTAATGATTTTGATTTTGATTGTCTGCTTTGTACGAGGATGATGATGTTTTTTTTTTCCAAAATGAATGTAATAAAGTCTAATTTTGATTACTTGTGTGATGTTTTTTCTAATAGTTTCATACATTCAAATAGTGGTTACATGAGCATTTTTAATATTAACTCTTTTGATACATAATCATTAAATTTGGAAAAAACTGATAATCCTAAAAATATTAGCATAACATTCGACCTTACTCCTGATGAGAGAGAGAGATTTGAAAAATATTTAAAAAATATAAAGAGGTTTTTGCTTGGTCTTATGAGGATATGCCTGGAATAGATCGAGACATAGCCGAGCATCTGATTCCTACCTACGCTCATATGAAACCTATCAAACAAAAACTTAGATGGTTAAGACCGAAATGGGCTGAATTAGTTAAAGAAGAGGTCACTAAATAAATACAAGTAAAGTTCCTTAAAGTGATAGATTATCCAGATTGGTTAGCCAACATAGTACCCGTGCTAAAGAAAGATGGAAGAATTAGGGTCTATGTAGACTACAGAGACTTGAACAAAGCTTTCCCTAAAGACTATTTTTCTTTATTCCATATAGATGTCTTTATTGATAGTGCAGCCTTTAGCGTGCTACACTCATTTATAGATGGACTTTTTGGATACAACCAAGTATTAATGGCCCAAGAGGATAAATTCAAAACTGCCTTCATTACTATGTGGTGTATATTCTGTTATAGGGTGATGTCGTTTGGGTTAAAAAATGATGGAGCAACCTACCAAAGGATGGCTACCACTTTGTTTCATGATATGATGCACAAAGAAGTCGAGGTCTACGTCAATGATATGATGGTAATGTCGGATACAAGGGAACAATACTTTCAAAACTTAGAGTTATTCTTCGAGAGAGTAGTGAAGTATAAGCTAAGGTTAAACCTGAAGAAGTGTGTATTTGGGGTTAATTAAGGCAAGTTGTTGGGACACGTGATTGGTCCAAATGGCATTGAGATTGACCCTGATAAGGAAGACAATCAGAGATATGCTAGCCCCAAAGACGGAGAGAGAAGTTCGGGGATTTATTGGTAGGTTACAATACATTAGCAGGTTCATAGCAAAGCTCACCACGATCTGCGAGCCTATCTTCAAATTGCTTAAAATGACTCAGCCAGTCGAGTGGAATGAAGAATGTCAAAAGGTCTTTGAACGTATAAAGGAGTATTTACTAAATCCACCTATTTTGAAACCACCTAAACTAGGTAAACCTTTATTACTATACTTAGTAGTAGAGGAAGAGTCGATAGGAGCTATGCTAGCCCAAGTAGACGAGTCAGGGGTTGAGCACACAGTCTACTATCTGAGTAGAAAGCTCCTACCTTACGAGATTAATTATAGTATCATTAAAAAGACTTGTATTGCTGTGGTTTGGTCTTTTAAGAAGTTACGACATTACTTTCAATCTTATAGTGTGCAAGCAATTTCTAGGTTGGATCCAGTGAAGTACTTAAGGGAGACACCCTCTTTGATCGAGAAATATGGTCGATGGTTGAAAATTTTGGAAAAATTTAAGATTGAGTATATAACCAGAAAAATAATCAAAGGCAGAGAGGTGGCAGAATTCCTGGCTCAGTAACCATTGCCGGATAGTGAAGAGGTAGTCTTGGAATTTCCTGATGAACATTTAGAGGCCATAGAAGTACAAGGAAGGAAGATGTATTTTGATGGAGCAGTAAATAGGAAAGGAGTATGATTGGGACTCATACTGGAATCACCCGAAGGGGAGCTTATCCCTTTAGCTAAGAAGTTAAAATTCATAGCAACCAATAATATGGTGGAGTATGAAGCATGGATTTTTAGTTTGGAAACCCTGATGATTATGAAGATAGATAAAGTGCAAGTCTTTGGGGATTCATTGCTAGTAGTATCCATAGTGAATGAAGATTGGGAGTTGAAAGAAGAGAATCTAAAACCATACCACTATTACTTGACCATGACAAAGAAGAACTTTAATGAGTGCAGGTTTATACACCTGCCAAGAGAAGAAAACCAGATGGCTGATGCCCTAGTCACATTGGCTTTAGTATGGGAGAACCCTGTAAATTTATTTCTTAATCCTCTGATTTTGACTAGCTCATCAACTCCTTACTATGAATATGAGACAATCATGGAAACTAATATAGACCATGATGCGTGGTATGACACCATAAGACAATTTTTGGAGAATAAGAAATACCCGTTGGGGGGCAACAAGGGAAGAGAGAAGAGCCATAAGGCGATGGTCGTTACAATAAATCACCTTTCTTGGAGAGTTTTTATCAAAGATGGCCTGATGGGGTGCACTTGAGATGCTTGAGAAAGCCTGAATCTGAGCGTATCATATCAGAAATACATACGAAGAGTTGTGGTCCACACATGAGTGGTTTAGCCCTAGTTAAGAAGATAATTCGATAAGGTTACTACTGGTTAACCATGGAGAGAGATTGCATTGAGTTTGTGAAGAAATGCCAGCAATGTCAGATGCATGGTAATTTGAATCACATGCCTCCTGAAGAATTGCATTCTATGTCTTCACCCTGGCCCTTTTCAACTTAGGAAATTAACATTATAGGAGAGATACATCCATCGGCTTCAAACGGTCACACTTTACCGTAGTAGCAGTGGATTATTTTTCAAAATGGATTGAAGTTAAATCTTTCAACAAGCTGGGGGCAAGGTAAATGGCTAGATTTGTTGAAAAAAATCTCATCTATAGATATGGGGTCCTGCACAGTGTGATATCAGACAATGAGGTACAGTTTTAAGGAGCAGTTAAAGACTTATTCTCGAAGTACCAAATTCATCATCATCGATCTTTCCCTTATAGATCGAAGGCTAATGGTGCAGTAGAAGCGATAAATAAGACAATTAAGTAGATTTTGTCCAAGATGACCAAGACATACATAGATTAGTAGGAAATGCTTCCTTTTGCTTTATAAGGATACAAAACAAGTGTACGAACCACCTACTGGAATGACACCGTTTTCCTTGGTTTATGGGATGGAAGTAGTGTTACCAATTAAAATAGAGATTAAGTCATTAAGAGTGGTCCTGGAAGCCAAACTGCCTGAGACAGAGTGGGTAGTAAGCAGATACACACAGTTAGCCTTATTAGAAGAGAGGAGGTTAAAAGCATTGTATCATCATCAGCTGTATCAAAGGAATATAGCTCAAGCCTATAATAGAAGGTTAAGGTCATAAAGTTCAAAATCAGTGACTTAGTCTTGAAGCAGTATAAGTTTAATATTTCTGATCCAAGAGAAAACTTTAGGCCTAGTTGGGAAAGACCATATATTGTGAAACAAGTCATGAACAAGGGTGTAGTCAAAATATCAGATATGGACGAGAATGAGTTTAGTGAGCTGGTGAACATGGATAGGTTGAAGAGGTTTTATGTGTAAATAAAAAAAGAGAGCTCGCTAGGTTGAAAACTCAAAAAGGGAGGCCTATGTAAAAGTTAGAGCAGTCCGCTAGTTTTGAAAATTCAAAAGAGCAGACTAGGCAACAATTAGGGCTAAATGAGAGAAAATTGTTAATTAGAAAACCCGAAAGGGCTGGTTGGCAACATGAGTGATCTTGTGTATGCTGGCTTTATGTTTGATTGTTCCCCAATTTAATAAAATAGAGTTAATATTAAAATTATTCTATATGCACTGTTTCAAGTATTTAACCAAATATGATAAAATAAATAACATAATACCAAAAGGTGATGGCAAATTATAAAAGGAAAAGAAACATATTTTTTTATGTTCATTATTTTTCATCCTAACATTGTTCTTTCTAAAGAATTAACAAAATATAAAATCTATGGAAGACGGTAAGTGTGATGTGTAGGCTAGCTTTGCTTCAACCGATCTAAGAAGGCTTCAGTCAGATGAGACATGCCCAAGTCAGGAGTAAACTCAGAGCCTCGAGGCTCGGCTCCATACTGACTATCAAGCCAGTGAAGATCATAGCAAGTACCTCGATGAAGAGCAACAAGAGGAACATACATCAAATACATCCGAATGGTGATACGAGAAATCTTCCACTAAGGTACTAACCAATAGATGTCGACTACGACGCGTGAGTGGATCCAGTCAGCCTAGTCAGCATATGAAGAAGCAGGATGGAATAGTTTTCTAGCAGAGTGATGTTGCGGCAGATATCTGGCTAAATTCATGGATGGAATATCAAGCAAGCAGAGGCACTCTTGAAGCCAAATTTGTAAGCCCAATAAAATAAATTTTAAAAAAAGAAAAAAAATAAAAAAAATGATGATGCCTGTTTGGTTGAAAACCCACAAGGGCGGCCTAAGCAAAAGTTAGGGTGATTCGCTAGTTTTAAAAATCCGCAAGGGCTGTCTAGGTAAATATTAGAACCAATAATAAAATAATAAGAAAAAGAGTTCGCTATGTTGAAAATTAGCAAGGGCGACTTAGGCAAAAGTTAGGACAGCTCGCTAGTTCTAAAAATCCGCAAGGGGAGACTAGGTAAAAATTAGAGCAATAAAAATAAAAATAAAAAGGCCTAAATTGAAAACTCGAAAGAGCGGTTTAGGTAATTACTTATAGCAGCAAGGGACTTTTGGCCAATCTCCTCAAAGATTCTAATTTGAATTGATCCAATCCAACTAGGGTCTCAGCCAAGATTATAAGTATCGGCGACAAGTCTCCTTCCATTTGGTCCATGATATCCAATATTCGTGGATCGATGTCCCTATCGGGAGAAACAAGCAAAAATTGTCCAAGCAAGCATAGATAAAGTATGCGTCCCCATGCCTTGGTGGGAGCCAAATGAAAAATGCAAAAGCCAATTAAGGGACCAAGCAGAATTTTCTCACCTCCAGTCAATTGCAAAACTTCAGGCTTTGAAATTTGAAATAACATTTGCATCTTTTGTTGAGTTGTGAAAATCAAAATGGGCAATGTCATTGGTTGATTGCTTGGATATCTAAGGATGGCCTCAAATTATTCAATCATGGGACATATCTCAAAGTCATTTACCTTGAATGTCCTAGAATTCACATCCCAAAAAGAAACCATGGCATAAAGAAAAGAATAGTCTAATTTAACATTTTGAAAGAACTTCAAAGTATTAATTTGTGACCAAGATATTTGCTCTCAATAAATAGCTTTTCATATTTTTAAATAAACCTTTAATTTTCTTCAAATTGACTTCTATCATTGTTGAAATTAAAGAAAAAAAAGAAATTAAAAATTGTTAAAAGGGATTTTTGATATTGAAATAAAATTTCATGGAGAATTTCTTGGTTTTCGTTGGGAATTATATCATTGAAAGCAACTTTATACAAGGGATTACTTTGTCCATCGAGGTTGATAAGGAAAGAGTAATAATTTAGGCCGAGACGTGCAAGGAAAGGAAATTTAAGAGATTTTGAGTTGCCGCATTAGTTTGAATTTGCAAATCAAGGGTGCTTTAGTATTTTGAATTGTGAGAGAAACTTTTGTGTATACTATAATAATAATAATAATGATAATATAAAATCATAAAAAATATAAAATATAAAAAAAAGAAGAAGAAGAGTCAAAAGTTGCAGTAAAAGTAAAAGTAAAAATTATTATTATTTATTATTATCATCGCTGTTATTATTATTGTTATTATTATTAATAAAAATATAATATTTTCTCAATTAATACAATGATCACTGAGAAAGAGAAGGTGGTCCATAATCAAACAAAGTTCTGAGAAAGTCGTCACCTGTTGGAGGAGGCGGCATATCAGCTGTCCTAAGTCCACCTGAAGAAGGAGCACATGAACCTCTATTACGCTGAAGAAGGTCCAGCCTCATGATCAAATGAGCCGACAGCCTGCAATAATCATGAGAACAGTCAAAATAAGTTGAAAAAGGAAGCAACTGCAATGATAGAATGTCACGTATTTACCTTAGAGGTTCCAGCCTTGGAATAAGAGATAGATTCTCTCTCCTCTTCTTCATCACTGTTTTCCTCATCACTTCCTTCTTCCTCATTCAGAAATATCTGAACGCCAATAGGAGACACATCAAAGTTCAAGAGCTATGCTCGAATGAATTGTGTGTATGACATGCTCGGTACACAAAGATAATCTTCAACATCATCGCCATTCCGAGCTAACTGCCATGAATTCTTCGACATTGATGTAATATTTAAAATATACATTGGATAGTTCATCGGGACCCTCAGCTGCTTAGGGTCAAGGAACCAATCATACACCCTTTTTTTGAGAAACCAGCCACTAGACACAGGACCAGCAATGATTCGGTGGGAGTGCTAGTAAGGCAGTGCAGCATTCATAAAAGGAGTCCAATTCGCCCGCTCTTAAATTTTCCACCAAGCCAAGTCGACCTGCAGGATAATAAACGGTAAGTAAACTTTTTACATAAACTATAAAGCATACTAATACTATTTTACCTGGTCTCAGGTTAGGCAACTCAAGAGATAATGCTAGGTGTGCACATGATGAGAGCCGAGAACTGTTGTGCGATCGAACAACGAAAAACCTAACCTTGGATATTCGACTATCTCTCAAGAAATATTAGGTACGCTCACGAGATTATGCTCATAAGCCCATACCTGTAATAACAATGGAAATCAAAATGAATTAAATTATCAATGGCAGGAGATAGTACCTAAACAATCACCATGAAGCCAATGAAAGACTATTTATTCCGGCAAATCTTGTCTAGGTGGTGATAGAGACAGGCAAGGCCAACTTCACCCTAGTCGTAAAGCGGTACCATATCCATTTCAACAAGGGCCCTCAACACCGACAAATGGATGATGGATTCATTATTGCATAAAATGGTTGACTCAAGCAAATACAGCAAAAATCCCCGAACATATTGTTTGGCTGTTTCTCTACGAACCGTCTATCATAGCTCATCCAATATCTCCGAATCAACTCAATTTTTATCTTGAAGGGCTCTTTTAGTGACGGTTTCGTATCGATTAACTGTTGAATTTCTTCGTGTGTCAGGATATTGTTGGTAAGAGGAACCGAAAGACCATAGTATCGGATGCCAGTTATTGCTAAAAAATCGACTGGGCCAATAGTCATTTCTCCTATAGGTAGGTGGAAATTATGAGTTATGTCCATCCACCGCTTCGATAATGCTTGAACTACATTACGGTCTATTAGACATTCCTCGGATGGTAATTGCAGAATAAAACTTTCAAAACAGCACTCTCGGATGATCCATTTTATCCGAGAAGGTGTTATGTCATACCATTGCCTGGTTTTATAGACACACCCTCCGTCCCGGACAACGCAGCGATCACGCTAACACCGAACAAGATAAATCAATACGAGGTAAGTATATTATCTCACAACTACTATTGTTTCAAAGTTTGAAAATTACTTATTACTGTATTTATTTATTTTAATTTTTTTATTTTTAGAATTAGAATATTTTTTACTATTAATTCGCTAATATACTAAATTATAACTAAAAAATATATAATAATAAATAAATAAAAAAATAAAAATAAATAAAAAAGATAAAAAATAATAATTATAAAATAAAAGGATAAATATTTGTGCTGCTAAAGTTGCAGTGTTACCTCAGTCTTTAGACTAGAACTATGATGAAGTTGCATTCCAGTTAGTGGATTGACAGTTTCACGTTCATGTTGTCGAATAAATTCTAGCAACTCAGTATTAGATCAAGGTCCGGATCTTGAAGCATGCCTTTCTTCCATTTGATGGCTAAACGCTCTATTCTCTCTGCTCAAACTTAAGCTCTCTATGTTTGTAATGTAAGTATTGAAAGTGAATGAGAAATGTTGATAAGCCGAGCCTTTATGTAGGCAAATGGCAATGGAAAAGACAAAAAGAAAAAGAAAAATAGTAAATGCTCGTGAAAAAAAGTGTATTTACTATTAGTAAATAGTGAGCAAATAATGATGAACAATGTCTAAATAGTAAATTCAATTATTCAACTATTTGGTGTCTAAAAATATTCTTTGTACTTTTTAAAAAATATTTTTCTATGCAGAGGGTAAGGGAATATATGTATGGTAAAAAATAGCTAAATATTTTACAGATTTTTTATTAATACCCTACTAACTACAATTATCTTTTGCAGCCATCGGGTCCAGAACCTAAATTATTTTTTAGTCCAGAACTCATCCTGAGACCAAAACTCAAATCATTTTTTAATCCAGAACTCACCCTGGGTCCAAAATTTAAATTATTTTTTAGTTCAGAACTCACCACCGGGTCCAGAACCCAAATCATTTTGAGTCTAGAACTCACCACTGGGTCCAGAACCTAAATCATTTTTTAGTCCAGAACTCACCACCAGATCCAAAATTTAAATTATTTTTGAGTTCAGAACTCACCACCGGGTCCAGAACCAAAATCATTTTTTAGTCAAGAACTCACCACTGGGTCCAAAACCAAAATCATTTTTGAGTCTAGAACTCACCATCGGGTACATAATTTAAATTATTTTTAAGTCAAAAACTCACCATCGGATCCAGAACCCAAATTATTTTTTAGTCCATAACTCACTACCGGGTCCAGAACCCAAATCACTTTTGAGTCCCAAACTCATCTCTGGTCGAGCACCTAAATTCAAATTTTGAGTCAAGCACTCAACTCCTATCTCGGGTCGAGCACCCAAATCTAGTTTTGGGTCGACCACTCAAATTCAGTTTAGGATCAAGCATTCAAATCTAGTCTCAGGTCGAGTACCCAAACCATTGCCAATCTCGGGTCGAGAACACATCCTCATCCAAAATCTACTCAAAGTCATGTTTCTTTTTACTCTCTTCTACTGAAAGTCTCAGATCGTTCAAGCAGGGGGCAAACTGTAGACCCTTAATTTTTTACCAAGTCCAGTCCAATATTTTAAAATAAGTCTAAAATAATTTTTGTGGTATTTATTATTTATTTTAATACTTATTTTATTATTTAATATTTATTTTATTTATTTTTAATATATATAATAAAAAAATAAAAAAATCAGACGGACCACTCGGTGAGCGGCACGCGACAAGCCAGTTCACCGCAGGCGTAATCTGCAGTGAATTGGCCTATCCCAATTAGCTGCAGGCCAAGCCTGTGTGGCCTGTGGCGAATTGGGCAGCGCTTCGCTCAGCCTCGTTGCTTGGGTCCCAGCAACCTGTGCTAGCGCGTTAGCTGATTTTTGCCAAAACTCTATTTTACTCGAAAACTTTAATTAATTTCCTAAACAGTTTTAATTTCTTTAACATATTAGGTTTTGTTTTAAATTCCTATAAATAATAGTTTTAAACACAGAAACAAGGATGAAAAAATTACTTAAGAATTATTATAGGACTTTTGAACTTTGAAGCAACCCTAAGCAACCAAAAACAAAAAAAACACTACAATTCACAAGGCAACAAGACTGTGTTGTCTTTATCAAGCTCTCCCAGAATTCCATTGGTGCAATTGTGGTGGAGCCAACAAACGACGGTATTTTCTTAATCAATTAATTATAACATGCTTTTAATAGTTTTAATGTGGAACATGCATGATCTTTGTTTAAAATTAAATCCCGTAGCCTATTAGCATAACCTCTTCCAAATACATGATTATTTAGTCAGCATGCTAATAGCTTTGTTTAAAGTTTTTGTGATGTCACTTAATTTTTCTAAAATATTTTTTAGCATTAGCTTGTTTATTCCAACTTCAAAGCTTTGATCATTATTCTTATAAATTTCAAAACCCTAATTTATTTCTTCCTAAACCCTAATTGTATGGTATGAGCCCTAAACCCTAATTAATTCTATTTTCTAAAATCTTTACAATAGCCTAATACTTTAAAAATAATTATAATAATATTAGTTTCTTCAAACACTAAAACCATAGTTTTTGAATATAAACCCTAAAACTTTAGAACCCTAATCCTATTTTTTTTAAAAAAAAAATCATAAACCCTAATTTTATTTTCCTAAACCATAATTCATAAAACCCTAGCTTGTATATTTAGTCTTTAATTGCTATTTAAATCATGCTTTACATATTGTATTCTTAGTTTACATCTTCATATCTTAATCTTTATTTGACTTATAATGAATGGCTTACTTTCATGATGAAGTGTTGGATATCTTTTTTGGTTTATTATATTTTTCATTATGTAAGAGGTATGTTTTCACCTTATGGATACCTCATTAATTAAGCTTTATGTAATTTAAATTATTTTCATATTTTGAGATTAATGTAAAGGATACGTTTACACCTTTTGGTGGGTATCCTATTTAGTTTTAGACATTGGACAATGTAAGGGCATGTTTCCATCCTTGGATGTGTGTCTATCTATTTGTTTTGTTTGGATATTGCTATGATTTTTAATAAAGTATTTATGTATTCTTATGATCGCATGCAATATGGATAATGTCATTATATTTAAGAATTTTATAATATTAAGACCTGAAAAGGAGGTCGGTTCCAATAAATTGGGCGTTATGGGGGTGTTGGGTCATTCTCACCTTCCCCACACATACCCAACTTTTTGAACCCAATAGTGCGTTGGAGATTTCTTAGAAATTAAGTCATTCAGCCCTTTCTTTTTTTTGGCTCGTCCGAGTGGCGACTCCATTTTCTCTGAGTTTAGGTCTGTGTTCTCTAAGGCCGTGAATCTGACAGTATCGAAGTCGCAAGAATCATTCCATGTGGGAGTGGTGGCAAAAATCCTGCTCACATCTAATATGTTATTTAATTTTTAGAGTTCTATATTTGGCGGTATGCCTATATTTACCTATGGAGCCAGATGCTTGGTGTCACTGTAAAAATATTTTTGAGGTATATAGACCGGGTTGTAAGCATCAGAAACAAGTCCTTAAAGCTGGGCTGGGTGAAAAGACCGGGTCGTAAGCTCAGGCTTAGTTGGACTATTAAATTGATATTTTACCTTCGGGGCTATACACATGGTGTCATTATGGACTAAAACAGTAACTCTGAGATTTGAATGATGTATTAGTTGTTTGAGCCCATGCTTGTGTATGAGATGTTGTGGTACCTATTGTATATATAACCTGTGATGGTTAAATGAGATATATGATGGTGATCATGGAATGATATGATCACAATACATATGCAAATTACTGAAAAGGAATGTGGCATAAGAAAATATGCTAAATGATGAGAAATGAATTGTTGAAAGACTTGAGCAGAGCTAAGTCTTGATATTGAAAATGAGATTATGGAAATATAATGTGATGTGTAATATGTATATGGTTGTGAAAATTGTATGTATTGTTTCACGAATGTTATGATAAGCCATCGAATTATGGCTTATGTTAAAAATTTGTATAAATTATGAATTTAGTGAAAATCTATGAAAAGTGCATTGAAAATGAGAAACATGATAAGAATATGATGATAAATGATGTTAGCAATGTGAATGTGATTTTCTGTAATGTATGTATGTATATTGTATGCTATTTATATGTACCACTAAGCTTTCGAGCTTAGCACGGTTGTGCAAATCGTGCAGGTGAGTAGATTATTGATCTAGGAGTCAAACAGTTGTGCCACGAGAAGAGTAAAAGTGTTTCGAGACCAACTAGAAGGTGGTGCATGCATGTACAATTTTATCATGTTGTATTTTGATAAAAATGTATATGTATATAAGTGAATTTCAAAAAAGACAATGTAAATTTATATATATGTAATATAATGAAAAGTATAATGGTTTTGCAAATGTTCTTTTCTTAAAAATATAATTGTCGTGGACTAAAGTAAGGGTTTAAAAAATACTGCAAAGTAACATCCTTATATTTTATATGCATATTATATTTATATGGGGTATATGTATTGTATGCATATAGGATATAGGGGTGTTACATTCATAGTCATTTTACTAGCCGATTTTAAGGTTATTTTGGTCACTTTCTCTCTAAAATATGACATTGTAAATTAATCTTCTGAAATCGGTTCAGTCAGCAGTCTAGTTATGATAAAGTCAGTAGAAGCAACCAACTCATTACTAGTAAATGAAGTACAGACACCAAGTTAACAAAAAAAAAAGGTTCAGACACCAATAGTATTTTTTTCCTATATATAAACACAAACACATTTATGCTAAAGACAACATTCTCTCATTGTAGAAATGGTTTCTAACTTCGAATAGATCTTCTTCTCTCCATCTTTTCAGATTCCTACAATAAGTTTACCTTATGTCTTCAACATGCTTTTATGTTTAACTATTTAGTTGATCTTCGGTTCATCATCTCTTATTTCACTTAGCTACCCTAGGCTTTCTAGTGACTTGGAGGTTTAGTTTTCTCTTTCTTCATCTTAACCTATCTCCTTCCATAACTTACCTTTTAAAACATAAAATCATAAACTTCAAGCATTCTTTGTTGTTGAATGAGTTAAAGCTCTAGAATACTGTCTTTTTCATTAAAGTTATAGTCATTGTACTTTCTTTGTTTTTATCTTCATTCTTCTCCATCAAGCATGACCACTACTAAAGAAGAATTAGAAGAAATTATAGTTCATGTTGGTTCTTTCACATGTACTGATATTACCCTAGAACTCCAACTTGACCTGGATAAAACATTAATGCCTCTCATTTTGTCTTTTATAGTTGAAAAACTCTTTTCTCAAAGATCCTTCATTACTGGTGTGGTTAAATCCATCCTAGAAAAAAGCTTGGAGGTTATATAGAGATTTTAAAGTCCAGAAGAGAGGAGGTGATATGTTCATTTTTCAATTCCAATATGAGGAGGATGTTAAACACATATTAGAAGAGGCCTCAAGGAATGTTGCAAACTCTCTTTTGGTTCTCAAGGAATGATGCCCTACCAAACTATGGAACAAGCTAAAATTTTCAGTTTCACCATTCTAGATTTACATTTATAATGTTCTCTCAAATTTCATGATCAATGCAAATGCTAAATATAAATTGAGAACCTCTATGGAGGTTTAATCGACATTGATAATATAGTCATCATAATAGAGTTAGCCGAAATTTTCATTTTAGAATTAGAGTTTTGGTAGAGGTTGAGTGAACAAAAGTCTATAATGAGTAGCTTTCAAATATGAGAAACTAGGACTTTAGACCCTTAAGTTTTACACCTGTCTTGAATTTTGACAAAGACCTAGATTTTGAATATCTCCTGAAAAATATAAAAACATTTTTAAAAAATATTAAAAAGAAAAAAGAAGAGAGCAGAGGGCCCCAAAATGACCGTTTTAGCCTTGACTAGCTGAGTGTCAGTCTTAAGTTTTTTCTAATTGGTAGAGTGTAAGTAGAGGATAAAATTGGCTTTTGAGCATTTTTTTTCTTATAAAGTATTTAAAATGTTTATTTTGGAACATATTGAAAATGATGAAAAATGACCTTGGAATGACGATTTTGGGCTAAGACCAACGCGAGTCATCATTCCTGGTTAAAATCAGCTTTTTATGGTTTTTTTGTTAAAATTTTCTCAAAACTCATTTAAAACAATTTCAAAATAATTTTTTGAACATTCAGAGAGATTCGAGATGTAAAAAAAATCTTAGAATGCAAAAAATCCTAAAATCGGGCCCGAGAAGATGAAAATCGGCTTTTTATGATTTTCAGTGCTTTTTATCAAAATTTCTCTAAAACTCATCTAAAATAATTTGAAATGACCTTTTTGAGAATTTCAAGAGATTCTTAAGAGGCTGAAAATTAGCTTATTAAGGTTTTTAGGGCTTTTGTCAACATTTCGCTAAAACTCATCTAAAATAATTTTAAATGATTTTTTTTGAGAATTTCAGGAGATTATTAGGAGGCCGAAAATCGCATGAAAAAGTCAAAAGTTGACTTTTTAGATCAACCGATGGACCCACAATTCACCAGTCTCTATCTTAAAGGAAAAACTTGATTTGGGTGCTTTTTTTTCGACTTTCAAAGGAAAACTCTGCCAGACTTTTCACTTAAGCATTTCAAACCTCTAACATTCATTACAAAACACTTATAAACACATCCAATATCTCATATTTGGGAAGAAATCCTGTAAAAAAAAAATCAAAGTCCATAAACCAAAATAAAAAATTTTGGGGTTTTTAAAGGGCTTTTTGCATTTCTCTTAATGAATCAAGTTTTGGTGGAGCCTATTCAGTGATTTTGATCCTAATCTCATTTTTATCTCATTTTACACATTTCTCTTTTCCATTTTCTTTGTGTTCTTGGTTTATTGGATTTTATTGATATAAAATTGATTAAAACGACTTAATCATCTTAAAATCAAGTTAAACTGATTCTAAATGTTTAATTGGCGACTTGATGCTCTTTTAACCTTTGATTTCCTTTTTATACAAACTTTAAATATGGAAGATGGATGTAGGAAGTTTCTTTTGGACCTATTTTGGATTATTTTCCCTTGAATAATTACTTGGAACTCTGATCTTGGAATTATATTGGACAAATCTTTGAACCTTTGTTAATATGGACTTATATTGGACTTAAAATTGAAATTTCTAGATTCCTTTTTGATCAAATATGAATTTGGACATTTGAGGACAATAATGAACATATTTTGAACACTCTAAAGCTTCTGGATTTTGGACCATAAAATGATCAAAACACTAGATTTTTATAGGATTTTGGATCGATTTCCGTTCGGTTTTCATGCCGGGTCGATTTTTGAACTGAAATTGAGAATTAATCAATATAATCTTATTTTTAAATTTTTTAAGACATTTAGAATGAAAATTTGACATTTTAGATTAAAAATGGAACTTTTCCTAATTAGGCCTAATTTTGCCTCAAAAAACATGCCATGTGTGATTTTATCCCTATTTTGTCCCTGATGCTAGTTTGACTCTAATATGGTACTTAATGATGAATTTGAGTATTTTTGAGCAATTATGGCATGATTTATAGCTTAATCATGATAAAGATATTTTACCTCGATCTACGTACGGTGCTCAATTTTTTCTCTATTTTTGTCCAATGCTATAAAATGAATATTATGTGATGATTTATGATAAACTGAGTTATTTTTAGTGGTTATGATATAATAGTTGGTTTCACTTGTAATGATGCTATTTTACCTCGGTTTGCATGCCATGTCGGTTGAGATCAATGTTTTAATTTGAGTATGCTCTTAATGTTTTATTATGGTAGTTTGTGATTAACTATGATGATTTTGAGTGATTATGATGATTTGTGATATTATCTGAATGTTATTGCTTATTTTGTCTTATCGCTCAATTTGATTTGATTATGTTACTTTTCCTTAGAAATAATATAGTAGGTCTTCTAGTATATTTTTATTTTCTAGTTTAGTATATTGGATTTATAATCATATGTAAGGTTATTTTTTCGTCCCCGACGGGTGCTCATTTATTTTTATTTAATTTATTTATCTGCTTTGAACATTTTCATGTCATGTATATATTTTATCTCATGCAATAAAATATCTCTATTTGCTATTTACATATTCTTATTGCTTGTGTAGTAAATAATACTTTTGATATTTACAAATAATATAATACTAGGACTTAAAAATGAGACCGGTTTTAATGAACCAGGTGTGTATAAATAGTAGAATACATCTTATTATAGATATACATAAAGGGAGCTGGGGATTCATCAAAAATTGAGCTACCACCCCTTTTTTTATTTTTTCCGGTCTATCAAGGTAGCAACTCCCATTCTCTAGGCTTAGGCTTGTGTTATCTAAGATTGTAAGTCTAAACAGTACCGAAAACACAATCACCAGGTGTCGGGGATGAAATCCCCGGCTCATAAAGAAATTTTTATTTTTACTATAGGAAGTTCAAACATACTATCTGTTTCTATAAAGATAAACCTAATGTTGAAGATACCATAATGGTATGATCCCCATATGGCCTTTAGCTGCAAGTTTCAAATCTCCTTTTCATTTTTTATGGTAACAAGCTCCAATTAACTTACATCAAAATATATTAGCATTTACTTTCGCTTGTTATTTGTGGCACAACTAATGCGCAGTCTCAATTTGAGGTGCATGCCAACCACAACACTTTTAAAGATAGTTTAATTAGATGTGGAAAATTAAGGAAAAATAGACATTGAGAGCACATCCTTTTAAAACACAGCTAATGATGGAGTAGTCCAAATAGCCTTAAGGAGATTTCCTTTCCTTCTCAATACTCAAAACAGTCTACTAGTAAGAGCAACATTAATAAGATGCTCTAAGGAATAATGACCAAGAAGAACATTCCTTCATTCCATTGTAAAAGCCCATATGTGAATCATATTCCTCCTTTTTGGTAGTAACAACACATATAGAAGAGGAATTAGAGGAGTGTAATAAGAAAATAAACCGGTGTATATATGGCACTCATCCCTAATTTTTTAAGAGAATTAATGATGCAAGTGATGACAACTAGCCTCTCATTAGAAAACCTAAAATTGGTGAATTTGGATCAGGTTCGATAGTGTTCAATAAAGACTTTGTTATCCCTTCATGTTGAATAATATAGGGGAATTATTCTCAAAGATGGTGTATAAAATTGAAGATTTTATTCTAGACAAGAATTAGCTAGGGTTAGACATAACATTCTCTAACTTTCCTCATTCCTTAAGATAACTGACAAATGGAAATTGTTGGCAAGGCACAAGAGTGACAATGTTCTTCTATCCAATGAATTATGTGATTCTTTACAATTAAATTATTCTAGAAAGAACTGGTAGATGATTTTAAAATTGGATATGAATAAGGAATATAATAAAGTGGAATGTGAATTTCTAAATAAGATCCTTAAGGCTATGTGTTCTGAGATAAAATAGTTAGTTTAATTACACTATATGTACTGGAACACTCTTCTTTAATATTCTAGTGAATGGAAGTATAGCTGGTTCTTTTCAATCATCAAGATGATTGAGACAAGGAGATCCCTTTTCTCCATTCCTCTTCCTCTTTGTCACTAATGCATTTGGATCAGGCTTTACTCAGTGGTAAATTAAATGACTTGCATATTGCTAAAGGAGCTCTTAAAGTGACCCACTTACTCTATGCAAATGACATTTTCAATGGGAAACAAATATCCAAGACATAAATATTCTTAAGCAAATTAAATATGTAGGAGGTAAATGTTCTCAATCAAGTTACTTCAATATAGCTCAGCTTCTGGTCAATTAGTAAATTTTAATAAATCATGTATCACTTTTAGTAGGAACACTCTTTCATACACTAGGAATTCCATTCACAATCTGTTTGAGGTTAAAGAGATTGTGGCACATCAAATATTGAGACACTTGGTTTTCTAAAAGAAAAAAAAATTATCTCCAAACTCAGTCTTGGAAATATACATTTCTATCTCTCTCTGGAAGAGAAGTCCTTATCAAGATTGTGTTTATAGCCATCCCCATGCATATAATGTCATGTTTTCTTTTAGCTAAGAGTTTCTATAGAAAATTAGATAAGATTCTATTTATGTTCTAGCATAATCACTTTCACAAGGAGAAGGTTTTAACCTTGAAAAGTGGGGTTCTTTAGCAAGATCTAAGTTCCATTTATAATTTATAATTTATATTTTTAAATCTATTTAAAAAGATAATTTATTTAATTTGCATAATCAAATATATATATATATATAAGGAGAAAAGTTTTGCATAATATTAAGCCAAGTGTCACAATACTAAATTGCTACTTGGCTTAATTTAAGATAAAACTAGGATTAATTTAAGACAAATAAGTTATTATTTCATACAAAAAATAAAAATAAAAATATGCAAAAATTGAATAATCATATATATATTAAGAAATTTTTATATGAAAAATAGTAATTTTAAATATTACTACATAAGTTAATAAAAATATTTTAAATATTATTTCACAATTTAGTAGATTTTCGGAAGAAAACAAGTTATTATTCCATTAAAAAATAAAAATAAATAAAATTCAAAAAATTGAATAATCATATATTTATTAAGAATTTTTTATATGAAAAAAATATTAATTTTCCAATATTAATATATAAGTTAATAAAAATATTTTAAATTTTATTTCACAATTTTAATAGATTTTTGGTATTACTATTAGTGTAAAAAAAATTCTATTTAAATAAAGTAACTCTATTTTAGAATATATTGTAAAAGAATTTGATAATAAGCTCTTCCTTTTTATAAAAGAATGTTTAATATTTATTTATCAATTTATATTTATTTTGTTTCAAAGTTGGATCAATTTTTTAATTTTTAATTTAATTGATTAGTTTATTTAATTTTAAAAATCTTAATTTAAATTATTTAAACAGAAACTTAAATATAAAATTGAGATATAATTATAAAAAAAAGAGATAATAATGAGATAAATTTATCAAATATAAAAAGTAATATTCCAAAAAAAGGATTTAAAATAGACAAAATTTAATTAAAAATAAAGATAAAAAATGAGATCATTTTCAAAATAAGTGATTATCACATAATGAGATATAATTATCAAATATAAAACGTAATAATAAAAAAAATTAAATTAGAAAAAAAATATATATAATTAAGATAAAATAAATAAAAAATAATTAAGAAGAAAGCCCAAAACAGAAAAAGAAAATTTAAAAATTTTAATAATATTCAGTTGTTTGTTCACTAAACTTCACAAAAATAATTTTGCACTCTAAATTATATCCTTATTTGCGGTTGTTCTCAGACTTTTATTTCAATACCGCCGTTGTCGTTCATCATTAGTCCGCTCCGATGTTAAGGTAATTAATTTATTTCTTTTGATTAAATCTGATTTTTTTAAAAATGTATTTGCTTGAAATCTGGTTGATTTAGATTTATTAGGTTTAAATTTATTTATTTCATGAATCTAAAGTTGAATCAAATTATTTGTGACAATTTATTTCCTTTTGCATGCAATATTGAACTTTTCGCAGATGTTTATTAGTAGTAGGAATAAGTCATATTTTCAAAATATGTTAACAGTCTTACAATTTTATCATAACATAAAATTTTCTAATAAAACTAGCTCATAAGGATGGTAATGAGTTAAGTATTTTTGGGTATCAGATCTATCCCAATCTGTTTATATAGGATAGTGATAGTTTATAAACAGGTATAGATAGGTACGAGTAATATTTTTACTACTCATAATGAGTTTAGGTATAAATTCTTATGTACCCGTTAACCGAACCCGATTATATATTAATTATATTTTATTAAAATTTTAATTATATATTAATTATATAATTATGTGATATGAAATTATTTTTAATAAAATTGTGTTAATATTAAATTTTAATTTATAATTATTTAATTAAAAATTATAATTTATATTTTAATGGGTTCGGATAATAAATGAGTTTGAAATGGATACGAATATAATTATAATTAAGTTTAAATAGATTTAGATTCGTACAGGGCAATTTTCACGAGTGTCTTACTCTTTGCAAACCCCGCTAGCACATAAAAGTCCAATAAGAAATGCCTAATATATTTTATTTTACACTATTATTATTGCTTATAGAAAAAGCAAACATATAGCCAACTCAAGTGCCGCAAAGATGATAAAGAATAAATTAAAATTCAGTAAGTGATAGTACAATCTAAACAATTTATATTTGGATACAAATGGCAGGCTTCGACAAATAATTTGTGATATAATATTGCATGAAATTTTTAGATTATCCTCTCTATCTATAAAAATATAAGTTTAAGTAATGGCAACTCTAGCCACCTCCACTGCCCATTACAATAACTAAATCACTACATGTATATTAAAACATAATTAAAAGGAAATAACATGTAGCCCTAATCATCTATAGTGGCTGGAAAATTACATATGCACAAATTTAAATAAAATAACCTCATAATTAACTATCATTGTTGACTAATTATATTGCTAATGGAGATTATAGAAATTAACCACGTAAATTCTCCATAGAATTTGATGGCTTCCATATTGATTTTATTAACGAGATGAAAGAAACCAAGATGCAGTGAAATTTAAAAGTGTGTGTGGTGTAATTTTGACAAATTCTAGAATGTAATAATCCAAACAATGCATTCTTTCTTGAGATGATGCTACAAGACGAAAAGATATTTTTTCTAATTTAAATTCATTTTTGGATTTTTACATTTTATATTTGATAATTGTATCTCTTTTTTATCTCATTATTTAAATTTTAGAACACGTTAGTTCTAGAACTTGAATATGCATGTTACTCATAATGTCTGCAGTGTGGAGATACTATAAGGAGACTTTAATGTTGAGCAAAAATATAAAATCAAAATTCATATTCTATATCAGCTTACCGATTTTGGTTAGCAAAAAAAACAAATTTAACAAAGTTCAAAATATCAACATGTCTAATTTCCGCTATAAGTACATATATTGAAATAGAGATGCATAGTAAATTCTTGATAAGAATCAATTCCAATTAATTAACAGTGTAGGTATACTTTAGCAAATCCTTTATTTTCAAGTCCAAAAATATAAATAGATAAGAAACTAATAACAAAAAGAAAAAAGAATAATAGGCAATAGAGAACATGAAATTAAAGAAATAGTATATACATAAAATTCATAAATATTATGTTAGAATTAATTACGACATGTAATTACTAAATTAAAAATAGAAATTAAACATGGAACTTATGTAATTGCTTATGTAATTACTAAATTAAAAATATAAATTAATAATGTTGGTATAGTATAAAATATTAATTAAAACTTGATCATTAATTATTTGATTCTTTTTAATTGAACTTTATTTTATATATAAACTCAATAGCTATAAATTTTCAGATAAAAAGTTAGGCTCAAGAATTAGGCTAAAACTAGAACTCAAATTCAAAATTTTCAATGTTAACTTAAATAAAATATTTGGTCTTTTGAACAAAGATGTATAGTAAATTCTTGATAAAATTCAATTTCAATTATTTAATAGTTTATGTATATTTTAGCAAATTCATCATTTTTGATCCCAAAAATATAAATAGATAAGGAACTGCTAGCAAGAAAAAAAGAGCATAATAGGCTATAGAGAATATGAAATTAAAGAAATAGTATATACATAAAATTTATAAATATTATATTAGAACTAATTATGACATGTAATTACTAAATTAAAATATCAATTAAACATGAAAGTTATGTAGTTGCTTATGTAATATATATTTGTATACATATGTATAAAAGAAGAGTAATACTGCACAAAATTAAGCAAAGTGTCACAATAATGAATTACCACTTAGATTAATTTAAGACAAAACTTGAATTAATTTAAAATAAAACTTAAATATTCAAATCTAATATCTCAAATTGCTTTTGCTAAAGCAAAAATAATTATTTCTTACTTGGTCTGCAAAACTTAAAACTATAAGTGGAAAATAAAATTTATTTTTAGTTCAAAATATTATATTTCTATTGTTATTTAGATTTGCAATTTTGAAGACATTAATTAAAATAGTTGTGGTTCTTTTTTATTTTTGCAAGAAGCTACCAAAAATTTATTTATACATGTATATATATATAAATGTAAATAAAGTAATATATTATTAGGTACCTTGGATAATTCAGAAATTTTTGATACTTGAGCTTTTGCCAACTCATTAGAAACTTTTGCATTTCATATTTTGGCACAACAGTAATTATAAAATAGTTGAAGCTTTGAAAGATTAGAAAATTCAAACATTAGCAAATTAGAAAATTGGATTATGGGAGTTCCAGAATTTGGCAAAATTGCTAGGTCATAATCAAAGCTTGCAAGCATCAATGCAATTATGAAAAAAGCTAGCTTGAAGCATTTGTTGGAGTCATTCTTGCACTAATTATTACTGAAAATTTATGCTAAATTTTTAAATGTTCTTCTATAATAATGTTAAGCGCTGATTTTTTAATAATAAGATATTGGTGGTGATAAATTAATAATAGCTTAATATATTTATTTTTTTTTATTGATTAAAACAATACATTCAATAGATTATAGTTTACAAATCTTGAAACAAAATGTAAACTCAAATTCTAATTATTTTGTTTTGTTAATTTTTTTAATATTGTTCCGCGCATCACACGGGTTCCAATACTAGTTATAATTTTAATAGTAATTTATTATTTATAATTAACATAAAGTTTAAAAATTATTTATTCACATACTAATTATTTAAGAATTATTTATAATTAACATCCCAATTATGAAACTAATCTCACATGAAAAGAAAAAGAATACTAATTGCAGCAGTCTATATATATCTATTGAAATATGATGTATTGCATGAACAATAAAGCTATGTTGAAACAAAATTAGATATATGTATCTTTAGCATAAAATTATGTATTAAAAATGCATTTATTACAGCGAATTATATCATATCTTACCAAAGATAAATACCTCATGCATCAGATTCAGTTGGCCTTGGCATTGGCATTCTTATTCATATTCATGGCACGTGCTCCAAAAATTCGTCCATATGTCATCACCACTGTGATCCTTAAACCACATAGGTTGTGTATCTGCGGCCACAAGCAAGTCTTCCACTGAAAATGGCTGCTCCGTCATCAAACTTTGGAGGAATTCTTCTTCTCCAGTACTGTTATTATTCACCTGATCCATCTCCATGTCGATATCGTCATTGGATGATGATATTGATGCTTGAGAAGCAGTGCTAGTTGTGTTTAATGAGATATTGTTATGATCAGCTTCAGATATATTTATTCCTTGAGTTTCCAAAATTAATGATTCTTCATTATTAATCCCTTCTTTTGACTTGTTAATTGTGTTCTTCACGAGTTTTTTCAAGCGGCTGTGCCAGTAGTTTTTTATTTCATTGTCTGTTCTTCCAGGCAGTCTTGCTGCAATTGCAGACCATCTGATCAAAACACACACACACACACACATATATATATATATCATGTTGGAATATATATAGATATGAAAAATCATAATGATCCAAAAGCAAATCAACATAGAAAAAAAAAGTTGGCAAGAGAGATTTTTTACTTATTCCCCAGCATTTCATGTAGATTTATAATTGTTTCTTCTTCTTCCTTAGTAAAGCTTCCACGCTTTATATTTGGCTTCAGGTAATTCATCCAACGAAGCCTGCAACTCTTCCCTGTCCTAAACAGACCTAGAAAGAAAATAAAAAACAAAGAAATCTTGATAGATAAATTTTAATTTAATTTAATTTAAATATAATGCAACTTTAATTTCCTATTATATGCAGATATATATACAACTTACCAGCTGCTTTTGGCATTTGATTCCAATTCCAAATCCCATATCTGTTAATATAAGCTATCAATTTCTGATCCTCTTCAGGACTCCATATTCCTTTTTTCAATGGCATCTGATCAAAATCATTTGAGTCCCTCATCGTCTTCGTCTCTGACAGTCTTTTTTCTGGTAACAAGTATTCTTTTACATCCATCTGTACATATATGGAGCATATGAAAATTTTGAAATTAAATAAAAAAATAAGGATGCTAATGGAAGTAGGTGAAGTGTTTCTTTAAGCTGGCCCGCCCAAAAGAATTTTGAAATGAATTATAATTAAGGTCAAGTATTTAGTATTAATTAATTAATGTATCTATCGTAGCTAGAAAAATCAATCTTACAGTAACTGTACGCCAAGTTTGAATTTAATCATTAATTTGTCAAATTATATATGAATAACTATTATTGATCTAAGCATAATTAATATTATTTCATCCGTCTCAAGTTAATAGAAACATTTTACTCCATTACAGTTTTAAATTACAATTATTATACTCATATATAATATTATTTATTAAAAATATTTAATAAATATATCTTCTACTAAAATAAATATGTAATATAAAAAATATAACTAAATTTATATTTTTTTTATTTTTTATTTTTTAAAATAAAAATTATAGTTATCCATAAGCGTTTTATCTCAAATTTTAAAAGTACTCCATACATGGCTCGAACTATGAGACTTTTGGTTATGAGAGAAAAGACTTGTATGATCCTATCTCATCCTTTTTGGTGGTTATTTATTATTATTTTTATTTATTTATTTATATTTATTATCATTTTTGTTTGGTATAAATAAACGAATCTTGGCCACTTAAACAAAAATTATTTTCTAGATTTTTTTTGATAAAATTATTTTCTAGATTGATTGTTGTGATTATATTTTTCTCATTACTCAGAATCGACTTGCTTGGGTCAGAATTAATTTGATTAATACATCTTAATTAGTTAATTAATTGCTTAATTTCAGTCTCAAATGTATGTAAATACTAACAAAAGTTGTCGACACATTACAGAGACAATAGGGTTACTCCAATATTAATTGTGCCGTGCATGTATAATATAACCTAATGCACATAATCAGTGACGATTTTAGCCTTATAATCTTGAGGAACAACAATAAAATATTTTTAGAAATATTGGAGGTGGAAATTATTTTTTAAAAAAATTATATATTTTTCAATGTTTAATTATTAATTCCATATCAAAAGTTTTTAAAATATCTTGAGAAAACTACTCCATTCTAGAGCGCAACATTCAATATTAATTTATTTTGATACTGCCAGAAGTAGATCAATCTTATCCAAAATCGTCTTTCATGGTTAGTAACTCCTCTCTAGTTTGTTCTTCATACAGTCTATCATGTCTTTCTTAGACTTCCGTAGTTCTAAATCAAGGTGTCGACCTATGAATCTTCTTGAATATTTTATGCCTTTTATGGATCGACAAAAATTATTTCTGTTTGTTCATATCACACATTACCGATAGCAAACTAAATCAGTTTGACAGCCTTGGGTTTACAAGCTCATTTTCTAGCTCCGTAGTTTATAGTTTTTCTTTTATTATAGCCTGACGTCCAGTGAACTCTTCTACACATCTATAAAAGTTGATTTTGCAATGTCTACATATATATGCTCAAACATTAAAATTAAATATTTTAATTGATAACAAGAAAAATATATAATTTAATTCTAAAATTAAATAAACACATGGTTTGAATATTGATATTGTTTCATGTTAGACCAGATACAAATGAATCAAATTTATAATTATAAATATTAAATACTATATTTAATTTAAATACAAACTTGTTCCTTTTTTTAATCCAACTTGGAATACTTTAGTATATAGGATTAAATGAGATGAATTACATCTCACTATAATTTTTTTTGGTATAATGAGCCGAACCGGATAGAATTATAAAGATGATAAAAAATTTTATATTAAATTTTAATATAATTATATATTCAAAATTTTAACTTAAAATTTTTAATTAAATTAAAATATTTTTTTATTAATTGATGTACGTACTTGTTAGCATATTTTGATATATTTAATTTAACTATTAAATATTGGCATTAGAATAGTTCCATAGTTAAATGCGTTGATTATAGCACGTGCTAATGATATGAGCTAACGTCCGCAATATTGCTTATGTCCGCAATGTATATATAATAAGAATACAGTCGGAATAAAATATGTGGTAGAATAGTCAATTAAATTGTAATTCAATATATATATAAATTTTGCTGACGATTAACCTAAACGACAAGGCTAAAAGGACAGGTTTTGGGCTACTGCACTGCATTTTGAGAGTCAGGTGGACAGCTTTAATTTTTTCCTTTTTTTTTTTTCAAAAATTTACAATACCAGATCAATTGCATGTGTTCATATTTTGAACTGATAAATTTTATGATTTAAAATAGATAAATAATAAATTTCAATAAATCTGAAGAATATCATTTGGTCTAACCACTAATATGGACAATATTTTTAAATTACTGAATATGATTCCTTAGTTCAGATTTACATGCTCATATTCATACATTTAACTTAATTATTTGACTTTGAAAATTTATATAATATAAAGAAGAGAGAGAGAGAAAGAGAGAGAGAGAATTTATTTCCCAAATTAATAATTAAATAATGTTAATCTCAAAACCAGAGGACTGAGAAAGCTCTTGACCACATTCAAAGTCTACTCACTAAATTGCTATATTACATTCAATATAAATTCTAAAAACGTGATTTTATTAAATGGCATTCACATAATTATTTAATCAAAGTTACATATATTAAAGACTTTTGGTCAAATAATTTCAATAAAAAAATAATCATCTATTTTTCCAACTCTTTCAATAAATTAAGGACAAATATATATACATACATACTTTATCAATAATTACAATAATTTTCCTGGGCAGTGTTTTTGTGCCTAGAAAAAGTTAAAGAAAAACAATAAAACTCAATTTAAAAAAATTCTAATTAACAAGTCGTAGAATATATAAAAATTCAAATAAAAGTGAAGAATATATATAAGGGCAAATTACATCATCATTTTTTTACGGATACATCAAAATTCAAATTTATTTAAACCTTAATTAAATATCATTAATTTAAATTTCAAACATTACCTTCTAAAATAAAATTTGAAAAGAACTAATTTCTAATTTGTATTATAACTGTATAAGAAAAGGTAATTAAGACAGCATGAAAGAGCGTTTGATTGCATCAAAACCCAGAAAAGTGGACAAAATAATTTTTTTCAACTAAAAATACTATATTTATTTATGAATAATCTATGTAGAATAAAATACTGAGCTCGTTAAAGCAGAAGAATGTTAGAACTCTGTTTGCCCGAATGCAGAAGAATGTTAGAGCTCTGTTTGCTTGAATACTAATCACATTTTTTTTTTGTTTCTTTTTTGTCCCAAATTTACTAGATAGTCATAATGCTTTTAAGACTATGGTTGTTGCATTGTTGTCATGGAGTCTAGAGTATTTTTGCAACCAATGTTTGTGGAAAGGGAAGAATGTGATGCCGATACATGTTAGCTGATCAAATGATATTTAATTGGGATTTGGCTAGGAGAGCTAATTTGTTGACCAAGCTCAGGCTACCTCTATCATGTTTGGAGTAGTTGGACAAAACTAGAGGCGAGTAGACTTAAGTGCAATATAGATACTGCTATGTTTGAATTCAGGAACAGAGCCTGCTATGGAGCTGTAATAAGAGATCACTTTGGTAATTTAATAAATTCAGGCTATTATGATAGTGTTTTTATTGCCAATATTGCAGAAGTTCTTGCTATGAAGGAAATTCTATCTTGAATAAAGAATAAAGGATTGGGAAATTTTATTTGTAGATTTTCCCTATTTTCACCATATTTACAATTCATCTTGTTGAGAGAATAGAAATTTTATTTTGATGGATCTGACACCCATTAATTATTATTATTATTATATGATTTAAATTATGAGTATAGTAGGATTTAGATTTTTTTTTCTTATAAGCACTTAAAAAAGGAATTTTTTTATTAACTTTTATATTACATATCAAATTTTAAAAGTTTGTTAAAACTTTTTAAGCCATATATATATATATATATATATATAACCCTCTAAACTTTACTCGTTTAATCAATTTGTTACTTGAATTTTCAATTTAACCATATAGTCCACTGATCTCACATTTTTTTTAACTTATTATAAGCACAAACTAGCTTTGCCATATTGAATAATATTTTTCTTAACTTATAAATATATTTTTTTCTGTCTCTAATAGAATTGAGCTGAAGTAACTTCGATTTATCCTAAATTAAATATTATTCATAATATTAAATTCAAATTTCATAAAACTAAAAAATAATTAAAATTGAAAATTATTCATATTAATTTTTGTTATTTCCTAAATTATGCAACTTTATTATTATTATTATCATTAAAGAATTCCTTATAAACCTATATGAATAGCAGGAAAACTAGAAAAACTCAAGTTTTTATTGTTTTTTATGGAAAATTCTTACCCTAAATTAATAATAATTACCTAAATTATTATTATTTTTATCAATTATCCTATTTTTATTATTAATAATTACCCTAAATTATATCAACCTATATATTAAATATTTAAGAAAACTATAATTTATTATATAAGAATCGGGATAATTAAGCAAAAGAAACTTAAGCACACGCATCCATGAAAAAAGAAACTTAAACACACGCATATTTATAGCACAACCGTAATTTTATTAGTTAGACTACAATTTTTATATCGAGATGAATTACTGATTTAATAGTGTCAAAATTTTTACTTTAAATATTGATGTTACAAATTTTTATGGTTATATAAATATATATTTATGTATAGTTCAGGTAATAATCTTATATTCTATTATTATGTTTTGTTTTCACAGTTTAGTTTCAGATAAAAAAATATTCACTAAAAATAACTAAAAAAACAGATGCAAATCTGAAGAGAACTGCTAGAGAATGAAAGAGATCAGTAGTCCCTTGCAACCAACAAAACAAGAAAATCACTAGCTACTACCTCAATATATATATATATATGAAGAAATCAACTTTAGTGTTTTTTTATCATAAAATTATCAAATTATTAAAATAGTACATGAACTATAATTTTTTTTCAATTTTATTATATTACCAAGAAAATCAATTTAACCTATAAAATTACTAACATGTTTGTTTATGTTTGTTTTTGTTAGTTGACTTAAGGTGGATAAATAATAGGTTAATTATAAAAGAAATTCATAAACTTTAACATATTTTTTATTTTTATTAGAAATATTTTTAAATTATCAAAAGAGTGCATGAACTATGTATTTCACTTTAAATATATCATATTTATGAAGAGGTATTATTTTACTTGGTAAAATATTGATATGCCGATTTTCGTAAATTATCTAAGTTGAAAAATGTAACACCCCTAATTTTTGAATATTAAATTAAATAAATAATTTAATTGAAAAATAAAAGGATTTTAAGTGATAAAGTAAAATGTATATTTGAAATAAACAAAATATATACATATATCGAACATTTACATCACATATAAAAGAGAGAAGAAGTGAACAGTAACTTATTATTATATATATAGAGAGATAAGCATGAATTAAAGGAAGAGAATTTTCTTTTCTCTTCTTCTTCCTTTGCCATGAGCTACAGAGAGAGTGAGCAAAGAGAGTTTCTTCTTCCATACACCAAGAATTGAAGAGATTTCAAGGATTCAAGTGAAGATTTTAAGGATTCTTCATCAATTGGTAAGTTCCTCTATCATTTTGCAAGTTTCTTTGAAATTCTATGGAAGAACATGATATGTGGATTTTTGAAATTGTGTATTAGCATGTTTTGATAGCTTATTTAGGTATGTATGAAGTTGTTGTGAGTAGTTAATATTAATTTTAAGGTTGGATTGAAGAAGTAATTGAATTTAAGTTGAGTTTGAAAGTGATTGTCTTGAAATGGTTAAGTGTACGAAATGCAGAATTTTGCCTGACATGGCCATGTCATTAGGCGTGTCTACGGTGCTGAGTTCAATGTTGATGACACGGCCAATAACACGGCCATATCCCTGAGCGTGTCGTAGCTGCTGTAAGGCAAAATAATTGACACGGTCATTAACACCCCCATGTTATTGAGCAAGTTAAAATTTCTGTAAGGCAGAATTAATGACATAGGCAATGACATGCTCATATCATTGGACGTGTCAAAACTTCTATAAAAGTGAGTTAATGACACAGTCATTAACATGCGCGTGTTGTTGGACGTGTTACTTGAGGGAATTATCCAAAATAACTCTTTTCTTTATCTTTCATTTGTAATTCTTAATTTAAAATGGTTTGATGTTAAAAATATCTTAGAATGTGATATTAAATGGTTGTTTATGATCACATTTGGCTAAGGCATTAAGAAAGAGTAGTTTACCCAACTCTAGTATTGAAGGGCAACTTGGAAGAGAATGTTGAAGGAAGTTTTGAAGCTTGTTTTGGAGTGTTTTCTAAGGTATGTACAAACTCTTGATAAATGGACTGTGATTGCATTACATTTGGCCTAACTCATTTTGGATGAAAAATGTGTTAAGCTACTTGATACATTGAGTATACATGAACATTGTGTTGTGACATGTAAATTGTTATATATACATTATTATACATTATGAAAAACTATTGTTAATGGCTAGATTGAATGAAATGTGAAATATGTACAAAATGTGAAATTAACCCAAAGTGTTTGGGCAATGTGATTTCATTATGAAATATTTTATGTTGTGATGATATGTTGAAATGAAATGACATTGATATGAATGAAAAAATGGGAATATAAGAAAGGAATTGATGATGGAAATTGTGAAATAATTGTGTGCCTAGTATGTTATTCAATTTTCAGAATTTTGTGTTTGGTGGCATGCCTATGAGGTTATCCTCGATATTTGCCTTCGGGGCTAGATGCTTGGCATCACTATGTTATGATTTACCTTCGGGGCTAGCTTTTAAGCATTACTTGATTTGCCTTCGAGCCTAGACACATGGTGTTTTTATGGACCAAACAATAACTCTGAGATTCGAATGATGTATTAGTTGTTTGGTCCCATGCTTGTGTATGTGTTTATGTGAATTATTAAATGATGAAAGAATATATCCAAAAGTGATCTTGAATGTCATATGATGACATAGCCTATGAGCACTTTGCATCGACATTATTTTTAAGTTTTATTATTATCAAAGTTTATACCACTAGGCTTTTGGTTTAGCGCAATTGTAACTCATCGTGCAGGTGACAGAGGTGATTTAGTAGAGCCAGAGAGTTCTTCTAGACCTGGTTGAGTCTAGGCTTACGTTTACTAAGCTTGATGCACTTCTGCTATAACAAGATCAGAGCCATTTTGCCACCTTGTATATATTTTATGTTATAATACTTTTTGATATTATATTTTTAAAGTACAAATATATATACTGTAAATTATCAAGAAGATTTTGTATAAATGAGTAATGTGAAGCTTTATATATTTTGATGTATATATGTATAAATGTTTTGAGATATGGGGAATAAGAAAATTTTTATTAAATAGGGTTGTGACATTTTTATACCATATATGTGTATTTTACATATACTGAATGTGTGTGCATTATACGTATATAGGGTATAAGGGTGTTATATTTATTTTGGTATCAGAGCCTAGGTTTGAGGTTCTCGACCTAGGTGGGATGTTAGAGAGAGAAAAGAGGATTTTAAATATGATTTTTAATTGTGATACATGTACTGGCAATGACATTTTTTGAATTTTGATGTGACAATTTCTACTGTATTTGCAAAAAAATAGGTGGTTATGGCATCTCGGACGCATCAGACTGTAGAAGGTAGTGCAGAGAGTGTAGCTCATGATGATGATAGAGTTGGAGCTAGTGTTGAGTTTACTGGTGAGGCGTCTGCTCCCGTGCCTGTTGGACCAGCATCTAAGGAGATTCTGCGGGGCTGGGTACGACATATGGTGGAGCTGTTGAGACAGGCTCCAGTTTAGCAGCCACAACTGTCATCGCATCCTTAACCGCAGCAGCAGTTGCCCACGCGGAAGTAAGATAAGCTAAGAAAATTTTGAGCCACATATTTTGTTGGCACCACAGGCCCTACTGTAGCAGAGTAGTGGCTGGATAGGATCCAAAGGGTATTCATTCAGCTGCAGGTTAGTTCAGAGGAGAAGTTCGACTATGCTAGATCACTTCTGCAGGGCGATGTCTATGAGTGGTGGAAGACGATTCCCTATGGTGCAACTGATCCACCAGTTTTGACTTATTTTGATTTTCAATGGGAATTTGAGAAGAAGTATACTCCGAGGGAGTATAAAAATGCCAAGAAAATTGAGTTCGTGAGTTTGAGACAGGACATGAGGATAGTGACTGAGTATGAGATTAAGTTCATCTGGCTGAGCCAGTATGCTGGAGGAATTATATCATATGAGTTTGACAGATGCCGGAGGTTTGAGGAGGTGTTGAGACCCTCTATCATGTGTTTAGTGGCAGGTTCCCAATATCAAAATTTTTCTCAGTTGGTTGCAGCTGCCAGAAGTGTAGAGAGAGCACAGGAACTTGCAGCAGCAGCCAAAGTAGAGGAGAGTAGAGGTAGGAGACCCCACGGTGAGGCAGGGTCTTCATCATTGAAGAGAGGTCGAAGGAGATATCCTCAGAGGTTTAGTAGGAGCCAAGGGCAGACTGGCAGGTTAGTATAGCAGTAGAGGCAGAGACCTACAGCCTCAGTGGCTAGTGCTCTGATCTCAGTGACTCAAAGGCCTGCTCCACCTACCTATGTTCATTATGGTAGAGCACATGGAGGTGTCTGCTGGAGGATAGGTGCACCAGCAGTATGTTACATATGTGGATCACCAGATCATTTTTTCAGAGATTGTCCAGAGCCACCAGATGATAGACAGACGGATATAATAGTTTCTAGACCCAATGTCAGAGGGGGTCATGATGGCAGAGGTTTTCGTAGAGGTGGTAGGTTAGAGTCTAGTCAGAGAGAATGTTCTACAACAGGAATTAGACCAGAGGATGCAGGACTATCGCAATGGGTTTATGTGATGTAGAGGCAGCCAGATACTTCAGCTGTTATAACTGGTACTTTTACTTTATTTGATACTTTAGATCTTACATTGATAGACCTTTGGTTGACTCATTTATACATTAGTGCATCCACATTGCTTATGAGTGATTTGCATTCTGAGTCCCTATGATTTGATGTTTTGATTACAAATCCTTTAGGGCATAGTGTTGTGGTTAGCAAGGTGTACCGAGATAGTTCAGTCATTGTTCAAGATGAGAAATTTCTCGATGACCTAATTGAGATGCCTTTTAGGGAGTATAATTTGATTCTAGGCATGAATTGGTTATCCAGGCATGGGGCTGTGGTAGACTGTCAGCGAAAATATGTTACCCTAAGAACGCGTGATGGTAGAGATGTGGTGGTATCTGATGAGCAGAAACATCTTTCATCCATGTTTATTATAGTTGTATCAGCTAGAAGGATGATTCGGAAGGGATGTGAGACATATCTTGCTCATGTTGTAGACACCAGAGTAGTGGGATCCCAGCTTGACAGTATACCTACAGTTGCAGAATTTTCAGATATTTTTTCTGATGAGTTGCGAGGGTACCTCTTGAGAGAGAGGTGGAGTTTGGTATTGATTTGTTGCCTGGTACCACTCCTAACTCTATTACCCCTTATCAAATGGCACCTGTAGAATTGAAGGAGTTGAATGTCCAATTGCAAGAGTTGCTTGATAAAGGATTTATTCATCCTAGTGTATCTCCGTGGGGAGCACCTATTTTGTTTGTGAAGAAAAATGATGGCACTTTGAGATTATGTATTGATTACAGATAGTTGAATAAGGTGACCATAAAGAATAAGTATCATTTACCTTAGATAGATGATCTCTTTAATCAATTAAAGGAAGCAACAATATTCTATAAGATTGATTTGAGATCAGGGTACCATCAGTTGAGAGTTAGAGATGTAGATGTACCTAAGACAACTTTTTACAAGAGGTATGGGCATTATGAGTTTTTGGTGATGCCCTTTGGATTGACAAATGAACCAGCAGCATTTATGGATTTGATGAACAGGGTGTTTAAACCATACTTAGATTAGTTTGTGGTGGTCTTCATTGATGATATTCTGGTGTATCATGTAATGAGGAAGATTATGTCAGGCATCTGCAGATTGTATTGCAGACTTAGAGAGAAACAGTTGTATGCTAAGTTTTCTAAGTGTGAGTTATGGCTTAATCAGGTAACTTTTCTCGGTCATGTGGTATCAACAGAGGGTATTAGAGTTGATCCGAGTAAAGTTGAGGCTATCTTGAATTGGAATTCACCTAAGACTGTGACAGAAGTTAGAAGTTTTCTAGGATTGGCTAGTTATTATCGTCGGTTTATAAAGGGCTTTTCTATGATAGCTACACCACTCATCAGATTACTTCGGAAAGGAGTTAGATTTGTGTGGATAGATCAGTGTCAGGCGAGTTTTAAGCAGCTGAGGGAGACGTTGACTCAGGCTCCTATTCTTACCCTGCTGTGGAAGGTAAAACATATATAATATATAGTGATGCTTCACATAGTGGTTTAGGTTGTGTTCTAATATAGAAGGGTAGAGTTATTGCTTATGCATCTCGATAATTGAAGTCACATAATTTGAATTACTTGACTCATGATTTAGAGTTAGTAGCCATAGTTTTAAATTGAAGATTTGGCGACATTACTTGTATGCTGAGAAATGTTTCATTTATACTGACCATAAGAATTTAAAGTATTTAGGTGTTCAGAAAGAGTTGAATCTTCGACAGAGGTGATGGTTAGAGTTGATTAAAGACTATGATTATTTGATTGATTATCATCCTGGCAAGGAAAATATTATTGTCGATGCCTTGAGTAGAAAGTCTTTGGCAGGTTTGATTGCTTATTCACTCTCATTGCTTATTGAGTTGAGAGTATTGCATGCTAGATTTAAGTCTTGTGATGATGGTGCATTGATAGGTCAATTGCAATTGAGGCCAGTGTTGTTAGATTAGGTTAAAGAAGCCCAATTGGCAGATGAGAAGATCCAAAAAATTATGTTAGATTGCCAAAAGAAGGGGAGTCGAGACTTTCATGTAAGAGATGATGGCAGTTTATGGTATAAAGATAGATTGTGCATTTCTGATGATGCAGGATTGAAAAGGATGATATTAGAGGAAGCACATCAGTCAGTTTATATTATGCACCCTGGTAGTACCAAGATGTATTAAGATTTGAAATAACATTATTGGTTGTCAGGTATGAAGAAGGACATAGTAGAGTTGGTGTCTAGATGTCTCACTTGTCAGTCAGGGTTGCTTCAGCCGTTGTCAGTACAAGAGTGAAAATGAGAAGGAGTGACGATGGATTTTGTGACCAGATTGCCTTTGACCTAGAAGAAGCAGGATGCAATCTGGGTAATAGTTGATCGGATGACAAAGACATCTCATTTTCTTCCAGTTCGAATGGATTACTCACTTGAGAGGTTAGTTGAGCTGTATATCAGTGAGATAGTAAGGTTGCATGGAATCACAGTTTCTTTAGTATTAGACCAAAATCCTCGGTTTACATCTAGATTTTGAAGGAGTTTGCAGGATGCATTGGGTTCTCGATTGTATTTTAGTAATATTTTCCATCCTCAAATAGATGGGCAGTAAGAGAGAGAGAGAGATACAAATTTTAGAGCATATGTTGAGGAGTTGTGTCATTGATTTCATAGGGAGTTGGGACAGATTTTTGCCATTGATTGAGTTTGCATATAACAATAGTCATCAATCCAGTGTTGGGATGGCACCTTATGAGGCTTTGTATGGCAAGAGATACAAAATACCTTTGTGTTGGGCTGAAGTTGGAGAAGGTAAACTGATTGATCCTGATTTGATTAAGGAAACATAAGAGAAAGTGAAATTGATTCAGAGTCATCTGAAAGCAGCTTCAGATCGACAAAAATCCTATACAGATTTGAAGAGAAAGGATATAGAGTTCAATATGGGAGATAAAATATTTTTAAAAGTATCTCCGTGGAAAAATATTTTGAGATTCAGTCGTAAAGGGAAGTTGAGTTCTCGTTTCATAGGACCATATAAGATTCTGGATTGAGTTGGTCCAGTGGCTTACAAGATGGCTTTGCCGCCTGAGTTAAACTGGATACATAATGTTTTCTATGTCTCTATGCTTTAGAGATAAAGGTCAAACCCATCTCATAGCTTATCAGTGGAATCCATTGAGGTGAGCCCATATCTGACTTATGAAGAAGAACCAGTGGCAATTTTAGCATGAAAAGTGAAAGAGTTGAGAAATAAAAAAATATCACTTGTAAAAGTCCTTTGGAGGAATCATGCATTAGGAGGCGACATGGGAGAGTGAGCAACTGATGCGGAATCAGTATTCTCAATTGTTCCAAAGTTGATAGCAGATAATTTTGTAGATGAAATTTTCTTAAGGGGGAGAATTGTAACACCCCTAATTTTTGAATATTAAATTAAATAAATGATTTAATTGGAAAATGAAAGGATTTTAAGTGATAAAGTAAAATGTATATTTGAAATATATTTGAAATAAACAAAACATATACATATATCCAACATATACACCACATATAAAAGAGAGAAGAAGTGAATAGTGACTTATTATTATTATTATATATATAGATAAGCATGAATTAAAGGAAGAGAATTTTCTTTTCCCTTCTTCTTCCTTTGCCGTGAGCTAGAGAGAAAGTGAGCAAGGAGAGTTTCTTCTTCCATACACTAGGAATTGAAGGGATTTCAAGGATTCAAGTGAAGATTTTGAGGATTCTTCATCAATTGGTAAGTTCCTCTATCATTTTGCAAGTTTCTTTGGAATTCTATGGAAGAACATGATATGTGGATTTTTGAAATTGTGTATTAGCATGTTTTGATAGCTTATTTGGGTATATATGAAGTTGTTGTGAGTAGTTAATAATGATTTTAAGATTGGATTGAAGAAGTGATTGAATTTAAGTTGAGTTTGGAAGTGATAGTGTTGAAATGGTTAAGTGTACGAAATGCAGAATTTTGCTTGACACGGCTAGTGATACGGCCATATTGTTGGGTGTGTCAACAGTAATGAATTCAACATTGATGACACGACCAGTAACACGGTCATGTCTCTAAGCGTGTCGTAGCTACCGTAAGGCTAAATAATTGACATATCCATTAACACGCCCATATTATTGAGCGTGTAAAAGTTTCTGTAAGGCAGAATTAATGACACAAATAATTACACGCTCATGTCATTGGACATGTCACAGCTTCTATAAGAGTGAGTTAATGATACGATCATTAACGCACCCGTGTTGTTAGACGTGTTACTTGAGAACGTTGTCCAAAATAACTCTTTTCTTTATCTTTCATTTGTAATTCCTAATTTAAAATGGTGTGATGTTGAAAATGCCTTAGAATGTGATATTAAATGGTTGTTTATGATCATATTTGGCTTAGGCATTAAGAGAGAGTAGTTGGCCTAACCCTAGTATTGAAAGGCAACTTGGAAGAGAAGGTTGGAGGAAGTTTTAAAGCTTGTTTTGGAGTGCTTCCTAAGGTATGTACAAACTCTTGATAAATGGAATGTGATTGCATTACATTTGGCCTAACACATTTTGGATGAAAATGTGTTAAGCTACTTGATACATTGAGTATATATGAACATAGTGTTGTGATATATAAATTATTATATATGCATTATTATACATTATGAAGAATTATTGTTAATGGCTAGATTGAATGAAATGTGAAATATGTGCAAAATGTGAAATTGACCCAAAGTGTTTGGGTAATGTGGTTTCATTATGAAATATTTTATGTTGTGATGATATGTTGAAATGAAATGACATTGATATGAATGAAAAAATGGGAATATAAGAAAGGAATTGATGATGGAAATTGTGAAATAATTGTGTGCCTAGTATGTTATTCAATTTTCAGAGTTGTGATGATATGTTGAAATGAAATGACATTGATATGAATGAGAAAAATGGGAATATGAGAAAGGAATTGATGATGAAAATTGTGAAATAATTGTGTTCCTAGTATGTTATTCAATTTTCAGAGTTCTGTGTTTGGCGGCATGCCTATGAGGTTATCCTCAATATTTGTCTTCAGGGCTAGATGCTTGGCGTCACTGTGATATGATTTACCTTCGGGGCTAGCTTTTGAGCATTATTTGATTAGTCTTCAGGGCTAGACACATGGTATCATTATGGACCAATACAGTAACTCTGAGATTTGAATGATGTATTAGTTGTTTGGACTCATGCTTGTGTATGTGTTTGTGTGAATTATTAAATGATGAAAGCATATATCCAAAAGTGATCTTGAATGTCATATGATGACATAGCCTATGAGCACTGTGCATAGGCATTATTTTTAGGTTTTATTATTATCAAAGTTTGTACCACTAGGCTTTTGGCTAAAAGCGATTGTAACTTATCGCGCAGGTGACAGGGGTGATCCGGTAAAGCTGGAGAATTCTACTAGACCTTATTGGGTCTAGGCTGATGTTTGCTGAGCTTGAAGCACTTCTGCTATAACAAGATCAGAGTCATTTTGCCAGAGTGTATTTATTTTATGTTATAGTACTTTTAATATTATGTCTTTGGAGTACAAATATATATACTGTAAATTATCAAGAAGGTTTTGAATAAATGAGCAATGTGAAGCTTTTATATATTTTAATGTATATGCGTATAAATGTTTTGAGAAATGGGGAATAAGAAAATTTTTATTAAATAGGGTTATGATATTTTTATACCGTATATGCATATTTTACATATACTGAATATATGTGTATTATATGTATATGAGGTATAAGGGTGTTACAAAAAATATTGCCAATATATTTATTCTCTGAAAATAATATCAAAATTAAAAAATTGAAAAAAAGTTAAAATTCTTAATTTTTCAATTAAAAGTGCGCGCTAAATAAAAATGTCAATGTCATTAAACAAAAACACAAAATTATCTCAACATTAAGTTTTCAATAACCCAGCACTAAAGTTACATTTAAAACATCTCAAAAATAAAATACTAATTACATAAGAAAAACGCACACTCAAATTCTATTTCAATAATGCAAAAAAAATTACATTAATCTATAATAAAATTTTATTTTTAAAGAGATTTCAATTGTGTTAAAGAAAATACCCATAATGCTAGCAATATTTTTTAACTTAGATAATTCATAAAAATTAATACATCAATATTTCACCAGATAAAATAATCTCTCTTAATAAATATAAAAGATTTGAAACTAAATGCATAGTTCATTCACTCTTTTGATGTTTTATAAAAATGTAAAACATGCTAAAATTCATACATTTTTGCAATTAACTTATTTTTTTATCCACCTCAACAGTCCACAATAACTATTAAAGCCAACATATCAGCAATTAACATATCATTGGCTTTCCCTATAGGCATGATAAAATTGAATCAAAATGTATATGTCATACACTCTTTGATACTTTAAAAAGTTTATCATAAAATTTAAAAAAATACAAAAATGTGAGCGGGAATTTTCGCCCCCACTTCCATGCAGAATGGTTCTTGCGACTTCGGCACTATTAAGCTCAGGGCCTTAGAGAACACGGGCCTAAATCCGGAGAAAATGAAGTCACCACCCGGACGAGTCGAAAAAAAAGGGGTGGATGACTCGATTCCTAAGTAATCCCCAATCTCTTATTGGGTTCAAAAATTTGAGTACGTGTGGGGAAGGTGAGAATGACCCTGCACCCCCACAACGCCCGGTTTATTGGAATCGACCTCCTTTTCAGGTCTTAATATTATAAAATTTTTAAATATAATGACATTACCCATACTACATGAGATCATAAGAATAAATAAACACTTTATTAAAATCATAGCAATGTCCAAAAAAATAAATAAATGGACACCCATCCAAGGATGAAAATATGTCCTTATATTATCCAATGTCTAAAACTAAATAGGACACCCACCAAAAGGTGAAAATGTATCCTTTACATTGAGCCTAAAATATGAAAATACTTTAATTTACATGAAGCATAATTAATGAGATACCTACAAGGTGGAAACATACCCCTTACATAATAAAAAATAAAATAAACCAATAAAAGACATTCAATCATTCATTATGAAAGTAAACCATTCATTATAAGCCAAATAAAGATCAAGATATGAAGATTTAAACTAAGTATGTAAAGCAAGATTCAAATAACAATTAAAGACTAAATATGCAAGCTAGGATTTATGAATTATGGTTTAGAAAACTAGGTTTTATGCATCATATTTAAGTCACATTGGCATTCATATTGAAATCACATGCTCCAAAAATTCGGCCAAAAGTCATCGGCACTATCATTTTGAGCAGAAACTTGATAAAGGGAGTCTTGAAACCACAAAAATTGTGTATCTATGGCCACAAGAAAGTCTTTAGTTGCAAATGGTTGCTTCCACATTAAACTTTGGAGGAATTCTTCTTCTCCAGTACTATTGTTATTTGCCTGTGTCAAGAAAATTTCACCATTTGAATAATCAGAAATAGAGATGCCCAAGTAGTAAAAAATATAGATGCCTAACTTAAATGATTTTTTGTCAAAAATGGAGGCACATTTTTGTCAAAAATGAAGGAACATTTTTTTTATCAAAAATGGAGGTGCCTAACCATTGATAAACTTCCACAACCCATTTTTGAAGCCTATATAAACTATTTATATTTCATTTGGAGAGCATCCCAAAAATTAGAGAGTTTGAGAGAGTTTGTGAGAAAAGCTTAAGAGAAAAAGCTTGTAAAAGAATTTTTATGAAAAAAAATTCTTGAGTCTAATTGGGTGTGGATTGTGAGTTGTGAGTATTGTAAATGCTTTGTATATTTTATCTTTTCAATAAAATAATCTGCAGCAGGTCTGGAGACGTAGACATAATTGATCGAACTTTATTATCAAATTTTCGTATTTATTATTTTCGCTATTATTTTACACCATCACTAATCTAATTATAGGAAAATCTGCGTAATTTTCTCAACAACTGGTATCAAAGCTGCTAGTTATGAATTCTGTCATTTTTTGTGAGGTTACTATTTATATAAATAGTAAATTGTATGAATAGTAAAATTTTATATCTATCAGATGACAGAGGTGGTCTAATATACGGTGTTCACAAAATTTGTCAGAAAAGATCCAGAAGAAGTCAGATTGAGTGGGAGTGATGACTACAGATGAAGGAAAGGAAAAAATTAAAAAAATCGACGGTGCAGATTTCAGCTTTTAGAAATGCAAATTTAAGATTATTTGTATTAGAAAAATCTTTATCAACCTCTTTCTAAAAAGAAGTCAGATGATATGAAGGAAGAAGATTGAAAACTTCTAGATAGACAAGCTCTCGGAGTTATCCGATTAACACTATCCTGCAATGTTACTTTCAACATAGCAAAAGAAAACACCACTGCAGGCCTTATAAAGGCTCTCTCCAATATGTATGAGAAGCCATTGGCTCTAACAAAATTCACTTGATGAGGCGATTATTCAATTTGTGAATGACAGAAGGCGCATCGGTAGCTCAACATCTAAATGAACTCAATACAGTCACAATCCAGTTGAGTTCAGTTGGGATTGAATTTGATGAAGAAGTATGAGCATTAATACTTTTGTCTTCTCTACCATAAAGTTGGAATGCTACTGTCACTGCTGTAAGTAGCTCATTGGAAAGTAAAAAAGTTAAAATTTAATAATGTTCGTGATCTGGTTCTCAGTTAAGAGATCCGATAGAGAGAATCGGGTGAATCGTCAACCCTCTTCAGTTTTGCATACTGAGTCAAGAGGAAGAAATTCAACCAGAGAAAATAGGTGTGGCAAATCTAACCTCGGGTAGATCAAAATCTCAATAATTTCCACAACTCGAAGACTGTAAAGTGTTGGAACTATGGGAAGACCGAGCACTATAAAAATAGTGTAAGAGCGCATTTAAGGACCAGGAGGTGAAGGCAGAGGCAAATATTACTTTCACCTCAGGAAAAGATGATGCGTTGGTATGCTTTTTAGAGGGCAAAAAGGAGTCTTGGGTGTTAAACTCTGGAGCATCGTTCCATGTCACTTCGCAAAAAGAATTATTCGAGAGGTATGTCCCCGAAAATCTTAGAAGGATATATCTTGGTGATGATCAACCTTGTGATATTATTAGTAAAGGTATAGTGAAGACTAAGTTGAACATATTTTATTTGGGAGCTAAAGGATATCAGGCATATTCCCGCTATGAGAAAGAACTTAATCTCAGTAGGGCAGTTGTCTAGTGAAGGCTTCACTATAATCTTTCATGGTGATGACTGAAAGATTTCAAAGGGCACAATGACTGTTGCTTGGAATAAAAAGAGTGGTACTCTTTACATAACAATAGGGGCATGTTGTTCAATTGCAATTGTAGTAGGAAACAAAAATTTCAATTTGTGCCACATGAGTGAGAAAGAAATGAAAATTATGCACTCAAATGGAAAACTTCCAGGTCTACAGTCAATTGAGATAGACATCTATGAATATTGCATACTTGAAAAGCAAAAGAGGATCAGCTTTCAGACAAGTGACATAACCTCAGAAAAGGAAAAGCTAGAGCTCATTAATGGGGACCAATGACAACTTCATCCATTGGTGAAAAATACTACTTCATGACTTTCATTGATGATCACTTTAGAAAAATATGGGTTTACTTTCTAAAGTATAAGTCTGAAGTGTTTGAGTGTTTCAAGAGATGGAAAGCTATGAAGGAAAATGAGATAGGTCTGAAGATTAAAAGGCTCAGAACCGACAATGGAGGTGAATTTGAAGACAACATATTTAAGAAGTTCTGCTATGAGCACTAGATCAAAATGGAGAGAATCGTGCCAGGTACGCCACAACACAATGGCGTAGTAGAGCATATGAACTGAACATTGATAGAAAGAGCTAGAAGCATTTGTATAAAGTTAGGTCTACAAAAGTAATTCTGGGCAGAAGAAGTCAACATAGCAGCTTACTTAATCAACCAAGGCCCATCGGTTCCATTGGAGTACAGAATACCGGAAGAGGTACGGAGCGAAAAAGAGATAAAACTATCACATCTAAAAGTTTTTGGTTACATAGCATATGTGCATATTAGTGATCAAAGTAGAAATAAGCTTGATCCCAAATTAAAAAAATACATCTTCATCGGCTATGATGAGGATGAGTTTGGCTATCGCATTTGCGATGATAAAAACAAGAAAGTGATTCACAATAGAGATGTGATTTTCAACGAAAAAGTGATGTACAATGACATGCATAAACTTGATGCCAGTAATACAGAGCAGAGTGAGCCAGTATTTACAGATATAGATGATGTCATAGATAGTCCCATGATGAAGCCGATTGTAGCAAGTCCTCGGCTAGAAGAACTTGTTGAGCAAAACAGTGTGCAACAGTTCGACACGCCACAACCTCCTACTCCAACTCTTGTATTGAGAAGGTCTTCTCTGCCTTATATGCCTAATAGGAGATATATGAACTATTTATTGCTCACTAATCAAGGAGAGCCTAAATGCTATGATGAAGCTTGTCAAACTAAAGATGTTAGCAAGTGGGAGCTTGCCATGAAAGATGAGATGAAGTCGCTAGTCTCTAACCAGACATGGAAACTAGTTGATTTATCCATAGGGAAAAAGACACTTCACAATAAATGGGTGTATTAGTGAAAGAGGAGCATGATGATTCTAAGAGATATAAAGCCCGACAAGTTGTCAAAGGATTCCAGTAAAAGGAAGGAATTGACTATACCGATATTTTTGCTCCCTTTGTGAAGCCCAATACTATCATATCAGTGCTGAGTATTGTTGCCATTGAAGATTTTTATCTTGAACAGTTAGATGCGAAGACCGTATTTCTTCACAGAGAGTTGGATAAGGAGATATACATGCACCACCCAGAAGGTTTTCAAAAAAAGAAAAAGAAAATATGGTGTGTAGACTTAAGAAGAGCTTATATAGTCTGAAACAAGCCCTAAGATAGTGGTACAGAAAGTTTGATGACTTTATGTGCAAAGAATAATTTCAGAGGTGCAACACTGACCATTGTTGCTACTTTAAGAGATATAGCTCCATTTATATTATTTTATTACTTTTATGTTGATGAAATTAAGTAGCAAGCTCAAATATGGAGGATATCAGAAGGTTGAAGTAACAATTGTCAAAAGAATTTGACATGAAAGACCTAGGTCCACCAAAGAATATTTTTGGAATGCAAATCACAAGAGATAAGCAGAAAGGACTTTTGCAGTTATCTTAGACAGAGTACATCAATCGTATTTTGCATAGATTCGGTATGGGGGACGCCAAGTTAGTCAGTACACCCTTGGCTAGTCACTTTTGTCTATCTAAGGATCAATCTCCTTAAATGGAGGAAGAAAGAGAACTCATAGTTAAGGTTCCTTACACCTCAGCCATTGGAAGCTTGTTTACGTAATGGTCTGTATACGACCAGACATTGGCTATGCAGTGGGAGTTGTTAGCAGGTTTATGTCAAATCTAGAAAAAGTCCATTGGGAAACAGTAAAATAAAATTTGAGATATCTACGAGGTACCACAGAGAACTGTTTATACTTTAGTAAAGAAAAGTTAAAAGTACAATGCTACGTAGATGTAGATTTTGGAGGTGAAGTTCATCACTGAAAAAGCACCACCGGTTATATATTTACTGTTAAAAATACAGCTTTTAATTGGTTGTCGAAGTTATAGAAAATCGTCACTCTATCCACTACAGAGACTAAGTATGTGGTAGTGACTAAAGCCAGTAAATAGGTTGTAGACCCTTATTTCTTGATCAAGTCCAGTCTAAAATTTTAAAACAGTCCGAAAAGATTTTTATAATATTTATTTTTTATTATTTAATATATTAAAAGAAAAAAAGAGAGAAAAAAGAAATTTTTAATATTTATTTTTAATAATAAAAATAAAAATAAAAATAAAATAAATAAAAATCGGACCAATCGGGAAATAACTCGCGGCAGCGCTGCCGCACCACAGGCAATCGGCCTGCGGCGAACTATTGCTCGCCCAGCAAAATCCTCGCCGATCCTCGCAATGTAGCAGCCCGCAATGTCTCATAATGGCCTACGCCCTAGTGCCCCAATAGCCCAACAGCCTGTGGCAGCCCGCGTCCTGCCAAATTAGCCAAAACCTTGTTTAGCTCAATTTTTGGAATTTTATTTTTCTTAACAGTTTAGATTTCCTTAATCAATCAGTATTAGGTTTTTTATTTTCATATAAATAACACGTTAAAATACAAAAACGAAGACTTTTTCTTTCAGACCTGGGGACAGCCAATAAAGAGGGCAGCAGCTATTCAGGGACTTGGTTTTCAGAACTTTGGACGGCAACAATTAAAACAAAGAGGGCAGCAGCTATTCAGGGACTTGGTTTTTAGAACTTTGGACGGCAACAATTAAAACAAAGAGGGCAGCAACTAGGAATTTTCAACAGAGATCTAGTAACTCTTAGCAAAAGGAAGTAACGAGAGAGCAGCCTTCATGAACTTTTAACTTGAACGGACTTTCAAAAATTATTTAGAGGCTGGACTTTTGGGAAACCAGAGGACTTTAGGACTTTTGATTTTTGGAGGACTTTTTATTCAGAGGCTAGACTTTTAATCAGTATTAGGAATAGTAAATTTTAAGTTGTTCGCAACTATCATTCGCATAAACTTCAAGCTTAATCTTTTTAACCGCTCCCAATTTTTATGAAAAGCATTTTCATCAACTCTACTGTTACTAATAATAGTAACAGTTGGGAATTTAATTTTTTGTTATTTTTTAAAATTAAAATTTAGAAATATAATAAATAATAATTTATTATAATTATACACTTAATAAAATAGTAATACAATAAATATATGCAATAAAATTTAAAAAAAATACTATAAGAATAAAATAAAATATATCAAAATAAATTTATTTTTGTATACCACAAATAATTAAAATACAATATAAATTATGAAATATATGTAAAAAATAACAAATAAAATAAAAAATATATATATAATAATAATAATATATAATATGTATAGTATAATATGTATGTATATAAAATATGTATATAATATATATATAATATGTATACAGTATATATATTATATTTTTTTTTCTAATCCCCACAATGGAAATTTTTTCAGAAAAAATTTTGGAGAATCTTCGCCCCGTTAGGGACAAATCCCCGAGAGCGCCAGGGAACCCTATCCAAATCCCTAAGTGAAACTGAATTTTTTCACTTCATTTAAAAAATTTTAAACCATTAAATAAAGGAACAAATGAAGCATGCGAAAAGTGAAACATGTCCAAATACTACAAAATAAATAAATAAATACTTATATTTTAATGCTTTGAGTCATAAAGTTTACCATATAAATTCATATTCAAGCATAAAGTATATCATTGCTCTCCTTTGAACAAAATAACAATAATTAGTTGTTATACATGCGCCAATCAGACTTTTTTTTATGTTATTTTTAGGATATGCAAAGCAAAAACCATTAGAGCATACATTAATCACTAAAATAATTTTTTATCTATTATAAGAACAATTAGTTAATCTTTGGATTGATTTTGAAATGTTCTATAATGATTAAACTCTAATTTACCCAAAATTAACATCATTGCATGACTAATATCATCTTTTGACATAAAGTTATTGGATAAGTAAAAATAATCAATAATATGAAATTTTAATTTAAACATGTAAATATTCATATTTATATTTAATCAAAATAATTATACATAAAATATAATCTCTTAGAATTTTAGAACTTCATGTTTTTACATAAACAATAAAAGACATACCTTTTTCTATATTAGTTTAATTATGAAGAACACTAGATAAGAAATTAATGAAAAATGATTTTTCTCGTTTTTCCTTGAACTTAACGATGGAAAGAAAATAAATATTATTTTGTTACTATAAATATTTTTCTCATTTTATTAGTAGGGGTAAAGAGAGAATCAAACTTCTTTTTTATATATATAGTCTTATATAAAGTCTTCCATACTAAAAGTCACAACCCTTCAACATCAAAAAGTCATAAATCTTTAATATAAAGATTTTACGAAGAGTTTTATTAATATATTAATATTAATTCCATCTGAAATTTGTCTGTATAATTCCAGAGGACGGAGGCCTTGGCCTGCTCATGTGACTTTTATAACCATCAGATTCAAATAGTTAAATGTTTCATTATTAAATACTCTATTACTATGTTACATTACTAATTCTTCTATAAATATATCAATATATATTTCACCATGAAAAATTCTCAATTAGAATTACTTATATATATTTATATTTGTTTCGAATTATATCATTTATGTTATAATTCCAGCCTTAATTTTTGTAATTTTCAAAGGATTAACAAAAATTTTCAACATTTTTTTAATCTTTATAAAGATCCTGAGTATAGTACCATAAAAAATTAACAAAATTTATATTCGAAATAATTAATCATTTGGAATAGTTATAATAATTTATGGAAATGGATTTTAACTAATGATTTAATTTGTATAGGGAAATGGCAGCGGAGCAAGTATGTAAGTGTATCTCTAGTTAGAAAAACACTAGCAATAATAGGATTTGGGAAAGATTGGAAGTCTTTTTTTCACTCATTCTTTTATGTTATTTTTCATATAAATAATCATAATAAATAAACGCATTAAGATATAAGTGATATATATATATTTAATAATAAATTCAAATCTAATTTTTCTTTCGCATATTTTTTTAAAAAAATCATCATAATAATATTTCTGGAAGATTAAATTTCAGCTTCGCCTAATTTTGTTAAATAACTATACACAGACATGAATTAGTGTTTAGAAAAGTAGGAAAAGAATGGAAATTATTTATTTTTTAAAAAAAGACACTATTCATGGATATAAGTTGATAAATAGATCAATATTTTTTTATCTAAAGGTCAAGATAGTTTTATTAATTTATTTATTAATTAATTATCAATATTTTCCCCCATATGAATGAATTCAATTGATGCCTTTTTTATGTATTAAAATATAATCTAATATGTCCAAGAAATTGCATTAGATGAAGACATATATTTGATACTTATTTTTTATTTTTATGAAAAGCAGGTAATCTTAAAAAAAAAATTAAAACCAGATAATCTTGAATGCACATGTTAAAAAAAGTACTTAAAAAATATAAATAAATAAATGTTTCAACCACGTAGACCTGCCATTGTGGAATAATAATACGGACCTTAGACAACAGAACCTTATTTTTCACACGTTAAATGTGCTTTTATACTTAAATTTCCACCAAAAGGACATATTAGTGGTTGCTCTCAATCTATCACTAATAAGATATATTATTTTGTAGAAATAGTTTATATTTTAAAAGATTTTAAAGTTGATAATTTTTAATTTTCTGTACTTAGTTACTACCTTATTTTTTAAAATTCCAATTATATAAAGAAAATTTTCAACCTTATTTATGCAAAAAAATCTCAATTTTTTTTAAAAAAATTACAGATGAGTTTATTATAAAATTAAATATATAATATTTTAATAGTTTAATAATTAATTTATACTACTAAATTAACTACACCTAACATATAATAATTATTTTTAAAAAAATATTACACAATAATCTCATTTTTAATTTTTAAAAATATATATCTTTCTCTACAAAATATTACCAAACAGTCAATTATTTATATATATATAAATTTTGTTAAAAATTTTATTAATTAAAAGAAATTTCATTTTAATTTATATATATAATTCATTTAAATTCATATATATAATTATATATAATTTATTTAAATTTATATATATAATTATATATATATTCATATATATATAAATAAATGTGTGTGTATATATTTATATATAAATATATACATGTATATGTATAAATTCATATATAAATATAATATATATATATATAAATTTAAATATATATATAAATAAATATATATAAATTTATATATAATCTAGAGTCTCTCCCGAACCCCTGTAAATCTGCCTTGGGAGAGAGACAAGTCAGCCATCAAGGCTTAAGCACAGTAAAAATAAAAATAATTAAAGAATATGAAAATCTAAAGAACAATTAGTAAACGAGTTATATATATATATATATATATATAAGTTGATTCAACTCAATTAATATATATGTCTTTATTTTATTTTTTTAAAATGATTGGACTCAATTAATATGACAATTGTCAATAAAAAAAATATTTTTCAATCATTATTTTTAAAAAATTCATCTATTTTTCTATTAATTTTTAGTCATTTTTTTTATATAATACACAGTTTTAAAATTTTTTCTTCTACTAATTTTTTCATTAAATATCTCTATTTTTCTACATAGTTTTCAACGATGTAATAACTCTCTCATTTTTTAATTTTTATTTTAAGACTTATAAATTTCTATATCATTAAATACATTATTTCTCTCATTTTTTTAATTTTTTTTAAGACTTATAAATTTCTATATCATCAAATATATTATTTCTCTCTCTCTCTCTCTCTCTCTCTCTCTCTCTATAAATATATATATATATAGACAATTGATTTTTCCATGAAATACCTATTTTAATTTATTCCCTATTGATTATACTGATTATGAAAATTTTCAAAATCTCATTTAATTTTTTTATTAATTTATATAATTATGGTGTGAAGTTAAGATAAATTAATCAGTCTTAAATTTATTATTTTAGAATGTAAAAATATTTTGCAACAGTTATGGTACGGACTTCAAATCCTGCATCCGCATATATATGTGTGTGTATGTATGAGAAGTAAATAAATTAAAAAAAAAATTATTGGTGAAGAATTCAAGATTAAGAGCATAGGAGTTTATATCAAGGGTATAATATGGGAAAAATATCCTACATCTCTTGAGTACAAGTTTATAAAGTCATTAATATAAAAATAAGCTATTTAATTTCAACATTTAGTTTTTCAAATTGATTCATCTAAATTCATATTAAGAAATTTAACATGATATCAGAGTACGATTAATTTTTGTTATCCTTTTATCACATAATATCTCTTAAATTTAGACTGAAATTTTAATTTCAGTCTCATGGTGAGTTTCTTATTTATGCTGAATGTGCTTTCGAATATTTACTCCTGTGCTTTCAATTATTGTCCTATGGTAAGTTTTTTTTTTTTGTCCAATAATGAGATTTTAAATATTTATTCTTCATATAGTATATGGTGTATCTCAGACTTTCAATTTTTTCGTTCACTATGGCGTTATCCCTAAGACTTTAAAATTCCCTTAATATCGATTATATCACAAATTTATAATTATCAAATGGATTTATTAAAAATCATCTTTGATCCAATTATCATGTAAGCGGACTATTAAGAATATACAATGAGAAAAATATCTCACATCCCCTTAAACACAAGCATATAAGGTGATTAATATAGAAATAAGCTCTATAATTTTAACAACTAATTTTTAAGATTGATTCTTCTAAATTTATATTAAAAAATTCAACACTTTATTTTTAAAAAAATATATATTATTTATTATTTTTAAAGAGATTATTATTCATTTTTATTGTTATGGTTTTATTCTATTATTTGTTGATTTTATATTGTTATATTGCGGATCTACATCAATATATATATATATATATATATATGTAAGAGCCTGACAGGAGAGTTATTTATAAATTTTCATGATGTGCTAAATAATTTTTAAAAAATTAAATTTTATATGAAATTATCTTATTAATTTTTCATATCATCCTATTTTTATAAATTTTAATTAAAATTTATATGAATTAACATATATATATATATAATATTTTTTATATTATTTTGCAATTAATTCATATACAATAAATTTGTCCATATATTTTCTATTACTATTTAAAATTATCTGAAAATGATATTCAAATTTAATAATAACTAGAATAAAACCTCCCATGCAGTGTTACATGTATTTGTATTTTTGGAATCCTATGATAGTTTTAAATAAATAATTATTTATCTGCAGCTGTAAAAAATAAAATTAGTATATTTATAGATAAAATCTAAATAAATTATTTATAATTATTAAATTAAAAAATACTAAAAAATATGTAATATTATGATATTATCATAATATTTCATATAAATAATAAAAATTATTTTTTTAAATCAAATGAACTCAATACCATCAGTAATAAATAAAAAATACTTGCATAAAAAAATCAAAAGAACAACACTAGCGGTTCTAAAATATTAATATGATAATAATTGAAATTATACTTCAAGCGACTTTGAGTCAATTTAGAAATTAGCTTATATATTGACTATTTAATTTATGATTACATTAACCGTAAGATTAATATTCTAGAAAAGTTACATTAACAAAAACATACTTTAATTCATGAATTATGTATATATAATTATAAGTAACTTCATTCTTATGTTAACTACTTAATTTATAAATTATATTTTATATATCACTCATTGTATATATAATAGTATAAGTAGACTTTATATAAAAATATAATTAGAAGATCATAACTACTATAAAAATAATATAAAGTTAATCATAATCTTAATAATATTACAACTTTGTTGAGCTCTTTAAATAAATATAAATCAATATAATATTCTAATTTTATTTAAATTCTATAAATAAATATCTATTATTATAATAGAATAAAATTATTATTTATCTTAAATAGGATAAATTTTATCTTTTAATAAATAAATATCTATTTAAAATTGTATATTATAACATCAACCATAAAATTTATTATTAAATTTAGGCCAAATAATGATCACATAATTAAAAAATATATATTAAATTTATTATTTATTAGAAAAAATAATTAATTAGTTATTAAATATATTTATTTATTTAGAGAGTTCAAATATAATTATAATATTGTATATATTTGATATTAATAATAAATAATTATTATCAAATAATATAATAAGCTATTAAAAATTTATCTCTTATCTCTTTAGATACTTATATTTAGATAAATATCTATTATAATAAATAATATAATATTTTAATAAATTAATTAAAAATAAATAATAAATTAATTTTAGAAAAATTTGATTAAAATATGTAGCATGATATATATAGATAATATATAATAATTTGTTTATATTAAAATAATTTAAGAAAATAAGTTAAATAAGAAATATTGATTAAAAAATAAGAAAAATACTAAATTATTATAAACTAAATTTGGATATTATTTATTTCATAAAAATTATTATTGATTTTACAAGTAATTATTATTATTCTTTGAATTTTCGCTAATTTGTTACCTAACAATATATCACATCATTCAACTTTTTTATATTTTTTTTTCAAAAAAAATTATGCTAAATCAATTTTTTATCTAGTAATAGAAGAAGAAAAGCCTGCGGGATTTCAGTTGCCCCCAACAAACTTAAATTTAATTGTCTGCTATTATTAAATATTAAAAAAATAACATAATATCTAAATAAATATTTTTTTTTGTTTTTCTATGTATATATTTTGATTGTTTATATATAATTTTTGATTGCTTATAAATAACTTTTTACGTACTAATATTTTTTTTTTTTTGTTATAATTGTCCCCTATGATAGATTGTCCTAGACCCAGGGTTTATTAGGCTTACCCTAAAACCAGCACTGTATAAACATATAGATTTTATATGCACTTACTATAAAATTATACTTAAATGCAATAATGGATTTTTAATATTCAGATTTATTATATTAAGCGTTTAAATTTATGGCAGAGAGTGTATATATCAATTACACATGTTAAATGATAAATATCACTATGTAAAATAGAAAAAAAAATAAATATAAAATAAGGGACAGAGTCAAACCGGCAATCTCCCAAGAACTTAGAAATTCAGTCATCTAAGATACTGAGAAGGATGAGCCGAATCACATGAACCCCACAGCCCAGTATCTGTATCCTCTAGTCCAGTCCAGGATTTCTTTTTAATTGACTCAAAATTTCAGAAACAAACAAAGCTCAACGTCAATCTCTTCACACTCATAGATCTCGTTGCTGCTCTATTGAGTCAGATCATATACTTAGCAGAAGTAAATAAAAAATAAATAAATAAATAAAATAATAAATAACGAATACTAAAAGCAGCTCTGTTTCCCTGTAATGCATCCCAGCTAACCACAAGCGTACTTCGAGTTTCCAAGACAACTGGTTAATCGTTTATCCGTGAACAAAAGGGCAAGGAGACAGAAGGTATCACCCACTTTTCAAGGACTTGCATTCTAATAAAGTATGACCAAATGCTACACAACGTGATTAAACTAAACCCAGCAAAAGCTAATAATTGACGATTCACAAATCGGCCTAGTGAAGGTAAATGGGACTCCTGCTAATTTCACAGAATAATTGTAACACTAATGAAAATAATCTTCCATTTTCCAACATTGAACATCTAAACAAGTATAAAACAGGTCCCAACAAGACATCACTTGTGTCAAATACAATCTCCCAAGTGCATATGGATTTCAAATATCTTATCATATGCTTCAGAACCGGTCATCTTTCTTGCTGTAGCCCCAGGCATAAGCAGCGAAATAATGCTTCAGTTTGACGGCTAATCTTATGGACAAGTTCAAATCCAGCCTGCAATTCATCCCTCTCTTCAGGAATAAATTAGTTGAAAGAGAATATCAAATAAATGTAACCTGCATTCATTAGGATTAAGGATGAATGTCTCCCACAGTCCTAATTTCTGACAGTCAGGAGGGGTCATTGACATCTGTATTCTTTTGCATGATACCAATATCAGGGCGCTTGGTTGAGACAGCAGAAGGCGGGTGTAATTCAAAATTTGCTTTGTCTTCTTCATTGAAATTACCAATGCATATTGTGTCACCCCGACCATGCCAGTTGCCATCTTGAACATTGTTCATCTCCAATGTTCTGGACTCCTGTTCCATATTAGATGAATGTTAACAATCAGGTTTCAGCCATGCAGAATATTTTCAGGATGTTTAACCAAAATCATCCAGAGAAAGAAAAAAAAACCTGGCTTAATGCACACCAGGTGCAGACTAGATGATATACGAAATCATCCAAGGAACTGTCACCACCCTGAAAATCAGAATATTACCAAAACATATTGGCGTCATCATCAATTCTAATGCCAAAAATATTTTCAATTGAGAAAAAAAAACTGAGACCCTGCAAGGGCTTAATCAGAATATTAAAGTGCACTAGGGATTTTCCAAGAATCTCCATGAAAGCAGCAATTAAGATCAAAATAAAAATAAACATACTTGAAAAATCTCAATTGTGGTCTATATCTGCATTACTATAACATAAACAAGATATGAGATTCTTGATAGGCAGAACAGAATTAAAAATAGAAATGGTTCAGGTAATACATTACAAACACAAAACACTTAAATAAAGACTAATACCTTGAAAAGTTTTGAATTTGAAAAAGAAAAAAAAAATACCATTCACAAACATTGAAACAAGGATCACGAGGTTTAAAAACAAATGTCAAAAAAAATAAGCAGAGAGCTTGGAAGGATTAAAGAATATGAGCAGTTATGTGCCAAAAACTGAAAGCAGGTCACAGAAGCAAGTTTAGACTAAATTCAACTTCTAGAGGGATCAAACAAAACAAGGAGAAAGATTTCAAATCAGAAATAAAACCACACACCTATAATATACAATCAGTAGATAATTAAACAAGAATGAGGCAGAAATGCTCACCCGAATATTAAATTTCTTTCTCATCTGTGTGCGAAAGAAACCCAAATACATTCCTATTGAAATGGAAAAAGCAACTGCCAAATACAGAAAGCATCGCTGCTTGGTGACAATGAACACAATGAAGCTGAGAAGGGCACTAAGAGCAAGAATGTAATATACGGCTCCCTGCAAAATCACATAAAAAGAATTATTGGGTTTCTTTTAAAATATATTAGAGTACCTCATCCGAATCACGAGAATTACTCTATTTATCATCCTATCTCTCTATTTATCAATTTAACTTTAATTGTAAATGGCTTTATTTTGAAATTGAAAGAGATAGAAAGCCGACTGGTATATTATATAGCTGGATGAGTACAAAAGTCAAACTTCACCCACCTTAATTCTTAAAAGCACGCAACTTTAAAGCCATCTTTGGCATTTCTACAAAACAATTATTATTGAATTGCAAAAATTTTACCTGAAGAAAACAAGAACCAAAACCAGCTCGTCTCATGTTCTTCCCAAATCTGTAGCATGGACAACTGCAACACCAAACCCATTGTTAGTCTTAGTCCCAAACATCATATGTTCAAATATGAAAAATCCAAGCAAAAATATGACCCAAAACCAAATCTAATCCACAGATTATTTCACTGTAACTCGTGAAATGTTTAATAAACAACCAAAAAGGGCCAAAACAAGAAAAAAAAAATGACAAAATAGAAGTTTAAAGCTGCCACCGATAAATTTTTTTCTCCCGTTGAACTCCCTACTCTAAATTAGTAAATTTCAGACCATATTTAATAGCTTGCCGCTTTCGTTGACAAATTTTGAATTTTTTTTACAAAAAGATGGAATTAATTTTTCCCCAGTAAAAAGAAAATTTTGAATAGAGAGAGAGAAAGTACCAAAGGGATTCAATAGCAATACGGCGGTCGTCGAAGCAATCAAGAACTTCGCCTTCCCACATCCTAAAAACACCTCCAAATTCTCCACCATTAGCACCCATAGCATCAAAATCTTCACTTTCCAGTTTCCTCCATTTCCCTTGAGTCTGCAAAGCCACCGTCGAACACAACATGTCAAAATCTAACACAGCCATTCCTTCCATCAACTTCTGCTCCTCCTCCTCTTCCTGCTGCTCCTTCTCCACCATCATAACCAATGCTTGTTTCTCCAAATCCGCCATCTCAAAAACCGAAAAAAAAAACAATTAGGGTTTTCTTTTTCGGAATTTGTACTTGAAAAGAAAGAAAGCACTTTCCTTCGTATCAATCAGCAATCAAAAATGGGAATTTTGCTTTTTTTTATTTTTATTTTGGAAGACCTCTTTTGCCTTTTGAGTTTCGGACAATAGAGTGTGACATATTCTTAACTTCCCTCAGTGAATGTTATTTTTTTTCTTGTGGGGCAGGTGAGATGTGGGACGCAATTTAAACGATTTCGATTATTTGACGGTACAGCTGTTGCCACGTTGACTCTAATATTTTGCAGATTTAAAAGGTCTATTTCTTAAAAATTTTTGTTATCTTAATTCTTAACTACCAAAACAGAGGGCTTAGCTTAAAACAAATTATGATTTTACAATCATGAATTTAAAGTTTAAACTAATTATTATTGATATAAATAAACTAATTAAATATCTGAAAACAAATATTAAACTGATTGTAAAATATTGATTTCTTGCCAAATAATTAAGTTAGATAATTAAATATTTTTCCCCCAATTATAAGAAACAAATAATTGCTAGATAATGTTGTTGTTGTTGTTGTTGTTTTATAGATGTGGTTGGCTTCCTAAGTGTTTGGTAACTGGCAATTGGCAAAGAATATTAATGTCACATTAATGAAGCTAACTAACCTTCGCCTATTTCCATACAATGTCTAGTTGCTTAATTGATTAGTTTACCATTTGTTATATATATTTCCAACGGTAGGTTTTCTTTATTGGAATTAATTAGTTAATTATATAAATTAAAGAATTCTAAAAGTGTATTATTGAAAAGAATAATTTTAATTAAAATTGCTAAATTAATTTTTGATGTTGATTAATGGCATTTAATACATAAAAGACAATGCACTCATGTTAGAAAATATAGTGATCTAGAACGTATGAAATAAAGGATCAAGAATACAAAAAAAATAATAAAAAAATAATCACATAAGATATAAAAATTTATATGTTAATTTGAATATGTTTATGAGACACATCTTTCTTTATTTCTTAGAGAAAAGATTTTATTTTTCTCACGATGGATTATATTTATTATCTAAAATGTTTTATATATAGTATTTATTTAGGAAATTCTTTTTCTATCGTGACTCTTTTTATTACTCAAATTTTATTATAAAAATGATAATCATCTTTCTTATTAGAATTTTTAGCATAAAATTAATTTTGATTATAAATCATTATTTAATAATTCACAGACATACTTCATTAATATCATATATTATTCATTCTGAATTAATACATATATTTTATATTTTATAAAAATTAAAAAAAATTAATTACTTTTGTTAGAAATATAAATTTATATGTATTTTTTTATTACAATCTCGATATAAAATATATTTATGAATATTTTTAATAAATAATATTAAATATGAGTACAATAAAAATTTAATAATTTAATAATTTATTAAAATAATAGATGGGTTGTAATTTGAAATAAATGAAAAATAAAAGTGTATATATTAATTTAGAATGAAGAAAATATTTTTTTAATTAAATAATAAATCTAAATTTTGAGTTGGTTATTTCACTTGTGATTTTAAGTGTAAATATGAAAGCATACTGAAAATTGATTTTGACAGCTTCTTGATGAGTTGTATGTATGTGAAGATTAAGTGGGATTTAATTTAGGAATAAAATGATTTGCTTTTAATAAAAGGAAAATTAGGAATCTAATAAGTTGCGTAATTAGGCAAAGCAGACAGCCAAGATTTTATTTGTTTTTGGGTTTGCATGGTATGCCTTCATTTATGTGCTGGGAAGTGGGCAGTGGATTACGTTTATAGATAAGCTTCTTATACCTAAAAAGTGATGAATTGTCGGTCTTATCTCAATTATCAACAATCCCACGTGCCTAAAGAGATTCTGTTTTTTGTTTTTTTAATTTGACTCTCAATTTAGTTGTCGCCTACTCTCATTTTCAGTTATGTATTGGATAAATTACAGCTATTGTGAGGACTGAGGAGGGTTGCAATAGAACACCCAATTTCCATTCTATATTGGGATTTACTTTGAACGGAGCGAAAATTTTTTATTTTTTATTTTTTTTTAATGATAATGAGAATTAGAAAAAAAAAATATTTATTGGACAGAACGGGACAGTAATAAAAAATATACTCCCTTGAGATTAACTATGATCACCATTCTATGCAAACTGTGAATTGTCGGTTTAATTCAGTAAATTAGACTAAAAAAAAAAACAGGCTCTAATTGGAGCCAAACCAATACATAAAGGTCTAATTTAAGTTTTTAATTTCTTGAACTGAAACCTACGGATTGAACCTTAAAAATAAAAATTAATATATATTTAAAAATACGTATATATTTTAATATATATAATATCAATACATATATTAATTTTTATTATATGTATATTAAAAAATTATATATAAATTTTTTTCAAAATTAAAATTTTAGAATTAACTTTTTTTTATTTTTTATTTTTACACTTCAATTGCAATATTAAATATTTAAAATTATATATGTAGTTAAATACATATATTTAAAAGAAAAAATTATACTTGTAAAAATTTATCATTATTATTAATTTATTATTATTATTATTATTATTATTTGTTATTAATAATCTAATAATTATTATTATTAATTTATTATTATTTTTAACAATTAATATTATTAAGTTTAACATAATTCATATTATTAAATTCATAAGTCAAGTATTCAATCTCTTGAAAAATATTATTAATTATAGTTAAATTTATTTTAAAATATGTATTTTAAAAAAATAATAATAAAATCGGTTTAAACCGCATATTCAAATTGGAACTGGAATTGAAACCAACCAACTATTTAAGAGCCTAAATTTTAATAGAACCAACTCTTACCGGTTAAAATTAAGATTCATGACTTTCGTGAATCGAAATCAACTGTTTCAATTAACCAAAATGTGGCATAGTTACTTGGGATTCTCGTTTTCATTAGGAATATGCAAAATAGCCCTAACTCGACTAATATAATTGCAATCCGATCAACTCGATCAATTTTGTCAGTTTAGATCGATTGAATTAGTTAGTTTCAATTTGCACATTTATTAATAAAATCAATTAAATCAGACAAAAAAATGATCAAACTCTATTAAATAGATCATAATGACCAATTTTTAAAAATAAATTTCTTCGACTGATTAATAGTGATTCGGTGAGCTGATCCGTAAAACTTGACCAGCCTGACTTATGTATATTCATAATTTTCGTCCCCATGGGACTATATAAAAATATTTAATATTTCAATCCTAAAATCAAATAATCTAAATAAAAATATATAAAATCATTCTTTATATAAAATTTTTATAATTAAAAATATTTTATAACATTATTATTTGTTAAATGTTGGGGCTCAATTCGCTGGAGTAGTATAAAATTTAATCAAATACAAATAACTAAAAATAATATGTACAAGAGAGAGTATATTCATTTTTGTAATTATGAAAACCATTATAGTCTTAATAAATTGTGGCTGATTGATATTTTAATTCAAAAAATTAAATTAACTAAATTCTTCAAGGGGAATCTCTGTCTTGTGAGGATCTCCGCAGAGATGAGTATGAAGGTTAATTTATCCTTATTTGTGAGGCGAAAATAGAGACAAGGATTCTCCGCCAAACTAGAAATGCGGATGGAGAGTATCCCTACTCCCGCCCACCCTTATTGTCATCCCTTCATTTTTTTAAGAATTCCATTAACGAAAAAAAAATTAAGATGACGCCATATAAAAGGTAAGTTATACATCACCCCATTATATGTACATTAATGTGTCTTTACATGAATACAAATATTGATGACAGTATATTAGCACACTGCATAAATTTCTCTAATATTTATTATGTTAAAAAATATAAACATAAAAATATAAGAGCTATTTGTTTTGAAAAATATAATATTATTCATTGCCATCACTGAAAATAGCTTCAATCACAGAAAAATTCAAAATCAGATTGCATTGCTAACCTCTGGGCACTATGATTAGCAGACCTCTTAACAAATCCCACATTAACATTAACCAAGCCTTCTAACAAGTTAATACAGTCACCAACCAGTAGGCCTAGGTAAGAAAGATCTGCTTAGAGTTCATAGACGATATTTTTCATTTTCATTTTTAGTTTTCTTTTCCATTTTCTAATTTTATAAATTTTCATTTCTGACTATGTTTCAAATGAAAAATTGGAAAGCTGAAAAACAAGTTACTTAATCTTATTTTTCAATTTCTATTTTTTATTTTTATATAACATTTAAATAATTTTCTTTTTTAATTACCTTTATACAAAAATATAATAATATAAATAATTTCATTATCTAAATGCTTATGTATATTTTTTAATTTAAAAAAATGAAATTATAATTAAATAATAATTTTAAATAAAATAAAGATTTTAAATTATTATAAAATTAATCTAAAAATATTCTCAAATTTCAAAGTATAATATGAACAAATAAAGTATATGAATCCAAATAAAAAAAACTAAGAAAATTTTTTTATTTTTCAAAAAAAACATTTCTAACTAAATAACAAATTTTACTTTTAATTTTCAAACTTATTTTTTCATAATTAAACACCCTATAAAGTCTCAAACTCTGCACCTGCATCTCTTGCATGCAAAATGAGTCTTTTATCATTTCAACCATAATTTTTTTTATGATAAATGGACTATTTTATATATAATTATATTGAACAAATTAAATTAAGTTTATTTGAATATTTAAATATATTCACTTAGTTATTATTTATGCTTAAGTTCAATTCAAAAATATATTCAGCTACATTATTATTATTAAAGTAAATAAATAAATATATAAAATGAATTTAAGAGAATTTACTTACAAAAAAAAATTTAAAGACAAAATTGTACATTAATAAATTTTTGAAAAATGATGGGTGTTTTTATGAATTTCCGCCTATACGTGAGTTTTTATACATAGCAAGTTCTAAGCATAGGTAAAAGAGAAGGGTTGTAGTATGTGACAACCAACATAAAATTTTTTCACATCTCATGATATAAAATTCATATGATATAAATAGTGGGACATTTCCTACGTGTACGTGTTATATTAGAGCCTGAGTATAGTGAAAAATAGGTATGGGTGCAAGATATTCCCCTAATGAGACACATCATGTCGGGGCTTATATGTGATGCTAAATAAGAGGTGTTCACACCAAGGATACCGCATAGATAAAGAAATTGGTCTAAAGTGCAAATGGTATAACTTCTGATGATGTAGAGACTTTTATAAGAAGAGACATAAGAAATAACAAGTAGAAGGTAAGATCAGAATAAATACTTGAAACATTGGATATCTTCAAATAAGTTAAAAAAAATATATGTACACTAAATATATTAAGTTTTCTAAAATTAAGGATATCACCCCTCAACTCTCCAAAGCTAGGGTAGACTTATCTTACTATAAATCTCAATTCACAACTTATTTAATTCATATCTCTCACAAGTATATGATCATTTATAATATTTATTACATTATTTACATCATTAAAAATATTCTAAATAAAATTTAAACAATTTTTAAACTAAAATTAAACTGAAAATACTAATCTGTTGGTCCAACCTTTCTATATATAGAAGAATTTTAAATTTAAGAGTTTATAATCTAATGAAGTCTACCAAGTTAATCTTTAAAAATATCTGAAAATATTAATAATAATGGGATTAGTCTAACTACTCAGTGAATAGGTAAATATGTAACAAGATATAACAAATAAAGTTTAATAATATATTTAATATAAATATTATCTAAAGCTCAGCTTAATAAATATAATTTTATTTTCAGTTATCTTTTATATACACTCAAATATAAATTCTTATTGTTCTGATTTCAATTCAAGGGTGCATGATGACTTACCTCGCAAGTTCAAGAAGAAATAACTTCAATACATATGTGCAGAGCAAATTACCCCGACCAACGATAATTTTATAATATCATTAAATTTAAATACCTGTCATCAAGGTATGATCAGACATATTTATAAAAGAGTGTATATAAATTAATTTATCAATATAATAAATCAATCATTTACACATATAATAATTTAAATTACAATTATTTGTTATCACTTAATAAGAAAATAATTAATATTCAGAAATAAATCATCGTTGTAAATAAATTCACTTTATAAATATTTTTCTTAAAATTATATATAAATATAATACTTTTAAGAAAAATACAATATTACATATTTACCCACTTACCTTAGCCAAAAGCTAAATTTATAAATCCAACTATTTCACCTCTATGATTTATTTCAGTTGTTGTATCCACTGCTAGAGTGATATATGAATAATTATTAACTAAAAATTATCCTAAAACTATTAGCTATTATAATATGCATGATATGAGACATATGTAAAAATTAGTCCTAAATTTTTAAAAAAATATCGATAATATTTATCTAATTATTTCATATAGTTTTTTTTAACTTATCCATAATTCGTTAAAAATACTGAGTTTTTAAAATATTTTAATCTATAATTAATTTAATTCATTTATTCTTATAATTTAATAATTATTATAATATTAATGTTATTAATAAATATATTTTATTAAAATTTTAATAATATTTATTTAGTTTACTTACAAGTTATCCATTTAATATCGTAATTATATACTAAATTAATACTGAATAATTTTAAGAGAATGATTTTATAATAATTCTTTATTTATAATTAATAATTTATTCATTTTAACTCTCTAAAAATATTAACTTATTACAATCACAATGATAGTGAAAATATATTTAATAATATATACATATTTACAAAATATAATCTTCAAATAGAATAATATTATTTATTTTAATTTTTTTTATTTTGTAGTATTAAATTTTAATAATAAAAATAATTATAGTAAAACTATTAATAATATTGATACTAAAATTAATATTTGCTTATAATAATAATTCTAATAAATTTAATAATAATAACATTTCATTACCATAATCATAATAAATCTTAATATTTAACTACTACTTGCTATTATGTTTTAGTAACTACTATGGTTCAATAATGGTCAATGTATATTAATATTTAATTATATTAGTAATAACAATAATAACAATGTAACTATTTAAGTAAATATTTAGTAGATTTTAAATAATATACTAGAAATTACTAATATGTAAATAAAACTCTTTTTTAGATAATACTTTAATAGTAGCATTTAATATAATTTACTTTAACAAATTAATAATTTATTATTCTTTAATTTACTTATTTATTTCATAAATATAATTATTTGTCTTTATATCTAAAATACATCCAATTTATTTTGTAATTTACTAACAAAATTTATATTTTAAGAATTGATTTTGACCTTACCACAATTATTTTTATTCTTAAGTCAATATTCATTTTCATATATATACATATATATATTAATAAATCATTATATATTAACAAATTCCTTAATTATAAATTTTAAATTCACTAATTAACAACTAACTACTAATTCATAATCTCATTAATTCAATATATATTTTAATTTATTCTACAATTTACTAATAATATTTAAAATTCAATATTTAATTATTTTAATTATATTTAATATCCATATTTTAATTTTAATTTACCGTCTATACAATTTTAACAATATTAATTGCCTTTCATTCTTATTTTTCTTTTAACAATAGTAATTAATCATCTATAATTTCTAATTTAATAATTTTTTAAATTTTAACTAACTATTCATTATTTTTACTATTTTTATTTTTATTTATACAAAATTTACCTTCCTCTAATTATTTCTTATTTATCATAATATTTACATTAAATTTTAAATTTTCTATTAAATCAAAATTTAACTAATTAAAATTTTAATTACTGTTTATGTATAAAAATATATCTACATATATATATGTATAAATTTTTAAAACTTTATCTATAATTCACAAATAATATATCTCTAATAATACTGTTTGATCATAACTTTTTTTAATAAAACAGTGACTGATACATCTAATAATTTTATTTTAAATTAAAAAAATAATATTTTATGCTGTGCATACGAAAGTTCTGCATATTTGTATTTCTTATTTTTTTAATACTAGATCCTCATTGCTGCTGGCCTCACCAGTCCCAATCCTGAACCACTACCTAAATGCTTGAAGTCTGTTGCTAGAAGATTATCCCCATGGCCAGCAAAGCCTGTTCCACCCTTTTCCAAGTTCACCAAATTCCTCTCCTTGCATGCCTTGTTGCAAACCAAACAAACTTTATCTGCCACCATAAATTTGTCAGCACACTTCTTGCAGAAGACATGCCCACATGAGCTCAGTGCCACCAGCGAGATTGTATTAGTGAGAGTAACCTTGCAACTAGGACAGATATAGGTCTTATCAAGAGAACTTGATTTTTTCTTTTCACTATTATCTTCAGTGAGGTAGATGGGGAAAAGACTCTTCATCTTAAGCTTTTCCTTGCCTTCTGGGCAAATCGTACTGGTGGAGGGGCCTTCTATTTTAACAGAAGCTTCTGGTGTAGCTGAGGGAAGCCAAAATGCTTTCATTGTTCGAAGTGCTTCCTCTTCAAAGGAAGTGACCTTCACACTGTTTGCCCCATGGAAACCATTCTTATCTCGGTTTTGGTTTCTAACATTGTATTGTGGAACTGCACCATGGTTTTGCTGATCAAATGCATCCAGTTCTTTGGCTTTCTGCAAAATTAACTTCTCTTCTACCTCTTCCTTCTCTTGCCTCTTCTGTGACTCATGGGCAGCTAGCTTCCTGTTGGGTAAGATAAAAGCTTGCTCCTCAATGTAGAATAGGCGATACAAATAACAAATGATGTGCAACACAATGACCCAATAGCTAAATAAGAAATGTAGCAAAGATTATATTTTAAGATGAACAAATAAATATGGAGCTTGCATGGGTTCTCTCATCCTACGCAAACATTCCAAAAAAAAAAGTAAGGGCAAAGAAACCTTTTAACCTGTTGATCTACCCTATGAAACATAAACCCAGAAAACTTTTCACATCATTATCTTCTCATTAATAGGAATTACAAGATTGCAAAATTTGCACTAGAAAAGAGAGGAGGTGGGGAGGAGAAACTTGTTCCAAAACGAGCCCACTGGTTTTAACTTTGACCTCAACTGTTAGGGTCTCAAATTTGAACAACTGGACTGAAGCCTGAGAATGATTATAAGGTGGAGGATGGCTACTCATAGTAGCCCATCAGACCCACTGCCTCGCTTATTCTGCAAGTTCTAAGTTGTAAAATTCAAGCCTCGAGTACTTCCATTGCGAAGAATTGTGTGGCAATAGTTTATACTAAATCAATCACCTGGGAAGAAAAATATGCAGTCTAAAACTCATTCCACTAACAGAGTTCACATGATTAACTGAATTGAATTATCCACCAACAAAGTCCCAAAATGTAGAAATCCCAGAATTATATCAAATTTCAGGACGGTAAGGGATCTCTTTTATTCAAATTATCAATGAGTTTTAATTGCTAAAATCCTAGCTTAGATTTTATGTGCCTCCAACATAAGCATTCAACAGCCATGTAAGTCTAATCCAAAACCAACTACGAAATCCAAAACGCCATCTTGGTTAAATGTTGATATAAACCAAAACCCAAATTTCAAATAGAATTAAATTAAAAGAAATTACCTTTGGATGTCTTTCTTTTGAGCTAAGAGACATTCGAGAATGCATTCTTTGCAAAAGACGTGACCTTTCTGGCAAGACATGGGGTCGATAAGCAGTTTCAAGCAGAGACAGCAAGCATCAAAGGGCTTAATCGAATCCTTGCCGAGCCTCTCCCTCTGGGTGCCGTATCCCAGCTTTCGCTTCTCATCGTATGTGAAAAAAGCTAAATCGTTGTTGTTCTTCGAGTGTCTCTGAGGCATGTTATTAGCTAATTACAGTATGACTTGAATTAGGAGAAAGACTGAAAGAGAAACCCTAGACATTGAAATCGCGATAAAGAAGATATTGAAATTGGATTTGATTTGGGGGTGTTTTGTCCCATTTACTGTAATTTTAAATTATTTATCTGGAAGGCAACTGAAGTCTATTTATAAGGACGATAAAATTTGTCCAAGGATTGACCGGTACCAACTGTAGACGGATTTGTTTGACATCCAACGGTTTAAAAATAACTCCGATAAAATTAGCAGTTATTTACCGCTCTCTCTTGATCCTACAAACTTGACCCAAAAATAATTATTTACACCCCAAAAATTGGATATACAATTAGATAATTTTTTATGTGATCTTTATTTGAATATATATATATATATATGCACTAAATTAATTACTCGATCTAATAATTTTATTTTAGTTCAAATATATTTATATCTGTAAAAATTCTATTCATAAAATTTAAAAACTGATATATATTTGACCTAACTTATAAAAATTAAAAAGACTGTACAGATATACTATATAAATCACAGCATAGATATAATTTGAGTTTTTTTGTTTCAATATATCTAATTTTTTGTAAAACTTACTTTTTAGACTCTTTCATGTGATAATTAAACAATAATTTTTTAGATAATGAGGACATTAATGACAATTTTTTAGTTAATAGTAATATTATTAATTTTTTTAAAGAAAAGTATGAGCATATGACTAATTTAAACTTTTTAGTGAGTATCATATATTGTCGACGGCAAAAACAACATTATTGGGTAGCTATGGGAGGCCATAATTGAAAGATAAGTGATTGAAGAAATGATCTCTAGTGGCTAGATATGCGAGTTCGTCCAAACTCGAAAAGAAAGCATCACTTGCAACTATATTTAAGCACCCACCAAACTCATAAAAAATTTAAAAATCTTCAAAAATAAAAACATTTAAAATCAAAATTAAAGCTACAAACCCAAAAGCGGTTATGCCTTCATTAATTTTATGATGAATTCCATACTTCGATGACCCAAACGCAACAATGATAGAACCATAAAATCCTCTTCTTGCTTTCGCCCAACACCGCCACTATCCCCACCAATACTAATTTGAGCAAACTGCTCCTCCATACCCACTGCCTTCTGATCGTGCAAAATCCCCATAATCCATCCACCTCCACTGCCACTACCAGCAGTATTTTCTACATTAATTCTTATGGGAGGCAAAGCTAACTATAATTGTAACTTTCATGCAATATACTACATACGCCTGGTTTACTTATTTTATTTAACAAATGAGGTGTAAGAAGTACTCCTGCGACCTCAGTAGCAGCGTTGGTGTGTGGGCCTCCTGTCTCCAGGAACGCCTTTTTGCCCTCATTGCCACACGGAATGAGGTTTAGCAGGCCCAGCAACATGCGCAATTAGCTCGCGCTCACTCGCACGTCCCTGTAGATGATAATTGCAAGTCTGACGCTCAGCCTCCTCCTCTTGTATTCCCTTGCTTATTTGTAAGAAGAGAAGAGTTGAGTTGTTCGTTAAACGTGGAGCTTAAAAAGTTATTTTACCTAGTATATTTGAGCTTAAAAAATGAGTGTCAAGTAATATAAATTAATAAGTATTTAAAATTTTAAAAAATTATGGATTTATTTTGAATATTTATAAGTAGTGGTAAATATTTAATATAGAGTATTTAGTTTAACTTATAAGTTAGTCAAACCACCTTATAAGTTCTAACTTTAAACTGAAGTATGTATTTAAATAAATATATAATTTTATAAACTTAACTTATAAATTGAAAAAAAAAAGTTAGCAGGGTTCAATTTTAATTTTGATACTTATAAATTAGTTTAATCAAATAATTTATTATATTATTTTTATTTATTTCAATGAATATTTTTGGTAATATAACTTTTATATTATTTTTAGTCATTTTAAAAATAAAATATTTATAATTTATTTTTTAATATATGTGTTTGATGTTTATTAATCATGTATAATTGTTCAAAATAAATATATAACTGTTGAAAATTTTAAATGTTTATAAATTCGTATTAGTTTATAAGCACTTAATGTTCATAAGCTAATTTTTTAAAGTTATGTTAAATACTATTTGATAAAAAAAATAGCTTATAACCACTTTTATTATTAAAAATATTAAAAAAATATAAAAAATTATATTACTATAAATATTTGTTAATATATATAAGGCTATTACAATAAATTACTTAATTAAACTAATTTTTAAACTAAGTAATTATAATTATTAAAATAATAAGATGATTCACCTAATTTATTTTTTCAATTTATAAACTTATAAAATTATTTAAATAAATATATTAACTTAAATTTATCAACTTATGAATTAATTTAAATGTTCTCTTAATTGGATCATTATTTTAATGTTAGGTATTTTATTTATTGAAGCTGGATACATAATATTATATAAAATTTTTAGTGCACAAGACATAATACACTCGAATAATAAATTTATATTGTATTTACTTTCAATTATCCTCCATGATACTTTAAATAAAATTCATAAAATTGTTACTCCAATTTAATATATAGAATAAATTATTTTTTAGTATTTTGTTTTTTATTGGATAATAAAAAAATTATGATAATAATTTGATACCTCTAAAAATTTTAAAGAGAAAAAAAAAAGAATAAAATAAGAATTATATTAGATAAGTCTTTATTGATTCATTAATTAATTTATTAAAAACAAATCGATATAATGATAAAATAGATAAATAAGAAAATTGTTGACACTGGATAAAATTCTTTACTTAGCTGCTGACACTTTTCTACGTGGCATCTGGAAGCTTAACACACAATCCCCGCTTTTCCTCTTGTCTACTTCACCTCTTCCGCAATCTCTTGCGCCTGTAACTCAAGTCTCTGTATATGTAACCCCCCCAAAGCCCAAAACCCTCTCTCTGTTACTTTCCCTCAAATTCCAATTACTACACACAAACCCAAAATCAAACATTTTCTTTCAGAAATCGAAACCCATTTAATTTAAGTGAATTCTTCAAATAAATATCCAATCTTTTGAAAAAAGTTGCAGCCATGAATTCACCTTCACCCATGAAGAAAAACCCAATAGCTGAAGCTGTGGTGCTTCAACCATCGTCTCCCCGATTCCCTATAAGTAGCCCAACTTCTGGAGCCCAACGAAGGATCGGAATCGCCGTTGATCTTAGCGATGAGAGTGCTTACGCCGTCAAGTGGGCAGTTCAGAATTATCTCCGCCAAGGCGATGCTGTCATCCTAGTCCATGTTCGACCCACTAGTGTCCTTTATGGTGCTGATTGGGGCGCAATTGACATGTCTATAACTGATTCCGAGAACCAAAATGAAGAGTCCCAGCAAAAGCTTGAGGACGATTTTGACCTTTTCACCACTACTAAAGCCAATGATTTGGCTCGGCCACTGGTGGAGGCGCAGATCTCGTTCAAGATTCATATAGTGAAGGATCATGACATGAAAGAGAGACTTTGCTTGGAGGTGGAAAGGCTAGGACTTTCTGCGGTAATTATGGGCAGCAGAGGATTTGGAGCTTCGAGGAAGAGCACAAAAGGGAGGCTGGGTAGTGTTAGTGATTACTGTGTGCATCACTGTGTTTGTCCTGTGATTGTTGTGAGGTTCCCTGATGAGAAGGACTGTTGTGGTGATGAGGGGTCGGGTGGAGGTGTTAAGACAGGTGAGAAGGATGGGGAGGTGCTGCCCCCAGTGGCAGAGGAGGCAGAGCTGGAACATCAAGATCAACAAGCAGGTTTGGATTAAATTTTAGTATGTTTTAAGCCTAATGATGTTTGTGAGTTTGCATGATCATCCCTTTTTTTTCCCATTATGATAGGTGAAATTTGTTTCTCTATCATATTTCGTTTTAGGTCTATAGCATAATTCATGATATATTAATGCCAAATAACGATGAAAAATGCATGAATTCATGGAGTTTCCTTTCCATGAAGCTGTGGATTCTCATTGTACCGAGGCTCATTTCTTTCTTCTGGTAAACAGTTTGATAATGTAAATATGACGCTTTGTTGTTTGGAGTTTATATAGGAAACTCGTATAAATGTATTTCTAGTTCTATTTCTATTTGACGTGGGACTTTTTTGAACAAATAAAAAAGATTCACTCTTGATAAACTCTGTTCTTTTGATCAACTGTGATCATTTAGTAACTCTTTATTAGTTTATTTGGATTTTTTTTTCTTCCCCCTCACTAATTGCCTTCTTTATATTCGTCTTCTTGTCATAGTTGTGAGATTCTTCCATTTCGGCTAATTTGGTGTGAATATATTGATAGATAAATAACAAAGAAGAAGACGCATGTTTCAAGTAGATCCAACCAATTTCTCTTTTCCTGTCATTTCCAATGAACTATCACCTTCAATTAACTTAAATGGTGGCGCCATCTTTTATTTCTATTCTAAATGCCTTCAAATTTCATTGATTTCTTGCCTATATTGTTGGCACTTTATTAAAACCAAATATAATAGTCTATGATACAATAGTCATTTGATATGGCAACATATACTGCCAAGGAACAGTTCATTGACCTGGGTAAATGGAGGTAGCCACTTGGAGAAAGGTCGTTTGATATTGGGTTTATGGTGGCTGTGGTTCCATTATCAGTGGTTTGGTATTGATGCCATGTAACTCTAGTGTTTGATGTTTGGAGATGAGAGGGGAAAGGGCATGGACTTGGTAGTCTTAGAGTCTATGATCAATGGATCTGAACTGTTATTAAGATTTTGTTCATGCCCCTTATTGTTTTCGTTGTTTGATACAGATACCAGGCTTGAGATAGGACATAGGAAAGGAGAGCGAAAACCATGACATTGCTTTGTAGTGGTTATATTTAATAATGAGTCAAAGATATAGATACGAACTTGAGGGCCATTGGGAGCTTTCAATCCAGAGGTAGTTCTAACATAAGCCTTCAACTCCTAGGATGTTTTTCTTGGCTTCAGCTCCAGCTACCATTCCAACTTCTATGGTTTTGAGTGTTGACTGTTGAGTTTGGGGGCTTTTTAATTTTTGAGGTTTAATTCAAGTGTGCAACTTTTGAGGTTAGTATCAATCAGTGCAACTTTTCAATCTTTTCCTGCTTAATTGATTATAATTCAAATATAGTAGTCTTATTTTTCATGTAATTATATTCGCTATTCTATATTGACGAATTCTATATTGACGAACTCTGTGAATACTTGAGATATTGTTGTATGCTAAACAAAGCCCCCTTGCCACAATGGGTGTAGCAGGATTTAAAGTCAGCGGGAGCTTATTCGAAGCTATGTTTTTCAAATTTTTATTAGCCATAACACTTATAAAATGTATTTATATTTTGAAATAATAAATTTAACAATTATTAATACGTCTTATTTCCGTACAATAATTATATAAATTAATAAAAAAAAAGAAAAGAAAAGAATAACTTGAGATTTTGAAAATTTTCATAACCAACACAATCAATAGAGAGCAAATTGAGATGAATATTTCATAGATAATGCAATTATAATTTTACTTATAAATTCTTGAATATAATTATAAATTCTTGAATATAATTGTATATTTTACACATATACATCTATATATATAATTAGAAAAAATAAATCTAATGATATAGAAATTTACTGATTTTAAAATAAAAATAAAGAATAGAAGCCATGCAAAAAAAATAGAAATATAAAATAAAAGAATTAGTTGAAGAAAAAAAATTTAAAACTGTATATTATAAAAAAAAATTGACTAAAAAAAGAAATACCAAAAAATAGAAGAATTTTTAAAAATAACAATTTGAAAAATATATTGTTTATTGATAATAATCATATTAATTAAGCCTAATCATCTAGAAAAATTAAAGACATAAATTAAGTTGAAATAATTCACAAATATATATATATATATATAATTGATTAGACAAATTTGAGGGGGGGGGGGGGGGGGGGCTCAATTTGTGGGTCAACCGTTGCTTGCCACCATCCTCCAGTGTGAAAAGGCCATCCATTGTTACTACTCAATTGATGGATTTAAAATTTTTCAGTTGTTTTTAAGTTTTCCCTTGATGCACAATCTTAAGACATGTCTCTTGGTAGACATGGCCACGGTTCACAAACCGCCGATTCTAATTCAGAAATCACCGGTTCCTGCTTAGAAAATTTTTGAATCTAAACTGAATATTCTATAGGACGGTTCAAAGACGGTTCAGAAACTGCCGATTTCGGTGTAAACCCCAATTTGAAGGTAGTTCGAGAGACAACTTGAGGAAGGAGTTCGAAGGGGCAATTCAAAAGCGGTTTACGATGGTTCTTTGTAACAATTTAGGAGACAATTTATATATAATTTTAATTAGAATTTTTTAAAAAAAATAAAATTAGTAAAAAAATAAAAATATTTAGATTAATTTACTGAAAGAAATAATAAAAATGATATATGCGCAACTTAAAAAAGACAAGTTGCTTATGTATCTTTTTTGACTTTAAAGAGAAATTAACGTTCATGTGTTTTTTTTACCTTATATTTATGTAATTATTAAATATTATCATTATCATTTTAATTTCTTCAATTATATTTTCTATGTCAATTGGTCTAAAATATTTATCAACTGTATTATTTTCTTTCTTGATCCAAAATTTGAGTCTTGACTATTTGTCATTTTTTAGAAATCATAACATAATAAAATTTTGAATAAAAATTAATAATACATAAGATAAAAAATTTAAAAATAATAGAAATAAAATAAAAGCAATAGAAATAAATTTTGAATATAAAATAAAATAAAATGATTAAGATTATACTATAGAATTTTTTTTAAAAAAAATGAAAATGTAGATTGTAGAAAACATCAGAGAGTAAATTAAAAAAAAAAGTAAATTCTATAAAGTAAATTGATTAAAATTATACTGTAGAGAATTTTTTTAAAAAAATGAGAATGTAGATTGTAGAAAACGTTAGAGAGTAAATTAAAAAATATATATAAATTCTAGAGAATATTGAAGATTGTAATGTAAATATAAATTGTAAAATAAAGAGAAAAATAATAGATTAAAATTTAGAAATGTGAAAATTTTTGAAATATGAGTGGTATTTATAGTATTAGTAAAAAATTTAAAATTAAAGAATAAAAAATGAATAAAAGAAATACATTAACCTAAGTAAAATGCACTAATTTAATGATTTGAATCAACGGTTTGAATATATGGTTTCAAACTGTGAAAATTGTCGGCTCGATGGTTTTTAAAAATCATGAATCAACCTGAACAAAAACATGAATCAAGGTTCAAGTTCCGATTTGAACGGTTCTGGTTTTGACCGGTTTCGGTTCCAAACCGAACCGTGGCCATACCTATATCTTGGCATTTTAGAAGACAGGTTTTACTTGCATAGGTAATTGATTATGTTTACTATCAAAATTCTACTAAGGACTGCAGAGCTAATTGATTATGTTTGCTATAAAAATCTCTACTAAGGACTGCCATAAATAAACTGGCATGAAAGAAATTCCTTGCTGGGCCTTTTTTTTTTCTTCTTTTCAATCTTTTTTTTTTTGGATATATTATCCAACCTGGGCACCTCTCCTTCTGCATGGAACACTCACAATTGATGGAGAGAGAGAGAGAAAGAGAGAGAGAGAGAACGAATTATATGGATTGTTATCACAGAAGCCCATTTGACTGCTCTGGAAATTGCTTTCTTATACTGTATACTGAACTGTCATTTAATGTTAAAGTAGCTTAAGAAATTTGTGTTTAGATCTCAATTGTATTTTGTATATAAATCAAGGCATGGCTAATCAAGTTACATTCAGTGGCTTGTATACACCGTGTAGAATGATCCCCTAGTCTATTAAACTGCAAATTCACTAGACAAAGGTGCAAGCTATTGAAGCCAATGATTTCTAAGTTCAAGTTAAAATGAATTCTGTAGTTGATCCAAACATAAGATTTTATTTGTAAATTAATTTTTTTTAATGAATTTCATTTGCAAATGAAATGAATTCTATATGGATTTATACCAAGCACCATATAAAGTTATTTTCTTCTCTCACTCATTAAACAACAGAAAAAAAAAACTCCCATATGCATCTGATCATAGCATATACATGTATGCATGTGCATAAAATGGTTGATTTCATTTATCTGCTGTCTTATGTGAGAATAAATATTCAAACCATATATGTTTTGCAGATGTGGAGAAGGCTTCTTGAATGGATAGTGGAGATCATTATAGGTCAAAAAGTTAAAAATGTTCGGGATTGCTGTACGGTCATGTCTTGCAAGAATTTTTGTTGTACTACTCTCTGTTTTCTCTGCCTCTGTGCTGCCTTGTATCAGTTTTGTTCGTTACTCACTACAGTTGCTTGTAGGTACTTTATATAATATTAATATCATAGGCAGCAGTTTTTCTTTATCTATCTGGTGATGCAATGTCTGATGAAAACCTGTTTTACTGGGTTGCCTGTCATATAATGTCAATGTGGATATCTTATTAAATATTCATCCCTTTAATTGTTGATGCTCTTTGTTTTCAGTATATGTTATGTGGTTGCAGAATGAACAGCTTTAAGATCTTGAGCTTGCAGGTTAATTCTTTCTACACACTAATTGCTGAGGATTAGCGTGTCTGAGATTACCCTGATTAAGGAGTGCAGATGCATCATTCAGAGAGTAACCTAAGGTAGCCAGAGAAAAGGTAAATTTCAAACCTGAAGTTTGACTCCTGAAGTTTTAATAACTGATTTTAGAATTAATGAGTTTGTGAAGTTTCTAAACTATTCTATGCCTAAGCTTGTTCAAAGAAACTGGAGACTTGCAGAGAAATTCTTCACCATGTTTAGCATTCATGATTTACTTTGGCTTTGTTCAAGATACGAAAAAAATATGTCCGCTCCCAAAAGCGTATCTTTTTTATCCATAAGGCTAAGAAACTTCGTACAGAGCCATGTTTATGAGTCTTGGTGGGGGTGGAGAGCATAATTTTTCTAGATGCCATGTTTCTGCGGGAGCTAGACACTGCATGATGCACATACACCATCTACTTATAGGAACGTACAGCCATGTTCCTCCACTGTTGAATGGAAAATAATCTATCTTTGGCTTGGCATTGTCACTTTTCTTGGCACTGCAGAAAAGAGGAGAGGAGCTAGTAATTGGTCAAATGATGCTGGTAGGGGATTATTTTGCCGTCAAAACAGGTAGGGTGGGTTTTTTACTGTCAAAAGAGGTAGGCTAGATGTTCAAGTATTCCTGCCTGCAAATGTCCAAGGCTACTTGGCAAGAACACCCATTAAATATTTTCCATAAATTCCATGCTTCAATTGTAAAATTTTCTAGAACCAATCATGCTTTTATATTCCAACAATTTATTTTGGACAGCGGATACATGCCCCTTGGTCAAAGTAAGACTAATTTTTGTATAAAAAAAATATATGTTGAAGCTTTGAGAATTGATGTGAAATGGGTTGTATCATCTTTTCTTGGTATGGATCAACTTTTTTTTTTTTTTAATCTTTTTCTGTAGATATACAACCTGAGAAACAAGGGGCACTTCAGAAAGGCTTTAGCATCTTGATTTTCTGTTTGAATAAAAGAATTTTTAAGAAGCGGCCATAGTTTCAGTTTATAAAGGTTGTATTGACATAGTGAAGAATAATACTTTCGTTGGTTGGCTGGCTGCTGTATGACACATAGCTATCATAATCAGAATCTATGATTAATCAAAGGCATGCAGCCTCGACATCTCTGATATTCATATTAACTGAATAATATTTTCACATGCACCGTAGCCACAAAAAAAAAAATTCTTTCCATGCAACCTACAAACGTCCTCCACAATAGAAGAGGAAATTGGCGCCCCCACCATTTTTTTTATTCCATCTTCCTGTTCCTTTAAACAAGGTTTTACAGTCACGTGCTTAATCAACATGCAGATATTGCAATTAAATAATAAAATTATGGCCTGTGGCAGGCACTTGCAGGTGTCTGAAGGTTAATTACTAATTTACAAATTGTTATAATTTTTATAATATATTACTTGTACTTTTTTTAATTATATCTCTTATGAACACTTGTAATCCAGTTACAACTTGCTGATATAAAGCCTTCTTAATTTCATGTTATGGTCGGTCGGTTATATGTGACGGATATGTTTCTAATAATTAATCTCGGACTTAATTTGTAACTACAAATCCCAAGATAATATATACTCATAAGTTCTTCATGGAGACAGAAACATTTCGAGTTGCTCCAGTTATTTTTTAAGAGTTTATTGCTCCAGTATTTTTTAAGAGTTTATCTATATAAAAATAAAATAGTAAATTTTACTTATTATAAAAATTATGTCGATATAATTAATAAAAAATAATGGTTCTTTTGAGCAGGGGATTCAACTGAGGGGGATACTGTTACGTGAATTAAGTTGTATTATTATTATATATATATATATATTAAATTGTGGGATTTGGGTTGAGTCTAATTAAAATAAATAATTAATTAATAATAAAGAAATGGTAATGAAGAATGAAAATTCAAATCATTTAATTTTTTTTTCTAAAAAAATATAATATATTACTATAATAAAGCAGAAAAACTTAAAGGAGAAGTACAATAAGTCTAGATTGAAGACTTGGCCAAAAACAGAAGAAGAAATTAAGAAAGAAGGAAAGAGGGAAACTTATGGTGGTTGCGAAAGACTAAAAGAAAACCAGTCCACAGACTTGGGTATCGTGGGTTAGACTTTTGTTGATTAGTCAAGGTTTTTCTGCATAACAATCTCAAAAACAAAACTGAGAGAATGGTATCCACATTCCTTGCAAGAAAAAAGAAAAAGAGAGAGGTCCCACATTCACCGGATGGGTACTTAAAAATGGGTGGCCACAGAATTGTTTGACATTGACTAACACCTGGAATTTCTCATTGCATTTCCTCTCTTTCTTGAATAAGATAAATAAAATAAAAAAAGTAGGACCTGAATATTCGTTTTTATCAAGTTATCTTGAAATCTGTATTTGAAAATTTGAAGGATATCTATTACGAAAATGTCACTTCCACCACATCTAATAATTAATGTAAAAATTGATACCTACAATTACTATTCATTGTACCAAGTACCATTAAAAGACTATAACTTACTTTTATATATATATATCAGTCTTGTTATTATTATTAGAATTTATATCATGAATTGTGATAAAAATTTTATGTTAATTATTATTTGTAGTAATTTTTTTTATTTGAATTTAAAATTAATTATACATAAAAAAAATTCATATATAAACAGAGTTATATATCCATCTTGTTAAACTAAAAAAAATAAATGTAAAGAGTTATTTTACAAATTGAGTGTAGTTAACTAAAAATAATTAAAAAGAAAAAAAAAAGAAATCCAACTGCTTTTATCTTTGTGATTAATACTAATAAAGTACAGTAATCGGCTAATCATTAAAGACAGACTAGTCAAGATCAATCTCAAATTGAAGTTAATATGACTTTTAATTAGAGAAAAATTAATTACCTGACAATAATATTATTTACTAAAACTTTGATCTATAACTCCAGTTTTTTTGTTCAATTCGCAGTTATCTTCAAGAACTTTAGATTTCTGTAACCCTTTAGGAGAATCTCTCATGGTTGTTTTCTGATCCTTTAATGGCCTTGAGGTTGAGGAAGAATCTGGCAATGCTAATTCTTGGGATAACAGCCAGCTTAGACGATCCTGCTTCAAAATACAAGTTCTTGGAATAAGATTAAGAAAGAGAGAGAGAGAGAGGAACAAGAACAAGAACACAAGAAAATATCAGAATTTAATAAAATATTTAGGTCTTAATTACCTGAGAATCAGAATCAGGGTCTGAAATTTCTCTCATGCGCTTTAAAGAAAATGCAATTCTTGATTTAGAAGCCCCTTCAGAGCATTCTTGATCTTGATCGCTATATGAAGAACTTGAAACTGGTGGAGGTGCGGTATTTGTAGAAGAAGAAGACCATGGAACCACTTGATTTTCTTCATCATCTTCATATTTTCCATCATCATTTTCATCTTCTGTATCATCTTCATCAACATCATCATCATCATCATCATCATCATCAGCATCATCCCCTCTGTTATCATCTTCGTTCCCCCTTTCTTCCCTGCAACTTGAATCTTTTACACAGCTGTTGCATACTGAAACAGTAGGGCTTAACTTGGGTCCGGAGGCAGTCCAAGGTGTGTAAGATTGGCAAAGGTGACAAAGAAGCATTCTTGAATGCTTGGCCACAAGAAAATTTGCCCCATGAACATTGGCATCACAGTCCCAACAGAGGCTTGCTTGATCTGATTCACAGTACATTTTTGCTAAAGAATCGCAAAGCTCACACTTTTTCATTGTTTTTTTTTTTTTGGGAATTTCGGTTTAGGAAAAAGAGGAGAGAAAGACAGATTGAAGGTTTGATTTATATAAATGCATTTTTTGTTTTTGCTTTCTCTGTTTTTAGCCCACTCTGTTCTTAAAAAACAGATCGCATGGTGCAGAGCGACTTGCAACTGTTCATATTTAAAAATCTCTCTCTCTGTGCTCTTATTTCTCTTCTTTTTAAAATAGAGTGGAAATATATATATATATATATATATATTTGAGTTGAAAATTGAAATTGCAATTAAATATGGTTTGAAAGTTCTATTTAAAGTGGGATTTATAAGGTTTTAGGAATGTGGCAACTTTTGAGAGATATATGTTGCTCTCTCTAAAATACTAAATTCCTCCATAATTTCGAATATATGAACAAAAATTGCTTACATAATTCATTTCCAATTTTTTTTAATTCTTTTTCTAAATTTGATTTTAATTGAAATTCAAAATTAAGAAATTGAATATTTAAGTAAAGTTTAATTATAAATTATCTCATTTTAAATATAAAAGTTAATAAATAAAATTCATTTGAATTAATTTTTTTAAAAAATCTCAATTTATAAAGAGAGAGAGAGAGAAATTAAAATTTTGACTTTTAACAGTTTTGTATATGTATAAAGAAAATTAAAAGTTAATAAATCCAAAAATTCAAATATAATTATTACAACAAAAATTTAGTAAAAACACACCATTAAAATATAGAATAAATATTTTTAAATCTAAATATAATTTATTAAAATAATTTAATTTATAATTACATATAATTTATAAAATTATATCTTATATATTTATAAATTATCTGATTCTGTTAATCAAATTAAATAATTGTTTTATCAAGAAAAACTGAAATTAAACTTCAACTCTGGACCTAACTCAATTCAAATGCTTTCTTTTATTTATTAGTCTCACCTGACCTGTTTTTGTATGCACTAACTCACTCAATGCTATAATTAAGAAGGCTTGTTTATGGTTATGATTTATTTTGTTAGTTAGATTTTGATTGAATATTGTATAATTAATTTAAGTTAAACTAAGTCATAAGCTATTAAACAGTTTTAACTATAGAAAAGAATTTAATTATATGTAATTAATTTTTTTAAATAAATATGTAAACTTATTGAGCATAAAATACAGGTAATAAAACATAAAAGTAAAATTAAAAAATATTAATCAATAATCTTTTTATTTTTTAAAATTATATATAACAATTTGAATAAAATAATTTTTAAACGAATAATATATTAATCGAAAAGTAAATTGTTTTTTAATAAATTTAAACTCGTAATTATATTTTTTTTAATAAACAAGTCAGACAGTTATTGGCTTATTTGCATAACTTCCAATATTTATGCATCAGCCAGAAATCATGCATGGTCAACACGTGTGTCATCTGCAGTGGAAGAAAGAAAAAATAAAACTGTAAATTTGTCCAATCCCAATTCCATGTGGCAATGACACAAGGATTTGCCAAGGAAGGACTCTGTTTACGCGAGGCGGGCGAGGAGCGGGTAAAATTTAATTAATCGATTAAAATTTTAATTAATTAATAAAATAATTAGTTTAATTAATTAAATTTAAAATAATTTAGTTAATTCGATAAAAAAAATTTTATATAAATTTAATTTTTAATTTGATTAACAGTTAATCAATTTAATAAGTCGGTTAATTGTTAATTAAATTTTTATTAAAAAAATTATTTAATTATTATTTTTTATTTAATTCTATAATTATATTAATTTTTTTTACTATAAATATAAATTTTTATTACAAAATAAAATTATTTTTTAATTTTTTTAATAAGTTTTATTTAATTATTTAATTATATTAATTTTTTATTCTAAATAAAATTTTTATTATAATTTTTTTTAAAAAAATTAATCGGTTAGGTTAATTAATCAAATCGACTGATTTAATTTGATTAATTAACTGAACCGATCAAAATAAAAATTCGTTCGACTCAATTAAAAAATTAAAAAAATTAGTTTAATTAACCAATCGGTTCAATCGATTAATTAACTAAATCGGTCGATGTCCACCCTTATTATACAATTTACAAAACTTGGTCATAAAATAATATTTGTTTCTGTTAAAAATAATTCAATTAATTATGATATAAATTGAATGAGAAAAAAAATTTAAAATAATTACTCAACTTTCCATTTTTAATTTTTTTAAAATTTTTATTATTCTATTTCAAAATAAATATTTTATTTTTATTAAAAAAATTACATATTGACACTTTTATTAGTAATAGAATAATTACTCACAATGCATAATAAAAAAATTAATAATAATTTTAAACGATTTATAAAATTTAATGTGATATTATTTAAATAATTTGAATTAGCTATTAATTTACTCTAAAATAATATCTTATAAAAAATTAATATTTATTATGAATAATAAAATGTGTTGTTATAGTACTTATAAAAATAATTCATCCGTTTCCAACTCATAAATATATTTTTTATTAAGAGAAGGTGCAAATAATTTCCTAATATATTTTTTCGGGAAAGTATGGATTAGCCCATAATTTTTTTAAACTCATTTATGCATAAAATTTACTAAAATCTACCATTAAAGTTCCTCTGTAACTGCCAAAATTAACATTTGTTTACTTAATTTATATTTAATAAATAAAATTTAGACTAATTAAATGATTTTAATCAAATAAGCTCCGACACCACCATCTCTCCACCTGCCACCACCACCGCCACCTATCCAAATCCATCGCTACAATCATCCAACCACACTGCCACTAGTATCATCCAAATCTAATTTCAAACCGACCATAAATATGTAGCTTGTTCACATGAGCATTGGTTTGATGAAACATGCCTCTCTCTCCTTCAACCTATTCTTTTTCCCACATTGACTGCACATTACTCTCTTCCCTGATCCTCTTTGAACATCAATATAAGCTGGATAGGAATATAGTCGAATTAGATAGATTTTAACTGTGGACCAACTTAGCTACTATTAATCGATTGAAAAAAATTTATCTTTAAAAATCAATTATTATAAGTCAGTTAGATAGATTTTTATCGGGTTCCATCAAATTTAGTAGTAAATATATTAACAAAAATTGATCAATTCAATTAATTTAAATTAATATAATTGCTTGAGTTGCAGCATGATCGATTTTGGACAATTTTACTAATCCTTAAAATTGGATGTATAGTATCAGTTATAACGATTGCAGTTGCCACCAAAACAGAAATATCTTTCTCATCCAAAATAGAGGCAAGAGAAAAAATGCGAACAGAGAGTGACTTGAGGTTCAGTGGATGGACATGCAGTACCTCGTAAAGAAACTAGCAGTTTTCAATCACCGATGACCACAAATGCCTTGAATAGTTGAATTGAGTCCTTTGATCGACATGTGTTTGCTTTTCAACCGGAGTGTTTCTCATGACTTTGCCGTTGAGAGATGGACCAACAAGAGTTTCCACAATCTAATGCTCCTTGATTGGAAGTGACTGGAACCCATTTCTCCTCTTCATTGCGGCGAGCACAGCAGCGGCCTTTGCCTCCACGATTGCCACGGGGATTGCAGAAGCCACAACAAAAAGCTCCTCTTTCAGTTTGATATGAAAGTTGATGTTTTGAGATTTAAGATATGTGTTTATATAAATTTGATGATGTTATTTGTTTTGAGTTTTATATGATGTGATATTGTAGATTTGGGGTTTGCAATAATGAGATTCAATGATTCATTCATATTGATTTAAGTTGTGTTTTTTGCAGAAATTAGGGAGTGAGATTAAATGGATTTTTTTTTGTTTTGAATTTGATATAAAATTTACCATTTTTTTTTTGTAGTAATGAGATTCAATGATTTGTTTTTAAGAATTTGATTCAACTAAAATTAAAATAATATATTTTTTTGTTATAATAAAATTTAGATATCGATATTCATTCATAATTTTTTAATTTTAATTTTAATTTTTTAAATAAAATTTTTTAATTTTAGCCATGAGTTAATGAGAGTTATTTATTTGTTATCACAAGTGCTTAAATGTTAGGTTTTTAGAAAATAGAATCTCTAATTACGCTCAAAACTATTTTAATGATAAATTCGTATAAGATTAATAGTGGAGCGGAGAATCTTTATCTTCTGCAAAAATTTGCTCTGAATAGAGCGGGGATTCCTCGAAAATTTTCTCTGCAGAGGAGGGGGGAAATTCCTCCCTATTAAGCGAAACAGGGTGAAAACGGGGAGTATACTTCCAGCCCTGTGAGGATTCGAAATAAATGCATAATATATGTATCCCATATACATATTATATATACATTATATACACATTTTATATACATATAATATATATATATATATATTATATTATACTATACATATTATATATTATTTTAATTAATTTATTATTTTTTACATATATTATATAATGTATATTGTATTTTAATTATTTGTATATACAAAATAAATTTATTTTGATTATTTTATTTTTATAGTATTTTTAAAATTTTATTGCATATATTTATTATTTTATTATTTTATTAAATGTATAATTATAATAAGTTATTATTTTTTTTATATTTTTAAATTTTAATTTTAAAAAAATAATAAAAAATTAAATTCTATTTGAGGATTTCAGTGGGGGCGGAAATGAGGGAAAATATCCTCCCATTTGCATAGATGGGGCGGGGAATATAGGGATACAGATGGAGAGTGATTCCTTGTCTCTGTCTTGCCCTGTTGCCAAGTTTAAATCCGTAGCTTCACAAAAATATTAAAGTTTTGTTTAAATGACTATAAACATAGTTTAATAATTTATAATATTATATTAAAAATAATATTTATCATATTTAAAAATATGATATGGTAAAATATAATTAAATAAAAATATTCTTATTTAATTTTTAATATGTAATGAAAATAAAAAAAAATTATTTATTAGCATATATTTAGTGTTTAAAAAAAATTACTTTGGATTTTTTGTAAGATAAAATCACTAAATTTGTGGTTTGAAATTTTATAATTTTTAAACTATGAAATTACCATTGAAAATCATACCATAAAAATAAAAGTTAAAAAATAAAAAATATTATATTATATTATACCATAATAAATTATAAAATAAATAAGGCCTGAAGTCTATCTATTCCTTATAAATATATTTTTTATTTTATAAATATTAAAAAAATTAATTAATTTTATTAAAAAATAAATTATATGTATTATTACTTATTAAAAATTTAATATGAATATTAAAAATTTAATAAATATATTTCTCATTAAAATATAGATATAATAAAATTTAATATATTAATTAATTTATTAAAATAATAAATAAGTTATAATTTAAAATAAATAAAAAAGAAGGGTGCATTATTTAACATTGAGTATATATATATTCAATTTAAAAGTCAAACAATAAACTTGTTTTTTTAAATATAATATTTAATAAAAGATGTTGAGTGTATGCATAATATATAAATATACAGGATATTGATAATATATATATTTAGGATCCAAATTTTACCTTAAACAATGAAATAACGTTTCTGATAAGATTTGACTTTAACCAGTTTAGTAGAAACTGGAAAATTTGTGGCGTAGATTGAATCCATTAAATTAAAGTCAACTGGTAATAATTAATGCTTCAGAAATTATGGAGTTGGGCTCTTCACACTTTGGTCATGCACGCTTTTAAAACGTGGACGACAGATTTTAGAAGAAATTATATGGGATATGTTGGGTTGCACATATTTCTTTAAATGCATATTATTCAAAATATATTTTTATATAAAAACTCTAATTTTTTTGCTACTATATAATAACAAGCTTATGTTTTTAAACCAAAAAAAAAACGTACCTTACTTTATTTTATTTTCTTGTGATATATTACATAAAAAATCATAAATTGTTTGAATTATAACACAGATGGGATTGACTCTGATAATTGATAACACAAGGATGTCGGCATTATTGAAGGAATTCAATTATTATATATATATATATATAGAAAGAGGCGAAGTCAGACTTTTTAGTGAATATAGTCAAAATAAAAATATCATATATATATTCAAAAAAATATAAATTTAAAGAGAATCAATTAAATATTTTAAAAATTTTAATAATATATATACATATATATAAAAAAAAATTAAAAAAGAAGGAGACAACTGCCCCCTTATCATATATGTAGCCTCACCCCTCTATACCCCTCTATATATATGAAACTGTCTTTCTCTCTTTTCTCTTTATTCTTTTTCGAATAAAGTTTCTTTATATTGCAGGAATAAAATTATTAGATAAAATAAAAGAAATATAATTATTAGATAAAAAAAAAGAAATATATGTACAGCATTAAATACAATTATATTTCTTCTCTCCTCTCTATTTAGAATCTCTCATTTCTTTGGAATTGAAATAATTATTTATGATTTGTCATCAATTGGCAACTTTGAAACTTGAGATACCAAAAAATAGAAGCAGAAATTTGATGTGGGAAACCATCTACTTGAAGGTTTTGCCATGTCTTACCATATAAAATTGTGTTTTCTAGACCATATAATAAAAAAAGTTTATATTTTTCCCATTCTGCTTCAAATGTAGTATAAAAACGAAACATATAAATTAAGACAATGATTAATTATTATAAATTTAATAAAAAAATTATAATGATTTATCTAATTACCCTTTTTCAAGTTTTTTTTTCCTTATTAATTACTAAGACTAGAAGAATTTAATAAATAAAGATAAATTAGAAAATTTTTCATTAATATTATCATAAATTTATTAAAGTAATACTGCAAATGAAATATTTTTTTTCTCACTTTAAATAAAACAAAGAGAATATATTAAATTGCGTTGATAAAAGCATATATATATATAGAGGGTATTGCTCAGGATTAATTTTCTTTCTTTTTTTTTTTTCAAGGTGTAAAAATTCGGAATATGATAAATCACAAAAATTGTCACTAATTTAATTAGAATTAAAGGGTGCGTGTTGTTATTTTAGTATATTAAACCTCCATTAAATTTAAAAAAAAAAAAAAAACAGATACGCTCAATTTTTAAAAGTGATTTTTTAATATATAGAGTGTAATTAGGGATACATAAAATATTAACAAAAGATTTATTCAGAACGTTTTCAAATCCATCTTTTTCACTACTATTAAACAAAGTTGTTTATATGGCTATTTAGGTTTTTTTTTTCCTTTTAATTTTTAAATTGAAATACATCATAGTTACCTTAGAAAATTAAAAAAATTTTAATTAATGATTTTAATATGATTATTTTATTATAATAATAATAATAATTTACCCGTCAATTTTTTTTCCAATATAAATGATTATTTTGTAAAGTTTATGTACTATATTTTCTGTTGGCAATGGGAGTTGTTCCCACATCAAAAAAAAAAAAAGAAGAAAAAAGAAAATATTAAGTGTGTGGTGCAAATCAAGAAGTCTAAATCAATTTGAAGAAGCCCATTGATTTCAAAGAAATCCAAGGAGTCCAAAAATTCAACATGGTATCAGAGTTTTAACGTCCTAACGAGGCCAAAAATCCTAGTCAAGCCCAAGCCCAAATCCAAGTGACGATACACATAAGATGGATGCAGATTGCACTTGAAGATAGAAATGAGCCTTGCATCAAAGAAGGTCCAATCATAAAATATGATGGACTATGGATTAAATTAAAGCTAATCATTTGAGCCCAATGAAGAGCCGAGATCAGTACATGTGGCAAAATGTGAAGTTGAATCCTCTGAGCTCAAAAAGAAAGAGCCAAGATTTAGTCATCAAGTTGAAGACTGAAGTTGGGCCGAAGTCGAGCCCATGAATTCGAAGCAAGAAAGTCTAAGTGGCAATTGGGCTTCAAAAAAGAAAAGTGAAGTTCAGCTCAGTTGCACTTGAGGGGGAGTGTTGACAGTAACAGTTGTTCCCACATAAAAAAAAAAGAAGAAAAAAATGGAGTATTAAGTGTGTGGTGCAAAGGACAAAATGACTTGGTACAAAGGATAAAATGACCCAAGCCATTTTGTCAAAGAAGTCTAAATCAATTTGAAAGAAGCCCATTCTCTTCAAAGAAAGTCCATAATAAATTTACAAAACAAAATACATAGGACTTTTGATAAAAATATAAGAAAAATTAAAAAAAATTTCAAATATACCATACTTATGAAATATTTACTAAAATAACAGAATTTATAAAATATTTATCAAAATACCAGATTTTTATTAGTTTACAAAGAGTTTATAATTAATTTACAATGAGTTTATAAATTTCACACAGTTTATAATGAGTTTATTATTAGTTTATAATAAAATGACTAAAATACCTCTGGTAAAAAAGTTAAAAATTTTAAAAAATGGTAGAGGGTGTCATTTTTTCAAATACATATCTAAATTCATGACTCCAAAATTCAATCTCAAGCTTACTTTAAATTCAACACTCAAAAAATGAATGAACTTGGACCGGACTCATTAAATCTCCAATATTTTCACAATAAAGAAATTGATGACAAGAAAAATACATTTGTGCAAAGTATGGACAAAGAGACTAGTTATTCTATAAAATACAGAAATTTATATTTGAAATTTCTTTTTTTTTATATGATAAGAAAAGGAATTATCAAACTAATAAGTATTGTTTTAAATGCTTATATATATTAGTCTAAGAAATTGGACCATAGCATAAAAAATATTTAAATACTCACATACAGTCAATTTTGAATTTCACCCATATTAAAAATTTTCATTTTAATATGCGCAAAAAAAAAAAAGAAAAAAAATTGATAGATCGGAATTTAATATGAGACACATGCATCATGCATTATATATAAATTTGTATTGATTATGTTTGCGTGTATTTGATAATATAGAATGAATCTTTAGTTGGATTTGGCATCTAAATTATGAAGTTAATATATAGTAAATCATGTTCCATGCGATGGATACAAAAATGAGTAATATATTATTTTACTTTTTCTTTTTCCTTACTATGTATATGTATCATTGACAAGTTAATCTAACACACAATAAATCACCAATTCAATATTTCTTTAATTTTTATATTTTTATTAATTAAGTAAAACTATATGCATTTGCAAGAATATATTAAGCCCGGAGCATAGAGCAAGTTTTTAAAATCCTTGCTAATCTTACATTGTTATGCTTTTTTAAAATTTTTATATAATTTTAATATTTAAAAATAATTAAAAATTGAATGTTAGATAATTTTTAGGATATTTAGTATAAACTGTTTAATATATATATTTTTAGTTTTTTAAATAATAACTTTGTTTGAACAAATTAATTAAATGAATAATAATAAAAATATAAAAATATAAAAGTAAAATGAATATATTATAATACAAATATTATTTTCTTTATATTCTTCTCATAATTCTTTTTTCTTTTCATTGAATATATTGTGATTGATAATTTGACGATAAGAATATTGACAAAGAGATTGGTTTAAAAATTTATGCCAAGGATGTTAATTATATTATTTACATACGTTTATATATATTTTTTAGAATAATATTTATATATTTTTATCTTTTAGTCAAATATAAAAATTAATTAATAATTTTTAATAAAACTGCCAAAGTTTACAAACAAGTTGAAAATGGTTAATAGTTAAGTATTTGATGAGAATTTAATTTAGTGTTAATGAATTTCCTGTAAAAAGATTAATTTTGAAATTTTGGATTTACGTGACAAAATAGCTTTCCTAGAAAATTCCGTTCCCTACCCTCTTACTCTTATTATTAATTATGGCCTTCTGGGATTCTATAATTCTATAACTATCAATTTGACTACTATTTTATATTTATATATACAAGGCAGCGACTACGATAAAAGTTTATATTTTATTGTTATTTTCAGAGTCATATAGCTAAGTTATAGCAGTCAAATTTGTTTAAATAATAGTTTCTGCCTTTCTAGGACATATATGGCATTATTGCCATGAAACTGCAAGAATGTTTATTTATAATTTTGAATAATATTCATCTGCGAACACCATGTATTCAGCAACTATGATAAATAGTATTTTATTATAATTAAATCAGTTTCTTCTTAAAGAGACTATTTCATTATTTCATTATGATAAATAGTATTTTATTATCTTTTATTATTATATATTAAAATTTTTAAATTTCATTTTGTAAAAATAAAATATCTAGATTTTTAATTTTATTTTAGTAAAATCCCCGAGACCATTTTTTAGTAATAAAAATATAACGTGATAGAAATATATTGCTATGTAGCAAAAAAAAAATTAATTTTACCTTATTCCATACTTGCATGAGAGAAATTAACAGTAGAATAGATAATTTTAGATTTATTAAAAAAGTGATTTTAGATCCATTAAAAAAAATTAAGGAATAAAATGAAATTGAATTTTTTTTTGCCATACAGCAGCACGTGACTACTGCGTCTCACTCCAGTTGCTAAAAAACAGTTTTAAGGGTTTTATAAAATCAAAATAAAAAATTTAAAGATTTTATCTTTACAAAATGAAGTTTAGAGATTTTAAAGAGATAAAGTAAAAGATCATAGATAATTGGTGCAATTAAGCCTTAAAGTTAATATTATTAGTAAAATAATATTTTTTTGCCTATTAGTTTGATACATGATGTAAAAATCTATACTATCTCCATTTTATTAAAATTGTCATCTTTATAAAAACATTATCCCGCTAAAATTATCTTTTTATATAATAAAAAAAATTAATTAATTTTTTTTCAACTATACCCTTATTATTAATGAGTTAATTAATAAAATGAGAGTATTATAATTTTAATATTAATGAGTTAATAGATGATATTTTAGTCATTTTAAAATAATTTTATTATCACAATCCAAATTCAACGGCACATGACCGACATTAGAGAATGAAAAAATATATACCTTTTGAAATTCGTAGTCAGCCTGACAACTCATTACTCAGAAAAAAATAGATTATAACAGTAGTCACTGTCTTAAACTGGGCCCATAAGATTACTAATTATGCATGATTAATATAACATCTCATTAGCATCATCAGATACCAACTAACAAATACATTTAGCCAAACATCAAAACTAAATAGATAAATAGATAAAGAAAGAAACAATATGCAAAATTCTAAGATACAATGAGTATAATATAATCATACGATGATATATTTCAAGAAAATAACACTCCTACCGAGAACAAGAGGGGCGTATTAACTTGATAAAATATTTCTTCCACGCTCAACCCACAACCTGGAGAAAAATAGTGAATATGAATGAGTGTTCGACTCAATGAGTTATATAACAATTAATATGATACATCGTTTCCATGCAAATAATGCTCATATAAATATCAACCAACTAAATAAATCACATAATAAAATAAGGATAGAAGTCAGTCAATAGAGCTTCACTGACCCAAATTGTGGAGCCGATTCCCTTATCTGGTTCTCTTAGTCCACACAAGTTTCTCTTGAAATCTAATACATAGGGTGTACCTTCACAGTTTCAGCCAAGCAATACTATTTGACTGATGAACAGCGGTGAGTATGAGAATACCCCCATCGTCACGCCAGTCTTAATCTTATAATCATATAATATCATCATGATGTAACTCGTATTCCAAATTACATGTGGCCCCATATCATCTTAACCCTATTCAAAAAATACAAATAATATGCACCAAACACAATCAACTTATATACTGACACACATTATGCTTCCATAATCTAATGTTGATAACAAAAATTGTATTTATATTGCTTAAGCAATCATTGCATAAAGAGTGAGATATTATATTAATCTATATAACTTACAAATATACAAAAATTCAAAAATTCTCCTCGGAATATCTGATTAAAAATGGAAGATACCTGAAATTATTTTCAAATAATAATAAAAAACTATTAGAATATGTACGAATGAATGACTCTAAAGATTCTACTAAAATTTCGGTAGAGCCTCTCCTATAACTCAAACATTCCCCCTGAAATAAAATAAATAAATAACACTTTTAAATAGTTCATATTACCCAACATAGCAATCAACAATTATTAATGGCACCTCTAGGCCTTCAACATGTACTATCCAACACAATTTTAAACACAATTAGTTTATTGAACTACTATAATATATTCATTAGATAATAATACCTAATATCAATATTAAATTTAATTTTAGTATTAATAATATTAATAGTATTGATGTTATTAATATTAATAATAACAATATCATTTAGTTACACATTCTTTTTATTCAATTTGTTATAGTTATAAGAATTATTTAAATTTTAAAATATATTTTAACCAAATTTGAACAAAATTTAAAGATTAATTTATCTAATTATCATTTAAATAAAAACAATTATTATTTACTTTAGTTTTCTTATTTTGCTATACTTTAAAATAATAATAACAATAATATTAGTTATTTAAATATTAACATTATTTAATTAATTATCATTATAAAATAATTTCTTAATTATCTTTATTTCAAATATAATTGTTTATGTTAAGTTTAACATTAAATAATAATAATAATAATAATAACTTGATTATTCTAATCATAACAATACTAATTTTAATTAAGTATTTAGTTTCATAAACTTTAAATATAATACATTAACTATTTAATTTAATAATCAAATAATCAATTAACTTATTTAATAATTAATAATTAACTCAATTAATAAATAAATAATAATCCTCATAATAATAATAATTTAATAGTAAACTAATTTCACATATATATAAACATAATTATTTAATTAATTCTATGAATTGCTAATTAATAACTATAATTCAATCATAAATTATTTATTATAATTTAAATCATAATTTATATACTATAATCTAAATGCACATATATTAATCTATATATTATCATTTAAAATAAATCAGTTAGTTTTAATTAACAAATTCTAAATATCTAACCATCATTTATTAAATATTTGTATTTATTAACTTTTATTATTTTTTTCTCACCAAAAAATTCTCAGGAGGCTGGACGGTCATCGAATTTCAACCAAACTAAAACGTACTATAAAATTTATAAATAATATATTAAAATGAAGTTCAAGAAACAAGGGTCACAACGATACCTAAATCATAATAAAAGAAGGTCGGAATAGGCTGGAAAAGCCATTGAAAGTCGTTGTTAATAATAACCAATATAGGAAATTCATACGGCGCGTCTGGTGTGGTTCTGCAGTTGACAAGCCACCCCTTCCTAGACTTGTCATCGAAGGATGAAGCTTCCTTGCCAGTGCGTGTGTCGGTGATGGCAGGAAGGCAATAGATCAGAGGCAAATCCAATCTATTCATCTATCTCTCTCTCCCAGCTTTCTCTCTCTCTCTTATTTAATGTCTTCTCTCTCCCTCAGCTTTGCTACAAATACAAGTATATATTTTTTTCTCTTTCTTTCTTTTCTTTTCTTCTTTATATATATACCATAATTTAGCTAATAAATTAATAAATAATACATATACATTTTTTAAATATGACATTTCAAAATAATTTAAAAATTGGATTATTATAATAATATTTAAAGAATTTAATAATTTTCTTAATAGATGTATATGAGCTGAAGATGACAATTTTATTAGGAGGGGTGTAGTATTAAATATAAGAAAAAAAAAATTCAAGACATTGTAGAATGAGTCGTTGTTTGAGAATGGTAAGTGAATCCCGAATATGAACTTTTAACTAGCAATTTTACACTTAATCTATAGGTCTAATTTTGTTTCCTTATAATTGTTATTTTAATGGAAAAAATAGGAAGTAAGTGTGTTATGTTATTTAACTCGAATCATCAAATAGACAGTGATATTTTGATATTTTGGTGTAACTTTTTTATTTTTGTTATTTTGGTATATAAATTTTTTTTTTCACTTTAGTGTCTAAATTTTTATTAATAGAAATAATTTGATTATTCTGACTAATTTGCTATACGCCGATTGGTCAGAACATCCAAATTATTTTTATTAATAAAAGTTCAAACACTAAAGTGAAAAAAAAAATTCATATACCAAAATGGCAAAAATGAAAAAGTTCAGACACCATCAATATAATTTTTCCTTTTAAAAAATACAAATTGGTCTTTTCTTGTAAAATTGAAAATATTAATTTTTAATTTCAATCAAGAATAAGTAAAATCAATATTTATAGAAAAAATCAAATTTTAAATTAATATTTATCTTTATCACCATGTCACTACTATATCATTATTTAAGATAAAGATTTCATTGAATAAATTAGAGTAGTGTAATTCCTTATATAATATTTGAGTCTTGAAATTAGACCTTTTCCATTTGAGTTTAAATATTTTTATCTGGCATCAAGCCAACAATAAGATCATATTTCGTATTTGTTAAATATAAGTGGGTTGCCATGTAGGTATCCTAAATCTTTATTTAAATATACACTCAATTTTCTCTTGAGGTTTATGATTATGTCCAATTAGGTTTAAAATAATTTTTTAATCTAATTTCAATTATATTTTTTTATTAGATAAAGAAAATATCATTAAAGATCATAAACAAAAATATAGATAGCTTGTGATATTCTAGGAACCAAAAAATATAGAAAGCAAATATTTTCTCTATCTCTAAGAGTTATAGAGAATAGATAAAACTCTTAACTGACGAACTAACGATGAACAAGAGACAATGGATTGGCCTATAATAAAAGTAAAGGCTAAGGCCATAAAACAATACTTCAGAAGGAGAAATTTTGCAAGAAAAAAAGAAATTAGTCTTCTAGTGCTAAGGGTCTCGAATATCCTTAAATATGAATACCATTGAAAGTGAGGGAATAAATAGATCTTTCTTCGAAGAGAGCTCAAATATATCTACATAATTGAGCTTGAAAAGATGGTTGAATCGAAAATCCAACTCTTCTTCTTCTTTGGGTGCTAACCATGGGTAAAACACAAGGGAAAATGGATCTAAATCTAAATCTTAAGGATAGCTTAGGGCAGATTGACTTTTGAGAAAAAGGAGATAAATTTAAAAAACCAAAGAAATCTAAAATTAAAACTTTAGAAGACTTTAGAGTGCCGCAAGATTTAACATACTCCTTGTGTATGACTAAAACCCATTGTCTTTTAGGAATGATAGGCCACTACAAAAAGCTCCTCTAAAGTCTTCTTTTATTTACCACTCCACAAAATCAGATCTAGATACCAAACACCCTTCATGAAGAAGGAGGACACAAAAGACACCCAAAAAAAAAAAAAACTAAAAGGAAAAAAACTAAAACTGCATACATGTTGATGAGATGAATTAATTCTTCCAATTGGAACAATCCTTATGCAGCTGTGTTTTTTTTACTAAAATGATTTTAGAAAAAAACTAAAACTGCATACATTGTTTAAACTGGGAGCATAATTAGAAATCACTCTTCATAAAATTAAAAATTGTTAAATGATCTTTATACGTTAATTCCATAACATTTTAAATAACTTATAGTCCAAATATTAAACATTATTGATTACAACTAAATGGATTATATTTTAATTAGATATATAGTACTCCCTATGTCCCACAAAGATATGCTTATTTCTCATTTCACAGGGAATAAGGAATATTAATTATTTTTATTGAAAATATAAATTTGCATTTTTTTCATATTGTATCCCTATTTTAGTATGAGATATATTTAATAAGTAATATTAAATAGATGTATTATAGATAATTTACATGATAATGAATCTTGCTCGAAAGTAAAAACCCTTCAAAATGCTTAGAAGTATAAGTAAACACTAATTTTTTAAAATGGTAAATGAGTTATAATTTGGAATAATAAAAAGAAGAAAGTGAGCCTATCTTTGTGGGATGGAGGAAGTATTATATGTATAATTTTTCTAAGGTGTATTACATGTGGCCAAATTAAAAAATAATAATAATTTTAATTGACATTTAAAATAGAATCCTCAAATCTAATATGAAATCTCTAGCTCCCAATCATTATTATATGGAAAAATATCGATAATAATCACATCTCATTTCTTAATTAATGAATCATGTTGGAGAATATAAATAATCCTACATTAAAAAAATATAATAAAAGATGGTAAAATATAAGTGGTGTAGATTGAAATTTAATATAAGCTAATTGATTTTGTGTAATATGAGGATCAAACCCCCTTCATATGTCCCATGATGTGCATTTGGCTCAACATTCTAAAAAACTATGTAGTTTCTATATGATTCAGAGCTAATGATTGACTAATAGCTAGATAATCCCAGGCTTGTATTTGAAGACATGGACTTTGATCTAACATAGAGTCTAGACCCATTTGTTAATATAGGGCATTAAAGAAAATAGGTCTAAGTAACTTGCAGTGATGGACCTCAAGCATAGATTGCCATCCATGTTTAGTAAGTGACAACTAATTTAGACCTAATTATAAATGAGGGAGTATTAAAAAATATGAATAATTCTACTTTGAGAAAATATGATAAAATATGATAACATATAAGTGGTGTAAATTGAACTTTAATATAAGCCAATTGATTTTATATAAGGTAAGAATCCAATCCCATTTATATATCTACTGATGTGCATTTGGCCTAACATTCTCAAGGCCATTATTTGCTCACAAAATAATTCCTAAATTTGATCAAATTAAAATTTGATTAAATGTATAAAAAGTTTGAAAAGGATCAAAGGGGGACTTTTATACGAAATTGACAATGGCCAACATGCAAATACAAAATAATGACTAACAATATTTTAGCTTAAAAGTACCATTAAAATTCGTGTAAACATAAAATTCATAAAAAAAGTCTAACTAATATTTTAATCCATCAAATGTCATATTTTTTTCAGTTTAATCCCATCCTTTAATCTTTGACAATTGAATATACATGTTTTTTTTTTTTTTTGCATCAATTTTATTCAACGGAGAATAGAGAGACTCCCAAGCCTATATGGTATGTTGACATAGCAAGTACGGAGCTAAATGTGCTAAAAGCAATAAAATGCACTGTTTAAGCATGAGTTTTTGGGTTTTGCCGACCAATTCAATAGCCGCCATCATCACTTGCCATGCAAATCTCCATCATCATTAGTAATGTGTAATAATCCAAAATTTTAAATTATTATAAAAAAATATATAAATATAAAATAAAATAAATAATATAAGGATAATAATAATAGTATTATTATTAAATTAAAAAAAGAAAAATAATAAATAAATAATATATATATAAATATGCATTTGATAAATGAAGGGAGAAGAAATAATTAATAGAGAGAGAGAGAGACAGAGGAGAGAGAGAGTGCACAGGAGGGAGAGAGAAAGCTGGACCTTTTGGTCGATCTACTACTGTCCGTCAACTTTCTAGCGACGGAGCAGTAGTCAACGGCGAGTCTGAGGAGAGGTGACTAGCCGCTAGCCTAACTCCGATCAACGCCGCAAGCGTCGTTCGAAGGAGCTGGGAGGTCCACCGCACCGATGGCTTCCAATGGCTTTTTTGGCCCGATTTTGGTCTTCTTTCTCGGCGAGATAGGTACGATTGAGTTCCTCTCATCCCGAGCTTCTTTTTGGTATATTATTTATAAATTTTAAAGCATATTTTAGGTTGGCCGAAATCCGATAATTTTTCGGCATCGGTGACTGTTCCGGCGACGTTTTTGGCAAAAAAATAAATAATATATATAATTAATTAAAATAATTAATTAATTAATGTAAATATAAATAATTAATAATTATTAACAAAATAAAAAACTCATATACTTAATATATATATAATTAATGTGTAATAATAAATGGGTATAATTAATGAATGAATAATCGTTTATTAGATTAAAATTTATATGTTTATAATTTGTTAAATTTGAAACTAATAAATTGTTTAAGTAATAATCTATAGAATTAATATATATATATTTATAAAATAAATTATGATTTAAATTATGATAAATAATTTATGATAAAATTATATTTGGTAATAATTAATTAATAAAATTAATTAATTATGTCTAAATATGAGTAAAATAAATTTTGAAATATAATTTTTATTAGTTAATTAAATTAACCATATTTAATTACATTGATTAATTACTATGTTGATTAATTTAGATATATTATTTACTATTATTAAAATTATTAATAATATAGAAAATTAATATTTAAGAATTAATTAATTAATTATTGAATGATTTAAATAAAATAGTTAATAGAATATAATTAAAATTCATAACACTAATTATATAATAAAAAAATTAGTATTATTATAAGTAGAATAATCAAGTTAATTTTTTAATAAGTTAATTGATTATTGGATTATTAAATGATTATTAATCTAGAAAATTATTATTTATTAACTAATTGAGTAGATTATAAATTATTACAAAAGTTAAACAATTATTATAATTATTAGATGAATTAAGTTAAATGGATAATGTACTATACTAAAAGTTTATAAAATAAATTATATATTAATCAATTATAGTTGAAGGACGACTATAAAATTATTCTCTTAAATTGATTTAATGTATACTTTAAAAATCTTATAGGGATATTTTGTAAGTAAATTAAATAAATAAAAATTAAGGTTGAGTTTGGTTGGAGGCTCGGATGGAGATATTGGATTGATTTTGATAATTGTGAGCTATTGGAAGCGTTGTTTGTTTGTTTATTTCGGGGGAAAATGTCCTAGTTATAGGAAGGTTCTACCAAAATTTTTTGCAGAATTTCGACAGAATATTTGGAGTATTCTATTTGTCCACATTCTTATAATTTTCGTATATTAATTGAAAATAATTTTCAGGTATTATTCTACCTTTGGTGAGACGCTATAAGAAGGGTTATCGGGTTTCATCCATAGTGAGTTATATAGAATAACATAATACTTGCTCCCCTAATTTATGTTTATAATTGTATTTGCATAATGAATCGACTGTTTGCGCAATATATGTATAATTATTATTATTATAAGCATAATGTGTGTTGAGTATGAGTTGGTTGTGCTTAATGCATATAACATGTGATACCGGATAAAGTTAGGATTGTGTGAAACCACACATAATTGGGGATACGGATTATGTATGAGGATATTATATGATGAGATTAGGACTGGCGTGACGACGGAGACATTTTTATGCTCAGCGCTGCTTGTCAGTCGGGCAGCACTGCTTGGCTATGGTTGTGACGACGGACCCTATGTGTTGGATTTTAAGAGAAATGTATGGACTAAGAAAGCCAGATAAGGGGATAGACTCCTCAATTTAAGATTTAGTGTGACCCCATTTACTTACTAATATCCTTATTTGAATATGTGTTTTGATTTGTCTGGTTGTCATTCACATGAACATTAATTACATGAAATCGATGTGTTATATTAAATACTATATAACTCATTGAGTTGAACGCTCATTCCTGATAACTATTTTTCACCAGATTATAGATTAAGCATATGAGTACTGTTTATTCAAGTCATCATACCTTATTTATTTCTCGGCATTAGTGTTAAATTGTATATGTTTTATTGTATAATTATTTCCTAGAACTCTACATAGTATTTTTTTTCTTGTCTATCTTCTTATTTATTTAGTTCCACTGTTTTGCTAAATATATTTATTAACAAATATCTGATGATGATGTAATATTATATTAAAGTATAATATTGGTAGGCTCGTGGGTTCGGTTCGAGATAGTGATGGCTGTCACTATCTAAACAATTGGGAGGCGAGTGATCAGACTTACTACGAATTTTGGAAGCCACGTGTTTTTTCTATTCTCTAGTACCGGTCACGTGCCCTCGGGTTGAGTCGTGACATAATGCTTATGAATTATGTCAATGTGAAGTTTCATTCACTCTTGAGCAATTTATCTAATCTCTCTCTAATTTTGGAAATATTTTTTCAATTTTATGATGACACAAAATATTATTAGGAAAAAAACAAGAAGATCTTACCTTGAAAGTTAATCCACATGCTTCTGTTGAACAAATCAACTAAGATATTATTTGATTCGTGAGCTATATCTTTAAGTTTCTGCAACTTATTCTTGATTGCTAAGAGGGTATTTCACTTTGTCTCACTTCCATTGACCAAAGACAACTATATTGAAGATTCTCTTTCTCCATACACATTCCCCAACCACCATTTTATAAACCATACATACGAGCCCTTTACCTTAAAATAAAAAAGCTACGTCATTGAAAACATCCTAAAAAACCCAGATCAAATCTTAGCCCAACTATTTATGGATTTCATGGGGCTGGAAGCGATCAAGGGCCTACGCTAATCTTGGTGCACATGGCACATAATAAAAAAAAGGATTTCTATAATTTTAATATTAAATTAAATAATAAGGATTTATTTAATTATAAAACTCAAAATTTTAGGGTTGCTTGAAAGCGTTAGACCGAGGTTTGTATTGATTTTAGTTTGATTCTATGTGAAATCAGGATGTTGAAATTGGGGATTTCATAAACCAACAGCCAGATAAATTTATAATCCCCATCCCATAAAGCTTTTGGTGCTTAGAAAGCATTTAACTAGCCAAATCTATTAAATCAATAGAGTCAACTAGATTGAGATCTTCATCCCTATCACAATAACCAAAAATGATCTTTGGAAGTCATTTTTGAAAATAATTTTGGGAAGGGAAATGAGAGAAGAAGAAGATAAAGATGAGATTTTGGAAAGTTTTGTAAAGGATGATGGCATTGCCTCTATTACAATAGCTTTACAAAACTCTGTTGATTTGTTTATTATTTGGTGTACTGGTTGGGATTTCAGATGATGCATTTTAGTTGAAAGGAGAGAAAAAAAAAGCCAAAACGGTGAATTTCATTAATATGACTTGATTATTATTCAATCTTGCCACATTAGTTGTCCATATAGGCTGAAATTTTCCATAGCTTATGTTGGATAAAATTGATGCAAAAAAAAGGTCTCAATTTGACATATATCAAAGGATGATATTAAATTGAAAAGTACATAATTTAGTGGATTTTTCTAGGGGTTAGGCAAAAAAATGGTAAACAAAATTCAAACTACAAGATTCATGTAAAGTTGCTAATACTTTTTTTAAAATCTGCATGTGTAATTCTCTTATATTGGATCTAGCTTATACACCAATAATAATTAAATATTTTCTATTTTTTATTAATATATATTAGTTTATAAAAGGAGGGTTGTTCAAACCCTTATAAATAACACCCTAGACTTCCTCGTTAACTAATATGGGATATATCATATTCATAATGGAAAGGAACTAAGATTATTTCTTTTGTACTTGAATGAATATATGAGGAATGATTAAGTAAAATTTAGCAAACAACCATTCAACAATCTGTCCCAAGATGTACAAAACCAATCACACATAAACACAACAATTTTTAACGTGGAAAATCCCTTCAATGTGAAGGATAAAAACTATGGGACCTCTCTTGGTTCAAGTAAAAGAGCTCCACTATCAAAATTAATGTTTATAGCAACTACAAGCTACTACAACAACCTTCAAGTAAAATAGCAACACCAAATCAACCAAATAACAAGAAATAAACAAGAAAATGGAGAAAAATACTCAAAATAGCTACTTTTCATGTCAATGGATGAGCTTCGGTTGTTCAAATCCGATCTCCACCCTCCAGATGAAAGAACAATAAATTGTAAATGTGCTCACCAAATTTCAGCCAAATCCGACCAAAAATGGCCTTCCGATAGTCGGAGAAAGACAAACTGGTCGCTGCTGCAAAAATGCACGTAAACAGTAAACTTCGAGCTACAAATGCCAGAAATCCAACCGTCTAAAACTGATTTTTACCGTTCATAATAAATAACGATGAGTCCTATAACTGCTGCCTGAATTTCATCTTGATCGGAGTGAGGATGACTATTCGATTGCCAGAAACTTGAAACTGCCCTGTTAACTGCATTTGCAGAAAGAAAATCTCTTTCTATTCTCTCCCTTTTCTCTTTTTGGTGGCTGACACTAATAACCCACACACTCTTGTATCTTAGGGTTAATAAGGCTAAAACATTAATAGCCTAATGGGCTAAAATAAATGGGCTCAAACATTGGATTTTTCACATAGGAGGAAACTCAAAAACCTAACAATTCTCCCCCTTTCCAACTATGTGAAGGAGTTTTTCAATCCGGTTATTCTACAACATGTCTCAAACTTCCCTCGTGGTAAAGTCTTTATGCACATATCAGAACTATTATCATCAGTATGTATCTTTTCAAGTTCAAGCTGCTTAGAATCCAAAATATCACGAATCCAAAACATCACGAATCCAATGATACCTTATATCTATGCGTTTGGATCTACCGTGAAAAAGTAGGATTCTTACCTACATGAATAGCACTCTGACTGTCATAAAATAAGAAATATCTCTAATGTATAAAGCCAAGCTCATTCAAAAACTTCTTCATCCAAAGCAATTCTTTACATGCTTCAGCTGCTGTAATGAATTTGGCTTCTGTAATAGACAATTCAATGCATTTCTGCAACCTAGATTGCCATGCCACAGCTCCCCCTGTAAAAGTGATCAGATTCCCAGAAGTAGACTTTCTTGAATCTGCATCCCCTTGCCAAATCAGAATCTGTATAACCACTGAGAATAGGCTTTTTAGTCCCAAAATACAACTTCAAACTAGCAGTGCCATGGAGATATCTCAAAATCCACTTCACAGCATCCCAATGCTCTTTTCTTGGATTAGATAAAAATCTTCTAACAATACCAATTGTATGAGCTATGTCTAGCCTAGTGCACAACATAGCATACATCAAGCTACCTACTGCAGATGCATAAGGAACTTTCTGCATATATTCTTTCTCTTGCTCACTAGAAGGAGATTGTTTGATACTCAATTTAAAAGACATGGCAAGGGGGATACTTACAGGTTTAGCTTTAGCCATATCAAATCGCTACAATACTTTCTTAATATACTTTTCTTAAGATAGCCACAACTTCTTGCATTTTCTATCACGAATGATCCTTAAGCCAAGAATCTACTTTACTTGCCCTAAATCCTTCATTGCAAAGGACTTGCTCAACTTTTTCTTCAAGCTATTAATTCTTAAAAAACTAGAACCCACAATAAGCATATCATCAACATATAGTAGCAGAATGATAAAATCACTGTCAGAAAATCTCTGTACAAAAACATAATGATCAGAAGTAGTCTTCTTGTAGCCTTGTTGAACCATAACTGACTCAAACTTCTTATACCATTGCCTAGGTGCTTGTTTCAGCCTATACAAACTCTTTCTCAGTTTGCAAATATAATTTTCTTTTCCTTTTACTATAAAATCTTTAGGTTGTTCCATGTATATTTTCTCCTTTAAGTCACCATGAAGGAAGGCTATTTTAACATCCATTTGCTCAACCTCTAAATCTAGAGTAGTAGCTAATTCCAAAATAATACGAATTGATTACATCTTGACCACTGGTGAGAAAATATCCTCAAAGTCAACTCCCTTTTTTTGACTAAAGTCCTTGATAACTAATCTAGCTTTATATCGTGGAGATGATGAATTCTCTTCTTTCTTTACTTTATAGATCCGCCTATTCTTCAAGGCTTTTCTATCTTTAGGAAGCTTCATCAATTCAAAGGTGTGATTATCAGCTAAAGACTACATTTCATCTTTCATAGCTGCAATCCATTCTGCCTTTTGCTCACTTTTAATAGCCTCTTCATAACATTCGGGTTCTTCTCCATCTGTCAAGAGTATAAACTCATTAGGTGAATGCCTGGTAGAATGCGTTCGATGCCTGGTAGACCTCCTAAGTAAAACTTCAGATTCCTCAACATGTGCCTCTTGTTGATCATCAACTGCTTCATATTCAGGAGCACCAACCTCATCTGCATTCTGATTGTCATTTTGCACATCACTGTGATTCTGAATCTCAACTGCATCAGACATATGAGTTGTAGGAGATGGGTTTAAATCAATCAAACCACTACTCTGAGGCTTTGATTTCTCCACCTTGTTAATATCTTCAATAGTATGATCTTCTACAAATACTACATTCTGACTTCTAACATGTTTCTTCTGAATTGGATCATAGCATCTGTAACCAAACTCATCTTGCCTATAGCCAATGAAGATACACTATCTAGTCTTGGTATTTAACTTAGATCTCTCATCTTTGGGAACATGCACAAAGCATTTGTAACCAAACACTAGTATGTGGTCGTAGGAAATATCCTTACCGTACCATAACCTATTTAGAACATCATTTTCCAATGCAATAGTGGGAGTTAGATTAATCACATGTGCAACAGTATACAAAGCTTCACCCCAAAAAGAGTTAGGTAATTTAGTCTCTGAAAGCACACATCTGACTCTCTCCATCAATGTTCTGTTCATCCTTTCTACCAAACCATTCGGCCGAGGAGTCTTGGGAGATTTCTTCTGATGTCTAATACCCTATTCTCTGCAATATGTATCAAAAGACCCACAATACTCACCACCATTATTAGTGCGAATACATTTCAACTTCTTTCCAGTTTCTCCCTCAGCAGAAGCTTGAAATTCTTTAAATATACTAAGAACTTGATCGTTAGACTTTAAGATACGAACCCAAAGTCTCTTAGAATGATCATCAATAAAGGTCACAAAGTAAAGTACATCGCCAAATGACTTTTCCTTCAAAGGACCACCATCTGAACAGCTCAAGCAAATCATTTTTTTTGGAAGGAGAATGATGTTTGAAAGAAACCCTCTTTTGGTTTCCAGCCAAGCAATGAACACATGTGTCTAACCTTATACCTTTTAATCCTGAAAGCAAATTCTTTTTAGCTAGACAATCAAGTCCCTTCTCACTAATGTGACTTTACCTCTTGTGCCATAATTCTGAAGAGTTATCACTTTCAACTGCATTAACAAGATCTGTAGAGATTGAAGCTTGCAACCAATATAAGCCCGAAGCCTTCTTTTCTTACCCATAACTAAGGAGCCTTTGCTGATTTTATATTTTCCATCGCCAAAAATGTTGTAATAACCATCATCATCAAGCTTGCTGGTGGAAATCAAATGCAACTTAATGTCAGATGCATGCCTAACATTTTTCAGCTCTAATTTTGTTCCATTTTAGGTCTCTAAACAAACAGTTCCAATGTCTATCACCTTTGACACTCCATCATTACCCATCTTTAAAACTCTAAAATCACTCGGAGTATAAGATGTGAAGAACTCCTTCCTTGATGTAACATGAAAGCATGCACCACTATCAAGAATCCAAACAGTATTATCATAGGCTATATTGACCATATTCTCTTAATAAACTATAACCAAATCATCATCTAAAGTGGTAGTGGCAACACGATCAGTATTGTTATCATTGCCTCTCCTTTCTTGCTTCCCTTTGTCTGCTTTGTTTTATTTCTTCCACTTGAAACAATATTTCTAGATATGCCTTGGTTTACCACAGTAATGACAGTCAAGGTTCTTATACCTTGATTTTGATTTACTCCTACTCTTACCTCTATTTTGATCTTGACTCCTACTTTTACTTCTCCCCAGTTTTCAATAACCAAAATTTCTGACTATGAAGTAGATGCTCCATGATTTCTTCTTCTCATCTCTTCATTCAAAACACCAGTCTTTGCATATGACATGGTTACACCATTTTTAAGAGCAGAATTAGTTTAAGATACACGAAAGTTTTTCCATGAGTCAGGAAGTGTATTCAACAACCAATGTTCAATAACCTCTTCATCAAATTTGACACCCATGCCAGACAATTGATCAAAGATACCTTGAAATTTATTCACATGATCAAGTATAGAGCTGCATTCCCTATATTGCAAGCGTATAGCTTGTTTATACAAAAATAACTTATTGTTACCAGTCTTTGAAGCATATAAAGTTTTAAGCCTTTCCCACAAAGTCTTAGCATTTGTTTCATTAGCAATATGATTCAACATATTCTTCTACCCATTGCCTAATAAAACCACATACTTGTAAATGCTTAAATTTCCAATCTTCATTGAATTTAGACTCAGGTTTTTTAGAAACAAATACATGTAAATGCAACTTTTTCATAATAAGAAAATCTTTCATTTTTCCTTTTCACTTGTGATAATTTGTACCATCCAAATAAACTATTTTACTCACATTCACCTCCATCATTCAAACAAGCAAACAACCAATGAATTAATGAACTAGCTCTGATACCACTTTGATGGGAAGGAACCAAGATTAATTCTTTCCTACTTGAATGAATCTATGAGGAGTGACTAAGTAAAATTCAGTAAATAACTATTTAACAATCTGCCCCAAGATGCAAAAAATCAATCACACATAAACATAATAATTTTTAACGTGGAACACCCCTTCAATGTGAAGGATAAAAATCACGGGACCTCTCTTGGTCCAAGTAAAAGAGCTCCACTATCAAAATCAATATTTACAGTAACTAAAAGCTACTACAACAACCTTTAAGTAAAGTATCAACACTAAATCAACTAAATAACAAGAAATAAGCAAGATAATGAAGAAAAATCACTTAAAATAGCTATTGTTCATGCCAATGGATGAGCTCTGGTTGTTCAAATCTGATCTCCACCATAAAAATTAAAGAACAATAAATTCTAAATGTGCTCACCAAATTTCAGTTAAATCCAACCACAAATGACCATTAAATTGTCAGAGTAAGGCAAATTGGTCGCTCCTGCAGAAATGCATGTGAACAGTAAACTTCGAGCTGCAAATGCCGAAAATCTAACCGTCTAAAACTGATCTTTACTGTACAGAATGAATAATGATGAGTTCTCTAACTGCTTTCCAAATTTCAGCCTGATCGGATTTAGGATGACCATCTGATTGCTAAAAAATTGAAACTACCCTATTGACTTCTTTTACAGAAAAAAAATCTCTTTCTTTTCTCTCCCTTTTCTCTCTTTCTCTCTTTTCTCTTTTTGGTGGCTGACACTAATAACCCACACACTCTTGTATCTTAGGGTTAATAAGGCTAAAATATTAATAGCCTAATGGGCTAAAATAAATGGGCTTAAACATTAGATTTTTCACATATGTTGCGCTCAAATTAACTCTACCACAAAGCGTCACTCGCAAGTATACGAGGTAGCTGTAGCAAAGGTGATTGCCCCAAGGTCGTCTCTCAAGGAAACTAAAGTGGCTAATTGATTATCAGATTATAAATAACAAGTAATTAAAGAAATTTAAATTGCTAAATAATGAAGAAGATTGATTAAAGTTTAAAACAAAGAAAAGTAAACTAAAACTGATGTATTGATTCACTGGATAGAAAGGTCTAGGGTTTGCACTTCTTTACTACTGATATGTATGCACGGTTATTCCTCTTAACTAATTTAATTTCAAAGATTAAATCTCAAACAACTTAATTAATCAAGTCAAGGAAATAAGCTCTCGCATTCAAACCTCTTTCAACTAATCTTGTTATAATTGAAATAATCTTTTCCTAGGTTATATCTCTAATTCACCTAAGTCCCTAATTGAATTGTTCCAGCATTAGACTTCATCTCTCAATCCATCATCTAATACCTAAAACACATAATTGGTGGCCAATCAATTATATATTAACAATATTCCATTCAATCAAGGCTAAAGAAATTATTAGCTAAGAGAATAACCAATCCATACAATCATAGCAGATCCATACAAACCCTAGACTAGATCAAATTAGTTCATAATGCAATCAAACATACTCATCTCATTAATGTTCAAAGAAATCAAATTAGACATGATAATATCCATTAATACAATTTCAATGAAAATAAAGAGAATAAGTTCAAGAACAAAACCAAGTTACAAACTCCTTGAAGCCTCTGAAGAATCTCTTGTTCAAATCTTGTAAGAAGGATGTATCAATGGCTAGAACAATCTAATCTAAGCTAGTTTTGATCCAAAGTTTAATCAAAATCAAAAGAAAACAAAGTTATCAAAACCCTAATCTCTTTGACGGCTCAATCTGCTCTCCAAATCGTCAACAGTCCCTAAAACCCTAGCTTCTTTTTTCCTTTTATATGAATCGTCCACTTTAAAATCCGCTACGGGCTTGGTTCATGAGAGACACGGCCAAGTTGCATGTGACTTGGCCGTGTGAGTGCTCTTTGGAGGGACACGGCCAGTGACTTGGCCGTGTCCTTTGCATGTGTTACCTACTGCTTGCTTCTCTTCTTTTTCTTCTTTGGTTGAGTGACACGGCCAAGTCTTGGAAGTGACTTGGCCATGTTGGTCCTTTTTGAAGGGACACGGCCAGTGACTTGGCCGTGTCCCTTGCCTGTGTCAGCTTTTGTGAGGATTGATCTTCTTTTCCTTGGATGTAAGTGAGACACGGCCAGGTTGGAGTGACTTGGCCGTGTCTGGGCTTCTTTGGAGGGACACGGCCACTGACTTGGCCGTGTCCCTTGCTTGTGTCTCTCTCTGTGACTTGCTCCTCCTCTTTAACTTGATATGGGACACGGCCAGTGACTTGGCCGTGTCCTCTGCCTGTGTCAGCTACTGCCCCCTTTTCTCTTCAAATTTGCTTCCTTGCCTTTTTTAACCTAACACAAAACTCAAAACAAACTTTAAAAGACAATAACCAACAAAACATAAACACAATACTAAAAACTAGAACAAAAACGACATAAACACTGAAATAAACTAAAACTACCAAAATTAATGAAAACCCTAAACAAATCGATAAAAACTAACAAAATACCTAAATAAAACAACAATTATCATAATAAACAAGACACAAATCTATAACAAAAACTAATAAAACAACTACCCCACACTTAAAACTTTGCTTGTCCTCAAGCAAATTCACATGGCATAAATTAAAAACTCAAACAACCTTAACTATAATTCCAACATATAAGATGAAATCCTTAAAGATACAACATAAATAATTTGCAATTTACTTCAATCAAGGATTTTCTTAACTCATTCATTAATCCAGACATACAAATCTTATCTCTCATCTAAGTGTTTCACTCGATTTCAAAGGTTAATCACTCAAACCACTCATGACTGCATACTGCCATAAACTTGCTTAATTATCCAATCTCCCTCACTAATTTTCTCAAGAAATAATCTGAAGGTCTTTCATTTGGATGTAATGGGGCTAAGGTAAAGGTGTGAGAAAAGACATTTAAGCTGGAGCATCAAGAAAATGGAGTATCTAAATTAGACAATACTCTTGCAAAGAAATGCATAACTCCCTCAAATGGCATACTCACAATCCATTAATACTTCACATACTTGCATACTTCAAGAAAAATACGAGTCGACATTCCTCTTTTGATAACCAATGCTAGAACATATATGAATTTTGTATATAAATATCTTCTTTTCTTTTTCTCTTTTTTTTATCATATATATAAATTTTTTTTCTTCTTTTTTTTAAATACATATATACAAAATATAACATTGCATAGAACATCTAGCTTAAAATGTAGAGGAAAAGAATAATCAACTCTTAATCAAATACAATGTGCACAGTATGCATTTCAACCCCAAATAGCAATACCATTTTTTTTTATTTGGTTACCCCACACTTTGAAATAAACCACCCTATTGTCATATAATAAGAACTCCATTCCTTAATGCAGGTATGATGATAATAAAAGAAAGTTGAGCTGTGAATTGTGTTGATCAAACAAGAAAAGGTCAAAGGCTCAACTTGGCTCACTAAGGAAATCAATATTAAGGGAGGTCTTTTTAAGCTAAAGGGTTAACCTAATTTGCCTTCATCATTTTAAAACTTGAGATTAAATCATAATGTGAGTTCAATTAGTATGCAAAAGCAAACTCTAGAGATGCAAAATCATGAAGGTGCACACTTAAGAAAAGAAAATCAACTGATAATAATATCAAATTATGAGGCTCAAAACTCACACAGGTGGGTTTACAAAGATTTATATGTCATAAATTGCAGAATATGAAAATTAATCCTGAATGAATTCAAATGCTTATTTCTATGCTGATACTAAAGTCTCAACCATAATGCTAAAATTACAGAAAAGATCAATAAATTTTCAACAATTATGCCATGCACAACAAACACAATAAGCAAAACAAGACAAACAAAACAAAAATTAAAGGAAAGCTTAAAGAGTACCCCACACTTAAAATTTACATTGTGCTCAATGGAAAACAAGAATAATAAATAAAAAGAGTTAAAGGACAACCTGTCTTCCATCGTACCTGGTGAGGCAAAACCCTAGCTTTCCATCACAAACACAAAAGTTCAAAAACAAAAGTACAATATATAAAAATAAAATATCCAAATATAAAACGTTAACATGAAAAACAAAAACGAAAAATAATAACAAAAATACACTAAACAAAATAAAGCAAGGATCTCAAAATCTATGGAAAAGGCGGGCGTGAAGATGATGCAGCCGAGGGATGGAGACTCAAGATCTTTGCAAGGTTGCTATTAATCTGTTCCAACTGCTCCAAAACCTCAGCATGGTTACGGTCCACCTTGCCATCCAGTCGATCACTTTGCCCTCCAGGGCCTCAATCCTAAGAAGTACCTCTTGACTTTCCAAAATCGGAGCATCCTCATCTAGGTCAAGAGAATCCGAGTCGGACTCCTCTTGGACCCGTGCTCTCTTCTGCCTGTCCCCCGGTGCTTCAGGCTCATCTGAAGGCATCACATAAGTCCTTCTCCTATGCACCACCATGTGCATCTTCTCAAGTGTAGCTAAATACAAAGAGTCATTACCCGAAATTCTAGTCATGCGACTAGTACTCGGGTCAAAATCCTCAACAAGGGCTACTGCTAATGTGGTAATCAACCCTCCAACACAAATTGCCCCCTTTCTTTTATTAGCCACAGTATCAAAAATATCGGCTAACCAATAGCCGGCACTAACATGCATTGCATTCAAAGCACAATCCAGGAAAAATAGTTCACTCAATTCAACCACACCCGGGCTCTCCTTCTGAGCAAAGAATCCGCAAGCCATAAACATATGCAAATACCTCAAAGCGGGATTTCTTAATTTAGATGCTTTGGCCGATTTGGCCACATAAGTACCCGAGCCTAAAGCTCCTCAAGCAAATTGTTGTTTAAATTCTTTGGGTACCGACCTTTCCCCATGCTGATGAAAACCATATATATCATTTAACTGGTCAATATTAAGCACATATGATTTACCCAGCAATTTAAACATCATTCTAGTTCAAATTTTCTTATCATCTCTTTCAACCTTGAGAGATGTCAAAAATTCTAGAGTAAGCTCCTCAAACTGTAAAGGTCTCAAGGTGACTAGAGTCTCCCACCCAAGAAATTACACATATCGATCAAAATTAGTCATAATTTGCAGGGCATCAAGAGATTCATCATGCGCTCAAATTAACTCTACCACAAAGCATCACTCGCAAGTATACGAGGTAGCTGTAGCAAAGGTGATTGCCCCAAGGTCGTCTCTCAAGAAAACTAAAGTGGCTAATTGATTATCAGATTATAAATAACAAGTAATTAAAGAAATTTAAATTGCTAAATAATGAAGAAGATTGATTAAAGTTTAAAACAAAGAAAAGTAAACTAAAACTGATGTATTGATTCACTGGATAGAAAGGTCTAGGGTTTGCACTTCTCTACTATTGATATGTATGCATGGTTATTCCTCTTAACTAATTTAATTTCAAAGATTAAATCTCAAACAACTTAATTAATCAAGTCAAGGAAATAAGCTCTCGCATTCAAACCTCTTTCAACTAATCTTGTTATAATTGAAATAATCTTTTCCTAGGTTATATCTCTAATTCACCTAAGTCCCTAATTGAATTGTTCCAGCATTAGACTTCATCTCTCAATCCATCATCTAAAACCTAAAACACATAATTGGTGGCCAATCAATTATATATTAACAATATTCCATTCAATCAAGGCTAAAGAAATTTTAGCTAAGAGAATAACCAATCCATACAATCATAGCAGATCCATACAAACCCTAGACTAGATCAAATTAGTTCATAATGCAATCAAACATACTCATCTCATTAATGTTCAAAGAAATCAAATTAGACATGATAATATCCATTAATACAATTTCAATGAAAATAAAGAGAATAAGTTCAAGAACAAAACCAAGTTACAAACTCCTTGAAGCCTCTGAAGAATCTCTTATTCAAATCTTGCAAGAAGGATGTATCAATGGCTAGAACAATCTAATCTAAGATAGTTTTGATCCAAAGTTTAATCAAAATCAAAAGAAAACAAAGTTATCAAAACCCTAATCTCTTTGACGGCTCAATCTGCTCTCCAAATCGTCAACAGTCCCTAAAACAAAGTTAGTGTCTTTTGGGCCCATGCTTGTCTTTGTTTACATGAGATTCATGAAATGTGAAATGAATGAATAATGAGATTCATGCTTGTCTTTGTTTACATGAGATTCATGAAATGTGAAATGAATGAATAATGAGATCCATGCTTGTCTTTGTTTACATGAGATTCGTGAAATGTGAAATGAATGAATAATGAGATCCATGCTTGTCTTTGTTTACATGAGATTCATGAAATGTGAAATGAATGAATAATGGGACCATGCTTGTCTTTGTTTAATTGTGATTCATGAAATGTGAATTATGGAATAAGATATAATGTTATGAGATATATGATGTATAATATGAATGTTCTAATAAGTCATGGAAATGTAGTTTGTGTCAATGATATATGTGTATATGTATATAATTATGAAATTAGTGGAAATATATGATAAGTGTAATTGAAATGGGAAAACATGATAAGAAAATAATGGTATACGAAGTTAACATATGAGTATGATTTTCTGTAATGTATGTTTATATTATTTATTTGTACTACTAAGCTTTCGGGCTTAGCGCGGTTGTGTAAATCACGCAGGTGAGTAGATGGTTGATCTGAAGTCTATTCGTTATGCCACGAGAAGGGTAAGAGTATTTCGAGACCAACTAGAAGGTGATGCATACATGTACAATATAAATATGTTGTATTTTGATAAAAAAAAAAAGGTATTCATATGTATAAACAAATTTTGGTAAAGGCAAGATTATTACATATATGTAAGATTATCGAAAGTATAATGATTTTGTAAATGTGATATAATATGGTAATGTATTAATGTTTGGAAATAAGGAAAAGATTTTATATTGAAATAGTGACATCCTTATACTTTATATACTTACTGTATGTATACAAGGTATATGTATAGTACTTATATAGAGTATTGGGGTGTTACATTATAAGGGGCAAAGGAATTGCTAGAGCTACCATAAATTTCCCCTGCCAATAACGAACAATTACACCAAAACTAGACATGGATAGAGATATCTAATAACTGGCATCTACATTACACTCCTTAATTCCCTGAGGAGGACTAACCCAACTCTTTGGAGGTCCGCTTTATTGTGTAACACTACATCTCTGTTGGTTGAAAAGTTCCCGTGAAGAAACCCATGAAGCATACATAGTGAAAATCGAGGCCATGACATCTGCAGGTGGCATGCTAACATGGTTCCATAATAAAGAGTTACGAGCATGCCCAATCCTCCATATCAGACAAAAAAACTTTTCAATACATTCAATGGGCTGCTGCTCTAGTATCTGAAAGAAAAAGCCATAAAAATCATCAAAATTATTCAAAGCAACATTTAAGTTCAAGCTACACAAATCCCAACAGGCTTTAGATCTCGAAAAATTGAAGAAAACATGGTTTACATCTTCAACCTCGCCACAAACATGACAACTCTCATCCAACTCAATGCCCCGCTAAACTAAACGAGCTTTTCTAGGCAGGATATCACGAACTGCCCGCTAAATAAAGACTCTCGCTTTCCCTGGAATATTGATATTCCATAACTTACCCCAATTTTGATCATGAAGATGAAAATCTAAAGATTCCATATAACTAGAACATGCCAAATGATATCCTGATTTAATAGTTATTTGCGCTTTTTATCATAATGCCAAGCAAAAGTGTCTTCTATGTTACCACGACAACTAAGTGGAATGCTCATTATCAATTTTACTTCATCATCAGTAAATAATTTTCCTATTTTTTCAGAATCCCAACACCTGCCATCACTAATTATTAAGTCACTCATAGCAAATTGTCCTAGCCCTTCATTAATCGGGCTAGTAACCATAAAATAATCATCATAAGGCAACCAAGGGTCCTACAACATTTGAATCTTCTCACCCATCTTAATCTACCATCTTATAACTCTCTTCAACAAGTCTTGCACAACAACAAGCCATCTTCAAGTAAAGCTTGGGTTATGTCCCAATTAAGTTGATAAAAAGTCCTCTACTGGAAAATATTTAGCTTTGAGTATACGATTAAGAAGGCTATTAGGGCAGGTAATACACCGCCATCCTTGATTAGCAAGCATTGCCCAATTAAACATGTGCAAGTGACAAACACCTAAACTACCATCATTCTTTTTTACACACAATCTATCCCAACTTAACCAATGAATGGCTCTTCTGCCATTTGATTTAGAACCCCGCCAAAAAGAATTCATCATGCGTTCAAGCTCCTTATGTAAAGAAAGAGGCAGCAGAAAGATGCCCATGCAATAAGATGCTATAGCCTAGGCTGCAGACTTTATCAGAACTTCCTTGCTCGCACTAGAGAGCAATTTGCTATGTCAACACAAAATCCTTTTTGCCATCTTGTCTTTCAAAAAAGCAAAAATTCTTTTTTTTATCTCTTCCTACCAAGGATGGCAAACACAAATAATGCCCTGTATTTAACAGAGTCAAAACCCCCAGAGATGAGGAAATAGTGGACCGCATCTCTGTAGATAAATTATTACTGAAATAAATACTAGATTTTTGAAAATTGATAGCATGGCCAGATGCCTTCTCATATAAAAGTAAGATCTGCTTCACCTTGTTAGATTCACCTTGAGTAACTTTAAAAAAGAAAAATAAGTCATCAACAAAGAGAAGATGGGAAATTGTAGGAGCATGCCGACAAACTTTGCATCCATGAATAACACCCTCTATCTTAGCATGCCTAAAAAGAGCTGAAAGACCCTCAGTACAGAGAATAAAAAGGTAAAGAGAAAGAGGGTCTCCTTGCCTCAATCCTTTGTAAGGAGTGATAGGCCTAATAATTTGCCCATTTAAAGACACAAAGTATCTAACTAATTTTACACATGACATAATCAGAACTGGAGCCTAACCTAGTTCTGATTAAAACCCAGCTTCATCATTATAAGTTCCAGAAAGCGCCAGTCAATTCTGTTAGAAGCCTTGTTGATATCTACCTTCAAAGGAACATCCCTATCTCTGCCTTTTGTCTTTATTTTCATGGCATGAATAAGTTCAAAAGCCACTAAAATGTTATAAAAAAAATAAGACGTCTAGGAACAAAAGCAGATTGTGATTCAAATATCAAATTAGGTAAAAGATGTTTTAACCTATTTGTCAGGACCTTTGCAATAATTTTATAAAGCACATTGCATAAGGCAATAGGGTGCAAATATTTCATAGAAGCAGGATAAGCTTTTTTAGGAATCAAAACAATAGTGGTATTTGACAAGGAGTCAGGAAAAACACCATCATTTAGCCAATTAATAAAGTTGTTGACAATATCTGGACTTACAATATGCCAAAAATGTTGATAAAAGGCAGGGTTCATACCGTCATGTCTAGGGGCTTTGTCCGGATGCATCTAAAAGATTGCTTGTTTAAACTCCATCTCTATGAAAGGCTCTAACAACCTAATATTCTGATCAGTTGTAACTTTCATTGGCATCACCTCAATCATAGCTTCATTTTTCCCTTCATTAAAAGTAAACAAATTCTAAAAATAATTGGTCACTACATCAGCTAAATATTGTTCAAAATCCACCCAAACACCACTATCATTTATTAGACCCTTGATAGTATTATTCTGTTTTTTAGCAGTTGCATGTGCATGGAAAAACTTACTATTAGAGTCTCTAAACTTTAGCCAAAAAGACTTGGAGCGTTGGTTCTAATAGTAATTCTTTTCCAATAAAAGTTGATCGTAGCTTTGCTTCAACTCAACCAATGGACTGGTAGTGTCCCTACCTTCTCTACAAGTAGTGATTTTCTGAAGAAATGAAGTCTTCCTACTCTAAAAATTTCCCACAGTGTGCTTAGACCAACAAGTCAATGCCCTACAGCACAAGCCAATGCAATCCAGTAAGGAAGTCGTTAAAGACTAAGCCTATGAAGAAGCAACCACCTCCTTAATAGATTCATCAAAAGCCAGAAACCTCAATAATCCATTGATAATGCCTTTGTATCATTGTCCATAAAAGAATCGATGAAATTTCCTAGACTAACTACCAAAGGTTCTGACATACAACCAGTGGGTAGATTAAAAACTTGAACCCAAAAATCACAACAAAACAGCTCAACTGCTAGAGGAGATTCTCCTTCCCTCATACGATGCAAAACAAGGAGGTGATGATTAAACATCCATGGTGCACTTGCAACAATCCTCTTAATATCAATTTCATGGAAAAAATGAAACAAAAAAAATGCTTCTCCCCCAAATCATAAATGTTAACACCACTAATAGGGTGCCAAAGATCTACCATATTATTAGCCATAGCTTAACAACACTATTTATAAGGAATCTTCCCACCAAAAAAAACTCATAAGATTCCTCAGATGCACTATTAATATGATCCCAGTGTAAGCCATCATCTTCCCTCTCCATTTGTAAGGACAAAGCAGCAAAATCTTATCCATGATGACAAAATTTCAAATAGTATGACGCAAAACAATATTGGATCAGAAACGCACAACGTGATATGATAGCAAACAATTAGGGTTTGAGAGAAAAATAACTTGCCATTGCGGCAGACTATAAAATTAAAATATAATAACCTACAAAAGTTATGATATATATGATAAACTTATAATATACTCATAACAAGTTAAACAAATATAGTAAATTTTCAAACTAATCATAAAATTGAATAAATTTGAAAATATTTAAAACTTTGATAAACTTTGTAATTTTTTTTATCATCAATATAATATCTCTTCTAAAGTTAGTATAATGTCTCTCTCATTAAATTAGTAAAAAATTAAAGAAAAAAAACCAAAATTTATCTTGTAGTTTATAATTTTTCATAAAAAGGATCAATAATTTATTTTTTGTTTTTTTTACAAAGGTCTATTTCATCGAATACTTAATATTATTTTGATCATTTGATATATAATGATACAAATTAAGAGAATATTCTCTTGATTATATATTAATTAAGAATTATACTACTCAATTTTAACTAAAATTTAATTTTAATTGAGTATGAAAATTTTAAAATATTATTTAAGAGAGGAAAATAAATTTTAAACTAAAAAAAATCATAAATCTCAAATTTTACTCATACAAAATTATTGGCATGTATTAAGAAATAAAAAAATCTCTAAATTTTAAAACATCTAATTTTAATACCTATATGCCATCATTATTATTTGTAAGGTCAAATTTGAAATATTTATGAATAATTATTAATATAACTATTAAACTAAAGATTTTCTTAGATTTTGTAAATTTGAGATTTGAGATTTTTTTTTAATTTTGAAATTTGTTTTACTTTCTTTAATTTTTTTTTATTTTATAATTAATAAAAAAAAATTAATTCAAAAGTAAATTTCACAATGCCTAGTGAAATTCCATTCTAGAGAAAAATATTTTCTGAATTGATATTTTATATCAAATAATCATTTATAAATTTGGTACATAAGTCTATGAAATGCACCATAAAAATTCAAGTTAAAATAAAAAGGAAAATCATATAAACTACAAGATAGTTTTTCTTTTTTCTTTTTTTTTACATATTCTCTAAAGTAATATTTAACTTAAAATAGTAGTAAAAATGTCTATCTCTCTTATTAATTAATTAAATTAGTAAATAGTTATATGTACATTAATTAAATTAGTAAGAGAGTATTTGGCTTAGCTTATAAGCTGATTAAATTAGTTTATAAATTCTAAATTTAAGTTGACACATTTGTTTAGACAATTTTATGAGTTTATAAGCCTAACTTATAAACTAAAAAAAATAAGTTGAGTGAAACAACTTATTATTTTGGTACTTTTAAATAGTTATACATCAAAATTTGATAGACAAGATCCTCATACGTCCTTACAACTCTATTTAAGAATACCAATCCGAGTTTAATTTAATTGCAAGTGTATAGTTGAATTTAGATAAGATTTCAAATTCAGAATTTTTTTCCTACCAAGAAAAGAAAATGATATATGTTGGGGTATTCATGGTTTGGGTTATTGTATATAACGAAATTGTGACCCATTTTTTAGTTATCTGGTTTGAATGGTTGTTTTTTTCCATGATAAAAACTATTTTTTTATATATTAAAAATGAATTTCAATTTAAGTTTTTTCTGGAAATCATTTCAATTTAAGGCTTCAATAATATTTTTTTTGGCGTGATATAAAGTATAGAACATATTATTATATTTTTGCAAATGTAATAATTTTGTAAAATAAACTCCAGCATTGAGATTTAGTGAGATTTGTTGGTTGCAGTGTTGAAGGAGAAGAAAAGATGTTGGCCTATGTGTATTTCTTCTATATTATCTGTGTTTCAATCTTTAATTAATTGTTTAACTTCTTCATATATTTTTTTGTTACAAAAGCGAGGAATTCCTCATAAATTTATGACTATACTTCTTGGATAGGATACACCCAGAAGGTCATGATGTATCCATCTTTTGGCTTTGTCAGGAGGTTCTATGAGTTCATGGATTCCAATAGCGTATGCACTGGCTAGCGATGCAAGGTAGTCAGCAAGATGATTGACTTCTCTATAAATGTGATATATTTCAATCTTCCAGTCTCTTCTGATCAGCTTCCTAATTTTGCAAATAATGACACAATTTGTTTCCAGTTTATCATGTGATGCATTCAAGATGTGGATAATGCTTTTGCTATTTACTTAGTTTCATTATTCCTTTCTGCCATGCAAGGCACAAACCATTATACACTCCTCAAAGTTCAGCTTGCGTGATTATGCACGTCCCGATATTCATCATAAAACCTGTAAACCAAGCTCCTTTATCATCTCTCACCACTCCTCTAGCTGATGCCCTTTTGGTGGAGGTCTTGAAAGCACCATCACTGTTTAATTTAAACCAACCTATTGGTGGTAATTGCTAGCCAATGTGTATAGTATCTTTGAGAGGGTTGTTGTGTCTGAATAAGGATCTTTCTTGTTTTGCTAATATTACCTCCTTGGTTTTCTACTGTGTAATGGCGACAATATCCCATAAGTTTTTATGCATATCACAAAATAAAGTTTCATTCCTAACATGCCACAATTTCCAGCAAGTGATGCCAAACCAAACATTTCTTTTCTCTTTGATCTTTCCAATATCATCTTTGGACATATTGTCTAACAACCAACAATCCAAGTTTTGGGAGAAAAAAACATCATTCCAAGCAAGGCCGGTTAAGGTAAGCCATACCTACTTAGCAAATAGGCTGTTAGCTAAACCCTCTTATTTTTTATCTTAGGCAATCAAATTGAATTAAACTAATACTTGTATTAAGTTACATAATTTATGAAGTTATTTCTTTGAAGAATTCTTAAAAAGTCTGATTGAACCATTGAGAAGACCAACTTGACCACTCATGTTCAAAACAAGTCAAAAGACACAGAAGGTTTCACAGTGGAGAATATTCTCAAAATCTCACCGTACCACATCTAGTCTGACCAGACCATTCATCATTCCGACATGATCATTAGATGAGAAAAGAACCAAAAGACAGAGAAGGTTTCACGGTCAGAGGTACTCTCACTTTCTCAGAGTACCACAAGAATTCCGACCGGACCTCAAGGAATTCTGACCGGACCATTAAAGCAGAATTTTTCTAAATTATCAAGTGGGGTTCCCGACTAAGGGTACACTAAAAATTTGGACAGACTACGGATAGTCCGACCAGATCTGGTGCAAATCCGACCAGCCTATTTAAAAAATATTCAAGTCAGAAACCGTTGCATCTCCACTCAATAAGTGGAAGCCACGTGGTATAACTGTTGGGAGAGTATTAAGTAGAATCTCAATTATTTTGACTAGACCATGAAGTTCTCCGAATGGCATCACAGAATATCGACCAGACCAAGCCTAGTCCGACTATGAGATTGCTCTGGTAAAAAAATTAGTGGAAGACAAGAATCAAACATGTTAGTCCCAACCTCAAATGGCTATTTCATGACCTAAAGGCTATAAAAATCATAAGTAACTTCAGTTTGATTTAACATAGTGATTGTCAGAGCTTACTTTAACATCTTTCTTTCTTTGTATCAAAATCTTACTTTATATTGATTGAGTGTTGGGTGTAAGCATTAAATATCACCCATCCTTTCTGTTCCACTCACCCATCCTATCCTCACTGCTTAAAATGCAGTTGAAGTCTCCAACAAGTATCCACAGATCCAAAAATGTCTCATATAATCTGTCTAATTTAGGCCATAAAGTTTTCCATAAATTTGGGCCCGGGCTAGCATAGATTGCAGTGAATAGAGTTTTGGCTCCCATGGTACCTTCAATAACTGTGTGTATGAATTGTGTATTAATTTCAATAACAACAATATTGATAGGGTATTCTAGAGAAGCCATATGCCTCCTGAAAAGCCACTTGCTTCAATTCTAAAAGAGTTGCTATATCCAATCTTCCTGATAATACTATCAGCTTTAGACCCATTAACCCAGTTTACAATAAAATGAGGATTCGAAATCTATACATTTTATGCATATTTTTTATAAGTCTAACAAAACTGCAAGAAGCAGCCCCTTGACAGTTCCACACGCAAATATTGAGTTCCATAGCCATCCATATATAGGATTGAAGCAACTGTAATCCACTTTTTTTTTTTTTTTTTTTAGTGTGACTAAGAAATGCTTTGAACTTTTTCTTAATTATTTATGCACTTAAAAGGGACCCAAACCAGGAAGGTTCAAATCTTATGTATTGATAATGTCAAACATGTTGAATTAAATTTAAATCTTACGGGCAACTGTATTGAATTTTAAACCATAATAAAAAAAAAAGAGGAAAAAGTCCATTTTGGGCGAGGAATTAGCACATTTACTTGTCAATCTGGGCATTTGAATTGCAGGTTCCTTGTAGACAAATCTCTAGCTCACAAAAGAAAAGCAAGAATTTGAAGTGCTGAAACATCATAATATTAAACTATATGTCATGATCTAAAAGTTGTTTCATTCTCATCAAGAATCAAGAAATTAAACAGTTATGGGATTTGATGGCTGCAAAACTATAACATTTCTTATCTTACTACTCTTTTTTTGTATGGATTTTGGCGCTTCTATAGATAGAATCACATCATCTAAATATATCAGAGATCCGGAAGCTATAGTCTCTTCGGGAAATACATTCAAATTGGGATTTTTCAGCCCTGTTAATTCTACAAAGCGCTATGTGGGTGTATGGTACAACAAAAATTCCGTCATAAATCCAATCTGGGTAGCTAACAGAAATAGACCACTCAATGATTCTTCTGGATCTATGACGGTATCTGAGAATGGAAATCTTGTTGTCTTGAATGAAGAAAGAGAGGTTCTCTGGTCATCAAGTGTTTCGAGTAGAGTTGATAATTCGAGTGCATATCTTACTGATGATGGAAACCTTGTTTTGCAAGATGATAGCAACGGAAATAGCATATGGGAGAGTTTTCAGAATCCGGGTGATACATTTGTTCGGGAAATGAAGCTTATTGCTAATGTAAGAACGCAAGAGAAGACATTGATAACATCATGGAAAAGCCCTTCAGATCCATCCATTGGAAGATTCTCCGTTGGAATTGAACCTATGGAAATTGCCCAGGTTTTTATTTGGAATGGAAGTCGACCTTATTGGAGGAGTGGTCCATGGGATGGTGGGATCTTTATTGGAATTATGGACATGAATCCTGCTTATCTTATTGGCTTTACTCTTGTTGGAGATAGAAAAAGTGGAAACTCTTCCCTTAGTTTCACTTATCCAGGTGAATACTCTGCTGGTTCTAACTTTGTTCTGAGTTCAGAAGGAAAATTGGAACAAAAAGCTTGGGATAACAGTTCGGCTGGCTGGGACACTACTTATGAATTTCCGGAAACTAAATGTGATATTTATGGCACCTGCGGGGAGTTTGGAGTCTGCAATGCAAACAATTCACCGGTCTGCAGTTGCTTAGAAGGGTTTGAGCCCAAAAATTTAGAGGAATGGAGTAGGGGAAACTGGACTGGTGGTTGTGTTAGGAGGAGATTATTGCAGTGTGAGAGAATGAAAAATGGGGATGAACTGGGTAAAGAAGATGGATTTTTGGAATTGAAGACGGTCAAAGTGCCAGATTTTGCTCAGTGGTCATATTCCCTCGAACAAGAATGTAAAGACAAATGCTTGAATAATTGTTCTTGTTTTGCTTATTCATATTACGCGGAAATTGGTTGTATGTCATGGACTACAAACTTAATTGACATACACAAATTCTCTAGGGGAGGAGCAAATCTTTATATTCGCCTTGCATATTCAGAATTCGGTAATTTCTTCATTCTGTTAGATTCCCTTACCATTTTAAGCTCATAATATCTGCTGTTACTGCTATTTCCTTGTTTGGTTATACCAAATTGAAGAAAAATAAAATTACCACTTTTGATTTGCAGATAACAATAGGAACATGAAAATAATTATCAGTATAACAGTGCTTGTAGGGGCAATTGTACTTCTCATTGTTGCGATTTTGGTATGGATGTGGATCCCTAACTATAGAGGTAACTTACTTGAATTCTGTATATGAGCAATTTCATAGACAAGAAACTGCCCACTTGCACTTGTACTTACTCAATCTAACTCGTGCAGAAAGAAAGAGGAAAGGTACGGTGAAGCCATCATTTGAAAGGAAGAAAAATCATCCAACACTTTCAGATTTAAACATAAACCAAGTTAAACTCCAGGAACTACCAGTATTCAATTTACAGAAGCTGGCAAATGCAACCGGCAACTTTGATATAACTAATAAACTTGGACAGGGCGGTTTTGGACCAGTATACAGGGTGATGCTAGTGTTCTAGTAGATTTCATAGTTGTTAATCGAATATTATTGACTCTGATGCGGAATGGTATTGGTTGTGCTGTGGCATTTTCAGGGAGAATTACCTGGTGGACAAGAAATAGCTGTGAAAAGACTATCCAAAGGTGCATCTGGACAAGGGTTAGAAGAATTTATGAATGAAGTTATGGTGATTTCAAAGCTTCAACACAGAAATTTAGTGAGACTTCTTGGTTGCTGCGCTGAAGGAGAAGAAAAGATGTTGGTCTATGAGTACATGCCAAATAAAAGTTTGGATGCATTTCTCTTTGGTGAGAGGCTATCGAGCTTTATCGCGTGTGATCTTTAATTTAATTATTAAATTCTAATACTCATTATCTGGCTAGATATGCACAAAAAACAAGTACTAGATTGGAGAAAACGCTTTCACATTATAGAAGGAATTTGTCGAGGTCTACTTTACCTTCACAGAGATTCTAGACTGAGAATTATACATAGAGATCTAAAGGCAAGTAACATCTTATTGGATCAAGAACTCAATCCTAAAATTTCAGACTTTGGAATGGCTCGTATTTTTGGAGGCAATGAAGTTCAAGCTAATACTAGAAGAGTTGTCGGAACCTAGTAAGCACTCTACTCTTGTTGATTCCGATATCAAATGATTTTTGTGCATGAGCTTTAGAATTGATCTTTTAACAATGGATGAACTTGCAGTGGTTATATGTCACCTGAATATGCAATGGAGGGACGATTTTCAGAGAAATCTGATGTATTTAGCTTTGGAGTTTTGTTGTTAGAGATTGTAAGCGGAAGAAAAAATACTGGTTTTTATGAAAATGAGCAGGCTTTGACCCTTTTGGGATTTGTATGTCTATCCAAACTCCTACATGGCCTTATTAATTTGTGGCTTCAACTTCCTTGTTGTCATGCATAAATTGATATGATGTTTCTTGCAGGCATGGAAATTGTGGAATGAAGGCAACACTGCAGCTCTAGTAGATGAAGTAGTATCTGATCCATCGTTTCAAGTTGAAATATTGAGATGCATACATGTAGGTCTGTTGTGTGTGCAAGAACTTGCTAAAGATAGGCCAACTGTGTCAACTGCTATATCAATGTTAAATAGTGAAATTGTGGATCTGCCTATTCCAAAGCAACCAGCATTCACTGAAAGGCAGATTGGGTTAGATTCAAGCTCCTCAGAACAGAGGCAGAAAGAATGTTCTGTTAATATTGTTTCACTCACTGTTCTTGATGCCAGATAGGTAACAACATCTTCATTGCATATATTATAATTTTTCGCTATTTTTTTTTCGCTGTTGTTTTTCGTAGTTATATATATACATAAGAGTATACATCAGATGTTTACCCACCAGAAAAAAAGGTGAGCAGACAGTAAACTGCTATAAAACAGTAATAAATAACCAATTTACCATATTTCTTGATCTAATGATGCTTTTCAGTCTTTATCTGCTCTCTTTTAGCTTTGTATAGAGTCTCAGGCTCTAAAATTGTTTCAGAAAAAATGGAAAAATGAAAAAGAAAGGCAAAAATGGGAAGGGGGTAGCGACCGGTTTCAGTGCTAGTGGAGGGATTGTATATGAGAAATTTGTTTGCATTTGCACATGGAATTTGAGGGTTTTACTTTTCAGAACTTTTTTTTAAACGTTGCGTTTTGTTTTTTTCTTAAACTGAACAACCCGAGCCCGCCATATTAGCAAGCAACCTGCGCTCAGAATTTTTTTTAGAAAAATATCACCTTTCATTGTATTTTTAAAATTTTATATTTTATTTATAAAAAATATTTCAATTATTTTATTATAAATTTATTATAAAATACGATAAATTTATAAATTTATTATAAACTCTATATAACTAATAAAAATATAATATTTTAATAAATATTTTATAAATTTTAATACTTTGATAAATATTTTATAAATATAATATATTTAAAATTATTTTTATATTTTTGTCCAAAGCCCTTTTTCTTATCATAATAAAGATAAAATTGATACAAATAAATAATTTGTAGGTCCAATTAACAAAAAAAAAAAGAGAAAAATAATGGGCTTAAATTGATAAAACATCTATTTTACATAATTTTATGCGTAGTTAACCCTTGAGAATAACTCTTTTAATTTACCGAATGATTCGTGACCACCTTTTTAAATTTATACAAATTATTAGAAAAATATTACCTACCAATTCCTGACCAGGATTTGAAACTAATAAATATCATTAGAAAAAGTACAAAGATTTAATTTAGCCTCTAAATTATAGTGAGTAGTTCAAATTAGTCTTTAAAATATTTTTTAAACCAAATTAATATTTTTTTTAAATTTGATCTAAATTGCCATTTTTTTTATAAATTTATTAAATAGTTAACAACATGGGCTAATTCAAACTAAAATTAAATATCATGTGGCAAATTAATTTTTTTAAAAAATTAATATAATATATTTTAAAAAATTATATTAATTAATATTTTTAATATCAATAATTTATATTATCAAAGATTTTTTATAATATTAATTACAATATTATGAAGTTAATATCAAAAATATTAATAAATAATTTATATTAAAAATTATAAAAATTAATAATATTAAAAATATTTTTTTAATATTAAAATTTACAATATTAATAAATTTTAATAATTTTAAATTTAATATATTTCATATTTTTAATAATTATTTAATATTATAAATTATTTATTAGTTAATATTTTCAATATAATTTATAATATTAAAAATTAATTAATTATTAAAAATGTGAAATACATTAAAAAAATTAATATTATAAAAATAATTTATTAATATTATAAATTATAATATTTTTAATATAAATTATTCATTAATATTTTTAGTATTGATTTTGTAATATTATATTTAAAAAATATTATAAAAATTATATAATAAAAATTATTATAAATTATTTAATATTTTTAATTATTTGTTAAATTATATATTATTAAATTATTATAAATTGTAAAATTATAAAAATATTTATTAATATTAAAAAAATAATTAAAAAAAATTTGAATCCTTCTGAGTTTAATAATATATTCATTTAAAAAAAATTAATTAATAAATAATTTTTTAAATATATTATATTAATTTTTTTAAAGTATAATTTGGCCCTATAATCTTTAATTTTAGTCCAAATTAGTCATTGCCGTTAACTATGTAATGAATCCATTAGAAAAAGGAATAATTTAGACTAAATTTGGTCAAAAAATATTTTAAGGGCCAATTTGAACTTCTCATTATAATTAAGAGGCTAAATTAAATATTTATCCTTAAAAAATGTATGGATTGATCACCGACCACACTTTTAAATTTTAAAAATATATTTATTGAATCTTGACCATCATTTGAAATTTTTAAAAATTATTAAAAAAGGTATCAATGGATTTTCGACAACCGTTTTCAATTTAAAGAAATTATTAAATAAATTTACTAACAAATCACTGACTATAGACCCTTAAATTTTCTATGATATGAAATTTCGATGAATCTAAATAGCTACCCAATTCGAAAAGCCCATGGTGCAATGTTGTGCTCTACTTAACACTACTAAAAGTGACAATCGCAAGTATATGAGGCTATTATAGCAACGGTGACGCCCCAAGGCCATCTCACAAGGAAGGTGTATTCGTAATAATTTAATTAAAATAAAATATTAAAATTTGAATGTATGCTGTTGATATGGTGAAATGTGATTAAAATCTAAAAGTAAAAACTAATAGTATTTGTGCAAAATTAATTCAAATTCTTGGAATGGTACCTAGGGTTTATATGTCAATTTAATCAAAGTTTAATTCTCAAATTATCCATTAATACAACATTGTAATTTAATTTGTTTCTTTTGATCAATTAGTAATTATCATTTCAGTAGTTTTCACATTCATGAATTAACAACAATCAATTTCTTCGAAATTGCAAATTAATTGAACCATAGAACTTATATTTCTAATTTATTCTTATATTTCTAATTCATTCTTACGGTAGTTGATTGTATAGTTTCAACATTAAATTTCACCTCTCAGTCCATCATTCAATATTAAGAGATCAATAAGGAACCAATCTATTAACCTAACATATAATCCAATGCAAACAATCACTAACAAGGTATATTAATGAAAATAGCAAATCAAGTCATTCAATAAAATCTACAATTCTAGGTATGGATAATTTAGCTCATTATCATTTCAAAATAAATATTTATCTCAATATAAATCAAATCAAAATTATCTATTGAAATATTAATGTTTATAACAAAATAACAATAATCTAAAAATGAATTAAATGAGAGAATAAGAAAAACCCCTTGAAATTTCAAGAGTTGAACTTCTTGTTCTTCCTCCTAGCTCAACTTTGAATATGATGAACTCCAAAGCTCTCTTCAAACCTTCAATCAATTATTCCACTCTTAAAAGATAAAATGAAAACTCTATCAAGCCTCCAACTCTTCAACCAAGGCTTTCTCTAAACCCTAACCCTCTTCAAGAGCTAGTTTTCCCAAACACTATCCAAAAATATGAAAGTCACTTGCATATGAAAGAATATAAAAATGAAAGAAAAAAAAAATGTAGATGGTAATGAATATAGTCTCCCCCCCCCCCCCCCCCCCCACACACACAACAAGTTGAATGTGTCTCCTCCTCTATATTCCTCTTTTTCAATTATTTTTTTTAATTCTAAAACAAAAAGGAATTTCCTTTCCCAACTCATCTCACTCCCCTTTGTCCTCTCCTTTTTTTCAAAATCCTTCATCCCATAAAAATATATCACTTTAAAATAAAATTCCTCTTTCCTCCCACCTTGTCCCCCACTATTCGTACCAATAATTCTAAGGAATCACATGTGACACAGCCAAGACATAAATGACTTAGTTGTGTCTATCAATTTTGCCTTGGACACGACAAAGTCACTTGCCTATGTCCTTCAATGCCTTGCAATTTTATATTTCATGTGACGAGTGACATGGCCATGTCACCTGGTCATGTTTTCTTCTGTCTCTCTGGATATTTTGCTCTTTTCAGGTGTGATATGACTAAGTTAGTGGATGTGTCATGTGACACGGCCAGTGACTTGGCCGTGTCTCTTGCATGTGTCTGCCTCTGCTGAAGTTTCTTGAGGGACACGACTAAGTTGACTTATCCTGGCAGTGTCATGTGAGTGTGTCATTTTTCTTGCCTTGGGTGAGGGGACACAGTCAAACCAGTGGTGTCTTGGCAGTATCTCATGTCTTTCCATCAAATTTGAATATAACAATGTGAATTTAAGCTCCATTTTTTACTTCAACCTAAATCAAACACTTCAAGCATTCTTGAACACAAATTAAAGAAAAGAATAACTACAAACTAATAAAATTACCCTAAAAATATGTATATATATTATCAAAATAATTATCCCATACTTAATTCTTTCTTTGTCCCCAAGCAAAGTTAAATTGAACAAAATCAAACATGAGAGAATTCATCAAACTCAAGAATTATAAGATATCATCAAGAATTCCCTTTTTATAATGTTCACACTCATTGTCAAACCAAATAAAATTAATACTCAAGCAATTCAATAGCCTTCTAATACATCCCAAAATGTCACTCACTCACAAAGTCTCTCAAAACATCAAAGCATAATGTATTAAGTAAATCTTTAAGCAAATAACAACTAAATTCGATAATAAAGGTTTGTTCAAGAATCAAGCTAAATCTATTATGGTAAAGGTTGTGAAGACAATGCGACATAAGGATGGAGACTAAGAATGCTAGCCAAGTTGTTGTTGATAAGCTCCAGTTGATTAAGCACTTGAGCATGATTGCGATCCACCTTATCTTTAAGTGCTTCAATCTTTCTTATTATCTCATAATTTTCTAGAACTAGACCATCCTCATTTAATCTCAATGAATCGAAATCAGAGTCATCATCGACTCGGGCCAGCTTTTGCCGTTCATCTCTAGCACTAGGCTCGCCAGAAGCCATCTCAATCCCCCTATTCCATCTTTGTTATCATGTGTATTTTCTCCAATGTCGCTATATCAAGCATATCACTGCCTAAGATTCATTGCATCCTACAAGTTTTAGAATTGAAATTTTCATCTAGAGCAAGTGCCAATGTTGACACTATCCCTCCAATGCAAATTGCTCCTTTCCTCCTATGAGCAACATTATCCAAGATATCCGCTAACTAAAATATAGTGCTAGTGGGGGTAGCATGATAAGTACAAGACAACAAGAACAATTTATTAGACTCAACAACTCCGAAACTTTCTTTCCGAGCAAAAAAACTACAAAGCCAAGAACCTAATTAAATACCTCAATACGGGGTTTCCCAATTGTGTTGCCTTAGTGGATTTGACTACGTACATCTCCCCCCCCCCCCCCCCCCCCCCCCCCGAACCCAAATCAACCCATGTCGATTGTTGGTTGAAGTTCTTAGGTATTGACTTGTAGCCCTCAAGAGAAAACCCAAAAATGTCATTCAACTGTTCAATTGAAAGATTATGTTATCTCCCATTTACTATGAAAACTAGCCTAAAGCAAGCTTTTGATTCATCTTTTTCTATCTTAAGTAAGGTAATAAATTCAAGAGTCAATTCTTCAAATTGTTTAGGTCTCAAAGTGATGAATGTCTCCCAACAAAGGTTCTTCACATAAGTAACAAAACTATCCCTAATTTGTAAGGCATTCAAAGCATCATCACTAACATACCTTGAGGAAAAGAAATCTCTTGCTTGGATTGCCATTTTTCTTGAAGAAGATGAAGAGGTTAGTAGTAGAGCTCTTCTCCTATGGTGAGAAACCATCTTGGTCCTTGGCATGTTAATCTTGATTGAAATTGAGATTGGAGTTTTTTATTCTTGATTTGGTGAAGAAAGCAATGAATTTTGGTAGAAAAAGCTTGGGATTTGAGGTTTTGGGTGATCTTGGCCATGTGGCTATAGCGATAGAGAGAGAGAGAAAAGTTTTTAGGGTTTGAAAAATGAAAAAGTGGGAGAGAAGCCCGTGTTTGAGAGTTTTAGAAGGTGAGAGACAACCAAGATTGAATTGTCTTGGCTGTGTAAGGGAACACGACTTCTGAACACGGCCAAGACTCTTGGCCGTGTTTGATACTGGGAGACTTGTTGTTTTCTCAAAAGAAAATGCTGGTTGACACGACTTGATGACATGGCCAAGAAGATTGGTCGTGTCTGCTACTGGAAAATTTTGGTCATTGTGAGAAGATTGACACGGCTTGGGGACATGGCCAAGATGACTAGTCGTGTCAGGGTCTGTGCAAGAATGGGTTTCTTAGAAAAAAAAATTGACATGGCTTGGTGACACGGCCAAGACTCTTGGCCGTGTCAGCTTTTGGATTTTTTTAAAATTTTTTTATTTTTATATTTAGCCATGTAACTCATGCCTACTTTATTAAATCTTTCCTTAATTTCTTGCCCTGAAACTCAACCAAAACAAAATACCTATCAGAGAACCAATTCCATTCACTTATTACACACTAAAAGTAAAATTTGAAATTTCAAAATACACAAATTTAATTATGGAAAGAAATACAAACCGATGGGTTGTCTCCCATTGAGCGCTTCTTTAACATCATGTAACTGGACATCATTGCGTCACTCGTCAATGAACACCATACCTTCTATGATTTTTGCAACTTCAAATTCTTCCAAATGGGGCTTCACCCTTTGTCGATTCACCTCAAATGTCTTATTGGTCTTCAAATTTAATAGCTCAACAACTCCATATGGAAATGTTTAAACTACTTTAAATGGTCCACTCCAACGGGACTTCAATTTTTTGGGAAACAACTGCATTCTTGAATTGAACAAGATAATTTTTATTCCCGGTTCAAAGGTTCTTCTAAGGATCATTATGTCATGCATAACTTTCATTTTTTCCTTGTAGATCCTTGCACTCTCATAAGCCTCATTCCTAAGCTCATTAAGCTCAGAGATTTGCAACATCCTCTACTCTTTTGCTCCATCCAAGTCCATATTTGTGGCCTTGATTGCCCAATAAGCTTTATGCTCTAATTTCACCGGTAGGTGGCAAGCCTTGCCAAAAATCAATATATATGAACTCATTTACAAAGGTATCTTGAAAGTCATCCGATAAGCCCACAGTGCTTCCGGGAGTCGGATTGACCAGTCTTTTCTCTTAGTGTTCACAGTCTTCTCCAAGATCCTATTAATTTGCTTGTTGGATATCTCGGCTTGTCCGGATGTTTGGGGTGATATGAGATTGCCACCTTGTGTCGGATGCCCATCTTGGTTATCAATATTTTAAATCATTTGTTGTAAAAATGGCTTCCTCCATTACTCACGATTTTCTTTGGGTCCCAAACCTGCTTAAAATATTTTCCTTCAAGAATTTCAATACAACATTAGCATCATTAGTCCTAGTGGGGATAGCCTCAACTCACTTGGACACATAATTCACTGCAAGAAGGATATATTCAAAGCTAAATGACTTGGAAAATGGCCCTATGAAGTTTATTTCTCATACATCAAAAATTTCTACCACAATAAAAATATTGAGAGACATTTCATTTCTTTTGCTAATGTTCCCTAATCTTTGACATTTATCACATCTTATACAAAAATTGTAAGTATTCTTGAAAAGAGTTGGCCAATACAAACCGCTTTGAAGAATCTTCTTAGTGATTTTCTTTCCTCCAAAATGCCCTCCACAATACATGTTGTGGCAAAATTGTAGCGCTTGTAATTGCTCTTCTTCATGCACTTCTTCTAATAATTATATTCCTGCAAATTTTAAACAAATATGGCTCATCCCAAAAATAGTACTTACAAGAATATAGGAATCTCTTCTTTGCCTGAAAATTCAAATCTTTTCTCACAACACCTTAAGAAAGATAATTAGCAATATCGGCATACCATGGTGCTTGAGTTAAAGCAAACAAGTGTTCATCCTGAAATTTTTTAAAGCATTTTCACAAACAATTTCTATATCATCATCATGAGATTTTAATCTAGAAAGATGGTCAGCTACTATATTTTCACTTCCTTTCATATCTTTGATTTCAACATCAAATTCTTACAACATCAAAATTCAACTAATAAGCCTAGGTTTAGCTTGTGGTTTAATCAATAGGTATTTCAAGGCCGTGTAGTCTGAAAACACTATGACCTTGGAACCTATCAAGTAAGATTTAATTTTGTTGTGTGCAAATACCACAGCTAACAATTCTCTTTCAGTAGTGGTATGATTCACTTGAGCATTATTTAAAGATAAACTTGTATAATAAATTACTCACATCAATTTATTCACTCTTTGATGCAAAACGACTCCAATAGCATAATTCGATGCATCACATATGATTTCAAAATGCAAGTCCTAATTAGGGGAAACAATTATGGGGGCAAAAGTTAATTTTCTTTCAAGATTTTAAATGCTTCTAAGCACTTTTCATCAAAAATAAATGGGGCAACCTTTCCAAGTAAATTGCACAGAGGACATGAGATTTTAGAAAAGTCTTTTATGAACCTCCTATAGAATCCAACATGTTCCAAAAAACTTCTCATTCCCTTAATAGATGTGAGCTGTGGTAGATTCATAATCAAATTAATCTTAGCTTTGTCTACCTCAATCCCCTTATGGGAAACAACATGTCCGAAACAACACCATGATCAACCATAAAGTGACTTTTTTTCCAATTCAAAGTTAGGTTACATTCAATACATCTTTCTAGTATAAGAGTCAACTTATGCAAATAATCATCAAATGAACTGCCAAAAATAGAGAAGTCGTCCATAAATACCTTAATGCACTTGTCCAATATATAAAAAAAAAATAGAAAGCATACATCTTTGAAATATTCCCGGCGCATTGCAAAGTCTGAATGACATCCTTCAAAAGGCAAATATCCCAAAGGGGCAAGTGAAAGTTATCTTTGGTTGTTCCTCTGGCACTATTGGGACTTGCTAGTAACCTGAAAGACCATCAAGAAAATAGTAAAAGCGTGTCTAGAAAATAGTAAATGGTAAGGAAAAGTGATCTTTCTTGGTGATATTATTTAATTTTTTATAATCTATGCACATTTGCCACCCTGTTTGAGTTCACAGAGGTACCAATTCTCCCTCCTCATTCTAAACTACAGTTAATCTAGTTTTCTTTGGCACCATATGTACAGAACTAATCCACTTATTGGGTATATCATCCCCTCATCAAGGAGCTTAAGAACCTTCTTCTTGACTACTTCACTCATATTTGGGTTAATCCTCCTTTAGGTTTCTCTAATCAGTTTTGCTCCCTCTTCCAAAACTATCTTATGCATACACATAGAGGGACTAATTCCCTTAAAATCGCTCAATCCTCAACCAATGGCTCTCTTAAATTTTTTCAATATTCTCACAAGTTTATCTTCATCATCACTTTCGAGAGTCGCATAAATTATCATTGGTTATGTGTTGTTCTCTCCAATAAAAACATACTTTAAATGCTTTGGGAGTTCCTTAACTTCAATCACTTTTGGTTAAATCTCTTCTTCCTCAATTTCAAGTCCCTTCTCATTATTCTCATCATCCAACATGGACTTGTATTCTTTAATATCTGCATCAGAAATCTCAATCTCTTCACCCAAGGTTAGGGCTATCTTTAACTTGTCTTCACTACTTTTCTGCAAGAAAACTTCTTCAATAGCAAGATTAGTAAAATCAATAAAAGAATAAGCTTCATAAACAACAGTAGTGAGAATAAGAGAAGTGTTAAAATTGAAAATTTCATAGTTTGTTAAGACAGTCATAACTAATTTTTCATTTTTAACGTCAATTAAAGTATTAGTTGTAGCTATAAATGGCCCCCCTAACAAAATTGTACATTCTAAATCCCAAGGGATTTCTTCTCCCATATCTAAGACAATGAAATTAAAGGGTACAATCAAACCACCTACTTGGACTAAAACATCCTTTATGATCCCCTTAGGGTGTCTAAGAGTTCGATCTGCAAGTTGCAACACCATTTTGGTTGGTTTAAGTTCCTCTAGCTCTAATTTCAAATAAATAGAATATGGCATCAAGTTTATGCTAGCTCCCAGATCATACATGCCAATGGTTTCTTTTCCACTCCCCATGGAGATATTAACCATAAAACTCCCAGGATCCTTTAGCTTTAAAGGTAACTTGTGTTGTAAAACAACACTTGTTACTTCCAAAACTATCACATTTTCATTCAACTCGTACCTTTTCTTTTTAGTGTTTAATTCCTTGAAAAAAAATAACATAAGAATCACCTTAAGTAAGGGTAGGTTAATTCTTACCTTTCAAAGCATGTTATAAATTTTAAAAAATTATTTATCATGCTTCTTATTTTTTAACCTGTTTGGAAAAGGAATTGACGGTCTGTAAGAGTTTGGAGATTTGTGCAGTTTTGGCACAATGGATGCCTCCTCACTATCCTCCTTGGGCTCACTTGGTTGAGTTTTGCCTTCTTACATTTCCTCGCCATTTTCTTAAATTGTACTTGCATTCAAAGAGTAGTCAATTTTATTATCATCGATTTTATTATCAATTACCTTATCACTTTTAAAAAATGTGATTGCTTTGGCTTGCTCTAGTTGACTTAAAAATTTTTCTTTTTGATGGGCTTTGAAGTTGATTAGCCAATTGACCCATTTGAGTTTCCACCTTCTTAAGTGATGCCACCAAAGAATCAAACCTCTTGTTGTTCATTTATTGGTTTTGGGTGCTTAAGTGGGTGTGTCATGTGACACAGTTAGTAACTTGGCGGTGTCTCTTGTATGTGTCTGTTTCTGTTGAAGTTTCCTGAGGGACACGACCAAGTTGACTTGTCTTGGCCATGTCATGTGAGTGTGTCATTTTTCTTGCCTTGGATGAGGAGACATGGTCAAGCCAGTGGTGTCTTGGCCGTGTCTCATGTTTTTCCTTCAAATTTGGATCAAACAAAGTGAATTTAAGCTCTGTTTTTCACTTCAACCTAAATCAAACACTTTAAGCATTCTTGAACACAAATTAAAGAAAATATTAACTAAAAACTAATAAAATTACCCTAAAATATATACATAAATTATCAAAACATGCAACCCGAAATTTGCAGTAACACAATTAGACCAACAGAACAAAGCAAGAGTCTTAGCACTTAGTGCAACTAGGATTTGCATATCCCTTTGGGTTAATTTGCCATAAGCTTAAAGCTTAGGTGAATTCACTTATGGATAGGCTAAATGGTCACTTGGCTTCAAGCCATGGTAAATTCGCTAGTGGTTTAGGCATTTTCACCTATGACACTAGCAAATGGTTTTATTTAGTGCATCAATATGCTCTCATACATGTTTTAAGACATGGGACTGGGGTGTGATTGAATATGAAACAACAATAAACAATTTCTAGCGCGCTGAGTGGAAGAAATAGATAAAAAAAAAATAGAGGCAAAAAGTGGTCAAAAAGACCAACAATCAATCATAATTGGAATCAGAAAGAAAACTAACATTCAAAGAGAGAGAAAAAGGAAAAGAGAAAAACAAAACTAGCCTACGTGATAAAAACAAGGACATGAAAGACAAAACAAAAATTTTAGTATTTTGACTTTATGTTAGGGTTTTGAATGGCAAATACATGGAAGAACGATAACACTTTCTCAAAGACAACATATGTAATTTGCTCGAATAATAACCCTAGCTAATTTTGCTTAGAAATTAGAAAAATATTTGGGGGATTATTTGTGAATCTTCATCATACTTAAGGGATTGAATTAATTTTTATGCTCACTATACCAATGTAGGAATTTATTGCAATATTAATTTTAGAATTTGAGAAAGAATACATCTTAATAAAGGAAGATTTAATCAATAATAAAAGATATTAAAATTAGTTAATAATTTAGAAAGACAATAGGAAATTAATTAATGAAATATAATCCTGTGAATATATTAAGAAGTAAATTGCTTTAGTATAATTTAGTTGATAACAATATCTACTTAGGTTGAATTATATTTTCCAAATAATAATTAATTTAGTGGTAATTGAATATGTTATCCCATGACAATCACTCATTACTATATTATTTATAGGCAAAATTACACGATCTATAGAAAAATAATTTTCATTTTCATTATGCACTCATTTTTTTTCAAAACTACATTTTTTAACTTTTTTTCCCTCCAATTTGCGGTATTTTTTCTTTTTTTTTTAATTTGTTTTGTTTTTATGCAATGTATTTCTCTTTATATTTTTTTATTTGTAAATAATTTTATTTTTCTAAAATTCATAATATAATATACACACAAATATATAAATAATATACACAATATATATAAAATACATATACAACAAACATAGATATATATACAACATACACCGAATATACATACAATATTTACATAACATATGCACAACAAAATTAATATTTTTTAGACTTTATTTTTTTATGTATAATATGTACAATTTATTTAAAAATAAATTTAATAATTTTTATTAATATATTTTTATATATTTTACTTTTTATATTATTTTTGTGAGTGTTATTTGTTATTTGTAATCAAATTAAAAATTTTCTTTTATAAAGAATTAATATATTTTATATGTTGAAAATATAATTTAAAATATAATTTATTATTATTTTATTGGAATATATTTATTTAATAATAAAGTTTGAAAAAAAAGGATGAAAATTGGAGTAAGATATAGTTTAAGGTGAGGGAAGGTATTTTTGAAAAAAAAAAATTGTTTTACCGAGTAATGAGATATTTCTTTTTAAATATTGATTGAAGTATTTTAATTTTTTTTTGAAGGTCTAGTATATTTGAAAATAAAACTTTTTCGTAAAAGTCCCTTATTTACATGCACAAACTTCTTCAGAGTTGGGTTAAACAACTCTAATCAATATTTAATTAATTTATTATTCTTAATACTTTGACTAACAAATGCTTTGAAATTATTGATAAAAAAAGCTTTGAAATTTATGAAAAAAAAAATGCTTTTAGATTTATGCAACTGACTCCGGCAGGACCGGCACTTAAGAAGGGACCCAACCCAGGAAGTTAAAATCTTAAATCTTGATAATTTAAAACTTGATAATGCAAAAAATCTGAATTAAATTCAGATCTCATGGGCAAATGTATTAAATTTCAAACCTTAATACTCAAAATAAACAAAAAGTCCATTTTGTGTGTGAAAATCGCCCATTATCTCTTTAAAAAATAATCACCCATTTATTTGTAAAGTAAAACTGAGGATGATTTGAACCGCAGGCTCCCTAAAGAAAAAGTAAGTTAACAGGAAAACATCAATTGAATTATACCGGAAATTATTTAACTGCTGAAACACAATATTAAACTATATGTTCATGATCTGAAACTTGTTTCATTCTGATCAAGAATCAAGAAATTAAACAGTTATGAGACCTGACAGCTGCAAAATTGTAACAGCTCGCTTACTACTCTGTTTTAATATGGATTTTGGCGCTTCCATAGACAAAATCACATCGTCTCAGTTTGTCAGAGATCCTGAAGCTATAGTCTCTCCAGGAAATACCTTCAAATTGGGATTTTTCAGCCCTGCTAATTCTACAAATCGCTATGTGGGTATATGGTACAGTAAAAGTTCTTTCATAACTCCAATCTGGGTAGCTAACAGAAACAGACCACTGAATGATTCTTCTGGATTTATGACGGTATCTGAGAATGGAAATCTTGTTGTCTTGAATGAAGAAAGAGAGGTTCTCTGGTCATCAAATGTTTCGAGTGAAGTTGATAATTCAAGTGCATATCTTACTGATGATGGAAACCTTGTTTTGCAAGATGATAGCAACGGAAATAGCATATGGGAGAGTTTCCAGCAACCCGGGTGATACATTTTTTAGGAAAATGACGCTTATCGATAGAGTAAGAACACAAGAGAAGAAATTGATAACATCCTGGAAAAGCCCTTCTGATCCATCCATTGGAAGATTCTCCGCTGGAATTGATTGCTCGGGAATTCCCCAATTTTTTATTTGGATTGGAAGTCGTCCTTATTGGAGGAGTGGTCCATGGAATGGTCGGATCTTTATTGGAATTGTTGACGTGGATCTTGTTCATCTTACTGGACTTATTCTTGTTGGAGATAGAAAATATGAAAACGCTTCCTTTAGTTTTACTTATCCAGGTGAGTACTCTGCTGGTTCTAACTTTGTTTTGAGTTCAGAAGGAAAATTGGAACAAAAATCTTGGAATAACAGTATTCAGAGCTGGGACACTGTTTATGAATTTCCCAAAACTGAATGTGATGTTTTTGGCTTCTGTGGGGAGTTCGGAGTCTGTAATGTGAAGAATTCACCAGTCTGCAGTTGCTTAAAAGGGTTTGAGCCCAAAAATGCAGAGGAATGGAGCAGGGGAAACTGGACTGGTGGTTGTGTTAGGTAGAGATTATTGCAGCGTGAGAGAATGAAAAATGGTGATGAACTGGGAAAAGAAGATGTATTTTTTGAGTTAAAGACAGTCAAAGTGCAAGATTTTGCTCAGTTGTCATATTCCCTCGAAGAAGAATGCAAGAACGAGTGCTTGAATAATTGTTCGTGTGTTGCTTATTCATATTATGCAGAAATTGGTTGTATGTCATGGACTAGAAGCTTAATTGACATACACAAATTCTCCAGCGGAGGGTAAATCTTTATATTCGTCTTGCATATTCAGAATTCGGTAATTGCTTCATTCTCTCCGATTTCCTAACAACTTTAAGCTCAATACTATTTGCTATTACTGCTAATGCCTTGTTTGGTTATGCCAAGTTAAACTATAATAAAATTACCACTTTTGATTTGCAGACAGCAAGAGAAACATGAAAGTGATTATCACTATAACAGTGCTTGTAGGAGCAATTGTACTTCTCATTGTTGCAATTTTTCTATGGATGTGGATCCCTAAGTATAGAGGTTGCGTCCTTGAATTCTGCATATATGAACAATTTCATAGACAAGAAACTGCCTCTTGCACTTGTACTTACTAATTAATCTATCTCACCTAGAAAGGAAAAGGAAAAGCATAGTGAAGCTATCACTTGAAAGGAAGGAAAATCATTCGACATTTTCAGATTTAAGCATAAAGCAAGTTAAACTTCTGGAACTACCAGTATTCAGTTTACAGAAGCTGGCTACTGCAACGGGCAACTTTGATGTAACTAGTAAGCTTGGTCAGGGTGGTTTTGGTCCAGTATACATGGTAATGCTAAGTATTCTAGTGGAGTTTCATAATTATTAACCTGAGTAGGTATTGATTGTGATGTGGCATTTTCAAGGAAAATTACCTGGTGGACAAGAAACAGCAGTGAAAAGACTGTCCAAAGGTGCATCTGGACAAGGGTTAGAAGAATTTATAAATGAAGTTGTGGTGATTTCAGAACTCCAACATATAAATTTAGTGAGACTTCTTGGTTGCTGAGCTGAAGAAGAAGAAAAGATGTTGGTCTATGAGTACATGCCAAACAAAAGCTTGGATGCATTTCTCTTTGGTGAGAGGCTTTAGAGCTTTATTATGTGTGTTTGTTTCAATCTTTAACTTGATTACTAAATTCTGTTACTCATTATTCGGCTAGATATGCACAAAAAACAAGTACTAGATTGGAGAAAACGCTTTCACATCGTGGAAGGGATTTGTCGAGGTCTACTTTACCTTCACGTGGATTCCAGACTAAGAATTATACATAGAGATCTAAAGGGAAGTAGCATCTTATTGGATCAAGAGTTCAATCCTAAAATTTCAGACTTTGGAATGGCTCGTATTTTTGGAGGCAATGAAGATCAAGCTAATACTAGGAGAGTTGTTGGAACCTAGTAAGCACTCTACTATTGTTGATTACGTTATCATATGATTATTGTATATGAGCTTTAGAATTGATCTTTTAACAATGGATGAACTTGCAGTGGTTATATGTCACCTGAATATGTGATGGAGGGACGATTTTCAGAGAAGTCTGATGTATTTAGCTTTGGAGTTTTGTTATTAGAGATTGTAAGCGGAAGAAAAAATACTGGTTTTTATGAAAATGAACAGGCTTTGACCCTTTTGGGATTTGTATGTCTATCCAAACTCATACAAACTCATACATGGGCTTATTCATTTATAGCTTCAACTTCTTTATTGACATGCATTAATTGATATGATGATTCTTGCAGGCATGGAAATTATGGAATGAAGGCAACACTGCAGCTCTAGTAGATGAAGTAGTGTCTGATCCATCCTTTCAAGTTGAAATTTTGAGATGCATACATGTAGGTCTGTTGTATGTGCAAGAACTTGCTAAAGATAGGCCAACTGTATCAACTGTTATATCAATGTTAAATGGTGAAATTGTCGATCTTCCTACACCAAAGCAACCTGCATTTACTGAAAGACAGATTAGGTTAGATTCAAAGTCCTCAAAACAGATGCAAAAAGAATGTTCTGTTAACATTGTTACGCTCACAGTTCTTGGTGTTAGATAGTTAACATCTTCATTGCACGTATAATTTCTCTCTTTTTTTTTTTGGTTTTTAGTAGTTATATGTATACATATATGAGAATACATAAGATGTTAAGCTTAATTATTAATGTAATTTTCAAATTATTAAACTAAGGTATAACCTAATGATAAGTGCATATTTATAATACGCTTATCATTATGCTAATTATTATTAATTCATAGCTTGAACCTTGGATGTATCACAAGTACCAACCAACCTATGCTATTAAAACACAATTAATAGCTTAGTATACTTTTAATAAAAATAGAAAGCATAATACAATTCAAATGAGTATTTGATTCTAATTATTGCGCCCTTAATGAATTTTTCTCGATGATGAATTTATCTTGGCTCCTTAATTGATTACAGGGTGAAAGATTAGTGTATCTAAAGATGATAAGTGCCAGATTTTCCTATCTTCTCCAGCGAACCACAATTTCACCAAGACTGCTTGAAAAAAATTGTCCATGCACTTCTTGAATAAGTTTTGTGTAATTACAAAAATGAAATGAGAGCTATGGAAAATTAGCTTATATATGTGTGTGTGTATGATGATAATTGTAAATTGATCTTAGATATGAAACTAGGCTGAAAAATTCATTTCATTCAATATATAAATTTATTGCGAACTAAAGTTAATTTGATAAGTTGATATATCAAAACAAACATAGTATCGTATTTTGTTTTAACCATTTTTCTACTTATTTAATTTGATGAACATATATAATTTTTATTCATTTAAATTTAATTTTTTACATTGAAATATAAACTTTATAAATTATTTCTCATTAAATTATGAAAAAACAAAAAAATCATTTCAATTGAATTTTTATAAAAAAATATATAATAAAAAAAATTTTATTTCTACGCTGAATAAAATTCATAGTACGCCGAGTAAAATTCATAGTACATTATGAACAGAAGTGTATAATATATAGATTGCAAGTCTAGGGGAGGGTCCCATAAATGGATTCATTAGGAATCTACAGCAAATTTAGTCGTTGTTATAAGAAAGAATAATAGGGAATAAAAGGCTAAAATATTGCAAAGAAATTAGACATTTGTAGCCAAGTGGCTAGTGATACTGGTGCGATCATACCAGCACTAATGCACCGAATTTCATCAGAACTCTGAAGTTAAACGTGTTTGGACGAGAGTAATACTGAGATAGGTGACCTCTTAAAAAGTTATTGTGTTGCACCGCTGTCACTTATCCTTAATTAAAAATTCAAGAAAATTTCTACTTTCCTTATTAAGTTTCTCAGAAGCTTAAAAAACCATGAGAGAAACCTACCTGAGAGAAAACCATGGTAAGGATTTCCCACATCCCAGCCTTCACCGACCCAAACCCTCCTCCACTACCAAACAACCAACGATTGGGACTGAATGGAGAAAAAAATTTGTCCCAGTTTTTGTTGATCATCTTCCAATGGATTTCATCATTAAGGATTTATACAATCTGTTCAAACCCTTCGGCCGCATATTCGACACTTTTATCCCAAGGGAATTGAGAGCGAATGCTACCAGTAGATACGGTTTTGACAGATTCAAATCGATTCAAGAAGCGCAACATGCAATATCAGCATTGAATGGATACCTCGTTTACAATAGAAGGTTATTGGTCAAGTTGGCAGATCAATCCTAGAGTAATACCTTGTCTACTCATAGAGATTTACTTCCTGCAAAAACTTTTGCCCACTGACATCCTACCACTTCTCAGAAATTCCACAACAACAAAACCCATGATTTCTCCTTTTCCCCAAATGGGAATAACCTGGTATGGCTTCAATCGTGCATCATCGGTGAAACTTGTGAAGTGGAACGCACTGACAGTCTGTTATAATTTTTCCTATCACATGATGTTGTTCCACTTAAAATATCATCTCTGGGAGGTAAACTCTTTCTCATTATGTTTAAAGATTTGGAGACTGTTAAAGAACTCTTTACTCATGGTAACGCTTGGCTGCATAACCGTTTTAATATGATCAAACAATGAGAGCCTAAAGATGTTGCTAACGAAAGACTAACATGGATTAGATGCGAGTATCTCCCACTACATGCCTGGTGTAACAAATTCTTTTCACTTATCTCCTGTAAATGGGGTACTTTCATATCGGTAGACAGTGACACTTCTGATAAGAACATACTGGACTGTGCAAGAATTCTCATCGCCACACCCAAGAGAGAATTTATCTCTGATGTTCTGGATATTAAAGTTCTTGATGAAACTTTCACCATTAGGATTACAGAATATTATGGTCCTGTATTAAAAGCTCTTGGCATGAACTACCCACCGCTGAAAAACTTTGGAGCGGATAATCTAATCGGAATATCCTCCTCAAATGCCATCATATAACCTAAACGATAGCCTCCTAATTCCTCGATTTCCTCAAGCATTCACTTTCCCAAGAACGTGGGCAGTGGCGGAACCAGGAATTTTTCGAGGGGGGGTCAAAACTTATACAGAATAAAAATTACAGACGAGTTCACAATAAAATTAAACATTTAATATTACAGTATCAGTAGTTCAAAAATTAATTTGTGCTATTAGGTTGACTACGACTAAGAGACGATAATTGTATCCTACGAGTCTGCATTTTTTGAAAACTTTGCATAACAGCCTCATTTTCAATTTTTAAAAAAATTTCTCTCTCCACATAACAAATCAAACAGTCGCTCAAAAATTCATCTCCCATCTTATTGCGCAAATCCGTCTTGATAATGTTCATCGCTGAAAAAGCTCTTTCGACAGTAGCAGTTGCAACAGGTACGACTAAAGCCAACTTGATAAGCAGATATACCAAAGAAAACATAGTGTCATAACCTGTCTCAACCATTTTCTCAGCAAGAGCTCCAATATCATCTAGATCAGAGAAAGCTATATTTCTTCTTACATCAGCAATGTAAGTCTCAAGTTGATCTTCAAGTACCATCCGATCAGTAATCGTGAAATCATATGGATATAGTTCAGCGAGATGAAGTAATTTAGATACCTGAAAGCTGGAGAATGAGTTTCTAGGAGAAAGACAAGCAATGCATGAAAGCAATTCCGTACTTGATTCTGTAAAGCGATTTTCCATTTCTTGAGCAATGAAATCAATAACCTGAAATTTGGATGAAATAATATTAGGTAATAGCATAATAAAAAGTTAAATATATTATTAATTAATAAAATAGTACCTGACAAAATATTTCTACTCGAAAGTGGTGGTAATAAGTAATTGGAGTACCAACACGCTTAGATCTTAGATAACCTGCATTATCTTCCATATTAGGCACTGCGATATCATGATCTATACAAAAATCATTAACAACGTCCAGTAATTTATTCCATCCATCCTCCCTGAAGCTTTGCAATGTTTGTTTAACAGTTGCAATTAAATGAATTGCATTAACAATATGTTGATCATTTCTTTGTAAGGCTTGAGATAAATCATTTGTCATTCCTAAAAGTTTTCTCATCAAGAAAGCAATGAAAATAAATTCATAACTTCCCATTTTATCAAGCAAGCCCACAACTGCCCCTCGATTTCTCAGATTAGAACCATCCTCAAAAATATTCTCAAGAACCTCTTTCACAGGAGACCACATTGAGAGAAGACGCACAATTGTTTTATAATGAGAACCCCATCGCGTGTCACCAGGTCGAGCTATATTTGTTTCTTGATTCAAGCCTCTTCCAGTTTGAATATCACCACTTTCTAGACGCTGAACTACTTCATCATGTTGTTTTTGACGGAGAGCATCCCTCCTTTTACATGAAACTCCAACAATGTTTGCAATCATTGCAACATAATCAAAAAAATGACTTACAAATCTATTGCTCCTTGCTGTTGCAACAAGTACTAATTGGAGCTGATGAGTGAAACAATGAATGTACCTTGCCGAAGGATTTTCATTTAAAATGAGAGTTTTTAACCCGTTGAATTCACCTCGCATATTGGAAGCTCCATCATAACCCTAACCTCTAACTCTGCTTATTGATAACCCATGTTTTGCCAGGAAATCATCAAGTGCACTTTTCAAAGACAAAGCAGATGTATCACTCACGTGTACTACTCCAATTAATCGCTCAACCACTTGTCCCAATTTGTTAACATATCTCAATACCACAGCCATTTGCTCCTTTACGGAATTATCACGAGCCTCATCAATTAATAAGGAGTAGAAGTCATCTCCAATATCATTAACAATGGCTTGTGTCGTCTCCAAAGCACAAGCACTAACTATTTGCTTCTGGATTAATGGAGAGGTGAGTTGATTATTACCAGGAGCATTTGAGTTAACTGCATTCCCAACATCAACACTGCGATCGCTGTACCAACTAAGAAGTGAAAGAAAATTACCCCGATTTGTTGAATTCACTGACTCATCATGCCCTCGAAAAGCCAACCCTTGAACTAGAAGAAAACGAATGCAATCAACAATAGCGGTCAAACGAGTGCGGTAAGTAATCTCAATCTCATGACTATGAGAAGATAAGACATGAGACACACTTTGTCTCTGGTTTTTAAAACCAACATATTGCATTCTAGCATAATTGTGTGGATTATTTGGACCCCCAACATGTTCATTAAACCTCTCCATTGCTTTTTTCCAATTGCGAAATCCAATATCTGTGAAGACATTATCCCCATGCTTGGAGCCTCTATTTGATCTAAAAAGATAACACCAAAAACAAAAAGCCGCATCTTTACTAATACTATATTCCAACCACTCATATTTAGAGAACCAGTGATCTCTAAAGCTTCTCATAATTTTTGAAAAATTTGTTTGTGGAAAATTATGCCCAATTGGTTGACAAGGTCCTTTAATCACATATTGTCTCCTAACATCATCTCTAATCCCAACATCAAACTCATCAATGGGTTTACGCAATGCGGGATCACTAATAATATCATCTAAATTTAACTCTGGACGTCCTTTTTTATTGCTAGTTTCTTCGCCAATTGCGTGACTACTTGATGTTGAAATTGGTTTGGGAATATTTGAAGATTCACCACATTCATTCCGCACTCTCTTTGTCTTGATTAAAAATTTATCCATTTCTGTTATAATATATAATCAGTATATATAAAATCAAATTTCTAAGGAAATCTCAAATTGCAATAATATTTCTAATAAAATTAAAATTAAATAATCAATAAATAAAATATATATAATTTTTAATAAAATCTCATCCTATTATATATTTCTAAAACAAATCTCAAATTACATTAATTAAATCAAATAAAACCAAAATTAAATAATCAATAAATAAACTATATATCATTTTTAATTATTTTATTCTATTATATATTTCTAAAAAAATCTCAAATTACAATATTAAAATCAAATAAAATCAAAATTAAATAATCAATAAATAAAATATATATAATTTTTAATAAATTTTATCCTATTATATATTTATAAAACAAATCTCAAATTACATTAATTAAATCAAATAAAACATAAATTAAATAATCAATAAATAAACTATATATCATTTTTAATTATTTTTATTCTATTATATATTTCTAAAAAATTCTCAAATTACAATATTAAAATCAAATAAAATTAAAATTAAATAATCAATAAATAAAATATATATAATTTTTAATAAAATCTCATCCTATTATATATTTCTAAAACAAATCTCAAATTACATTAATTAAATCAAATAAAACCAAAATTAAATAATCAATAAATAAACTATATATCATTTTTAATTATTTTTATTCTATTATATATTTCTAAAAAAATCTCAAATTACAATATTAAAATCAAATAAAATCAAAATTAAATAATCAATAAATAAAATATATATAATTTTCAATAAATTTTATCCTATTATATATTTATAAAACAAATCTCAAATTACATTAATTAAATCAAATAAAACATAAATTAAATAATCAATAAATAAACTATATATCATTTTTAATTATTTTTATTCTATTATATATTTCTAATAAAATCTCAAATTACAATATTAAAATCAAAACAAACCAAAATTAAATAATCAACAATTAAATAAAACAAAATAATCAAATTACAATAATAAATTTTAATTAATCTAATCCTATTAAATATTTCTAAAAAAATAATCCTATTATTAAATATTACAATAATAAACAAAATAATCAATTTACAATAATAAATTTTAATTAATCTAATCCTATTAAATATTTCTAAAAAAAACTCTCAAATTACATAAATTAAATCAAATTAAAAATTATTAAATAAATTATATATAATTTTTAATAAATCTAATTAATAAATAAAATTAAAAATACACAAAAATAAACATCAATCTAATTAAATAAAAAAAATCACAAATCACATAACAACAATTAAACAACACACAAAATTAATATTTCATTAAAAAAAATTAGAAAAAAATTAGAAAAAAAAATTTGACAAAAATAAAAAAATTATAAAAAAATTAGAAAATATAAAAAATACCTGCTGGGGGCGGCTTGCTGCTGCTGCGGGCGGCCGGTGCGGTGCTGTGGGTGGCTGTGGTGCGGCGGTCGGCGACTCGGCGGTGCGGCTGGCCTGGCTGCCTGTGGCTGGTGCTGCTGGGTTTGGGGACAGGGAGAGGGGGCGCCAGGGACTAATTAATAAAAAAAAATAAACCGAAATTGCAGCGAGGGGTTCGTCTACCCCTCGCTGCAATTCGGTCTGAAACTCAGCGGGGGCTGAGTTTCTTCGCTGGCTGCCGGCAACAAGTATACTCCACGTCTGGCTGCCGGCGAGGGGGGGGTCGTGTGACCCCCCACGACCCCATGGTCGTTCCGCCACTGAACGTGGGAGACAATATTCTTAGTGCAACTCCCCCACCACCTTTCCACTCACAGAAGGTGTTGGACATGCGTTCAAAGGCAACTGATGAACAGACTCCCATAAGAAATGCTTGTTCTAGGTTTGTTCCATCTTCACAGCCATCATTTATTGATATTATCAAGGCGGCTCCATGTGATGGGTCAGCGAAAAAATTACCAATACTCCTTCGTGTCAGTTCACATTCCTTTAACAAAAAACAAGATAAATCTATTAATACCAGCATGAGTAGTGGGCCTAGCCAGATATAAAGTCATCATGGGTTCTCAGAAGATAGGGACTCTATGGGCAGTAAGAGTTTGGGCCGTAGAAATTTGGATATCAACAATGCTGACTTGTCAATTAATAGCGGACCTGATCCATCACCTAACTATAAACAGCCACTCCCCTTTGCTTTACAGAGATTTGCCAAGTCCTAAATACACACCTGCCCTTCACAAGCCAAACAAGACAATCCCATACCGGCTGCAGATGATTTGGTTGAAGATAAAGATTTGGAGGAGACACTTAGCATGATCAGAGTGAAAATAAAAAATAAAACAAGAAAGAAAGATGCCATGAAACATAGGAAAAAGGCCGTATCCATTATGGCCCTAAAAGGGAGGAGATCTTTTAAAGGAAAGAGGTGTGTTGTCAGTTCTTTCCCTTTCGTAAAGGATCATTCGGTGAATGACAGTAGTATAGGCAAGAGGAGCAAAACCATTAAGGCTAATGATCAAATTAACTCTGAAAGATCATTTTCTCCGCATCCTGATATTCAAATGCAAGCACCAAAGTCCCACTGCTGATGAGTCTTTATCTGCTGAAATCAATGAAACATGGAAGGTGGGATTCAAATTCGGCATTTTTAGACTTGAAGAAAAGTCTAATGTATGTAATCAATTGGGGGAAATCATTGAACACGAGGAGGAAATTCAGGTAAATAACCCCATAAAAATGAATATTATGATATGGAATGTAAGGGGGTTGGGGGCTAGTGCTAGAAAGTCCTCAGTCAAGAGATGGCTGGGTAAGAAGAAAATAGATGTTCTTGCAATTATTGAAACCAAATTGAGCTCCGTAGAAAGCGCATTGATCAGAAACATCTGGGGAAATTTCGATGTTGGATTCACTTCGGTTGATTCTATAAATGCATTAGGTGGTTTACTCATGGTATGGAATAAATCTTCCTTTAACTGTGTTAATGTATTGAGAGGGAGTTATTGGATTGCGCTGGAAGGGAATTGGATATGTCATTCCTTTGACTACACTCTGCTCTGTGTGTATGATCCTTCAACTAAATCAGGAAGAAACCAACTATGGGAGGAAATCATACAGTTGAAATCCTCACTAATCAAGCCATGGCTACTTATGGGCCACTTCAATGAAGTCCTCACAAGAGAAGAAAGAAGTTCTGGGCTATACTCTTCACAAGGTGCCGCAAGCCTTAATAATTGTTTCGATGTTTGTGAGCTTGTTGACATCCCACTGATAGGTCAAAAATTCATGTGGGGCAATTCCTTATGTTAAAGCAAATTAGATTGCATGTTGGTCAGCGGAGAATGGCTACAAAAGTTTCCTTCTTTAAGGGTAACAGCACTATGCAAAGGGCTATCAGATCATACACCTTTACTGCTAGAAACTAATGTTATAAATTGGGGACCAAAACCTTTTAGATTTCTGGATTGCTGGCTCCTTCACCCGAATTTTTATAAATTGGTTAATAATTTGTGGCATCGTTTTCACTTGAGTAACGAAGGTGCGAATGGTATTTGTAGAAAACTCAAAGCTCTCTCAGTTAGACTGAAAAATTGGAATGAAAATCAGTTTGGAAATATTGGGGCAGCAATATCGAAATTGGAGGAGGAGCTAAACACTGTTGACCAATGCCTTGAATCAGATCCTAGTTCAACAATGTTACACAGTAGGAGAAGAGTAATTTGGGCAAACTTGCAGAATAAACTCAAACAAGAAGAGTCTTATTGGCGTCAACTATCAAGAGTTAAATGGATCAAGGAATGGGATAAAAATACTCAGTTCTTTCATATTTCAGCTACAATCAGGAGAAGCAGAAATTGTATCAGCAATTTATCTCTCAACGGCTTTGGTACAACAAACCCTGAATTGATTAAGATGGGAATTCATGATCACTTCGCAAATATATTCTCTGAGACTAATGTAACCCGGAATTCATGATCACTTCGCAAATATATTCACTTCGCTGCTGCCATTTCAAAAATTATCATCTAATTCAGCTACTGGAATTGAAAAAGTATTTACTGCTAAAGAATTGCATGAAGCAATGTTATCTTGTGAAGGTTCCAAGGCCCCTAGACCTGATGGATTCAACTTTAACTTCTATAAAAAGTTTTGGGACTTAATATCTTCTAATGTAATGAACCTTTTAGATGAATTTTTCATTTTAGGGAAGTTGCCCAAAAGCCTTGGACTCTCATTCATGACGTTGATACCAAAAATCCAAGGAGCTGATCTACTAAAACATTTCCATCCAATAAGCCTTATCAATGGCTTCTATAAGATTGTAGCCAAGCTTTTATCATTGGGAATCAGGCCGGTTATGGATCACATTGTCAATGAGAGCCAATTCGCATTCATCAAAGGTAGATTCATTTTGGATAGTGTTCTGATAGTTAATGAAATTATTGATTCATGCAGGAGATTCAAAATCAGTGGTATTATACTAAAGCTAGACTTTGAAAAGGCCTTTGATTCATTATTGTGAAACTATCTTTTTAATGTCATGGAAACCATGAACTTCGGGTCAAGATGGCTAGGTTGGATGGATGGGTGCATTCGACAAGCTTCTTCTGCCATTCTGGTTAATGGTGCAATAACAAAATCATTTCCCATAAGTACAGGTCTTCGGCAGGGGGATCCTTTATCCCCATTCTTATTTTCCATTGCTGCTGAAGGCTTGAGTGTTCTTTTCAGTAAAGCCTTAGAGGTGGACATTATAAAAGGAATTCCTATTAAGAATGATAGAAACCCCATATCTCACCTGCAATTTGCGGATGACACCATTATTTTTTGTCCAGCTGATATTGAATGTCTACTGAATGTGAAACAAATCTTAAGATGTTTTGAATTACTCTCTGGGCTAAGGGTTAACTTCCACAAAAGTGCTTTAGTTGGCTTAGGTGTCTCTGATGATTGGAGTAGGTCAGCTGCGAGTAAGTTAAACTGTCTGCATTCCTCTCTACTAGTAAAATATCTTGCCCTCCCACTAGGGGCTGATCCTAGGAAACAGGCCACTTGGGAGCCTATCATCAATAAAATCAAAATAAGATTGGCTGGATGGAAAGCACGCCATCTGTCTTTTGCAGGAAGGTTGACATTGATTAAATCAGTTCTTAATAGTTTGCCGATATACTATCTGTCTATGTTCAAAATCCCAAAAGGGGTGGCTGAATCAATATCTAGGATCTAAAGAAATTTATTTTGGAGTGGCAAGGAGAATGGGAAAAAACTCCACAATATCAGCTGGTCAGTTATCGAAAAAGCCAAAAGTCTTGGTGGGCTCGGTGTAGGTTTCATTTTGGAGAAGAACAGAGCTCTCCTTTTCAAGTGGCTATGGAGACTCTTTGATCTTACTCCTGCCTTGTGGAAAGATACTATAAACGTCAAATATGGGCACCCTTCTTTGCCGATACACAGTAACGAACCAGCTTCTACTGTGTGAAAAAACATTATTGACTCCACATCAAAAGATGATATTAGCACTAGAATCATTGAGGAAGGTGTCCGATATTGGTTGGGAAATGGCGAAAGCATCCAGTTTTGGCTTGATCCTTGGGCTAATGGTACTTCACTTTCACTCAAATATCCTAGACTGTTTTCCTTATCCGTCAATCAATCTGGTCTTGTCAAAGACTGGTGTTTGGGGTGATGACAATTGGGCATGGGTTTTCTCTTGGAGGCGCCCCTTATTTGCTTGGGAATCAGATTTACTCGGGTCTCTTAAATCTGACATTGCTAGCTTCAATCCCAAGGCAGGGGAAGATGATAAAATCATTTGGTGCTTTAATAGTAGCGGGAAGTATTCAGTCAAATCCTTTTGCAAGCAACTTAGTTCTCACAACATCGTCATTGACTCCCTTAACTGGTCTTTTATTTGGAATAATGTCTCTCCTCCCAAGGTCCAAATTTTTGTTTGGACGGTAATACATGGTAGAATCAATGTCAGAAACTTTTTGTCAAATATCGGCATTCTACAGCCCTCTGAAGACATATGTCCGCTATGCAATCTTTGCTCAGAAACGGTTGATCACCTACTACTACACTGCCCCTCTTCTTGGAAAATTTGGAATAAAATTTTTTATTGGTGGAACTTAAAATTGTGCTGTCCATTCTCCTTAAAAGAGCTATTCTCACAATGGATTTTCTTTGCCTCTGAGAAATTTCAAAAGAAGATATGGTTAGCCATTTTCTTTTCTATTACTTGGACCATTTGGCTGGAAAGGAACAAAATAGTCTTCCATAATTCTTCCCTCAACATTGAAAGAATATTTGATTTGATCATATTACGGTTGTCTTCATGGGTTTCGGCATTTGAACCCTCATTCCCATATAAAGTCAGCGATTACTTTAACTCAGTAGATTGTATCAAAGGTTGGAACCCTCGATCTAGCCCCAACCATTTTATTGTTTGGCAACACCTGATAACAACTACTTAAAATGGAATATCGACGGCTCCTCAATGGGGAATCCAGGGCCAGCTGGTATTGGAGGTGTTTTGAGGGATAATAATGGTCATTTTAAAGCCATTTTCTCTTGCTCTATTGGGAGTGTAGATTCCAACATGGCTGAACTTATTGCAATGGTTAAAGCCCTTAAGATATCTGCTGGAAATGATTGGATAAAATTTTATCATCTAATAATGCAGTCAGATTCAAAATCTGCAGTCTGTTGGGCAAATGGGGAGTTAACAGATGCTCCATGGCGCTTCTGGAATACCTTATATGAACTTAAAAAGCTAGTGAGTACGTTTAATTCTGTCATCTTTAAGCACTTGCTGAGAGAAGCAAATCATGTTGCAGACTCACTTGCTAAATCTGGTGTATCTAGACATTTTGAATTAGTTGCATGCATCAATTCTTAAGGAAAGGCCACTTAATTCAAGCAATATGTGTTCAAAGTCTAAGATAATTGGGCACCTGGGGTCTAGTTGCTGCATTACAACCGTTGTTGGTGTTTGAGGTTGAAGGAATACAGATGCGATTTGTCAGGTTATACTGCTACTCCCTTGATGCAATCATTCAGCTATTGATAGAGGCATAGGTTGGAGTCTGCTGTAGCCTTTTGGTGCGATTTTGGGTGGTCATTTGCTACATCCTTTTGCAATTCTTGGCTGTCACTATTGCTGCAATTATCTGCAACTCTTGGCTGTTAATATTGCTGCAATTTTCTGCAATTACCTGCTGCAAAAGTCACTGCAAGTTTCTGCAATTCTTGGCTGTAAATGGTGCTGCAATTTTCTGGTTCTGCAAGTATCTAATCTTGGTATCTTGTGTTTATTTTCGGTTTGTTTTTTACGTTGATAACTTTTCCGATTGTACTTTGAGATTTTGGGGTTTTTTCTTATATTTGTGGGACGTTCTATAATTCGGACTTATTTGGATTTTGGTTTTTTTTGGATAGCTTTCATTCCATAAATATATTTTTTCCAATTAGTTAATAAATAAAATAACCGATTATAAAAAAAAAAGTGGCTAATGACACCTCTGCCCTTCAAAGGGGCATTTGGGAGATCACTGATGTTGGGAACCCCATAAATTCTATATCACTTATGTTGGGACAGATCACTGGACTTTTAGGGACCGGACTTGCAGCAACGGCAAGAAGCCCCTTCATGCTTCTTGCCGTGGCCTACCCTGATTTTTCCCCTGACTTCCTTTCATTTTTCTCAAATTTTCTAAAATTTTTTACTATCGATATGGAGAGAAAATGAGAAAAATGAAAAATAAATAGTAAAAATAAATTTTATAAGTTTATTTTCTTTCATGTTTTAACTAAATAACCAAATAAGAAAATGAAATATAAATTCAGTTATCTTTTTTTCTTTTCTTTTCTTTCTCTCTCTGTTTTTTTTCCTCTCCCATTGCATTAGTAAACCAAACATAGGCTGAGAAAATCTTTATACTCACCAAAGAAAAGTGAGCAGACAGGAATAATGCAATTACTGAACTGATAGAGAAAGTGAGAAACAGTACTACATTTCCATATTTTCTTGATTTAATACTGCTTTTCATTCTTTTCAAGGAAGAAGCAATTTTCCTTGGAAAAAAAAATAGAAAGTAGCAAGCAAGCAAATTAAATATGGGACTTGGGATAAGCAAAAGTGCAGCAGCACATTTTTTTATTTTTATTTTGGGGCTTCATTATACAAAATTTATCCCCCAGCTATACTGCAGCTTATAAAATATAATATTTTATAATATTTTAAATGAAATAATAATTTATTAGTATAAATAGTATATAAAAAATTATATATATAAATATGTATAATATTAAATTTTGTCATATTCATTTATTATAAAAATATTTAATATGATATATTTAGTATATAGATAAAAAAAGTATTAATTTTTTTTCTTTTCATTATTCCAAATTAGAATTTTTAAATATCGAGTTTTTATATTTAGTATATAGAGTTTTTATATTATATTAAAAAATCTATAAATTATATAAGAATTAAAATTGTGGTGTTCAATTTTTGTGTTTCAATTTTAGTTCTATATTTTTTATATAAGGATACCACTCTAAGATCTAAATATAACTATATTCGACGTATAATTTTTCATGGTCTATTTATATCGCATTTTTTATTAATAAAATTAATTATAGATTTATGTTCATTTTAAATTATTTTTAAGATATTTAAATTTATATTGTAAATTTAAAAGTTAAAAAAATAATAATAAAAAAAGATAAAAAAAAATTTAAAAATCACTCTTTTAAAAATTATGACTTATAAAATTTATTAAAAGTTAAAATAAGAATAAAATATAATAATAAAAAATATAAAAAATAACTTTTAAAGCATTTTAGTATACATATAAATAAAATAATAATAATAATAATAACTTATTATCTAAAAATAATAATAATGACTTATAAATTAAAATAAAAATATAATCAATTAAAAGCAAAATATAATCATTTACTCCATCCGTCCTTCTAAAATCGTCGTTTTAGCTCATGCACACCTATTAAGAAAGTAATTAAATTATTTAGATATTATATAAAATTATTTTGAATGGATTAAAATACTCTCAATTAATTTATTAATATTATACTCCTACTTAATTAATTAAGTCATTCACATTCCAACCATAGTAGAAAGAAGCTAAATGGCTTCAGCTTGCCTCATTGGTGAAACTTGTGTTGTTAAGCGAACTAATGGACTCATGGACTTCTTTCTTACTCGTGATGTTACGCCGCTTAAGATCTCACCTTTGGGTGGTAAATTGGTCCTTATTATATTTAAGGATTCTATTGCAACAAAAAATCTTATCCTTCATGGGTCAGAATGGCTTCACACTCGTTTCAACCTGATTAAGGAATGACAGCCTAAAGATGTTGCCTTCAAGAGATTAACATGGATTAGATGTGAGCATCTTCCTTTACATGTTTGGTGTAACTATTTTTTTCTCTCATTTCTTGCAGATGGGGTTCATTTATTTTAGTATAAAATGACACTCAAAATGGAAACAAACTAGACTATGTAAGAATCCTTATTTCCACTTCAAAAAGGGATTTTATTTTTGGCATCTTGGCAGTTAAAGTTCATGATGAATTATTCTCGATAAGAGTTGCAGAAAAATTTAGTAATATTTCAAACGCCGTCGGTATGTCCTCTTCTTCGTCGGTGACCACGAAGGATGATGCAATTCTATAAAAAACTCTTCAAATGCCATAATGTTACCTAAACAACGAGACTTCAACTCTTTTCAATGAATTTGAGCTATGATAGGAATTGTATTTCGTATATGTTAGGAAAGTACTTTGTGTATTATTAGGAGTTTATTACTTGCTTCATAAGTCATGTAACTTGTATAAATACATAGCTTCTGTATCAATAATATTTATCGAAGACTGATATGTTTCATGGTATCAGAGCTTAAAAAGGGTTTAAAAACCTAAGTTGTTTCGATGGGGGGTGTTATTGATCCAACAACAAGTGCTTCTTCATCAAATTCTTCGAATTCTTCACCCTCACCCTTCCCTAATTTGAATCATCAAATTACCATTAAACTCAATTCTGAAAATTATTTGTTATGGAAGACACAATTTCATCCTATGATAAGTGGATGTGGTTTGCAATACCACATTGATGGAACTAAATCTGCTCCACCAGAATTAAATGCCAATGGCAGTATTAATCCATTATATGTAGTCTGGACAAACAATGATCAGCTGGTATTGAGCTGGATCGTTGCTTCTGTAACTGAAGGAATTCTTGCTAAGCTTGTAGGTATTAAAACGGCAAGAGAGGCTTGGAGGAAGCTTGAAACAGTGTACTCGTCTGGATCCAGAGCTCGAATCCGTGAACTTCGAACTCAACTTCACAATTTGCGAAGAGAAAATCAGTCCATTGATACTTATGTTTCGAATGCTAACCTTATCGCTGATCGATTGGGAGCTCTTGAACAACCTGTACCTGACGATCAACTTATTGAATTTATTTTCAATGGATTAGGGCCAAGCTATTCAATTTTTTTGAGAATTCTTGACACACGAACAGATGAGCTTTCGTTTGATGATATTCATGGTCTCCTTTTGACTGAAGAACGACGTCTTAAACGTGATGAAAGTGCTGCCATCATCACTCCTTCGGCGCAATTCTCACAATCTCAATATTCTCCAAACAACAATAGTTATACAAATTCATCTCGAGGTCGAGGCAGAGGCCGTGGTGGTCGAGGACGTGGAAGATCGACTTATGGTGGAACCAATTCTGGGCGTGGATCAGCCAACTATAATACAGGGAATTTTCAGTATTATGGTCAAGGTTATGGTCAAGGCTATCATCAAGGGACAGGTGTGGTTGCCCAGAAATATGTTAATCATAATTCTTCTCAATCTAACTTTGAAGCTCCTGTTATCACATGCCATAATTGCCATGGCCAGGGGCACATTGCAAGGGTCTGCCCATCTCCTAAGATCGGCAACACTCAGCGGTTTAATTCACGACCAGCAAACAATATGGCGTTAAATCATCAACTGCAGCAGCAACAACAATGGCTCTTGGACAATGGTTCCAATCTCCACCGTATTGACTTCAGGTGAATCTATGCCAAGTCCAATTCGGTCAAGCCCGAGTCTACATCACGCTGTAGAACCATCTTTACCACAAAGAATGGTAACTCGAACTCAGACGGGAAAATTGAAGCCAAAGAAACCTTTTAATCTTGCAGCATCAGTTGAAAATGAGGATACACCATCTACTTTTTCTCAAGCTTCCAAGCTTCCACAGTGGAGATAAGCAATGCAAGAGGAGTACAATGCTCTTATTGCAAATGGTACTTGGGAACTTGTATCACCCAAATCTGACTACAATGTGATTGGAAACAAATGGGTGTTTAAAACCAAATTAAAACCAGATGGTTCTATTGAACGATACAAGGCGCGGTTGGTTGCGAAAGGCTTTCACCAACAACCTGGGATTGACTATGCTGATACCTTTAGTCCGGTGGTTAAACCTACAACAATCCAATTGCTATTGTCTTTAGCAGTAAGTCATGATTGGTCAGTGCAGCAGATTGATATTTCCAATGCTTTTTTGCATGGAAATTTAGAAGAAACTATTTTTATGAACCAGCCGCAAGGATTTGTGAATTCACAATACCCTGATCATGTATGTTTACTTCGACGCTCTCTCTACAGTTTGAAACAAGCTCCACGAATGTGGAATAAGTGCCTCACTGATGCTCTTGTTCATTTCGGTTTTAAAGCCTCCAAAACCGATACATCACTCTTCTACATGAATTCAGGTTCAGAGAAATTGTTTTGCTTAATTTATGTTGATGATATCTTGGTCTTGAGCAGCAGTAAACAATTACTTTCAAAACTGACTTCAACTTTAGAGAAACAGTTTCCAGTCAAATCTCTTGGGGAACTTTCTTACTTTCTTGGAATTGAAGCAAGTCGCACTTCGCAGGGTATTTTACTGACACAGCAGAAATACATTCGAGATATTCTTTCGCGCGCAAAAATGCAAGATTGCAGCATCTTGCATACCCCAGCTAATATTAAGCAACAACTCTCGGCCACCAAAGGAGATTCATTTCATGATCACACCTTCTACAGAAGCATTGTTGGAAGCCTACAATATCTTACTTTTACGCGCCCGGACATCGCTTTCTCTGTCAACAAAGTATCACAATTTATGCATTCACCTACGGTTGAACATTGGGCTGCTGTAAAACGCATACTACGTTACCTTAAAACTACTTCTACACATGGAATTTTCTTATCTAAGCTTGGGGGGCATCGGTTAACTGCCTTTTGTGATGCCGATTGGGGAGGATCGGTTGACGACAGGAAATCCACAACAGGTTTTGCAATTTTTTATGGCCATGCACTGATTTCTTGGTCATCTAGGAAACAACGCACGGTTTCTCGCTCCTCCACTGAAGCTGAGTATCGCGCGATTGCTTCCACTACATCTGAACTTATTTGGCTTCAATCACTCATGGCTGAAATAGGACTGCCCTTAGCTTTCCCGCCTACAATTTGGAGTGACAATCTAAGTGCAACCTATCTTTCAGCTAATCCTATTTTTCATAGTCGTACTAAACATATGGAAATTGATTTCCATTTTGTTCGAGATCATGTTCGGAAAAACAAGTTGTGTGTTCGGTACATTAATGGTGATGATCAAGTAGCTGATATTTTAACCAAACCTTTGTCAAAGCAACGCCATTTGCTTCTTCGGGACAAGTTGTCCGTTCAATCTTCCAGTACAACTTGAGGGGAAATGATAGGAATTGTATTTCGTATATGATTAGGAAAGTACTTTGTGTATTATTAGGAGTTTATTACTTGCTTCATAAGTCATGTAACTTGTATAAATACATAGCTTCTGTATCAATAATATTTATCGAAGACTGATATGTTTCAAGCTACCCTAGAAAAGTAGGGGACATTTTCTCTGGTGCCAATTTAATGCAGCCATCAAATTCTCAAATTGCAAAAAAAATCTCTTATTAGACTGTCAAAAACTAATGCTTCTTCTCCATGCAGTGATCACATCCCTCTATTAACCTATTTCATCCACCTGTCATTTTTGTGGACCCTTGTGTTATACAAACCCACTCATTACCTCCCACACCTCAACCTCTCAACCTGCAAGCTCTTTCTTTTGGACCTGTTTTTCTTATGCCGAAAAGCCTAATTGCAAAGCCCCTTAAAACTTTTTCTCTACCCAAGGCTTTATCCCGTTTTGCTAAACCCACCCTTGTCAGTAACCAAAATCATAAAGTTACAAAAGACCATCATGCATTTGATTGCAACATCGATTCCCTTGGCTTTGATGTGGATGGTGAGACCAATTTTCTCCGTATTAAGGACCTTCGTTCCAGAAAGGAATCTCTGAAGAAAAAGAAAGCATTGAAATTCTTAAGAACCAACCGTGCTACCAAAAGGAAATCAGTTGGTGTGGATCAATTCCCCTTCCTATTCGAGAAGTCTATATATGATAGTGGCATTAGAAATATGAATAAAACCATTATGGGGAAAAATACAGCTCTTTTCAGCAAGGCTGTGGAAGATCAACACACCAAAGAAACCATGTCAAATGATGTTGAGACTGAAGTCGAGGAGATATGGAATGTGGGGTTTAAATTGGGCGTCTTTAATCAAGATGATATAGGTAGGATAGTAAAAGACCTCTTTTCCATTGTCGCTATAGAGAATGCTTTTCAGGAGGATCCAATTAAATGAACATTCTTATGTGGAATAGTAGAGGCTCAGGTGCCCTGCAAAAAAAAAGGGTACTGAAGACGCTAATTGCAAAAAATTCTGTAGATTTTCTCATCTTGGTAGAAACCAAATTGGCATTAGTAGACCAAGAATTGTGAATTGCATTTGAGGAAATGTTGATGTTGGGTATGTTTCGGTAAATTCAGTAAACTTAATAGGTGGCGCCTGTTATTGGAACAATCTATATTTGATTGGAAACAAGTATCAAAAGGTTGTAATTGGGTAACCATAGAAGGTCGATGGTTGAATGTATCTTTTGACTGCTCTATTGTCTCAATATATGGCCCTTCTTCTAAAGAGGGTAGGAATTTAATTTGGAGAGAAATTGCTTCCATTAAACCTTTATTGCCCTCTCCATGGATGACGATTGCATACCTGAAAGAGGTGTTGTTTGTTGAGGAGAGAAGTTCAAGGATTTTTTCTTTACAATGGGTGGCAAATATGAGAAATCTATTCGATAGTTGCAATCTTATTGATCTCCCACTTTCAGGGAATAAATACACCTAGGCAATTATTTGTGTAGTAGTAGAATTGATAGGGCTCTAATCAACCATGAATGGTTTTCTGATTTTCCAACCATCAGATTATGTGGTCTTAACAAAGGACTCTGGGATCATTGTCCATTGCTAGTAAAAACTACGCAGGCCAATTAGGCACCTAGGCCTTTTAGATTTTAAAACTTTTGGCTACTTCATCCATGTTTTTTGAATATTGTGAAACAATGGTGGAAACACTTCTATGTTGATTTGGATGGACCAAAAGCTATTTGCAGAAAACTTAATGTGCTAAATTCTCAACTGAACAAATGAAACAAAGAACACATTGGGAACATCAATGTTGAAATTGGGAAGTTAGAAGATTGTTTAAACGAAATTGACCTGAGACTGGAATCTGACCCTCACTCAGATGAACTGATCTCTAGAAGAAGATTGATCTCGTAAAAGCTTTGGGCTAAATTCAAACAGGAAGAGTCCTTTTGGAGATAACACTCAAAAGTCTTATGACAATGAGATAAAAATACTTGGTTCTTTTATATCTCGAATTCTATCATAAAGAAGAAAAATTCAATATACTTCCTACTATCCAATGGTCATGAAGTCTCGAATCCATAGCTATAAAAAGGATCATCCATTATCATTTTAGAAACGTTTTCTTTGAGAAGGTGGTTTTTAGGCCTTCTCTTATTAGCATTCAATTTAAAAAGAGGAAAAGTACATTTTTACCCCCCTTAATGTTACAGAAGGTACACAATTGCTCTTAAAAAAAATTTGAAATAAATTTATCAAGATTTTTATAAATTTCAACAGATTTGCCCCTCCCCTGTTATAATTCAGATGTTAAAATTTTTTACCGTTATTCTCCTTTTGCAGTGGACACCATTATATTAAAATAATTAAAGCAATGGAGCCCACTATATAATAATTATATTTTTTAAATAAATATAATAATAGTATATGATTTTTTAATAAATAATATATAATAGTTATTTTTAATAAAAAATAAAAAGTATAATAATATAATAAATTAATTATCAAACTAATTAATTATGATAATAAACTAATTAGTTTAAAATACTAACTAATTAATTATAATAATAAAAACTAAAATATTAAAATTTTCATTTTTGTTTATATTCATTATTTATTTTAAAATAAATAAATAAGCTAAAAATATATAATTAAAAAATATTTATTTAAATAATTATTTTACTTTTAAAAATAGAAAACTTTTCTATATATTTTAAACAATAAAATATATTTTTATTATAAATAACAAAAAAGATTCTACACCAAAATTAATTTTTAATTTAGTTAGATAAATAAAAAAAGTTATGGATTACTATTAAATATTTCCATACTATTTAATATTTTGTAATGTATAATAAAACAATGGTGATAATCAAATTTTACCGTGAAAAAAAATTGAATTCACCCTAAAATTTGAAATTTTTATATATTAAGTTAAATATTTAATTATTTCATTTTAAATTTTTTATGCTATTGCTAAATAACTATTCATTTTAATTATTTCATTTAATAAAAATTAAATTCATGCTACATTTTGAAATTTTAATATGTTATAAGTTAAATATTTAAATTTAAAATTTTAATATATTATAAGTTAAATATTTAATTATTTATTTTTAACTTATTTAAATATTTTAAAACAAAGAATCCGTATAAACATAAATAAAAAATTATTATTTTAGTTTTTATTATAATTAGTTATTTTAGTATTTTTAAATTAATTTATTTATTGTTATAATTAATTAGTTTGATAATTAATTTATTATATTCATATAGAAAATATTTATTTTTTATTATTTATTAAAAATAACTATTATATTATTATATTTATTTAAAATATATAATTATTATATAGTGGGCCATATTTCTTTAATTATTTAAATATAGTGGGCTCCACTACAGCAGGAGGGTGACGGCATAATTTTTTGTTGTTGAGAGATAACGGGGGAGGGATAAATCTATTGAAATTTATGAAAATTCTGATATATTTATCCCAAAATATTCTTAAGGGAAAACGTGTACTTTCGCTATAATATCGAAGACAAAAATATACCTTATCCCATTTAAAAAAACTCAGTGATAACTTAGCTGCACTATTAACCAAACCTTTTTCAATGGAAGAAATTTGCAGAGCTCTACACAACTATGATAGCAATAAAGCCCTAGGTGCTGATGGCTTCAATTTCAACTTTTACAAAAAAAAATTTGGTCTCTAATCTCAGGTGATATCATGAAACTCTATGAATCTTTTTACCACACAAGCCTTCTTCCCAAATAAGCATGCTCTTGTTTTATATCCTTGATCCCCAAATGCAAAGAAGCATCTTCCTTGAGGCAGTGTAGGCCTAGTAGCCTAATTGAAGGTGTTTATACGTGGTGTATACCTATAGACCAAGCTAAACAATCGAGCAGGACTATCTCATTGTACCGAGCTGGGTACACATAGCTTGGAACAAGCCACGCCTACTATAGCGAGCTTGATACACGATTGACAGTCCTTGTCAACCAAGCTCATCGTATAGGCTCGGTTTGTTGACTAGCGTATCGTTTCTCATAATATTCTCTGACACTCCACTCTATGTAGAGTTTATCTCCCACCACATAGAGTCTCCCTCTTCCGGCAGAGTTTATCTTCTATATCCGGCAGAGTCTGTCTACCACCACTGGCAGAGTTTGTCCGCCACCATCTCACATATATAAAAAGAGCTTAAACGTACATGCAAGGATTCATTCTTTTCTATGCGTGAACATTGACCGTCTGGTATATTTCACCACAGGGTATGAAGAATACAACTTCATCGATGCCTCATCCGGGTACCACCGAATCCCCTTGAAGGCAGAGGACTAGAGAAAAACCTCCTTCATGACCAATAATGGCACCTACTAGTACAAAGTCATGTCATTTGGCTCAAGAGTGCTAAAGCCACTTATCAAAGGCTTGTCAACAAGCTCTTACAAGGATAGATAGGCCACTAGGTCGAAGTATATGTTGATGATATAATTATCAAGTCCAAGATTTCAACAGAGCATCCCTAAGACCTTTTAAGGGTATTTGAAACATTGCGGCAGGCAAACATGAAGCTGAACCCGGAGAAGTGTGCCTTTGGGGTTCAGTCAAAAAATTTTTTGGGGTTCATAATTTTGAAGAGAGGAATCGAGGCTAATCCATAAAAGATCCAAGCTATCCTAGATTAAGCCTCCCAAGAACATCAAAGAGGTCTAAAAACTTAACAGCTGAATTACGACCCTCGACAGATTTATCTCTTACTCGGCTAAAAGATGCTTATCATTTCACAAAATCCTAAAGGGTTTGAAGCAATTCCAATGGATCGCGGAATATCAATAGGCATTTACCGAGCTTAAGAAGTTCTTAAGTTCCCCCTCCCCTCCTCCTCAGTCTGCCAATCCATGGGGAGCCATTATTCTTATACCTCTCAGTCTCGCCAGCTGCAGTCAGCTTGGTTTTGATCAGGGATGAAGGTAACAAACAGTACCCCATCTATTATACCAACCACACCATGAAGGGTCCCGAGCTAAGGTACTCCCCCCAGAGAAATTAGCACTGGCCCTTAAAGTTGCTTCGGAAAGACTACTGTTGTACTTCGATGTGTGCACTATCATCATACGTACAAACTCCTACCTCATAAAGATCTTGCAAAGGCCTAAAACTTTAGGTCGAATCACTGAATGGGAAACCCAGCTGGAAATATTTGATATCCGTTATGAGCCAAGAAAAGCAATGAAGGCACAGATTCTAGTAGGCTTTGTCACTGAGCTCTACAAGCAATCAGGTGACTTAACTCCTTAAGAGGCTTGGGTGCTAAACGTAGATGGAGAATCCTACTAGGAAGGTTATGGTATCGGAGCCTTTTCTCAAAGGCCCGGGAAAATTTATTATCAGTATTCAATAAGACTTGATTTTAGGGCCTCTGATAATGTAGAGGAGTACGAAGCCACTTGCTTAGGTCTGAAGCTCACCTCGAAAGTTTGACCCAACCGTTTCCTGATCCTATCTGATTCTCAGCTAGTCGCAAGCCAGTTAATAGGAAATTATGAGACTTGGGATGTAAACATGACCCATTACTAGGTTGTTCTTAGGAGTTTTGTCAGATTATGTGGGCGAAGAATGAATGTGCTGTTAGGCTAGCGAAGGCCATGGCTGCCAAAGTGGGAAGCCCCGGCTACGGAGTCCTCATAAAGACCATCACAAAAACCAACTATAATGCAATCTCTACCTTGGTCACCGAAACCCTGGAAGGGTGGCGGTTGCCAATCTACATGTTCCTTGATTCTAGAAAACTTCCAACAGATCCAGTTGAGGCCAAGAAAATTGTAAGAAGGCCCAGTTTATACTCAATCTATGATGGGGTCTTATACAGGAGGTCATTTTCCTATCCTTAGAGCAGGTGTGTATCTGAGGAGGAGGGAGATTACTTGCTCCGAGAAATACATGAAGGGATTTGCGGAGCATATGAAAGGGCCCGAGCCTTATCAAAGGAGCACTATTGCAGGTGTACTTCTGGCCTTATGTTTAGATCATTTTTGTACTAGTTTTTAGTGTGATTTTTATATGTTTTTAGTTAATGTTTTGATTGATTTTTGTTTTAAGTTTGTTTAAAGTGTTTGTTTTAGGTTTAAGTGCAAAAACACCCTTGAAAGATCAAAACAGTACAAGAAAAGCATGAACCAAGCAAGACATGGCCAAGCCAAATCAAGCTTGGCCATGTCCCTCAAAGAATGATGTTGGCAGAGCTTGACACGGCCAAGAGACACGGCCAAGCCACTGGTCGTGTCTCATTCAAGGAGCAAAACAAAGACCAAAGCAAAGAAAGAGCAAAAATGAAGAAGCAGGAAAGGACACACTCAATGATACGGCCAAGCCACTGGCCGTGTCACATGACACGGCCAGCAAGCTTGGTCGTGTCCCATTTCATGCCAAAGAACACTTGGAGCAAGCAAAGAATGAAAGAAAAGAAACAGTAGGTGACACATCCACATGACCCGGCCAAGCTTGTGGCCATGTCACATGACACGGCCACTAGCTTGGCCGTGTCACCCCTTGAGACCAAAAGAAAAGAAAGAAAAGAAAGAAAGAAAAAGGGCAGTGAAGGACACGGCCAGCAAGCTTGGCCGTGTCCCAAGGGAAAATGAGAGACACGGCCAAGCTACTCTTGGCTTGGCCATGTGACACCTAAAAAAATTTGAATTCTTTTACACGAAGTGGGGAACAAAGCCTTGTGTTTGCCAAAAGAAATATTAAACAAAGAAAAAGTGGGGAACAAGGTTAAGTGGTATGAGTTGGAAGGCATGGGTTGTGTTTTTGAATGAATTAAAAAGAGAAGAATAGGGAAATTGGAGCGGAGTTCTTGGAACAATTTCTGCATACACGTTTGGGAGAGGGAGAGAGTGACACTCTCCCTTAGCCCTTCATCTTCATCTCCATTTCCATCCTCTCCATCTTCTCCATCTTCCATAGACAAGATCTTTGATGTTCTTTGGGATAAATTGGGTTAAACAAGCTCTTGAAGGTTGAAGAAGCTTCATTCCAAGGTTTGGTAACTTGAGAAAGCTCCATTCCATCTAAAAAAGGCAAGCTCCATTCCAAGGTTTGGTGACTTGAGAAAGCTCCATTCCATCTAAAAAAGGCAAGCTCCATTCCAAGGTTTGGTGACTTGAGAAAGCTCCATTCCATATTGCAAAGGGGAATCAACCATTGAAGAGGGCTTGAGTTCTTCATCATATATCAAGTGGAGCTAGGAGGAAGACTAGTAATCCTACTCTCGGCATCTTCACAAGGGGTTTTTCTGTTCTCTCTTTAATTCATTTCTATATTGTTGTTGTTGTATTAAGAGAATTGATATTTCAATTGACAATTGTGATTTGATTTGTATTGAGATGAATATTTGTTTTAAATTGATAATGATGAACTAAATACCCATGCCTAGGGTTTGTAGTGTATTTGATTGAAAGTCTTGATTTGATATTTCCATTGATGTTCCTTGTTGATTGGTTGATTGTATTGTATTAAATGCTAGGTTGATAGATTAGCTACCTATTAATCTTTTAATATTGGATGACGGACCGAGAGGTGAAATCCGATATCGGAACTATACAATCGACTACCTTATGAATGAATTAGAAATATAAGTTCTAGGGTTCTATTAATTTGGTAATGCAAAATAATTGGTTATTGTTAATTCATGAATGTGAGAACTAATGAATTGGTAATTGACTAATTAACCTTAAGGAACAAATTAATTACAAGGTTATGTTAATCGATAATTGAGAATTGAGCTTTGATTGAATGGACCGATAACCCTAGGCACCTTCCCCAAGAATCGATTTGATCTTGTACAACTTTCACACACCAACCTTACGCACAACAATTTTAGTTTTAATTGTTTTAAAGCCGCAACTAAAACATTAAACTTCTGCATTTAAATAACTTGTCAATCAAGCTATTACGAACTATACCTTCCGTGGGAAACGACCTTGGGGCGATCACCTTTGCTACAACTACCTCGTATACTTGCGAGTGATGCTTGTAATAGTACTTAACTCAAGCGCAACAAGTTTTTGGTGCTGCTGCCGGGGAGGGTTGTTTAAGTAGTGATAGTTTGATATTTTTTTTATTTAATTGTTTGTTTATTTTCTTTGAGTTACTAAGTGTTGTTTTTGTAAAATAATAATAAGTTGATTGTTTTTGTTTTACTTAATTGTTTGTCTGTTTTGTTTGATTTTCTTTTAATTTAATTGTTTGTTGTTTTCTTTAAGTTGCTAAGTGCCTTTTGTAAATATGCAGTTTTCAAGGTACGTAGGGGTTTATGATGATAACCCTAACTTTGACATGGCATGGAAATTAGCAGAATTAACGAACCAACTTAAGATGCTAAATGCAAGAGGAAGAACACCTATGCCTACTCGTGAAGTATGTTCAGCTTGTGGCATTGCAGGACATAGCGCAAACATGTGTTCATTTGGTTATGGACAATACCAAGAGAGGCAAGAGGAAGAATATGCCTATGAAAGTTTCCAGCAAATGGGTAGAAATGACCCATATCCCAGACCTTATAATTCAAGCTGGGGAAGCCACCCAAATTTTTCTTGGAAAAACCAACAGCAAATTCCACCTCAAAATTTTTTTCAACCTTACCAAAGAAATCCTTACTCTCAAGAACAATATTCAAATCAAGATCACCTTAAGAAACCCACATTGGAGGATAGTTTGAATGCCTTCATTCAAACTATCGTACAAAATTAAGATAAACTTAAGGAACCCACTTTGGAAGATAGTTTGAATGCCTTCATTCAAATTAGTGCACAAAATCAGAATCAATGCAAGAAATCCACAGTGGAAGATAATTTGAATGCTCACCTTCAAATTAGCATACAAAATTAGGAAGGGAGCAATGAGAGGTTTGATTCTTTGGAGGAATCATTGAAGAGGGTGGAAATTCAAGTTGGGCAACTGGCACATCAACTCCAAGCACACCAAGAAGAGGAATTTCCTAGCCAATTGGAGCAAGTCAAGGTAATCACAAATTTGAAGAGTGAACAGGTGATATATAATAGTTTTTATGATTCCTTTGATGCAGGAACTAATCAAGAAGAAGATGGCGAGGAGATACAACCAAACATATAGGAGTTAATTGAATCAAAGGAGGAGGAGAATTTGGAAACATCAACTTCCACAAAATTGCATGAACCTCCAAATCCTTGTATGCCACCAATCCCATTCCCAAGCAGGCTGAATGAAGAGAAACAAGGTATACAACTTTCTAAACTTTATGACATGCCCTATAGTGAAGATAAGCTTGAGGAGGCCATGACCTTAGAAGTAGAGCCTAATTTTTCCAATTTAGAAATTGAGGAGAGCAATTTACTATTAAATAATGAGATTGTTGAGGGGGGGGGGGGCTTCAAATTGCTAAAGAGGATGAAGAAGTGATTCAACCAAACTTGGTTGAACTTAAAAAGACCCCAAGAATTTTGAAAGATGTTTTGGTTGGGGAGTACAGTGTGCAACAAATTATCATCTCTCCCACTCTTGGTGGTGAGAACGAGCAAAAACCATATATAACCATGTTGCAAACTGAAAAAAGTTCTTACCACGTCCCTATAGCATTAGAGAATCAAGCTAAGACAACCTTCACATGTCCTTTTTGGACAATTGCTCTTCCAAGGATGCTACCTATGCTTTTCAATAAATTGGGCACATTTCAAAGTTACATGTTGTTCATCCTCTCACACATGGGCTCCAATTGCATTATGGGTGGAAGGAGCCCTACTCATCGTATATGGGAACGATGGAAATCAGGTATCATCTAAACTCTCTTTTAGTTTATGCATGCTCACATTGAGGACAATGTGAATTTTTAAGTGTGGGGTGCATTTTGTGTTTTGTGTTTTTACTTTTAAGTTATTTTTGTTTAAGTTTAGTTAATGTTTTTAATGTTCTTCCTTGAATAAATGAATTTTAGAAAGTTCAATTGTTATAAAATTGTTGATAGACGACCTTTGAATTTTTGAAGCATGAATTTGAGAATTGAGTAGAATTGGTGCTTATTGTCAATTTTGTTAGTTTTTCTTTGTATTGCCTTTAACCTAGTGAGGAATTGAGCTATCAACTTATCATTATTGTTGTGGATGAACATATTTGATTGATGAATTGCTAGAACTTGCTTTGAAATGTATTTTAAGATTGAATAAAAATTTTCAATTAGGCATCAAGATGATTAAGGCAATTAGGTGAACCCACTTTGGCTTAAAAAGACCAACCCTATCTTTAACCTTAGTTAGCCAATTTTGAGCCTATTTTATTTTTTCTTTTCTTTCTTTTTCATAACACCATTAGCTTGAACCTTGTTGTTTAACTCTTATCCTTTCATTAGGTCAAGAGCATTTTAAGAGCGTTTATGACTGAGTGTTGTGTTGAATTAAGTATGGGGTTAAATTTAGTAGGTTTAAGATTGCAAAGCAAAATAATAATAATAAAAAATATATATATATATATAATAATAATAAGAATAATTGTTTTTCTTGTTGGAAGGGTTGGAATAAGTTAAAAATATCATTGCAATATTTAATAAGTGAGTTCCCTTGAAAAGCTCTTTAATATCAAGGGGTAGATGAGAGGAAGGTATTTTGGGATTGTTGGGTTATGTATATGATCGGGTACTTCATTCTTAAAGTGCTCTTGAACTTAATGATCAACCTCACATTTCCTAAATATCATGCCTTTACCTTAGCCCCATTACAACCCAATAAAGACCTTTTAATTGATGCTTGATTGTAATTTTGTGGTGGAGATTTGATTGATAAGCAAGCCTATGACAATAATCTTTCATTGATTGTTATGAGTGTAAACACCAACATGATCAAACACTTGAAAGAGTTGGTGAGGGAGTGACAACATTGGTTATGCATGGAAAGCCACTTAATTACATTGGTGTCTATTTTGTTTGATTCGATATTGATTGCGGATTTAGGGATAGGGAAGTCTTGATGCATACTTATAACTCTTGAACTTGACAAAATTTATCTTGTTTATTGTTTTGATTTTAGCCTTGCTTGGGGACAAGCAAGGAATTAAGTGTGGGGTAGTTGTTTAGATCATTTTTGTACTAGTTTTTAGTGTGATTTTTATATGTTTTTAGTTAATGTTTTGATTGATTTTTGTTTTAAGTTTGTTTAAAGTGTTTGTTTTAGGTTTAAGTGAAAAAACACCCTTGGAAGATCAAAACAGTGCAGGAAAAGCATGAACCAAGCAAGACATGGCCAAACCAAATCAAGCTTGGCCGTGTCCCTCAAAGAATGATGTTGGCAGAGCTTGACATGGCCAAGAGACACGGCCAAGCCACTGGCCAACCGCACTAACTAGCGGTCAACCGAGCTACAAACTTCGAGCTATAAATGTGCCCTCAGAAAACACTCCTACCACACGTCATCAACATTATAACTAGAATACTCGGTTGATCAAAATTCAACTCAATTTTATTAATAAGAAGACATGTACAAATAGCCCGAAGGCTATACAAATGCTCTATACTGAGCTAAAAAAATACAAAAGCTCTGGATCGAGCAAAGAAAAATGAGGTAGAGCATAACGGATAAAGGCCCAGCTAGGCATCGTTATCTCCAGTGTTCTCTGGAATAGTGTCTCCCACCACCTCCTCATCATCCTCTTTAGGCTCCTCGTCAGCCAACCGATCTATTTCAATATCGATCATCCAAGATAAATCCATATCTGAATTCTCCTCTTTGAGATGCTTTAACACAGTTTGGCTATAACAATACACACCCTGGCATACTGCACATTGCTCTCTTTCCTTTTTTGCTCCAGTTCCTCAAGAGCGGTCTTGAGAGACTCTTGCAATACTTGGAGAGCCTCACGCTCAGACTTTAATGTATTCTCAAGCTTGTCTGCCCTTCTGCCTACTCGCTCAGATTCCTGACGAGCATGATGGATGTTCATTGACACATTCAGCAGAAGCTCGGAGATATCATGGCAAAGCTGAGCAAGCTATAAATAGAAAAATTAAAAATTATTCTGGATCATTAAAAATCAACACAACTATAATCAGGAGTTTATTTGGCGTGCTTACTGTGGTAGCAGAAACCTGAAGTTCTGAGGCTAGAGCAGTTGCATCCGTTTGAAGGTGTTCTTGCCTTTCCCAGACCATTCCTCCAAGAATGATTGATAGAACCCATTGCATAGAAGGGTCCCTCATAGAAAAATCAGACTTGTGAGGACCTCCGAGCCTATCCACCAATGTAGCGGTTAGTCCCATCGGACTGTATTTGCCAAGCACTATCTCGATTGAGGGGGTGACCGGACATACGGTCCTAGTTTTTAGCTCTTTCCCCCTTTTTTGCTCCCGAATGGAACCACCCATCTCCCAACCCTTGCCTTTATCAAGGCGAGCCTTCTTTCTCGTCTCGTATTCAATAGCTTGCTTTTCCATTTGCTTCAGCTCTTTCGAGGCAGATCCTTTAACCATTTTGCATAAACAAAAAATAAGTTGAGTAAATAAACTCAAATATAACAAACTTAAAACTCAAAGATAAAATATACTGGCCCAGTCAGAGGAGTCAGCCTCCCTCACTACCCCCAAACAAGGGGAAATACTCCTTCACAAGGTGAAGGACATTCCTCTTCTCTCTCAGAAAGTTCTGCCTAATCTGCTTGTAGTACCCCCGCTCTTCGGGATCGAGATTTTACGTGTTTATAACACAATTATTGCAGGAATACACCCAGTTAGCTCGGCACCCAAAACCTTTTCAACAATGAAAAATTGGTCTTTTCAATTCTTTATATAGTCAGGTTTTCCAAAAAATAGTCATCGTCCTGGCCTCCCTTGCAGATAGAAAAAATCTTTGTCTGCTCGGGATCGCAGCTTCAAAACTGAGAAAGCACCTAACACCCAGATAGAGGGCGGGATCCCTAGCAGCCCACATAAAATCTCAAATTTCACCACTATCAGCCAGGCGTTCGGGCTTAGTTGCCCTGTCGCCAGATTGTGAAACATCAAAAACTCCAGAATGAATGGACGAAATGGAAGCCTTACACTGGATCTTAGATCCTCTTCGTACAGTATTAGATGATCAGTTGGAGGGTCATCCATCGTGCGAGTGTCATCACCAGGAAAATACATCTTATACTCAAGAGGAATTTGATACTTGTCTCGGATGCTATCTAGGTCAGCTGTGCTGAGATAAGATCGGATATTCCTAACCCGAGCCTTTTATGCCACTGGTTGATCTTCCTCATCATCACTTCTTTCAGCAGGGCCCGACCGAGCTACAATAACTCTCTCTGGTGAATCCATTAGCTCGACCACAATAATACTCCCACTAACACCTCCCTCAGTACTATAGTGAGCTTGCTCAATCGAACTCACTAGCACAACTTCAAGTGATTCAGTACTCTTCCAGAGCTCGACTCCTAAAATCTAAGGAAATGACACTACTCGAACTCATAATGCAAATGAACAAGGAACACTCAGTGATTTAGTTAAAGAAGATTCGCTAACTGTTTCACACCGTGCAAATGCTGCGAACTCATACAAGTTATTAAAGTACCCGAGCTATTACTTTAAATGATTAGTGGCTGCTTTCACTCCTCTCTTCCATTTATATAGGATGCGATCAAAAACTGAACCGACACAATCAATGCCATCCACAATCTTGTCACCAACTGGCTGGCATTAATGCTAGCACAATAGGGAGGGACTAGTGGTGTATATCTATAAACTGAGCTAAGCAATCGATCTGGACCACCTCATCATACCGAGTTGGGCACACATAGTTCAGAACAAGCTGTACCTCATGTAGTGAGCTTGACACATGATCGACAGTCCTTGTCAACTGAGCTCATTGTATAGGCTCAGTTTATTGACCAGTGCATCATTTCTCATAATATTCCCTAACACTCCACTATATGCAGAGTTTGTCTCCCACGACTTAGAGTCTCCCGCATCCGGCAGAATTTGTTTCTCATGTCCGGCAAAGTCTATCTCCCACCACTGGCAAAGTTTGTCCTCCACCATCTCACATATATAAAGAGAGCTTAAATGTACATGCAAGGATTCATTCTTTTTCTAACCTCTAATTACCTATATTCACCATAAGGCTGAGTACTGACTTAAGCATCGGAGTCTCCCCACTGGAGCCTGAGCCTCCTCTTTGTCTTACAGGTCCCTAGGTGCAAGCATTGAGCCAAGGAGCCCCAGCCGAGCCTTTAGTCCAGAAGTCCACCTCCATATCAATATGATCCTCACACAAACATTAGCATTAGGATTAAGTTTGGTGTTAAATGAAATCATTGGCAATAACCAAACGACTTTCATTAAGGGCATATTCATTCTAAATAGTGTCTTAGTGGTAAATGAATTTTATTGACTCCTACAAAAAGACCATAGTCAAGGGTGTTTTGCTCAAACTTAACTTTGAAAAAGCTTTTGACTTTATCTCATGATATTTTGGGAGTTTTGAGTTGTATGAATTTTGAGGATAAATTGATTTCTTGGATCAAAGGTTGTATCACCAATGCTTCCTCTGTAGTGTTGGTTAATGGTTCTCTCACAAAATTCTTTGTTTAATAAAAGGGTATCCGTCATGGTGATCCTCTTTCCCCATTCATTTTCGCAATTGCAGCAGAGAGTCTCAACTCTTTGCTTGATAAAGCTATTGGTTTAGGCCTCATGAGTGGCATTCTTATTAAGAATAGTGGAACTCCTGTTTCCTTCCTCCAATTTGTAGATGATACCATAATTTTCTACCCCGCAAACTCTTCTTACCTAATGAACATAAAAAGAGTTCTTAGAGTCTATGAATATATTTCAGGGTTGAAAGTGAATTTTCATAGAAGTCTTATGGTGGGATTAAATGTATTTGATGAATGGTGTTCTAAAATAGCCTCACTTTTGAAGTGCAAAACCTCAACTCTTCTTATTAGATATCTTAGCCTTCCACTTGGTGCCAATCCATGAAATATTCACACATGGGCTCCAATTCTTTAAAAAATTAAAGCTAGGCTTTCATGATGGAAAGCCAGACATCTTTCTTTCGCTGGGAGACTCATTCTTATTAAGTTTATCCTAAACAGCTTGCCCTAATGCTATCTTTCTATCCTCTATATTTATAGAAACCAATAGCATTTGGAATTGTTTTTCCACACTTTTTATGTATTTCTTCAGTAAACATATATATGTAGTTGTGTACAACTAGTTTGTTACAAGAGATAATATAACTGTAAAAATACAAAATATTAAAATATATCAAATACAGCTGTAGTCCTTATCAGGCCCCCTCAATTCGAACATCGGTAACGGAAGATCGAATTGCCAAATGATGCATAAGAGCACAATGCCATAATTTGGGGAGTGGTTTTGTCAATATATCTGCTAGTTGATCTTTGGAGCAGATAAATCGAACTTGGACCTCGTTCTTTTGAACCTTATCTCGAACAAAATGGAAATCAACCTCAATGTGTTTTTGAGCGAGCATGAAAGACATGATTCACAGAAAGATAAGTTGCTCCAATATTATCACACCAAAGGTAGACAGTTGCTTGGAAGCATAGCCAATGTCACGTAAAAGTGATTGTATCCAAGTAAGCTTTGTAATAGCTAAACCAATGGCCCTGTACTCAGCCTCTGTGGAAGATTTGGCAACTGTTTGTTGCTTTTTCGAATTCCAAGAGATCAAATTTTTGCCCATAAAAATGGCATAACCTGTAGTAGACTTCCGATCATCAAGATTACTAGCCCAGTCAGCATCTGCATATACATTCAAATTGGTACCTAGAGATTTGGAAAGCAATAAACCAAGGCTAGCTGTTTCCTTTAAATATCTCAAAATATGCTTGACAAAGGACCAATTATCAACTGCTGGAGCATGCATAAATTGAGAGACTTTGTGGACTGAATAACAAATCTTAGGACGAGTAAGACTCAAATATTGTAGGCCACCAACAACACTTCGATATAAAGTAGGATCAGAAAACAAATCACCTGCTATGGCAGTCATCTTTTCTTTTGATGAAGCTGGTGTGGAAATACTTTTACAGTCTAGCATTTTGACTTTTGAAAGCAAATCCATGACATATTTTTACTGAGTAAGAAGAAGACCAGCAGAAGTCCAATGTTCCTTCATACTTAAAAAATAATCAAGGCGCCCTAAGTCTTTTAAAATAAATTCAGACTGTAAGAGATGAATAAGATGTTGCATAACCTTCTCATATGATCCTATCATAATAATATCATCTACATAAACTAAAACAAAGATGATAACATTCTTGTTGGCATAAATAAAAAGTGAAGAATCAGCTGGAGAGATCCGAAAACCATGCTTAACCAAAGTGGAGAGAAGCTTTTTATACCACTGTCGTGGTGCTTGGCGAAGACCATAAAGTGATCGACGTAAGCGACAAACATAATTGGGCTTAGAATGGTCTTGGAAACCAGGTGGTTGTTCCATGAAAACCATATCATCAAGATCCCCATGTAAAAATGCATTAGAGACATCCAGTTGTTTAACTAACCAACCATTCGTATTGTAGTAGGTCTGACTACCGGCGAGAACGTGTTAAAATAATCAATACCTGGACGTTGGTGAAATCCTTTAGCCACAAGTCGCACCTTATAACGTTCCATACTTCCATCCTCTTTCTGTTTAATATGAAAAACCCACTTGCAACCGACAACATTCTGAGCTTGAGAACGTGGAACAAGTTCCTAAGTACCTGTTTAAAGCAAGGCATTTAACTCTTGAACCATGGCCTCTCTCCACTGAGAACACTTCACAGCTTGAGTGTAGCAAGTAGGAATGGATGAAGAAATATGTGCATTATGAGATTGAGGTGACCATGGCAGCCTTGGTTTTAGATTCCCTGTTTGCTGTCTTGTTACCATCCGAGATGGCTTAGGAGGAGATGAAGCAGCTTTAAACAAATCAGAAACAATATTGTTTGTTTTCTGGTTTTCAGAAGCAATCGAAGAAGATGAGCTAATCTGATCTGAAATGATTTGGTCTGTACTACTTATCTGAATTGAAGATTCAATTGAAGCTGAGTCGGCTGGATTGATTAAAGGAGAGGTGGCACTGCTGGCACGTAGAGTGGACGTCTCGGTTGGAGTTAGCGCGGTGTGAGTTGGCTTTAATGAAACGGCGCGGATTGGAGGTGGGGATAAAACAGCTGATGGGCTTCAGTTATATGGGCTTTGTGTGGTGTAAGAGGCTGTGTCGTTTTGTTCAGCAAGTGGTTTAGAAGTTGTGGTTGGCATGGGTCCAAGAATACTTGGAGTTTGGGATTGAAAATAAGGTACTGGTGGTAAAGGTATGGATGTTGGTTGTTCAGCAATTTTGGTGCTAGTATCATCAAGTTGCTTGAAAGGGAATACCTGCTCAAAAAACAAAACATGACGTGAGATGAATTTTCGACCAGAAGAAAACTCAAGACATACATATCCTTTATTAGTTTTACTATACCCAAGAAAAACCCATTTAGATGATTTGGGAGCCAACTTATGAGGAGCATAAGGTTTTAACCATGGATAGCATAAAGACCCAAAGACACGTAATTCATCATAATTCGATTTGGCATGAAATAGAATTTCGAAGGGTGTTTGAGTATGGTTGTGAAATGACGGCAATCGATTTATGGTGTAAATAGCAGTATCAAAAGCATAAGTCCAGTAGGAATAAGGTACAGATGCACTATGCAACAAAGCACGACCTAATTCAACAATATGCCTGTGTTTACGTTCAGCACAACCGTTTTGTTCTGGAGTATGTGGACAAGATACACGCTGAACAATACCATTAGCATTGAGATACTTTGTTAATGGACCGAATTCTCCCCCCCAGTCTGATTGAAAACTTTTAATTGGTACCCCAAAGAATTTTTCTACCAATTTTCGAAACTGAATAAAAACAGAAAGAACATCAGACTTTTGTTTAAGAAAGTATAACCAACAATACTTACTAAAGTGATCATAAAAAGGAACATAATATCGAAAATCATCCACAGAAACTACAGGGGAAGGACCCCAAACATCAAAACAAACTAATTTTAAAGGCTGAGTAGATCAAAATAAAGAATCAGGAAACGACAATTTATGTGATTTGCTCACACTACAACCATGACAAAAATCAAAATTTTTATTCGAGACAAAAGAAATCTGATAGTTTCGAAGAACATTTTTGACAACACGAAGCCCCGCATGTCCAAGATGTTCATGCCACAGAGATATCGATGCTGGAAAAGCTTTGGGAGAGAGAGAACGAACAGGCTGCATTGGAAAGAAATATAACCCATCCCTACTCCGGCCTTGGTAAAGTACCTGCCTCGTGGGGATATCCTTCACAAAATAATCATTAGGGAAAAATTCAACTGAGACATTATTTTGAGCAGTGAAAGCAAAAACAGACAATAAGTTATGATTAATGGTAGGTGAATAAAGAACATTATTTAGAACAAAAGAAAGACCATTAAGAGTAGTTAAAGCAGACCCACTAGAAAAAATTGGAAGAGTTTTACCATCAACGATTGTAAGTGCTATAGTATCAGCCACAGAGACGGGATGAGCAATGTTCTCTTGATTAGCAACAAGATGATAGTTCGCACCCGAATCAACTGTCCAAGCACGTTGGGTGTAGGTCTTGGTGAAGGACATTGGCGGCTAGTATGACCACTGCCGTTGCAATTAAAATAGGTGAGTGTAGTAGTAGTAGTTCCACGTCCAGCAGAGGAAAAACTCCGACCAGCAGAACCTGATCCTCCACGTCCACGGCCACCACGGCCACACCAGCGTCCACCATTTCCCTCTTCCTGTACTGCCATAATTTGCAGTAGGTGGAATAGCACACCCAATGGCAAGAGCATCCATCTTAAGTTGAGATTCCTCACTTAAAAGCAAAGCATATAACTCATCAAAAGTAATCGGGGTATTTCGTGCTTCTAATCCACGTGTAAATGGACGATATTCAGCCCCTAATCCCTCAAGAACATCACAAACTAATGTTTCATCAGACACAGGACTCTCAAAGGCACTTAATTGATCAGAAATGTACCTAGCTTTCTTCATATAGGTGTCAATTGAATCCGTACCTCGAGATAAATGTTTCAGCTGTTTCCTTAACTGCTGCACCTGTGTTTTTGTGCCTTTAGAATAGATAAAGGTGAGCTTATCCCAAGCATCCTTGGCCGTAGCACATCGAACAATTTGATGCATGATAGATTCAGAAACTGAACTATTGATCCAGCTTTTGACAATTTGGTCTTGACAAAACCAATCATTGAAAGCAGGATTGGCATCACCGTTTGATAAAAGACGAGGTGGAGCAGGAACTGAACCATCAATATGAGAAGCCAAACGATAACCATGGAGAAGAGGCAAAATTTGTGCTTCCCAAATTAAATAATTAGAAGAGGTGAGTTTGATTGTCAGAAACTGTATGACATTAGGGATTGAAAAAGAAGAGTTTGTGAGTGGTAAGGTGGAGCTGCTGGCCGAAACAAGGCTTTGCTCAGTAGCCATTCCTCTTAATTACACGGTTGTACGTTATCAAGAAAAGAGCAATGGCAGAAAAGAAAGAGAAGAATGTAAAAGGCTGTAGAGCTCTATTAGGGCTCTAATACCATATAGAAACCAATAGTATTTGGAATTGTTTTTCCACACTTTTTATGTATTTCTTCAGTAAACGTATATATGTAGTTGTGTACAACTAGTTTGTTACAAGAGATAATACAACTGTAAAAATACAAAATATTAAAATATATCAAATACAGCTGTAGTCCTCATCAATATTAAATGAAATAAGCAAGATTCAGATTTGGAGTGGCTGTGAAGATAAAGCTAAATTGCATTCCACCAATTAAAATGTTATTAAGCGAGCCAAATCTCTTGGTGGTTTTGGAGGGGCTTTATTCTTGATACAAATAGAGCACTTTTGTCTAAATAACTTTAGAGGTTATTTGATGCCATGCCATCCATTAGAAAACTAGGAGCAGTGAAAAATGTGAAAATTGCTCATCTATTCAAGAAGAGTCCTCTAATTATCTATCTGTCTTCTGGAATGATATTGTCTATTCATCCTCCATAGATAATCTATGTCGCAACATGATCTCGAATGGTTTCTTATATTAGCTTGGAGATGGAAAGAAAATTCAATTTTGGTTGGATCCTTGGGTAGGTAATTTCTCCTTATCTGCTAAATACCCAAGGCTTTATTAGCTATCAGTAAATAAAGATTGCACAATATCTCAAATAAGGTTATGGATTGGCCAATCTTGGGCTTGGAGGTTAAGATGGAGGCGCTCTCTTTTTAGCTGGGAGGAGGACTTGTTATTTTTAGTCATGGAGGAAATTAAATTTCTTTGTCCCAAAATTGGTGAATCTAACAAAGTGTTATGGAAATACACCAATTCGAGCAAATTCTCAGTTAAAATATTTTTTTGTTGAAATTGAAAAAAATGAGATAAAATCCCCCGAATTTTAACTGGAAAAGAGTTGATCACCACCAAAGTAGAGGTTTTTTCTTAGATGGCCCTGCACGGAAAAATTAATGGTATATCAAATTTAGTAAGTATCGAGTTGGTAGGTTAAGGAAATAATCTCTGTGCTCCTTGTAGAAATTTCACTGAAGAAGTTGATGATTTACTGATGCCTTGTGAATTCTCTCGGAGACTTTGGTGTCGAATATTTAATTGGTGGAATGCCTTATGGTGTTGTCCTGCTTCTATTAGAGCACTCTTTGAACAACAAAATTCCTGTGCTTCATCTAAGCTCCAAAGAGAAGTGTAATACTTTGTAATTAAAAATAATACTAATAAAATATTAATAATAAAATATTAACATAAAATATATCATAAAATAAAAATAATATGTATTATAACAAATAATTAAAGTTAGTGATATTAATAATAGTAAAAAAAAAGAAAAGAACAAAACTTAATAATTAAAGTTAAATCATTTATATAAGTGGGAGACAAAATAAATGCTCCACTATTTTTTTTATATGTGTTTTGTTTGCCCAATTATTAAAAAAAAGAAATAAAATATATTTTAAAACAAACTTTAATAATGTTGGTCTAATTATAAAAGAATAAAGAATGATAAGAAAAGTGAGAGAGAGAAAGAGAGAGAAAGAAAGAAAGAAAAGAAATAGAAAAAGAGCAGGGAGAGAGAAAAAAACTTGAAGCAATAATTTTCTTTACCTCTGTTCCTTGCCTTTCAGCCATCGCCGATCAACATGCGATGGCCACCGTGGAAGACAGCTCGACGAGTTTTCCAACGTCATCAAAATCGTCGTGAACGGCAGTTGGAACAAGCCTCACCCGCCGGCCGAACAGGTGATATGAGCTCTCATCGGCGTGACTTTCCTACCAACTTTTCGATCGTTTTTCGATCTTTCTTTTGGCGACTCGGGTATTTTCAGAACTCTCTCTTCATAAGCTTTGATTTGGTAACTTATTTGATAATTTAAGATAAGTATTTAGAAAATATTTAAATAGTAATTTAAAATAAAAAATATATATAATAAAAATAGTAAATAAATAATTAAAAATAATAATAATAATTATAAATTATAAATATTAAACTAAAATTAAATTATTAAGTTACTGAGATAAATTAAAATATTTATTACTAGTTGGTTATTTATTTAAAATTTTTTATTTTTCTAATTGATTTAAATAAATTATTTACTAATTTTAAAAAATTTAATCATAGTTATTATTTATTTATAGAATTAATTAAGTAGTTACAATTAGAATAGAAAATTAAAATAATGATAATTAGATAATAAGTATACATATATCTATTAAGTTTAAATAGAAAATATTAATACAAATTATAATTTAATTTAATATTTGAGTGGTAAATATTTATTGGTAAATTTTAGAATAAATTAATTATATTATATGAAGTTGATGAATTGGTAGTTAGTTGTTAATTACTAAATTTAAATTTATCATTAAATTATATTTGAGAAATTTTGCTAGTATATATATAGTTGTTTATTAATTGATTAATTATTGTAATTAGAAAGAAGTATATATATATGTATATTAATTTTAGAATAAAAATATTTATAGTTAAGACAAGTTAAAATTTTAAATTTTAGATTTTGTTCGTAAAATTACAGAATAAATTAATTGTATTTAAATATGAGAATATAAATAAATATATATATAATTAATAAATTAATTATAAGGCAATAAAAAATAGTTTGTTAATTAAGTTTTATTAAATACTACTATTAAATTATTATTCATTTAAGAAAGTTATTTACAAATAGAATTTAGTTAATTAAATTATTTATAAATTAGATTGAATTAGTTAATTATTAAATAATCAAATTAATTGATAAATATATTGTGTTTGAAAATTTATAAAAATTAAATATTTTATTAAAGTTATATTATTATTAATATATTAGTTAAATTATTATTATTTTTATTTAAGAATGAATAATAATAATTGTTAAAATATAATTATTGTTAAGTAGTAATTAAATATTAATGTTATTATTATTGTAGAAATAAAATATTATCACTAAATTTATTATAATTATTAGTAATTGTAAATTTTAGTACAATCATTACTAACAACTATCAATATATTAAATCTAGTGCTTTTAAGTCTATTATATTCATCTCAATAGTTAGTATTGTTACTATTATTATTACCAATATTATTTGATAATAGATCTAGCATAAGTTATTAAGATTGAAATAATGGTAATCAAATAAATATTTTAGGTATGTAAATAGTATTATTATTTTAATTATTAAAATTATTAACTTTATTATAAGTGATTATTAGAAAATAAAAATAAAGTATTAAAAAGTAAATAAAATGTATACTAATATTATTATTACTACTATTAAATTTAATATAAATCTTTATGGTAAAAATAAAGGTAATTAAGTAATTATTTTAGTAAAAAAAATTGATCAAATAATATTATCAATTAAGTAAATAGTATTAATAATACTATTGTCATTATTAGTATTATTATTTTTAATATTTTAAAGTACAACAAAATAAAGAAATTTAAGAAAATAATATTATTGTTATTTTAAATAAATTCTTTAATATATATATATATTGTTATTATTATTTATCATGATAAACTTAATTTTAAAAACTAAGAATATATAATGAATTAATTTTTTGTAATATTAATGACTTAATTAATAAATAATTGAATAAATTAGTTAATAAATAAATAGTATCAATATTAATAAATTATTATAACAAACTAAAATAACATAATCTAATTACAATTATAAATATTTAGTAAATTTTGATATCCAAAATACATTGAGTTATTGAAAATATTATTGTTAGAAAATTAGAAGAACTAGTAGGCTTAACAAATGAGAGAATACACAGTCGAGTATGATTTTAAAAAAATTTAAAAAAAAACTCCAAATTACGCCGAAACTCCTCCGATAATTTGCTAGAATTTAAGGATCATACCCACATATTATTTTCATAGCATACATTTTTAGTAGCTAGGGTATACTTTAAATTATAGAAGCGAACCCAGCTGCAATTGTAGAGTACCAAAAGGATCTTATTGGTTAAGTATCGTATTTGAACCAGGTGAGTGGATAAATATGTAACATTATATTTTAAAAGTATTATATATATATGTATATATATATATATATATGATTTCAAGGGAAATAATTTATAAATTCAAAGTGGTGATTCATTTTTAAATATTATTTATTTTTTAATAAATTGAGAACAAATAATGATAGTTTGAATTTTTTATATATGTGACTGATTAATTATATTGTGCTGGATAAATAATTATATGCACTCTTGCTATAATTCTACATTATCACACCTTGATGACAGGTGTTTATAGAAATTAAAGTTATAATTATTTACCCTTTTAGGATTTTTACTCTGTATATGTGTATTAAAGTTATTTCTTATTAGACTTTCGAAGTAAGTCATCATGCACCATTGTATTGAAGTTAGATCAGCAGTAAATTATATTTAAGTATATACAAATGATATTTAATGTGAATTATTCGTATTATTATGAGAATTATGAAATGAATTGAGAAAATGATTGAAAGCGATGTTTGAGATTTAAAGTTTTATTTATCCAGCTTATTAATGATGATATGTGCAAATATTTATATATATTATTTAAATCTTATTTGTTATCTCTTGTTACGAATTTATCTATTAACTGAGTAGTTGGACTCATCCCTTAAATTATAAATATTTTCAGATATAGTTGGAGTATAGCCCAATAGATTTCTTCTCGATTCCATTTTATTAACGTGTAGAACAGGTTGTACTAATAAAATTATTTTTTTAATTATACTTGAAGTTATTGTGTGTGATTATTTAGGTGAATAATATTGTTATGTATTTAACAATGACAATATGAATTTTATATAATAATGTTATATTCATAAGTATAAAAAAAATATTAAATATCCATATTATAAATGAATATTTGTAGTAAGTTTTAAATATTGAGATTTTATTAAAAATTTTAGAGAAGATATTATAAGTTTATTTGTTAAGTTCACCCTTATGGTTAAAAGAATAGGGCGTGACATTTTATGGTATCAGAGCATAGGTTATAGATTCTGTCGACTTCTATGAAGAGGCCTATAGAAAAATTTAATTTAGGTAAAAAAATTAAAAATTAAAAATTTTTTAAGTTGTTAGTGTAATTGGTAAATTTGTTGAATTAAAGATAAAAATTCCTTCAATATTGCTTACTGGAGGAAAATATGCAATAGTCAAATAAAGTTTTAAATTTAATTTGCATTTACATATTACTTTATTCATGACTGTACCATAGTCATGTATAATTAAAAATATTTAGATTTTCATGAACATTTGCCCAAAAATTAGAGAGATTTTTCATGACACGCTAATATATATAAATATATATGTATTGTGAAACATGAATATATATATATATAGGAATGTCACATAGTTAATTTATATTATACAATTTATTTTTGTAAGAAAATGCCTCCACAAATATGAGGTGGTAGAGGTAGTGGTAGAAACACTGGCCGACGAAATCGAATAATTAAACTATAAAATATTGGCCAACCTCATAGGGATCCTACTCCATCTATTTCCGATGTGTCATTTGATTTTGAGGTATTCAAGAGTAGTGAATAAAATACTTATACAAATGTTGCTTCATAAGAGGACTCATCTGGAGTAAATCCACCAGCTCCACCTCATATACCTCTTGTTCTACCTGTTGCACCACCAATCCAGGTTGATGTTGGTGCTACCTTTGCTCGGACTATTACAGCAGCTATAACTGTAAGAGAACAGCAACAACAACCATGGAATGTTATTTCTCATTGCCATAATTGAGGAGTAGAAGATTTTGATCGAACTTTAGATTATGAAGAGGTCGATGAATAATTTAGAAAATTGAAAAAAACTTATTCTCTCATGGGTATTACTGATGCCAAAAAGCTGAGATATGTTCAGGCTTTCTTGGGTAGAATAGCTGATGCTTGGTATACCCGATTGGTTCAATTCAGTGGTATTGAATTAACTAGGAATACATTTGAGGTTGAGTTCTATAAACAATACATTATAGGAAATTATAAAAGGGAAAAGGAGAACAAGTTTTTCCAATTGAAGCAATTTGGGATGATAGTCCTTCAATATGTGGATAAATTTGAAGAACTGTACATATATATAGATCATATGGTATCTAAGAAAGAAGACAAGTATAATAGATTTTAGGAAGGATTGCATATCAATACTAGCAAGGGGTTGTCTCGGGATCAGGGCAGTACTTTTCGTGCTATAGTTGATAGTGCATTAGAAAAAGAGAATTTATCTATCATTGCATCACCATTGACAAAACTGCTAAGGAAGAATATGAAGTTTAACTGGACTGAGGAATGTCAATAGAGCTTTGAAAAACTAAAAACTTGTTTGATTTCTGCTCCTATTCTTACTCTTTTTTCAGGCAATGGTGGTTATATGGTATACAATGATGCTTCACGGAAAGGTTTAGGTTGTGTCTTGATACAGCCTGGGAAGGTGATAGCTTATGCATCTAGACAACTTCAACCTCGTGAATTAATTATCCTACTTATGATCTAGAACTTGCTGCAGTTGTTTTTGTTTTAAAAATTTAGAGGCATTATCTTTATAAAGAAAAGTTTCAGATATTTACAGACCATATAAGTTTAAAGTATCTTCTTTCTTAAAAGGAGTTAAAGTTGAGACAGAGGCAATGGATTGAGTTGCTAAATGATTATAATTTTACTATTGAGTATCGCCCTAGGAAGGCTAATGTAGTAGCTGATGTACTAAATCGAAAATCTCATGGTGGTCTTTTCCATATCAAAATAGTAAGGCTCCCATTATTATTAGATCTTCAATCATTAGGAGTTGATTTGACAATGAATGATTCTAGAGCACTGTTAGCAACTTTTAAGGTTAGACTGATCTTGGTAGAAAGAATTAGAGAAGCTCAAGTTCTAGATGAGAAAATGAAGAAGATCATTGATGGTGTGAAGGAAGATACTCATACAGACTATTTTATCAAAGAGGAAGGCACTTTGGCACTTGATAGTAGATTATGTGTACCTAATGATGATACTTTAAAAAGAGAGATATGAAAGAAGCCAATTGTTTTCCACATTCTATACATCTGGATAGTACCAAGATGTATGTCATACTTAAAGAAAACTATTGGTGGAAGGGTATGAAGAAGGATGTAAAAGACTTTGTAGCAAAATGCCAGGTGTGCCAGCAAGTTAAAGCGAAATATTAGCATCCTTCAGGTCTTCTACAAGCTCTTCCAATTCCTGAATGGAAATGGGAGTACATTACCATGGACTTTGTTTCTAGTTTTCCACATACCCAGCATGGTCATGACGTTGTTTGGGTGACTGTAGATAGGTTGACAAAGTCATCTCATTTCCTGCCTATCAGGATGAATTTCTCCTTAGATAAACTTGCAAAAATGTATGTGAAAGAGATTGTGAGATTGCGTGGTGCTCCAGTATCTATAGTACCAGACAGAGATCCACGGTTCACTTTTAGGTATTGGCCTAGTTTGCAGAATGCATTGGATAAAAAGGTAAAGTTTAGTACTTCTTTTCGCCCTCAAACTGAAGGTCAATCAAAGTGAACCATTCAGACCTTGGAGGATATGCTTAGAGCTTGTGTTATAAAATTCAAAGAAAGTTGAGATAACTATTTACTATTGATGTAGTTTGCTTATAATAACAGTTTTCATTCAAGTATTGGCATAGCACCGTATGAAACACTATATGAAAAGAAAGTGCAAAACTCCAATATGTTAGAATGAAGTTGGAGAAAGAGAATGGATGGGTCCAGAATTGATTCAGATCACTACTGATAAGATTCAATTGATTAGAGATATATTAAAAGTGGCGCAAGACAGACAAAAGAGTTATGCAGATTTAAAGAGGAAAGATATTGAGTATGATGTGGGAGATAAAGAGTTTTTAAAAATCTCTCCATGGAAAGATGTAGTACAATTTGGTAAACATAAAACGTTAAGTTATCGATTTATTGGGCCTTATGAGATCATGGAGAAGATTGGTTTTGTTGCTTATAGACTTGCACTACCACTAGAATTATCACAAATACGTTATGTCTTTCATGTATTCATATTGAGAAAATACAGAAGTGATCCTTCACATATACTCCAGAGACAACCAATGAAATTACGAGAAGATTTAACTTATGAGAAAAAATCAATTGCATTTTTAGATCGAGAAGAAAAAGTCTTAAGGAATAAGGTTATTCCTTTGGTGAAAGTCTTATGGAATAATCATTTAAAGGAAAAAACAACTTAGTCGAGAGAGTAAGATATGTTTGCTCAATATCCTCAATTATTTCTAGCTAGTGAAAATCTGGGGATGAATTTTTCTTTAAGGGAGGAAGAGTGTAATATTTTGTAATTAATAATAATAATAAAATATATATTAATATAAAATATATATCATAAAATAAAAATAGTAAATATTATAACAAATAATTAAAGTTAGTGATATTAATAATTGTCAAAAAAAAGAAAAGAACAAAACTTAATAATTAGAGTTAAATCATTTATATAAGTGGGAGAAAAAATAAATGCTCCACTAATTTTTTTTATTTGTGTTTTGTTTGCCCAATTATTAAAAAAAAGAAATAAAATATATTTTAAAACAAACTTTAATAATGTTGGTCTAATTATAAAAGAACAAAGAATGATCATAAAAACGAGAGAGAGAGAGAGAGAGAGAGAGAGAGAGAGAGAGAGAGAGAGAGAGAGAGAGAGAGAGAGAGAGAGAGAGAGAGAACAGGAAAAAAACTTGAAGCAGTAATTTTTTTCACCTTCGTTCATCGCTTTTCGGCCATCACCAACCTGTACGCGTTGGCCACTATGGAAGGCAACTTGACGAGCTTTTCAACGCCATCAAAACCGTCATGAACGGCCGCCGGAACAAGCCACACAAACTGGTGATCGGAGTTCTCGCTGACGTAATTTTTTTACCAACTTTTTGACTTTTTTAGGCCTCTTTTTCCGGTGACTCGGTATTTTTAAAATTCTCTCTACATAAGCTTCGATTTAGTATCTTATTTGCTAATTTATGATGAATATTTAGAAAATACATGAATAGTAATTAAAAATAATATATATATATAATAAAAATAATAATTAATTAATTAATTTAAAATAATAATTATGATTAAAATTAAAATTTATAAATTATAAATATTAAACTAAAATTAAATTAATGAGTTACTGAGATAGATTAAAATTTTTATTACTAGTTGGTTATTTATTTAGAATTTCTTATTTTTCTATTTGATTTAAATAAATCATTTGCTAATTTAAAAAAATGTAATTATAGTTATTATTTATTTATAGAATTAATTAAGTAGTTGCAATTAGAATGAAAAAATTTAAATAATGAAGACAATTAAATAATAAGTATACATATATGTATTAAGTTTAAAAAGAAAATATTAATACAAATTAAAATTTAATATTTAATATTTAAGTGGTAAATATTTATTGATAAATTTGAGACTAAATTAATTATGCTATATGAAATTGATAAATTGGTAGTTAGTTATTAATTAGCAAATTTAAAGTTATCATTAAATTATACTTGAGAAATTTTATTAATATATGTATATAATTGTTTATTAATTGATTAATTATTGTAATTAGAAAGAAGTATATATATGTATTAACTTTAGAATAAAAATATTTATTGTTAAAATAAGTTAAAATTTGAATTTTAGATTTTATTTGTAAAATTACAGAATAAATTAATTGTATTTAAATAGGATACTATATATATAATTAATAAATTAATTATAAGGCAATAAATAAATAGTTTGTTAATTAAGTTTTATTAAATACTACTATTAAATTATTATTTATTTAAGGAAATTACTTACAAACTAGATTTAGTTAATTAAATTATTTATAAATTAGATTGGATTAGTTAATCATTAAATAATTAAATTAATTGATAAATGAATTGTGTTTGGAAATTTATAAAAATTAAATATTTTTTAAAGTTATATTATTATAAATATATTAGTTAAATTATTGTTATTTTTATTTAAGAATGAATAATAATAATTGTTAAAATATAATTAATGTTAAATAGTAATTAAATATTAATGTTATTATTATTGTAAAAATAAATATTATTACAAAATTTATTATAATTATTAGTAATTGTACATTTTAGTATAATCATTATTACAACTATCACTATATTAAATCTAGTGTTTTTAAGTTCATTATAGGTTTATTTCAGTAGTTAGTATTATTATTATTATTATTATTATTACCTATATTATTTGATAATAGATCTAACATATATTATTAAGATTGAAATAATGATAATTAAATAAATATTTTAATTAGGTAAATAGTATTACTATTTTAATTATTAAAATTATTAACTTTATTATAAATGATTATTATAAAATAAAAATAAAAAATATTAAAAAGTAAATAAATTGTATACTAATATTATTATTACTACCATTAAATTTAATATAAATTTTTATGGTTAAAATAAAGGTAATTAAGTAATTATTTTAGTAAAAAGAATTGATCAAATAATGTTATCAATTAAATAAATAGTATTAATAATATTATTATTATTATTATTATTATTTTTAATATTTTAAAGTATAAAAAATAAGAAAATTTAAGTAAATATTATTATTATTATTTTAAATAAATTCTTTAATATATAATGTTATTATTATTTATCATAAACTTAAATTTAAAAACTAAGAATATATATATATATATATGAATTAATTTACTCTAATATTAAAGACTTAATTAATAAATAATTGAATAAATTAGTTAATAAATAAATAGTATCTATATTAATAAAGTATTATAATAAACTAAAGTAACATAATCTAATTACAATTATAAATATTTAGTAAATTTTGATATTCAAAATATATTGAGTTATTGAAAATATTATTGTTGAAAAATTAGAAGAGCTAGTAGGCTTAATAAATTGAGAGAATACTCATTGGAGTATTATTTTAAAAATATTTTAGGAAAAGACTAAATCATGTCGAAACTCAGCGGATAGTTTGTTAGAATTTAAGGATTTACCCACACATAATTTTTATAGCATACATATTTAGTAGCTAGGTATACTTTAAATTAAATAATATTCTTATATTATTTTAGGAACAAACCCAACTACAATTCTAGAGTACTAAAGGGATCCTTTTGGTTAAGTAAGTATCATATTTTGCCCAGGTGAATGGATAAATATGTAATATTGCATTTTAAAAGCATTATATATATATATATATGATTTCAAGGGAAAGAATTTATAAATTTAAAGTGATGATTTATTTTCTTATAAATTGAGAACAAATAATGATAGTTTAAAATTTTCATATATTTGACTAATTAATTATATTGTGCTGGATAAATACTTATATACACTCTTGCTATAATTCTACATGATCATACATTGATGACGAGTGTTTATAAAAATTAAAATTATAATTATATACCATTTTGGTGTTTTTGCTCTGCACATTTGTATTGAAATTTTTTTCTCTTTAGGCTTGTGAGGTAAGTCATCATGTGTCATTGGATTGAAGTTGAATCAGTAGTAAATTATATTTGAGTGTATATAAATAATATTTGATATGAATTATTTGTATTATTCTGAAAATTTCGAAATGAATTAAGAAAATGATTGAAAGCAATGTTTGAGATTTCAAGTTTTATTTATTCTGCTTATTAATGATGATATGTGCAAATATTTATATATATTATTTAAATTTTATTTATTCTCCCTTGTTATATATTTATCTAATTACTAAATAGTTGGATTCACTCCTTAAATTATAAATATTTTCAGATACAGTTGAAGTATAATCCAGTATATTTTTTCTCGATTTCATTCTATCAGCGTATAGAAGAGATTGGACCAATAAAATTACTTTTTTAATGTCTGAAGTTATTGTGTGTGATCATTTGAGTAAATAATATTGTTATATATTTAATAATGATAGTATGAATTTTGTATAATAATGTTATATTCATAAGTATAAGAAAACTATTAAATATCCATATTATAAATGGATATTTGTAGTAAGTTTTAAATATTGAGATTTTATTAAAAATTCTAGAGGAGATATTGTAAGTTTATTTATTAAGTTCATTCTTATAATTAAGAGAATGGGGTGTGATAAAAAGTGTGACACTCTGCCTTCTTTTTAGCCATATGGACACTTTGGTTGTTTTCAACAATTTTATAATGGAGGAAAGAAAGGTCTTTGATATGATCTTATTTCAGCTTGCCACTTGGGTTTTTGCAGGGGACTAGTCTTTCCCTTACTCTATTAACGATTTTATTCTATCTTCTAATTGTGTTAAGAATTGGGAACCTCCAAGGCCACACAGACCCATTATCCATTGGATACCCCCTATGAATGATTATCTTAAATGGAATGTTGATGGCTTGGCAATAGGCAAGCCTGGACTTGTTGGTATAGGAGGTGTTTTGAGAGATTCATTTGGCCTTTTCACAGGCATGTTTTCTAGCCTTGTAGGTCTTTTGAATTTGAATCACGTTGAATTATTATCTATAGCCAAAGCCTTCTCTCTTTCTGTTCTCGATGACCAGCTTATCTCATCAAACCATATAATAGAATCTGATTCAAAATTTGTTATGGTGTGGGTCAGAGGAGAATCTAGTGACATTCCATGGAAACTTTGAAATGTTTTGTTTGATATTAGGCAATCTCTTTCTAGCTAAGCTAAAAGATATTACTTTTACTCATTCGTAGGGAGGCTAATTTCATAGCTGACGCTTTGGCTAAATCTAGGGTTTTAAAGGATACTAATTTTGTTGCATGGTTATAATTTTAAGAGTCTCTCTTGGGTTAAAGTTATGTCTTATATGCATATTTATTTAAGCAGGTCAAGTTTGTAATAGGTTGCTTGCAATGCTATTATCTATAAACAAAGTTGCTACGAGTAGTAGAATATGCTCTAGTGTTGTTAATGTTTTAGTCATGCTACCTTACAGTCTGGGCTTTAATATTTTATGGTCGATATGGCGTTAAAATTCTGATCTGTTTAGCCACGAATTGATAGGCTGACATGTTCGGTTATTGTTGGGATTTTGAGAGGAAGAAACACAAAAATAACACAAACATAACACATGTTTGGTTATTGTTGGGATTTTGAGAGGAAGAAAAACAAAAGATTTAACTTTTTTAAAACAACATTTTTTTCTTCTTTTTCTTTTTCATTTTCTGCACATTATAACTTAAAACTCTCCTCTCTATCTCACAGAATTAGCTCACACGTTTTTCTTCTCTTTTGCTCTCTTCTCTCCGTGTCTCTTCCTTCACAGAGCACAAACACACTTTTTGTGTTTTCTCCCACACAATCACTTTCATTCTTTACATATATATATAAAATTCCAAGCTAATGACAGTACCAGTATGGTCTAAGCTAATTTGACAAGTTAATTTACAAATACAAGAAACTAACTGGCTTTACTAACACTCCACCCTACAACCATTACATCTGTGATTTTGCTTTGATTTTATGCAAAAATCTCAGCAACTCCAACAGTTATATGCAGTTTTTCTATTATTTAGAGTCTTTTTACTCTTTTTTGCAGGATAAACTATTTTTAGAAGTTGTATTTTTTCAAATCATGCAAATTGTTGAATCATGCAGTTGGATGATTCGTGATGCCTAGGAGAAATCTTGATTGTAGGAAGAAAGTGATCAAGTGTCAAGTGGGATTGTTGTACCTCATGAATTTAAGCTTTCTTGTTGTCTGCTACCATGGAAACCCAAGCTATATGCTTATTTCAGCTCACCTAACCAGTATCTGCCTTGGATTTGAAGGTTTTTTTCTAGTAATACTCAGACTCTACTCTTATTGCTGATATTTTTGGTATTTTGTTATGCTGCATTTCTTTTTAAGTAAAGCTTCTTTGGCGTGATGTTGTACTTCTAGCAATATTCTATATGCTTATGTATTTAAGTGCTATAATTTATAAGTTAGAACTTGCTGAGCTGATGCCTTCTCTTATGATGAGCTATTGGTGTTTTTATTGATTTCGAGTTGAGCCCTTGAGTCTTAAGGTGCATTGAAGAGCATCTTAAGATGGTGGGGTTGATGTTATATGTGTCAGTTCTATGATAGCGGTATACTAAAATGCATTTTTTGGAGCTTGGACCTCTACAACGTAATGTTTTCTCTGCTGTGATATATACTTCAGTGGTTAATATTCATATTACTGGGCTTTTTGCTAAATGCTACAGTAGGTCTTTTACTTTGAGTAGGATAACCTTTGTGGTTTTGTATTGGTGTTGGCTCGTTTTTTCACATAGGTTGATGAGGCTTTAGTTGTGGGTATATGGGATCAGCCTTTTAGCTTAGGTAACCAGCTTCACCACAATATGTTTTTCCCACATTAAACTAATAAAAATTTTATCTTCTCATAAAAAAAAGATTTTTAACTTATTGTATTATATGATGAATTAAATTATTAATTTTACTCCTAAAATATAATATTTCAATATTTATCGGTGTAGTGTTCTATCAAAATAAACGGTAATTTGATTTTATTTTATATGATAAAAATTAAATATTTTATGAGTTTTTAATTTTATATAATTTAAATTAAATATATTTAAATATATTTTAGCAAATATATATTGCTATATGTAATATATACATACATATAAATAAATTTATACTTGTTCATTTTGAAATTCAATAAATATAAATTATTATATGTTACGTATATAAACATATAACAAAAAAAATATAGCAGTTACATACAGTGTTTCTTTTTAAATTTAATATATATATATTATTATATGTTATATATATAGGCATATAAATAATTTTATACTTATTTATCTTTATTTTATACTTATTTATTTATTTATATATATGTATATGTTATTAGATGTTACATATACAGACATATAGTTAAATATATAGCAGTTATATGTCATGATTCTTTTCAAATTTAGCAAATATATATTGTTATATATTATATATACACACATATAACTAAATATATATATGTCAGCTATATATTATTATTTATTTTCAAATTATATATATATGTTGTTATATATATAATATATATATATATGTATATACCAATATTTATTCATATATATTCACATATATGTAACATATGCTATTATTTTATAATATATATCCGCATATATCTTGTTATATTTAATATATACCAACATATCTTGTTATTTATTTAAAATAATATACTTCTATATAGTATTTCATTTAAATAGTATATATATAATGTTTTGTTTAATTATTTTGGTGTATTTTTATAATTTTTTTTTGTTTAAGTTTTTTAATATTATATATTTACTTTTATGACATATATATTACAAATAAATCGATATAATCTGTTAAATTTGATGAAAAACTAAAAAATTACAAAAATTATTTTTTAAAGTATTTAATCGAACATGTAGTATGCATTTAAGTTAAAGAACAAAAAAAATCCGTAACTATTTCCATTGAAACCCAAAACACAATTCAAATAAATAAAAATTAAAATATTTACAAACAAAAATTAAAAAAAAAAAAGGAAAACCTTGTATGTTTCTTCTATGCTACCTGGTATGTTTCTTGGTCCAGTGTCCACCATTTGTATTTTTGGATTTTGTTTACAGTTGCAATTTCATTAAAATTGCTAATACATATCCATTTTTCTCTTGGCATAGAAAACATGCCATGCATAAAGTGGCCACTGTATTTTTATGGGAAGGTTCTTCTTTGCTTCGTGCTTCATGGTGTGGTCACTGCAACGCGAAAGATAAGAAGAGAAAATGAAGAAAAAAAATACCATATTTTTTAAAAAGCAAAATATAAAGAAAAGATGAAAATGAAAAGTGAAAAAGTGAAAACTGAAAAAAAAGAATAGTAATGTTAAAAATAAAAATATAGTAAAAATAAAAATAAAAATATAGTAAATGATGTAATCTATATATCTATATATATATATAATACTAAATCTAAAGTCATTAGCATAATACTTTGTCATTTATCTCCCTATCAAATTTTCGTGAATTAAATTTTTAAATATTAAATTAAAATTAATTAATTTTGGATAATTTTCAAATTAAATTAGAAAATGTAGATATTTATTGTTAATTTGAAATTAAATTATTTATACATATTATCTATATTTATATATTACCTATCCTATTTTATTTTTAATATTGATGGAGTGAGGTATTCTTTCTTTGAATTTTCAATTAGGCTATCACAATAGCAAAAATAAATGGCATACATTCCAAATATATATTTTTAAATTGAATATTGTTATGAAATATGTGGATGACTATTTAATTAGATTAACTTTATATTTTGAAGATTATAATTAACTTTATCATATTTAAATTAGAATTAACTTCATGTTAATTATAATATTTTATTCTTATCTAAAGTTTATTTATACCACTATATATATCAATTATGGGTGGCATATGAAAGATAATTTTCAATAAATAAATTTCTCTTTTTCTATATATTTTTTTTAATATTTATAACACGTTATCAGTATGAGTCCACTTTATAATCTAAATTAATCTAAATTAATGTTAAAAAATAAATTCAAAATATTCATTTATAACACGTTATCAGTAAAAATTAATGCTCGGTTGATTGTCCCTACAAGACATTCTATTAATATGGCAGCTAATGAATTTAATATACACATGAAGTGTAGTAAATCACTTGGTTTAAATTATTATTTTTTTTGAAAAAAAAAAAGAAAATGAATAATTTCAAAATGGCGCTCTTAAAATGGTCAAAAATAACATAAATCAACAACTCATATTTCTAGAGAAGTAACCCCAGAAGTAGCTCTGGTATAAAAAAATTATGAGATCTCATTAAAATCTATAAATATATGAAAAAAAACTAAAATTATTGTTGATAATATATTTGCATATGTTGTTGTTGAAATTATAAAAAATATGTTTGAGCCTAAAAATATTTAATTTTGTTGACGTCGAAGTGATTTCCCTAAATGAAAAGTAATCAAGGTTGAGCTAGATTCATTTACTAAACATATAATATTTGGATCAATTGTTCAGGCACCAGAAGATGTCAGACCCATGGAGTATTGTATGTAAAAGAAATAAATTAAATGAGATTATGAAAAGTACATATTTTCTCTATTCTGCAATTACTCTCAAAATTAGTTTGGCAACTCTGGTAGGGCTCGATATATATCATGACAACTTACTCATATGGCTTATAAGAAAAATGAGTTAAATAAAATTATGAAATATAAGACACGAATTGTGGTACACGGATTCTTATAAAAATTCGGTAAAGATTATGATGATACATATTTCCTTGTCATAGATGCTATTACCTTTAGATTTTTAATATGTTTGGTAGCCTTTGAAAGGCTCGATATATATTTGATGGATATTGTGACAATTTACTCATATGCTTTATTAGATAATGACATATATATGAAAATTTCTGAAGGATTCAAGATGCATAATGCATCAAGATGTTTGAAGCATATAATACATTGACAAATATACTATACTGTGTTCTAAAGATCTTAGTATGAGCTAAAGCAATATAGGTGAATATGGTGTAATCGCCTATTTGAATAATTGGAGAAAATGGATATGAAAATGATTCAATTTGCCAATGTGTTTTTATCTAGAAGGCAAATTTAGAATTTATTATAGTTGCAGCTTATGTTGATGATTTAAATATATTGAAAACTCCAGAAGAGATTTCAATTCTGCAGACTATTTAAATAATGAATTAAAAATGAAGGATCTTGAAAGAATAAAATTTTGTCTTGGTCTTAAAGTTGAGTATATGTCAAATGAAATTCTTATCCATCAAACATCATATATCAAACTTGAAATAATTTTATATGGATAAATCTTATCTATTAAAAACTCTAATGATTGTTCATTCTCTTGATGTTAAAGGAGATTATTTTTTTCAACAAAAAGATAATGAAGAAATTCTTGATCCTAAAATACCATATCTTTGTATAAAATGGGCAACTTTATAAATTGTTAACAATACAATACTAGATATTATTTTTGATGTTAACATGTTTTGTAAGGTTTAGTTCTGCACTAATTAGAAGACATTAGAATGGAATGAAACATATTTTATGCTATCTACGTGCCTCTGATGTGGGATATGCCTTCACATATAATAACACTGTTATTTCATGGAGATCTATAAAACAGACAATCATTATTACCTCACCAAATTATTTAGAGATATTAGTTATTCATGAAACTAGTTGTAAATGTGTATGGTTGATAACCATAATCAATCATACTAGAGGAGCTGTGAATCACCTATTAGAAATCAAGAAACCAGCAATATTGCATGAAGATAATGCAGTATGTAAAAGTTCTTTTATACTCATAAATTTATAGAGGAAGAAAAAATTGATGTTTGCAAAGTTCATTCAAGTGACAGTCCAACAGATTTGTTCATGAAGGCACTACTAACATCAGTATTCAAAGGATATATATACAATGTTGGGAAGTGTTCGCTAAAAATATCTTAGTTAAATGTATTTTTACTTTTATCTTTCCCTAATGGTGAAAAAATCAACTCACTAAAAATCTTGCTTTAAAAAATTTATCGTTAAATGTCCATAATATCTAATATAAATAATCATAACCTATATAGATATCAAAATAATAATAATAATCTATTTTTGTTATTTGAGGGGATGCAATAAAAACATATACATTTCAACAAGAAATCTTAATATCACAAATTTTAAATAAGATATATTATGTTAGATAAACACAAATTATAAAGTGATGTGTAGATAGTCATATATAAATTAAAGATGCAATATAAACAATAATATGTATCCAAACATATATCTAAATGGATATAAAAAGTTTTGATTTATAAACATAAATATAATTTATCGCAAAATCTTAATAAATAATGATTTAGTTAAACCATATTGAGTATAAACATATGTAATAAAATGTTCAATAGTAATATAATCATAAAATACTTTTCAAATGAATTCATATACATTATCTAGATAAATTGTCTTGATATGATAATAAAAAAATATTGACTTTAACTTTTATAATTTGAGCAAGAAATTTAGTAAAAGTAATATTATAAGTTGATAATTATAACTATCGAGTTAAAGTATCAATTAAAAACTATAAAGTATCTAATAGTCCACAAGATTGAAGGATAGAGCTATAAATATTCTCATGTATTCTTTTTATAAATTTAAGGGACTCTAAATATAATTTAGATAGTAAATGTCTCACAATTAATTTATCTTGAGCACAAGAAGCACAAAAAAATCATCAAATATATATATTTTTTTATTTTTCAGTGGATGTCAATTTAAATTCTCAATAATACGTCGTATTATTTTTGAACTTTGAAAACCAAAATGATCATGCCAAAATATAAAAATTTTAGGATCTATACACTTCTGGTGCATATAGTGTAACTCAATCATCTCTATCTTTATAAAGTATAATCTAGTTAAAAAATTTAGAATTTCTTATATATAAATTTTCAGTTTAAATTCATAGAGTTATCACATAAAAATTTAATATCTCTCTCATTTTATTTTAATAAGATATTCACTGCGACGTATTCTTTAAAACTAGTAGATTTATTTGGGATCAACTTGAAAACAATGCATCATTGAAATATCATTTTGTTCAAATTTAGAATGTTCAAATTTTCAAAATATAAAGTGGACTCTTCTAGAGTCTTCGACCACATTTACAGAACCAGATATCATATTAACATTAATTTTTGTTAATGTTAACTATAACAAATATTTTTTTATCATAAAGAATTATAAGAATTGTGTCAATATATATCTTTTTAGCACTTTTGATTTTAAAATTGGTAGGAAAAAATTTCACCATAACTCTTTTTTCAAGATATCATCTATAGTCTTTAAAAAAAATATCTCATTCACTTCAAGGAATGATATTAAGTTAATTGGACGAGTGTAATGATTTTTTATCAAAGCCAAAAATTTTGTTTAGCTACAGGTAAACAAAAAGTTAGTTTAAAATATTTTTGTAAAACTATGCTCTCAATATTGTTACTGCAGGAGCACATTTGAGGCATGAAAAATTTAATATTTGCCAAAAATATTCTAATAAATTATTGATAATAAGATAATCAATTTTCAATTTCTCATTTGAATAATCGAAAGGAAAACCATTACTTCTAAGCGATCCTACAGAGATGCTTAATTTTTTTTTCTTAGTATCTCTAAGATTTCCAATATCAAGATGAATCTTGTTATCAAAGACCCATAACTGATAATTTTTTCAAAAAAATATCAAAAGTAATAAATTTAAATTTTATGAGATTTAATATTGTAAATATACCAAATTTAAATAAAAATTATAAAGTAGATAGATTATAATATTATCAAACAAATAAGGATTACAAATTATAATTAAAATTTAAATATCGTAACTCTAAAATTACAAATAATCATATCAAATCATAATAAATATTAAATTATTTACCAACTTCACTTAAATACATAAATATTTACTCATAATTTTATGACTTTTATTTTCATATACTATATTAAGTTATTAGATATATAATTACAAATAAAAAATAACTATTAAATTTAAATTTCATAAATAAAATTTCAAAATCTATTTGTTTCTTATTTTAACATTATATAAATACTGTTAATATATTATCTTCAATATGTGTATATACATACATACATATATATATATATATATATTCGTGAATCACTATGTTATATGTATACACGTAATCAAGAACCACATCACACAATATATATACACACAAAAATTCATGTCATCAACAAAGACATATGATTGCTAAATGAGCATATATAAGTACTGAAGCAATCAAATCCAAAATAAAACTTCAATGGTCAAAGCAACAACACTACAACCAAAATACACGTTTTATATGTATATGTATACTGTTTCCATAAATAATTAGTAAACCATACAAATATAATTGCAAGAACTTCAATATTGAACATTATATCTCTTTAATATAATTAATATATATATATATATTTGATAAATTATATATATGGGGGAACACCTAAGAGACTCAAATTCGAAATCTAGATGAGAGCAAAACACGCTCCTGGCAATCAAACTATGTCCTAATAGTTAAAATTGAATATATATATTTACCAATATAAAATTTAATTTTAATATAATTAAATTTTATGATGTGGAATTTAATGTGGTGGAATTAAAATTTTATTCAAATCTTAAACGAATTAAAAAATTTTATTGGAAATATATTTTAGATAATAATAATTAAATTAGTTGTTATTTCCAAATTATTTGTTATTACTTGTTTTCTCTATGTATAATTACATTATCTAAATTGATTTTTGAAGGTATATATATTCCCTCTAGAAATATCTTCAAATTGGGATTTTTCAACTCTGTTAGTTCACAACTTGGTGGTTTCTCGTTGTTTAAATATTTTTTTTTTAAATACCCTTAACACGTACTTAAAACTTCTAAATTTAATTTTATAACTTAATAATCTTTTTTTCCTCCCATCTCATTCATTCTTCAAAAAAAATAATATAATGAAATTAATTATCAAATATAAAATAATTATAGTTAATAATTAAATTAATTATTTTATAAAAGACAAATTATTGACTATAAAAAATAAATTTAATATTATTTAATATGAATTTTATACTTTTAATTGAAATTAATTATTGGCTGTAAAAATAAATTCAATATTATTTTATATGAATTTTAATTAATTTAATATTAATTTTTATTTGAGAGCTTTTTGATCGTTTTATTATTCTTACAACTATAACATACTATTAAACTAAATAAAAACAACTTAGTCAACTATACCCTCATTCCATACTCTCTTTTTACATATAAAAAAATATTATTTATAATATTATAATATATAATATTATATAATAATATATATTAATAAAATATACTGTCAGTCATCTAAATAGATTGATTGTAAAGGTGTTGAAGCTATATATATTCCCTTTGGAAATACCTTCCCATTGGGATTTTTCAGCCCTGTTAGTTCCACAAATCGCTATATGTGAACACGGGTTTGAATATAGTTGCGTAACATACCAAAAAAAAAAGTCCGCTAGGGGTGTGGAATCAACACAATTTCTTTCGTCAAAATAAACGGCAACCAATTACTTCCCTTCTAGCTTTGAAAAACTGGGCATGATTTTGAACAAGAAGTTCCGGAAAAAAGAAAAAATCTATAGCCGACCAAAGAAAAGTCAGTCAATAGGAAGAGATCAACTATTATATAGGAAATTATTGAACTAATAGTCTAATACTATATGTTCTTAATCTGAAAGTTGTTTCGTTCTCATCAAGAATCAAGAAATTATAACAGCTGCATAATTAAAACAGCTCTTGAGGTACTACACTGTTTTTGTATGGATTTCGGTTCTTCCGTGGATATAATCACATCGTATGATCAATTTATCAGAGATCCTGAATATATAGTCTCCATGATAGCTTAATATTGGGATTTTCATCCCTCTTAATTCTATGAACTTCTAAGTGGGTATATGGTTATAATAAAATTTCTGTCAGAACTCCAATCTGGACAGCTCTGGGTTCATGACAATGTCTGAGGATGAAATCTTGTTGTCTCACCTCGCAAGGCTCAACAATATTATATTGCTGATTTGCTCCTAACTATTCCAATTAATTACAATTTTGCATGTCAACTTGGCCACTCCAGGCCAAAGAGCAATTGACTTTGTAAAAGAATTATTGGCATGTCTCCGTTTTTTTATTTGGCTGCCGACATTTGCAAGTGGTGATTAAGATTATAAGCACTTGAATTGCATACCGGTGGCTCGCACAAGGAACAGAAGGAGAAGCAGTGGCAGCGATGGGGACCGTACGGAAATTGGAAAGGGGCTAGGGCTACTCAGGTTTAAAACTATTAACTAGTAAAGAATGGTGCGGTTAATTTGGTGTCAATTAATTGGATTCCAATAGTAGATTGTATAATTTTATAAGTTTTTATTTCTTTACTAATAAGGAAAATAAATACTGACTCAAAATTTTAAAAAAAAAAAAAGCTTATAACACAACATACAATTCAATTAAAAAAAAAACAAATGCAACAAAATATAACATAATATATAAATTTTGCAACTTCCATCATTTTATTCCAAAGGAATTCGGTTTAATAGACAAAAAAAAATAATTTATATAGAGAATATGTGACATATGGCCATATTAGGGTGACAAATATAGCAAGATAATATGATATAGTAAATGATGGTTTAGTATATAGTATAGATTATTTTTATTATTTATTGAAGGAATGTATATTTTTGTGCCTCGAATTATAGCGAAAATATAGATTTACCTCTAAATTAATTTTAGGCAAAAATAAATTAAAATTTCTGACAAAACAACTAGTTTGACAACTTTTTTAAGGGAACATATAATGGCAATATATGAAGGCAAATGTGTACCTTGCAAAACATTAAGGGGAAAAAGGTACAAATTAAAATTTAAAAAATATATTTTTAAATAATAAAAACATTTAAAATTTAAAAATATACATATTTCTGAAATTTGAAAATATATTTGAAATATATAAATTTAAAAATTGAAAAATATGTTAATAAATATAATAAATTTAAAAAATTTATATTTAAAAATACAAAAATTCAAAATAAAATATATTAATTTCAAAATTTAAAAAAATATATTTAAAATTATATAAATAAGACAATCAACATCTATAGAATTTCAAGATTTGGTCTAGAATCATTTATAAAATTTAAAATTTAAAATTTATTTAAAAATAATAAATATATTTAAAACCAATAAATATGTTTTTAATATTATATTTAGATTTTAAAATTTAAAAATATATAAATTTAAAAATTTAAAACATATGTAATATAATATAATAAATTTAAAAACATATAATTTTAAAAAATTTAAAAATATCCTCAAAATATATAAATTCAAAAATTAAAAGCTATATTATGCCTTGAAAATTTTAAATTTTAAAAATTTTATTATTATAATAATAAATATTAATAATATTATAATAAAATTTGTGGTTTTCCCATACAACCATGATTCTAGACCAAAATTTAAAATTCTTCAAATGTCGAGACTTAAATATATAATTTTAGAACAAATTTTTATATTTTATATTTTTAAATTTATTTTTAATTTTTAAAATTTTTATATTTTCATATATTTTCTTTTTACATATTTTTCATTAAATTTTTAAATATTTAAATTTTATAGGAGACTTGACGTAGCATAAGTTAAGAATGAAATACGATAAATACTATTTAACCTTTTTACTTTAAAAATATTCACGTAAATAGATAAAAATGAGAGAAAGATTTTTCTACTCAAATTTATTAAAGTATGAAAATTACATCTACTTTTTTCAAAAACTATAATATATGGTATTAGGGATACAAAAATTCTAATAGGTATGAACATCGGTCGGATTGATCAAATTTTAGGACTCGACCAACCCGACCACTTAATAATGGTCAAAAAAGAATTTTTAAAAATCAACTAATAATGGTCAGTTCTGTTGGTTTGGTCGAATTTTTATCTGATTTATCGAGTTCGGTCAATTTTTTTAATAAATATACAAACCAAAATCGACCAACTCAGTCAGTTTAAATTGATGTGATCGGTTGAGTTGGTCGGACGGTGGTCAGGTAAGTCGGTTTTTGATTTTTTTACTCATCTCAAAATTCTAATTACAAATAAAGAAACTTTTCAAAAACGCAACATACTATTAAAATAAGAGTAATTACATATATAGAAAAATAATATTTAATGAGACAGATAAAATATTTAAACGGCACCTTAATCCAAGATTTCTATAAAAAAAATAAATAATAAAACAAAAATATGACAAAGCTGCCATATTAAATTCAGAGACCTAAACATTAAAATTTAGCTTAAAAGCGATGGATCATACGGTGTTGCAGTGATTTTAATTTATTGGTTCATTTTTTAATGAACTAGGTCCAGAGAACTCTCAATTTACAAATTTAGTTTTTAGAGATAATTACTAAATTATCGCTATAACAATTTTCTATCAAATCGCTCCATAAAAGCTAGAGCCGTCTGTTCCTTATTAAGATTTTAGTCGAACTCTTAAAATTCTAAGAGTGCCTTATTTATATAATTTTAAACAAAATTTTCAAATTTTCAATTTATATATTTTTAAAAATATTTTTAAAATTTTCAATTTATATATTTTAAATATATATATTTAAAATTTTTGTGTTATGTGAAATATATTTTTCAATTTTAAATTTATATATTTTAAATATATTTTCATATTTTAGAAATATATATTTTAAATTTTAATTTGTATATTTTTGCAAGTATATATTTGTCCTTCATAAAATTTCATTATATATTTAATTAATAGAGGGACCAAAATAGTTATTTTTTAAAAAACTCTAGCTTATTTCTGCATAAAATTAGTTTAGAGGCAAATTAATTTGTACTTTCACTAGAATTTGAGGGGTAAAATTCACCTTCTCCCATATATATATATATATATATATATATATATATATCTCAAATGCATGTATATATTATTGAATATTTCCAATATTTGGCATAATTTATATTTTATTTCTATTATTTTAAAATTAACATTTTCAATCTCTAAACTAATTTGGATGAAAATGTTAGACCATATATCCGAGATGAGTTTTGTTCTTTGGTTTAATTTTTTTTTTAAATTAAAACATATTCAATAATATCACTAAATTTTATATTTTCTTTTTTAAATAAGAAATATTTTCACGCTAAATAAGGAATTTAAGAAGACATTTAATAATACTCTTTTTTTCCTTAAAAAGGTCAATTTTTTTCTCTTTTCATCATAAACTGTGTAAGTTTAATTTATTCTTTTTATTCTTTTTTATATTTTTTGCATGCATTGTTTGCTTTTTTATTCTTTTGCGAATCTAATTACAAAGGTTGTAGTTGATTTTTGTCTTTTTAATTTTTTTTAAAAAATATTTCTTTAATTTCTAATAATTTTATTATATTTAATAATTATCTATAATATCCAATTATTATTATAATATATTGTTTGAATAAACTAATATAATTTTTTTTCCAAATAGATGAATAAAATGGTAAGAAAGTTTAGAAAAGAAATCGTAGAGAGTATGAAAACTTATGTATCATATACAACGATATAACTGTTATAAGAGTTAATTATTATCCTTAAACTAAATGTCCTTTAATTATTTTTTGGATACTAAGGAGGCCACTAACGGACCGGGTAACATTGTGGGCTACACAGCAGGGGGTAGCCCTCCCCTGAGCACCATAGAGGTACTAGCATGCACCATAATGGTGCTGAATGTGTGGTCGGCAGGAATCGAACTCGAGACCTCCGCATCCTACCAACTTTTTTGGAAGGTAGGATGACCAACCAGGCCACACCCTGATTGGCAAATGTCCTTTAATTATTGAAGATGAAGAAAATAATAAAAAAAATTGATGGTAAAGAGTGTGAAGACACGTATAAAATTTAAAAAAAAAAACAAATAATGAAAGATCTAAACAATAAGAAAAACTTTCAAAAATTAGAATCTTTATTTATCGGATCAATTTTTTTTATATTCATTATTGATATTTTTGAATTTTAAGTATGAAAATTATTTATAATTTTTAGAATATTTATTGTTGAGTAACACAAATTGCATATTTGTGTATATATAATTAATTAAAACTATGATATAGTTTTTGAAAATGTAAAAGTAGGTTTTTAAAAAATATAAAACTAAAAATCTACAACCAAAACCAACATGTTCTTAGATTTTGAGGGAATAAAGTGTTATATATAACATAGTAATTGTATCAATAAGATATATTTTAAAATTTTAAGAATGAAATTATTATATAACCTAAAATGTCAATGATTCAATTGAGGTGAAAATTTTCATAATTTTACAGGTGAACACTAGAACATAATATTGGTCATTAACGAATCTCAAGAACTAAAAATATTAATTATAGAAATGAAAGTGCTGGTTATATCAAACTTCAAATGTGTTAAAAGTAATTTACACCCATGCAAAATTACATATAGATATTAAATTTGATAGAAAAACCTATAGCCCACCAAAGAAAAGTAAGCACACGGAAATTGTACAAGAAACGAGATCACTAAAATACAAGAAAACAGCACGACATTACCATATTTCTTGATCTAATATTTTTTTTTCATGCAAATTTCCCTTTGTTTTTTTTTCAAAAAAAAAAGAAACAATCAAATTAAACAGATATGGGACTTGGCCGATGTATAATTGCAATAGCTCTTAGCTTATTGCTCTGTTGTTGCATTGATTTTGGTTCTTCCATAGATGTAATTAGATCATCTCAGTTTATCAAAGATCCTGAAGCTATATTCTCTCCAGCAAAAACTTTCAGATTGGGATTTTTCAGCCCTGTTAATTCCACAAATCGTTACGTGGGTATATGGTACAATGAAATTTCTGTAACAACTCCAATATGGGTAGCTAACAGAAATATGCCACTCAATGATTCTTCTGGGATTATGACAGTATCTGAAGATGGGAATCTTGTTGTCTTGAATGGAGAAAGAAAGATTCTCTGGTCATCAAATGCTTCGGGTAGAGTTGATAATTCAAGTGCATATCTTACTGATGAGGGAAACCTTGTTTTGCAAGATGATAGCAATGGAAATAGCATATGGGAAAGTTTTCAACATCCCGGTGATACGTTTGTGAGGGGAATGAAGCTTACTGCTAGTGAAAGAACAGGGGAGAAGACATTGATAACATCCTGGAAAAGTCCTTCTGATCCATCAATTGGAAGCTTCTCTGGTGCTATAAATCCCACCGGAATTCCTGAAATTTTCATTTGGAATGATAGTCGTCCTTATTGGAGAAGCGGTCCATGGAATGGTCGGATCCTTGTTGGAGTTCCTAGTACGAATTTTGTATATCTTGATGGATTTACTCTTTCTGGAGATAGAAATGGAAACTTTTCCCTAAGTTTCACTTATACAGATGGGTCTCTTCTTTACAACTTTGTTTTGAGTTCTGAAGGAAAATTAGTACAAAAATTTTGGGATAACAGCACCGAAAGCTGGGGAAATGAGAGGCAAATTCCAGAAAATGAATGCGATGTTTATGGCCTATGTGGTGAGTTTGGAATCTGTGATGCACGTAATTCACCTGTCTGCAGCTGCTTGAAAGGGTTTGTGCCAAAAAATGCAGAGGAATGGAGCAGGGGAAACTGGACTGGTGGTTGTGTTAGAAGTAGATTATTGCAGTGTGAGAGAATAAAAAATGGTAATAAAGTGGGTAGAGAAGATGGATTTTTGATGCTGGGGACAGTCAAATTGCCAGCTTTTTCCCGTTGGTCAGCTTCTCTTGAACAACAATGCAAAGAAGAATGCTTGAATAACTGTTCCTGTATTGCTTATTCATATTATACAGATTTTGGTTGTATGTCATGGACTGAGAACTTAATTGATATAAAGGAGTTCTATGGTAGAGGAGAGGATCTTTACATTCGCGTTGCACATTCAGAACTTGGTAATTTACTTCATTCTCTGTCGTACTTCACAATTTTGACTCAATACTGTCTATTGTTACTTCTAATGCCTTTTTTGATAGGTATATATACCAAGCTAAAGAAAAATAAACTTGCCACTTTTGATAATTGCAGATAACAAAAGAAACATGAAAGTAATTATCAGTATAACAGTGGTTGTAGGAGTAATTATACTTTCAATTTGTGCATCTTTTATATGGAGATGGAAGGCTAAGTATAAAGGTAAGTTGATGAATTCTACCGACGTTCAAAATATTACAGAACAGAAAAGAAATTGCTTGCAATTGTACTTACTTTCCGAATGCAATTCACTCAGGGAGGAAGAGAAAAAGCAGTGCCATGCTATTACTTGAAAGGAGGGAAAATCATTCAAGATTTCCGGATGTAGACTATACGAACCAAGTTAAATTTCAAGAACTACCAATATTCAATTTACAGACGCTGGCCACTGCAACTAGCAACTTCGATACAACTAATAAGCTTGGACAGGGTGGTTTTGGTCCAGTATACAAGGTAATGCCAGTGTTCTAGTTGGGTTTCATAGTTGTTATACAAATTGGTTGATGTGACTTTTCCAGGGAAAATTGCTTGATGGGCAAGAAATAGCTGTGAAAAGATTGTCAAGAGCATCAGGACAAGGGCTAGAAGAATTTATGAATGAAGTTGTGGTGATTTCAAAACTCCAACACAAAAGTTTAGTAAGACTTCTTGGTTGTTGTATTGAAGGAGAAGAAAAGATGTTGGTCTATGAATACATGCCAAACAAAAGCTTGGATGCATTTCTATTTGGTTAGAATTTGTGCTTTTGATCTTTGTTTTCTTGGCTGACCAAGAGTTGGTTACTCATTTTTTGCTACAATTTGGGCTAGATCCGAGCAAAAAAGAACAACTCAACTGGAGAAGACGCTTTCACATCATGGAAGGAATTTGTCGAGGTCTGCTTTACCTTCATAGGGATTCCAGACTGAAAATTATTCATAGAGATCTTAAGGCAAGTAACATCTTGTTGGATGAAGAGTTGAATCCTAAAATCTCAGACTTTGGAATTGCTCGAATTTTTAGAGGCAATGAAGATCAAGCTAACACTAGGAGGGTTGTAGGAACCTAGTAAGCACTCTATTGTTGATTCCATTATCATATGATTATTGTATATGAGCTTAGCTATTAATCTTTGACCATGGATGGCTTGCAGTGGCTACATGTCGCCAGAATATGCAATGGAGGGACGATTTTCCGAGAAATCTGATGTGTTCAGCTTTGGAGTTTTGTTGTTAGAGATTATAAGTGGGAGAAGAAATACTAGTTTTTGTGAAAATGAGCTGGCTTTGAGCCTTTTAGAATTTGTATGTCCATGCAAACTCATATATGGCCTTAGTAGTTAAGTTACAATTCCATTTTTTGGTTACCGGAAAAGATACTTTATAATTAACTGAATTGATGTTTCCTGCAGGCATGGAAATTGTGGAATGAGGGTAACACTGCACGTCTAGTAGATGAAGCAGTATCTGATCCATCCTTTCAAGTTGAAATTTTGAGATGCATACATGTAGGTCTGTTGTGTGTGCAAGAACTTGTGACAGATAAGCCAACTGTATCAACTATTATATCAATGCTAAATAGTGAAATTGTGGATCTTCCTACACCAAAGCAACCATCATTTATTCAAAGGCAGCTGAATATTGGCTCAGATTCAAGTTCATCTCAGCAGACCCAGAAAGAATGTTCTGTTAATATTGTTACACTCACAGTCCTTGATGCAAGATAGATAGCATCTTCATACTTTTAATAGTTATTTATTGGATGTTTTAGCTCAACTATTAATATTTTTTTCAATTAATGGTAGTAATTTACATGCTTATTAATATGCTAATAATAATTTATAGATAGCTGTAATCTTGATGTATTACAAGTGCCAATCTATGCGATAAGAGCACATTTAATAGCTAAATAGATTTTTAAAAAAACCATAGTAAGAATCAATTCCAATGATTATTTGATTCTAATTGATGCCCTATAAACAAGAGCTTAATTACTGGAAAAGGTAGGAAGAGCTATTCAAGCAAAAGTCGCTTTTGTAATAATGTGTCCTTTGTAATTTATCCATAAATTTATTCATTTAATTAATATATTTATTTAATTATTGAATGAAATTACTTTATAATTTATAATTTTTTAAAAATTATACTTAAACTATAAATAAAGGAACTTTATAAGGAAAATATGAATTTTTATTAGGCTATTATACATGGTATGACACCTTGTCAATCTCTAAATTGATGTAGCAAACTTTATTTTAGGGGTTGAGCTTGTGTCATATCAACTATTAGCTTTTATTAACTAAGTTGATGGAAAATAGTTTTGAAGATTTTATTAAAATAAAATTAAGATTTGAGTAATTTTTCTATTACAAATGAAATTAAATGAAAGATGTTGTAATCGAGTAAAAATTTGAGGATGATAGGTCAAAATTAAACTATAAAAACATATAGTAAATGATAAAAATAAAGTAAAAAAAATATTATGTATTTTTAAAATATTTTATTTTGATATTTGAATTTTTTTTCTCTAATGAATTATTAAACTAAAAAAATAATTACTGGAATGTTTTTTTTTTTTTTTGAGCAATAAATTACTGGAATGTCGATTGTATAAAAAATATACCCAAATTGCGGAGTTAATCTTGGCGTCACTCTGCACGTGTGATATTGAAGTTAAAATGAAGACAACCATCTTTCTCTCTCACTTCTCTCTCCCCCTCTAACCCTTTTTTTCTTTCTTTAATGGAACATTGGTTGAGTTGATGCGACTTCTTAGAAAGTTGATTCAAAAGGTATTTTTGTGTTTAGTTTGTTAGATTATTAGTAAAATTGATTATTGGAAATTTATTTTTTAGAAATATATTATTAAATTATATTTTATTAAAAAAATTATATTATCATATTTAAAAAATATATTAAAATACTGAAAATATAAATTAAAAATAATTTATTAGGAAAGTTTGAGTAATATCTAAATGACCCTTATGATTAGATAATGCGTGTTAAAATAGAGGGTCTAATTATCTTTTAGTATATGACTCTCTTAATCTCTTTTTGCAATGAAATTATTTTCTTACTCTCTCTATATAAAATATTTTATTAATTTGTTTGTGAAAATTTAGTAAGATCAATATTTTATTTTACATAAATTATTTATAAATAAATATAATATTATTAATTAAAAAATATTATATAGTTAATTTTTCAGAGATTATGGTATAATTAAATATATTATATATGTCTTTGATCTTGATCAAATGTCTTTTATCAATAATATACTTTAAAAAGATCAATGATTTTATTTTTTTTAAGGATGTGTATATAGCTTGTCTTTCAATGAAAAATATTACATTAAACATAGTAATGCTCAAAATCTTAATATAAAATATTATTTCAGATGGAAAATTTTTGTTCATACATTTCCTATGATATTGTATCATATGTTAAAATCAATGGATAAAAAAATTAATTTATATAAATTTTCTTTCATACTTACATTTTTTATTTCAAATATTATTATATTATTTAACTAATATATGAAATAATGAATCATGATACATATATATACAAAACACACGCAAAATATTAAATAAAATACTTGATAAATTAAAATCATTTATATATGTACAATGTGTACTTATATTATGTGATCATATATATTGATTGGGCTATAAAATTCTCATTACTTTCATAAATCTCATTATTTATTACCAACCTAAATAATTAACTTCTTCTCTCATCAAATAATTATTGGATTAAAATTTGACAAAAGTTATTAATTTTCATAATTTCCAAAATAAAACTATTAGAAAAATTTCACCTAGTAACATAAGATATTTTATATTTAAAAAGAAAAGTTATATGTAAAATAAATTCAAATATAAAATTTGAAATATAATTTAATTAGTACTATCGAATTTTCTAAAAAAATAAATGGACAACTTAAATAATATATATTATGGATAAAAAGATCCTAATTTTCAGTCTCTCAAAATTATTATTTTTCAAAAAAAAAATTAATTATACAAATAAGGTATCAATTTCAATATCAAACTAACAATTTACAATTTATTATTGGATTGAGAAAAAATACAAATAAGTCGTTAATATTTTATTTTTTCTAATAATATGAGTATTAATGATTTCTGCTGGAAAAAAGAAATAATACTGCATTAATTAGCATTATAGCATTACTTGCTTGATAATCATTAATATATATATTGTGACATTTAATTTTCTATTCAATAATTATACATTAATATAATTTTATAATATTGATTAAATAATTTATATTTATACTTTTAACCTTATATAAATTAATTGAATATTAATATAATTTGATAATATTGATTGATTTATATGTATATATATATATTTTAGAAGTTTGAAAGTTAAAAAAATGACTTTTAACTTTTATAATAAATTAATTATAAATTAAATAATTTATTTATAATAACAATTAATTTATATATTTTTAGAAATTTAAAAAAACTAAATAATAAAATATATGACTTTTGACATTTCTAAAAAATTAATTATACATCAATAATTTATTTAAATAATTCATTTAATCAATAATCTATTTATAATAATAATTAATTTATATCCTTTTATAAATTTAAAAATTTAAACAATAAAAGATATGACTTTTAACCTTCTTAATAAATTAATTATATATTAATAGTTTATGCAATAATAATATTAATATTAATAATAATTTCAATATTAATATATAATTATAAATTCTCCTATTCATATTTTTCTTTCTATTTGAAAATATTTACTTGAATTTCCATTTTTTTTTTCTCTTTTTAATAGAATTCATAATTTTTTATAATAAAAATGTGTCTAGGTTTTGTTCTTAGTTAGTAAAAATGTCAAGTTATGAAATAAAAATACTATATCTACCTACTCATATAATTTTGACAAAATTGTTACAAAAATTTGAGATAAATATTTTATTTTATATTTTTATAGTATAATTTATTTTTAATTTATATATATATAATTATATATTTATTTATTGATTACATTTATTTTTGTTTTGTTATTCCATTATCGCACAATGCGCAGGTAAAGGACTAATTACATTGAATTTTGAAAACAAAATTGTGGAATAAAAAACACAAAAAATAAGTAAGGGTAAAAAAAAGGAACTTCCCATAATAATTGTCAATTTGAACTAAATCAAATTGATCCATTTAGCATTGCTCTTTTATTAATTATTTATTTAATTTTGAGAAATGTGTTTATATTTCTAAAGTGTGTTTCAATATATTATAGACTACATAAACTTGATAAGATTAAGAAGAACCCATGCTATAGTTGTGCTAGGAATTAAATATATTAAAATTCTAGCAAGTTGTGCTAGGAATTAAACATATTGAAGTTTAAAGTTTATTTAAACTAGTACATATGTGTTAAGTTTATGTATTTGAAATATACTGAAAGTTTTTCTAAACTTCTTCTTCCATTTTGTAAGTTTACAAGTTATATTCTTTAGTTCTCTAGTTTCAATAGTGATATCAAAGCTCTTGATCTTTAAGGGTTGTAGAGTTTATCAAATAGTATAAATTTTCAGTTGATCAAAGAAAATTTCTTGTGAGTTTTCTATGTTGCTTCTTCATGTCACATTCCAATTTTTCCTTAATTGCTCCTCTAGTATTTTCTAGGGATAATTATCAAGCTTGAACCATCAAGATGAAAGCCTGCCTATAAGTAATGCCTTTGAGGAATGTTGTTAAAATAAATGAGTAACTATCACTATTGAGACAAAATCCCAACATTGCACAAACAAAGAAGTATGAGGAGAATTTAGCTAAAAAAAAAAAAAGAAAATGACTGGCATTCATTCATTGGAGGTCATTTTCTATAGGATCATTGTGTGTGAAACAACTAAATAGGCATGGGATAAATTAAAAGAAGAGTTTGAAAGAAGTGGGAGGGTCAAGACAATTAAAATGTTGACCCTTAAGAGAGAATTTGAGATGATGAAGATGAATGAAAGAGAGTTGGTGTGATTACTCCTCTAGAATCATGTGATTGGTTAATCAAATCAAATTTTAGGGTAAGAAGTTTAAAGACTCAAAAGTGATTAGAAAATTTTGGTTACACTACCAGAAAAATTTAAAGCCAAAATTTTTGCCATAAAGGAATCTTGTGACTTTAAAACCATGACTACTTTTTAGCTTATTAGTAAACTTATAGCTCAGGAATAAAGATTATCCTTGAGAAGCGAATAAGTAATTCATGAAACTACCTTTCAAGAAACACATAAAAGAAGAAAGGATAATGATAGAGATTTCAAGATAAGTTCATTAGAAAAGGACATGCAAAAGTCTGTAATATCATAACAAGCCAAAATTTCCTTCTTATTCCATTAGCAAGAAAACAAAACCACCTTGAGAAGAATTGTTATGTCAAAGGAAAGCCTCTATTTCACTACAATTTCTATAATAGAAATGGCTACATAGAGAAGTTTTGTAGAGACAAGAAAGCAAAACCAATTGCAACAACAACCTCAATAGGAACATGCAGCAGAAGAATAACCAAAGTTGGATGAAGCCAGATTGTTCATGGCCTCTCAATCAATTTAGCATAATAAAAGATTGACTATTGGTTAGTGATAATAGATGCACCAGTCATATGGCTGAAGATGAATCACTTTTCTCTTTCCTTGACAAGTCCTTCAAGACTTATATGAAGTTAGGGAATGGAAAACGTGTGAAAGCTCAAGAAAAGGCTTAATTGCTATTAAAAAAAAAGATACTAAGCTAATTTTAGATGTGTTTTATGTACCTTTACTTATGAAAATCTATTGAATGTTGCTGAAATGATGAGAAATTATTATTCCTTATTATTTAAAGATGATAATTTATCATTAATGATCCTAGTGGCTATGAGATAGTTAGAGTTGAAATGGTTGAGAATAGTTTTCCATTAAGCATGAAATCAACAAATGAATGTGCATTGAGTTGTAAAACTAAGGAATCTAAGTTATGGTACAAGCGACTAGATCACTACAATTACAACACTCTAAATTTTTCACTACAAAAAACATACGTATTATTGATAATAAATTTCATCGGTAATTGTAATAATCTTTATCAGTAACAATATTTGCTGACAAATTAACAACAAAAAAAAATTTATTCCTGATTCCCTTCTTCAAAAAATATTCCCCGACAGAAAACTCTAGTCGTCAGTAAGTAGCGACTGCATTTTTTGCCATAAAATTTCAATATAAGCCGAGAGAATATACTCAGTAAATTTTCAGACGCCGTGTTGGTCATTAAATTTCGTTAATAGTTTTAAAAATTATTTTCGTCAGTAAGTTGTCAGCTTATTTTTTAAATATATGTCAATAAAGTCGTCGGTAATAGTGTTTAACCTATTTAGTTAAATATAATTTTTGTTGACAATTTGGCAGTGATTTTGGAAAATTTTACTGACATTTTTCCAGTTCGTTTGTAAATTTTTATTAATTTTTTAAAAAAGTTATTTTTTCAAATTAAAAAAAAAGATATAATTATCTATACATCCTCATATTCATAATTTGGTTCATCTGATGAGCTTGATTATACTATATCTTCATGTGATTCAGAATCCCCGTCATCAATTTCAACCAGTTGGCCAACTGGATTATTCAAAGGACTTGGATCTTCATCTCCTGTTATTTTGTCTATTTTGGTCATAAAATCACATTCATCTTCTTGAAAAACAATTTTTTGTTTTAAGGTTTTTGTTAATTTTTCAGGAAAATCAATAATTGACTGAGCTTTGATTTTACAAACATCCAACTAATCAGGTGTATCCCATCTCAAACTAGGATATGGCGTAAAGTATACCTATGAAGCTTGTATTACCAAAATAAACGGTTCATACTTATTATAAATCTATCTTTTGTTGACGTCTATTAATTTATATGTTTTATGAATCCTTGTTCCAGCTGCAGTAGGGTCATACTAGTCACATTGTTTGAAAATCTTGTATTTTTAAAATATGCAAAATAAGAAATCAATATATAAACATAAAAATTAAGGAGACGAATAAGAGAAGTAATCACACAAGATACAAAGATTTACATGGTTCGGTAATTTGCCAACTGCACAGGAGGCTTCTCACTTTATTTCTTTGAGAGAGAGAATAACTAAGGTTTTTTTTCTCACAATGTATTGTGTTTATTAACTAGGGTGCTCTATATATAGTATTTACTTTACCTTAGATATACAAGGAAATCATTTTTCTATTTTAACCCATTTTCCTATTCAAACTCTATTATAAAACTGATAATCCTCTTCTTTATTGGAACTTCTAGTATAAAACTGATTTTGATTATGAGCCATTATTTAACAATCTTCGTCTTGATGAATAATTATCCCCTTTAAAAGACTAACTCAACCTTGAAAACATAAAAAAATGTACCTCCAACTGGAGTTCCAACATCTTCACAAAATTCTCAATTTGTGACTAGGAGCAAGTCCAAACAATGTTTGAACTTCTCCAAAGGTAGTATCTTTGTCAACATATTTGGCTATCTGCTGCATTTTCCTTTTTGTGTACCTTCATCAATAGAATTTCACTTGAAAAATTAACTCTTTTTCTTTATGATATCTCACATCAATATGCTTTGTTCTAGCATGGTACACTTGATTCTTGTACAACTCTATGATACTTTGACTATTGTAGTGTATACTAAGAGCCTGTTGCTTGAAGTGTAATTCTAAAATAAGCCTTTTCAAACACAATGATTCTTTAGTTGCTTCTATTATTGCCATATATTCTGCCTCTGTGGTAGATAAAGCAATCACACTTTATAAGGTTAACCTCCAACAAATTTGATCATTTACAAGTACGAAAATGTAGCCTATAGTACACTTCATATTATTCATATCTCCAGCATAGTTTGAATAAAAATATCTAATAACGAAGACCAAATCATTTACTATACCATAGCAAATCTCATAATCAAAAGTACCTCTCAAGTATCAGAGAATCCACTTTACAACTTGTTAGTATTCCTTGCCTGGATTAGCCATAAACCTGCTAACCATACTAACTGTTTATGTTAAATCTAGTCTTGTACACACCATTACATACATAAACTCCCTATTGTATGTTGTATCTGTTTGCCTCCCTTTATTTAATATCAAATGTTTATTTGTCCTTTGTATTTTCTACAGCTTATAAGCTTAATTATGTAAAAATTTCCTATTTTATAGTTTTCATGGAAATATGGCAAGAAATAGTGAAAAAGAGCTGAAACACATGAAACCCAGCTAGAATCTCTATACACGGGTGTGCCTAATTGTGGAGGCATGGCTATGCAAAAGAAATGCAGACTATTTGAAAGAGAATGAGAAGATCAAGAGGCAAAATCATATGCATGGGCGTAAAGAATTACCAACACATGCCCATGAATGAGAAATCAATGCTATATAGAAGAACATGTCTAAGACCAAAAGGGAGATGAGCTTTATAAGTGTGATGAATATTTATGTATGCATGTGCATAATGAAGACACACTGGAAATCGCAAAATTGGGATAAAGACATGCTAAAAACCCTAGTTTCATCTCTAAGGGGCTGGAAACAATATAAATAAAAGAGATAGCCATCAGAGAAGGGCATCTTGAAATATCTTGACATTTTTGGGATTTTTAAGAGAAAAGAAGGTGACGGGTAGGGTGAGGAGAGATCTAAGCTTAGTTTCAAGCTCCAATTCAACTCTAAAATTCATATTTGAGATTTTCTATTCGAAGAACTTTTTATTTATCTCATTATTTATTTTCTTTTGATTTATTTGAATAATTGATATTGAGTTCTTTTATTTATTGTTTGAAAACAAATTCTGTTATGTTTTATTTAATCATGTTGAACTAATTCCTTTAGTAGGATTAGGTGGATTCACTTGGTTACAATTATGAATTCTTAATAAAGTTATTTTATTTTCTTCTTAGTAATTTGATTTGTTATTCTTGTGCTTAAGGCTAGTAATCAACTGGCCATTGATTGCTTGATCTGTTATATTGTGTAAAATGCGAGAGCTGAGCATGATATTGGTTAGGAGAATAACAACCTTAGAGAGTTGAGCTTAGAGATAAACATTCTTTCTAGAGAACTATTTTAATTATCCCTTTGAATTATTAGATTGTGTTACTTGAAATCTAATAAGAGTAGAGAATTAGGGTTATACAATTGCATGTCTTATTGCTTGAGAGAAAATAGGATTGATCTTTGTAGGGATATTGGTTATCAAATAATTAAGATAAAATAAGTTGGATAATATAAGATTCATAGGGTAACCACTTGATGAAACCTAATCATACTCTTTAGATAAATTGTTTAATACTATATTTAAGTGAACACCTTTTAGTTTCTCCAAATAATAGTGATGAGCAAAAAAAATTGAAAACCGATAACCCTGACCACCACCTGACCAACCAGATCGACCATATTGGTTTAAACCGACTGAGTTGGTAGGTTTTGATTTGTATATTTATTGAAAAAATTGACTAAACCCGACAAACCAGATAAAAATCCTACCAAATCGACTGAACAGACCATTATTGGTCGGTTTTCAAGAATCTATTTTTTTGACTGCTATTAAGTGGTCGGGTTGATCGAGTCGTAAAATCCGACCAACCCGACCGATGATCATACCTACCAAATAATATAATAATCTAGATTTAGATTATTTAGAATATTCCTTCCCCGAGAAGACGATACTTTACTTCCACTTTATTACTTAAATACAATCTGTGCACTCTTAGTTAGCTAGGTTAGGCCCTAACACTGTACTAACATATGAAAATTTTGCCATATACTATAGTTCTTCTTTTGATCTGGGATACTAATGGCTAGACAATTTGAATTGATTAGCTAGAGGAGTAGTAACTTTTTATGCCTTGTCCATACTGAATCTCTCTAATACTCTTTCAATGTAAATCTTCTGTAAGAGCCATAACTTGCTGTTTTTCTATCTCTGTTAATCTCCATGCCAAGAATTTTCTTTGCAGCACCTAAGTTCTTCATATCAAACTCTTGACTTAATAAAGATTTAAGGTCGCACACATCTTTCATGTCTCTTATAGTAATTAACATATCGTCAATATAAATCAATAAGTAGATGAATGATTCATTCCTCAAAGACTTAAGATATAGACAACATTCATACTCATAATGAGTAAAGCCAATACTTATCATGTAAGAATTGAACCGCTTGTACCATTGCCTTAGGGATTGCTTCAACCGTTGAAGGATTTCTTGAGCTTGCATACTAGATGCTCATTACCTTGCTCCTTAAACCCTTATAATTGTTCCATGTAGATATGTTCCTCCAATTCACCATGAAGGAAAGTTATCTTGACATATGACTGCTCCAACTCTAAGTTTAACTAAGCTGTTAATGCCAACAATACTCTGATAGTTGATAAAACGATATTTTGTACATTAATATGATTATTCTAACTAAATTTTTGATGTTATCAATTGAATTTAATGCATTTTCTTTGATAAAGTTAGAATACTTCTATTTGGAAGAATAATTTCATAAAGTATGAGTTTTTAGCATAATTAAAGCAAGAAGTGATGGAGAACCAAGAGAAATTGAGATGCAACACAAAAGGGAGCAAAGGAGCTTAAAACAAAAGATACTTAATTCCCATAGGCATGCAATTCAAAAGTGCATGGGCATGGAAATTAAATTGAGACTACCTAAGTAAGAAGAGAAAAGAAGAAAGATTCTAGAATGAAAATGAAGAACATGGTCGTGGACTTCTTATCTACACAACCGTGCATATTAAAACAGATATGTCCTTTAAAGGAATTTTCAAGCTTCAGCATGATGCAATTATGCATGGGCATAGGTCCTGTAAACATGCCCGTGCGAATCCTATGGCAGCTAAAACTCTTATTGTCTGTAGAGTTTCATCCTAAAGACAAATTCTAATCAAGAAAGAAGTTCCAAAATCTGCTTAAGATATATTAATAAATAGATTAGAAGTCTCCAAATTTATCTTAAAATTTATTCCTAATCAGTTTAGAAATCTCCAAACTCTTTTCCTACTCAAGATAGAAAATCTCCAAGACCTCTATATAAGCAAAGCCTCCCTCTCGAATTAATCATCCAATTCTTATTGTAATTTTTAGTCTTGTTCTTAGTATTTCTTTGGAGAGAAAGAAGGAGGTGTGATCTAAAAAGAGATTCAAGTTCAAAGAAGAGTTTCATTCAATTCAAAGACTTCACAAGTTTAATATTTCTTATTTTTCTTAGTTTAATCATGTCTTCTATTATTTTCCTTAGTTTTTTTTTTGTTTTTAATTCAATTATGTGTAACTAAATCTCTAATTAGGGTTAGACCTTATTTTGATTTTTCTATGGAATAATTCATTATTTTTTTTATTTGATTGTATTTATCCTTTGAATATTTTGTTATCTTTGAATTTAATATAATAATTATCTTAATAATAATTAATTAATTTGAGATGTTGTATGATGGAGTAAGAGTGGAAGTATAATATTAGTCCAAAGAGATAACAATTTTAAATAAGTTTTCACTTAGAGATAAAGTAAAACACTTAGGAGGTTGATTAAAAGATTCTCATAGATTTTAATAAATTGATTTAATTACTCATGATTACAAGAGTAGACGAAAGAATTAAATTCAATATTAGTTTTAGATTTTGAGAGAGACTAGAACTTAATGTAGGAGAATCCAACCAATAATAAAAAAAATAAAATTGAATCAAAATCTTAGGAAATCCATAGAAAATTAGTCAAGATGTCTAACCCTGAGTTTTAAAATATAAGAGTTAAATTTAAATAGTTCACTTTAGCTTGATTTTAGTTTAGTTAAATTCAACTTAGTTTTTCAAAATAATAAATAATTTAATTATTTAGTACTTAGGATAACGTTTCCTCAAGGGAATGATACTTTATTCATTACTGTATTAATTGTTGACGACATGTGCACTTGTAGTTAGCTAGGCTAGGACCTAATAAATTTTTGATACCGTTGATGGGGAAGATGACTATTCTAATATCAGTAATATTATATTATTATTATTTTAGATTTTTTATTTTAATTTTTAATTTATTTCTTTTCTTTTCTTGTAGGTTTAGGATTATATTCATGAAAATCCTAACACTAAGCTTGAAGCATATAATCCTGAGATCAAAAAATTTTACCGAAAGCAAAACAAGGAAAGAAAGGAAAGGCAAAAGAAGGAAAAGGAGGAAAGTACTTCAGCTAAAACTTATGAAGAAAAAAAGAAGAGACAACCTACTCATCTAAAGAAGAAGGAATCGTGTGGGATAACAATCAAAATATGACACTCAAACAATATGTTATCCCATCCATATAACCAAGGTGCAACATCACAAAACCACTAATTCAAGCAAATACCTTTGATCTCAAGTCTGCACTCATCAATTTAATCCAGCAATCTATTTTTTACGGCTTGACTCATGAAGATGCCTACTCCCACATCACTAACTTTCTAGAGATGTGCGACATCATTAAGATTAATGGTGTTTTCTATGATGCCATCTAACTTAGGCTTTTTCCTGTCTGCTTAAAAGGCAAAGCCAAGGAATGGCTCAGCTCTGAAAAATAGAGCACTTTCAATATTTAGGAACAATTGGCCTCAACTTTTCTTGCAAAATGCTTCCCACTTCTGAGTAATGATATTACAAGTTCCGTATAACAAGTACCTTGTGATCTATATTAATTTTTTAATATAAAAATAAACTTCAATATAAATTCGTCTGTAAATATTTATATTCAATTTTATTTTCATATTAAATATTTAAATGTTGAAATTTTTATCATTTTTATTTTAATATTTAAATCTTACTTTAAAAAATTATACAATTTTTAAAATAATATTTGTATTTTTTTTAGATATTTAAAAAAGTGTTTAAATTAATTATTTTTAATAAAATTATATGATAGAATAGTTTTTTCAAAATAATTAACCAAATCATAAAACCCTAAAACCAATTCATAATCAAATGGTAAAATAATTGATCTAATCATAAAATCTCAAATTCTCAATTTATATCATAATTAAATTCTAAAATAATTAACATAATCATCAAAACTCCAAATCTTAATTTATAATCAAATTTTAAAATAATTAACCTAATCATTAAAATAATAAACTAAAATCTAAAAATTAAACTTTAAATTAAATAATGATTATAAATAATTATAATACTTAATAACATTATCAAAAATATAAATTAAAAATACAATAATTAATATTCAAAATTTAATTTTAAAGGAATATATATAAATATATATTGGTGGAACCAAGGAAGGATAATGGACCCCCTGCTACCCTCTAGTTCCGACCATGGTTTGATGATTTCTTCCACAGCTGTCACAAATAGAAGAGGAAGTGAAGCTGATGAGTTCTACTTTTTAGGCAAAAGCATCTACCTTATGTCACAACGCAAACTCGATGGCACGTGACTGGCATTAGAGAACGAAAAAGCACATGGCTTACGAAACCCGTATTCAACTTGATAACTCAAAATTCAAGAAAACTGGATTGTGATAACAATTGCTGTCTCAAATCCAAGCCCACGGATCCTCTAATGATGCGTGACCAGAACAACATTATGTCATCATCAACAACAATGGCCAACAAATAAACCTAACCAAACAGTGGAATTTAATAGAAAGATAGATATGGAGAATAATACCATGCGGAGTTTTAGAAAATAATTATAATATAATTATATAATAATATTTATAAATAACACTTCTACCAAGAAATGAAAGACATTATGACTCGATAAAATATTTGTTCCACGCTCATCCTATAACCTGGAGAAAAAAATAGTGAACATGAATGAGCGTTCAACTAAATGAACTATGTAGCAATTAATATAATGCATCGATTATATGAAAATAATATTCATGCAATGATAACTAGACAAACAAATCACATAATCATATAAGGATATGAGTAAGTTAATGGAGTCAACTAAATCCAAACTGGGGAGGCGATCCCTTCTATCTGGCTTTCTTAGTCCGCATGTTTCTCTTAACATCTAATATATAGGGTCCGCCGTCATAACCATAGCCAAGAGTACTATCCGAATAACAAATAGCATTGAGCATGAGAATGCTCTCGCCATCACACCAGTCCTAATCTCATCATCATATAGTATCATAACTCATATCCTCAATTATGTATAGTCTCATATCATCTTAACCCTATCCAGCAAACACAAATAGTATGCATCAAACACAATCGATGTATTTTTGCAAATGTAGCTATTAACATAAATTAGGGGAGTGAGATATTATATTAATTTATATAACTCACAGATATATAAAAATCACTGAAATTTAATGACTCTTTTCGAAGCTCTTGATCGAAATTGAAAAGGCACTTCAAAATATTAATTTCGGACAACAAACAAGAACTTATTAGAATGCGAATGAACGGATAACTCTAAAGATTCTGTTAAAATTTCATTAGAGTGTCTTCTATAACTAGAATATTTTCTCCTTAAAAACGAAAAAACACTTCTAAATAGTTTACAATAGTCATCATCAACCAAATTGCTACATTTGGGCATCCATCTGCATTCTCAACAACAACTCAATAATAATTTCACAAAGCTAATGGTTATTAAATATTAAGTTAATAATATCCTATTTAAATTAAATTTTATATCAATCATTTAATAGAAATATTAATAATAAAATTAATAATACTACTTCATTATTTAATTACATTAAGTTAGTTCATTTATTTTAATAGTTTAATAATGATAATGTTAATATTAATATTACTAATTAATTCATTCAATTGAGTTTAATAGTATTTATTTAATTTTTGGCATTTTAAGAAAATACAATTTCATAGTTATTTTCAATTAAAACAAGTTAATATATATATATATATTTAAAACTTTTTAATTTAGTTTCCAAAAATAACAAAATTACTTGATTCTTTTCATAAACAAAATACCTTTTTAACCTATTTTGAATAAATTATAAAGATTAATGAGTGTAATTATTTTTCAAATAGAAACAAATATTATTTATGTTAATTTTCTTATAATAATAATAATAATAATAATAATAATAATAATAATAATAATAATAATAATAATTGACAATTATAATAATAGGAACATCTTCACTTAGATGTTATTATGTTTGAGCAATTTCTATTATAACACAATTACTCAATTTAGTTATCCTTCACATGAATTAAATAATATATTACCTAATTACCTTTGTTTCAAATAATCATTTATAATAATAATCACCATGGTGATAATAATAGTTTATAGAAAGTTTAAAATTAAATGACATTAACAATAATAATATCCATATTGTATAATTACTAATTATAATTTTTATTCATAATTTCTTCAATAATCATTATAATTTAATCACTTAGTAAATAATTAATTAATCTCAATTACTTAATCAACAATAATTATAATTCACATATTTAGTTATTTTAAATCAAATATTAAGTTAAATTTTTTTATTTTAAGTTTAATAAATATGTATTATTAATTTTTTCTTATTTTCATTATCTATTTATTTTATGTTTATTTATTATTATTTTTTGTTATAATTTTTATTTATTATAATTTATTAATTATTAATTTTTTCTCTCGTCGGAGCATCACTATCACCGTATTTCAGCCACATTATAAACTCATCTAAAAATTACAAATGATATACTAAATTGAAACTCGAGAGAAGAAGAATTCAACCGTATATATCCCGTCGAAAAAGGCCGAAAAAGCCATCAGAAATGGTTGTCGGCGGTGGACATCTCAGGAACTTTGGACGGCACGTAAGGCTCACTCCGGCGTCGAACGATGGTGATCATCTCCTCCCTAGACTCGCCGTCGGCCGACACACTTTCCTAGCAAGTGCGTGTCATTCGAAGTTGACCGAATGGCAGCAGATCGGCAAATCGGCACAAGTCTGATCTGCTAATGGGTGTCGAAAGCATCAAAATTAAACATTAAATACCCATTTAGATCCAATTTTTGTTGGTGAAGGAGGTATTTCCTTTTAAATTTCAGACCTACTCCTTTTCTTCCAGCTTTGATATGGGTGTTAGAGGAGAAAAAATAGGTAAGAAGGGGAATAGGCATGTGAAAGAGAAAGGATTAAGTATAAAGATGGGTGAGTGAGAGAGATGGGTTTGTGGATTTTTGAAAGAGAGAGAGTTAGAGAATGGTTGTGGCAGCTATAAAAAAGAAAAGAAAGAAAATGATAGGTAAGTAGGGTTCTAAGCTTATTAAGGGTAAATGGGTAAAATGACCAGTTGTCATAATAAGCCTTAGGCAAAGCTTAGTTCGTTCGCCCCTTAACCAAATAAAATTTACTGAATTGCTCACACTTTAAAACCTAGAAAGATATCAATAGTGATTCCTAAGGGAGAAGATGATGAATAGTAAAAATAAAAACAAGGTAAATTGAAACGAAAAATAAAATAAGCAAACTTAAAAACTAAACAAAACAAAATATTAAAGACAATAAAAAATAAAAAAAAAATTTAAGAAAGTTGGGTTGCCTCCCAATAAGCATCTTTATTTAGAGTCTTTGGCTAGACATTATTTTTGTGCTATAGTCAACACTCCAAATTAATCTCTTTGGAATTGGGCCCAAAAGATCCTTCATAATTATATACTAAAGTCTATTACTTTTTATTTTGGTGCCTCTACTTTGCAAAAATATTCTAAAATTTTTTTCTCATCTTTTTTCTTCTTAAGCTGGGCAAATATTTGGAAAAAAAAAGAGTTGAATCACCAATAGCAAGGGCTGATTAAATTCATGCTTCATAGGTTGGGTTTTCTCTTGGATAACAATTTCAAGTTCTACCCTTTTGGTTATGCCCTGCCCATTGGTTTGCATCTTGGGTGTACTGTCCAATAACTTTTTTCATTCTTTAAGGTAATTTCACCTAAATTTTGTTCTAGATTAACCACAGTTTGAGAGGGCAAATTGACTTGAGACTCTAGCTTGCTAATTGATGATGCTAGTTGGCTAATTTGACTCTCCAAATTGTGAATACATGCTCTTTTTTCTTGTTGAAATTATCGAGTGTTAATCATAAATAATTAAAACATCTCTTCAAGAGATGCATGGTGTTGGTGGTGGTGATTGTTGTTGTTGTGGTAGCCATGGCTAAAATTGATGAAAATTTAATATCTCCATGCTATAGTTAAAATTTGAATGATCTTTCCACTCATAATTGTAAGCGTTATAGTATGTATCATAAATCTATTGTGGTTGATCATCTTCTTGAACTATATGATAACTCATATATGCACTACTTTCATAGACTCTAGCTTGTTGTCTATTATCTGCAACCATTCTTTGTACCCAAGTGGTTAGATCAGAAATTTTAGATTCAAGATAAAACATATTTACCTCAATTGAAATTTATTTCTTGTATCCAAATTGATGTAAATTTACGACCATAAAAGATATGGTAATAAAAAAAATAAAACAAGGTAGAAATAATTCTCTGGCAACAGCGCTAAAATTTGATGGGTATCGAAACCACCAAAATTAAATTCCTATTCCTAAATAAAATTAAATTTTAGTAGTGGTGAATATGGTCGAATCCATAAAAAATTGACAACTTATTTAAATCTCTTTTTAAAATCAAAAAGAAAAACTAAAACAAAATTAAATAAGGAGGGTTTGAAAAAAAAAAGAATCAAAATTAAACTAAAATGGAAGATTAATTAAAATTAAATTACAGCAAAAATAAATTAGAGAAAATACAAATAAAAATAAATTTAGTTGAAGGGATAATTTTAATTCAATTCTTGAATTGATCACGGATTCAAAAATCACTCTTTTTAATCTTCAATAAAGCAGTTATAATATTGGGCAAGCTCTCAATATCAATCCTTTCTTAGATTATAAAATAACTAGAAAATATTCTCTAATTAACTATTGTCAATAACCTATCCTATAGGAACGTCCTTAGAATATAAATATTGACAGCCTTACGAACTAGAAGGACCCGATTCTAATCAATAAACTCAACTTCGATATTTATTTAATTAGATTATATAATCTATTAGGATAAACCTAATTGCTACTAAAGTCAAAATATCAAGAACAATTACGGATTAAAGAATTTTGAATAGTTATATGTTATTTAACTAATCAAGCAATGAGCCCTATCGATTAATTAAAAAAACAATAATAATATTAAGCCACGGAGAATTATATAAATACTGAATATTAAAGAAAAGAAAAGATAAAGTTGTTTAGATTTCACAATTCTCGAATATGAACTTCAATTACCCATTAACCAAGATGAAATTAGTTGCTTGTAATTAAAGAAAAGAAAACTTTGATAAATTGTAAAGTTACAGCAAACAAAGTCTATCAAAATCGTCCTCCAGATCCCCCTAGGATTGCTCAAAAAGCCATCTTATATACCCTTGTCTAAAACAAAACTTCTTAATTTAAGTTTAACTAGAAAAACTAAAAACTAAAAAATAATAAAAGAAAATAGGAATATTATCCCAAGTTAAATTTCTAATTAATGAGGGATTATAATATCATATACATCCTTCCAAATACTGCCAAAATTGTATCTCAAAATCATCAAATTAGATCAGATGCCAGCTGTCAGATCTTTTCAAAATTATCAGGTTAGATATGCAGTTAGCCTTGCCCTAGGCTCTTGCCCGAGAGTCGTGCCTGCACATTTCTTGTAAATTTTAAGCTTTTCCTCAACTTTTCTTCATCTGACTCTAGGCCTTCTTCTTGTAAATTTTTCTGCAAAAATATTTAGAAATCAGTAGAATCATTTAATAACAAGCCACAATAATATATTAAATATGTGTGGATTTTACTTATTATCAAATTTCCTCACACTTAAATCGTGCTTGCCCTCAAGCACATTACAATCTCAAACCTTCATACCCACTTTGTCCAATCATAACCCAACCTACAATATCTCAAAAATCAAATTGAAGGGCAACCAAAAACTAATAGCTCATAACAATAAGATTTTCATAATTTCACAAGAATGAATGATTAATTTGATAAATCTTACAAACATAAAATGCAAAAATAGTCTTGCAAAAATGTTAGTGTGTATTTTAGTTTTCACTTGAAAGTCAATCAATACATAGTAAAACAACACCCAATCCACCAAGATATATATATATATATATATTTTAGAAAAGGAAATTTTTATTTATATCTCAAAAATGGAATGCCCATACATTCAGTGTTCACCAAACCTTTGAAAAAATTCGGTAAAGATTTAAAGCTATAAAGAACTGACAAAGCTTGTGAAATCCTCCCCATTTGAGCTAGACCATGAGCGATTTGATTGCCTTCTCTGAATATATGAGTGATGCAAGAACCTGAGGATTGAAGGAATGACGATATACTGCAAGGAGATGAATTGGTTGAAAGATGCCTCTGAAGAAAAGAGATTACCTCTTGGGAATCAACTTCAATATGCAAAGGAGGGCTAATAAAAGAAGAACTCCAAGTAATGGCGTATTGCGTAGCATAAAGTTCAGCTTGAAAAGAATTGTTAGCTTTAATAGGGAAGGAGCATGCCGCTACAAATCGACCATGAACATCACGAATAATTGCTCCTCCAGAAGCTAAAAGAGATGTGTAGGAGGCATCAACGTTTACCTTGAAAGGGAGGGAGGGACGAAACCATCGCACCAAAGTTGGTTTACGAAGAGAGGAGCCAAAACCAGACGGCAGCAGGTCGGCAATTGATGCACAATCTGTCCGAGCAAATTTTCGGTGTGAATTAGTAACACCCCAGCAATAAACGAACCTAGCAACTTGAGGGCGAATGATAGAGACAAATAGATCACCTTCACCCCAAGTTAAATTACAATAAATTCTCCAAATGTGCCACATAATAGCTTGAGGAATTAACCTTCGAAGCATTCCCATAAGGGATTTAGGCTTAGTAATTAGCCACCAACTCATGATCTCTTGCCGTAAAGATCGTTGAGTCAAATTATTGCTCAAAAAATAGCATCCGAAAAACCTCCATACCTCTTGGATAGTTGAGCATAAATAAAAAACATGATCAAGGGAAGCCTCATTGGAGTGGCAAAACGGACAATAGGATGGGCCCGAAATGCCAAAGACCTGAAGACGATGATGCAGAGGTAAAGCCTGGTGAAGAATTCTCCAAGTAAAAAAAGATATCTTTAATGGAAAAGCACTATCCCATAGCATAGAAAAAGACAAAGTTTTACTTCTATGATTTCTGATCAGCTCATAAAAGGTTGAAAAGGGGAACTTATTAATATCGGAGTCATAGTCATCAGGGAATAAATTGTGAGAATCAAGAAGATCACTTGCTAGAGAATGGATTTGGCAAATACGCTTCCAGGAAGGAGAATCAATAATCTGGTATTTCATCTCTCCGTCTCTACCATACCTCTTAACCATATATCTTGACCACAGAGATCTTTCGAATTTATAAGAAAACCAAAGCTTGACAGAGAAAGTTTCTTGAATAGACAGTAAGGATCCCTTCATCTGATGGAAAACATAATTTTTTGTAATTTACCCAATGATAACGATCATGGGTATTGTTACCCCCCCCAAAGGAAGCAAGCCATTTTTGTTTCTAGAATTTTAATCACTTCAGCAGGGATTTTCATGGCTCCCATAATATGAATGGGCAAAGAGTTTAAGACATATTTTATTAGAAGAAGGCGACCTCCATGAGACAAGAAACGCCTTGTCCAACCCATAAGCTTGGCATCAAAATTCTTGATAAGATTACTGCAATAAGAGGTACGATTTATACCTTGGTAAATCGGAGCTCCTAAATAAGTGAAAGGAAGGCGCTTTCGCTTAATACCCAAGGAAGATTCCAAGCGAGAGATCACAACATTTGAGACCCGTTTAGAAACAAATAAAGAACATTTTTCAAGATTAATTTGCTGCCCAGAAACAACTTGATAGCGTTTGAGAAAATCATTATAGTTCTTGATACTAGCTTGATCTCCCCGAATAAAGATAAGCAGATCATCTGCGAAAGCCAAATGAGTAACCGGAGGGCAATATCCAGCAAGCTTGTAAGGTTGAATATGACCATCAACAATTAAGTGAGATAAGCCTCTGGAAAAACATTCCGATGCCAGAATAAAGAGAAATGGAGATAGAGGATCACCTTGTTTTACTCCCCTACTGGACTTGAAAAAACCTTAGCTATGACCATTAACACAAACAGAGAGTCTGGTGGATGAAAGATGTTGCATAATCAATCGCACAATGAAAGGAGAAAAACCAAATCGTAGTAAAACGGCTTCAAGGAAAGGCTAGGATACTCGGTCAAAAGCCTTCGTCATGTCCAATTTAATAGAAATATTATTTCCCCTGGCTTTTTTGTCAATCTCATGAATCATTTCATTGGCAAGAAGAATTTGGGAGTGGATCGATCTGCCTTTCATAAATCCTGCCTGCTCAGGAGAAATAAGCTCACACAAAAATAAAGATAGTTTGTCAGCCAGAATGCGAGTACAAACCTTGCTGGTAAAATTGGAAAGGCAAATGGGCCTGAATTGATTAAAACTGGATGGGTTGTCTACTTTAGGAATTAAGATGATCTGAGAGCAGTTGAAAGACTGAGGAATAGGAAGACCCAAAAAGAATTCCTTGATTGCGCTACACACATACCATTTGATAATATCCCAGCAATCTCTGTAGAATTTCCCATCAAAACCGTCTTGTCCGGGTGCACTGTTAGGATTAAGATTCCTGCTATATCGAAAAGCATATCAGTGTTGCGAGTGGGGAAGAAAAACTCCTACTTCTTGCGGCATACTCATTATCAATTATTCCATCATTATGAGTTGAGTTGTCATTTGAGTGCCATTAATTTTCAGCTAGATTAAACTTTCTTTTAGCCATTGTAATTGTGTCTGTATTTAGAAGAAGAAGAAGAACCAGCCTATGTAGAGTGTGTAAGAGTAGGTTTGACACTTCTTTTAGCTTTTCTAAACTCTCATTGATCTCTTGGTACAACTGAACTTGCTAAAGTTAAGCCAAAAATACCATTCTTCTTGCACAACAAACCTATCTCATCAAAAAGTTTCAAATCCCAAAGGGTTGATGTGCAAGATAAATGCAAATCATGGTTAAAAATAAACTAATAACTCTTGCACAACCAAATTAATTATAATGAAACTTAAGATTAATAGTCTTGTAAAAGAAATATTATTCACAAATAGCATTGCTAACCAAAATTTAAGATTAACTTTCTTTTCTTGACTAATGCACCATATATATATAATCAATTTTAAAAAATAACATATGCTGCATTTTTTTTCTACCAGAAACAGAGTAAGCTTAAGAACTTATGAATATTCAAAAATTGTTTCTTTAAAGTACATATTTTTAGACTTACTGGGGCCATACTGATCAAGTATTTTTTTCGTAAAGTTACTATATACCTTGGCAGCTTAATTTCTTTATAAACACCACAATAATTAGTCTCAGTCCAAAAACTCATTTCCATATTAAAATCAGTAATGAAGATGTTGAATCTCTTACCCATCAAGTGGAATTTAAATCAAGCACTTTCAAATTAAAATTTGTAGAAAAAAAGTTGAATAAAACTCCATAACTAATTTCACATACATAGAGCAGCCAATCACAAAGTAAGATTTGCAACCTATTCATCTAATTAATTCAATCACTTTATTGATAATAATCAAAGACCTAAGAGTAGGAAAATCAATATACTTACTTGGAATAATTTGCAACTAACAAATATTAGCATACCAATTTTGTTCCTCTTGCAAATCAAACTTTAAATACCCATTTAGACCCAATTTTTGTTGGTGAATGAGGTATTTTTTTCCTTTAAAATTTCAGACCTGCTCCTCTTCTTTTAACTTTGGTATGGCTGTTAGAGGAGAAAAAATAGGTAAGAAGGGAAATAGATATATAAAAGAGAAAGGATTGAGTAAGTATAAAGATGGGTGAGTGAGTGAGATGGGTTTGTGGGTTTTTGAAAGAGACAGTTAGAGAATGGTTGTGGCTGCTGTAAAAAAGAAAAGAAAGAAAATGATAGCTAAGTAGGGTTCTAATCTTATTAAGGGTAAATGGGTAAAATGACCAGTTGTCATAATAAGCCTTGGGCAAGGCTTAGTTTGTTCGCCCCTTAATTGAATAAAATTTACTGAATTGATTGACTGAGTTACCATTTCCATTTTTGCACACTTTCAGACCTAGAAAGATATTAATAGTGATTCCTAAGGAATAAGTTGATGAATAGTAAAAATAAAAACAAGGTAAATTGAAATAAAAAATAAAATAAGCAAACTTAAAAACTAAATAAAATAAAACATTAAAGACAATAAAAAATAGAAAAAAAATTTAAGAAAGTTGGGTTGCCTCCCAATAAGCGCCTTTATTTAGAGTCTTTGGCTAAACATTGTCCTTGTGCTCTAGTCAACATCCTAAATTAATCTCTTTGAAATTGAGTGCAAAAGATCCTTCATAATTATTATACTATAATCTATTACTTTCCATTTTGGTGCCTCTACTTTGCAAAAACATTCTGAAATTTCTTTCTCATCTTTTTTCATCTTAAGCTGGGCAAATATTTGGGGAAAAAAAGGGTTGGATCACCAATGGCAAGGGCTAATTAGATTCAGGATTAATAGGTTGGGTTTTCTCTTGGACAAAAATTTCAGGCTCTGCCATTTTGCTTATGCCCTGCCTAGGGGTTTGCATCTTAGGTATACTGTCCAGCAGCTTTTCTTCATTCTTCAAGGTAATTTCACCTAAATTTTGCTTTAGATTAACCACCGTTTGAGAGGACAAATTGACTTGAGACTCTAACTTGTTGATTGATGATGCTAGTTGGCTAATTTGGCTCTCTAAATTGTGAATACATGTTCTTTTTTCCTGTTAAAATTGTTGAGTATTAGTCATAAATAATTTAAATATCTCTTCAAGAGATACATGGTGTTGGTGGTAGTGATTATTGTTGTTGAGGTAGCCATGGCTGAAATTGATAAAAATTTGATAGCTTCATGCTATAGTTAAAATTTGAATGATCATCCCACTTAGAATTGTAAACGTTAAAGTATGGATTATAAATCCGTTGTGGTTGATCATCTTCTTGAACTATAGGATAACTCATATATGTACTACTTTCATAGACTCTAGCTTGTTGTCTATTACCTGCAATCATTCTTTGTACCCAAGTGGTTAGATAAGAAATTTTAGATTCAAGAGAAAACATATTTACCTCATTTGAAATTTCTCTCTTGTATCCAAATTGATGTAAATTTGTGGCCATAAAAGATATGGTAATCAAAAGAAATAAAACAAGTTAGAAATAATTCTCTGGCAACAGTGCCAAAATTTGATGGGTGTCGAAATCATTAAAATTAAATTAATATTCCTAAATAAAATTAAATTGTAGTAGTGGTGAATATGATCGAATCCACAAAGAACGACAACTTATTTAAATCTCTTTTAAAAACCAAAAAGGAAAAATAAAACAAAATTAAATAAGGAGGGTTTGAAAAATAAGAATCAAAATTAAACTAAAATAGAAAATTAAAATTAAAATTAAATTACAGCAAAAATAATTAGAGAAAATACAAATAAAGATAAATTTAGTTGAAAGGATAATTTTAATTCAATTCTTGAATTGATCACGGATTCAAAAATTACTCTTTTTAATTTTTCAATAAATCAGTTATAGTATTGGACAAGCTCTCAATACCAATCCTTCCTTATATTATAAATTAACTAGGAAACGTTCTCTAATTAATTATTGCCAATAACTTATCCTATAGGAACGTTATGCAACTTCGATATTTATTTAATTAGATTATATAATCTATTAAAATTAAAAACTAAAAAATAATAAAAGAAAATAGGAATATCATTTCAAGTTAAATTCTTAATTAATAAGGGATTATAATATCAGATACATTCTTCCAAATGCTACCAAAATCGTATCTCAAAATCATCAAATTAGATCAGATGCCATCTGTCAGATCTTTTCAAAATTGTTAGGCTAGAGATGCAGTCAGCCTTGTCCAAGGCTCTTGTCCAAGGGTTATGTCTGCACATTTCTTGTAAATTTTAAGTTTTTCCTCAACTTTTCTTCATATGACTCTAGGCCTTCTTCTTGAGAATTTTTCTATAAAAATACTTAGAAATCAGTAGAATCAATTAATAACAAACCTAAATAATATCTTAAATATTTGTGAATTTTACTTGTTATCATCTGCCCTCTCACTTTCTCTCTCTCTCCTCTTTGCTCTTTCTCTCTGTTCAATGAATATCCTCTCTCTCTTCATTTATTATAAATACATATATATATTCTTTTATTTTCTTTTCTTTTTTTCACAATAAATAAAATATCAATTTTTTTAGATATTTTTATAATTTAAATAATAATAAATTAATAGATAATAAAATAATCATATAAATTTTTAAAATAACATTTTAAAATAATTTAAAAATTGGATTATTATATCTTAGTTGAAAGTAAGGACAAAGTATCAACTCCATGGAAACCAACAACTCTTTTAGGATTACTTTATTTTGAAGATAAATGATAGTTGTTTGTTGTCATCTCTTTAATTAATCCATGTGCATATGAAGGAGTCTTATTCATTATTGTACCACCAGTTGCTGCATCGATTATACTCTTAATGGGCGGATATAGTTCATTATAAAAAGTCCGTACCAAGAACCATTCGGGTATTTCATAGTGAGGACACTTCATTTGTAAATCCTTGAATTGTTTCTAAGCTTCATATAAGCTTTCTCCATCTTGTTGTATAGAGCTTGTAATATCATTTCTCAGCTTTTAATACCAAATTAACTAGCAAAATCTTTGGTATTAAAATAAAAGGAGCCATCTTAGAGCTAGATTGAAAAGCTATATAACTCAAACTATAAATTATTATAGAGAAAATGCAATTGAAGCAAGAGGAAAAAAACTCCAAAATATGATGGTAAAATTAAGGTTGTGGGCTGACCTTTTTAACTAACGATATCCTTAGATCTAGAGTAATAAAAATGGAAAGGAAACTCACACACACACACACACACAGAGAGAGAGAGAGAGAGAGAGAGAGAGAGAGAGAGAGAGAGAGAGAGAGAGAGAGAGAGAAAAGATTTGGTTTCACCATAGATCATACAATGTAATTTAAAGGCCAAATACATCAATTGCCCTCTCAACTTAGCAGCTTTGGCCATTTTACCCCATGTACTTATGCATTTGCCATATTGCCCCTTGTACTTGTCTATTTTATTTCAATAAACAATTATATAATCATATATTGGTCACTCCGCCTTTTCTACTTATCTATTTCATACTCAATAGCCATCTAGACAAAGATTGTGCTACAAGTGCATGTAAGTATCTATTTGATATAAAATATATAAGTACAATGAGCAAAGTAACTAATATGTAATTTTATAAGTATCTATTGAAATAAAATAGATAAATACATGTGGCAATATGATAAATATATAAGTGTAAATGGTAAAATGACTAAAGCTACCAAATTATTAATGTATTAAGTCCAATTTAAACTTGTTATCCGGGAACTACAACCCAATTCTGAATCACACCCGCATCAATGATATGATGGGTTATAAGATTCAAATTATTAGCTCCAACTCAAATCAAATTATCATAAATTTAAGAGCACCTTATATGATATGTGACTATAAAATATATATTAAATTCATTTAAAAGTATATATTTTTAAAATTAGAAGTTAAAAATATTTTTTTAAAAAAAAAAGAAAAGTATTTTTAAAATTAGAAGTTAAAAAATATTTTTTTAAAAAAAAAGAAAAGCATTTTTAAAATTAGAAGTTAAAAAATATATTTTTTTTTTAAAAAAAAAAAAGAAAAGAAAAGTAAGACATTGCTGAAAAGTAGAAATCCCTAGAATTGACCCTGTATATTACACCCTAGGAAATAGAATCAAATAGCAGATTTCACCTAGTCAAATTAAAGAAATGAAATAATACTAAAATGCAAAAATATTTTATTTTCAACAGACCTGCTAGAATCATTGTTGCAGGCATACATTTCAAAGTTTAAAAAAATAAATAATCAAAGCATCCCAAAATAGTCTTGAATTAAGAGTAACATATCAATGATAGTTTTCGAAATTCAGTGATGGATTGGTTCAAAACTTAACTTTATGCTTTATTAACAATTTGTATCGGCCCACACACAGTCAGACAACTAAAGTACTGTGGTTTCTAATTTGAGTATTCAGAGCATCTCTAACGAGTAGTCCCAAATCATATTAAATTGAGTCTTAATTTAATATCAAATGAGCATAAAATGAGATTTAAAAAATAAAACTTGGTTCTCTAACAATAAGGGCAAGTCTTGATTTAGTGGGTCTCAATTTTTTTTTTTATATTTATGTTATTTTTTATATTATATTATATTTTTTTAATATAATTTGACAGCCTTTTATTGAAAAAGAAATAAAATGGAAAGAACTATCCCACCTTAAAAGGCCATGAAACTTGCTTTACAATATAGCAAGTACCACAATCACAATCACAATCCCATAAAGAAAGTGAGGCTCATAAAACACCCAAAAATGGCTTACTGTACTTTTTGTAGGCGTATGGTAGTTGAGAACACTCCCATTTTTATCACACTTAAGTAATCAATAATTATCTCAAAAAAAAAAGTAATCAATAATTTCTCTAAATTTCACATTTCAAGAAAAACAAAAAAAAAAGGGCATTTCTCCATTTTTGGAAAATATTGCATCACCGTCCTCACCTACTAAATCTATTGCTATCATAGTTTACTTGTTTTTTAGCTCAGGAATCCTCCTTAACCCTTACTTCCTTCACTGGAAACAATTTTCTAGTCGGCATCTTTCTTATTTCTCCATTAGGTTTGACAATAAGATAGCTATGCATAAAATTTATTTGTCTTTTTTTTTTTTCTAGTTTATTATTATTTATTAAGATAGAAAAGTGAATTTAACATTATATATGAACATTATTAATCAGACTTTGATCTAATAATAAAATTAAATTAAATCTGAAAAAATTGCAAGTACGTACCATTACAAATTAATTTCCTGCTCAAATTTGTTAGAAAAGATATTTTTAATTATATTAAAGCATAAGTTGGTTTAGGCTTTTTCCTGATAGATTGGACAAAAATAAAATAAGCATATAATCAAGAAGAATGAGACCGCAGTTGACCTTCTTTTCTTTATGCATAAGATCAAACTGCAGATGTATACAAGCACACAGTTATAATCATAAACGATTATTTTATCTTCTTCTTAATTAAAGATTTAATCAAAGAATGGAACAGGAAGTCAGCCATAAGCAGGCATCTAATATATACCAATAATTTTAGGCATTACGTGGAACCATCAGCAACAAAAATCCAGATGACTATACTACTGTACAGGAGGACCTACTACAACAATAATATTATTCTCCTTCAGGTTGCTTCCAGGCATTACATTACAGTCCAAAAAAATTCAAACCACACCACTTATATATGTAAATTATTTATTATCATATGGTCAAACATTGGGTTCTGATTATAATAAGATTTTACTTTATAATAACTTTATTTTTACATTCATTAATCCAGATTTTTTTTACCCACGTGGGTCTTTTCTGGGTATTGATCTGCCGTTTTTGAATATTCCGCATATTAGAACCCGTCCAATTTGATGTTCTATGGTAGCCAAGACACGCCGTTGGCTGCTAATTATATAGAAATTTATATTTTATATATTACTGGAAAATATAATTTATATTTTAATTAAAAGAAGAAATTTCTCCTACCTTAAGTTAGAAATCAATTGATTAATTTCTTTTTTTTTTCAAAGTTCGTTGACAGTTTTCTTACATAAAGAAGACTTCATTACTATTATTAGTTCAATATTATAACGATTCTTTTTGCAGTTTTAAGCTACTAATTTATATAGTTTTCATATCTGGGTATTTATATTTATAACACGAACAATATACAATATATATGTAATTAGTAAACCCATATACGAATTTCGTATTCAAAATGAATAGTATAACATTTTTTTTGAAAAATATTTGATATTGAAGACTTGAAAGGAAAAGTAGAATATCATAATTGTTTGGTTCGAAATCATAATCTTCTGAGTTAAATGTGAACTTGCGTGCTGTTGTGATTGTTAAGTTAGAATATCATTTATGAACCCTTTTTTTTTTAACTGAATCATTTATGAATTTATAGATGTCAGTGTTAGGTTTTTGGGTTTCCTCCTATGTGAAAATTCAATGTTTGAGCCCACTTATTTTAACTCATTAGGCTATTAAAGTTTAACATATTAATATACTAATATTGCCTTAAGTTACATGTGTGTGTGTCATTTGTAACAGCCACTAAAAAAAAGAACGAGAGAAAAGGGAGAGAAAAAAAAGATTTTTTTTTCTGCAAAAGGAGTTAACAGGGCAGTCTTGATTTTTCGACGATCGAAAATCATCTGTTGTTCAATCAGGCTAAAATTTGGATAGCAGTTAGAGAACTCATCGTTCTTCATTTTGAACGGTGAAGATCTTTTTTTGACGGTTAGATTTCCAGAATTTATGACTCGAAGTTTACTGTTTATGTGCAGTTCTGCAACAGCGACCAGTTTGTCTTTTTCCGATGATCGGATGGTCATTTGTGGTCGGATTTGGCTGAATTTTGGTGAGCAAGTTTAGAATTGATTGTTCTTTAGTTTGGACGGTGGAGATCAGATTTGAACAACCGGAGCTTATCTATTGACATGAACAGTAGCTATTTTGGGTGATTTTTCTCCATTCTCTTATTTATTTCTTGATGTTTGGTTGATTTGGTGTTGCTACTTTACTTGAGGGTTGTTGTAGTAGCTTGTAATTGCTGTAAACAATGATTTTGATAGTGGAGCTCTTTTACTTGGATCAAGAGAGGTCTCGTGATTTTTATCCTTCACATTAAAGTGGTTTTCCACATTAAAACTCCTTGTTTTTATGTGTGAATGATTTTTGTGCATCTTGGGCAGATTGTAGATCGGTTGTTTGCTAAATTTTTACTTAATCACTTCTCATAAATTTATTCAAGTGGAGAAGAACTTATTTCGATTCCTTTCACATCAGCCAGTTCTCACAAAATTACTGCAAAAGTTATTGATGACAAAGAAGCATCACTTATTTTTATTAAACCATTACACCATAAGTGAGAAAGCATTCAAAAAAGTATCTATACGTCCATTCATTATCAAATGAAATAATCCACAAAAATGTGAGTCTCATGCAGCTTTACTTTACTTTGGTTACAACTTCCGAGCTTAAAATTATGTCAATTAAATTTTATTTGTCTAATCAATTATACATCATTCTTATTTTACTTCTTCTACTTATTATTAATTATTATACAAATAGATTTTGACATAATTTAATGATAAATATTTATTTTTTTATTAATAAATTAAAAAGTAAGAGTATCTTAAAGATAAATATATATATTTTATTAATAAATTAAAAATTGATACAATAAAATCTACTATATTTTACAATTAAGATGAATAAAATATATATAATCTAGATTTATATCAAAATCAAAACTTAAAAATCTTCTTTTCGTATCCAACTTTGTAATTATGAAATGTTATATAGTCCCTAATAGAAATAAATATTATTATTAATATTATCACATTTTACCTATGTATCTTGAGGGGCATACCCCATTCTAATAAGAAGAGATGTGGCTTTCAAGTCTCAACAATTGTCAATGGCATACTGATCAAAGGAAAACAATTTTCAATGGCATGTGATATTGAAATGTCTCGACTTTTACCGAACCAATACATATTACTTAATTTTTTTTAGTGGTCAAAACTTGGATTTTTCCTAATCAAGGTTCGTTGTTCTTTTGGACTGAAGAATCCCATCACGCAAATAAAAAGCAGGAGGTTTTCAAGTCTAACTTCTCATCCTAATCCAAATAAGCTAATTCTATAATCAGCTTCCACCAGAATCACCACCGCCAATGGCTAGCCATTGAAGGCTCCTTCATTCTTCTTTGATTTCTGCTATATTTCTTCTTTTAGATATCTGTCTGTCTTGTTCTTGATATTTGTATTTCTTTTAGATTGTTAAAATATGACCTTTTTGAGCTTTCTTTTCCCATTCTTTTATTCTCTGTTCTCTCTAGTTATCTTCTGTCATGCAGTTAATGAACTCACAAAAGGCCAGTCAATAAAAGATGGTGAAACCTTAGTATCAGATGATGAAGTTTTTGAATTGGGATTCTTTAGCCCAGAAAACTCTACTCTGTCTTTGCGATATGTTGGTATAAGGTATCACAATATTCCTGGCCAGCCTGTTATCTGGGTTGCTAATAGAGAGAAACCAATCTCAGATTCAAATGGGATTCTTACAATTGGTGAAGACGGGAATTTGATTGTTAAAGATGGAAATGGTATTTTAGTTTGGTCAAATAATGTTTCAATTCAAGCTAACAACACAGTAGCAATTCTTGAAAACACAGGTAATCTTAAGCTAAAGCTTTCAAGCAGTGAAAATGAAGTCTATTGGGAAAGTTTTAAAAATCCAACGGATACTTTTTTGCCAAGCATGAGAGTTCTTGCAACTCTTTCATCAGGGGAGCATAGGATTTTCACTTCTTGGAAATCTGCAACTGATCCTTCACCAGGAAATTTTACCATGGGAATTGATACTAGAGCAGCACCACAGATAGTGATATGGGAGGGTTTAGAAAGGAAATGGAGAAGTGGGTATTGGGATGGAAGGATTTTTACAGGTGTGCCAAATATGACTGCCATAGCTAATTACAGATATGGGTTCGACGTTGTACGTGAAAATGGAAATGAGTATATGACTTATACTCCAAAGAATGATTCTGATTTAATGAGGTTTCTGATAACTTGGGATGGGCGAGAAGAGCAGCTGAAATGGAATGAAAGCGAAAACAAGTGGGATTTGATGCAAGAGCAGCCTGCTGATGATTGTGAGCTTTACAACTTCTGTGGAAATTTTGGGGTTTGTAGTGAATCAGCTAGTTCCAAATGCAAATGTATGGAAGGGTTTAATCCAAGGCATATAGATCAATGGGCAAATGGTAATTGGTCAGGTGGGTGTGTGAGAAAGAGTAAACTGCAGTGCCAGAGGAACACTACAGCAGAAGGAAATGGCGGAAAAGATGGGTTTAAAGAGTTAAGTTGCAATAAATTGCCAGATTTTGCTGCTGTGAGAATTGGAGTTTCCTTGGAAAATTGTCAGGAAATCTGTTTAAGCATCTGCTCCTGTAATGCCTATGCAGAAGTGCCAAGTATTGGATGCATGCTATGGAGTGGGGACGTTATTGATGTCCGGGATTTTGGTCAACCTGGGAATATAATAATGTATCTACGGCTCGCTGGCTCTGAATTTGGTAAGATTATTTTCTTTTTCTCCATGTTTTTGTTTGATGTGCTAGAACTATATATGATTCTTGTATCAAGTTAGAGTGCAGAATAACAAGAAATATTGCAAAATTTTGAAATATTGACTTGACGTTCTTATTTTTATGCTTAATGTAGATGGCAAGAAATTATCTGCAGCTGTGATAGTGCTAATTGTTGTAGCTGGAGTGATCTTCCTAGCTGTATCTGTATGGCTGCTGATCTGGGGTTTAAAAAGAAATCTCAAAGGTGAGATTTTCAGTTTCCATGTTTTGGCAATTGAAGATAAAAGATTTCACATGATATTTCTTGATATTAACTAATATTTTTCTCATCTTTAGTTTTGCCCAGTGCTACCTCGGTTTCATTGATAAGAAAGAGTGAAGTACCATTTTCTGATATGAGCAAGAGTAAAGAATATTCCTCAGAGATGTGTGGACCAACTGATCTTGTCATTGATGGAAGCCCAGTAAATGGTCCTGATTTACCAATATTCAATTTCAATTCTGTAGCAGCAGCTACAAACAATTTTTCTGAAGAAAACAAACTTGGCCAGGGAGGATTTGGTCATGTGTACAAAGTGAGTACGTATTTATGTTAATCATATGGCAAAATATAAGAGAGCATAGAATTTGAGTACTGAAAATAAATATTTTTCACTTTCATTGGCAGGGAGAGCTTCCTGGAGGAGAGGAAATAGCTGTAAAGAGGCTTTCAAAAATCTCTGGCCAAGGCTTGGAGGAGTTCAAGAATGAAATAATACTGATAGCAAAACTACAACACAGAAATCTTGTTAGATTATTAGGCTGCTGCATTCAAGGGGAAGAGAAGATGCTGCTTTATGAATATATGCCAAACAAAAGCTTGGATTTCTTTCTTTTTGGTGTGTTCTTTTTTACTTTTGACACTTTAAAAAAAATCCATGTGAAGGAACAGAAATAAATATTCCTACAGCGAACTAATTGTTTCCATTTTCTTTTTAACACAATTGCAGACCCTGCAAAGCAAGCACTATTAGACTGGAGGACAAGGTTCAATATTATTGAGGGTATCGCCAGGGGTCTTCTTTATCTCCATCGAGATTCAAGACTAAGAATCATTCATCGGGATTTAAAGGCTAGTAATATTTTGTTGGATGAGGAAATGAATCCAAAGATTTCAGACTTTGGCATGGCCAGGATATTTGGGGGAAATCAAAACGAATTGAACACAAACCGAGTTGTTGGAACATAGTAAGTAGTAATTGAAAATCACATGGTGTACAATTCAATCCTGGCACAAATTCTGATTAATCTTAAGATGACATTTTTTATTTCCTCTGCAGTGGGTATATGTCACCTGAATATGCAATGGAAGGCCTCTTTTCAGTCAAGTCAGATGTTTACAGCTTTGGAGTTTTGCTACTAGAAATTGTGAGTGGCAGGAGGAACACCAGTTTTCGGTTATCCGATCATGTCAGCCTCATAGCTTATGTAAGTACAGCTACAACGATGAATTTATCTAGCTAACTTCATGTAATACGAAGTTTCACAAAATTAATTCTCCAACGATTGGTCTTAATAAATAAAATGCTAATTTTGGTTCAGGCATGGGAACTTTGGCATGAAGATAGAGCAATAGAGATGGTAGATCCATCCATTCGAGATTTGTGTATTGAAAGTGAAGTATTCAGGTTGATACAAGTAGGAATGTTATGTGTTCAAGATTCTGCAGTTCACAGACCAACCATGTCATCTGTGGTAGTAATGCTCGAAAGCAATAATCCTACCCTGCCATTGCCTAGGCAACCCACTTATACTTCAACAAGAGCATCCATTGATACCTCTGAAATCTATCTCCATGGTCAAGAAATTGTATCCTCAAACGATGTGACAGTTACAATGATATTTGGGAGATGATTACAAGTCTTATTCAATTCAAATATATATATATATATATATATATACATCTGTATAGAGTTTTTATCAATTTTGGAAGAAACCCTTCATTTTTTTTTTCTGTATTCTGCATTATTTTCCATTTGATTGGTAATGTGTTCATATAAGAATTTGTTTCCATTAACTTTGGATTAGCAAGAGATTCCATCAATGACAATGACATGGGGTTGAGTTGAAGCGGGATTGCATTTCTAGAAGCAGAACCTGTGAAACCAAGAAAAACATCTAAATTTTCGGAAGTAAAATGTTTATTGATCAGCTCATACGACTGCACATATCTTTGTCTATATTCTCACCAAATGAATATTAAAATGTGTAATTAAAAAAGTATTAGTGGTTGGATTTAGAAGAAATGTGGTAAACTACTGGCCTTTTTAAAATTTTGATGTACAAACATTTGAGAAGAATAAAACTTTTGGCGTGAGATTTTTTATTTTCAAGGGTTAGTTGTAACGAGCAAACAATCAGTTGGTTTTTTAGGTAAACAAAAATATACTAAGAACAAGAATCAAAACAGGACTCGGAAATTGCCTCAGTTGTTCTTTGTCTGTTCGTGACTTCACTACAATTTACAATTTACAGTTCATCTGCATCCAGACGACTTCATATCCGTCAGTTATTTTGTTTTCACGTTTTCTTCATTTTATTTGTTACATTTATAAAACTATCCATAAAAATAATTTTTTTTCAATAATATACAAAAAATATATTAACACTTTTAAAAAAAGTTGAGCTAAAATTTCAAAAATCTCGCTTCTTGCCAAAAATAAGATTTTTTTCACTTTTATCTTATTATAAAAAATATTTTATTTTAATTTCATCTTTTTTTTAACTTTACTATTAAATAAATATTTCAATAAAATAATAAGAAATTAATATTTTAAAATATGTTTCAACATATAAAATATATTCATTTTTATAAAGAAAAAATTTAAAATTTGATTACAAATAATGCTCATAAAAATTATATAAAAAGGTAAAACATACACAAATATATTAATAAAAATTATTAAATTTATTTTATTTATATATTATACACATAGAAAATAAAGTTAAAAAATTTTAACTTTTTTATATAGATATTGTGTGTATATTGTGTATATATTATATAGATATTATGTAGATATTATATGTATGTTATATATTTATTGTGTGTATTGTATGTATGTTATGTGCATATTGTATAAATATTGTATATATGTTATATGCATATAAAATTAAAAAAATAAAGTTAAAAAATATTAAATAAATTGTGTAGATTGAGGTGTTTATTTAGTGTACGCTATCTATATGTCTATATTATTGTGTGTATATTTTATATATATTGTATATACGTTTATATTTTTTTATGTGTATGTGAGAATACAGCAATCAAAAATTATTTATAAATAAAAAATATAAAAATATATATAAGAACAAAAAAGAAAAAAATTAAAAACAATATTGAAACTCTGTAAAAAAAAAAGAAAAAAAAGTATAAAACCATAAAAATGAAAAAAAAAATATTGTTGGGCCGTGTTTTTGAAAAACAGCCACTGAAATGGCATAAACTACGTAAATTCCTCAATTTTTTAATCCTTCAGCCTTAAGGTTATATTTGTGGCAGGCTGAGGCATGGGTGAGTAGAGAAAAAAGAGAGAGAGTAAATTGTTGTGAAGATGGTACATTAAGATAAGAGTTATTATAAGGTTAATATAGTAAAAAACTTTTCATTTTTGTAAAGAAATTTCAACTCATTGTTTTTGGGACATTAGAAGATGGAATGTTTTTTTTTTTATTTTATGTTTTATTCTTATATTTGATCTTTTATTATGCAATACCATATTTTCCTATCATGCGTAAAAAGCTATTTTAGTTAATTAATATTTAATTTTATCTTTTTTTACGTTCCTCCAAGATAATACAAGACTATAAAATATTTACTTTACTTTGTTTTACATTACCTTCCTCCCATTACTTTACATTCTTGTATCTTATTTAACTCCATTGCACCTCATCTAAAAAAAATAAGGGATGTGGATAATTTTATTTGAAAAAAAAAAAAGGAAATTACACACTATGTAATTTTTTAATTTTTTATAAAAACACTTTTCATTATTTAGGAAATTTATAAAAGATTCATTTTTTTAATTTAATTTCAATATTATATATTATATTATATCTATACTTTTAAAAAAAATAAAAGAAGGATGACTTTATTGAAGTTTATCAAACAAGAATACATCAATAAGAAAATCTGGAACAAAGGTCCGAGTAATGGCAATAGCAAAGGAACAAGATACCCTAGCTAGAGATTGGGCAACTTGATTCACTAAACGCCTAATCCATCCAAAACTAAAAAAGTTCTCATTAACAAGAACACAATCTTGCAAAACTCCCCCAAGGATATTTCGAATGTGAGATGTGCTCTCAACCCTGCTATAGCCAATGATGAATTTGATTTAATATGAATGCTAAGAAAACCAAGCTCAGCAAGCCATACACATGTGATGTGATCTTGGGGACGGGCGTGGACTACTAAGCTAATCCAACTAAGAAAGTCAATATCTTGAGGAAGGATGCTTTGATAAATCCTTGGAGATTTGAAGATTGGTTTGATTCAAGCATATATTCCATATTTATACAAGGCTTATGGATTGACCAAGCTTCAATTGAAGAGTGTATGGAAGAAACCCAACTACTATCAATCGGGTTCCTACCACCAAGTCGATCCTTCACAAGTCCAAGAGGAGCATTTGGGATAGTTGAGCTTGTGGCCCATTTCTATATTAGTTTGTTTAGCCGTTTGTATTTTGGACTATCTTTGAATTTTTCATTTTTATTCTTGCGTTGGAATTTGTAACTTGGATTTAATCTTTATGCTTTATAATTAGGCTATAAGTTGTCTAAGGCCAAAGTATGATTATGGGATAGTATACTAGGTGTTGGGATAGATTTAAGCTAGTTTCCAAACATCCTAATAAGGGCATCCAGCGAAAGAACCTATATAAACTATTGGCACCATTGTAATAGTAAGTTGAAATTCTTGAATTTGAATGAAAAATTCAGAACCTTAGTTCTTGAGATAGTTATCTCTTGTTTTGATTATTATTAAATCAATATATTTATAAAGAGTTAATAACTTGAGCGAATTTACTACTAAAGTTTCATTGTTGAGGTTTCTTGGAAGAACTTAATGTGACCCATAAGAATATGCTCTTAAGATCATACACCTTTGTGCTTATATCAACTCCTTAGAAAGCTAAATCGTGTTCTTCCTAGAAACCTCTATCTAATTCTAACAATGTCCAATAAAATCTTAGTATTAATTAACTCAAGTTATTAACTCTTTGTGAATGGTTTGATTCAACAAGAATCAAAATAAAGAGAAATATTCTCTCACAAGAATAACAAGTTCTGAAAATTCTATTTAAGATTCAAGACTCCAACTAACTATCATAATTATGCCAAAAGATAATTTATATTGGTGCTTCGGCTTGATTCCCTAATTAGGATACTTGAAAACTAGCTTAAATTTATTCCAACCCCTAGTATACTATGCCACAATCATATCTTGGGCCTTGGACAAATTATAGCCCAATTACAAAGCATAATGATTAAATCCAAGTTACAAATTCCAGTACAAGAATAAAAAGGACAAATTCAAAGATAGTCCAAAATACAAATGGCTAAACAAATTAATATGGAAATGGGCCACAAGCTCAACTAGCCTAAATGCTTCTATTGCACTTGTGGAGGATTGACTTAGTGGTAGGAACCAGATTGATTGTAGTTGGATTTCTTCCATACACTCTTCAATTGTAGCTTGGTCAATCCATAAGCCTTGTGTAAATATGGAATATATACTTGAATCAAACCAATCTTTAAATCTCCAAGGATTTAACAAAGCGTCTTCTTTAAGATATTGACTTTCTTATTGAGATTAGAATAGCAGCTCATGCCCATCTCCATGATTACATCATATGAACGTAACTCCACATTCTAATCCAAAATTTTAAAGTATTAGTAATTTATTTTCAATTATATATCCCTTAATAATCTCAATATTTTTTAATATGAGATTCTTCTCACACTTAATATATTTCAACATAAATCCCTCTAGACTTTGCTATGAAAATTATTTGACACTTAAACAACAAACACTTCGCTACAACATATGAAGGATAGTTGCTTAGAAGGACATGATTTAGAGCAACCAAAATTTGAGTTTGAATGCATATTAGTTGCAACTGATAACTTCAACACAGTAAACCAATTTAAGCAAGGAGGCTATGGTCTAGTTTATAAGGTGGGCAGATCAAACTGATGAAAAAGGTGCATAAAGAAGTCTTGTAATATCTTGTAAAATAATAATAATAATAACAATAATAATAACACCATTAAATGGTAAATTAAATAAATTATATAAAATATATAATGATAAGTAATTATTAATTAAATTATATTAGATGACAATAATTATAATAGTAATAATAATTAAATAATTAAATAACTTAAAGTGTAATAATTGTTTTGGAAATAATAATGTTATGAAAAAAAAAGACATAATAATTATTAAAGCTAAAATTATTAGAGTCAGTGAAAAAAATATAATAATTAAAGATAAGAATAATCGTTTGTAGCGTGCGTCGATTGTTAAAAAAATTAATAAAATAAATAAAACAACAATAATAAGTTGGTGGCGTAATTGCTAGTAGTTTAATATTTGAAAATAAAATTTTAAAATTTTAAAATGGCAAAGGCAGAAGAGAGAGAGAGAGAGGGAGAGAGACAGACAGAGAGAAAGGAAAGAAAGAGATACTGAGATAGAAAAGCAGAGAGAAAGGAAATAGACAAGACACAGAGAAAGAGAAGGAAAGAGAGAGAGATTTAGAAATGTTCCGACGATTTTTGCTCCGTTCTGCAGCTTTTCAGCTGCAGAACTACGACATGCTGGACGATCGACATAAGCATTCGGAGACGAATCGAACGCCATCGGAATTATTATTAATGGCCATCGAAGAAGCCCACACTCATCGACCGATCATGATGCCGATGAAATTTTTCAGCAAGATTTTTTTTTGACTATTTTTCGATTTTTTTTTTTTGACAATTCAGATATTTTTAGAATTTTTTTTAATAAGCTTTAATTTAACAACTTATTTACTATTTTAGGATGAGTATATAAATTTTATAAATAGTAAAATAGTAAAAAAAATATAATAAATATATACATATAAATAATAAATAATTAATTTAGAATAATAATTATAATTAAAATTAATAATCATAAATTATAAAAAATTTATAGAGTTATATTAAAATTTTTATTAGACTAAATAATTATAAAGTTCTTGAGGTTTTACATATTACACTAGTCAATTTCTGTATTTTTAATATATAATTTTTGCATTCTCTAATTTTTAAAAATTAAACTGTTTAATTCTTCTGTTAATATTTTATCCTAAAAATATTAGTTAATTATTTTGATATTATAAAATAATTTATTTTATATATATATATATATATTTTTATTTGTTAAGTCATGCTTATTTTTAATTTTATTTATATTTTTTACATATAATTTATTTTAATTTTATAAATATTATTAAAAAATAATTTTAAATAATATAAATAATATTTTTTTATTATTTTTCAGACAATTTATATATGTCATTTATTTTAATTTTATAGGTATTACTAAAAAATAATTTTAAATAATTAAAATAATATCTTTTATTATTTTACAGACGATATATATATAAAATAAATTTAAAAATAAAATAAACTTAATAAATAATAAAGATAAATATATATAAATGAAGAACAAATAAGTTATTTTATTTTATATTTATCTTTATAAGAATATATATAAATTAATAATATATTTATGTTTATAAATATATATAAATTAAAATAACTTATTAAAATATTTATAAAATTAAAATAAATTATGTGTAAGAAATATAAATAAAATTAAAAATAAGTATGACTTAACAAATAATAAAGAAATATATATATATAAATAAATAAATTATTTTATAATATCAAAATAATTGACTAATATTTTTAGGATAAAAATATTAACAGAATAACTAAATAGTTTAATTTTTAAAAACTGAAAGATACAAAAATTAGATTTAAAAATACATGAAATGACTAATGTAATATGTAAAATCTCAGGGCATTTATAATTATTTAGCCTTTTTATTACTAATTTATTATTTATTTAGAATTATTTATTTTACTAATTGATTTCAGTAAATTATTTGCTAATTTAAAAAATAATAATTATTATAGTTGCTGTTTATTTATTTATAGAATTAATTAAATAGTTGTAATTAGAATAAAAAATTAAAATAATGAAGACAATTAAATGATAAATACACATATATGTATTAAGTTTGAAAAAGAAATATTAATATAAATTAATTTAATATTTAATATTTGAGTGATAAATATTTGAATAAATTAATTATATTATATGTAATTGATAAATTGATATTTAGTTGTTAATTAGTAAATTTAAAGTTATCATTAAAATAGAATTTTTAATTATTAGTTAAGTAATTAATGAATACTTAAATTAAATGGTAAATATATTATGTTCAAAGATTTACAAAAGTAAGAATTTGAATTTTTAATTATTATTTCATAAAATTAAATAATTAATAATATTTAAAAAAATTTAAAATAATAAGTAGCCATTATATTAGGAAATAATTATATACATATATGATTATTTATTAAATCAATAAGAGTAATTAATGTTGTTTAAATTATTAGGATTAATTAGTTAATTACAATTAATTATTTAGTTAAATTTTGTATTATTTATTATTATTATTATTGTTATTATTTACTATTGTCAATATTTCTATTGTTACATTATAATTAATACTTATAAGTTTACTTATGATTATTTTAATAATTACTATTTATACTATATTTAACATTTTATGTTACTATAAAATAATATTATTATTTGAAATGGAAATTAAACTAGTAATGTTAAATTTTAAGTAGATAGTAATATTATTATTAATTTTATTTAAGATAATTATTAGAAATTAAAATTTAGATTTATAAAGTAAATAAATTGTATATTATTAATATTATAAAACTCAATAGAAATTTTTATAGTTAAAATTAAAAGTAAGTTACTATCATTATTTAGTATTAGATTTAATAAAAATTATTAAATTTAAAATAATGATGATTAAATAATTATTTTTAAATACCTAAATAATGTTATTATCATACTATCAAAATTTTAAATTTAATATAGGAGATTTCTAGAAAATAAAATATAAATAAAGTATTAAAAAGTAAGTAAGATTGTATATTATTTAATATATTTAGTATTAATTAAATTTAATATAAATTATTTTGGTCAAATTAAAGTTAGTTAAGTAATTAATTTAAGCAATAAGAATTAATCAAATAATGTTAATGTTTAGGTGAATATTATTGATTATTACTATAGTGAATATTTTAAAATATGATAAATAAGAAAAATTAAATAAGTGATATTATTTTAATAAATTCTTATTATAAACACCAATTTATTTTGAAAATTAAGTTAAATAAATTTTAATTATATGAATTAAAAATAAATAAGGTTGTAATTTATATCAAAGATTAGACAAATAATTAAAAATAAAATTGAATTAATTAATTAATTAATTAATATAGAAATTTTCATTACTAAATTATTAAAATAAACAAACTAAATTGAGATAATAATTAATAAATTTTGACATTCAAAAAAAATATATTAAGTTATTAAAAATTATAATTAATTTAAAAATTATATAATACTCATTGGAGTATTACTTTAGAAATTTTGAGGGATGCTAAAATTTTCGCTATAATTTAAAGATTATACCCACACGTCATTTTTATAATATACATCCATAGTATTTGATAAAATCTAGGTTAAATAATGAATTCAATATTATTTTTATATTATTAAAAATGAACCCAGCTGAAATTATTGAGTATAGAGGGGATCTTGTTGATTAGTCAGATTCAGTCTTTGGTCCAGATGAGTGGATAAATAAATAATATTATATTTCAAAAATTATTATATATATATATGATTCAAGGGAAAGAATTTATAAATTTAACGTAATAATTTATTTTTGAATGTTATTTATTTCCTTATAAATTGAGAATAAAAAAATGGTAGTTTTGATTTTTTTTTTTATAAATGTGACTTATTGATTATATTGTATTGGATAAATAATTATGTACACTCTTATTATAATCTTACATAATTACACCTTGATGACAGATATTTATAGAATTATAAATATTGTTCTTTGGGAACAACGCTTGGTATACATTTAGTATTTGGGGTGTATATTGAGTGATTTGTCTTTTGGGGGTTTTACTCTGTACATATATATTAAAGTTATTTTTCTTCTTGGATTTGTGAAGTAAGTCATCATGCGCCCTTGGATTGAAGTTGGATCAATTGAGAATTATATTTGAGTGTGTATAAATGATGTTGAATTGATTTATTCGTATTATTCTGAGAATTAAGAAATTTTTTAAAAGTGATGTTTGAGATTCTAAGTTTTATTTATCCAGTGGATTGATAAGGATGTATGCATATACTTATATAAATATATATTTAAATATTGTTTATTCTTCTTTGTTATGTATTTATTTATTTACTGAGTAGTTGGACTTATCTCTTTATTATATAAACATTTCATATCTTGAAAGATAAGCCGGTAGAATTCCTATATTAAATTTTCACCAGCGAGTAGAAAATGTCAGGCCAACATAATAGTACTTATCATTTGATTTTATTTAAAGAATATTTATATTATATTGTTAGACAATAATAAAGATGTATTTTAAGAATATTAGTATCTATTGGATAATACCAATGTGTGTATTTAAAGAATATTAAATAATTAAATTATGAGTGTTAATCTAATATTAAATTATATGATAAGTCCACCTTTAGAATTAAGAAAATAGAGTGTGACAAGTTTAGATAGCCAACTAGTAAACTTTTACAGGGAAAGCTACAAGATGGAAGGATGTAGCAATCAAAAGATTCAACCAAGACATAAAGGAGTTTAAGAATGAAATAATGTTAATCTCCAAAGCTCCAGCACTCAATCTAGTTACACTCATTGGTTGCTGCACTACAAGAGAAGAAAAGATATTAATCTATGAGTTCATGCCAAAAAAAAAGTTTGGACACTTTTTTATTTGGTAGGATTTTAACTTCTTGCTCATAGTATCCTGCGTTGCTTCTTTTATAATATGATAACATTTAAGGTATCTTGTTTCGATGGTTGCTTTAATTCCCTTTTTTTATCATGTAATATGCCCTTCTAACCTATCTCATTACTTGATCTCAATCACAAATAATAAATTTATGATTCTTGATTCTTAATAAGAAAAGAAAACTTAACAGAAATAGTGTTTGCCTTCAAAAAGAGCAACTACAACTCTATGAACAGTATCATTTTGCAAATCTCACTTCAAAACTTTAAGATACTGATAAGCATTGGCGAAGGCATGTAGAAGAGAAGGGGGCAGTTGCCCCCTTCACTTTTTGAAAATATATATATATATATAATATTTTTTAAAAAATTTTAAATTATTTATTAATTTTTTAAAAAAATTTTAAATTGTCCCCCTCTTTTTTTTTTAAAATTTTTACAAGAAGTAAAAAAATACAATAAATTATTTATTCTATATACAATAGTTCTCTTTTAAAAAATTGATAAAATATTGATAATGTATAAATACAAAAAAACAATAAATAAAGGGATAAAATTTTCAACTAAATTAATTTGAACACATTTAATGAATTAAAGAACTCATTTATTTTAATTATTTTTTAAGAAATTATATTCATTATTTAATTTTTTTTCTTTATTTTATTTTGTTATAAAAAATTTTATAAATTTAAAATTCTGTACACATTTATATTAATATTTTTTATTAATTAATTTTTTAATAATAAAAATATATTATTAATAAATTAATAAATTTATAAAATACTATTAAAATAAAATAAAAGGTAAATAATTACGAAAAATTTAAAATTTATAAAAAAAAAAATTTCGCCCCTCTTTATTTCAAAGTCTGGCTTCGCCCCTGCTGATAAGAAGGCTAACTAACCTAATTGCTCAATAATTTAGTGAAATGATCTCTCTGTTATTTTAAATACATTGTAAAATTATGGTAGGATATGTATGCACTCGTAATATTCACTATTGTGCTGTGAAAACTTAACAACAAATATTGCCTTTTATAATTGATGTTACTAAATTTGTTCTCTGATCACATAGATACATAACGTATGGAGTATCAATAACAATAATCCAAGGGATTTTATATTGATGTGTGCATTTTCTAAATCCTACTAAAATAAGGGAGCTTGACTAGTCTAAACACTTCAACATTATCTAGGGTGTCATTCAAAGACTTCTTTATCTCCATTGTGATTCTTTTTTGAAGATAATAAACCAAGATTTAAAATTTATCAACATTCTCTCGGATGAGAAGATGGACCCAAAAATGTTAGATTTTGGTTTGGCATAGATGCTTCAAGGGAAACAAGATCTAGCCAACACTAGTAGGGTTGTGGGGAACCATATAATTGTCTTTTCCAGTTCAAAGAATATATTAAGTAATATTAAATCAATTTCAAGCATCCTTTCTTTTCTCTATAAATTGGAAGTCTGTTGCATGTTAATAACACTAAGCACATAAATGTAGAGATGAATTTGTGAAAGTAAAAACATCAGCCATGTTGATCTAATGTGATGTGAACTGTTCCTATTTTACATGTATAAATAAATACAAAAAGGTCTATAAACGTCCTTTATGAGATACAGTTATTAATCATTAGCATATTCCTATTAAGTTCAGAGGATACATAGCTCCTGAGTATGCAATGGATGGGATATTTTCTGAAAAATTTAACTGTTTAGGTATTGGAATATTGGTATTGGAAATTGTTGGTGATAAGAAAGAACAACAATTTAGGTATTGAGGAGCAACATTTAAGCATCATTGCTTATGCAAGTCAAGACTGATTTTTTTATGTACATCATTGTGCTAGGTTGACTTTTATAATTTCATAAATGACATTTACAAATCATTTTAGACATGGAAATTGTGGTCAAACAGCAATGTTTTGTTCTTGATGTATGAAGTACTAGCTAACTCATTTTCATCATCTGAGGTAATGAGATGTGTTCAAATTTCACTTCTATGAGTTCAAGATCAAGTTGCAGATAGGCCAACCATGGCAGCTGTAGTTTCCATGTTGAGCAGTAAAGAAACGTGTCCATAACCTAAGAAACCTAAGATTTATGTTTCAAATTTATTGGTAAAACAGTGTTCATAAGGAAGAAGTTTATCTGTGTTTTACAAATGAGGCAACTTTATCACCAATTCTAGGGAGGTAACAACCATCCTCCCCTGCCAAATATGGCATCATTAATCTTTGGATACACAGTGAAATTATAAAAGACACCAGAACAAATTAAAATAGTGCATCCTTCCAATCTTATAGCATCTATCTACGGTGCACCTTTTTTTTTTTTTTTTTCTCTTTGAGCCTATTGAGAAGTTGAGTCAAAATATTACATTCAAGAAAGAATAAATCAAATTCAAAAATAATAATAGTTAAGATTTGGTAGGATTTTAAATTTAAATTTTATTTAATTGCTATTACTATGATTTTATGATTTAGTTATCAGATTTTTAGGATGCAAATGTTAAAATCTCTTGTATAAATTTGTAGGTATCATGAATAAAATTAATGCAAGTTCTTCTAGCTATAAAATTCTTTGTTTTCCTACATTTATTATATTGTTATACAGTGAAAAACCAACACTATGGTATTAGAGCCTTTTTTTTTTTAATCTTTGAGAGACTTGTGATGAAGAAAATGAAGAAGAAAAAAAAAAGAAAAAGAAAGTGAGACATGTGAAGTAATTTCTACAGTCATACTGTAACACCCTTATACCATATATACATATAATATATACACTTCGTATATATAAAATACATTAATAAAATATAAGAATATCACAGTAATTAACAGTAGAAAATTCTCTTAATTTTTACCAAATTAAATTAACTTTTAAAAGATAATTTAATAAATAAATAAAATATATTTTATAAATAAATGTTAAAATAGCATATATAAAAGAAAACATCCAGGAAAAATTTGTTAAAATTTTATCTATAATTTTAGTATTTTCCAAATCAACAACACATAATCTAATAAAATTTGCACTCCCAAATATTTATAAATTCAAGTTTCAACATTTCTTCAAAACTCCTTAAAACTTTACAAACATTCATCATTTCATATAATTATATTCAAGTGCTTTCAAACATAATTAATATACATTGCAAATTACATACTTAATAACATTACTCATTAAAAATACCTATAAATATGCTTTATCTCAAGTTTACTTAATAAACATATGATGCAGATACTAAGTACAAGACCAAAATATCTTGAAATTAACATTTTACATGAATGCAGCACCAAATGAGTTGGTCTCATGGCAACACCTACCCTTCAGATTGACCTCAGGTCCTAGGCTCTCTCTCAGGCCTACTTGGACTTTTTTGGCTTTACCATGTCATATGTACGATAAAATCAATCGCGCTAAAATACTAGCTTAGCATTACATATTTTGATAATAGTAACTAATTTAAAATACATAGAAAAGCTTAGAAATGCATTATGCTTTTGATGTAATACTTTAATCACACAATTCATTAATATACCACAATCATTCACATACGTTGGGCCCAAAAATTCTTATATAATATTCAAATTTCAGAAATATTAATTGGTCTATCACGATATTGAGTATCTAAGTATCATCTCATACTATCAGAAAGCATGTCCCCTATTGATACCGAAGATCTAAGTGTCATATAATACTATCCGAAGGTTACCTCCTCAACATTGTAGTGTTCGAGACCAGTGTCCCTCCATCAAAGGCGTGTGGCATGCAAACTCAACAATACCAATACACTTCTCTGAAACAAGTTATTATATAAGGCAACATACATTACACATACATTGTCACATTGTATCTATTGTCATATTATCATTCCTCATTTTTCTCACATTATTCATGTTTTTTTCACAATTTCCACATTTTCCATTTTCAATTTCTATATTTTCCACATATTTCAATCACATTCTACACATTTCTTAGTCACATTTATAATGTGACTCATGTCCTACATTTCCAATGCATTTTTCACACTTTACATAATTTGTGCATAATATATACATTTTCCATACTATAATGGCTTATCATTTCATGTTTCATTCATTGCACACACTTTTAGTGGTAACAATGCACATAACATATAAGAATCAATATCAAAGTAGTATAGCACATTCATAAAATCACAATATGTTATGTCAAATCAAATGTAATTAAAATATAAGCTACCAAAGTATGTACTAACCTTTAATGGTGCCAAATTCAAGGCCAATTCACACTCCAATTCTAACTTCTTCTAAAACCTTTCCTTCCTTTAATTTGGCAAATCCACTTTACTCACTCCTAAACCAAATTATAAGTACAAATATATCATTAATATCATATTTCTATCTATTATATTCAAATTAAACATCAATTATACAATTTCTACCCAATTTCTAACAAAACCTTAATCTATCCTTACTAACTTCTTCAAACTTCACCCTAACCATTCCATTACCACCAATCAACCATAAAATTATTACATGCACACCAAAATAACCTCATAGCAACCCATTTCAACAATTATAGAAACCTCTATCAAAACTCCAAAATTTATATAATCTCAAAACTCATCAAAACCAAGCTTAAAGTAGAAATTACTTACCTAAACTTTGATTACTCTTCAAAAACACCTTGAATCCTTAAACAATCTTGTGAAATTTGAAGTAGTTGACGAAGAAAATGTTCTCTTACTCTTCAATGGAGAATTCGGCGACCTTGAAGAAGAAAGAAGAAGATTATTCATATTTATACTCTTCATTTCCCATTTTCACCTATCATATATATATTTAATTACAAAATAATTATTTAATAAAATATTATAATATTTTACATCTTCCCATCCATAAATATATTTTTTTATTTTTTATTTTTATTTTTTATTTTTAACTTTTAACTTTTTGACTTTTACTAAATTTTTATTTTTAGTGTACAATGTGTATGTTAGATATATACCTCGTATATCAAGTCTCCAATGTATATTTTAGATATATCTTGTATATACATTAGGTATATACTATGCATATCCCTCTTCCATCAATCTAACTATCCTCCATGTTAATTATTTAATTATATTTACTAAAAATATAGGTGTTACACATACCATTACCATTACCATACCATACCCATACCAATAACCATATTCATAACCATAACCACGCTCATTATCATAACTATAAGCACATTCAAGGGACCATCGAGCCCATAAAATCAAATATGATTAATGTGACTTAAGCAAGTCTTTAAACTGACAAAAATTAATGAAAACTTTTCAAGTCTTTAAATTAAAAAATTTTAAAGGACCTTTATATGTTCATAAATTGCAAAAATGAAGTCCGGCGAGTCTCAAAATTGAACAAGATGAAGCCAAAACAGTTGTCAATTAACAACAGAAGAAAGATTTATTTTAAATCTTTCTATGACAAACCAAAAAAAAAGGCATACCTATGCTTATGACAAAAAAAATGTCTTGCTTATGCCTGCTAAAAAAAATAAATATATTATGTTTATATCCCTATAACCATGAACTTTGCATAAACCATAAAAAAACATATGCTAAAAATAAATTTGTAGCATTTTGACCAAAGGGGAGTATTAAGAAGTTGAGTCAAAATGCTACAATCAAAGAAAAATAAATCAAATTCAAAAATAATGATAGTTAAAAATTTTTAGGATTTTTTGTTTAAATTTTATTTTATTGTTATTGTTATTATTTTATGATTTGGTTGTGAGATTTTTAGGATGCAAATATGATTTTGGTTGTTAAGATTTTTTGTATAAATTTATAAGTATTAGGAATACAATTAATGCAAGTTTCTCAAGCTATAAAATTCTTAATTTTCCTACATTTATTATAATGCTATATAATGAAAAAACCAACCCAATGGTAGCAGAGCTTAAATGATCTTTAAGGAATATTTGAAGTCCCTGCAATTATACTAATAAACATACTCATAATCATACCCATATTCATAATCATAACTACAACCATAATCACATAACCAAACCCATAACAAATAAAAATGCAGAAACTTAATGAAGATCTTTCAAGTCTTTAAACTGAAAATTTGATGCAAAGAATGATAAATGTCCGTTAAGTCCATAAACTATAATTAAATGCAAAAATGATGAAGTGACCAACATATCTATAATTTGTAATGAAATAAAAAAAAAATTTGAAGGGACCTATAACATGTCCTTAAACTACTAAAATTTTTCAATTGCAATACTACAAGCCATTTGATTTATGTGGTTTTCTTGACTACCACCAAGGAGAAGCTTGATAAGCTAAACTTAAATCATGAGAGAAGAGTTTAGTGTATACAGCAAATGATGCAAGGAGGAGTGTTGAAAATATATCTCAATTGTTGTAGAAAATCAAGCAAAGACCAACAAGAAAATTTAAATTTTAAAAATAAATCAAATAATTTTTATTTTATGGATTTTGTTTTGATTTTTTTTTTTTGTTACAATTCATGTATAAAAAAAAGTCATTTTCATAGAAATAAAATTAAGCTATTTTATACAGCTCCACTGAAAAACCAATAGAGCTAGTTAGCCAGGTAATAGTGTGGGTTATGGTCTTACGGAAATTTTGGGTTTGCTTAGTAAATAAAAGTTAAACAGTGAGCTATTATGGTCCATATTCTTAGCAATGACGAATCGAGAAAAATTACTAGTTGAGGTTCATACATTGAACTAAAACATAAAAAAAATAATATACAATATATTTATATACAAATAAAGTAAAAGCTAAAAATTAAATATATTAATAGTCTTTTACTCTTACAAGTACTACAACAGAAGATAGGAAATGACAATATTGTTTTTATTAAATGATAAAAGAATGTTAGTTGTTTTACACTAATCAGATTTAATAAATAAGTGTAATTTAAGGTTGTATGGATTATGTTTTAATAAGTCTAGATTGATTGGTCTAATTTTTTCTTTAGTTATGGTCAAATTTTTTCTTTATTTGTAGTTCAATATTTTCTTTAATTGGAATTTAATTTTTTTTTTGATTGGGGTCCAATAATTAAAGTCCAATCACCTTTATTTTTATTGTGTCAAAATTAATTGGGGTCCATGAACAGCAACTAGATCTCACTATATAATAAAGAATTTTTTTTTCTTTTTATAATTTTTATATTTTGCTTCATTTTTATACTACTTTGGACAACCCTAATCTGAGCCTTTTTATTATGTAACCTTGTCATAAATCATAGGACCTAGATCAGTCTGAAAGTTGTTTAAAAAAAAAAAGATTAGTCTGGAAGGAATACGGATGCCATTTATGGTGCTTGCAAGTATATAAGATTAAATTGAAATGCTAAAATTTGTCAACATGTAAAAGAAAGCTACTATAGTTTGCAGAATCTATAGGTTAGCCAGAGTTTCTGTTGTATGCTAAGCTTTTGTAATGTAATTGCACTTTATGTGTTATATTCCTTATTATTAATATTAGAATAATGCTAAATGGTCACAAACGTGGCCAGAATAGTTAAAAATTACTTTTGACATTTAAAGTTACTTTTATACCCTTTTAAGATTTCAAATTTGGAAATTAAATTTTAAATTTTGATTCTCTCTTTTATTTATTACTCTAATTTTCTAGTATACAATTACTTTAATAAGTTTATTTTTTAAAAATATTTCTCTTTTTCAAAAATATAATTAATTATTATTTTGAAAAATAATTTTATAATAGTATATTAAAATAATCTCTTACTTTTAAATATTTTTTATCATTGCATATACATACATGAATATTATTCTAAGGCATTGATGTTATAAGTAGATAGGGTCCAAGTAAAGCAGAATAGTAAAATATTGTTAAAACGCTAACAAAAAATTTAGTCAATGGATGCATTAAGTATATTATAATCCAATACTTCCGTATATAACTTGAGAAGAAAGTAAAAAATCCCTAAGGTCTTAACTAACCTCACTTTCGTATATGACGATATGAATGAGCATTGATTGAGAATTTTAAAATCAATGGAATTTGTCAATATTTATAAAATTAAAAAAATATATTTTTTATTTTATAAATTTATACAAATTTACTTGTTTTGACATAAAATAAAATTTACTAATTCAAATGATGATTTTAAAATAAATTTATAAAAAATTTAATTTTGAATAATTAATTGTATAATAAGTCTAAATTTGAAAATAAATATGAAACCAAAAGAGGCTTCACTTACCTGCCGATTGACTCAAACTGTTGGAAGAGAATTTGTAAGACTTATGATGCACATATGAGCCTCTTCTCCATACAAGATGGCATTGTCATATGGAAGGGTAACTCTTTGGGCCTTTTTCGTTTTAAAGAAGCTTATGATACTATTCGCTCGAGATAAGGAAAATCTATGATATATGGTTCCATATGAGATAGCAGGATTCCTTTTAAAATCTCCATCTTTTCTTGGAAATTGCTGAACTTATCTCTGCTGCTCCCATCGAAATTGCAACAAATTGGAGTGAATTTAGCTTCTTATTGCCCATTTTGCTTCAACGGTCCTGGTTCCTATAATCATCTTTTTTTACCAGTGTGCTTCGATCAAAAAGCTATGGAATTACTATGGTTCCTTTTTGCTTAGTTTTCCAAATCATCAAAGTACAACTCTACGTGGAGAGCTTATGAAATGGTGGATTAAGACCTCTTCAAACAACCTTTGAAGCAAGCTTTGTAAGTTAGTGCCTCAACTCATTCTCTATTATACTTGGACTGCTTACTGTAAATGTTTGTGGGGTGGCGAATCCTTTTTCCAGTATAGCATAGACTTGCAGGTTCGAATATTTTTGATGGACTGGGGAATTGCTATATCCGGCCTTAAATTTGCTAGACCCCTTCCCGACTTTGCAGATTTCTTGCCAATCCAAATTGGTGTTAAACAGCCGAAGCCAAAACTTGTTTCTTGGAGGAAGCCGAACGCTGGTGCTATTAAACTCAACATTGATGCCTCCTACACATTTTCTATGTCTTCTGGTGGAGCTATACTAAGAGACTGCAATGGGAATTTTTTATGTGCTACTACTTTCCTATTGCAAGCCAACTGTTCAATTTTTGCAGAATTGAAGGCCATTCACTTTGGTGTACAATGGGCAAAAGATATGGGCTATATAAGGATGGAAATCTTAACTGATGCTACTCAAGTTCTTACTATTTTGGATAACACTTACAGCTATCACTTGCCTTTCTTTCAAGAGCTCAAACAGCTCCTTCATGGTTCTAAGCTTCATAGCGTCTTCAGGGAATGCAATAAAGCGGCTCATTTTTTAGCTTACTATAGTCGAGTTAATTATGTTACTAGAAATTTTAATTCTTTTATAACTCTGCCTAACTTTATTAAAGGCATTGTATTGACTGATTCCAGGACTTTGCCCTATTTTAGATATTAATATAATTACCCGGTGGTCCCGCCCACCTTAAAAAAAAGAGTCTAATTTTGAGTAATATACATATTTTATAAGTTCTTTAAATTTTAAGTAAGTAATTATATCATAAGCATAAATTCATATAATTGACTACATAACAACTTTAATTTTAAATAATTGACTATGTAATAAGTTTAATTTTAAGTAATATATATATATTATAAGTATAAATTAATTCAATTTTGAGTAAGTAACTATGTCATAAATATATTAAATTACATGAATTTATACTTATAATATAGTTAATTACATTCACTTATCATGTAGCCAATTACATGAATTTATACTTATAATATAGTTAATTGCATAAAATTAAATTTATTATATAACTATTTATATTAATTTATATTTATAATATATTTAATTACATTAAATTAATTTTATTATATAGTTAATTATATGAATTTATACACATAATATAGTTCAATACTCCAAATTAATTTATATTCGTAAAGTAGCTAATTATTTAAATTAATCTTATTATATAGGCAACTATATAAATTTATATTTATAACATAGTCAATGGTATTAAGTAAATCTTTTTATGAAGTCAATTACATGGATTTATAGTTATAACATAGTCAATTACATTAAATTAAACTTATTATGTATCCAATTATATAAATTTATACATAGTCAATTTTATTAAATTAATCTTATTATGTAGTCAATTACATAAAGTTATACATATAACATAGTCAGTTACTCCAAATTAAATTTATTGTATAACTAATAACATAAATTTATATTTATAAAATAGTCAATTACATTAAAATCATCTTGTTATGTAACTAATTATATGAATTTATGCTTATAACATAGTCAATTACATTACATTAATTATATTATGTAGTCAATTTCATGAATTTATACTTATAACATAGTCAATTATATTCTATTAGTCTTATTATGTAGCCAATTACATAAATTTGTACTTATAACATTGTTAATTACATTAAATTAATCTTATTATATAGCAAATTATATAAATTTATAGTTATAACATAGTTGATTACATCAAATTTAAACTTATTATATAGTTATTTATATGAATTTATACTTATGTCATTGTCAATTACATTACATTAATCTTATTATTTAGCCGATTACATGAATTCATGCTTATAGCATGGTTAATTACTCCAAATTAAATTTGTTATATAACAAATTATATGAATTTATATTCATAAAATAGTCAATTACATTAAACTAATCTTATTATGCAGCCAATCACATAAAATTATGCTTATTACATACATAATTAGTTGTATTAAATTAAACTTGTTATGTAGCCAATTACATGAATTTGTACTTATATTATAGTAAATTATATTAACTTAATCTTATTATGTAGCCAATTATATGAATTTATAATATAACATAGTTAATTGCATCAAATTAAACTTCTTGTGTAGCTAATTATATGAATTTTTATTTAAAAATAGTTAATTATATTAAATAGCTAATTATATGAATTTATTTTATAATATAATCGATTATATTAAATTAAATTTATTATGTAGTTAATTATGTGAATTTATATTTATATTGTAGTCAGTTATATTAAATCAATTTTATTATATAGCCAATTATATAAATTTATATATATAACATGAATTTATACCATAATCAATGATATATAATTAATATATTGAACAAATATGATAAAATAATTATTATATATCAAAAATATATTTTTCAATTAAAATAAATGAATATAATCATAAGCATATATACAATACAATTATACTCATATTTTATTTAAAATTAAATATAAGATAAACAAGTATTTAACTTTTTTATAAATAAGTTTCATATAATTTTAATATATTATTTGAATCTTGATATAGTTTTGTACTCAAAGGTTCTATGATTGATATAGATTATATTACAAGTATTACTTGACATATTACTATATGATACTAGTTAATTATCCATTAAATATATATTATAGCTATCATATATATATATATATAAGCGTTAATAAATTTTACTTTTATAATGTTAAATATTAGATTTTTTATAAATAAATTAAAAAATTTATGTGATGAAATAATTTTTTTAAAAAATAATTGCAATTGGACATAATCAAACCCTATATTTCTTAACACAAATTTTAGTGTTTTATCATATTATCTATGTACAATTTAATATTAAAATGCAACAAATATGATTAAGTAATCAAATTTATTTTTTTACTTTCATTTTTACATTTTTTTATTCTTTCATTTTTACATTTTTTTTTCATTTGTTGTTTTTTTTCCTTTTTTGTTTTATATTTTTTTTTGTTTTTACTCCTTTTATGTTTTTTTTCATTTGTTATTTTTTTTCCTTTTTTGTTTTATATTTTTTTTTCCTTTTACCTCCTTGAACTGACGATTTCAAAAATTAAAAGTGACAATTTCTGAACACGGACACGCCTGGAAGCCTTGCTTTCCTTTATTACTCATTGGATAAATATTATATATTTTATCTGCTCATGAATATTATTTATTAATATTGAAATATTCACAACTATTTTGAATATGAATTTAATTGGAAATAAATTAATAAAAGAATAAAAGAATTTATATTTTCATATTTATATAAAAATAATTTTTAAATTTGAACTTTTAAATTTTGATTTTTTCTTTTTTTTTGGTACAATAAATTTTGATATTGTCAATAAAATATGAATTATATTATAATCTAATGTGAATAGTAATAACAAATCTAAATAAAAAAGCGGAGTTGGAACTTTAGCCTCCAACTAGCCTATGAAGGATTGGCTAAAACTTGATTCTTTAATTCCGTCGGTGAAGACTTTTAGCATCTTTGTCCAGTTTAAATAGTCACTTTTGCTAAAAAAAACATTATTAATATAATCACTTCATAAAAACTTGGTTAGCTTTTTCTTATTTTATTCTTATTATTAATAAATAAATTAATAAAATAAAAATAAAATATTTTTAATATTAATAAACTAATTAAAAACATTTTAATTTATTTAAAATAATTTTATATAATATTAAAAAATTAATAATTTTTTAATAAATATATATATTACAAATGAAAACTTAAATTAAAAGAACACGATAATAATTCATATAAATAGTAGGCTATATTCAATTCAAATGCTTTAATAATTTTTTAAAGAATAATTTAACTAGACTGAATTGTATCAATAAAATTATTTATTTATTTTATTATTATTTTTTAATATTTTTTATTATTCACATATGTATACATGTATTCTAAATAATTTATTTTTATTTTTGTTAATTCGAAGAAAACAAAGATTATGCGTGTAAAAGTGGAGTCAACGTCAATGGCCGTATATTCTTTAATTAATATTTATATATGTAATATGGGACAAATGAGGTCCACTCCACAAATAGAAAATTCCACCGCATGAATTTTTTTAAGTTAAATTTGTCTTGGCAGCAAAAGACGCTAGTTTTGTCAAACTTGGCGATTAAACAAACCCACTTTGTTGACTCTTAAGTCTGTAACCCTTGCCCCGTCAACTGTCACTGTATCATCACATGATCCTTCACTGGAAATATTTGTATTTTCTCTTCTTTTAAATCCAACTCTTTTAATTCTCTTCATTTTAAGTAAAGCCTCACATACGCTAACCATAAGTACACATATTTTAAATAATAGATCTCTAATTAATTTTTCCCTTTTTAATATAATATAATATTCAAAATATATTAAATTTATATCAAAAGAGAGAACCAAATTCTTTTCCTCAAGATTAAAGATATTGCAATAAAAAAATAAAAAATTATCACATATTTATAAATCAACAAAAATACTGAAATTTGAAATTTCAAAGTTTATGCTTTTACAATTCCGCTACAGACAATCCACAAGTTTGAATATTAGGAAATAACAAATTTCAACTCTTTAATTTCATAAATAAGTAATACACTCAAAATTTTAATTTCAATAAAAAGATAATTTCTAAAAATTTAATTAAAATATTTTTACATATAAGACAAATTAATTGTTCATTTAATTAATTAGCCATTAACGACCTTTCTATTGTTCATTTAATTAATTAGCCATTAACGACCTTTCTTTCTTCCACTCAATTAAAAAAAAGAACTCTCCTTTCCTTTGCCTTTTCACTTGCCTTGAAAAAAAAAACAACAAGCGTACGGCTAGTCATTAATATTAACATTTTAATAATAAAAGCATACGCCATTTTCAAAAATAAAAAATAAAAGCATACGCGTTTGAAGAATCTATATTATTCTCTTAATTAATGCTAATACAATAATAAAAGAGCGCATAAAGTTTCGAATTGTTTTCAGAACATGAAAGAAAACATTTCATAGACAGAGTTGAAGAATAGCATCGGCATCAGTACAACTCATAGTTGTGAGATGGAGACAGAGACAAAGATTGAGCATCCAACCCCAGTTTGTTAGGTTCATTATCATTAACATTCCTAGAACCAGCTTGCGATCCCAAGTGTTCAACTTGATTGCTTTTGTCTTCTGGTGAGCATCATCTCATATTTAGCAGAATTTGGTCTACTTCGTTAACTTCTTCAATTATTGCAAGAATCTCCAATTTGATATCTTTGTATAATTACATCCCCGTTTACATGTTTTCTTTTACCGGGGTAAGACTCTGATTCCATCAAAGTTGACCTCCACTAGCAGCAGTAGTTTCCCCATCGATCAAGATCATTTCTTGGATTCATTTTCATCTTCTTTATATTCTCAGCATGACATTTAAGTATTAATAATACCATTTTAGGAATCAGATGGGTGGAGGAGAGTTGTGTGTTAAAATTGCATTTATGTGGGTTTTATTGTTTAATCTTTTTCCATTGCCTACTTGCTCTGTAATTTTCAATATAACTTCATCTACACCAGTCTCGCCAGAGCAAACTCTTAATTCCCCTCGTCAAATTTTTGAGTTGGGTTTCTTTACTCCGAACAATTCTCGTAATCAATATGTGGGAATTTGGTTCAAGGAAGTTTCTCCTCAAACTGTTATTTGGGTGGCTAATAGAGAGAAGCCAATTACAAACTCTTCTGCAAGTCTAACAATTGGCAGTGATGGGAATCTGATTCTTCTTGATGGGCAGCAAAATACTATCTGGTCGACCAATATTACTGGCCAATCGAATGATTCAATTGGATTGCTTTCAGATGATGGAATATTCGTTTTGAGGGATAGTGAAACAGGGGATAATCTATGGTCTAGCTCTCAGGATCCTACTAATACTCTCTTGCCTAGGACATGGTTGGCTTTCAATGAAACAAGCGGGTATAGACTCTCTGTTAATTCCTGGAAAACTGAGAATGATCCTTCTCCTGGGGATTTTACTGCTAATGTACTACCTCAGACACCGCCACAAGCCATAGTTTGGAAGGGGTCAAAACCTCATTGGAGAAGTGGGCCTTGGGACAAGACAAAGTTTATTGGGATACCAGAAATGGATGCTGATTATCAAAGTGGGCTCCAACTTGTTGACGGTCTTCAACCACAAACTGCTTATCTTAACGTTAGCATACTCAGGAACTGTAGTTATTCTATGTTTGGGGTTTCACCAGTAGGAGTTTTAAGGTTTTTGTGTTGGGCTAGACAGAGAGGATGGTATCCTAGATGGGAAGCACCCATCACTCCTTGTGAGGTTTATGGAGCTTGTGGACCTTTTGGGGTTTGTCAAAGATATGAACCAAATCTAACTTGTAGATGCTTGAAAGGGTTTGTGCCAAAATCAAATGAGGAATGGAGCAATAGAAATTGGACTGGAGGGTGTGTAAGGCGAAGTGAATTAGGTTGTGAAACAAACACAAGTTCCATTAATGCACAAGGAGGAAGTCCAGATGGTTTCTTAAAGATTGGGGAGTTAAGACTTCCTGATTCTTCTAGTTTCTTGAAAGTTTGGGATGAAAATGAGTGTCGTCTGCAGTGCTTGAATAACTGCTCCTGCTCAGGCTATGCATATGTAGGTGGAATAGGATGTATGGTTTGGGGAGGCGACCTTGTAGATATGCATGAGTTACCTTTTGGAGGACAATATCTTTTTCTTCGCCTTGCAAATTCTGAATTGGGTGATGGTAATGTCACACTTGAACAACTTCCGTTTTGATTTTATTTCTTTTTCTTTCCTCATTTACACAGAAATTTCAATTTTGTTGTTTCATGTTCAAACGGAAACATATAATTGTTTTTATCTTTTAGGTGATCAGAAGACAAAACGCAAGATTATTATCAGTGTCATTACCGTTTCAGCTGTTGCCCTCATAGGTGCCATGATTTATGGTTTCTGGAAGTGGAGAGCCAGAAAAATGGTTAGGATAAATGGTAAGGAACTGAAAGGCTACTTTACTGACGGTAGTTGAACTTGCTATCATCATCCTTTCTCTGTGTAGATAATTTGTCTTTCTTTATTCATCATGTCTTTCTTTATTCATCATTTTGTCACAAAATTAGACTTAAATTAGTTTCTATTGAGATGCCTATATTTAAGTATAGGAACAAGTACTCTTGAATTACAGGACAGCTACATAACGTTTAGGATAATACTCCTTTAGGAGGTCAGATCCATAACGCTTGGTAAAATAATGACTAAATCGGAGAAAACCAATCATAGAATCATAGCTCTATAATATTGGACTATATATATTTTGTCTTGGAGCTGCATGATGGCAGAGAAACTAATATCAAAATGTGTTTCTGCATTTCAAGAAATTTGAGTTCTGTACTTGATGATTTGACCCTTATAAACCATCTTGGTTGCTGCAACTCTAGAACTACCCCACCATATTCAAGAAGAAAGAATGAGAACTACCTCCTTTTTTTTTCTGTAGGAAACAAAGTTCTTTAACCTACGAAATTTCACCTTTTCCTGTCTCAGATGTTCTGACAGATCGCAGTGCTATGAATGACTGACCTTGATTTGAAATTTACTCCTGATTCGTGGATTTTGAAGAATCCTCAATACATTTCTTTGGCAGATCCAATTGACACTTCAAGGGACACATCTCAACCATTTGTATGGAGAAGCCCTTCAGAAGATAAAGACTCTCTAGAGTTGCCTTTGTTTGACTTCAACAGCATATTAATTGCGACTGACAACTTTGGCATTGAAAACAAACTCGGCCAAGGAGGATATGGTCCAGTTTATAAGGTGATTACTGAAATTTATTCAAACAAAAAAATAATTTACATCTTTGAAGAAGAACTTTAACATGCATATAGTATTAATTGTCTGACTTTGTATAGGGAAAGCTACCAGATGGGAAGGACGTGGCAATTAAAAGACTTTCTAGTAGCTCTGGGCAAGGCCTAAACGAGTTCAAGAATGAAGTGATGCTGATCTCCAAACTTCAACACAGAAATCTTGTCAGACTTATTGGCTGCTGCATTCAAAGAGAAGAGAAGATACTAATTTATGAGTACATGCCCAACAAAAGCTTGGACACTTATTTGTTTGGTTGGTTTTAGCATACTGTCTCTTTTTAAATAAAGATGGAGTTTTGTTTGCTGATTCTTCCTGTCATTTTTGTGATGCTTGAAAGCATAACTGATGATATATTTCGGTGGATTGGTCAGATCCAGCAAGAAAGGCAGAGATTGATTGGAATAAACGCCTGAACATTATAACTGGAGTTGCTAGAGGGCTTCTTTATCTCCATCGTGATTCTTGTTTAAGGGTTATACACAGAGATTTAAAGGTCAGTAATATTCTTTTGGACGAAAAGATGAACCCTAAAATATCAGATTTTGGATTGGCACGAATTTTTGAAGGCACACAAGACCTAGGAAGCACTCACAGGGTTGTGGGAACAATGTAAGTTACCTATCATGCTGAGCAGACTCTGCTACCATATGTTTTCTGAAATATTCCTTTCTGATAAAAGTTTTTATGACCAGCAACCATCAAGTTTACATGCATCAAAAAATGTTATTCTTCTTTCAAGCTATAGTAATTTCATCGGGAAATTAAATAGAAATAAAAGTACTAAATTATGTGATTTCCATGTCAAATGCAGAGGTTATATGGCTCCTGAGTATCTTCTGGGCGGCATATTTTCAGAGAAATCTGATGTCTTTGGATTTGGAGTTCTGATTTTGGAGATTGTCAGTGGCCGGAAGGTTAACAGCTTCCAGGATCATGAGCAACACATGAGCCTCCTAGCTTATGTAAGTAAACACTCTGAAAGCTTATCTCTATACTTTTTTTGTCTTTTAATATTTAGAATTTCATCATTAAACCAACGAAAATCATTGCAGGCATGGCAATCATGGTGTGAAAGCAGTGGTGTGGGCATGGTTGATGAAGCACTGGGAAACTCATTTTCCTCATCAGAAGTAAGTAAATGTGTAAATATTGGACTTCTTTGCGTACAGGATCACGCTGCAGATAGGCCAACCATGGCAGCCGTAGTTTCTATGCTAAGTGGTGAAAAAACAAGGCTTCCTCAACCCAAACAACCTACATTTACATTTCAGAACGTGTCAAGCAGCAGTAATGCTCAATCACAAAGCAACTCTACATGGTCTGTAAATAATATCACAGAATCGGTGGTTGAACCACGATAAAATTTTTTAAATAAATTGTTGCTATCTGTGTTTAAGTGTACCGATTTTCTATTTTGAAAGATCCAGCTTTACAATGTACAATGTAAAATGTATAGCCTTATATTGGAGATTGCAGCAGGCCTCTTTCCTCTCAGAAAGAGCGGGGTTGTTTCCTATAGAAAGAAAAGAGGTCGTTTAACATCTCTATATAAAAGTCCATATCCCAGGATTATTGCTTAGGAGTTAACAAACGACCAATAAATTAATAAAATGAGTTGCAAACTCGACTTGATTGACTGGACTTGGAAATTGTGCAAGGCTAGGCTGCACGTAAGGTTTTTGGAAAATTCTTCTTAAGGATGGCTTTTCTTTTTCTAAAAAAATTTTCAAATCCTAAAGAATTCAAGATTTCCAAAAGATACAGTTCATGGAGATTCACTGTGTGCAATGCAATTTTCATCACTTCTATCTCTTGTGAGACAATCAGTCATTTCTTTTAAAGAAAAACTCTATTTTCCTTTCTAAATTTGTATATGCAATTCTTCAAATTATATAAAAGAAATTTTGTTGAGAGACAGAAATAGAACAATGAATTTCTGTTTTTGTGCTTCTTGTTGCTCAATTTTCTTTCTTCACATCACTGCTCTGCAATTTCTAACATTACTTGAACCAACCACTCTTGCAAGGCCAAACTCTTAGCTCTCCTAACCAAGTTTTTGAGTTAGGATTCTTTAGTCCTAATAATTCTTCCAACCAATAAGAAGGAACATGGTATAAAAATATCTGTCCCAAAGTTGCTATTGGGTGGCCAGCAGAGAAAAGCCGGTTATGATTTCTCTGGCAAGTCTACAAATCGGCACAATGGAAATTCAAGGCTTGTAGATGGATAACAAAATGTCCTCTGGTCAACCAACGGTGGTGCCTCAAATTCCAGTTGTTATGCTCTTAAACAATGGAAGCTTCATTATGATGGACAGGGGAGATAATTTATGGGATAACTTCAATTATCCTTCATCAATTACTATGATACCATGCACAAGTCGACTGCTTAATTTCAAAATATGATGGAACACTAGATAGATCCAATGACAAAATGCGCAGCTTGATTGGCCTCAACATTTCAACATTATATTCAGGGGCAAAGCCAGACTTTTTAGTGAAAAGGATCAAAATAAAAATACAATATATATATATTAAAAATAATATAAATTTAAAGAGAGGCAATTAAATATTTTAAAAATTTTAATAATATATATACATATATAAAAAAAAATTTTAAAAAGAAGGAAACAACTGCCTCCTTTGTCATGAATGTAGCCTCGCCCCTGATTATATTTGGAGTTGCTCGACATATTATCTCCACCATGATTCTTGTTTAAGGATTATATCCCAAGATTTTAAGGTCAGCATTATTCTTTGTATGAGAAGATGAATCCAAAAATTTCATATTTTGAATTGGCATGCATTATTTAGCAAATATTGTATAAGCAATTTGCCTTACAAAAAAAAAAAATGTACGGTATCTAATAGAGATGAGTTAGAACGATAGAGGTCCCTTCTTCCTTGTAGGAAATTTGATTGATTGTTGATCCGTGGGCCTCCACTCTTTCTGGGCTGGATGTGTTGGCTTGTAGAGATTGGTAGATGGGCTTCATTTGTTCATGAGCTTTTTTAGATTGTGCTTTTAATAAAAATATAAGAAAAATTAAAAATAATTTCAAAATTTTCATATTTATAAAATATTTATTAAAATACCAGAATTTATAAAATATTTACCAAAATATCAGAATTTTATTAGTTTACAAAAAGTTTATAATGAGTTTATCATAAGTTTATAAATTTTATACAGTTTTTTATCGAGTTTAGAATAAAATAACTAAAATATTCTGGATAAAAAAAATTTAAAAATATAATGAAGGGTGTCATTTTATCTTATATATCGCTTGGCCTGTTTGTTAGGATCAGAGTCTCTCCACGCCGCAGATCGAGAGCGGTGGTGTGCAGGCAAGCGAAGGATGGCATCGCGGGAAGAGGGACGAAAGAGAAATGACATAGGCACGAGCAATTCTCCATGTAGCAATGAGAGGAAGAGCACAGATGAAATTTTTGAGCTGAGTATGACAGGTACGATTATGCTAGTACTAATGCACCGGATCCCATCAAAACTTCGAAGTTAAACGGGCTTGGGTGAGAGTAGTACTAAGATGGGTGGCCTCTTGGAAAGTCCTCGTGCTGCACTCCTATTATTTTTCTTTTTCAAAATATAATTTTTTTTCATCAATCATAATCCTTCGTAGTTTGGGACATGCAGATAAATAAATCATTTGTTGGCTTTTTAGAGCAACGTAGGTAAGATTGCCATTATGGCGTCGTTTGGCTCGTATCAGAGTCTCTCCACACCGCAAATAAAAGAGCGATGGTGTGCGAGCGAGGGATGGCATTGCGGGCAGAGGGACGGATGAGGAACGACATAGGCATGGGCAATTCTCTGTGGAGCAGTGAGAGGGAGAGCATAAATAAAATTTTTGCCTAGAGCATGACAAATGTGATCATACCAGCACTAATGCACCGAATCCCATCAGAACACCGAAATTAAACATGTTTGGGAGAGAGTATTACTAAGATGGGTGACCTCTTGGGAAGTCCCTATGTTGTACCCTATCGTTTTTTCTAAATAATTTTTTTAATCAACTACGGTCCTTCTAGTTTGGGGCAGACCGATAAATAAATCATCTGTTGGCTTTTAGAGCGACGCACCTAAGATCGCCGTTATGTCGTCGCTTGGCTCATTTACTTGGATCAGAGTTTCTTTGCACCGCAGATGCGAAAGCGGTAGTGTGCGGGTGAGTAGAGGATGGCATCACGGGCAAAGGGGCAGATGGGGAATGGCATAGGCACAGATAATTCTCTGTGGAACAGTGAGAGGGAGAGCACAAATAAAATTTTTGTGCAAAGCATGACGGGTTCGATCATAGCAGCACTAATGCACCAAATCCCATCAGAACTTTAAAGTTAAACGTGCTTGGGTGAGAGTAGAACTAAGATAGGTGACCCCTTGGGAGAAAATGAGCCAAGCAACGTCATAACAGCGATCTTATGTGAGTTGCTTTTAAAAAGCCAATAAACGATTTATTTATAGGCTTACCCTAAATTACGAAGCATCGTGGTTGATAAAAAAATTATTTTCGAAAAAAAAATGATAGGGGTGCATGGGCGAGCGGAGGATGACATCACGAGGAAGAGAGACGGATAGAGAAGAACATATGCATGGGCAATTCTCTGTGGAGCAGTGAGAGGGAGAGATCAAATGGAACCAGCACAAATACACTGGATCCAATCAGAACTCTGAAATTAAATGTGCTTAGGCGAGAGTAGTACTAAGATGGATGATCTCTTAGGAAGTTCTCGTGTTGCACCCTTATCATTTTTCTTTTTTTGAAAATAAATTTTTTCATCAACCACGATCCTTCGTAGTTTGGGGCATGAAGATAAATAAATCGTTTATTGGATTTTTAAAGAAATGCGCGTAAGATCACCATTTTGGCATCGCTTAGCTCATTTGCTCTGATCTGAGTCTCTCCACGCCACAGATGTGAGAGCGGTGGTGTGCGGCGAGCGGAGGATGGCATTGCGGGCAGAGGGATGGATGGGGAATGACATAGGCACAGGTAATTCTATGTGGAGGAGTGAGAGGGAGAGCATAAATAAAATATTTACGCATAGCATGACGACTGTGATCTTACCATCACTAGTACACCGGATCCCATCAGAACTCTTAAGTTAAACGTGCTTGGGCGAGAGTAGTACTAAAATTGGTGATCTCTTGGAAAGTCCTCGTGTTGCATCTCAATCATTTTTTTTTGAAAATAATTTTTTTTCATCAACCACGATCCTTCATAGTTTGGGGAACAATGATAAATAAATCATTTATTGACTTTTTAGAGGAACACACATAAGATTGTCGTTGTGGATTTGTTTAACTCATTTGCTTGGATCTGAGTCTCTCTGTACCGTAAATGCAAAAGTGATAATATACGAGCGAGCGGAGGATGGCATCGAGAGCAGAGGGACAGATGGGGAAGGGCATAAGTACAAGAATTTTTTTATGGATTAGTGAGAGGGAGTGCACAAATAAAAGTTTCACGCAGAGTATGACGGGTACGATTATACTAGCATAAATGTATCGGATCCGATCAGAACTCCGAAGTCAAACATGCTTGCGCGAGAGTAGTACAAAGTTGTGTGACCTCTTGGGAAGTCTTCGTGTTGCACCCCTATCATTTTTCTTTTTTTAAAAATAATTTTTTTTCATCAACTACGATCCTTCGTAGTTTGGAGCAGACCGATAAATAAATCATTTGTTAGCTTGTTAGAGCAATGCTCATAAGATAACCATTTTGGCATCAATTGGCTCGTTTGCTCGGATCAAAGTTCCTCCGCACCATAAAAGCGAGAGCGGTGGTTTACGGCGAGTGGAGGATAACATCATGGGCAGAGAGATGAATGGTGAATGGTATAAGCACAGACAATTCTCTGTGGAGTAGTGAGAAGGAGAGTCCAAATAAAATTTTCACGCAGAGCATGACGGGTGTGATATTACAATCACTAATGCACTATATCCCATCAGAACTCCGAAGTTAAACGTGTTTGGGAGAGAGTAGTACTAAAATGGTTGACCTCTTAGGAAATCCACATGTTGCACCTCTATCATTTTCCTTTTTCCAAAAATAATTTTTTTATCAACCAAGATCCTTCATATTTTGGGGAAGGCCGATAAATAAATTGTTTATTAGCTTTTTAGAGCAACGCACATATGATCATCTTTATGGAGTCGTTTGGCTTGTTTTCTCTAATCAGAGTCTCTCTGTGCCGCAAATGCGAGAGCAGTGGTATGCGGGCGAGCAGAGAATGGCATCGCGGGCAGAGGAACGAATGGTGAAGGGCATAACATGAGAATTTCTCTGTGAAGTAGTGAGAGGAAGAACACAAATGAAATTTTTGCACAGAATATGACGGGTGCGATCATACCAATACTAATGCACCGAATCCCATCAGAACTCCGGAGTTAAACGTGCTTGGGTCAGAGTAGTACTAAGATGTGTGACCTCTTGGGAAGTTCTTGTGTTACACCCCTATTATTTTTCTTTTTTCTAAAATAATTTTTTAAATCAACCACGATCCTTTGTAGTTTAGGGCAGGCTGATAAATAAATCATTTATTGGCATTTTAGAGCAGCACGCGTAAGATCTCTATTATGGCATCGCTTGGCTTGTTTGCTTAGATTAGAGTCTCTTCGCCTGCAGATGCAAGAGCGGTGGTGTGCGGGCGAGTGGATGATGGCATTGCGGGCAGAGAGATGGATGGAGAATGGCATAGAAATGGGCAATTCTCTATGTAGCAGTGAGAGGGAGAACACAAATAGAATTTTTGCGCAGAGCATGATGGGTGCGATAGTACTAGCACTAGTGCACCAAATTTCATTAGAACTTCGAAGTTAAAGGTGCTTGGGCGAGATTAGTATTAAGATGGATGACCTCTTAGGAAGCCCTCGAGTTACACCCCTATCATTTTTCTTTTTTTAAAAAATAATTTTTTTCATCAATCAGGATCCTTTGTAGTTTGAGGCAGGCCAATAAATAAATCATTTGTTACCTTTTTAGAGTAGCGCGCATAAGATTTCCTTTATGGCGTCGCTTGGATTGGATTAGAGTCTTTCCGCACAGCAGATACGAGAGCGGTGTTGTGCGGGCGAGAGGAAGATGACATCTCAGTCATAGGGACGGATGAGGAAAGGCATATGCATGGGCAATTCTCTGTGGAGCAGTGAGAGGGAGAGCACAAATAGAATTTTCGCCCAAAGCATGATCAGTGCGATCAAACCAGCCCTAATGCATCGGATTCTATCAGAATTCTGAAGTTAAACGTGCTTGGGTGAGAGTAGTACTACGATTGGTGACCTCTTGGGAAGTTCTCGTGTTGCACCCCTATTATTTTTCTTTTTCCAAAAAAATATATTTTTAAAATCAACCACGATCCTTTGTAGTTTGGAACAGGCCGATAAATAAATCATTTTTTAGCTTGTTAGAGTAACGCGCGTAAGATCACCGTTATAGCGTCGCTTGGTTTATTTGCTCGGATAAGAGAAAACACGAATGAAAATAAATTTAGTTGAAGGGATAATTTCAATTTCAATTCTTTAAATTAATCATTGATTCAAAAATTTATTCTTTCTAATTTTCAATGAACCAGTTCTAGTATTGGAGATGCTCGCAACAATTAATCCTTAGATGTAAATTAATTAGGAAATATTCTCTAATTAATTCTTTTCAAAAACTTATCCTATAAAAACGTCCTCAAAATCTTGTTATTGACAGCTTTAAGAATTAGAGAACCTGATTCTAACTAATAAACTCAATTTAGTGATTTATTTAATTAGATTATATACTCTCTTAGTTTTACACCTAATTGCCACTATTATCAAAACATCAATAACAATTGTAGATTTAAGAGTTCTAAATGGCGATATATTATCTAACCAATTGAACAATGAGCCCCATTGATCAAATAGTAAAATAATAATTTAAATAAGCTACTGAGAGTATATAAATATTAAAAAATAAAGAAGAAAATAGATAAGTTGTTTAATCTTACAATTTATAAATTGAACTTCAATTACCCCTTTAATCGGTTTAAAGTTAGTTGTACATAATGGAAAGAAGAAAAATTCAAAATAAAATAAAAGAAATCTATAAATACAATGGACAAAAAGTTGATGACTATAGGAGTACTGCCCTCTTAAATAGCTTCTAAGATAAAGTCTTACTCTAACTCTAATTAGGAAAAAAATAAGAATTATAAAAATAATAAATCTCTAAATAGGAATAAAAGCCTTCAAATATCTTCTGATATCACTCCAAAATTTGCAACATATCTCTTCTAAAAAATGTAGGAAATCTAGTTGTGATATTTATCCACTCTTCATCAATATCAAGTCTATACAACCCCTTGCCCAAGGCTCCCATTAGCTCTTTTTCAATATTTTTTTAACTGGTCCTTTTCTCTCCATTAGCCATTATCTATGCAAAAACACTACAAAGTCATTAGAATCATAAAATAACGAATCCAATTAAGTTAACAAATATGCATAAATATACTTGTTATCACTTATTCTCTCATGGTTTTCTTCTTTTTTATATCCAACATTTCTTAATTAAAAGTCTAGAGTTTAAGCTCTAGGTATAGAACACTTTTAAAACTTGCGAACAAGCATTTACCCCTTTAATGGCCTACTTGGCGGATCTAATCTTTTAGTTGTAAGATATTAGATTTTTTTTATATAAATGATCTTCTATTGGTGGCTGAGGCAAATGTGGAGCAAGCTAGGAAAGTGGCAAGGGTTTTATTGTCTGATCATGAAAGAAGACTGTGCTTTTTGTTAGAAAATGCCATAAGCGCTAGATTCATGTAAAGTTAAAGAAACTTGCAGTACCTTTACATCCGACAACAACTCCATGGCTCTTTGCAACCAAGGGCATAGATGTTATTGGAAAGATAACACCTAAATCATCCAACGATCATGAGTAGATCCTAGTGGTTGTAGATTATTTCACCAAATGGGTTAAAGTTGTATCATATTCTGTACTTAATTCCAAGAAGGTTATGGTGGTTCACTTTATCCAGACTAACATTCTTTGTCAGATTTTTGATATCACTTCAAATAATAGATCTCATTTTTAGGAGGAAGTCAATTTATTGAGGAAACAGAAGATTCAACACCACATATCATCTCCTTAATGGCCACAAACCAATGGTGCAGTTGAGGTTGTGAACAAAACCATCAATTTGATCTTGCAGAAAATGATCGGCCACCACTGAAGTTGGCATGAGCATTTGCCATTTGCCTTATGGGAGTATAGAACTTCCATTCACATGTCGATAGGAACAACCCCTTATTCACTAGTTTATGTCATAAAAGTCATTTTCCCAATTGATATTAAAGCCCATTCAGCCAAGGTTACCCAAGAAAGCTAGCTCAACGAAACAGAATGGTTCAAAGGGTATTAGAATCAACTCAATGCAATTGATGAAAAGAGAATGAATGCCTTTTATAGAATTCAAGGTTAGTAGGAGAAGTTAGCCTAACGTTTTGACAAAAGGGTCAAGGATAGAGGACTTCAAGAAGGCCACCTAGTGTTAAAGCCACACACGATCTTAGAGGAAAATTCAGGCCAAATTGGGCAAGCTCAAATATGCTCAAAAAAATTCAGTCAGGAGGAGGTACCATCTTAGCAGATTTGGATGGAGTTTAATTCGCTAGTTCATGCAACCTAGATTAACTCAGAAGAAATTTTGTATGACACATCCTTATATCATTGTAATAGAACTACGTGGACCTAATTTTTTTTAGAAAAAGAGAAGAAAAAAAAAAGAAAAAGAAGAAGAAAAGAGAGGGGAAAAAAGAAAGAAGAAGGAAGAAAAGAAAAAATGAAGGAAAATAATAACTATAATAAAGAGAGATATATAGAAAGCCCTCCTTGGGTTTGGTCCAAAGTATCACAACTAAAAAATTTCTTGTAAAGAGTGCGCATTCATGAAATACGACAAATGCAATGAATAAACTAATAGATTAATAGTGTTTCATGTAAATTATGCTCATCAAAGTCCCAAAGTCAAAATAATAAAGAATAAAAAACCAATATATCAGTCTAAACCAAAAAGATAAAAAGAGTCATAGAATCTAAAGCTTAGGCCCTAGCACCAACGTCAGCATCCTTAACCATAGGAGGCTCACCTGCCCTTGTGTCACCCTCTATCTCGGTCAACAAGGCGAATCATCGTCTCTTCTCATTGGGCTAAACACTGAAAATCAACCAAGTCTTGCATCCATCAAGAACCTCTATATGCCCAAATGGCATAACAAAGTGAAAACCTCTGACTTAGCCATTCCATATGGCTTAGGCTAAACAACAGTAATGACTGTAGGGGTGAGAGCTAATCCATATGAAGGAATCCCCTATGGGTGGCCCATTTGATGAAGAATCTAATTCCCTAATATACACTCGACCTATCCCAACAAGAAAAGTACTCGATACTCATAACTCATAGTCATGAAAGATCTGATCTGGTACCAACTACAATGCCAAAGCATCTCCTTTGTATCTAACTCCAACAGCCATGCAGTCCACTCCATCACTAAGTCATGTATGATAAGGATCCTCCTAAACTTGTAAGAAAAAGAGGAATAAGGAAGCCTAGCTGGTGTAGCCACTACCCTCAGATGGTCCTTCAGCTATACCTAACATAAAAAAAGGGGAAAAGCCTTACTTATGCTCAAAAATAGAAAAAATTCGAAGTGGAAACTCATAAAAGAGAAGGGTAACTTACTTAAAGTGGAACAAGGGTCACAGACTAGAGTCCCTCCACCCTATATACCTTGTCCAAGCTCAGCAAGGTCTTAGCTAACAATAATGCAACCACTATCCTTAAATTCTTTATCTGTAGAATCAACTTAAATTCTCCATCTGTAAAAATTAGTGGTGCAAATTTGATGTCGCCACCAACCCAAGTCTTTTTTAAATAGAAATCCGGAAGTCAAACAAAACAATAGAGATCTCAATCTCAGTCTCTGCCTCTCTAAACCCTTTGTGTCTTCTCAAAACTCAACCATGATGGTAATTACATCCACCTTGTCACCCCAAATTATCCTGGTAGCCTAATCATCACTTAGAGAAAATAGCCTTTGAAAATATCTATCCAACCTGTATCTCATAAATAGTCCAAACTGCGTCAGTGTTGTAGCCCAGGATAGTAGTAAACCCTTTAAAGGTAGGACACATCTCCTTCATCATGGCCGAAACATAAAAACATGGTCCATATAGTCCCAAAACCTCAAAAAAGCTTTCAAAAAATTCTCAATCAACCTTCATCCCTCTCAAAGCTATAGTTGGGTTAATCCCATATTGTTCTAAGTTAACCTTATCCATTTTGTCCAAGCGAGTGGTCTACAAATGCATAGAATGGCTAAAAAAGGTTATCATAAGCCAAAAAATCCAAGATTAAAAAGTTTGAAAAAAAATGGCAAAAAAATCCCAAAATTGCAGGAAAAATTTAAAAAAATTGGAAGAAAGATAGTACACGAATTCCTTTATCCCATGCCACTAGGAGACCCTAATATATGCCCCATAACTATTCTCTTGTAAAAGAACATGTACCAACATTCACTACATGCCATGCAATCCAAGTCCCTTTATGATCTTTGATTATCCCACCTACACTTGCCCTTTGCCTGTTATATCCGAGAGACCCACCCAAATTCAGTTTGAACACATTAGCTGGCATATACATTTAGGCTTTGTTTGATAAGTTGTACATATATAATAGAAAGGTACGAAATGTGATATCAAATATTTCTTAGAATATGTTTAGAATTCCAAATGTTTGCAACTCAAAGTAAGCCAATAATCTAAATGGACACTAACGTGTGTGATATTAATTTCACATTTAGGAATTTATGTATTACAACAAATGACACATGCATATAGCTATAAACTTATCTAGAGCTAAATATGAAAATATTTGTGGTTAAACACTTTAACCGTTTTAATTATTTTTGTAGCTTGTTGCAGTAAGATATGTGGTAGCTAAAAGTTTAGAATAGAATTTTATCATCTATGACTAAAAATAAACGATTTAGCCACATAATTTTTTATAATGCAGCAAAGTACTTAGCTATAAAAAAAATGTTAGAAATGTAGCAAAATAGTTTAATTAGATATGGAAGTTTAGAGTCCATAGCCATATTTAATTATTAGCCGTGAACAATTTGACACAATGCACCTTCAGTATGTTAGTCAAGGATCTAACAAATTCATAACTACTGAATATTGGAAAATTCGAAATATAAAAAAATATAATTGTTGCTTTGAATAAAAAATAATGGTATAAAAAATGTTAACATTTTAGCATGAAAATTAAGTTATATCGTGGCAAATGTTACTTATATAAATGGTTATGAATCTTACACATGGATAACTATATGTTGATATATTAATTAAGAGTTATAATATTAATAATTCGTAACAAAAATTTCTAATTTATTAAATTATAAATTAAAATATTTAAAAACTTCATAAATAACAGCAAAAATAACTAGATAGATGATCAAATAGATACAAAATGATAAAAATTATAATTAGAATAATATTCCATTCAACTTACAAGTTACAAACTATTTTTTCAACCAAATAAAAAAACATTTCCATCAATTATTAATATTATTAATATAACTCAAAGGTCTTGTTAAAAAAATACAAGTTCACCCACATTTTGAACTTCAAACAAAAAATTTTATTGCCTCCATAGAGTCTAACTAATTAACACTTGGTACTTGTGCATTAGAACTCATCCTTGATATTAGCTCACTAATCCTTTAAATTAACTCCATAATTTCATAATCCTTTAAAAAAATGTCTGCATAAAGTAAAATAAGCTCCACAATTATGAATAAAAAGAATAAACTAAGGAAAATGAGAAAAAATTAATATCTTAGCTATTAAAAAATAAAATTTAAACTAGATATAACCTAATATGCAATGAAACAAAAAAGAATATGCAATTAAAATAAAAAAAAAGGCAAAAAAAAGGGAAAGGTGAAGCGTGTACTGACTTGAAATCCTAAGTAAAGAAGGAACAACAAGAAGTTTGTAACTTTAATCATGTTTTTACAAGCTCTGTCTATGTTTGATAATGGCGAACACTGTTTTTTAATTTTGTGGAGCAGATTTAACAAATAAATTTAAGAAGAGGAGGATAACATTGTCCTTGAGACTAAAGAGAAAATGGGGCCCTATACACCAGAAATTGTTGAAACAGTAAACCAGAAAATTTTAAAATCCAATATATCCATAAAAATCTAGAATAATTTCAACAAAAAGATAAAAAATACTTCACTGATTTTGGGGATTGGAAAATCCCTCAATCTTTGAATCTACCACTATCCTCAGTAGCTTAAGTATCTTGTGGTGGAAAAGGTGGCGGTTAGTGGAATCCCATAAATTTGAAGAAAGCATTCAGGTTGGCATCAAGGGAGGTCACCTAAGTTTGCACTATATTGTACTGTGTCTAGACTTCTTAATGATAGTGATTGATCATCTTCTCCAAATCCTAAAATATATTATCAACATGCAACTAAAGATTGTTAAGTCTGTCAATTAAAGTTTACAAAGAATATTGGGCATTGGAAGATTCCATTGTAGGTGGAAGTGGCTGTGCAAATTTCTTTCCCTCAGGAAAATTATCTATCTCTCTAGATAGCTCATCCTCATCTATCTCTAAATTTTCCTTCCCTTGTCTTTGAACTATAAAATAACTAGTCCCTTTCCTTTCAGTAATCCTTATAGCAAATACAATTGTCATGTCTATAGTTGTTTTTCCAGGTACAAGATCAAGGTTTCCAAAAGACATACCAATATACTATGCAATTTGGTTTATAAGACCACTAATCACAATTTCTCTAGTAGTTTGATTGCAACATTACATACTTTTTTAGCAAACCAAAACCCCAAATTAAAAGCCTCATGTTTTAAAACACAATGAAAGAATAACAATTCAACATTGTTTACCACCCCTTTGCTATCACCCCTTCCAAAAACTGAGTTGGATAAGACTTAATGAAAAAATAGTAAAATGGGTTATTAAAGGCAGAAGCTTTACATACTCTTGAGTTATATTCCCATGTTCCTTTTAACCTAAGTTTCCTTATCTATAAAGCCTCATCTCTCCCATGTTTTCCTTGCAATACAGATTTGCCTAATGCATTATTAGGTTCATTGATATGCCAATGAGAATCTTTGTTTGCCAATTTAAAGTCTGAAAATCCATAATGAGTGCAATTTCTATTAAGTGGTGTAAACTGAAAAGAGCTTAAAAATTCTAAGAACATTTCAAAATATGTGGCAAACTGTGCATTACTAAAAGATTCCTATTGTGTATCAAAAAGTAACTTATGCAATGAGTCATCTCATCTCAATTTATGCATCACATCATGATCAATAAACCTAGAAGGAACTATTAGTCTTTTAGCAAGAATAGCATACTATGCTTCTTGGTTGTGATCACGAAATTGAATATACGGATATGCGTTTGCACGAGGTGGTAATTGATCTCAATGTTGGTGCCTTGGTGCTGGAGAATCTAACAAAAAATCTTGATTCTTGATTGTTTCTCCTCTTTTTCTTGAAAATCCTAGCTCTTTGCCAAGGTTTTGGTTCTTAGACCCATTGTAATGAAGGAAAATTGGAATTTTTGTTGTGATTTTGTTAAAAAAAAAGGAATAAATTATGAATTTTTAAGGTTTTCTTGCAAAGAAAATGCAAAAGGAGAGAGGAGAGAGGGTGGAGGGTGGCAAGGATTTTAAAAGTGAGGGAAGCGAGAGACAAAGTTGCTTATATAGGATTAGGTAGTGCACAATCATGTGAATCAATATCCATGGCCATGCATTTTAGATTGGGACAGCCTTCTTAGAGTTCTCATTTTTCTTAGAGTTAATAGCAAATGCATTACTATTTGAATCAATATGCACGGTCGTGCATATAATGCAGATTGTGATTTTATCCTTTTTTTCTTTCTCACTTGATTTCAGATGCATATGATTATACATGATTGTGCAAACACTGATGCACGACCATGTACCTCAAAATGATGTTATATAATCTTAATTTTGGCCCCCTAAATTTAAGTTCAGTAAGTTTTTTTTATCTATATGCTCGTGCATGTTGTCTTGTACTTTGTGCTTCCTCTCTTTGGCCTGTCTAAAGTCAATATGTAAGAAAGTCAATCTTAGAGCTCATGCTAATCCAATTTTGTATAATAATAAAAATAATAAATAAAAAAATAAAAACAAAACACTAATTTAAAAAACCTGAGCCTAACTTGCACAAAAGTTGGGAAGAATTAGCTTACAAAGTGGCAGACAAAATCCTTGTCTACCGGTTCTCCTATGTAGTAAGGCTTCAAGAATTGCTTTAATATCATATGTGAATTATTTTAGTTGTATTATTAGGAATGACATATTTATAGAAGTGCTAGTGGTTTGTGAAATGTTGTTCTAGTATGGGTGATACAATGGTGAACTATTGGAAATGTTTTTCATTACAGGGATGTTAGAAATTAGTTCACTAACTATTATATTAGGGAAATTCTGTTGGAATTTATGTATAAAATTAGATTGAAATGTACTTATTTTATAAATTAAAATTATATATAAATCAAACTTAGTACCTATTTAGTGGGCTTCTCATTATTTGTTATAAATGAAAACTCACTGAATTGTCTAATTTGAATAGTTAGAAATGACAATATATATCTATATTAATTAGCCTTTATGATAGACAATGGTTTATAATTTTTGTAGAAAATTAGTACCATTTTTCTCCAACTATTCTCTGAGTGCATCCCAAATATCAAAATTAATGAAAAATAGTTTTTTTTAATCATTTTTTATATTTTATATCATGCACTTAGAAAACCTAGAGAAAATGCTGCCGATTTTTACAAAATTTGAAATAACTCTTGCATTACTGTTAATTAAGATATATATTATATTTCTGAATAAATTAGGTCCATATCCTTTAGAAATATGAAATAAGAAGATATAGTAAACTATTACAAAAATTCATTTATTAATTTTCATAGGAAAAATGAATACAAATCGTGTTTGGATGTACCAAAGGCTCAATCTAGATCAAACTATTAATATATATTTGATCAGTGGGTCCAATTTATTAAGGAAATCTTATTAAAAGATATTGAAATGTTTGATAATTTCTACCTAACAAAAGAAAATAGTTCAGGGTCTTGGACTATCTGTGGAAATTATTGATTATTGCAAGAATGGTTGTATGATATATTTGGGTGATGATGAATAACATAGAATATGTAAGTTCTGTTATGAACCAAGATTCAAATAAAGTAAAAGTTACAGGAAGACGGAAGTTTGTGTCATTTAAATGAATATATTATTTTCCCCTTACATAAAGATTACAGAGATTATATGCCTCAAATGCTACTGCAGGGCACATAAGCTAGCATTCTAAGCATGAATAGGAAGATGAAGTCATGTACCATCCATCTAATTCAGAGGCATGGAAAAAATTTAACCGAACACATCCAGGGTTTACTTCTAAATGTCAAAATGTGAGGTTGTGATTACACACTGGTGGTTTTCAACCTTTTGGGTCATCGAGACAACAATACTCTCGTTGGCTGTTAAATCTAACCCCCTACAATTTGCCACCTTGGATGTCTATAAAGGAGTAATATTTATTTCTTTCTATACTTATTCAGGGTCCAAACAATCCCAAACATCAAATTGATTTATTTTTTTAGCCCTTGATAGTAGTATTGATAACATTATGGGAGGAAGGAGCCCTGATGTGTGATTATTCAAGAAAACAAAATTTTATCTTGAGAGCAACACTTATATGGACTATAAGTGATTTTCATACATATGCGATATTGTTTGGATAGAGCATTGCTGGAAAATTAGCATGTCCATATTTTATAAATCATATATAAGCATTCACTCTTCCAAATGGGAGAAAACATATTGTTTTGGTAACCACAGAAAGTTTTTGGGGGTAGATCATTTACTTAGAAGAAACAAAAAATGTTTTCAAAAAAATACTACACAATATTCAGATGCACAAATATTGATGAGTGTGGATGAAATATTATCTTAGATTGAGGAATTTGGGTTGCAAAATATAATTGAACTAAACGAAGATTAGATTAAAAGTGAACTGAGATGTAGGAATTGCGGATGAAAAAAGGAGCATTTTTTGGGATTTGCGTTATTAGAGCTATGATCTGATGAGGTATAATATAAATGTGATGTACATTGAGAAAAATATCTTTAAGACTATGTTTAATACAATGATGGATGTTTCAAGTAAAATCAAAGATAATGCCAAGTTAAGAAAAAACTTGAGGACATTTTGTAGAATGCTGGAGTTGGAATAGGATGAAAGGACTAGTAGGCGCTCTAAACCAAGTTACATCTTGGATTGTAATAAAAAACAATTAATATGTCAATGACTGAAACTTTTGAAGTTCCCAAAGGGATATGTTTCAAATTTATCTAAATGCATTAATATGAGAAAATATAAAGTTGTTCTTATGCAGAGGTTGTTACTAATTGCATTTAGAGAGTTATTATCAAAACATGTTTAGGAGGCTTTGACTAAATTGAGCTTATTTCTTAAAGAACTTACAATAACATCACTAAAAATATCTCAAGTTGAAATATTGGAAGAAGATATTTCAATAATTCTTTACAAATTGGAGCAAATATTTCCTTCTAGTTTCTTTGACTCACTGGAACATTCGCCAGTATAATTTTCATAAGAAGCAAAAATAGTTGGACATATATAATACCATTGGATGTATCCATTTGAAAGATATCTTTACCTTTTGAAGAAGAATGTCAAAAACAAAGAAAATTTGAAGCTTCAATTGTAATGTATTCATAGTAGAAGAGGCATTAAATTGTTGTTCCTATTATTTTGAACTGCATGTTATAATGAGGTTGCTTTAAGTCCTCGTAATGATGACAGGAGCACGGATGACCAGTATGAAGGTCTTCTATCTATTTCAAATATCTTGGTCAACCATATGGCAAAGCAATAAGGTGAAGATTGGAATCAAGAGAATACAATATAGCACATACAAACATTCTGTTGAATTACTACAAGGTTACCCCTTATCTCAAGTAAATTACAAATATATCACTAAACTTTTTAGATAAAATTCATTTAAAATCATGCAATTACAATTTAATTTAATCTTCCTTTTATCTATTCAAGTATTTTTATTGAACATTTGCGAGAACTAGATGAAGATATAATAGATTCTCAAATCGATATCTCCATTTAAGAGTCATTTTCCTATTTTGTTTGGAAAATATGTAAGTATGTTTAGATTAAATTAAATATTATTTTTCTTCATTTTTATTGCAAATTCACAAATCATTTATATAAACAATCATGTACTAAGTTACTACAATTTTTCTCTTTAAATTAGGCAAATGAAAATAATAATATGATCACGAAAAAATGTCTAAAAGATCTAGCCAAGGGCCCATTACCAACCGTTAGATGCTATAATGTATATTTTGTTAACGGGTATGAATTCCACATAGAGTCTCATTGCACAATATGAACTACCATAAATAGAGGAGTTTATAAAAAGGGGACAAACTACAATGAAAACTATTATGATTTTTATGGTTGATTAATTGACATTGTAGAGGTTGAATATCTGACTCTACCAATTATGAGGGTAGTGTTATTTAAGTGTGACTGGTATGACCCAATAAATGAAAAAAAAAAGTTCATCCAAGGTATAATCTGGTTAATATACACAAAAGATGAGCATATACCAAATATGAACCATTTATTCTCACCAATCGAGTTGCACAAGTGTATTATGTCACTTACTCAAGCACGAGACATGACACTACTAATTGTTTATTAGTCTGCAAAATAAAAGCTAGGTCAAGGATTGGTCTACCTGAATTATCTACAAACAATCATGAAATAGAATCTACATGTTATGTAGATAGTCCTAAAATGTACAAGCTTTAGTTAGGACATCTGACGATGATTCATTTCCTTTGAATGATCCAACTAGACAATTAATGGACATTGATATTGAAGATGCAAAATTTGAATCGGTAAAATAAATACTTGAATCAGAATCAGAAAAGTCGCAATGAGATAAAAGTGAATAATAAAAATAGTAAGTAGGCATAATTTTTTTTATATTTTATGTAAAATATTTTAGTGCTAGTAAATTAATTAATTACTTCATTTAATATTTGTTTAGATACATATGGAGGACCAGATAGAGGATTGGATACATCATCCTCCTATGGTTGATCATTTAGAGGTCGAGGCTCCAGTGGGCTTAGGGATCGCAAAGGGGCAGGCAACGATGGGAGAAATTCCTCATTCTCTTCCCCACCCCTACAAACGGGGTAAAGTTGCCCCCATCCTTATCTCCACTGGGATCCCTGCCACCATGGGGATCCTTGCTGGGAATTTTTATTCCTTTATTTTTTTAAAAAAATAAAATTTAATACTATAAAAATTAATAATCCATAATACTTATACATTATAATAAGATAATAATTAACTTATTATATATAATAAAATTTTTAAAAAATATAATAAAATAAAATAAATTAATTTAAATTTATTCGATATGTGGAGATAACTAAAATATATATTATATTAACATATAACATATATTATATATTATAATATACATTATAATACATGTATATTATATTATCTGATCCTCACAGGAGAAGGGATGGGGAGTATAATCCCCATCCCCGCCTAATGAGGAGAGAATTTTTTCCATCTCCACCCCCATAGGGGAAGATGACGGGGAATCCTCACCTTATTCAGGAAAAATCTCTGCAGGAAATATGGATTCTCCGCCCCATTGCCAATTCTAGGTATACGATTGACTGGTGGTAGATATATTTTCTATAAGAGATGCAGGAGATGATGATACTATGCCTCTATAGCTTCAAGATATTCATTAGTCGAACCCACTCCTACTATTGACACAATCCCCACTAAGGTAGTTGCAGATGATACTAGTATAATAGCATCAACTGCAAATGGATTAAGGGCAGCAGGACTATGTCTCAGCCCATGAGCAATAGTAAGTATTTATATATTCTTCATTATTTACATTAAATTATTTTTTATTAGATCACATTTTAATGCCTTATATATTTACTTTTTCATTTTTCAGTCATATGCTAGAGCCATCTAGAGCCTGCTTGTGGCGTATTAGGAGGATCGTGATGGAGAGGATGGATCTTGCAGGTGTTACATGGAAGGCCATAGCAAGAGATGAAGGAACTTTTTTTTGAGGAGTTTATGGTAAGTAAACATTTAATTTTAAAGTTAAATATTAAATATATATTACTTTAACGTAAAAATTCTATCTTACTAATTATTTTTCATTTTTTTCTAAAATATTTTTGCTAGGACTAGACTATTGATAACATGGTCTAGATTTCCTTCATGAAAAAGTTTGTTATTCGTTACATCGACATGTTAAACAAACTAAAGGATAAGGGGAAGTAGCCTTCCTTTATTGAAGATGTACTATGGATTAATCTTAGGCTCGCTGGACTTCTCTCGAGAAGTAGACACATTTTGTTGTTATCTCTCAAAACCAGTGATCTGGTGTTGTGGATAATATAGGTATATCAATGCATACTGGAGGTAGCAGGTCGCATTACGATCACACACGAGCGCTTATAAATATGATTATCATTTTTTCAATATTTGTAATAATAGTTTTATTAGCTATCAAAAATAAATTATTTTCTCTGATTTATATTAAATTTTAACTTAATGTAGGAGGCAAATTTAGGCTGGCCTTCAACTAGTTATGAGCTCTTCCTCCATATGCATAAGAAAGGTTATGATATTGATCAGCGGTCCCAGGATATAAATGTAAGTAATTATAATTTTTTATTTTGAATTAGTTCAGTATATCAAAAATTAAACTTATAATAATTTTTTAACATTCCAAGATCATTTCATTACATCCCAGGAGCAGGCATCTCAGTTTGATATGCTGATCAATGAGTCTAATTTATTTTTATCCATTGTTGGGGAGAGAAGAAGAAGAAGAAGGTGTGTGGACTAGGATCCCAGTATGTTAGCACAACTTTTTTCTTGCCATCTTCTAGTTCTTCAGCTTTATGGTAGGAGATCGAACAATAAAGGGTGGCCTTAGCTGAGTGCGAATGGGCAATAGCTTAGTGCATCAGACATATCAGTAGCAACTACAGGAGCAAGTCCAGAGGTTGGTCCAACAACACATATAAGCGTTTATGGATAACTTTAGAAGAACTAGATTCAATCATCATCAGCAACTGCCTCTGCCTTCACTTCCATTTACACCTCCTGCTGCCTAGGTTTTTTTTTTTTTTTCTACATTTGATAACATTTGGATGGCAGTATTTATTAATATTATTTATATTTGTTTTATTTTATTTTACATTATTAATATAAATTTAAAATTCATTTTATTTATTAATAATTTTTTTGCATTAAAATATAAATTAACATTATTTAATTACAATTATATATATAAATATATAAATATATTTTATATAAAAAATAATTTTAATTTACCGACATATGAGCACTTGGTCCGTAAATTATTGTCAGTTATACCAACCAAAAACAATATTCTATCGATAATGCTCCCACCAATTCTATTAGAAACAACGATGAAATTCAATCGGCATTTACCAATAGAACACCTATATGTCTACCTTGGCCCTCGTCTTCATCGACAAAAATTTTCATTGGTAGTATTGACACCTAATGTTTCTGTAAACATTACCGAGAAATCGTATAGTCGACACTACCAATAAAAGAATTATTTGTCGGCTTCTCCAAAACATTTTTCCTTAGCTTCATCAATCGATTTTTTTGTCGGTAGTACCGAAAGACGCATAAGTTGTCACAAATACCAATAACTTTTTCTTTTCAGTTGGAGAATTTACTAATGGAGTATCTATCAAGATTACCAATAAATTTGTTTTCTCTCGGCTAATTTTGTCGATAATTACATTACTGACAAAGTGATAGGCCATAATTAAAGTATATTCTTTTTATTTTTTTAATATGTGTTATTCTGATAAAAAAAAATATCATTCATACAAGAATTAAAATATTTATGAATGAAGAAAAAATGACATTGATTTATTTATAATGAGACAATGAGAATCAAAGTTCAATCAATAAAAAAATACAAATTCTTTTATTAATCAAGTTAATTTTTATAATTATTTTAGAATTTTTTATTTATTATTATTCACAAAATATAAAAAATTATTAAATATATCGAATATATTAAAATATATTATGATATTCTTCTAAAATTAAGAAAAAAAATCACATTTAATATGGTCTACAAAACAAATTCTTGAATTGTTTAATATAAACACATACGATATTGCTAAATTTATTATTATTAATATCAATTTCAAAATACAAATAGAAAATAATTGAAGATAATAAATAGGTGGAATAGATTTATCAATTTAATATAAATATATATATATATATATATATATAGTTGGGGGAAGCTGGTCCATAGACCTTCCACCCCCTCCTTTAGCCCCTTAGTAGAAACCATAACTTTATAATAAAAATTTAAATGAGGGCTACAGGAATGGAATCCTTTCACCATGTGGTAATTGTGGGTTTTAATATGGAGAACAAAATATTTTTGTCATTTTAATGAAACTATGAAGTTTGAATTATAGTCAAAGGATATTGGACCGCTGCATAAACTATATTCTATAAAGTTTAGCAATAAATCATGAAAATATGTAAAACGTGCATCCTTAAGGACTACTAGGATCAAGGTATTTAATCCTTCTTTCGTTGGGGGGTTAGTACGGACCTAGAATAATCCTATATGGATGAATTTGAATTGTTTGTCTTCGTGTTTCTATAAAGACCTAGAAAAAAGAAGATAAATAGTCTCTGAAAGGTTTTAAAATCTAGATGCCTCTTTCTTATGTTTTTATGGTCAAATCAGTTTTGAAAAATATAGTTTTAAAGTTCTGTAAATATGGTCCTTTTGGATTTTGAAAATTTCTCAATCATCAATTGCTTTTGAAAAATTTTTAATAGTGTATTCTTCACTATTGATTATCCTCTTATTTTCTAAAGAACTAGTAGAATAGTTTAAAAAGGATGTGATTCTACAAAATAGATTATCCATAAAAATTTCATTTAAACTTAAATGCCAGTGAAAAAATAATTTACCAAAATATGCATTACCCCATCCCTCCTATGTATTTCAAATTTATTTTTGTATTACTTTTGAAAAATTATAATATTATAAAATATGAATAATTTTTATTCTTTTATTTTTATTAATTGATAAAATAATTTAATATTATTTAAAAAAATTGAGAAAATAACACCATCCACCACATTTTTAAATTTTTTTACTTTTTTATCATAAGTATTTTAGTCATTTTATTATAAACTCATTATAAACTGTATAAAATTTATAAACTCATTATAAATTCATGATAAACTCATTGTAAACTCATTGTAAACTAATAAAAATTTGGTATTTTGGTAAATATTTTATAAATTATGATATTTTGATAAATATTTTATAAACATAGTAAATTTAAAATTATTTTTAATTTTTCTTGTATTTTTGTCAAAAGCCCAAAAGAAATGTCCAAAAATTACAATTGTATTGTGTAACGAATGGACTTGGAAATTGCCGTAAAGACTAGTCTTGGACTTGGAAATTGCCGAAAAGGAAAAAAAAATAGGCTCACTGCATTTGTTATCTTTTTTTAAGAAATTTTGCATAAGGTTTGTTTTTTTCTAAAAGAATTTTAACTCCAAAGAATTCAAAATTTTGGCATAATTCGATAATTATGATTACATGGATTAATGGGAAATAAATTTAATCATTATGGGATGCCATTTTTTTTTTAGAAATGAAAGAGGTTGAATAACATTGTTGTAACAAAAATCATAAATATCAGAATAATTGATCAAGTGATTGAATTTTTTTTGAACTGAATATAATTTCATTATGCTAAAGAAGGAATATCCATAGTGCAGAGTCTTGTCAAATGAGGAGGAGGATTACATAACAAATATGGGCATAATCTCGAGTAACGGATTGTTGATGCAAGCTAGTCTGCGACTCTATTACATTTCCTACTAGCAGAAACAAAAGAACAACTCCTAAACATACATCTTAAGCTTTTAATATTTAATACAATATCATCAATTTCTGTTGGGCAAAAATCTTCAGAGTTCATGGCTTGAATGAATTGCAGATTATCTTATTCAAAACATTAAAGGTAGAATTTAATGGACAACTCTCTCCTTACAGCCATTAAGAGTGCTATGGCTTATTTTTAAGTGGATAATATGATTGAATCATATAAGCAACTCCTTCAATGACTCTGCCAAAATAATTCCTAAATATCATAGCAACTCCAACCCTCAATGATTTTGGTGAAAATGTTGCATCTGTATTGGCTTTCAGCCAATTGGCTGGGAGTGGCTTCCATCTGTCTTGAGTTTTGCTTCTTGTTGCTGGATTATCATCTGAATTTGAGACAACATTGATAGTGCTAATACTCTCCTGTGCCCTGAAGCTGATGCCAATTAAAGTTGTTAACAAATGAATTGCTGCAAGAAGGCCAAGGCCTAGAAGACCGTAAATTACACAAAAAATGATAAATGCCCTTGACTGAAAATTTCCCAAATATATCATAATGCCATATAAGTTTGCCAGGCAAAGAAGATTGTGGCACATGTATGTCAATTATAGCTTTGATTTCATTTTCAGTAAATAAATCATTTAATAACTCACTTTTCCACAACCCATTTTGGTCAATAAGATCAGCAACCTAATAGACAAAAGTATTATTAGTGTTGTCCCAGGATGGCAACCAAGAAAGGAGGGGGGGGGGGGGGGGGGGGGTGATTGGTTGTTTAAAGAAATGATGGAAAATTAAAAATCAAAAGCAAAGTAAATCAAGAGAAGAGTAGAATAGAGAAGAATGAACACAAGGAGTTTATAATAGTTTGGATTACCTCAATCGTACATCCATTTCCTTAACAAATTTTTAAGGTTCCACCAATCTTGAGTTTTTATAAACTCAACTCTAACTTGGTATTTTCACAAGCTCCCATTGAACTTTTACAAGGTTTGAGAATTTTTCTCACAACTTAAACAAGAGTTTTCTCAGGCTCATTCTAAAATCTAAGTATTTCAAAGTTCACACTCAAACTTACAATGGTGTTTCAATGCTCACACCCAATACTCAAAGCAATACAAATTGAAATTTTGATGCAACAAAATAAAAGTTATTTTGCTTGGCTATTATAATCACAATTACCTTCGAATAATAGGTTTTTTCTGGTATTTATAGCCATTAGCACTCTAACTAGCCGTTTGAAGTGGTTCACACATGTTTGGTTCTTGTTTTCCACTTAAATTGTGTCTGACACACTTTGTGCGGTCGCCATTCATCTTGAGCGGTCGCACAATTCAAGTTTTCTTCAACGGCTATTTCCAAAGGTAAACTTCAAGTGCACGATAGGATTATATTTCCCTATCCTGCCATGTCTTGCAGTCGCACAAAGTGATTGTGTGGTCATACAATACAACATTACCATTACATTTAAAATTATTCTTCCACATGTCTAATTATCATTATATCATTATGTTTAGCACTTAAATTCAAATCTGATGAATTTGTGTAGTCGCATAATGCAGATTTTTCACTGCACAATGTCATCGCTATCTCTTCTATAATTTGGTGGAAGTTTTGGTCATGTCTTGTGCCGGTACACGACTAATGGAGTGGTTTTATAAGTGTTTGGGTGTCTAGACTCAGCCGCACACATTGGCCTCTATCTCCTTTGTGAATTTTGAGATTTTTGTCCATTTAATTATGTGGTAGCTCAAAGATGTAGAGTAGTTGCATGTTTAGCTTGTGATTTGTTGTGGACGTGCCAGATGCCATATGCTTCAAGGAGATTTTATCCCTTAGCATTTGCGTTGTCGCTCAGTGTCTTGGGCGGTCGCACAAAGCTTAACATTTAGTACCTATAAAAATAAACTTGTTTGAACTTATTAACACACACCAATTTTATTATCATTAATCAAAATAGAGTTTAGCTGTCCAACAATTAGGTTTGAAAGATGCAATCTTAAAATTTGGCAATGAAGGAATCCATGGGTCACCCCATATGTGTACCCAATTCCCATTTCTAATGAGCCATCTATCACCATCATGAATATACTCTTTTACGCAAACCATGCTTCTCCAACTCTAAGCAGGTTTGCTTCCCAACTTTGCATCTTCAAATTGCCCAACAGGAAAGTATATTGCTTTTATTATGTTATACCACATGCCATTATTACCATTTATGAGTTTCCATCACTATTTTGCTAAGAGAGCTACATTAAATAACTCAAAGTTTTTAAACCCCAATACGCCTTTAAATTTTCATCTTATGAGAATCTCCCACTTCCTCCATGAAATGCCCCTAACATTTTTATTTTAACTCCACCAAAATGAAGAAATGAGGCTATTGAGTTTATGGCAAATGGTTTTGGGCAATTTAAAATAATACATTAAGCTAGTAGGGATGGCATTTAAAACAGCCTTAGTAAGTATCTCTTTTCCTGAGAAGGATAGCATTTTATGCTTCCAAGATTGAATTTTCTCCCTAACCTTTTCTACAATAAAATTGCATGCCTCCACTTTCGATCTGCCCCATACTATCGAAAAGCCTAAATATTTATCATTTCCCTTCAACTCCTTTATTCTCAACTAGTTAGAGATTAAAAGCTTAATCTCTGCACTAAAAGCCACTTTAAATTTATCAAAATATATACACTAGCTAGAGGCTCTCCATACATTTGGAAGATTTGCATAAACATTGAGGCTTCTTATTTGGTCGCTCTACCACACAAGAGTGTTATCAACATAGAGCATGTGGGTTAGCTTAAAGGCAGTTCTAGCTAATTTGAAACCAGCTATCTACTTGTTATGGAGGGATTGATCTAGCAAGGAGGATAGGGCATTTGTTATAAATAAAAATAAATAAGGAGAAAGTGGATATCCCTGTCTAAGGCCTTTAGATGGGATGAAGGGATTCAATTTTCTGTCATTAATTAATACTCTATATTCAATAGTGGTCACATTGCATGAATAAAGATACTACATTCTCCTCGAAACCCATGATTCTAAGGATCCTTTCCAAAAAAAACCCTAGTCCACCCTATCATACGCCTCGTTCATGTCTAGTTTTATTACCATGCCCAAATTTTACTTGTATTGGTTTTTAATTTATGGAAAATTTCATGTACAACCAACATGTTATCATTTATTATTCTACCAGGGATGAAAATCCCCTTAAGCATTGTTGATGAGACTATGCATGTATGGTTTCAATATGCTCACCATGATTTTGGCAACAATTTTATAGTTAAAATTGCACAGCCTTATTAGGTGAAAATGAGATAATGTTTCTGGAAAGGGTACCTTGGTTATGAGGATCAAATTTATTTGATTATGTTCTGACGGCAGACAAGCATTAGCGAAGACTTGTTGAACTATCTTGATGAGATCCTACTTTACCACTCTAAAATTTTTGGTAGAATATACTTGGGAACCCATCAAGCCCAGGAGCTTTGTATACTCCCAATTGAAAGACAACTTCTTTTATTTATTTTTATGAAGGAATTCTTGACAAGGAACTATTGCATTGTTTTGTCACCAAGCTCTGTACATTATTTAGCCATTAATCATCCCATCCACATTAGTTTGAAGTATAAAGGCCTTTAAAGAAATTCACTACCTCAATCTATATTTTCAATACTTCTTCAATCCATTTGCTGTGCAGTTTTCAATTTGGCAATACATTCAGTTGTCTTCTTTGGATTGTGCAATCGTGGAAGAACTTAGTATTCTTATCCCCAACCTGTAGACATCTAACCCTGGATCTTTAGTACCAGTAATGTTCCTCCATTCTCCAAGCTTTGTCTAATTCCTCTATAAGTCTTCCTTTCATTTCTTGATAATCATGAGCAAATGGATGGAGATGGAGTTTCTCCATGTCAAATTTGAGTTCCTCAATCCACCTCCTAGCATTAAGTTTGTTCCTCCCACTCCATTCAATGAGAGGTTTTGCAGTAAGCTTTAGTTTTTGATCGAAGCAGGGAGTCTCATCAATATTTTTAGCTTGTCTGCAATTGCTCTCGATGATATTGTCACAGCCTTAGCGTAAGCCACTTAGATTCAAATTTGAACTCCTTTTACCATCTTCTAGTATTCAAATCAAGAATCATAATAAGGGCTTGTGATTTGACCCAATGAAATCACCACCCTTTGAAATTTGATTCTCCATTACAAATTCGCAAGAGTTTGATATAGTCTCTACTGAATGTTCATTGATCCCTCTTGCATATTTGTCCATGTGAATCTTGGGCCTTTAAACTTTAGATCAACCTAATTCATACTGTCAATCCAATTTGAGAACCACCTACTCAATACTTGTTAATGGAACTCCCCCTCTCTTTTTCAGCTAATGACACAATTTGATTAAATCCCTTATTGCAAGGATTCAGCAACTTTAATTTTTGAAAACCTCTTTCTTGCATTGTTTATAAGGACGACCATAAACAAATGTAAGCACATAAAAATTAACATTAGGATAATGCACACAAATATTGGAAATAATTGTAATCTTTATATAGAATTTGCATATTATTAGTACCTTTCCACCATAGTGCAAGTCCATGACTAGACCTAAAGGATCAACATAGTTACTATGGTCAAACCCCATCCTTCGTCTGTGCTTTTCCATAAATTCCTTACTTTGTTTTGTTTCTGAAAAAAAAAACTAGACTAGGGCGATTACTTCTTATGTTATCTTTAAGTCCATTTCTTGTCAAGGCCTGCACAAGGCCTTGATGTTTCAAGCTAGGGCACTCATGGTGACTGGGTGGATTTTGGGGAGTCACCAGTACCCTTAGAATCAGAGTCCGGGATGGGTTGAGATTTTTGGCCTCTTCTATTTCTAGCCATACCTTCCACTTCCTTGTTTGCTTCAAAACACTAGTTGATGAAGGTGTTATATATATATTACCAATTTATGTCCTTCAATAGTTCCCAGCTCTTTTCAATCTTTATTAGTGTATAAGTCAACAATCTTAAGAGATGAGTTATATTGTTGATCAATATTGCTTCCCTCCATAATCAGGTTAGGGTTTGGGGTTAATTTAAATTCATAATCCTCTCCCACAATTCAACAAGCTCAGGAAACAAAATTATCTAGTGAGTTGCCTTCATCTCCGTTGTATCTGAATTTTTTTTATAAGAATTATTTCCTCTTCAAACATAGTATGACTTCTTTAAGTATTCCAAAAAGGAAAAAATGATGGGTCTACTTTAGGTTGAGTGTCAGTGTTTAAGCATATGAGAGAAGGGGTTTTCTGGTTCAAAGTGTGATGGGGTTGAGTGATGAGTATCAATTTCCTTAGGACTATTATAGTCTAGTGGGATGAAGTCACAGTCACCAGCATGGGTTATTGATATGGCAGTGTCACTAGAACTTCTCCTTGATGATGTTTTCAAGGAGAAGAAAAAAGACTTTACAAAGATTGTGGAGGATTTACTTTGTAACACCCATAAATTTTAAATATTGTTAAATAAATAAATTGGAGTGTTAATTAGTATGTAGAAGAGAGAGATACAAGATATAAATATGATATATATATATATATAATCCACTATGTTACATAATGTATATACAGTATATGCATGATATAACAAGAATATATAAGGATATATATATGACATATACGTAATGTATACATAATGTATACACAATATATACACATATACATATATACATATTTTTTGTTGGAATAATCAAAATAAATAAATAATAAATAATTTAAAAGTAAAAGTAAGATGAAGATATTTATAGTGGAAAATTAAAGTAAAAAATATAATATAATATAATTTTTAATTTTTTAATTTTTTAAGTAATTAAAAGTATTTTAATGGATAAAGATGGAAAATTTAATTAAAAAAGTCTTCTTCTTCTTCTCACCATCACCATGAACGAATTTAGAAAGAAAAGGGGGAGATTTTCTTCATCCAACACCAAATTTTATGGAGAATTCAAAGGAAATAAGGAGAATTTGAAGAAAGTTTAACTATTAGGTAAGTTTTCTTGAAAACTTAAGGAGTTTTGTTAAAATTTTAAATTATGTGTAATTTGAATTTTTGATGAAGTATTTTATAATAGTTAAAATGAATGGTTTTAAAGTTATTTTGATATGTATATGAAGATTTTAAAATTGGTTTGTAGAAAAGAATTTATTATGATAAAGTTAGGATGTATGGCAAAATTATGTAAATTTTTTGAAGAGGATGTTATAATTGTTTAAATGGTATGGAATTATGTTATTTTAATGTGTAAATAAAGATTTTAAGGTTGGATGATTAGAATGGTTAGGTTTTGATGGTAGTTTGGACGAAGAAGAGAGTGAATTAGGGGGTTTGATGAAGAAATTGTAAAGAATGAATGAAAATTGAATTTAATTATTTAAATCATATTTTAATATAATTTTATTAGTAGAAATAAACTTAAAACTCAATTTAGAATTGACTAATATGGGTTTCTAAAATTAAAGTATATTTGGGCTAAAATTTGAAAATTGGATAGAATTGTAGAATTTAAAATTTGAATTGTTAAAATGTATAGAATTATGAATTTAAAGATAGAAATTAACTTAAAATGTAATTTAAAATTAGTTAATATGAATTTCAAAGTTAAAGTATATTAGGGTAAGAAAATAAAAATTTATAGGAAATGTATTAAATTAAATTTTATTAGCTAAAATATATAAAAATGTGATACTAATAAAGTATTTAAATTCAAAATGTGATTAGGTGTTAAGTAGGTAATAATTGCCCAAAACTAGCAGTGAAGTACATTTTGAAAGTGAGGGATAAAAGGGTGATTTTTGAATTGAAAATGCTTTTGCTAAGAGATTAGTACATACTTTGATTGAGTCATATTTATATACACTTGAATGGCATGTTGCATTATATATGAAAGTGATGAGTATGCTACTTTGATGTGTGAATACACATAAAAAGAGCATAAATATGTGTTTGTGAAAGTGTGTAACTATGTCTAATGTAGGCATAATTAGGTCACATTGAGGATGTGGCAAATAAATTGATGAAAATGTGTGGAAATAATGAGAAAAGATAGAAAAAGTGCAAAAAGAATAAAACTTTACATAACTGACAAAGTTTGAGAATAATGTGGAATTATATGTGTTATGTGGGAAACCTTATATAATATCAATTTTCAAAGTATTGTGTTTGGTGTTATTGTATACTGATTATTGCCTTCGGACCAGACACTGGGCGTCATTATTATTGCCTTCGGGCCAGATGCTAGGCATCATTATTATATTTCCTTCGGGCTAGATGCTGAGTTTCACTGATATTGGCCTTCAGACTTGAAACTTGAATATAAGTTCAAAGCAATATCTCTGAAACTTGAATGTTATATAGGGTCATTTAAGCCAATGCATGTAAATATGAAATGAAAATATTTGACAATATTAAAAGTGTAACTTGCAGCATGGAATTACATGCCAAGTTAAGATTTTGAAAAGAAAACCATTTGTGTATTAATCATTAGTTTTTGGATTATATCAAAGTATGTATTACTAGGCAGTATTGCTTAGTGTGATTTGTTTATCGCGCAGGTGGCATGATTGATTCTGAGAGTGCTGCGAGACCAGAGAAGGTATAAAGTTTTCCTGCTTATTTTAGAGTTTTATTCTCCTGCTTAGGACAAGGACCAGTTGCAAATATGTAATGAGTTCATTTTGAAAACTTATCTTTTTTATTATGTACATTAAATTTGTAAATATATAAATGATGTAAATTATTAAAGTTTGGTTTAAATCTTGGGAAATGTTGATATATATATGTATGTTTTCATATTTTGGTGAAATGATGGGGTTTTCGGAGAATGGAATGTTTGTAATTATTGGAAGCGCAAAATCTTTATGCAGGTTGTTTAATTTGGATTTTTGGGAATCTCCAAATTAGAGATAAAATTCTGACAAATTTTTCTTAGAGATTTTATATATATATATATAATATTTATTTTGGCAGCTAAAATTTTTGAAGTATATTTTTATTTTTTTAAAATATATTTCAAGTCTATAAATATTTATTGTGGAAATATGAAATTTTTTTTAAAAGACTAAATTGTGACATTTTTGTATTCTGTATGCATATTCTACATATACCGGGTGTTTGCACTGTACGTATATGAGGTATAAGGGTGTTACATTTATTTTTATATCATAGCCTAGTTTTGAGGTTCTAGACCTAGGTGGATTTTAGAGAGATAAGTGGGGAAATTTAAATGTGATTTAAAATTATCATACATGCATTTACACTGGTACTTTAACTGGTCTCTGATGTTGCGATTCTTTCTGTGTTTACAGACATAGGTGAATATGGTGTCTTGGACACATGAGTCTGGAGAGGATAGTGCAGAGAGTGCTGCTCTAGGAGAGGGCAGTGTGGAAGTTAGTGTTGAGATTGTTGGGGAGGCATCAGTACCAGGCCAACCAGCAGCACATGGTATATCATAAGTTTGGATGTAGCAGATGGTGGAGTTGCTGAGACAGGTTCCAGTACAGCAGCCACCGCAGCAGTAGCAGTTACCAATAAGAAAATATGACAAGGTAAGAAAATTTAGGGCTATAGATTTCTTTGGCACTATAGATCCGAATGTGGCAGAGTAGTGGTTGGATAGAGTACAAAGGAATTTTATCCAATTACAGGTCACTGCAAAGGAAAAGTTTGATTATATCTTGTCTCTTCTGTAGGGGGATGCCTATGATTGGTGGAAGACTATACCCCATGGGATGGATGAACCACTGGTGTTGACCTACATTAATTGTCTATGGGAATTTGAAAAGAAATATACACCACAGAGTATAAGGATACAAAGAAGAATGAATTTCTGAATTTAAAGCAAGGGATGAAGACTGTTATAAAGTATGAGAAGGACTTCACTGGCTGAGTAAGTATGCAGGAGATTTATTGTCAGATGAGATAGACAGGTATCAGAGATTTGAGGGGGTTTAGAGATCATCGATCATGTGTCATGTGGTACCATCTCGATGTGAGGATTTTTCTCGGATGGTTTCAGTAACAAAAAATGTAGAGAAAACCCAAGGACTAGTAGCAGCAGTCAGAGCAGAAGAGTTCATCTGGGAAGAGAGGCAGAGGGAGTTTTGCTCAATGGTCTAGCAGGAGCTAGAGGCAGCCTGGAAAATCATTTTAGCAATAGAGGCAAAGACCTGCAGCCTCAGTGGACAGTGTTTCGACCCCAGTTCCATAGAGATTTACTCGACTAGTCTGTGCTCAATGTGGTAGGGTAGATGGCGATGTTTGTTGGAAGACTGGTGCTTCAGTAGTAGGATCACTATATTAGAGATTGTCCGGTGCCACCTAAGGGTAAACAGACATAAACAACAGTTTCTAGACCTAGTGATAGAAGGGATCGAGGTGGCAGATGTGGTAGCAGAGGTGGCAGACCTATGTCCAGTCATAGAAGGGGATCCATGGTAGGAACTGGTAGATCAGAGCAGGCAAGGTCATCATAGAGAGTGTATGTGATGCAGCGACAACCGAGTACTTCTGATGTAGTAGCTAGTACATTCTCTTTACTTGGTATTTTAGTGCATGCATTGATAAACCCTAGGTCAACACATTTATATATCAGTGCATCTATTTTGCCTGTGAGTGATATGCATTCCGAGTCATTAGGATTTGATATGCTGGTGACCAACCCTTTAGGGCATAGTATTATTGTTAGTAGGGTATATTGTGATAGTCCAGTTATTGTACATAATGAAGAGTTTTCTCGGTGATCTGGTTGAGATGTCTTTTATGGAGTATGATTTGATTCTGTGTATGGATTGGTTATCCAAACATAGGGTTATGGTAGACTGTCAGCAGATATGTGTTACTTTGAAAATATGTGATGGGAGAGATGTAGTGGTATCTGGTAAGCAGAGATACCTCGCATCCATATTTGTTTCAGCTGTATCAGCTAGGAGATTGATTCAAAAGGGGTGTGAGGCATATTTGGCTCATGTTACAAAAACTAGGGTAGTAGGATCCCAGTGGGACAGTATACCTACAGTAGCAGAGTTTTTAGATGTATTTCCTGATGATTTGCCAAGGCTACCTCCAGAGAAAGAGAGAGGTGGAGTTTGGTATCAATTTGTTGCCTAGTATCATTTTTGTCTCCATTACCTCTTATTGGATGGCACCTGTTGAATTAAAAGAGTTGAAGGTGTAGTTGCAGGAGCTATTTGATAAAGGGTACATTCGCCCTAGTGTGTCATCTTGGGGAGTACTAGTGTTATTTGTAAAGAAGAAGGATGACACTTTAAGGTTGTGTACTGATCATCGATAGTTGAATAAGGTGACCATCAAGAATAAGTACATATTGCCTCACATTGATGACCTATTTGGTCAGTTGAAGTAGACAGCGGTTTTCTCCAAGATTGATTTAAGGTTAGGGTATCATCAGCTGAGGGTTAGGGATGCAGATGTGCCTAAAACTGCATTCCACACAAGATATATAACCATTATGAGTTTTTGGTGATGCCTTTTGGACTAATGAATGCACCAGCTGCATTTATGGACTTGATGAACCGGGTGTTTGATCATACTTGGATCAGTTTGTGGTGGTATTCAGAAATGATATCTTGGTATACTCCCACAGTAAAGAAGAGCATGATAGACAACTGCGATTGTATTGCAGACTTTGAGATAGAAACAGTTGTATGCCAAATTATCCAAGTGTGAATTCTGGTTGGACCAAGTTACTTTCCTCAGGCATGTTGTTTCAACAGAGGGTATTAAAGTTAATCCGAGTAAAATTGAGGCAATCTTGAATTGGAGTCCACCAAAGAATGTGACAGAGATCAGAAGTTTTCTAGGATTGGCTAGTTATTACCGTCGGTTTGTGAAGGGATTTTCCATTATAGTTTTGCCACTCACCATATTGCTCTAAAAGGATGTGAAATTTGTTTGGACAGATCAATGTCAGTTGAGAGCTTTGAGCAGTTGAGAGATATGTTGACTCAAGCTCCTATTCTTACTTTACCTGTGGAAGGTAAACCATATGTGATCTACAATGATGGTTCACATAATGGTTTAGGTTATATTTTGATGCATGAGGGTAGAGTATTTTCATATTCCTCCAGACAGTTGAAACCTCATTAGTTAAATTATCTGACTCATGATTTGGAGTTGACAGTCATTGTCTTTGCATTGAAGATTTGGCGACACCATTTGTATAGAGGGAAGTGTTTTATTTACACTTATCACGATAGTTTGAAGTATTTGGGTGTTTAGAAAGAGTTGAATCTTCAGCAGAGGCAGTGGTTAGAGTCGACAAAGGATTATAACTTGTTGTCCCAAACTAGCAACCAAGAGAGGGGTGAATTGATTGATTGAAGAATGATAGTAAATTTAAAACTTAAAAAGTAAGAGATGAAGAAGATGGAGATGGAGATGGAGCAGAGTTTGAGAAGAAAGAACACAAAGAATTATAGTGGTTCAGATTTACCTCAATCCTACATCCATTTTCTTAACTACTTGTTAAGGTTCCACTGGTATTGAGTTTTTACAAGCTTAACTCTAACTTGGTATTTTCTCTGGCTCACACCAAACTATAACAATGGTTTGAGATCAATCCTCACAACCCTTACAAGAGTTTTCTCAGGCTCACTCTCACAACCTAAGTATTTCTAAGTTCACACTCAAACTTATATAGTGTTTAATGCTCACACCCAACACTCTAAGATTTTTGACATTTGATCTTTAGACAAGATAATGAAAAATGTTGCTCAGTAAAATTATAATAGTAATCAAAGTATTCTCTAACCACAAAAATGAAGTTTAATGTGGTATTTATAGCCATTTGGCTTAAGATATCCGTTTGAAGTGGTTCTCACATATTTATTGCTTGTCTTTCACTAATTCTGTGTCTAGAGCTCGGTGTATGGTCGCTCGGCTCGATGGGCAATCGCATGGTTTGAAAGCTTTGTGTGATGGTTAGTTCCAACGGTTAGATCTCACTGTTTGACAGAATCTAGCTGCCCATACTTTTATGTCATGCGGTCATTTAGGCACGGAGTATAATCGCTCGATATGAGGTTACCGTTGAGTTAAAATTTCTTTATCCATGTATCTGGTTATCATTAGTCTGAGGTATTTGGCGCTAAGATTTAAATCATCTAGACTTGTGCGGTTACTTAATCCTTCAGTGCGGTAGTAATAGGTTTTGAGAGTTGAGAAAGTACTGCAAGAGCTGACAGCTATCTCTTACATTCTTTTAGTATTTTAGCTATTTATTATATGCGGTCGCTCGAGCTTCTTTAGTGGTCATATGAAGTTCTCACCTCCTGACTTCACTGCTTACCGAGACCGTTATCCTTTTTGTGAGTTTATAAATTTTTACCTTGACCTAGTGCAGTCACTCGGTTCGCTTATTTAATTGCACGACTATCGGACATCCTTACTTCACCGCTCACTGAGAACGTGATTCTTTCTATAATTTGTGAACTTAGTTCAGTTGCAGCAGTTGGCTAGTCTTAGCTCTATATCAATCTATATTGTATGCTTAGCTTGATTATTTTGGCAAACTGCTTTTAGCTCGTTTAGCTCGGTTCTCTTAGCTCGGCAGTTCTAAATCCAGCTTGGCACTCTATGTTTCAGTTTGGTTCTTTGCTTGGCACATGCGTATATCTGTTCGGTTTTTTTTGACTCAGCAAATCTATGTGACAGTTTAGTTTTATGCTCGTGCTGCATTTGTACAGTTGCTCAGTCTTTGGTTTGGCAGTTGCACAAGAGATCGATTTCTGCAGAACAAACTTGACAGACTTTTTTGAAATCATTAGTTCTTTATCAATTTCATTGTTAATGATTAAAATAGAGTTTGATGGTCTATCAATCTCAATAATCTCCCCTTTTTTGACTTTGGCAATCAAATTGAATTCAGATTAAAAATAATTAAATACATGAAGAAATTAATGCAATGACAATAAATTTTCTCCCCCTATGTTAGATAATTTCACAATTGATGCATGCAATTCTTGATGCCAATTGATGTATGCTTTTCTTGTTTATCTCTCCCCTTTTGATAATTAAGTCATTTAAATTCAATGATATATATATTTCTCCCCCTTTGACAAAGGCAAAAAGAAAATGAAAGTAAAGAAAATGAAATTTATTGATACCAAGAAATGAAAGTACAAGAGGAAACTAAATTTGATACCAATTAGAAAATACAAGAAAATAATTAATTTAAAACTTTTTTTTTCCTTTTCTTGATGGTGGAGGAGGAGTTCAAGTTCTTTCATCATTATCACCAAAAGAATGAGTTGGAGATGAGTTTTGTGAGGATGGTGAGGATCTTTCATAAGGACTTTCAAAAGCTTCAAAATCTTCTTCTTGATGAGTAAATTCTTGGAAGATTATTTGAATATGTGTTTTTTAGTTTGTAAAGATGTATTTTTATGCAAAATAGGGGTATTTGTAGACAAAAATTAGAAAACTAGCCGTTTTTGACCGTTTGAGGGACTAAAATCTGAATTTTTAAAAGTTCCAAAAAAAAATTCAATTACACACTCTGTGTGGTCGCTCGAGCTGTTGGGTGACCGCCAGCTCGGTCTGGCGAGCTCTCTTGGCAGTGCATGTTCATACAGCTTTGAGAGGAATTTAAAGGTCAAAAAATTTTGAAATTTTTGAGTTTGACTAACTGCACAAGCTGTTGTGCTCTCACTGAAGAAAGACACTTTGAAGCTCATGCTCGGTAGAAATGCAAGTCAAAGAACTAAAGATTCATGTTAAGTCTGGAGAGAAGATCACTTGTATGGTTTGGGCTCGAGAAGAGAAAATGATATGCGGTTGCCCCAGTATACCGAGCGATCGCATAAAGGGAGCTGATTTTGAGTTTTGAAAAAATATCCGCAAGCTAATTTTGAGTTTCAACATATTCTAAAACTATGTTGTGATTTTGAACATTATCCTTTAAGAAATGATGTTTGATGTCTATATGCTTAGACCTAGAATGCTGAATGAGGTTCTTAGATAAGTTGATTGCACTACTATTATCATATTTAATAGGAAATGTGATCAAATATTTTTTCATAGTCAAGCAATTATTGTTTCATCCAAAGAACTTATGTACAACAAAAACATGCAGCAACATATTTGGCTTCCGTGGTATATAAGGCAACCGACACTTGTTTCTTACTAAAATAAGAAACTAAACATTCACTAAGAAAGTGGCATGCTCTGGTGGTGCTTTTCCTATATAGTAAGCTACCGGCAAAATCCGCATCGGAAAAGCCTAATATGCCAAATGATGTGTTTCTAGGATACCATAGACCTAAATGCAAAGTACTACTCAAGTATTTTAAAATTCTTTTAGTTGCATTCAAAAGTGATTCCTTAGGACAAGATTGAAATCTAGGACACAAATATACACTATATATTATATCTGGTCTAGATGTCGTTAAGTAAAGTAGTGATCCGATAATACCTCTATATTTCTTCTCATCTACCACTATACCATTTTCATCTTTGTCAAGTTTCAAGGATATGCTCATCGGAGTTTTACTTGATTTATAACCATCCATACCAAACTTCTTTAGGAGTTCCTTTGTGTACTTGGATTAGTTGATGAAGATCACATCCTTGCATTACTTGATTTGTAGTCCAAGAAAGTATTTAAGTTCTCCCATTATGCTTATCTCAAATTTTCTAGTCATATAAGAAGCAAATTTCTTGCATAAAGATTCATTAGTAGCACCAAATATAATGTCATCAATATAAATTTGAACAATCAAAATGTTATGCATTTTCTTCTTAACAAAAAGAGTTGTGTCAACCTTGCCTTTACAAAATCATTTTCAAGCAAATATACACTAATTCTATCATACCAAGCTCTTGGAGCTTGTTTCATTCCATATTTGGTAAGTTTAAAAGCATGATTTGGAAATTTATAATCTTTAAAACCGGTAGGTTGTTCAACATAAACTTTCTCATTTATAAACCCATATAGAAATGCTCTTGTAACATCCATTTGAAAAGTTTAAAATTCATGTGACATGCAAATGCAAGCAATATTCTAATGGCTTGTAGCAATGGGGGAAATGTCTCATCATAGTCAATGCCTTCCTCTTAGTTATAGCCTTTGGCTACCAATCTAGCTTTGTTTCTAGTAATGAGACTATTTTTGTCAAGATTATTCCTATATGCCCATTTAAATCCTATAATTGGACGATCTTTAGGTTTAAGAATAAGTTCACATACTTTATTCCTCTCAAATTGGTTGAGTTCATCTTGCATAGCAATCACCCAACACTCATCACTAAGAGCCTCCTTAATGGTCATTGGCTTAATTTGAGAAGCAAAAGCAATATTAGAATTTAAGTATTTAAATTGAGATATAGTAGTTACTCCCTTTGAGGTGTCACTAATGATTTGTTCTTTTGGATGATCCTTCTTGTAATGTCAATCTTTGGGTAGCTCTCGAGATTCTTCATCTTGTCCATCAAGATTGTTCTTTGGAGCATTTATTGCTTCTTGTTGTTCAAATGTTCCTACAAAATCTTCAAGAATACTACATTTCCTTTGATCAAGTTTAGAGGATTCATCAAAAATAATATGCATTGATTCTTCAACTACTAGTGTTCTTTTATTAAAAACTCTATCTGCTTTGTTAGATGATGAATATCCTAAAAATATGCCTTCATTCAAATTGGATGAGAATTTTCCAAGATTATCCTTGGTATTCAATATAAAGTATTTGCATCCAAACACTCTAAGGTATGAAATTTTAGGTATTCTTCCATTCCATAGCTTTTAAGAAGTTTTGTTTATCAAGAGCCTTTTGTAAACACGATTTGAAATATAACAAGCAGTATTAACGGCTTCCGCCTAAAAGTAAGATGTTAATTCATATTCATTGAGCATTTTCCTAGCCATTTCAATTAATGTTTTATTTTTCCTTTCAACTACACTATTTTGTTATGGTGTTCTAGGAGCCGAAAAGTTATGTGAGATACCAAACTCGTTGCAAACATTTTCAAAGTACTCATTTTCAAATTCTTTGTCATGATCACTTTTAATAGATGTGATTACATAGCCTTTTTCATTTTGAACTCTTTTTGTAAATATTTTAAAATAATTGAAAGCTTAATTCTTTTGAGCCAATAAATTAACCCATGTAAACCTTGAGTAATCATCCATAAGTATAAATGCATACAACTTGCTATCTAAGCTAGCAACTCTATTTGGTCCAAATAAGTCTAAGTGAATGAATTCTAATGGTCTAGAAGTGCTTACAATGTTCTTATATTTGAATGAACTTTTATGTTGTTTACCAAATTGATAAGGTTCACAAGTTCTATCTTTATCAAATTTTACGTTAGGAAGGACATCAACTAGTTCTTCTTTACTAATGTTTTGTAAGTGATCCATACTAGTATATCCTAATCTTCTATGCCATAGCCAAGCATCATTATTAATGGTAATCAAACATTCAAATGCATTATTGGAACATAATTCAATTTTATATGTATTGTCAATTCTAATTCCTTTGAATACAATCTCACCATTTGTATTGGTAACTTTGCATCCTTTAGAGTTAAAACTTGCATCGTAACTTTTATCACATAATTGACTTACACTAAGAAAATTATGCTTCAATCCATCAACTATCCAAACATTATCAATCATATTCTTACCAAGCATGCCAATTGAACCAATACTAATGATTTTACCTTTAGCATTATTATCAAAAGTTACATTACCTCCATGCTTGTAAGTGAGTGTTATAAAGAGCTTTGTATTACGAGTCATATGCCTTGAGCATCCACTATCTACAACCCAAACATTTTCACTGATAGTAGATTTGAGGTATACCTACAAAATGACAAGGTCATTTTATTTACATACCCAAATAAAGTTGGGTCCTTAGGGGTTAGTAATAGAAGGATCCTCTAACCTGAGATGAGCCTTCCAAATATAGCAAAATGTGGTCTTATGTCCAAACTTCATATAATAAGTGCATTGATACAAGGTTCTATACTTATGCACTTTTCTATTAGAATTCAATGAACCATGCACATAATTGCAAGTGTGTGTTGAATGAGATTGTTTTTGTGTATTTTGTGTTTGTGTACATGCCTTTGATAAATGAATGCATGATTTGCTCTTGGAACTTTAGTTCTAGAGCCTTGTGAACCCAAAGTAATCCTTTTAGGATTTTTAGGCTTGGTTTATGCATTAGTATCTTTCACAACATCAACACTAAATGTTTGTGTTGTGAAAGCTCTAACAAATATTGGTGCATTAAGTGAAGTGTTATATGAACCAATGAACCCTAAACTTTGTTTCAAGGAGGGTGGTCTTTGAATATTGATCAATGTATCTAAGGCCTCTTTTTCCTTGTGAAATTTTAAAATTGACTCTTTTAGCTCATTTATTTCATCCTTCAATGTTTTATTTTCCTTAATCACATTTTCTAAGCCATGTGAGTTTTTAGTCATTTCATCAATTGATTTCAACAAGTTTTCATTTAAGGTCTTCAATTCTAATGTAGAGTTTTTCAAAGACACAAAATTCTTTTCTAATTTGAAACATTTATCTTTATAAAATTTCATCTTAGAGAAATACTTTTCTATTCTAAGGTTCATATGCTCAATCAAGCCATTCTCATCTAAAGCATCATCAACATCATTATCATATGCAATTAAGTTTAAAGATGAAGTACTTACCTCTTTAGAGTTATTGTCATCTTCAATAGCCATGAGATATATATTTGCAGTTTCCTCTTCTTATTCCTCGTCTTCTTCGCTTAAGGAGTCATCATCCCATGTGGCTTTGAGTGATCCTTTATTTTCCTTGTCCCACTTCTTCTTGCTTTTCAATTTGAAGCAATCCAATTTGATATGACCGAATTTGTCACATTCATAGTATTTCACTTTATTCCTTTTATCTTTATCTTTGAAAGAGGATTTAGGAAATGTACCCTTGTTAGCTTGTAATCTTCTCTTTCTCTTCCAATCACTTATCCTTTTAGATAGCATAACCAATTCTTCTTCATCATCACTCTCTTCATTATTTGAGCTGTCAACTTCTTTGATGGCTTTGAGAGCTATTGCTTTCCTATTATCCTTTTCACTTTGCTCTTCTTCTCTCTCGGTGTGCAATTCGAAGGTGAATAGCTTTCCGATAAGTTCATCGGTTCTCAAAGAGCTAAGGTCATGAGCTTCTTTAATTGAAGAAAATTTAGACTCAAAATTCTTCTTTGCTGTAAGTGCTCTCAAGATTTTGCTATTAACATCATCTTGATCATATATCTTACCATATTTTTTTAATTTATTGACACTAGCAAGCAACTAGTTTGTCAAGTCGGTGACATTTTCATTGGGCTTCATCTTGAATAACTCATACTTATGTACATACATTTGTTTCTTGGTGAGCCTCAGTTGGGTAGTACCCTCATGATAGTTCTCAAGAGTTTTCCAAATGCAATGTGTACAAGTGAGATGTTGAACTCTTTCACCTTCATCTTTTGATATTGAATTCATCAAGATGGAGGCTGCCCTATGGTTCTTAAACCGATCTCTCATATTGGCACTTGACCATTGTGATTTAAGAAGAGAAACTTTGACACCATCAACTTCATGAGTATGAGATTTTCACTCATTTTCAACAAAATCTCAAAGCTCAATTTCTTCACTATCTAGGAACAAGAACATCTTTTGTTTCTAATAGGAGTAGTCCGTTCCATTGAAGTAAGGTCTAAGGAATGAATTTATGTTTCCATGTGTGAAGTTGTTTGTTGATGAAATGGTTGTTATTTTGGATCAAAATTTCATAATGAAGTTTGAAGAAATTCACTAGCTCTGATACTACTTGTAGGATCTCGGGCTCTACCACTTCTCCTAAAACCAATTAATGTCAGGAAAGGCACATACCCTAGCCTTATAGTGCATTCAGTACACACGAGTACCTACAGTATTCGACTGTGACTTGGCCTCATACCTGGGCCTCTACCATAAAACAATTGATGCTACTCCTTGGGTAACAATCTCCCCCTCAGTAATTGCTTCCATCAGGAATCGAACCCGTGACCTCGGCTCTAATACCACATGTAGGACCTCAGGTGCTACCACTTCTCCTAAAACCAATTGGTGTCAAGAAAGGCGCATACCCTAGCCTTATAATGCATTCAACACATATAAGCACCCACAGTATTCAATTGTGACTTGGCCCCCACACCTAGGCCTCCGCCATGGGACAATTGATGCCACCTCTTGTGTAGCATGACTATCTGATTGATTATCATTTCAGCAAGGCAAATATAGTTATAGATGCCTTGAGTCGAAAGTCAATGTCAGGGTTGACTGCCTATGCTCTTGTGTTTCTTGTTGAGTTAAGAGTTTTGCATGTCAGATTTGAAGTTTATGATGACAATGCTCTTATAGCTCAGTTACAGGTAAGGCCATTACTACTTAATCAAATCAAAGAAGCATAAAAGTCAGATATGAAACTTCAGAAGATTATAGAGAATTGTAAAAAGGGGGAGTGAAAAAATTTTCATGTGAGAGATGATGATTGCTTGTGATATAGAAACAGATTGTGTGTTTCTGTGGATATGGATTTGAGAAAGAGAATTTTGGAGGAAGCATATCAATTTTCATATGATATGCACCCTGAAAGTACTAAGATGTATCAGGATTTGAAATATCACTATTGGTGGTTTGGAATGAAAAGGGACATAACAGAGTTTGTGTTGAAATATCTCACATGTCAGAGGGTGAAGGCTGAGCACCAAGTTCCTTTAGGATTGTTACAACCTTTATCATTATCGAGTGAAAGTGGGAGCGAGTGACTATAGACTTTGTATTATGACTTCCTTGGACCTAGAAGAAACATGATGCAATATGGGTGATAGTTGGAAAAATGACCAAGTCAGCTCATTTTCTTCCAATAAGGATGGACTACTCTCTTAATAGGCTCGCTGAGCCGTATATCAGTGAGATTTTGAGGTTGCATGGAGTCCCAGTTTTATTGGTATCAGACCGAGTTCCCAAGTTCACATCTAGATTTTAGAGGAGTTTGTAGGATGCATTGAGTGCATGGTTACACTTCAATATTGATTTCCATCTATAGATAGATGGACAGTCTGAAAGGGTGATACATGTATTAGAGGACATGTTGAGAAGTTGTATCATTGAGTTCACTAGGAGCTGGGATAGATATTTACCACTGATAGAGTTTGCCTATAATAACAGTTTTTAGTCCAACATTAGGATGGCACCGTTTGAGGCCTTGCATAGCAGAAAATATAGAACACCTTCGTGTAAGGATGAAATTGGAGAAGGGAAGTTAATAGGTCCTTATTTGATCAAAGAAACAGAGGAAAATGTTAAAGTGATTCGGATCGCTTGAAAACAGCTTCAGACCGACAAAAGTCTTATTCAGACTTGAAGAGGAAAGATATTGAGTTCAATGTGAGAGACAAGGTGTTCCTGAAGGTGTCTCCATAGAAGAGGATTTTGAGATTTGGACAAAAAAGAAAATTAAGTCCTCATTTTATTGGCCCGTATGAGATTCTGGAGAGAGTGGGACTAATGGCTTACAAATTGGCTCTGCCGCTTAAGTTACACTACAAGAATTAAGCATTTTAGAAATGAAATTTTCCATTTCTAGACCTTGAGTTTTCATTTCTAAATAGGTTTAGAAATAGACTTGAAACTGAAAAAATTTGTTAGTAAAATACTCGTTTCTAATGAAATAGAAACGAAAATCATAGTCCATTTCTACCATAGAAACGGACTTGAAACAAATATACCATTGTAGATTTAAAATGGAACACACATCCATTTCTAAATCTAGTTGGCCGAGAAACAAAATTAGTTTCAAATAGAAATGGACTTGTTCGTTTCTATTTGAAACGGATCACATTCCATTTCTAATTGATACAAAATTTTAGTTTCTAGTGGAAGTGTATCTTTAGGAATTGAAGAACCATTTTTGTTTAGAAACGGAAAAATTTGTTTCTCTTATAAACGAATATTGATTTGTTTCTAATAGGAATGGAAAATTCGTTTCTAATAGCATTTTATTTTGATCAAAGAAAAAAAAATGAATTTATTGCATTTAGAACGAAATTTATCCATTTATGGTATCCATTTCTGTTATTAATTATTTTATAATATTATTTTAATTATTTTAATTTATTTTATTTAATGTTTTATATATTTTCAATGTTACATTTATTTTATTTTTGTCCTAAGAAGAAAAATGAAAACTTGAAAATAATGAGAAAATATAAATATATTTAGGTAATATAAATAAAAAGTATGAATATTAAAAATATTATGTTTATTAAATATATCGACATAACCGTTGACATATAAAAAATATATCATAATAATACCCAAAATATTTAATAATCTATCCACCTATATATGCATCAACCGTTTGAGAAGAAGATGCAGACGATGTTGCATGATGGTGATATTAAGCAGCTGCGATAGAGCCCATACCGTAGACTCTACATTTCTTCTCTCCGCTAACAGCATCCAAAAAAATTTGTGCCTCATCAACATCAGCTAGCTTGATAGACCCCTCTTGCAACTGAGTCTATTACTCCTTCAACTATATGTATCGTTCCTAAAAATATGGCCAACAAAAATACTTAATATATTTATTAATTATAAATTACTAGATTCAAAGTAATGGCCAACAAAAGCATTATAACTTACATGAATGCTCTGAGCTCTGGCATCTAAAAAATCAAAGGATAAAAAAAAACCTTTCTTCTTTTATTTTTTCATTCAAAAAAGGACAATAGAGAACAACTAGTTAAAAAATGGGAAATATTTTAATACATTAACAAAAGTGACTTCTTCAGTTGTCATTATTAATTATTGATACAATTTCAACCAACAATAACACATATTCAATGCACAAACCCATAAAGATTCACAAACAAAAAAAAATTTGAAGGAAAAAAACATAATCATATGAAAATTGCATTTTGATTACTTCAGTAGAAATAGAAATAGGAAAACTCATCAAAGAACTCCAGTAAAGCAAAGATATGGCCTTACATTGAAAGATAGCGATAGCTAACAATTCCTTCCATTTATTATCAAAGATCAGATATATAATATTGTCTATGTCTCTATGCTTCAGAGGTACATATCGGATCCATCTCATATACTATCATTTGAGTCTATTGAGGTGAATCTGAATCTAACTTATGAAGAGAAACCAATGATGATCTTGGCCTAAGAGGTAAAGAAACAAGAAGGTACAATTAGTAAAAATTCTTTGGAAGAACCATTCTACTGAGGAGCCGATATGGGAGAGTGAGTAGATAATGCAGAGCCAGTAACCGCAGCTATTTCAGAGCTGATATCAGGTAATGTCGATGACAAAATTCTTTTAAAAGAGAGAGAATTGTAACACCAGTAAATTTTAAATAATATTAAATAATTAAGTTGGAGTATTAATTAATATGTAAAAGAGAGAGAGATATATAAGATATAAATATAATATATATATATATATATATAATCCACAATGTTACATAATGTATATACAATATATACATGATAAAAACAAGAATATATAAAGATATATATATGACATATATATAATGTATATATGATGTATACACATATACATATAAACATTTTTTTGTTGGAAGAATCAAAATAAATAAATAATAAATAATTTAAAAGTAAAAGTAAGCTGAAGATATTTATAGTGGAAAATTAAAGTAAAAAATATAATATAATATAATATTTAATTATTTAAGTAATTAAAAGTATTTTAAGGGATAAAGATGAAAATTTTAATTAAAAAAAAGTCTTCTTCTTCTTATCACCATCACCATGAACAAATTTAGAGAGAAAAGGGAGGAGATTTTCTTCATCCAACACCAAATTTTATGGAGAATTCAAAGAAAATAAGGAGAATTTGAAGAAAGTTTAACTATTAGGTAAGTTTTCTTAAAAACTTAAGGAGTTTTGTTAAAATTTTAAATTATGTGTAATTTGAATTTTTGATAAAGTATTTGATAATAGTTAAAATAAATGGTTTTGAAGTTATTTTTATGTGTATATGAAGATTTTATAATTGGTTTATAGAAAAGGATTTATTATGATAAAGTTAGAATTTATGGCAAAATTATGTAAAATTTTAATTTTTGAAGGAGGATGTTATAATTATTTAAATGGTATGGAATTATGTTATTTTAATGTGTAAATAAAGATTTTAAGGTTGGATGATTAGAATGGTTAGATTTTAATGATAGTTTGGACGAACAAGAGAGTGAATTAGGGGGTTTGATGAAGAAATTGTAAAGAATGAATGAAAATTAAATTTAATTGTTTAAATCATGTTTTAATATGATTTTATTTGTAGAAATAAACTTAAAACTCAATTTAGAATTGACTAATATGGTTTTCCAAAATTAAAGTATATTTGGGCTAAAATTTGAAAATTAGATAGAATTGTAGAATTTAAAATTTGAATTGTTAAAATGTATAGAATTATGAATTTAATAATAGAAATTAACTTAAAATATAATTTAAAATTAGTTAATATGAAATTTCAAAGTTAAAGTATATTAGGATAAGAAAATGAAAATTTGAAGGAAATGTATTAAATTAAATTTTATTAGCTAAAATATATAAAAATGTGATACTAATAAAATATTTAAATTCAAAATGTGATTAGGTGTTAAGTAGATAATAATTGCCCAAAACAAATAGTGAAAGGCATTTTGAAAGTGAGGGATAAATGGTGATTTTTGGCTTAGAAGTACTTTTGCTAAGAGGTTAGTACATAATTTGATTGAGTCATATTTATATACACTTGATTGACATGTTGCATTATATGTGAAAGTGATGAGTATGCCACTTTCATGTGTGAATACACATAAAAAGAGCATAAATATGTGTTTGTGAAAAGTGTGTAACTATGTCAAATGTTGGCATAATTAGGTCACATTGAGGATGTGGCAAATAAATTGATAAAAATGTGTGAAAATAATGAGAAAATATAGAAAAAGTGCAAAAAGAATGAAACTTTACATAACTGACAAAGTTTGAGAATAATGTGGAGTTTCATGTGTTATGTGGGAAACCTTATATAATATCAATTTTTAAAGTATTGTGTTTTGGTGTTATGTTATACAGATTATTGTCTTCAGGCCAGATGCTGAACGTTATTATTATTGTCTTCGGACCAGATGTTAGGCATCATTATTATATTGCCTTCGGACCAGACGCTAAACATCACTGATATTTGCTTTCAGGCTAGACAACGGGTGTTAAATATGAGTCCAAAGCAATATCTCAATATCTCTAAAACTTAAATATTATATAGGGTCATTTGGACCCAATACATATATATATATGAAATACAAATATTTGACAATATTAAAAGAGTGACTTGCATTATGGAATTGCATGACAAGTTAAGATTTTGAAAAGAAAACCATTTGTGTTTTAATCATTAGTTTTTGGTTTATATAAAAATATATACTACTAGGCAGTATTGCTTAGCGCGATTTATTTATCGCGCAAGTGGCATGATTGATTCTAATGGCCCTGCGAGACCAGAGCAGGTGTAGAGTTTTCCTGCTCATTTTGGAGTTTCATACTGTTGTTTAGGACCATGATTAGTTGCAAGCATGTAATGAGTTCATTTTGAAAACTTATCTTTTTTTATTATGTACATTAAATTTGTAAATATATTAATAATATAAATTATTAAAGTTTAGGTTTAAATCTTGGGAAATGTTGATATATATATATATATATATAAATGTCTGTTTGAGTTTTTTGGAGAAATGATGGAGTTTTGGGAGAGTGGAATGTTTGAAATTATTGAAAGTGTGAAATCTTTATACAGGTTGTATAATTTATATTTTTGAAAATGTCCAAATTACAGATAAAATTTTGACAAATTTTTCTTAAAGATTTTTTTTATATAAAATATTTATTTTGAAACCTAAAATTTTTGAAGTATATTTTTATTTATTTTTTAAAAATATATTTGAAGTCTATAAATATTTATTCTGAAAATATGAAATTTTTTTTGAAAAGACTAAATTGTGGCATTTTTATATTCTGTATATATATTTTGTATATACTGGATATATGTATTGTACATATATGTGATATGTGATATAGGGTGTTACATACTTTACCTTTGTCTAAACTGAATTGATCTTATACTATAGCCTACTTTTTATTCCCAATGTTAGATGAAGTCATATCTAAGCCAGGCACAAAGGAGTCATGTGCTACTCTCCCAACGAAAGTTTTTTCTTTTTTTGACAGATGCCAGCACCGATTGCCAAAAGTCATTCGTTAGAAGCAAACTGATATTAGTTTGCCAGTGTACTAAATTCCTAGCAATAATTGGCCCAATCGGAGAAGCTTTTAACCACGGACCATATTGAGAGCTGGACATCCCTACTTCATCAGTGTTTGTTTTTTCTGGACAGAGCCTCACCACATGTCCCAGCCTTCCACAACCAAAGAAAAAATCACCTAATTTTTCATATCTAATAGTTACATTTTCCTTTCTTTCCTTTGTTTATTGAACAGAGAAGGCCATAAAAAGAGGTTTGTCCGCAAACACCCACACCTTGATTCGATAAAATGGATTCCAACCAGATCTTCTTTGATGGCTTGAATCAATCTCAATTAAATCGCCTCTCCCCACTTTGATAGCATTTTGCCTATTCATATAGGAGGGTGGGAGGTTATGAAGTTGAATCCAAAATGAAGCTTTAGTTAAATCAATGCTTTCAAATGCTTGATCTGGCTGCCATCTGCTTAGGATAAGCAGAGAGTTTGCTAAGTTCCAAGGGGCGTCTCAAAGGACTATTTTAGCATCTTCATTTTCTTGGAAGTGAAAAATGAACTTGTTCCTACTGTGCTTCTATATCTTGAGCACTCTGACCATTCTCCATGCCTTCTCCAACACATTCTTCAGGGTGCCTGCATTGTATGTTTTCTGGGATAGAAGTTTCCTAGCCATCACAGTGATATTCAACTCAGGACTTTCACCAGGATCACGTTGTAGGTTTAGGGTAATCTCTGAGCAGGCTAAGGTCCCAATTCTCTCAATAATATCTTTCAAGTCTTCTTTCATGGGATCCATGCCAAAAGACCAACAATGAGAACATTAGCTGAAATAATAAATGAAAGTTAGTAAGGTAATAAGTGTTGAGAGGCTGAGGGTGATGTGGTGACTAAGAGAGAAAAGTGAGGAATGGTGATAGCCAGAGGAAAAACGATGAGGAGACCAAAGTATTCAAAACTTCTCAAGGAAGGAGAAGAGTCTCTACCTCTAGAGAAGAATTCAAATTATCAATTAATTGAATTAGGAGTTTACAAACATCCAATACCTTAATAATACGACTTTTCAAACTCTACTTTATTCAATTAAGTAGGAAATTGCAGTAAACATGTACTCTCGTTTTTGGAAAATTCTTCATACGTTTTGTTCATTTATGAAAGGATTCTAATTTTAAAAGTATTCAAATTTTCTACAAGATGATTATGATTAAAGAAAATTTTAAAGAGAAACTTTTCCCGAAAAAATTTTCTTTTTCTTTTTTTTTAGGCCATCTTCAATTTTTTAGACCGATAATGGACTACATCTTGTCTATTGTTCATTCTATTTAATTTTATTATTTAACAATGTTCAAATTTCTTATTCCAAATAGATTTGATTTTCTTTTATATTTATTTTATCGTAGTTTATATTTTTGTTTAGAGTGGGAGCCTTGGTGCAGCGGTAAGTGCTGTCGCCGTGTGACCTGAGGTCACGGGTTCGAGTCGTGGAAACGGCCTCTTGCAATTAATTACAAGGAAAGGCCGCGTACAAAGACCCAATGGGTTCGACCCTTCCCCGGACCCCGCTCATTGCGGGAGCATTCGTGCACTGGGCTGCCCCTTTTTTTATATATTTTTGTTTCTTTATCCTTTTGTTGTATATCCTTCTTTTTGTTTCTTTATCACTTTTATGGAGTATTTTGATTTTTTGTATAATTAAATCAAAATTACAAGTCTTTTAGGATCGAATCTACATTTATTAATATTCAAGTTAAACTCAATGGAAGACCATCGAAAGAGTTAAAAAGTGTCTATTATTTGCAGTCAAGCATAATCCAATCTTTTAATTTGTGATGGTTGCTATCAGTGTTTATACTCTTAGCTTATTTTCATACTACTTTAATGAATTATTATAAAGTTTTGTAATTTTATATTATATTATTTTATCAATTGATGAAATTTGTAGTTTCATCTAACAAAAAAAAATTCTACCAGATGTAGCCGAAAAATTACAATTGTGCGGAATTTTGTATTCTAAATATTACAATTGTATGGAATGAATGAATGGACTTGGAAATTGCCGTGAAGACTCGGTTAGTTGCATTAATTGTTATCTTTTTAGGAAATTCCATAGAAGGGTTTTCTTTGTCTTAAAAATTCTAACTAATGTATTTAAATTTAAACTAATGTTAAATTTGAATCCTAAACTATAATGAGTAGTCAAGCTTGATCTTTATAGTTTTTTTTTTTAATTAAATTGAAACTTTTTTTGTTATAACTATATGTATTCATGAATCCATTGGATTAAAACTATTCGTGTAAGATCTACTCACTAAAAAGTAAAATATTTCATTCATAAGGATCGAATAATTGAAACTATTTTTAAAAAATTTAAATTAAATTAATATTTTTATTAATTAAAGTCAAAGTGGAACTTTTTTTAAGAAATCATTAAACTAAACCAATGACGGAATATAATTTGAACCCGGTAAAATATCATGTCCAAACTAAAATGAAAAAAATATTTACAATTTATTAATGTTAATATAAAATTTTTAAAAGTATTTATTAATATATAATTTTTAATATTAATAATTTATAATAATAATAATATTATAATTTAATAATATGATAAATTATAATATTGAAAATTTATTTTCATATAAGAGCCAATAAATTTTTTAATATTAGTAATTTATAATATTATTGATATTATAAATTAATATTTATAAATAAAAAATATAAATTAAAAAATGAAGAAAATATAAAAAATGAAGAACTTTTTTTTTTTAATTTTAACATTTCTTTTCCTTGTACACACATCACTCCAAACCTTATTACCATCATCGTTGACCGACAAGGATATTCATCACCAATCTAAAGCTCCATCGTTACACTCAGTCATTCACCGATAGCAACACATTGAAGTCCAACCATGTAACTTATAACAATTCAGCATATTACATTCATCATCAAATCATATATTGTTATATTGTTGGTGTGATATGCTGGTTTTTTTTTTTTGGTAATTTTTATATTTTAATATTAATTTGTAATATTAACAATATTATAAAAATTCTCGAAAGTTTTTATTTTTTTTTTGTGATTTTCTTTAATTTTTATATTCTATATTTTTAATATTAATAGTATTATAAAAATTATTTACTAATATTATAAATTATTAATATTAAAAAAATCTATTGGCCTTTATATGAAAAGAATTTTTTATATTATAATTTATAAAATTAATAATTTTAATAATTTGTAATGTTATAAATTATTAAAATTTTTAAATTATTTATTTATTAATGTTATAAATTAGTTTAAAATTTTATTTATTAGTAAATTTTTTAAAAAATATTATATCAATATTAATAAATTTTAAATAATTTTTTAATAAATTAAAATTTTTTTTAATAAAATTTTAAATTTTTTAAGTTCAATTTAAACTCCAATATTCAACTGAAGTTCAAATTCTATTCTGTCGGTTGTTTAGTTTAACGGCTGGATAAAAAATTTTCACTTTGATTTGACTTTAAAAAAAAAGGTTTCAATTTAACTTGAATTAAAAAAAAGTTTCAATTTAATTAAAAAAGACTATAAAAATCAATCTTAACTACTCATTACAATACATGATCCAAATTAGACTATTGCCCTTTAAAATTTCCACACTGTGTAATCTAGATATTACGGTTGCATAGAATGATAGAGCATGATGTTCATTTTTTATGAAAAGTAAATATAGCCATTATCTTCAATATCGGATGCCACACAAAATCTATCTTCCAAGAGTGTAAAATATATTTAAAAGACCCAAAAGAAAGCATTTTAAGAAATAACTCACTATGGAAGGGACAAAGCCACCCCCAAAAAGGTGTCTCTGCCTCACTAAAGTGTTCTCTATTAGTGCCTCGATCACAAATAGAAATGACAATGAATAGAGTATTCACAAAAATATCTCTATCTGAATATAAACTTATTTAAATTTAAACTATCCAAATCAGAATCTGACCCTATTATAATTATAGTTTTATTACCTATGACCATCTCAAACTCATTTAATATTATCTGTTTACTACTCATATCTGTTTAATTATCTATTTAAATATAAAAATATTATAAAATTTAAAATATAAATTATAATTTTTTAATTAAATAAATATAAATAAAAATTTAATACTAACACAATTTTATTAAAATAATTTCATATAATATAATTTTATAATTAAAATAAAATTTAATAAATATATAATTAAAATATACAATTAGGTTTAGATAATGGATACCCAGAGATATATATCCGAACCCGATATAAATTCTCCACTGATAATAAAAATATTACTCGTATTCCGTCCAAAACCGTTTATAAATTACTCATATCTTATATAAACGGATATAGACAAATTAAATGCATATAAACACCCGACCCATTGCTATTTATATTCACAAGACCCTTACAATGCACCCCAAAATGGCCATACCAAACAGATAGTTGAGTCTCTCCACATGCACAATCATCATAAAATGTTATGTCCTAGCACTTTAAAATAGGACAAATTGTTTGATCTTGACACTAAAATGACCCCTTATATAGGACAACTAACACAATAGTAAGAACTTGATACCACAACAAAACCTTGTCTGCTTCATCTTAACTAAGCTCCCTTAGGAAGGAGCTTATTTACCTACCAACTCATTTTCTGCTAGCTAACATAGTATAAGAGAAATACTCACCTATCACTATAAGAAACATGCAAATTACTAACAGAAATTTCCCTTGATAATAATAAAAATTCTCTTGGTAAATCTTTCACCAATAACTTCGCGACCGAAACTTTTTAGTCCATGATTATCTTACTAGTAATAATTTATTGAGAAATAACAAGGTCAATCCGTAATTATTGATAGCACGTCAACTGAAGTTTTGGTTTTGAAATTTTTCTAATATGCTAAAATACTCATTTATAGTCAGTAATTGTCAACCAACGTGCTCCTGGTAAATTAAATTTTAAGTTTCATATTTGGTTGAAAAGGTTGTTGATAAATATTCAGTAATATATTTTAATATTAGTTAATAAGTAGAAAAGCTATCACTATTTGGTCCATAAATATTTAAGTTAACATTTTTAAAATTCTAAATTTGGTCAATAATCCATTGGTATATTTATTCCTATATAAATATATAGTCGATATTCTGTTGATAAATTGTATATAATATGAATTTGTCGGTAATCCGCTTATAAGTACTATATTTCACAATTTGTTAGTATCTCTCAACAAATGCTAAATATTTTTGCTAATTTCACTTGGTAATCTATCGGTAATCCGTTTGCTAATTTTTAGCAATAAATTTTGCCAGTAATCCATTAGTAAATTTTGAAAAAAATTAAAAATTTTTATTTTTATTAAAATTTACATACTAAAATAAATAAAATAACATACCATAAAAATTATATATGAAAAATAAAAAAACATATATAAATACAAATTATATATAATAGTAATTAAATTATTTAAATAAATAAAATATACAAATAATGTTTACATAAAACTAATATAAAATGGGGGATGGATCATTCTCTGCATTTAATCTCGTATTACTTGTTGTCATTCTCGTATTTGTATTTTCATCTCTCTCCGTTGTCTATTGAATCGCTCCTAAAACCGCTCCTCATATGTCTATTCTTGATTCGTAAGCTGCTCTTGAATGGTTGCCTTCAATTATTCCACTTTTTGATATACAACTGAAGAGAAAGCTAAAGATAAAGTGCTAGTCTCATAGATATACTGAGATCCCAGCATATACACCCTCCTCTCTCCTAAAAATCTATATGTAAATAAATACATTCTAAGTTTTAGATTTTTCTGATTAAATAAAAATAATTTTTACGCTAAATATGAAATTTATAAAATATGGTTTCAAAAAATTTAGCTTTGAAAATATATTTTATGTCAATATTTTTTTTTTGCTGCAAAAGTTAGTTTTTTTTCTCTTTTCACGCAATTTGTTACTCTTATTTTTTCTGCAAATTTAACCATAAAATTTATTACTGGCGCTTGTCTTTTTTTTTAAAAAAAATTCTTTTATAAGCTTTTTTTCAAAATTTTTTAATTTTTGAATAATTAAAATTTTAATAATTATGATATATTTTTTAAAAATATAAAATAAGTTTTTAAAAAATATAAAATTAAAATTGAAAATAATTTTTCATTTAAAAAAATAAAAAAACTAAAAATTTACCATTTAAACGTTAGGCAGTGAAAAGAATAAAAAGGAAAATGATTGGGATAATTAATTATAGAATAGGTATTGGGTGATCAAGTCAGTATATTGACATTAATAAAACAAAATTCAGTATATTGACAAATCAATAATCAAATTAAAAAAATAAAAAATAAATAAAAAGCAAAATTCAAGTAATCGGTTGGTATTTGTTGAATTTTATTAGTATTAAATGGTAGTTGAGGAAAGAAGAAAAGCCAACTTATATATTTATCTGCTTTTAATCCTTTAATTTTAAGTGAACACAACTTAATTTCTTTGCTTAATCAACCAAATTGAGTTTTTGGCTTTAAATATAAATTTTCCATTATCTTTTAATGATGAAAATTTCTTCTACGTATATATGCAGTTGATTCTTCTCAAAACAAATCCCAATTATAAATGGCTACGACTTGGATTAATTTATACCATATAGACAATAATTAAGAATTAATTAACTGGGTTGATTAAAAATTTTAGAATAAATTAGGTAATTAAGATATGGAAGACTTAAAATCTATTAAATTAAATCATAATCCATTTAGTAGGTATGCAAAGAAGATGATGTTCATGCTTTCTTGTTCTTAAAATCAAATAAAATAAAGATGTAGAAGAAAGAAAATGCACACTCTGGCCGTAGACTTTCCTATCCCAAAGTGAAAGCTTGAATTTGCATTTTTTTCCCTTACACTAAATATTATGTAGACCCTATTCTTTTTTAAAAAAAAGAAAGAAAAAGAGTGAGGGATGGTTGTTAAGTTACTAATTTGTCAGAAAAATTTATGGAAGAATTATGGACTTGGTAAACCTAGTTATTTGTTTTATTAAATTAAGATACTAATTTGCCAGAAAAAATTAAATTATTTACTAGTCTAAGTGGGATACACAGTGAAGCTAAAGAAAATTAAAGAAGGGATTTAATTTAAATTAAGAATTTGCCAATAGGCAAATATGTTATGTCATACTCAGATGCAATTGGGTTTATTTAGCTAAAAATATCTGTTATCCTTAAAAAAAAGAAAAAAAAAATTGTCTTTGGAAAAAAGAGAGGGAAACAAAATTCTAAAAGAAGACGGGAAAAGGCAAATGTGAGGGTTGGTAGGTGTTCACCAAGTCCACACTAAAGCCATCAGCTAAGAAGAGGGCCCAACTTGTTTAAACTCCTTTCACAACTCACATGCACAATACTTTCTATCAAAAACGTTATTTTCTTTCTTTCTTTTTTTTTTTCATAAAATGTCAGCTAAGCAAAATTTCGAAAAAAAAAAAACTTACCAACTTTTTTTTTTGAGTGGCTCTTAAAGAATATAAAACTAACATTATTTTATTATTTTTGAAGAGCATAAATGATGTGTTCAAAAGACGTGATTGGAACCTCCTAATTTTTGAAATAGTATAAAAATATTTTTAAAATATATTGAAGAAAAAACTTATTTTTGTAAAAAATTAGTTTATTTTTGAAAAAATTGTGATATGTTATTTTTTAAATATATATACTATAATTTATATAATTTTTTTTTAAAATTTTCTTTTTTATATTTAAATTGAAAATATATTGCATGTATATTTTTTCAAAAATTTTTCATTTTTGGGTATTTTGTATACAATATTCTATTTTTTAAAATATATTAAACATTTATAAAAAAATCTAATAAATAATTGTCTGAATAAAGATTTATCATTAAATATGAGATTTTTTAAATTAAAATATGAGTTAATTATATTTTTCGGATGGTACAGGAAGAGAACCCTGTAACTATAGAAAAAGGAATCAAATCCAAGGGTTAATATGTGCTAAATTAAAATGAAAGTTAGGTGATCTTCCTCCTTCGCCCTATCAATTAAAATCAACAATAATAAAACCCAAATTTGGCCCAAAAAGTAGCCAAATCATACACGTTTTTGGTTATTTTGCTTTCAGATTTATTTTGGAATGGCGTTGTCAAAAAAGAAACAAAGATGACCAATACACTGAAAAGTAAAACCAAGAGAAAGCAAAAGGGTCAAAAACAAGCAGTGTTTGCCAGTTTCCTCTTTTTGCATCAAACGACAACAGATGTCTTCAAAATGAAAAAACAAATATACCCAAAAAAAAACCCAAATGCTCTGTTTTCTCTGAAACAGAGGTACAGAGAGGGACAGAGAGCAAAAATACTGTTCTGAACAACAATGAAAGGTACAACAAAAACTAACCATATCTACCCAAATTTGCTCTTCTTCACTTTTCTTTCTTTTTATTCCTCAAAATTTGCCTTTTCTGTTGACACTTTAACTGCAACTCAATCTCTCACAAGTTCCCAAACTCTGCTCTCAACAAGCCAAAGATTTGAGCTTGGATTCTTCACTCCTGGAAAAAATTCCAAGAATTGGTATGTGGGTATTTGGTATAAGAATATTCCTAGTAGAACTTATGTGTGGGTGGCTAACAGAGATAACCCACTTACCAATTCTTCAGGAATTTTCAAGATCTACAATCAAAGCATTGCTCTTCTTGATCAAGATCAGAATCTCATATGGTCATCCAATCAAACTGAGGCTAGCAATCCGGTTATGCAATTATTAGATACAGGAAATCTTGTTCTGAGAGAAGCAAATGTGAATGATGAGTATTTATGGCAAAGTTTTGATTATCCTACTGATACTATGTTGCCAGACATGATAATAGGATGGGATCTCAATAAAAATCAAGATAGGTATTTGAGCTCTTGGATAAGCCCAGATGATCCTGCTACAGGTGGGTTTTCTTTTAAATTAGATTATCATGGATTCCCAGAATTTTTCTTGTGGAATTACCAAAAAGAAGTTTACCGAAGTGGGGGATGGAATGGGATAAGATTTAGTGGAGTGCCAGAAATGGAGCCTCTTGATTATTTAAGCTTTGATTTCGTGACTAATAAAGATGAGGTACTTTACTCATTTCGTATATCTAACAAATCTGTATATTCAAGATTGACTGTTACTCCATCTGGGAAACTTCAGAGATTTACATGGATTCCAGATAGACAAGTGTGGAATCCATTTTGGTATGCACCTAAAGATCAGTGTGACAATTACATGGAGTGTGGTCCATATGGTGTATGTGATGTAAATGCCTCCCCTGTTTGCAAGTGCTTGAGGGGGTTTCAGCCAAGTAATCAACAAGCATGGGATTTGAGAGATGGCTCAAGTGGGTGTGTTAGGAACACAAATCTACAATGCATGAATGATAAATTCTTGCACTTGAAAAACATGAAATTGCCAGAAAGTTCAACATCATTTGTGGATAAGAATATGAGTCTTAAGGATTGTGAGTTACTGTGCTTGGGAAATTGTTCTTGCATAGCTTATGCCAATTCAAATATTTCCAATGGAGGCACTGGGTGTGTGATCTGGTTTAATGAGCTATTGGACATGAGACAATATTCAGAAGGTGGTGGTCAAGATCTCTACGTCAGATTGGCTGCTTCTGATATAGGTATGTCCAAAATTCTGCTTTTGTTTTTCTCTTCTTGCATTTCTTTACGTTTGTGCAACTAAAATTTCTTCATACATATTTTGACATTACAAATATTTTTAAGGGGTTTGAAGCCATCATAGTTTGAATATCTTAACATTTATATTATCACTTAACTGAACTGTTAATCTAATGATATTGTAAATTCATCCATTAATTAAGTCAATAAAATTAGTTATATGGGGAAAGAATCATAAAATTTTATTTTAATGGACTTATAAAATACTTAAATAAATTTCAACTAAAGACCAAATAATTAGCTCTTTCAAGCGAGAGAAACAAATTTTAATATGATTATATACTTTACATTTTCAAATTAAAATAATATATAACTATTCAAGTAATTTAAAAATATAGTGCAATTCATTATCTTTCTTATCCTATACTAATTTTACTTTATTTTTTATTTATGATCCATAATAAAACTTTGTAAAATTTTATTTTTTATAATTAGATAAATAAAAAGATTCAATATCATAGACAATTTAAGTTATACTTTAAAACGAAATCATTTCATTATTAGATTGAGAAGTCGGAAAAATTGAAAATGTATTTTACTACCAACCAAAATGAGTGCATGAGCTTTATGCGATTGGTATACACACCCACCAATGAAAATAACATGTATTTCATTGCTTTCTTTCTTTAAAAAGAAGAAGCACGTTCATCACATACTACATGATTTACAAGGAGATATTGCTTTGGTAATTTTAGTGACTGGTGACTTCCAGTCAAGATGCACTCAAAAATTGCCATGGCTATTTTTTTTATATATTAATTAGATGTGAGAAAGGAATACTTTACACAAAATTTAAATAAAAGCAGTATATGTTTCCTGACTATTAAATTATATTTTGCTATCATATTTTAAAAAAAAATTACATCTTGCTAGTTGAGTAGATTTGTATTTGAAGAGAATAAAATAAATAAAAGCAAATAAAACTCTTTTCTTTTTTCTGTGGAATCCATTATTTTGCGGGTTCCACGTTTTGTACAAGTCACACACATTTTAGTGGGATCCATTACCATTGTTTAAAATAATTATTGTTGAAAGTATGACTGATCATGAAACGAATCTCATTTGTTTTCGCGTGCCAATCAGATTTCAACCTGCTTATATACGTATAGTTTTGATATGCCATGAGGCCATAAAGTTTGAAATTTGATTCGCTTTATAGTTGGGCATGGTTGAGCCTAATAATTATAACTATCTGATTCTATAATCATTTAATCTGACGGTATATAGCTGTCTAAGTTATAATCCGACGGTGAAAATAGGGGTCATCACTCATCAGTGATTAGGTTAATAAAGGAATTTTATTTTAAGGACGGCAACGTGGGGTCTATAGAGTAAATGCACGGGTCCAAATTCTGACGTGTATGGGCCTACATTATTGACTGTTGAGAGGATTTTGTTGGGCCCAACTTGGCATTCTTTTTCTCTCTCTTTTTTTCAAAATTAATATCATTATTTAATATATAAATACAAAAGTTTGGATTTTTTTATTTAAAGTAAATAGAAGTTTGGATTTCGAGTGCAGGGGCGGGATTCTGTTTTGCATAGGCACGAGTATCACACAATCCGTCCGACTATTTAATAATAATTGAAAAAAATTATTTTTAAAAATTAATTAATAATAATCGATTTGATTAATTTTTTATCAAATTTAATAATTTTATTAATAAATATATAAATTAAAATTAATCAATTCAATACCGACAGAGTCGGTTTTAAATTTTTTGCTCTCCCATTATGTTTAACCAAAAATTTAGATGTGTGTGAATTCTAATTAAAATTGTTTAAATTTCTTTTTGTATAACATCTGTTTCATTATAATACAAATGAAAATAAAAAAATTATATAGATTTTATTCATTATTTTATAATTAAGATAATTTAATTACCTTTTTTTTTCTATATATTGAAATATCATACGACTATTATTGTAAAATTGATGAAGTATTAAAGTATTATTATTTATATATTAATATTTTTATTATTTATATAAAATATAATATATTTTTATTGAAAATATTTTAAAATAAATGCCATACTATATATTAAAAAATTAATAAATAATATATACAATTAATATATTTATTTTATTTAAATGTAGAATAGAAAAGTAAAGATTGATTTTGTATTATAGGCATTGATTGAGGAGGAAGGGGACCAATTCTTTCTTTTGTAGTTTTCTAACCGAATTCCGATAGATTGAAATTGTATGTCCTGAGAAGATTTTAGATCATAATAATTGATCCCTCTTTGAAAGAAATCACATCACATCATTTTCTATAGGGAGAAAATATACTTTTACATTATGATTAGTAATCGAAATATTTTTATTTAATTTGAGCATGTATTTTATCTTCAGAATTAATTAGTGAAAGAATGTATTTTTCTTTTCTTTTTTTTTTTAAAAGAAAAAGATGCTAATAATCACATATAATTTACATGATAATTGATAGTATTATATTATCCGATTATAGGCAATTTTAAGTAATTTTTCATGGGGATAGTAATTTCTTTTTGCTTGTGAATGGAGGAACCACCTTAAAACGTTACATAGGAGTCATTCTACCATATGACACCCCAAATAAATCATGTTGCAACCATGCCTTCATATCATTCGGAGAAGCTTCGAGGACATGAACACCAATAGGGAAGTTTAAAGCAAAGGATGCCATCCAGTTAGCTACGAAGTCAGCTTCGCGATATATGTGGCAAATAGAAACTTGCCATTCTCTGCTAAGTAACTTTTTGATATCAGATAGAAGCGTCATATTAGCATTACTTGGGGTTTTCCTTCCATTGATAAGCTTTACCACACTCTTATTGTCTACTTCTACATCATGGGGATAGTAATTTTTAAGTATAAAAATTGAACATCGTTATTTATTTTTAACAAGAAATTGTATTCTTGCTGTTGTGATGGTTCCTGCTGAGACTTTGTTGTTATGCTTGATGATTAATTACCAGTCTGTTTTTATTAGGAAATGGCAAGAATGGTGGTGCTCTTGTCATTGGACTTGCTGTTGGGGTTGCCGTTTTGCTATTAGGACTTGGTGGCTGTTGTATTTGGAAGAGAAAGAAGTTATTAAGTGCACGTAAAGAACAGAAAGGTAAATGAGTTTTCAACATCAATTAGACAGATTGAGACGTAATTAATCTTAATTTAAACTTTGTCTTACCATCTGGTGCAATTAGGTGTTCAAGAAAGAAGCCAAGTTTTTTTGCTAAATGAGGTGGTTATCTCAAGTAAGAGAGATCACTCAGGGGAAAAAGACAATGATGAGCTTGAACTGCCAATGTTTGATTTCGGAACAATAATAACAGCTACACATCACTTCTCTGATGATAATAAACTAGGACAAGGAGGTTTTGGCTGTGTTTACAAGGTAAATTCATGTGATAATATAACACCAAATTTGGATTGAAATGGATAATGGCCTAATACTTAACATAATATTGTTACCAGGGTAGGATAGTAGAAGGCCAAGAAATAGCTGTAAAAAGGCTATCCAAGAACTCTGGCCAAGGAATTGAAGAATTCAAGAATGAGGTCAGATTAATTGCAAGGCTTCAACACAGAAATCTGGTTCGGCTACTTGGTTGCTGCATTGAAATGGATGAGAAGATGCTCATTTATGAGTATATGGAACACAGAAGCCTTGATTCTGTTTTATTCAGTTAGTCTATTTCATTCTGTTATTATAGTATCAAACGAATTTAGAGTTTCAATTCAAGCTTCTTATCTTGTATTTGTTTTACTCTTGTAGATAAAGCGAAAAGCTCTTTACTAAATTGGCAAAGGCGGTTCAGCATTGTTTGTGGGATTTCTAGAGGACTTCTATATTTGCATCAGGACTCCAGATTTAGAATTATCCATAGAGATCTTAAAGCAAGCAACATTCTACTTGATGGAGAATGGACGCCCAAAATATCTGATTTTGGCATGGCTAGAATATTTGGAGGAGATCAAATAGAAGCAAATACCAAAAGAGTAGTGGGAACATAGTAAGTACTTAAATAACTAGATTTCTGAACTTAATTCAATGCTAAAACTTACTTTCTCCTGCTTGATTACTGTAGTGGTTATATGTCACCCGAATATGCGATGGATGGACTCTTCTCAGTAAAGTCAGATGCTTTTAGTTTTGGTGTTCTAGTATTGGAAATTGTAAGTGGTAATAAGAACAGAGGATTTTATCATTCAAACAGTGAGCTCAACCTTCTTGGACATGTAAGTTCTACAAGACTATATGTCAACTAAATTATTTCAGTACTAGTACCATTGACTAAGAAAATTGGAAATGCCATTATTATAATTGCAGGCATGGAGACTATGGAAAGAAGGGAAGGGACTGGAATTGTTAGACACATCAGTTGGCAATTCATTTTCTTCAAGTGAAGTTCTGAGATGCATACAAGTAGGCCTTTTATGCGTACAAGAGCGTGCCGAAGACAGACCAACAATGTCATCCGTAGTATTGATGTTAAGCAGTGAAACTGCTACAATGCCTCAGCCTAAAACTCCGGGGTATTGCTTAGGAAGAAATCCTTTTGAAGCTGATTCATCTTCAGGAAAGCATGATGAATCATTTACTGTAAACCAAGTCACAGTTACAATGCTAGATGGGAGGTAAAGAAATGTTCGACCTCATCTACCATATATATAAATATATATATAATAGAATCATTTATCTGTGTATCTCTTCAATTTTTTCAAAAATTCAGCTGTATATCATTCTGCAGTTGATTTGATTGTAGTTCTTTGAGCATTTACCAGGATTCTTGGTTGTAGCTTACATCAGATATCAATATTTCTACTGTAGAAAATTTGAGCTATTATCAGAGAAAATAATTCCCCCGCGACATGTCCTATAATTGTTTTCATCTAATATGACAAGTTATGAAATTTCCAATTTAACCGGTAAACGGTCGTTTGATTAATTACCCAACGGGCAAAATTATCAATGGTCTTATCTCAATACAGCAAAAGAAGCATCTAGCTTCTTATTTAATCAACGAAAGGCTTTACACTCTTATTGTACAATCAATAACAGTAGACTTAGGAAGCTGTTATTCTGTTAGCCTTAGTTTTCTGGTTTGTTACTTCTGTTATGATGATTACTGATTATATATAAGAAGCTACTGGCTATCTGTAAATACAGTAGATAGAATTCGATTCATTCATTTTTCACCTCCAATTATCTTTGTTGGAGTTGGAGAGAAAAAACAAAGAAATATAAAACATCAAAATTTAAGAACACAAACCATATTTTGAAGAAAATGAAAACAAAGAGAATTTCTTTCTTCTCTTCTTCATTTTTACCGCATACAATATTACATTATTCTCTCCAACTCACGATTTCTACATGTAAGGGCTGTTTATATAGCAGCAAGAATTTAAAGACAAAGTCAACAACTTCTCCAAAAGACATGCATCTATAATTTAAGCATCACCACTCTTTTTTACCTAGATCGTTGACGATATTTTTTTTACATAAAATCAACCTTAGTTTAAGAAAAATATCACTACTTTAACGCTCCTCCTTGATATTTTTCTTAAACACTTCAATTTTTTTCTCAATCTTGAACCTTCAATCACATCTTAGAGAGCAAAGCTCCTCATTGATGAAATTGTTTGTTGGAGATTGAACTTCTACTGCATTGAAAATTTTCTTTACAAGCCTTCTCTTTTTTACCTGTCTTGGAGCACAAGCTCTTCAAATTTGCATTTTTTTTTACTTGGAACAACATTTTCCGAGTTTTCAATTTTCTTTTTCTGTTGGAACACATCTTTCCAGCATTTTTTTTCCTCTTTACCAACAAGAAGGCGCCTCCTCAAGAGTGACTCTTTGAGAATGTTCATATTTCTTCAAACTCAGAAAAATGGCCCATGACCCTTCAACATACTCAATAAATCAAGAGTAAAACAACATTTCAGTTCATGAACTTGATAGTCCCATCAATTTTTCACCAAATTACAGTTTATAGACTTGATAGTCTGCATTCAAATTTCAGTTTAAAGACATGGAGGTCTATATATTTTTTTAAAGTTTAAAGATATGAAGGTCTGCACCTTCAATTTTAAGACTTGAAGGTCTTCATTACATTTTCAGTTTAAAGACATGATGGTCTTCATCAAAGCTTTGCAGATATTTCAGTTTAAGGACATGTTGGTCCCATTACAAATCATGTTTTTGACAATCAAAACACAAGTTTATCAAAACATATTTCTGAAATATTGTTTGAAAAAACATTCATGTGGCAATTTTCAGTTTTCAATTTTCAAAATGTGAAGGCATGACACAAATATACATAGCACCATCAGATACAAACTTGATGATGTTATGCTTCATCTTGAATATAAAACATGAAAATTGATCTTGTAACAAAAACAAGGCCCCTCAAATATCATTGGAGCTCTGATACCATTTTTTGGAGTTGGAGAGAAAAAACAAACAAATATAAAACATCAAAAGATAAGAATATAAAGCATATTTTGAAGAAAATGAAAACAGAGAGAATTTCTTTCTTTTTCTTTCTTTTTCTTCTTCATTTTTATCTCGCACAATATTACATTTTCTCTCCAACTCTCCAACTCACGTTTTCTACATGTATGGGCTGTTTATATAGCAGCAAGAATGTAAAGAGAAAGTCAACAACTTTTCCAAAAGGTATGCACCCATAATTTAAGCATCACCACTCTTTTTTACCTAGATCCTTAACTATATTTTTCTTTACATGAAATCAGCCTTAGTTTAAAGAAAATATCACTACTTCAACAATCTTCATTTCCTTCGATGCAATTTCTTATCATGGTACTATCAGAGCATTTCCCTTTTCATTGTAAAATTTTCCTTCCTTTCAAAGATCAATTCTCATATGTTGATGAATAAAGCAAAACAGAGTAGATCAGAGTCGGTTTTTTTTTTTTTTCTCTCTTTCCTCGACAATGGCGAAACAAAGTAGCACTTCAGTTAACAACACAACCACCACACGACCAGAAGATACAATCTCCACTCTATATTATCTTCATGCTAATGAAAATCCATCATTGGTGGCTTTAGAGTGAATGGAAAGAAAAAATGGAGTATTTTATCATCCTGACCATCCCTCAATATATTTGTAAGAATTTGGTTGGGCCCGGTCCAAGTTTTAATCCATGTGGGAGTGGGCTAGAGCTTAATCTTCAAGAGAGGCATAATTTTACTCGAGAAATTTACACTTTCCACTACTTTTAAGTTGCACTTTTCAAGAATATACAAACAAATATTTTCAATTTGCAAAAATACTGTATACGAAAATTATTTTTCAAATTTACGTTTTAGGTGTTCTTTTTTTTTTAAATTTTTTTAATTTTTCTTTTTTGTTCTATTTTAATTTGTTTATATTTTTTTATTTTAAAAAAATTTTAATGTCAAAATTTTAATATATATACAAAATATATATATACACACACAATATATACACATATATAAAATATACACTCAACAATATAAACTATATCTATAACATATCTGTAACACATCTACTATATATCTACAACATATTTACAATATATCTAAAAAATATTTTTAATAAATTTTTTATTTTTTATTTTAATATTTTTTATTCTCACAACATTCATACAATATTCACACAATATTTAATAATTTCTACATAAAATATAATATAATATACACATAATATTTATAATGTATATACATCACATCTATAATACATCTACAACATATCTACTATACATTTACATAATGAAATTGTATATATATTTTTTATTTTTTCATATGTATGGTATGTAAATTTTGTTTAAAAATAAATTTAATGGTTTTTATAAATATATTTTTGTATGTTTTGTTTTGTTTATTTTTTAATTTTTTTAGTGTTATTTATTTTTTATAATTAAAATTATAATTTTTATATGATAAAAAATAATTTAAAATATTAATTTTTATTATTTTATTAGAATATTTTTTTATTTAATATTGAAGTTTGAAAAAAAAATAAAAATTTGAAGTAAAATTTTGATTTTAATGAGAGGAGGTATTTTTGAAAAATAAAATTATTTTTTTTGAAAAATAAAATATTTTTAAAATTTTATACTATTTTTTTTTAAAAATATAAATATTGTTAGTTAATTTTTAAAGTAGTTATGTAAACATCCCATTTTACTTTGTGTATGTGAGCCTATTGATGAAGAGTGGGCCAAAATTAGCATATGGTGAGTCCTATAATGATAGTGAGCCTTTTATCCAAAATGTCTTCTGGCATTTAGATTTTGCTCCTTGTTAACTTATATGACCATTCTTTTTTCTTTTAATTTTGGACGTGGGATTGTCACTTTTCTTTTTCTTTTTCATTCATATTCCAAAGCTATTGCTACAAATCTTATCTCTTTTGGCCTCAACCAATTCTCAGTTTTCATTGAAACAAACTTTAATACAAAAGTTGATTTCAGGAACGGAGATTGTGGATTGAAAAGAGGCCTATAGATATAATAGGTTTTTGCATGGAGAAACCAGTTCCCACGTCAGAATTGTTGTAGGATTGTCGTATGTAACATCAACGGCCAGAAGACAGGTCCAGTCCAGAATGTCTGCAGGCATGTTTTTTCGGTTTGAGATAATTTTGGCAATTAAACAATTGAATTTTGAACGATTCTTGAGAATTTATAATTTGGTTTTAGTTCTTGCATTATAAATGGACAAAGTTTTGAATGGTGTGAATTCCTCCCAAGGAAATGTAGCAGAGATTAGTTATGGAGATGTAATACTAATAATTTCCTGACCTCTATTCTTTTAAAATTTAAAATGTTTAGCCATGTAAATGACCAAACCACCTAAAAGTATAAAAAAGATGGTACAAATTTAAAGATGCTAATGGTAGTCTTGATCATGGGATTTGACCTTATGGGTAAAATTTTCTATTACATTTCTGTTTTTCCTTGCTGCTAGGCAAGGTATGGACCAAATATTCAATTATTAATTGCTTCAATAATTTAGAAATTTTGTTTGATTCTAAGCAAGTCAAAAAGAAAGCTTTTCCTCTGTAAACTGTTAATTAACATTACAGTGCTTCATATTCATGAGAAAAAAAAAAAGAATAGATTAGATTATGAATGGAAGTATTTTCTACACCTCCAATTTTCATCACACAGAGAATATGGTGCATGCATTATTTTTCTTTGTCATTTATTATTAGAATAGCTTGCATTCATTTGAACGGACTGTTTTTGGACTCTGGATGTATAATATTAAGAAATTTTAGCCCCTTTTAAATTTTTTTTCAAGGATGAGGCGTTTGAACATTTCCTGTGTGCCACTCTAACTGTAATGTGCTTTTGAAAATCAGTAAATATCATATTGACTTTTATCTCTGCTCTGCTGGGCCGGAGGGAGCTGCTGCCCATATTATATATATATATATATATATATATATATATTTCTCAATAAAAAATTAATAAATTATTGAGTATCTTTTTGTATATATTTTTAATTTTTAATTAGTAGGTATTTCAGATTTTATGATTGATTATTTAAATTAATGATAGAATTTTATAATTTGATTATGAATTAATAAAACTAATGTTATCATTCGAAATAATATTTTTATAAAATTTAATTTAATAAAATCTTATAAATAAATTAATAAATTCAAAAATTAAAAATAAAAAGGTGTGTAAAAAATATAATAAAATTTTAAAATTTAATAAATAACATAAAATTTTGATATTATAGAAATTTATAATAAAAAATCTAAATTTTATTATAATATTAAATGTTCAACTTTTATCTTTAAATTAATCTGTAATTTTTTTAAAAAAAATTATTCTCCCCCATCCAATCTCAGTTCAGCCACTGCTGACAGAGGTTGTTTTTGTTGTAATTAGATATCCCTTTAAAGTATATTGAGTTGGCTGTGGTGGAACATAATATAATATAATCAAATTCGAAGGCATTAAATTACATTCCATTACAAATTGCGAAATGTTTCTTTGACATTCTATGAATCTAAGGTTGTTAACGAGTCTCAAATAGTATTTGAACTTCTGTTTTCTGAAACAGTACTCAAATCTTTAAATACCACTCCTTTGCACTTCATTTTGCTACTCACAGCATGCACATTTTCTTCTTCTTCCTTCTTTTTTCCTTGGGGGCGCTAGGTGTAGGCTTAATTATTTGTGAAAAGGATGCAAGTCTACCAAAGCTTCTGAGAGAAAAGATCACATAAAATTTGATTTATCTGTCTTTTCAGCTTCTAGGTTAATGGTTACTGAAAGGGACTAAAATTGAATACTATATTCAGTCGGATAGAAAGCTGGGCAAATTGGGCCCTAATGCAACTACTCTGCACCAAGAGTCTTGCTTTAACTAGTCAATTGCATGCTGGACCACTCCTTCAAATTCACTGTTTCCCACAGGAGAAAAAGGCTAAAAACTTGATTTGTAAGTGGAAGTAATGACATGGGGGATCATGAAACTTATGGGGAAACTGAAGGACAATGATCTGTATTTGGGTGCTTGCTGCACTTTGATGCTTTTGTTCTCAGGAAATTCTTTTGGAGCTGACACCATAACTCTAGGGCAGTCCATTAATGACAGCCAAACAATAGTGTCATCAGGTCAAATTTTTGAACTAGGCTTTTTTACTCCTGCAAACCCAAATGTTCAATATTTAGGAATATGGTACAAAAATATTCCAGTTAGAACTATTGTCTGGGTAGCAAACGGAGATAATCCGCTTACAAATTCTTCTGGGTTTTTGACATTGAATCATGATGGAAAGATTGTCCTTCTTAATCGATCAGGAAGCATTATATGGTCATCAAATTCCTCGCTTGCTGCTAGAAGGCCAGTGGCACAGCTGCTAGACACTGGAAACTTTGTTTTGAAAGATGAAGAGGATGGCAACACTGAGAACTATGTGTGGCAAAGTTTTGATTACCCGTCTGACACATTGCTACCAGGCATGAAACTTGGTTGGAACAGGAAAACTGGCCTGAATCGACATCTGACGTCATGGAAAAGCTCAGATGATCCTTCTTCAGGAAACTATACTTATACTTTGGATCCTCATGGACTTCCTCAGATTGTCCTTCGTAAAGGATCTACGAAGCAGTTTCGCACTGGGCCATGGTATGGCACTCAATTTAGTGCTCTACCAGTTCTTGTGGCAAACCCAGTTTTCCAACCCATATTTGCTTTCAATGATGATGAAGTGTACTATTCTTTCATAATGACAAATAATATCATTTCAAGGTTTGTTTTGAGTCAATCAGGCTTGATCCAACACTTCTCGTGGAATAATAGACGCTCTAGCTGGAATCTGATGCTCACAGTTCAAGGAGATCGTTGCGACAATTATGGCCTGTGTGGTGCTTTCGGTATTTGCAGGGGCGATTTTACGTTGAAGGGAAGGGGGGCAGTTGCCCCCCTTTACTTTTTGAAAATTTATATATATATAATATTTTTTAAAATTTTTTATTAATTTTTTAAAAAAATTTAAATTACCCCCTTTTTTTTAATTTTTACAAGATGTAAAAAAAATATAATAAATTATTTATTCTATAGCAATAGTTCTCTTTTAAAAAATTGACAAAATATTAATATATACTAATGCAAAAAAAAATAAAAAAAGTATAAATTTTTCAACTAAATTAATTTGAACAAATTTATAAATTTTTCAACTAAATTAATTTGAACACATTTAATGAATTAAAGAACTCATTTATTTTAATTATTTTAAAAAAAATTATATTTATTATTTAATTTTTTTTCTCTTTATTTTATTTTTATTATGAAAAAATTTATAAATTTAAAATTCTGTCAATATATATTAATATTTTTTTATTAATTAATTTTTTAATAATAAAAATATATTTTTAATAAATTTATAAATTTATAAAATACTATTAAAATAAAATGAGAGATAAATAATTACGAGAAAGCTAAAATTTATGGAAAAAAATTCGCCCTCCTTTATCTCAAAGTCTGACTTCGCCCCTGGGTATTTGCAACACTAGCAATTCCACCATTATTTCTCAATGTATGAAAGGCTTTGAACCTAGATCACCAAAAGACTGGGAAGTGCTAGATTGGTCAGGTGGGTGTGTTCCAAAGAATCCAAATATTTGTAAAAATGGATTTATAAAAGTAAGTGGAATAAAATTGCCAGATGCATCAGAGTTTTGGGTGAATGTAAGTATGACAGTCGAAGACTGCAAGGAAAAGTGCTTGAAGAACTGCTCTTGCATCGCATATACAAAGTTGAACATCAATGGTACAGGCGGTGGTTGTGTGACTTGGACTAGAGAGTTAATTGATACAAGACACGTAACTGATAATGGGCAAGATCTGTATGTAAGAGTTGCAGCTTCAGAACTAGGTAAGATAGTTTATCTATCTGATTTGCCTCTATTTATTTGTGAATAAAAGTTGATAGTGGTTGATAAAATCCCAATTGGTCTTACATAAAATTTTATGCTCGCTTTGCCTTTGCTTATATGGCAGAAGATTAGATCAAGCAGTGGCTTGGTCCAATATCAGGTTTGAGAAGTTATGCTCTGGCCTCAGACGGGGCGGCATGAGGCCTGTTGTTACTGGAATCTCTTTCTTGGTCACTTAGTTAATTACACATCATAAATGTTTTATGGTATTTGAAAGAACTAATCATGTAGATGACTCTTATCTTCCGTTATTAGAGTCAGATGATGATGCTAAAGATGCCAAGGAAAAGAACATAGCAATTACTGTAGCCATACCGGTTTTTTCAGCTGTTATAATCATAGCATTGATTTGCTGCTTTATGATTTGGAAGAAGAGAATAAATAAGGGTAATTAAACTTCTAATATAATATAATTCTGGGCTCACTTATAATATTTTAAAAATCTTACTCTCTGTCGCCATTTTACTAATTAGTTTTTTTTTTTTAATTTTAAAAGCCATTCAAATAGATAATGAAGTCACTGTTAGCAGAGTTGATAGTCAGAGTGAGGACCTTGAACTTCCATTATATGAATTTCCCTCCATCCAAATTGCCACCAATAACTTTTCTGCTGCAAATAAGATTGGAGATGGTGGATTCGGCCCTGTTTATAAGGTTAATTTCACTCTGCAAAGTGACTTCTCATACTGTCTTAAATGATTTCTTCAGCTTCATAAATCCTGTACAACAATGATATTGCGTATACTAAATGGAACTTCTTAAATGTCAATTATTGCAAATAATTCCTCAACTTGTCCCTGCAGAAAATGCCTAGGGGCCTATCTGGCCTTTTACTATATCAGCTGGATTCAGCAGCAAAGCTATCTGATCATCTCCATTGCACATCCTAAACTAGTTCGTTAGGATCATAATATCCTTCTAGGTTTCAGCTTGTAACAGCTTCTTAGTGACGTCTTTTATCAATTCTAGTGTTAGGACTTTGTTCCATCATTATCTCCCCATGTCTTATCTCTCCCTTGCTCTTGAAAGAGTTAATTTTTCATTTTCGTACTTCTCAACAGCATATCTACATTCTTAACCTTGAACCATTTTTAGGGTGAGTTAGAATCTGGACAAGAAGTAGCTGTGAAAAGACTTGGAGAGAATTCTGGGCAAGGCCTGCGGGAGTTCAAGAATGAGGTCATTTTGATTTCCAAACTTCAACATCGAAATCTGGTCAAGCTTTTCGGTTGTTGCATTCAAGGAGAAGAAAGAATGTTAATCTATGAGTACATGCCAAACAAAAGCTTGGACTCCTTAATTTTTGGTTGGTATCTCATCGTCCTATTAAACTTGTTTAATTTGCACTATAACGACATATGTTCGCTTTTTGGAACTTAATATCCAAACTGCCTCTTTGGCTATTTGGATCTTTTATTAAATTAAAAGAATCAGAGAAATTGAAATGCATGTAATTTAAGATCCTAACAATTAAGCAGATGAAGGAATGCGTTCTGTGCTCAACTGGCAAAAGAGATTAGAAATCATCATAGGGATAGCTCGGGGACTTCTTTATCTACATAAAGATTCAAGATTGAGAATAATCCATAGGGTTCTCAAAGCCAGTAATGTTCTGTTAGATAGTGAGTTGAATCCCAAAATTTCAGACTTTGGAATGGCGAGAATGTTTGGCGGGGATCAGACTGAAGGAAACACAAAGACAATAGTTGGAACTTAGTAAGCACACAAGCATAAAGCTTTAAGATTTTTCCATTTATTCCAAAACTTTGGTTGCTGAAGTTGGTTTTTCGTGTGAGTGATGCAGTGGTTATGTCTCCAGAGTATGCAATAGATGGACACTTCTCTTTAAAATCTGACGTATTCAGCTTCGGTGTTATAGTGTTGGAGATAGTGAGTGGAAAGAAAAACCGAGGATTTTTCCATTACGACCATAAACTCAATCTTCTAGGCCATGTGAGTATATAAGCAGACTGATCCTTTCCTGTTCTTACAACAATTACATTAGTTTGCCTTAATTACATGGTGTGTAACATAATAAATTAAAATTGTTGTAGGCATGGAAGTTATGGATTGAAGAGAAGGCCTTGGAATTAATGGATGAATTGTTGGAGAATGAATATCCTGTTTCTGAAGTGCTGAGATGCATACAAGTAGGTCTTTTGTGTGTACAACAGCGGCCAGAGGAGAGACCAACAATGGCATCTGTGCTCCTGATGTTGGACACTGAGAACACATGTTTACCTCAACCTGGACGGCCTGGTTTCTATGCTGAAAGGTGTCTTTCAGAGCAGATTCATCTTCAATGGGGAATATGATTTCCAATGAAATGACTGTCACATTGGTAGAGGGACGTTAGCATTTGCTATTTGCTACTGCATTTATCTTCTTTTGTTATAGAAATTGACAACTTATTTTTCTTTTTCACTTTGTACTATTATGCAATGCCATTGTGTCAAATTTCGGTCTCCAGGCTTTGGTCATTTATTAAATCGGAGGACGATAAGAGTTTAAAAGACTTCTTGTGTCTTAGATGTCTTAGAAACAGCAAATAGCTCTATAAACTACCGATGGCATCGGATATATGGTAAAGGTTTGAATTAACTCATGTTATCACTATAATTTCATATTCTTTTTCCATTATAGAATCTGGTTTAAACATAGTGAACAGTAAGCCTAGAGTTTCTCATTGAGGCAATGTCACAAACAGCTTGAAGTCAAACTTAAACAACAAAACGTATACGAAGGAACAAGAGACAGAGAACATTTTTTCTTTCCTTTTTCTTTTTTTCCCCCACAACCCATGAAATTAAACGATTGACTTATCTGATGATAGCAATTAAAGTCACTGGACGTCATAACAGTAAATTATAAATTCCTTAGCAATCACAAAACTTTTCTGTTTAGTTAGCCATAAAATCTACCATGTGACTGAAAGCATGATGTTGTTTTGGAATTACAGAAGCAAGAAAAATTGACATGGAAAGTTACTTTATTGGATTCCAGCGCACAAAATATATAGAGTGCAGCATAACACAATTACAAAATAAAAATGCTAAAAATATGCTAACATGGCTTAAAAATAGCAACAATCATAACAGCATAAAAAAAATAAAAAATAAAAACAGATTTCCCATGGACCGGCTACAGACTAGAACTAAACCTTAATAGAAAATTCAACCAGTTCTTAAGGCACTGACAACATCTCTTGGATCAGGAGCTGTGAACTCCAGGTTTTTTTTCTTTTTTGGAGAAATTCAAATATGCTAACATCTGCACCTGATTTCCTGTCTTGCATCTTTCAGAAATTCTTCCATGAAATGTTGATATAGCTATGGCAGCTTGATTATCCACACATATCTCAGTGCTTTCTTCGTGCTCTTTTTCCATTAAAATTCAAGGCAAAACTTTTATATTTCATTTGGACTTTAAGCACCTCTTTGCCTTGTGCATCAATAATCAAGCAATGATTGTCCTGAAACAACCCCTTATATCCTTTTTCCAGTAGCTGGCCAATGCTCAAAAGGTTTTGATTAATTTCAGGAACATATAAGACATCAGAAATTAATTTCAAACTTGTGTGGCCTTCGATTGCCACTATTCCTTTGCCTTTTACAGCAAGATATGCTTAATTTTCAATTCTAACATTAGAAATGGCAGTTTTGTGAAGCTATAAAGCTCTCAATTGTAAGTCATGTGATTTGTACAGCCACTATCTATAAGCCAGCATTCTGTGGAGCTACTGCTAGTAAAGCACGATACCACAAATAGTTTCTCCTCTCGAGGTTGTTCAACAACAATTTTGGCTTCTTATTGTTGAGATTTGCGTATCCTTTCCACATGCCCTAACTGACCACATTTATGACATTTCATATCTGGCCTTCACCAACATTGTTTCTGTGGACGATTGTTTTTTTTTTGCTGCTATTATTGTTGTTCATTTGCTTCTATTTTTGTACATAATATTTTGTGATATAACTTGAAATGCACCCTCCAATCCTTCTTGCCTCATTAGTCTTCTTTGTTCTTGAGCCTATAGAGCATTTAACAATTTTGTCAAACTAATCTTTGACAAATCTTTAGAATTTTCCTTAGAAGAAATAGTTGCCTCAAATCTTTCGGGCAAGGATACAATATGTTTTGAACTATTCTACTGTCAGCAAGCTTTGCTCCAAGTATTCTTACCTTATTTGCAATGTCAAGCAGCCTATTTGAGTAATCTTTGTTGGCATGTGGAGAAAGAGACTAACTCATCTTTCTCCATAATATACTTTCATTCCACAGAGAAAAAGAAATGGACATAAAACAGAGAAAAATTATAAGAGAGGAGGGAAAACAAATTTTCATCATAAAATAGAGAAGAACAAAGGGAAATAGACCAACTTTTTCTTTTTCTTCATTTTGAATACAAAGAAATTCCCCTCTCTCTCAACAACAAGTTCTCTAGATATGAATCATTTCACACACTCTCTGTTTTTTTTTTTCACAAAAACAGTCGTGCTCTTCACCTCTCTTCCACACCTTTTTAATTTATTCATTCACATATATAGAGAGTTTTTACAACCAAATGACAGAACACATAGATATTGGCTAAAGCTAATTCAACAAGTTAATTTATACAAACAAGAAATTAGCTTAATTTCTACCTGACATCATTGCTGGCATTTCTTCATTGATTTTGCTTTGATTTTAAGCAAAAATCTCAACAACTCAAACCTTTGGCAAGTCGGAAGTCCCACATCGAAAAAACAAGAAGAAAAGAAATGGGAATATTAATGAGTGGAGTAAAAGACAAAAATGATGTTATTTTATCAAGAAGCCCAATGATTTATAAGCCCAACATTCCAAGTCTAAGAAGAAAATCATTTATGGAGTCTAAAAATCCAACATGGTATAAGAGCGTCGAAGATCCTAGATGGTGAAGTCAATCCCAAATCCCAAGTGACAATAAATTTGAAGCTTATCCTCTAACCCCAAATAAGTCAAAGATTCAATCATCTAAGTCTGAAGACTGAAGTTGGACCGAATTCGAACCCTGTGAGGCCGAAGGAAGAAAGTTCGAATAACAACTGGGCTTCAAGAAAAACAAAGTTCATCCCAGTTGCCCTTGTAGGGCAGTGTTTGCAAGTGGCATCGAAATAACAAAAAGAAAAGAAATGAGAATATTAATGAGTAGTGTAAAAGACAAAAATGGTCCAAGCCATTTTGTCAAGAAGTCCAAATTTGAAGAAGCTAAATGATTTATAAGGCTCAACACTCCAATGATCAAAAAAGCCCAATAAAAAAATTATCTATGTAAGTCCAAAAATCCAACAATCTTTGATAGTTTTTTATTCCTTCATATGTTGCATCTCAAATTCTCTAACAAGATTTAACACCTTTATTCCTTTAACTTTTTCATCACCTTGGTACTCAGAAATCCAAGATGGCTTTAGTCGAGTTACATGTTATGATTATGCTAAAAATAGTTGGAGAAACTACAGCAAAGTGGCAAGCCTTAGTTTTTGAATTTTTTATCTTCTTCTCGTGGGTTTTGAACTAAACCATGGTTGGATTTCCTAGTAGATGAGACACTTCATAATCTTCTTCTACAGCCTCCCATAAGTCATATATCCAAATAAGCTTCCATTCTCACTGCCCATACTTGGTAGTTTTCTCCATCAAACTTCAGTGAAGCCATGGCTAGAAGAGAACTCTCACCTTCCATTTTAATAGTATGTTGTAGAAGTAAGTTTGGTTGCTGTTTTGGATGAACACTCATCAAATAACCTCACAAGCCTCTCACAAGTCCCTTAAGAAAAAAAGGCTCTGATACCATGTTCTGAAATTACAAAAGTAAGAAAATTGAAATGGAAAGTGCTACTTTATTGAATTCCAACGTACAAAATATATAAAGTGCAACATAAGTAAAAATGCTAAAAATATGGTAACATGGATATAAAAATAGCAACAACCATAACAACATAAAAAAATTAAAAATAAAAAATAAAAATAGATTTGCTATTGACCAGCTAAAGACTAGAACTAAACCTTAACAAGAAATTCAAAAAGCTACTGATATTCTAACAACAAAGCACAAACTAGTCAAAAAAATGTTTCTTGAAGCAGGACACTTTTTTGTTTAGTAGCATAGGTTATATGTTACTTCCAATAAAAAACTCAGTCTGAAATTATTGAACAAATCAATTTTCTATCACATACTATAATCTCAACCATCGATTACATAGTAATGTTTCTCAATTCCTTGATTCTAATCCTCCTCTTCCCACCCTGTCTTTCCATTGACGACATAACAACAATAGGTCTATCACGAGCAGCAATTTTTTTACTCTCCAAAGAAGGAACTTTTACACGACGAGTTTCCAAAAGCTAAATGCAAATGTCTTGGTATTTGGTATCACAACTTACAAAGACAAATCCTGGTGTGGGTTGCAAATAGGAACAAACCAATTAATGATTCTTCAGGGTTCCTCTCCATGAGCTTAGATGGAAACCTTGTACTTTATAAATATAACGACCAAGAATTCCTTTTGTGGTCCACTAATGTTTCAATGAAAGGAACCGAGGGCTATATAGCTTAACTCTTAAATTCATGAAATCTAGTTTTGGTCTAAAAATGAAAGTAAAAGGATTGTTTGGCAAAGCTTTGATTATCCCATAGGTACCATGCTTCCAGGTATTAAACTTGGACTGGACATGAGAATTGCCTAAATTGGTTCTAAACATCGTGGAGGTCAGCGGATGCCTAGGAACTGGGGATTGGTCTTACAAGAGTAATCTTAATGGTTGTCCCCAGTGCTATTTATACAAGGGCTTAACTCTGTATTGGAGAACAACTCCATGACCTTGGGATCCCACTCCAATGCCCTGTTATGTAGCTGCTTCTGCTAATAATCAAGATGAGATATACTACACTTTACTTTTGAACAATGGATCTCTTCTCACAAGAGTGGCAGTTAATAACTCTGGATTGTTCCAGTGGCTTATTTTAAACTAGTTCCAATCAATGGGGGGAATCCATATTAGAGCCTAAGTACATCTATAGTCATTTTTGGTGCATACAGTATATTGAATGTTAACAATGTAACGAGTAAGAAAAGCAATTATTTGAAACATAGGTCAGAAATGTTATCACTTTTTGTCATTTTGTTGAAGGACAATGAAGGAGAAATGACAATTTTCTATATTCGTTACAAATGAACTTGCAGAACTTAGGCAGCCTCAAATTTGCCAATTTTCAGTCTACACACTATTTCTGTTGCCACTAACAATTTTAGTCCAGCTAACAAACTTGGACAAGTGGTTTTGGTTCAGTCTACATAGTAAATCCTATTTAAGCGCATCTGAAAGTATTGGTGAGAAACTAAATTTGAGCTTAATGATTTTGAATTAACCACTTTCAAATAGAACAAATTCAGGGTCAACTAGACAATGGGCAAGAGGTTGCTGTGAAAAGGTTACCCTAGAGTTCAAGACAAGGGTTGGCAGAATTCAAAAATGAAGTCATGTTGACTATGTGGCTTCAATATAGGAATCTTGTGAAAATTTTGGGTTGTTGCATTGAGCAAGAAGAACGGATATTAGTTTTTATGAATACTTGCCCAATAAAAGCTTGGACTACTTTATTTTTGGTAAGTTAGCATATTCCTCTGCTTTGTGGTGCTTATGTAAATGCGTTCAAACCGCATCCTTTTTTCAATCAATGCTTCCATTTTTTTGATGTAGATCAAAGAAGAAGATGAACCTTGAATTGGACTAAACGGTTTGACATAATTGTTGGAATTGCTCGTGGAATCTTGTATCTTCACCATGACTCAAGATTGAGAATTATTCATAGAGATTTAAAAGCTAGCAATGTGTTATTAGATATAGATATGAATCCAAAATTTTTTTATTTTTCCATGGCAAGAATATTCATAGGGGATGAAGTGCAAGACAAGTAACCAAGTTGTTGGAACATAGTAAGTTTTTGCATCTTTGGAAAAATAGACATGTAAGCAAAAATACTACAAACGAAGACTAACTTTTGCTTATTATTATGCAGTGCTATATAACACCGGAATTTGTGGTCTTTGGAAAATTTTCAACAAAATCAAATGTCTTCAGTTTTGGAATTATTCTGTTAGAGATTGTAAGTGGTAAGAAGAACTTTTTATGGCTTAAAACAGGCATCGAGAGCTTGGTACTATAGTATTGACAACCATGTAGTAGATTAAGGCTTTTAGAGGAGTAGTAATGAAGCTACATTATATATGAAGACCTCCAATAATTTAAAACACTCATCATCTCACCGTATGTAGATGACTTGCTGCTCACCAGTGATGATATTGAACTTTTGAATGATTTCAAATTGAAAATGAATCATGAATTTGAAATGCCTGATTTGGGGTATGTGTAAATGTTGGTAAATAAGGAAGAAGAAGAAGATTACTTCAACATAAACAAGGAAATCAAAAGAGCCAATGAACAGTAAAATCGTGGCAAAGAAAATGAAATGTTACAGAGCTTCAACCAAAAATTAAAATTTGAAATTCAAATTGGAAGTTCAACATATCTACTTCATTGATCTGATGTTTCTCTATATATTACAAATCACAAGTGAAGCTTAATAATTCAAAAAATACAATCACTAAGCTTACATAAACCTTACATAAGCAATCAGTACATCAGTTTGAAATTTAAACAAAATACAAAATTAAGTGGCTTTAACAGTAACTTCTTCACTCCAAAATATACAACCAACATACACTTTCAGTTGCACATTTCCATTACAAAATAGATGCCATATCCATCATCAAACTCACAAGGCAACATCAACACTCCTCCTTGAGATTGTTGTTGGATACACCGAGTTTGCCTTTCAATTCATCAATCCTTGCCCTTGAAAGAGCCTTTGTGAAGAGATCAGCAAGCTGGTCTGTGAAGAGCAATGAACAACTTCAATTTTCTTATTTTTTACTGCCTCTCTAATCAAATGAAATTTGACACTAATGTGCTTAGTTCTTCCATATTGCACCGGATTTTCAACAATAGCAATTGCTAATTTGTTGTCATAAAAAATTCTTGTTGGTGATTGTTGCTCCATTCCCAAATCCTTCAACACTTTTCTTAGCCAAATAGCATGGTTTGCAGTAGCAGCAAGAGAGACATACTCTGTTTCAGCTGAAGATTGTGCTACAACTTCCTGCTTCTTTGAACTCCAGCAGATGGCACTTCCAGTAAATGTAAAAACATAGGCTGAGGCACTCTTTATATCATCTATGTACCCAGCCCAATCTGAATCAGCATACCTTATCAACTTAGCTTCATAATGTAAGATACAAAATTCCTTCACCTACAATCCCCTTTAAATACTTTAAAACTCTCTTGGCTGCACCCAAGTGAACATTACTTGGGGAGTTCATAAATCTGGATAATAACGCTGCTAGAAATGTAAGATCTGGTTTGGTTGTTGTGAGATACAACAAGCTACCAACAATGTTTCTGTAAACAAAGGGAGCTTCAAGCTTCTCACCATCTTGCTTAGATAGCTTTTCATTTTGCACGAAAGGCGAGGCAACCTTTTTACATGCTTCAAGCTTAAATTTTTTCAAAACATCTATGGCATATTTTTCTTGTGAAATAAAGATGCCATGATCATATTGATAAATTTGAATTCCAAGAAAGTATGACATAGCTCCTAGATCAAACATTTCAAAGGCACTTTCCATCTCTGTCTTAAACTTCATAACTTGCTCTTCTCTACTTCCCATAACCAACAGATCATCGATATATAAAGAAATCAACAAAATCTCACCATCAACCTTCTTGAAATACAAGGTAAATTCATTTTCACTCCTCCTAAATCCTTGATTCAGCAAGTGAGTATTAATCTTGCAATACCAAGCTTGAGGAGCCTGTTTAAGACCATAGAGAGCCTTTTTAAGCTTGTAAACACAACTTTCCTTGCCTTCAACTTCAAAACCTTTCGGGTTGATATACATCAATCTCCTCTTAAAGTTCACCATTAAGAAATGCAAATTTAATGTCAAGGTGATAAACCTTTCAATTTTTGCTGGCAGCTGTGGCTAGAAGGAGCTTGATCGTATCATGCCTTGCAACAAACGTATCCCCATAGTCAATTCCAGGCAGCTGTGCATATCCTTTAACAACAAGCCTGACCTTATACTTGTGTACTGACCCATTAGGCTTGAATTTGGTTCTGAAAACCCATTTAACACCAATGGAGCTCTTGTTCGGCGGCAAATCTGTTAGTTGCCAAGTCTAATTTTTATTTATCATTTCTATTTCAGCCTTCATAGCATCAATCCAATGAGAAAACTTTGAAGCTTCATCATAGCTTGTTGGATCAGCAAAAGCCAAATTGCATCTTTCATGTACATCAGTCAATGGCTTTGTTTTAATTACATTTGCATCAGTAGTATTACTGACATTAAAATGTGTCGCGAAATCATATTACACAACTTTATCTTCTATCATTGACTAAGAAGAGAGTTCATGAATAAGTGCCTTTTGATTCTCCTAATCCCAATAAGCATTCTCATCAACATTTACATCTCTACTCACAATGATCTTCTTTTCAGCAAGATCAAATATTCTATAGCCTTTGGATTCTATAGAATAACAAATGAATATCCCTTTGGCAGCCTTGGGATCAAGCTTGGTTCTTCTAATGGCAGGTATATGAAAATAGCATATTGATCCAAAACTCTTGAGATGTTGGACAGAAGGTTTGATGCCTGAACAAGCTTCAATTGGTGTCATTCCATTTACAACACGTGTAGCTAACCTATTCAACAAATAAACTGAAGTTGAGACTGCCTCTGCCCAAAATGTCTTAGGTAACTTCTTCTCAAACAATAGACACCTTGCCATTTCGACAACCATTCTATTCTTTCTCTTAGAGACTTCATTCTGCTAGGGAGAATAGGGAATAGTTAACTGGTGAATAATCCCTTCTTGACTGCAAAAGGCTTTAAAATTTGATGAGATGCACTCACCTCCATTATCAGTTCTCAACTTCTTCAAAGTGCAACTACTTTGTGCCTCAACCATTCTTTTAAAACTTTTAAATGCTGAAAAAACTTCAGATTTGCTTTTTAAAAAATGAACTCACATCATTCTTGTAAAATCATCAATAAATAAAGCAAAATATTGGCTACCATTCAATGAGGAGGTGCTCATTGGTCCACAAATATCAGAGTGAACCAATTCTAGCTTCATTGTAGCTCTTTTGGCTCCAACTTGAGCAAATTGAAGCCTATGTTGTTTACCCAATTCACATCCCTCACAAATATGCCCACCATCCGTCAATTCTAGAAGACCATTCATCATGCCTCTATTTGACATAAACTTTAAGGCTCTAAAATTGAAATGGCCTATTCGCTTATGCCATTTAGAGCTCTCCTCTTCCATGGCAGTATAAGCACAAGAAGACACCATATCTATGTCCAAATAAAAAGAATTATTAAACATTTTAGCTTTCACAATCTCTGTACCCTTAGGATCATTTATGGTGCAAAAATTATCTTTAAAAAGAACGCCATAGTCATTTTTATCATTTGAAGAATACTCAAAATATTCTGATCTAGTTGTGGTATAAAAAGAACATTGGAGATAGTTTTAGTACCATGATCAGTTCCGATAGCTATTGAACCTCTAACTTTTGCTTGAACCAGCGAGCCATCTCCTAGCTTCACTGTAGTATTGTAAGCTTTGTCAAGAGAGATAAAAAATGATAATTGAGGAGTCATATGACTTGTGTGCCCACTATCCACAAGCCATCTTTTACTGTGAGAACCATGAGATTGCTGAGATGCAATGAATAAAGCTTCTTCCTTGTGAGTCTCTTCTTCAGTAACACTTGCTTGTTGCTCAGAACTTTGATTTGCTTGCTTATTGGTTCTGAAAAATTTTTCAGTATGCCCATTTTTGTTACAATAATTACAATGGAATTTGGGCTTACCTTTGTACCAACAATCCTTCTCAGCATGATTGTTCCTTTTGCAATGACTAAATGGAAGAAAAGTTTTCTTCTTCTCAGCTAAGCCATTATCTTCTGCTTTTATCTTTTCCTTTTGAAACTGACTAAATGGAAGAAAAGTTTTCTTCTTCTCAGCTGAGCCATTATCTTCTGCTTTTATCTTTTCCTTTTGAAACTTCTTGTTGCCTTTATAGCCATTCTTTTTATTTTTGTTGGCAGTAAGAAAAGCACTTTTGGCACTTTCATTTGATCTTATAGAAGCTCGTTGTTCTTGAGCTTGAAGCTTACTGATCAGCTCAGCAATGGTAAGCTTATGCAAATCACAAGATTCTTCAATAGCAGAGACCTTGGCTTCAAATCTTAAAGGAAAACTGATCAGAATTTCTCAACTACTTTCTGATCACTCAAAGACTCACCAAATAATCTGATTTGGTTCACTAAATCCATCAACCTTGCTGAGTAATCTTTAATTTTTTTCTCCATCATCCATTCTCATCAATTCAAGCTCTCTTTTGAGACTTAAAAGCTTAACAGCCTTAACTCTGTCACTACCTTCAAACGTTTCCTTTAACTTGTCCCAAACTTCTTTTGGTGACTCCAAGTCCATAATGCTGGTGAAAATGTTGTCAGCCAAACCAGCATGAAGGCAGGTGAGAGCCTTATCTTTCTTCAAGAGCTCCTCTTCATGAGCTCTCAATTGAGCTAAAGTGGGATTGGGCCTTAAGGCTGATGGGTCTTCATCTATTTCTACGACCTTCCAGAGGCCAAGTGACTTCAGATGGACTTTTATTTTGATTGCCTAAATGTGGTAGTGGACTCCCTTAAACATTGGAATCAGGGGGCAGCAGTAGGTGAGCTGGAGTTTTGAGCAGACATGGTGCTTCAATACTCTGTTTTGCTCTGTTTTACTCTCCCTCACGTGTTTCTCTCTAGAACTTCCAAATGGCCACAAGTCCCTTAGGAAATAGTAGCTCTGATACCACTGTAAATGTTGGTAAATAAGGAAGAAGAAGAAGATTACTTCAACATAAACAAGGGAATCAAAAGAGCCAATGAACAGTAAAATCGCGGCAAAGAAAATGAAAGGTTACAGAACTTTAACCAAAAATTAAAAATTCAAATTCAAATTAGAAGTTCAACATATCTACTTCATTGATCTAATGTTTCTCTATATATTACAAATCACAAGTGAAGCTTAATAATTCAAAAAATAAAATCACTAAGCTTACATAAACCTTACATAAGAAATCAGTAAATTAGTTTGAAATTTAAATAAAATACAAAATTAAGTGGCTTTAACAGTAACTTCTTCCGTCCAAAATATACAGCCAACATACACTTTCAGTTGCACATTTCCATTACAAAATAGATGACATATCCATCATCAAACTCACAAGGCAACATCAACAGTATGCTACTTATTTCCTTGGAATGGAAACTTTCAATTGCACATTTTTATTTTGAAGAGGTTTAAAATGAGTAGTTGCAAGGAATTTTCAGTCCTGCTTGCTTAGAGTTTGAAGGTTTGCTTGTTGCTAGATGATCCAACTTAATTCAGAAGCTTGTTTGGAAGTTTACCTAACAGCAATAAGACCAAATTTGATGTTTGTTGCTAGCATCTTGACTAGGTTTATGAGCTCTCATACTGATGTTTATTTTGGAATTGCCAAAAAAATTTTAAGAAATATAAAATGAGGTCATGAGCTTGATATTTTGTATCAAACAAAAGAAGAAATGAAACTTGTTAGGTATTCTGATAGTGAATGGGCAGGGTGCATTGATATTGTAAAGAGTACCTCTGGATATCCTTTTTCATTTACCTCAAGAGTTTTTTGCTAGAGCTCTAAGAAATAAGAGGTTGTAGTTTAATCCTTTATTGGGACAAAGTATGTTGCAGCAACAGGTGCTACCAACCAAGCTCTTTGGTTGAGAAAAATACTTGAAGATTTAAGTATAAAGCAATTGAAGCCTATTGAATTAAGGGTTGATAACAAGTCTACCATAGTTATTGCATTTAATCCTATTTAGCATGGAAGAACCAAGCATACCAAAGTTAAATTTCATGCAATAAAGAAGTTGAAAAGGAGAGGCAAATTGTTTTAAGCTACTATAAATCTAAAGAGCAGTTGGTTGATATTTTAACCAAGTCTTTACAAGTTAACAAATTTAAATTTTAAGGAGGATGCTTAGAGTGTGCAATTAAAGTCTCAATTAGGAGTGTTGAAGCCATAATATTTGCTTGAAGACATGCATAAAGCTTTGTTTTTTGTATTTTTGTACATTTGGAATTGTAACTTTTTTTTTTGTATTTTTTGCTAATTTATTATACTATTGCGGCAACTTTTAATTTTTGTTTAGGTACAAAATTATGGCTACCCTTGATTTTTTTGCTTTATTAAAGTTACATTTGCTTGTAAATATTAATGTAGTTGGTAAGATTTGTTTACTTGTATAAAAGATAAAAATGAAGAAATCAAAGGGAAGTTTTACTTCTAAGAAACCTTCCCATTTTATCTTCTATATCTATAGCTAATTTTTCTGTCCTTCTAATGCTCTATTTTTCCCCTTTTAATGTTCACTTTTACCTTTGTGCTCTAAACTTTACAAAGACGCAAAAGATTGATTCACCATATCGACTATTGTTCTCATGTAAAATGGTGAAACCACTCTTCTTTTATCCGAAACAACCTGCATTTATCCTAAGAAGAATAAGTAGTGATCCTAATTGATCAACAAATGGAACAAAAGTGGGAGAAAGAAGAATAAACACTACATAATTTTTTTTAAAAAAACAAATTCAATTATTATTAATGATTTTTAGGGGAAAAACATGGTGAAACAAAATACCAAAGCCAATAGGCTTACCCCAAACACACTTACCTAATATCTCACCAATCCATGTGAAAAAACCCCAAATACTTATTATCAATACAACTATATAAATTTTATTACAGACCATAAAACAAAGACTTTTCTTTTTTTTTTCTTCTTCATGTTTATAACTCTCAATTCTGTCTAGCATATTAGAATAACAAACTCTCCTTAACTACTCCTTTTTATAGGCAAAATATCTAACCTAATCATAACACAATCTCAACAAATCTTGCTATAAATATGGAGAGTTATAACTAACATATCTTACTTTTTAGTAAAATATCAACAACTCCAACATATTGTGACATCCTAAGTGTCATAGCTTCTAACACTCTTCCTTGACACTTGGGCTAGAAATTTTCTTTTGGAGGCTTAAGATCATTAATCTCCTTATTAACACAAATTCTTTTCAAGTTTTTTTTTCAAAAACCACAAGAAGTTTTCAACATCTATTGCATCTTCTTTTTCTTTAAGAACGAAAGCAACAACTATAACCACAATGAACAAAATTATGGGTTTCTTCCTTCTTCAACAATAGTAAAACTTTCAATAGCAAGTGTGAGCTAAGGATTTTGCCCTTGACACTCGATGATTGAGTCTTCGACACTGTTTAGGCTTGGAGCTTTAAAGAACGTGAACCTTCACCCGGAGAAATGCAGTTGCCACCTGGATAGACTAGAAAAATAAAGAAGGGGGCAGTGACTTGATTCTTAAGGAATTCTCAACCCCTTACTAGGTTTGGAAAGTTAGGTGCGTATAGCCATAATATGACGTATCTTATTATCTCTATACACTTGATTCTTTAGAACTGATCTCCTTTTTAGGTCTTACTATTATATTATTTTAAAATAATAAAAGCATTATCTACTACACAAATAGAATAAGGTATGCAAGGGCAACTGAGAGAAATTTCATTGCACCAAATAAAATATGTACATGAGATTAAAATACTCGAATTGATAAACAAACTAAAAGCATTATATTTCATTTTTAATCATCAAAATAGGTCAAATGATTGCATTGGAGTTAAAATCAGGATCAAACCAAATATGGCATGCTTATCGAGGCTAAATCGGTTTCACTTAAGAAGAATCCCATTTTTCATCCAAAATAGTAAATTTCCATTATAAATGTCTTAAAAATGTTTAAAAGAATATTATATTGATAAATTCTCAAATTCGGTTAAAAATCCACTTGGCATGCAAATCATGATAAAATCGGTCCAAAATTTCAAAAACCAAGTCTTTCATCAAAAATTCCAGAAATCACTTTTAATCTTCTTAAAATATCTTAAATTTTACAAAAAATAATTTTAGAATTTATTAACTTGAAAGAATAAATCAAAAACCATATTAAAGTCTTGTAAAATTGGGTTTTTCGGCTTTCGGGGCAGATTTAACATTTAACTCAGCTTTAGATAAAAAAATACAGCATCTCTTTATGTTCAAACTAGGTCACCAATTTCCTCAAATGTACATATTTAGATTTGTCCAAAACGAAGTCCAAATGTTCTAGTTTTATAACTAAAGCCCATCCAAATCAAGCAAAGTTTCAAGGATATGTCTGATGTAGTCCCTATTGATAATTGATATTATTTTCAAGCTGGTGCACTGATTTCCTAGAATCATATATTGATTTCCTAGGATCATGTTTTATATATTTGTAATTATGACTGATGTATCTGGTAGTTATTTTCTTTCTTAGAATAGTCCTCAAACTTAGGTCCTTCCGTAGATGATTCTTTGATGTGTACGTTGTCTATATATTCTCTTTATTTCAATGGAATAATAAAAGAAACAGAAAACATCTTCTTAATTGATACATTAATTTCTATTCATATTTTTTACTTGGTATCAGAGCCAGGTTCATCCATACTTGAATTCTTGCATCATGACTAAATAATCTATTTCTGAATCTTCTTCAGTACCAGTTATCCAAGTTCAATCAGAAAATTCCAGTTTTACTGATGGTGTCATTCTTACCGAAACCAATTATGATATATGGTCTCAAATTTTGGAAATGCATAATCCTGGACGTGAGAACCTAGAATATATCATGGGTAAAAAAGATCCTCTAAAGGAAACTGATCCTTCTTATGCAAAGTGTTATGCTGAAAATCAAAAGGTGAAAGGATGGTTACTGACTTCTATGTCACCATAAATTATGAAGCGCTATATTCAATTACGCAGTGCATGTGAGATCTGGAGTTCTCTTGCCAAAGCTTTCTATGATGGATCAGATGAATCACAACTCTTTGCTTTAAATCAACAGGCCTTCTCTACCAAACAGTTTGGTTGTCCTCTATCAACTTATTATGGTGATCTGCTAGAAATTTGTCAAGAACTTGATCATCGTGATAAGATTAAAATGAAAGATCTCGATGATGTTATCGCATATAAAAAATTAGTTGAAAGATTGTGTGTGTACATATTTTTGAATGGACTAGACACAAAATTTGAACAAATTCGGAGAGAAACCCTTAGAAAGGATCCTACACTTGATCTGGAAGAAACTTATGCATATGTGCGCATGTTTTAAATATCGGCCGTTTTGAATCATAACGGCCGATATTTATCGGATTTGGAGGGTAACGATATGATTTTAGCTGATGTAGGAATGAGATTTTCTAGCCCTTATAAATCACCATGAATCGCCTCTAAGAATTGGAGAATCGTCGAATCGACCGATTCGCAGCTTGATGCTTTTGACTGAATCAGTTTTTGATGTGTAGTTTGGTTAATTAGCTTTTGCAAAAGTAAAAAAGAAAAGAACTAAAGAAGAAGAAGAAGAGAGGGTGATTTTTGATTTTGGTTTTGCAGGAAAATAAGAACAAGAGATTAAAAAATTAAATTTAGGCAAATTTGAATTTGTTGCAGAAGAAGAAGGAGAAGAAGAAATTGAAATAGTTAAATGAATAAAAAATAATTAATAAATAAGAATAAAGAAAAAATAAATAATTAATAAATAAATATTTATATTAATAAAATAATAGTAAAAAATAGAAACAAAAAATAATATACCAACTAATCAGTGTAACAGTTAATTGATGGTACAAATATTTTAATAATAAAATTAAAGTAGAAAAGGAAAAAAAAAGTTTCAACATAAAAAATAAGTGAGGAGAGAGAGAAGAGCTTAACCAATCAGTGTAAAATTGCAAATTTGAAAGATATCAACCAATATCTTTGTTTCAGTTAAAAAAAAATTAGTATCTTCGTCATTTTGCAGGTAAAAAAATAGTCTTCATCAATTTCTTAGATCCAATTCCAATGACCGGAAAGCGACAAGCGCCGGCTAAATTGATTGTGTGGTTGATGAAAATTATTGGGATAGTTAAATAGTCACCGTTCGATACCGAAAAAGAGTAGACACGCCGTCCGTTTGAGATTGTCGGTGACACTTCCTGATTAATTTTTCATCTTATTTCGGCCTTTTTTTTTTTTTGCCTAGAAAGATACCATTGGGTTTATTTTTTTATGAGCTTCAATTTGGTATTTTATTTGTAATTTTTAAGCTAATTTAATAAATTTTGACTATAAAATATAAATTGTTGGTTGCATTTGGGTCTGGTTTTTTTATTGCTTCTAGTAGGTAAAGAGAAGCATTTGAAAAAAAAAATATCAAGATGAAATAATAAAAAGCGTTGGTCCTTTAGAAGTAATTAAAAGTAGGTTAATATGGACCACATAATAATTATTATTGTTTAATACTAAATTATTATTTTATTTAGCAGAAACTAAGTTATTATTATTATTATTATTTTCTTTCCAAAATATATTTAATATTATTTATAGTAAACTAATAAAGTTAAATTATATAATTTTTAATTTTATTTGAAATATATTTTGAGAAAATAAATTTTTAGAATTATTTTTAATATAAGTATAAAATATTAAATAATTTAAATTATTATTCATAATTGATTAAATGATATGGACTTAATTAATTAGTTTTATAATTTTTTTATTTTATTTGCATGATATCTTCTAAAAATAAATTTTTGAAATTATTTTTTATATAAGAAGAATATGTGTTAAATTTAAATAATTATTCATGATTGATTAAATGATATGGACTTAGTTAATTAGTTTTAGAAAATTTTTTATTTTATTTACATGATATCTTCTAAAAATAATTTTTTTAGAATTATTTTTATATAAGTAGAATATGTGTTAAATTTAAATAACTATTCTTAATTGATTAAATGATAATCATTAGTAACTGATTTTATAATTATTTTTATTTTATTTGTATGATTTCTTCTAAAAATAAATTTTTAGAATCATTTTTTATATAACTAGAGTATGTGTTTAAATTTATAAAATATAGTTAATTATATAGTATGATTTAAAAGAAAATACAATTATTAAGACTAGAAATTTTAAAATAAATTTATATTCTTGTATTTTAATGTTTTTTATTTATTCATGTTTAGCAATTATGCCACGCAATCGAGGAGAATAAAGTAATACAGATTGAAAGCCGAGTGATGATATTGGTTGGAGATTTGCTACTCCATTGAATAATCTAGATCGAAAAATGTATTACAAATCCTGTGGACAATTGGTGACTGGTGGGATAACACATTTTAAGCAATGCTTAGCTGGAATATCAGGTGATATTTCAGCTTATTCTAAAGTACCAAAAGAAATTAGAACATATATGAAAAATTTGTTAGCAGACTATTCAGAAAAAGAAAAAATAAAAAAAAGCAGAAAAACAAGTCTTAAAAGAGGAAATTATGCGTATGAATGTTGGAGAAACTGATGATGATGATGATTATGATGACGACGATGACTCTGAGTTAGAATATGCAAGATGAGAAAGTATGTGACAACTTGAAATTGATTCATATAGAAGAAGTAGAGGAAATAATTATGTTGTAGGTGGTTCTAGTATGAAAAGAAATTTAGAACCTTCAATGAGGTGTTCTACATCTGTAAGAGTTGAGGGATCGACAAAAAATAAATATTCTGATTTGTCTACATCAGTAGAAAGGTTAAGAGCTATTGAGATTGATTTGGAGGCAGAAAGAGATAGGAAGAAACAATCTATAATAAAGACATGATGGTTCAAGAAAAATAAAGAGAAACTTACTAATGCAATGGGTCGTTTTATTATTTTCAACAGATTGCCTTTCAATATTGTAGCATTCCCTTGGACGACATCTTTATTATGAACTGCATATGAGGTGGGTCCTAATATTCCGCCACCAACACCATATGAATTTTCAAAGGTTTGGCTTCCTAAAAAGTATACTCTAATGAAGAAGTACATTGCTTTATTTTGTTGAATATGGAAAGAGAGATGTGTATCCATATTATGTAATACTTGGATAAGGTCAACAAGAATGCACATCATTAACTTTCTCATATATTCAAATCGTGGCACTGTTTTCCATAAGTCAGTTAATTCATCTGATGTGCTGAAGAAGGATGCCCATTATTATTTTAAGTTGATGAAGAAAGTAATAGAAGAAGTTGGTGAAGATGGGGTTTTCCAAATTCTAACTGATAGTAATGCTACAATTAAATGTGTTGGAAAAATGATTATGGGACTAGACAAACACATATATTGGACAGCTTGTAGCGCTCACTGTATTGATTTGATTTGGAGGATATTGGAAAGAGAAGTATGAAAAGTGAAGTTATTGAGCAAGCAAAACAAATCACCCAGTTCATGTACAATCATAATTGGGTAGTAAATTATATAAAAAATTTCACTGATGGAAGAGAAATTCTAAGACCCGACATCGCAAGATTTGCAACAAATTTCATTACATTAGAGAGCATTGTGCGTCAAAAAAAATTTTAAGCATATGTTTGAATCGAAAGCTTGGGTAAATTCTAGATATGGAAGAATGACTGATAGAATTGCCACCGATGTTCGAAATATAATTTTGGGTAAAAGTAGATAGGGAAGAACATTTTGATCTAATGCAAATGAAATATTAAAAGTTCAAGAGCTCATTCTACAAGTTTTGAGATTGGTTGATGGGGATGACAAGCCAACAATGGGTTTTATTTATGAGACAGTCGATCAAGCCAAACTTTCAATTAAAGAAAATTACAGGTATTGGAGAAATTATTGGAAAATCATTGATTCAATATGGAATTTTTAATTGCATCATGATTTGCACTCCGCTGGTAAGTGACTTATATATATCAACAAATTTTGTTTGCTTTTTAGTATATATTACATTAGCTGTAAATTTTCATTATCTAAATCTAGCTTCTTTTGAAAAAATTTATTTTAGGTTATTACTTCAATCCCCAATATCAATATAATTGTGAATATCACGTCACGAAAGATGTTGATGTAATGATGGGAGCTCAAAAAGTGATTAAAAATTTAGAGCCCAATGAAGAAGTACAAGCCAAAGCTCTCCTACAAGTAAAAATAATTATTTGAGATTGCATTAAATATTTATTATTTATTATTTCTATTTACCAGTAAACCAATAATTATTATTTAATGATATGTAGATGTTTACATTTCAAGATAAGGAACGATCTTTTGGCACCGCGCTCACGCAATAGGCAATTATCCTTTCACCTCTAGATTAAATCATCAAAATTTATTTCATGCATCTAAATATGTTCGGTTAATATAATAAAATAATTCTAGTTTTTTTTTCATTTGATACTCTAATGCAGCTGAATGGTGGATACATTATGAGGTATGTGTTCCAGAATTGCAAAAGATTGTTCTTCGAGTTTTAAGTCAAACCACCTCATCATCAAATTGTGAACATAATTAAAATACTTTCAGTTTGATTCACCCAAAGACTAGGAATAGATTAAATTACAAAAAATTGCATTCCTTAGTCTATGTGTTTTTGACAAATTGTGTAGTAATTCTAAACTGCAAGTGCACAGATAGTACAAGTAGTAAATGTTGAAAGATCGTACCCACAGAGAATGAGTAAATTGACTAACTTAAATTCAATTTGACTATGATTTAAAAATAAATAAATAATTTTGATATTATAAAAATTATCTAACAATTTCTAATTTAAATTTCAAAATTAAATCTAAATTTGAAATTAAATTAAGATAATTATTAACTAATTTAAACTTCAAATTCAAATTCAAATAAATTTAAATTAACAAATAGGATTAGGTTTTATTAGAATTATTTTAAATGGACAAAAACTAATTTTCAAATTAATTCAAAATTTTCTTAAATCAAAATTACTAATTTCTTAAAATTAATCTTTTTCTCTTTTAAGCAAGAAAATTAATAATTGCTGGAATTTAAATATTCTATTCTCATAAATATTAAACCACAATAATCTATCAAGCTCAGAGGAATAAAGTTGGTCTTCTAAAATTCTTTTATCTCTAAAATAAACTTTTTAAAGTTGTTGATTTCACAATCTAAAATTATACCTAACTTTCACTTATCATATGATTTCAATTGAACATGTAATTAGTAGCCAATCAATCACAAGCATTAAGAATAAAATCAACAAAACTTTGATTCAAGAAATAAATCAATAATTGAATCAATCAATACCCATCATTCATAATCCTAAATCCACTTAATCTCACTAAGGAGGTTAGTTGTTCATAACTAAATTTAGAATAAAAACAGTAGTAATGAAGAAATTAATCATAAAATTCATAACTTTAAAATTGAACTTAATGAAATAACAAAGAATCCAAAAATTTTAAAATTAAAATTCTAAACCGTAATTGAATGTTAAAACTAGATGGATGAATTCTTGTAGAGATAATGAAATCCTGCTCTAGCACCAGCTTCTTCTTCTCTTCTGGTGGATGATGGTTATGATCGAGAGCAAAATGAAAAATTTAGAAGAGTTGCCCTAAGAGTTTCTGTTGTTGGCTCACCTCTCTTTCCCTCAATCTACCCCCTTTTCTTCATTCAAATTCAAAATTACAAAATGTTTTACAATATCCAACTACCTAAAAATAGACTTCCACTTTAAATCTACTTCTGTAGAATTTGAATTTCTATTTAAAGCTAATTAACTATTAGATATCAACCTTATCTCAATCTGACTCCTTCATCAAAGTTGTATTCCTTGAAGATTAAATGATTTTAGGATTTTGAATCACCTCAATTGGACTTTGGACGCCTAAGATATGGCCCAATTACTCTTAGTAGTTCAGACTAAAATTCTACTTCAGCATCTTAGGCCTAATTTCAACTTAATAGTTGGAGATCCAAACGTTCTTGGATTTCAATAAACTAGACCTTTCTGGAATTCTTAAGATGTTCTATACAAACTTCATGAAGATAACTTTTCCAATATCAAAATCTATCATTACCGAAATCTTTATTGAATCTTTAAAGGTCTGATCTGCCTAAAATTTTCATTTGCACAAACTTACAAGAAATTAATTCAAACTAAGCTTTATTCAAAAATAATAAAATTAAAACACATAGATAAGATTTGAATAAATTAATTCAACTCAATTTCATGCTAAACTTATAGAAAAATATATGTTCGATATGTACTTATCAATGTGCATTATAATATGAAGCTGAGATTGAGAAATACAATGAGGAAGTCCCAGAAATATATAATGAAAATTATAATCCAATAAATTTCTATTATATTTTTGAGGAATCAGATCCATTGTCTCCATGGTTGTTTGAAAGGAAATAGAAGCTCTAGTTTTTTATGATATTGATCTTGATTGGCTTAATGATGAAGATGATGAAGGACGTGAAGTCAATCTTACTTCTGCTTAGGTACCCCCTTTTAACTATAACACCGATGAAGGCCATCATAAAAAAAAAAAAGTGGCAGCAGTAATATTGGCATATACGAAGAGGAAGACAATGAGAATGAGGAAGAGGAAGATAATGACAAGGAGGAAAAGGAAGACAATGAGAATGAGGAAGAGGAAGACAATAATAGCGATGAAGACGATGACACCGACAGTGTCAGTGATAATGCTAATCAATGTGGTAATTTAGGTGGAACTGCTTATGGTGGTTATAGTGGATCAAGAAAATCATATGAATATTATCGATCTAGTTATGGTGATAAATATGGCAAACATAGTAGTTCTCATTCTCATTTCCCTATCTTAGTTTCTCCTCTAGTCGGGTTTCAAAAACATTAGCTCTATGATCATGAATCCAATAGACCAGAACATACCTCTATGCAGAATTATGGGGGGATGGGTTATGGTAGCTCAATATAAAGTAATACTTTCAATCAAATAGAACCTATTTTAGGTCAATATAATCCGTCATCATATTATAACTGGTCGAGTGATTATTGGAGTCAACACCCTCAGGGATGGGCTGGAGATTTTGCAGGTGAATGCTCTTCTGAAAGTAGCACATATCACTCTAACTATCCAAGTGACAATTTTAGTGAAACTCAAAATGTTGCAGACCCACAAGGTAATGCAACTTCAAATTCAGCAAATTATTTTGATATGTTCTCATATGCATTTCATCAACCAGACTCATATCATTCAAGGTGGTACAACCAAAATCAAAATTATAATGTTTATAAACAAAATAATCAAGATTCTCCTCAACATTTTTTCTAGCGGTAAATTAGTTTGTTTAATTTAATTTTAAGTGGATACTAATAATTGTTATATAGTATATATTTTCGAATTGGATTATTTTTTCTTTATTTTTAATCATTGAGTAAACAATTATTATGATTATGATTATTATTATTGTTATTGTTATTTCTAATTTAGTAAATTTTTAATGCAATTTAGTAATGTTGTTATTTAAAAAATTGTAACATGTGTTTAATTATTATTAAAAACTATTTAATTATTGTTATATTGTTATTTTTAGATAAGTACTGATAATAATTTGATCTTTATTATTATTATTATGGATCAATTTTAACATATATTATTAATTTATATATTATAAAAAATATTTATTTTTTTTATTTTATCACTGTCTGATTCATTCCGTTTCGCAGATTTTGTTACTCGATTCGTTCGATTCCGCGATTCCAACTGCATTCATAGGAGCAGTAGCCACTTAAAGCCATTTCATATTGATTTAGTCTGATTTCATTTCACTGTGACTAATTTCGTGATTTAAAACCCTATATGTGCGTTGTGATTATGTTCGAAGAACAACACTGAATGGTGAATCTAGTCATCTTGAATCATCTGCTATGATTGCACGCCGAACCAAATCACAACAAATACATCAGAAATCAGATCGAGTACCTAGCATAATGAATCATATTGATGATTAATCACATAATTGAAATAATCGAACTGGACGTCAATGTACTCATTGTGGAGAATCTAGACATACTAAATCTCGGTGCTATAAACTAATTGGGTATCCAGAATGGTGGGACCCTACCAAGGCGCCTCGCAAATGGAATCCAAAATCAAATCGCCATACTGCCATTGCTATTGCAGAGCCATCCAACAAAATCCTCGAGGAATTAAGCCACCAAGCTTTTGTTGCTATTGCTGAACCATCTAACACAAGCAAGGTTTTTCATACTTTCGCTTCTACTTGTAATAATTCATGGATAATTGATTCCAGTGCTACTGACCATATGACCTTTGACATTAATCATGTTGTGTCTATGAAATCCTCCAAAGAACATATAGTGTCCACAGCCAATGGTAATACTGCTCTTGTAATTAGAGAAGCTTCAATTACTCTTATAGAAAATTTGAAGATAGATTCAGTCCTGGTTGTTCCTACCCTCAATCATAACTTATTGTATGTTGCTCAAATAACTCATGCTCTACAATTTATTGTAGTTTTTTAGCCTGATTTATGTGTTTTTAAGGATATTCAGGCACGAAAGATAATTGGTTATGGTACTATAAAAGGAAAGCTCTGCTATCTTGATCTCAGACCTTCAAGCTCCCAACAGTTGGCTTAAGTGTTTGAGATGAAAAAGTTAGATAAACTTCAACAGTTAGAAATTTGGTTGTGGCATAGACGTCTTGGTCATGCATCTTTTAGATATTTTAAAAAAATGTTTCCTAAATTATTTTCTCAAATAACTGACCTGGATTTCAAATACGAAATTTATGAACTAACTAAAAGTCATCGTGTTTCATTTCCAATAAGTATGAATAAGAGTTCTTCACCATTTATGATAATTCATTATGATGCATGGGGCCTAGAGCCTGTGTGCTCTTTAAGTGGTGCACGCTTGTTTGTTTCATTCATTGATGATCATACTCATATGACTTGGATTTGCCTAATGAAATAAAAAAAAATGAAGTTACTTTAATGTTTCAGAAGTTTCACAAGATGATAGCCACACAATATCAATCCCATATACATGTTCTTCACACTAATAATGGTGGTGAATTTATTAATCAAGATTTGAAGCAATATTTCAATTTACATGGCATTGTTCATTAGACAAATTGTCCCAACTCACCTCAACAAAATTGGGTTGCTAAGCGCAGGAATCACCATCTTCTAGAAGTTGTACCTACTTCCTTATTTGAAGCCCACATGCCTACTAGTTACTGGGGAGAAGCCATCACTGTTGCAACATATCTTATTAATCGAGTCCCTTCTAGTAAACTGCAGTTTCAAACTCCCTGTATTGTTCTTCATAAGGCTACAAGTGCTCCTACTGAACCAAATTTGTCACCTAAAATATTTGGATGTGTAGCCTTTGTGCATCTACACAAATTCATATGGAGCAAGCTAGAACCTAGAGCTCTTAAATTTGTATTTGTTGGTTATGCCTTGCATCAGAAAGGCTATAGGTGTTACCATCCTCCTTCTCGAAAGTTGTGTGTTACAATGGACGTTGTCTTTCACGAGGATACCATGAATTATCCTACGTTCAAGTTTTCATTTCAAGGGGAGAGAGAGAATGAATTACAGACTCTAAATAATCATTTGGATTCCTTTGAATTTGTAATTGTACACACTAGCAAAAACATGCATATGAAAACCAATATTGGAATTGAACTCAAGATGGAGGAAGCGAGTCAATTCTTAGAGAATGAAAATAGACAAGATCTAGTTGAGGATGAAGACAACTAAAATATTCAAGAACTGATGGAAGAAATTCATGATGTACCACTTAACCAATTAATCTCTCAAACTGGTTCCACCTCTGAGTCTCAGGTAAATTCTGAACTATTCCAATAGAAAATACTACCTGATCAAGTAACAAGAGGAATTCCTAAAGTAACATACGAACTAGTTCTCAATTCCAAACCTAAATATCCTATAAGTAACTATGTCTCTTATCATCAATTGTCAAAAAAACATTTTCATTTGTGAATCAATTATCTATTGTATCTATTCCTAGTAGTGTGCAGGAGGCTTTGAAAGACCCAAGGTGGAAAGAAGCAATGACTGAGGAAATGAGATCTCTTCAAAAGAATTCAACATGGGAGATAGTTCATCTTCCTCAAGGTAAGAGACCTGTTGGATGTAGATGGGTGTTCACAGTTAAATACAAAGCTGATGGAACCATTGACCGCTACAAGGCAAGACTTGTTGCCAATAGATATAATCAAACTTATGGAGTTGATTATATGGAAACATTTACACCAATAGCCAAAATCAATACTATTTGTATCCTTTTGTCCTTGGCAACTAATCTTGATTCAAATTTGCACTAGTTTGATGTAAAGAATGTGTTCTTACATGGAGGCCTTCAAGAAGAAGTTTATATGGTGCTGCCTCTCGGAGTAATGTGCAAGCTAAAAATAGCAAACAAGTTTGTAAATTGAACAAGGCCTTATATGGATTGAAGCAATCCCCTAGGGCATGGTTTGGAAGATTTACAAAGTCTATGAAGAATCATATACTGATTTCCTAGAATCACACTGTATATATTTGTAATTATGGCTAGTGTAGTTATTTTCTTTCTTTCCTTGAATAATCCACAAACTTAGGTCCTTCCATAGACGATTCTTTGTTGTGCGCATTGTCTATATATTCTCTTTATTTCAATGGAATAATAAAAGAAGCAAAAACATCTTCTCAAATGATACAATAATTTCTATTCATATTTTTTTGTTGTCCCAAGATCAGGGTTCTAAGAAATTGTTCAAGGGAAAAAAAAGTCCAAAATGTACCCAAAAGCTACTACACTCATCCAATCTCCACATCCAAAATTTCGGCCAAGTGAAAGTTTTAGGGATAAAAATCACAAAATCAACTTTTTAACTCACTATAGGGTTCATATTAGCATATTAATGTGTTTTGATAATTTAAATGATTTTAAATCTCCATAAAATCAAGAAAACCATGATCAAATTAGCAGGAATGAGAGAAAAGAAATAAAAAAAAACAAAGAAAATAAGGTTTAAAATTCAAACCACCAAATCAGTTCCACCAAATCTTCAAAGGAAAATGCAAGAACCCCCTTCAAAGTCCCCATAAATTTGTGTTTTTGGTTTATGGACTCAACCCTTTTGTGGAATTTCTTCCCAAATTCCAGATTTTGATTGTTTTTTAGTGTTAAGAAATGATTTTTAAAAGTTTTGGAGAGGTTGAAATGAAAAAGGGGCAGAGTTTTTTTGCAAGTGCCAAAAGTCTTCCTAAATTGGTCTGGAGCTGACCCTAATCCTCTAAGAATAGGTGTGCCACACGCCTCTTCCCATGGAGAATAAGCGTGTCACATGCCTATTCCCATGGAGAATAAGCGTCACATGCCTATTCCATGAGTACCTCTTACCCCAAAAGGTTAATACTTTTGACTTTTTGCACCCGATTTTTGGATTTGTTCCCCTAAAGGCTTTTTCACTTCCCGAATTTCTTGAAATGCACAAAAAATGATTTAGAAATATTTTCAATGGATTATGAAAAACTTTTGATAAAATCTTAAAAAGAGCCGATTTTCATGTTGTCGAGCACAATTCAAGGTTTTCAGCCTTCTAAGGCTTTTTCATGATTTGAATCTCTCGAAATGCCTATAAAAATGTTTTGAAATTATTTCCAATGAGTTGTAAAAGGATTTGGATGAAAAAAATCTTAAAAAGTTGATTTTAGCTCAAACTGACAATTCGCTCGGGTCTTTCCCAACATCTTTTTTTCTTATCATCTTGACATGTTCCAAAATGCATATAAAAATATTTTAATGTTTCCAAATATATATATATATATATTCTAGGAAATATTCGGTACCATGGCATTTTCAAGTATGGTGTAAAAATCTAGGGTCTACAACATTTTTTTTTTTTGATATGCTAAAATTCCTTCAAACAAGTTTTTGTTTGAAAAATTTTTGGACATATGAGTCCTTCATCGATAAATATTTTATAGTTTTATAACATGCTGGTCTCTTCATCTTGTTTTCTTTTTGCAATTTTGAGACATGTTGATCTTCATTATTTTGCAGTTTATGGACACGCACAGGTTCCTCAACATACAATTTTGCAATTTAGAGACTTGCAGGTCCCTTTAAACTAATTTTCATAAATAAACTCCCAAGAAATATATAAAACACGCATTCAATTACTCAAAACTTATTAACTTTAAAAGAGAATGAAAATAGATGAAAAAACATACTTGATAAAGCCATTTTTCATCTTTAACAGAAAAACTAAAATTGATTCGTACGGTAAGAAATGGAACAAAAGTGAGAGAAAGGAAAGTAAAACACAAACTACATAAATTTTATTACTTAAAAAACTGAAGATTTATAGATTATAAAACAAAGACTTTTCTTTTTTTTTTCCTTCTTCATTTTTATATCTCTCAATTCTGTTTAGCATACTACAATAACAACTCTCCTTAGCTGCTCCTTTTTATAGACAAAATATCTAACCTAATCACAACACAATCCCAACAAAATCTTGCTATAAATATGGAAGGTTATAACTAACATATCTTACTTTTCAATAAAATGTCAACAACTCCAACATATTTTGACAACCTAAATGTCATGGCTTCTAACACTCTTCTTTAAATGAGGTGACTCTTACGCAGATTGAAGCCCGTTAGAGATATATTTTCTCTCAACTACACTAGAATTTGTGAGATACAACATGGGCATTGTAATGGACTTCTGAAATAATTACTCATATGTAATTTTTATTGTTGAATGCTACTAGAAGAGAGCAAGAGACCTTTGGTACACTAGAAATTTTCAAGGGGCTTCCAAAATTTGAAAGTCGTCCAAATATTATTATATCATTTAAAAATCATGCATTCTTTCTTCCAAATTGTAAGAACAATTCTTGATGTGGCAATAGGAGATTTCACTTCTGTAAATGTTTGCTTAAAATGCTGCTTTTGTAAATGAATTTATCAAAAATAATTTTTTTTCTTTAGCAATTTTGAATGGGTCATTCAAATTTGGCCTATTTTCCGAATTTCTCTGAGGAATTTACCCTAGATACGAAAAAAACTTTTCTGATTTTATTTTTACACCACTTCTATTTTTGTTTTCAATTATACGATTTTTGCTTCTTCTTTTTTCTGATTTCATTTTTTTTTGTTTTTGCTATTTTATTTGATTTATTTCTTTTATTCGTATATATTTTTATTTTCTTAAATTCATAATATACACAAATATATATATGTACAATATATATAACACACAACAAACATAGTCATGCACACAACATATACATAATATCTGCATAATTATTTAATATTTTTTAAGTTTAATTTTTTTAATTTTATATTCACATAATAAGCGCATAATATATACACAATATATATATAACATATACAAATACATAACATACACATATCAACAGACATCTATAACATTCACATAAAATATACAAATATCTACACAACAGAATTAATATCTTTTAAATTTTTATTTTTTATGCGTATAATATATAAAATTATTTAAAAATAAATATAATAATTTTTATTAATATATTTTTATATATTTACCTTTACGTATTTTTTATGAGTGTTATTTTTTATTTGTAATCAAAATTAATTTTTTTCCTTTATAAAAAATTAATACATTTTATACATTGAAATATAATTTAAAATATTAATTTTTTTATTTTTATTTTTTTTATTTTTTTAAAAAATTGTTTTAATAAAAAGTTAGATATTTAAAAAATATATCAGTTAAAATATTTTTTGAAAACTTTTTTTGGAGGTATAATATTTTTGAAAATGAAATCTGTTTCTGAAGCAGCTTTGTAACTGTCCCTATTTCTTTCTTTAACATGCACGAAATAGGCCCAATAATTCAAAGGTCGCCCTATAGCCATCCCAATGAAAAATACCTTATCGAATTGATGATTGCGATTGTTCAAAGAAAAAAAAATATTTGCTGATTGTGGCATGGCAGCTGCTTTTTTTTTAGTGGGAGATGGGCATGGCTTCTGCTTTGGTGATTTGTTCAACGGCCGTGAGCACCTATGCTCAAGGACTTGCACAATGCTTCGTGCAAGAAATTTACTAGCTTTGATATTTGACAGGAAAAAGTTGGCTGCTTGACATGGTATATATTCATGAGCATAAATGCTGCTAGGTAATTTTCTTTCTTACCTTGATTTGCCATCAATCTTCAGTAGAACCTGCTGGTTGCATACTAATAACAGTTAGTTTCTACAATATGAGCTTGTACTATTGTGCAAGATTCCTCATTTTAGGAAAATAGGATAAGTTACACAGTGTATACAACGAAAGAGACGCCAGAAAATTGAAAATACCAAGAAAGTCTAGTAGAGGCAATACCACAAACATCTTGTGGTCAACATAAACAAATACTCCCCAGTCTTATATTACAAATGGATACAAAGAAGCATGGAAAGATTTCAAAAATATGGAGTCAGAAAACAACCCCCGGCATGCTTGATTCAGTATTTTGATATTGCCTGATAATTTATTGGCGAATATTCTCATACCCCACCAGTTCTCCACTCATTGAGATATACAATGCACCGGTAACCCACCTAATCCAAAAGAAAATTCTTTTTCCCTCAACCACGAGTACTACATGTTTATTTCTCATTTTTTTATTCATTGCAATAAGACGAAAAAGATCTTAACTTTTCTTTCCAATTAGGAGGAAGCCATCTTCTAATTTTACATAAAATATGAAAGTTCCTTCTTTTTGGTATTCATGACCATTTTTGTTCAACAAAAGCAGCCTATACTAACCGTAACTTATCTGGTTAAAAAGCATTATCATTAGAATCAATAATAAATAGTATGGAAATGTTTCTCAACTTCTTTCTTGTAGTCATCCTCTTCCCATCTTGTCATTCTATTGACGCCATAACCACCACTCAAACCCTCACAGATGGTAATATTTTAGTCTCCCAATATGGAACTTTTGCACTGGGATTTTTCATCCCTGGCAACTCTAAGTATAAATATGTTGGCATTTGGTATCATAAACTACCAGGACAAACTGTTGTGTGGGTTGCAAACAGGAACAATCCAATTAGTGATTCTTCAGGGTTGCTTTCCATGAACCCAAATGGAAACCTTGCGCTTTATAATAACCATGACCAAGAATTTTCGCTGTGGTCTACTAATGTTTCAGTGAAAGGAACAGGGGGTTGTGTAGCTCAGCTCTTAGATTCAGGAAATCTTGTTTTGGTCCAAAATGAAACAAAAAGAATTGTTTGGCAAAGCTTTGATTATCCCACGGATACTATGCTTCCAGGTCTGAAAATTGGGTTGGATTGGAAAATTGGCATGTACAGGATCTTAACATCATGGAGATCAGCGGATGATCCAGGAACTGGGGACTGGACTTACAAACTCAATCCTAATGGCTGTCCCCAGTTCTTTTTGTATAGGAGTTTAAAGAGAATCTGGAGAAGCAACCCTTGGCCTTGGGATCCTGCCCCAATGCCTGGTTATTTGCCTTCTTCTGCTAACAATGAAGATGAGATATATTACACTTTCCTCTTGCATGATGAATTTCTTCTCTCGAGAATTGTGGTTCAAAACTCTGGATTGATTCAACGACTAACTTGGGACAATAGCTCCAGTCAGTGGAGAGTCTCCCGGTCAGAACCTAAGTACATCTACGGACACTGTGGTGCGTATAGTATATTGAACTCTAACAACCTGGATAGTCTTGAGTGCATGTGCCTGCCAGGGTATGAGCCCAAGTCCTTAAAGAATTGGTATCTCAGGGATGGTTCTGCTGGTTGCGTGAGGAAACGACAGCGAACCACATCAATATGCAGAAATGGAGAAGGTTTTATTAAGGTAGAGCATGTGAAGATTCCTGATACTTCAATAGCAGCTTTAATGAACAAGAGTTTGAGTAGCGCAGAGTGTGAAAAATTATGTTTGTGGAATTGTTCCTGCAAAGCATTTGCAGCCTTGGATATTGAGAGGAAAGGATTTGGCTGCTTGACATGGTACGGGGAGTTAATGGACATGATGGAATATACAGAGGGGCATGATGTTTATGTTCGTGCGGATGCGATACAGTTAGGTATGTTTCTTCTTGCCTTGCAATTAACCTTGAATTAAAATGATTTTAAACATAATAAATTGGGCACTTGGTTTGTCAATAAATAGCAATGAATTTCTACAATTTCACCTCTATATGCTTCTTTATGATTTCTGATATGATAGATACAGTTTCTCCGATTAGTGGGTCTGTAAGTTGTCTTTTTCTGTTTACATATAATCCATCTCTTGATGAAATGCAATTTATTAAAAACAGAGTCAAGAGATAAGCTTTTAGCAGAAACAACATTTTAATACACAAAGTGTAAATGGGATGCTGCAAGAACAAGTTAAACTTGTATCTCTTTTGTTAATCTCACTGCATTCATTTTTTTGCAGGTTAAATTGGCCTTTTATCTTTTTTGAGAAGTTATTAGTACATTTATCATATGAATGATAGTTTCGTGATAGTTTCTGCCATAATGCAGCTGAAAATGCCAGGCAAAGAGGAGGCTTTCTAAAACAGAAGGGAATTGTGGTTATTCCAGTATTATCTGCTGCTGTCAATATTTTTTTTATTATTGTAGTTGCCTACTTTTGGCTGAGAAAGAAGTGGAAAAGAACAGGTAACAAAATAATCTGGAGGCTACTTAAGTATTTTTGGTGCATCATAAAACTGTACAAAGGATCTTCCCATTATAATGGGTTGTTGGTCATGACATTAAACCTTCTAAGTTTCTTTGTCTAACTGGGTTACCACTGTCTGATAATAAGTCTTCTGCAATAATGATGAGTAGAGATTCTTATTATTTTTCATATGCTTGCTGATTGATAGCAAAGAAGAATTTGATGAAAGGATTACTATCTGCGGTGGGGGCTAATGAACTCATACAGCACAGGCAACCTACAGATATGCCATTTTTCGATCTGTATGCAATATCTGCTGCCACAAAAAAATTTAGTCCAGCTATGAAACTTGGGCATGGTGGTTTTGGCGTGGTGTATAAGGTAAAGTCATAGAGTTATTTTTCTCTCATAGTATATTAGTGGGCAGTTATTAAGTTGAGTTTAGTGGTGACTTCAGGTTTATAAAGCTGGGATAATTGTTTCAGGGTCTTCTATCCGATGGGCGAGAGATTGCTGTAAAAAGATTATCCCAGAGTTCCAGACAAGGGATAAATGAATTCAAAAATGAAGTAATGCTGCTTGCAAGGCTTCAACACAGGAATCTTGTGAAACTTCTTGGTTGTTGCATTGAAGGAGCAGAACAAATGCTAGTTTATGAGTATTTGCCCAACAAAAGCTTGGACCACTTCATCTTTGGTAAGACTTTATGTTTTATTCTCTCTATTAAAAACATAACATCATCATTCATCAGTAGCCTTTTTTTTTGGTAGATGACAGCAGACGATCAGTCTTGGATTGGAGAAAACGCTTTGAGATTATAGTTGGAATTGCTCGTGGAATTTTGTATCTTCACCATGACTCAAGATTGAGAATTATCCATAGGGATTTAAAAACCAGCAACGTGTTATTAGATGCTGATATGAAACCCAAAATTTCCGATTTTGGCATGGCTAGAATATTCAACAGCGATGAGGTTCAGGACAAAACTAACCGAGTTGTTGGAACATAGTAAGTTGCTGCATGCTTTAGACACCCATAAAGAAAGAGAGAGAGGTATAATACTATTTACTAACTCTAAAGGTAATCTTTTGATTGTTGTTATACAGCGGTTACATGGCTCCAGAGTATGTGGTATTAGGAAAATTCTCAACAAAATCAGATGTCTTTAGTTTTGGGGTTATATTGTTGGAGATTATAACTGGCAAGAAGATGAGCACAACCTTCCCAGAGAATCCTTCACTGAATTTGATAGCATACGTAAGTAATAGAAATTGGTCAAAAAACAGAACTTTTCACATTTACCGTTTTTATCAATAAAAATTTTTTTTTTCATGCTGTTACTAATATAGGTGTGGGATTTATGGAGAGAAGACAGGGCTTTGGACATAGTGGATTCATCGTTATTAACAGAGTGTCTTCCACACCAAGTGCTCAGATGCATTCAGATAGGGCTATTGTGCGTGCAAGAAAATTCAGCGGATCGACCCACCATGCCAAGTGTTGTTCTGATGCTAAATCCTGAAACAACCCTTCCTTGTCCAAAACAACCTGCATTCACTTCGGGAAGAAAATGCTATGATCCTAATCCATCAAGATCAAGAGTAGTTAATTTTTCTTTAAATGGACTGACAATCACACATATTGAAGCCCGCTAGATATACAGGTCTTGATGTGTGGGATTTTGCAGTAAACGATTACATTGGATTTCTGAAATCATATTACAGTGTGCTAAGTCTCAATTTATGGACGTTTACTTAATATATGTTGAAGATTGAGGATTTACTTGGCTGCTTCCTGATTAGTTCAAATTTCGAAGGAAGATTTTGATTTTATTTTCTGTTGTAAGCTTTTTGTTAGTTTTTTTTTTTTTATAATCGGTTATTTTATTTATTAATTAATGGGGAAAAATATATTTGTGGAACGAAAACTACTAAAAAAATGAAATTTAAATAAGTCTGAATTATAGAACGTCCCACAAATATATGAAAAAATTCTAGAACCTCAAGTACAATTCGAAAAATTATCAAAGTCGAGAACAAAAATAAACTGAAGATAAACACAAGACATCAAGATCAAATACTTGCAGAACCAGAAAATTGCAGCACTATTTACAGCCAAAGTCAAGCTTTTTGTTAGTTATTGTGGGGTTAGGCAGAAAAGTGAGGTATGTTTCTAATGGAAGCCCATTCTTTTGTACTTAAATGTAGTTATGTACATTCTCAACTGTATAAGAGTTGGAAGAATATTGTTGAAGGCTGTCATTTTTGTTGTGACAGTAAATTGATTTAATTACTTAGTCAATCAGTTTTATTTTATTGTTTTGTAAAAGCATGGCCTAAAGAATGGTTAAGTCATGTAATTTGTTTAACAGCCATTAGGTTGAGTGTAAGCAAAGCAAAACAGTGCAAGAACATTTGAATTGTGTACTGAATTTTGTACAAAAATTAATCAATGAATACACTTTGTAGTGCTATGTTTTTTCACTTCATTTTCTTGTTTCTCATTCTCTCTCTTTGTTTTGAAAAAACTAACAATTAATATCAAAGTCGGGTAGTGCCTGGGTGACTCCACTTTGAAGGGGAGTCACCTAACTCTACATTTGTGAAAAAGAACATTGGTCATTGGATTAGTTGAATATTTTTGAGTCATTAATTGACTAAATATTATTATGAGATTGGCTACACAATATTATCAAATGGGCAAATTAACAATATTATTCCTAAAAATATGGTAATACTTCATATTTGACAAGTGGTATTATTTATAATTTTTTAAATAATATAGGGTTGATTAATGTAATTATCTTTATATCTTCTTTTCTTTTTTTTTTAAATATTTTATATTTTTTTGAAAATTCAATATTGAATATAATTAAAAAATAAAGTGTATATATATATATAATAAAATATATACATTAAATAAATTAATAATAATATTTAGTGAAAAAAATATGAAAGTCTTTTAAAAAAATTATGATAAAAATTATTATTGAATAAATATATATAGGTTTGTATATAAGATTACATCAAAACTCTTACCATTATTTTAAGAATTGATTTATTCAAAAGTAACACTTATAAACAAAAAATTTGTATTGTATATTTAATCTATATATATATTATCCCTCCAAAATCATATTATATTCTTTAATTTATATAATTGTTATTTGAATATGATTTTAAATTTACAAAAAAAATTATTTTTTTATGAAACTATTTATTGTGGCAAGTCAACTAGTGTCATAAATTGATTATGATATTTATATTAAATTTTGTTGGTTGGGTTAAATTAAATGAAATAATAAGTTGATAATTTTATCCCTAATATATAATAATCTTTAGTTTAAAAAAATGGTATAACTTGTAATTTTAAATTAAATGTAGGGTTTATTTATGTTTACTTGTGATCTTCTCTAGATGAACTATTAAAACAAATGAGTTGTAAAAAATAAAACACATACAAAATGTCATCTTGTAGTTCTTCTCAAGTTTACCCAAAAAAATTTTATATTGATCAAATGGGTTAATAATGTGTATATATTAAGGGATTTATGATTGGAGAAATAAAGTTAAGCATTGCAACTACATTTAAGGTATGTATATATATGCAATTAATTTTATAATTTAATGAATAAGATGATGTAAATTTTATTTTAAAGCAAAATATGTTTTCACAAAATTTTAAAATTTTTATATAAATTCTGAAAGTTAGAGTAACAATTATATAAGTTTGAATAATATTTCTAGTAGATCAGCTAGTGGTATTCTGTAAGATTCATTAGAATTTATGTAATTTTGGTATGTTGACTAAATATTCTAGCTGGTTAATTTCTGATGTTTTATTTATCAAATTTCAGAAATTTTACCCAAAATATTAGAATTTTAACAAGAAGTTTCAGAAAATAGATGCAAATTATGTAGTTTTTAGTAGATATTCTGTAATTTTGAATACAAAGTCTGATAGTTTGATCAAAAATTCTAATATGTGAATTTCTGATATTTTGAATCTGAAATGATAGAAATTTCACTCAAATTATCTAAATTTTAACTAAAAATTTAAAAAAATTGATATAAATTATATAATTTAAAGTACATTTTCTGTAATTTTAAATGACAATTACGGTAGCTATACAAAATATCCTAATAAGTCAAATTCTGGTATTTTCTTTCTCAAATTTCAGATTTGTTATTAAAATTACCGGAATTAGTATTGAAAATTACAAATATTTAATATAAAATATGTAAGTTTTAGTTAAAATTCTGTAAATTTTAATAATCATTTTGGTAGGTTGACTAAAATTGTAGTAGGTCAAATTCTAGTATTTTATTTTTAAAATTTTAGAAATCACACTATAATTATCATAATTTGAACTACAAGTTTCAGAAAGTAAAGGTAAATTTTGTATGTTTCAGTATAATTTAGTAATTTTAAATAATAATTCTGGGAGTTTGACTAAAAATTCTAATAAGTCAAATTTCGGTATTTTAGTTCTCAAAATTTAAAATTTTTAATAAAATTATCAAAATATTAACTAAATATTTCAGAAAATTTACAGTAAATTATGTGAGTTTCAGACATATTTTGAAATTTCAAATGGTCATTCTAGTAGTTTGACTAAAATTTTAGTAGGTCAAATTCTGATATTTTATTTCTCTAATTTCAGAATATTTAATGAAATTACTAAAATTTAAACTAAAAGTTTCAGAAAATATATGTAAATTGTGTAATTTTCAGTAAAGATTATGTAATTTATAATGACTATTTTGGTAATTTGACAAAAAATTTAAGTAAATCAAATTTTTGTGTTGCATTTCTCAAACTACAAACATTTGCGGCAAGTTATTAGAATTTTAGATAAAAATTTTAGAAATCATTGTAAATTATGTAAGTTTCGGTAAATATTCTGTAATTTTGAATAACTATTTCAGTATTTTGACTAAAATTCTAGTAGGTCAAATTCTGATATTTCATTTCTCAAATTTTAAAAATTGCACTATAATAAACTGAATTTCAACTAAAATTTTCACAAAGTTGATGTGAATTATGTAATTTTAAGTAAAGATTCTGCAATTTTAAAACACTATTTTGGTAGTTTGACTAAAATTTTAGTAGGTCAAATTCAAGTATTTTATTTTTGAAATTTCAGAAATTACAATTTAACTATCGAAATTAGGGGTAAAATTTTCAGAAAGTTGATTTAAATTTTATAAGTTTCAGTATATTTTTTATAATTTTAAATGATAATTTCGATGGTTAGACAAAAAATTCTATTGGGTCAACTTCTGGTATTTTTATTTCTCAAATATCAGAATTTTTAACTAAATTATCAGAATTTTAACTTGAAGTTTTAGAATATTGATCTAAATTATGTAAGTTTTAAAATGTATTCTGTAATTTTTAATAATTATTCTAGTATTTTGACTAAAATTCTAGTAGATCAATTCTGGCATTTCGTTTTTGAACTTTTAGAAATTTAAAATAAATTATTTGAATTTTAATTAAAGTTTCAGAAAATCATTGTAAATTGTGTAAGTTTGAGTACGTATTCTGTAATTTTGAATAATTATTCCGGTATTTATATAAAAAATTCTAGTAAGTCAAATTCTAGTATTTTATTTTCCAAATTTCGAAAAATGAACTATAAATATATAAATTTTAATTAAAATTTTTAGAAAGTTGATGTAAATTATGTCATTTTCAGTAAATATTTTGTAATTTTGAATTACTATTCCAGTAGTTTGACTAAAATTCTAGTAGGTCAATTTCTGATAATTTATTTCTAAAATTTCAGAAATTACACTATAAATATCTGAATTTTACCTAAAATTTTTAGAAAATTAATTTAAATTTTATAAGTTTCAGTATATTTTTGTAATTTTTAATGATAATTTCGGTGGTTAGATCAAAAATTCTAGTAGATCAAAGTTGGGTATTTTTATTTCTCACATTTCATAATTTTTAACTAAATTATCAGAATGTTAACTAAAATTTTTAGAGCATTTATCTAAATTGTGTAAAATTTTGGTAGATTATGTAATTTTTAATGATTATTTCGGTATTTTGACTAAAATTCTAATAGGTCAAATTCTAGTATTTTATTTCTCAAATTTTAAAATTTAAATCAAACTATAAGAATTGTAACTAAAAGTTTCAGAAAATTAACGTGAGTTATGTAAGTTTCAGTACGTATTTTTAATTTTTAATGATAATTCTGGTAATTTGACAAAAAATTTTAGTATGTTAACTACTGATATTTTGGTATTAATTTATAAAGTTTTCACTCAAAATATCAAAATTATTTCAGGTGACACGGCCAAGCCACTGGCCGTGTCACATGACACGGCTACAAGCTTGGCCGTGTCCCATACTTAGCCAAGGAAGAAGACCAAAGAAAGAAGAGCAAAGAACGAAGAGATCAGTAGGTGACACACTCAAGTGACACGGCCAAGCCACTGGCCATGTCACATGACACGGCCACAAGCTTGGCCGTGTCCCATACTTAGCCAAGGAAGAAGACCAAAGAAAGAAGAGCAAAGAATGAAGAGATCAGTAGGTGACACACTCAGGTGACACGGCCAAGCCACTGGCCGTGTCACATGACACTGCCAGGAGCTTGGCCTTGTCACAATCAATTCCACAGAAGCAAAGATGAAGGATTACACAGAAGCTGACACATCCAGGTGACACGGCCAAGCCACTGGCCGTGTCACATGACACGGCCACCCGCTTGGCCGTGTCACTCCATGGGACTAAGGGAAGAAAGAAAACGCGGATTTTGAGCGAGGTTTCGTATAAATAAGAGGATTAGGGTTTTTGAAAGGGGTAACACAATTTATCAGCCGTCAAACATAAACTTTTGAGTTTCTATTCATTTTCTTATGGAATTTTAATTACACTTTTATGCAAACAGTCTAGATTAAATTTGTTTTAGCCACTGCAATATTCTTCTAGCAAAGATCTGAACAAGAGATTCTTCAGAAGCTAAAGAAAGTTTGTAATTTGGTTTTGTTCTCAAACTTTATCTCTTAAGTTTCATTGGAATTGTATTCATGAATTCTATTATGTCTAAATTAATTTCTTTGAATTTTAATGAGATGAATCTGTTTGATAGCATTATTATGAACTAATTTGATCTAGTCTAGGGTTTGTATGGATCTACTATGATTGTATGAAATGGTTATTGCTCTTAACTGAATTATTTCTTTAGCCTTGATTGAATGGATTACTGTTAATATATAATTGATTGGCCACCAATTATGTGTTTGAGGTATTAGATGAAGGATTGAGAAATGAAGTCTAATGCTGGAACGATTCAATTAGTGACTTAGGTGAATTAGAAATATAAACCTAAGAAAAAGATCATTTCAATTGTAACAAGATTATTTGAAAGAAGTTTAAATGCGAGAGCTTATTTCCTTGATTCGATTAATTAAGTTGCTTGAGATCTAATCTTTGAAATTAAATTGGTTGAGAGGAATAGCCGTTCATACATATAAGTTAGTAGAGAAGTGCAAACCCTAGACCTTTCTATTAAGTGAATCAATATATCAGCTCAGTTTATTTTCATTGTTTTAAATTCCACTTGATCTGTCTTCATTAGTTGTTAGCAATTTAAATTTATTGATAATTTGTTATTTGCAATATGATAATCAATTAGCTTCTCTAGCTTTCTTGTGAGATGACCTTGAGGTGTTCACCAAGATACTACAGCAGCCTCGTATACTTGCGAGTGTAGTTCTAGTAGTGTTAATTAGAGCGCAACACATTACACTTTGGAATGTTGGCATCAATGTCGAGGAGCTTGTCCCGTATTGCTTCTAGGAGTCAAAAAACTTTTTGCCTTGTTAGAGATGAAATAGGGCAGTTAACAGAATTAGTCATAAATGTCGAGGTCCCTCACAATTTAGCTAACAAAGGAGAAGAATTCACTAACATAATTGATCCACCTATACAATCCAAGCCAGGTTATAGCAGTGTAAGCAAGAAGCGAAAATTGGTACAAAAATGCTCACTTTGTAAAACAACTGGACATAATAGACTTACATATTCGCAAAAATTTGATGCGCCACACCTTCATACGTCGTCTTCAAGTTATGTGGATTATATAAATATAGAAACTTTAATCTTTATAAGTTCACATTTTATTTATTGCAAATGGCACTATCATCCTTCAAATATATTGTACACCTTTTCTTGTATCTATGTTTTGTTTTTTTAGGATGCATCTATTCATGCCACAGGAAGTCAGTCATTCACAAAATTTTTGAAGTCTGCTTCAGCAAATATGACAACTAGTGATTCACAATGGCTAAATAGCTTACCTATTTATATGGCAAATTTTCCATAAAAAGACAATCAAAGTTTGATGAACGGTATTCCGACATGACAAAATGTAATTATAGTGAAGTTACAATTTAGCTATGGCATTTTGAAACTATATTGCGATGTATAAAAATCTAGTATTTAAACTATTACCAGAGTTACTGAAATTTTGATTTTTATCATACCCATTCACAATATGTATGTATATCTACACTTTGAATGTTATATTAACCACTGATAGCACTGTTTACAGCAATTGTCATCCAATATATAATCCCTAAATGTAATTGTGTAGCTATAAATTTCCCCTGCCTTGACAATAATATATATACAAAAACTAGAGGCATAGTATAAGCATCCATTTTCACAAAGTACATTCAAATTACTACATATAATTTCATGCATATTCCACATTAAAATTCTGCCTCGAGTTAATATCATAAAAGGATATCACCAACACCCTTTACAACCTCATAATATCACGTTCATTAACCAATATTTCTACTATAACATTTCATATCCATTCAAAATTATCATGTATAATTGAACTTGGAATTTTATATAAACCATTAGTAGCAATAAATACAACCAAAAATTATATCTTCGTAAGATATAATCGCTCAATGTAATACAATATCTATGCAAATTTTTTTTACAATTGAAGAAGTAAAATTAGCAAAAAGTATCAGTATCTATATTTACACCAAAAAATCAGACTCTTGCTTCACAAAATCATGCAGATTCCGTAATAAAATTCTGTATGTGATTCAAAAACCATTCAAAATATAAAACGTTATCGATGCAGCAGCATCTCCCATATTTACCAAAAAAGAATCAATAGACCGACTATATACCACAAAATATGATAAAAGTATATCACCAACACCCTTCACAATCTCTTAAGACACTTAATTGTGTTTGCCCCATTTTGATTTGACATTCGGTCGATTTTTTCGATGTTGTTTTAACCTTTCACAATATTCATGATGCAACACCTCACACCTAATAACTTCTTTTTTCACATTGTTATGTGGACTGGTTACAATCCAGTGTAAGATTTCTGCCCAAATGTTGGAATCGTTACTATACCAATATTGTTTTTGCTATGAAGACAAGCAAATGTTACTAATTAAAACTAACCATGGAAATATATATAATCACAACCAAATAAAGCACATACTCATAATGGAAGTACAACAGCATACCAAGCCATCTATCCCAATCTCATGCTGTTGCATCAAGTTAATCACGTGTATCTCACAATCATAGCTATAATGAATTAAAGACAATATTACATTGACAATCAAATACTTATGTCGATTAAATTATGATTAAGGCATGAGGACAAAGTCATAAATCTTACAAATTTTCTTGTTTCTTAATAGGAATATCCTCCAGAGTGAATGTCGATAGATAGTGTTTCGTCATGTATGGAACTGGAGACTTGAAGGACGGATGTTCAAAAAGCGTGCTAAGGCTACCAAGTTGTATCCTCAATGTAACATGAAATTAAAAATACATAATTCTACATATTTGGGAATAAAAGTGTAATAGATAACCCAGTATCAATATTACTACATTAACTTAGACATATCACTTACAATTATTTTGTAATCCGCTAAACGAGGGACCAAATCAGCTGCAGGCAAACTATCAAATATACAGCCTCTACCATCAAAATAGTGTACTACCAGTAGATACCATTGGGAAACATTGGAATAAAAATATGTATTCATTTATTAGTAAATAATTTAAAGATGCATAGAAACAGGAAACAAAAGTGACATTATTTTGAAATTAGAGATGAAATCAACAAACAATCGTATACAAAGGAAAAAATGTAGAAAATTATCATACCTGCACAACATACCCCAGGTCACCAGTCCAATAAGAATTATGGCGGTATGAGCATATAAGTGAATGTAAGTCCAAATTTTTTCCCAGCTTTGCATTGTTTAAAATCATTATTTGATTAAAACATAAAATACTTAATATATTCAATTAACACATACAAATATGTTATTCACAACACATACAATTACAATATTAGACAACTAAGTATAATTTAGTCATACACTAAAAAATCATCGGTAAGTTGTAGAAACTCACAGAGAAATGTGAAAGGAAAAACTAATTAAGTTGTGCATTTTTAAGCTTACTCTCATCGTGAGTCAAAATGTTTGCAACAACATCAATCAACTGTCATCCAAGGGAGAGAAAAAATTAACTGAATAATAAAAAATACAAACAGTATATATAATCAATTAATATCATACTTGGTTTGATATCCATCTAAGCGGAGTAAGGTTCGCCCATAGATCTGCATAGCCAATGAACTCCCCTCCATTTTAAAATGCATTTTCACTGAATGGGTAATCAGGGAAATAAAAAATTGGGATATATGCCAATATGTTTGAAGTAAGATATGAAACCATCCAAAGTACATACCTATCATCAAGTTTTTACCATGAATAATGTAGTCATATATATCATTAACTTCATCTTTCAACAAATCAATAGTTGGGTTATCACACTCACTGCCTTCGGCACTATTTTACTAAATGCAACATATGTATTATTTTTACTTTTGAATGAATCATGGAAATTGATATATGCAAAATCACCAGAGAATAACAGTACCGTACCTTGAATTGTCCTCCATGATGAGAATCTTTACCAATCTTGACTACCTTTTTCATGGGCTCAACAAAAGGAGATGATGTCATTTTTTATACCCATACTCATCATTTTCACTGAAATAATAATATTATAACGAATTATTTTATTAAGTATAAATAGCTACAATTAATACTAGAGATAACAACTATCACATAAACATGTTAAATACAAATTTAACATTAAAATATTTAACCAATAAATTTATTAGCAAATGTATTTTTAATTTCAATTAATATTTCATTAATTTAATGATTATATTTCTGCTCTTCGATCAACACATGACTAGCATTATGCAATTCATCGATCATATTTGACATCTTTTTTAGATGTCTCCTCATGGATTGGTTATGATGCTTTTTGTAAATATCAAACTTGATAGTGATTAACTAGAGTTTTATTAGAGAAACTCCACCAGATTTCTCCTTCAATGTTATCCACATGTCCTTCACATATTCATAGCTATAAATCTTTTTCATAATATCAACATCCATTAAACTAGCAATGTGATTTGAGCCAAAGAATTCTTTCTCCTCCAAGCAGTGTAGGTTTCACAGTCTCACCTATGTTTGGACCAAATTATTCTCTTGGCTAGGCTCTCCTATGATATAGTTCAGTGTTTCAAAAGCCTCTTACTCTTCTAGCACATATTGGAGTCTTATGCTCCAAATTTCATAATTGTCACCATTCAACTTAGCACCACCCTTATTAAGTACAACAATAACATTTTTAGTAGCAGTAACCATATTGAATAGATTCACAATCTATAAGAGATAATAGACACATTTTATTAATACCATAGTTTAAATGCCATAATATTCTCAAAACCAGTTATACACCAATAATAGCATACAATCTAAGTCAAAAGGTCATTACATTTTTAATCATTGTTTTTTATTATATGTAATAAATTATTATCAATATAATAAAATATATACAAAAATAATAATTAATTATTTCATCCAGGTCACATATAACCATACATCGAATAATTAATAAATTAATATTATGCATCAAGTCATACTATAATTAATTTCACAAATTAATTAAAAAGTATAATGTATATTATATTAATTAAGAAATAAGAAAATAGTTCACAAACTAAATATTTGATAAAATTAATGAAAAATATCTGCCAATTATTTTAGACATACTAAAAATAAATCCATAATTTTTTTAAAATAAATCATTCAGATTCCATGAATATGAATCTTACGGGAATAGACTCTTCAACTTCTAAATATAAATCTTCTAGCATTTAATAAATCATGGCTCCGATAATGACCTTATCACTATCAATATTCTCCCACTACGTAGTATCATACCTAACACTCTTCTAGGTCTAGGCCAAATCAACTCTCTAGCACATATTGTCTCAAGAAAATTCATGACAACCATCCTATGTGATCATTGTCTCACATTCCACCAGTCATTTAGCGATTCTTAAAGTTCAAGGTGTATGAGCAAGTCTCTCAAAGCCAATAAATGAACCTTTTAGACTTTAAACCACTATACCAAATAATTGTCTAACATACAATATTGTTGCACTAATCCTAACTCTATTTCAAGTGCATACTATCACAAACAAGTAGTAGAGTAGTGAGTGAGTATCGTTCTCATGAAGAAGGTGAAATCTAAGTACCAAATCACTAAATTATTTATAATTTGGAAAAAAAGATGGATTTTAATATGAAACTAAATAAACCAAAACTAAGTCTACTTTGTTTTTAACTTTTATAATTTTTTGAACTTAGGGTTATACTACCTTAGTTGATAAATTATGGATTTCCTATGTTTTTTATTCAACTGTATTATTCATTTGATTATTGATTGGATTCTCCTAATTTAAGTTATATTCTTTCTCAAAATGTAAATAACTAATATTGAAATTAATTCATATGTATACTTAAGTTCCTTGAGAATCTTTTAATCAATCCCCTAAGTGATCTTATTATCTCTAGGTAAAAACTTCTTAATATTATTATCTCCTTGGATTAATATTATGTTTCTACTCTCTCTCCATCAAACAACATCTCAAATTAAATAATTATTGGCCAGATAATTATTAGCATTAAGTGCAAAGATAACAAAATAATTAAAGGGATAATATAATTGAATAAAATAATCATGAATTATTTCATAGAAGAATCACAATAAGGGTCCACCTAATTAGAGTTTTAGTAGCACAAAATTGAAAGAATGAAAAAAGAATTAATGGAAATAGTAAAAGACATTGAAATTAAGAAAGAAATTACAAAAATCAAACTTGAAAATCCTTTGGATTGAATGAAACTCTTTTTGATTCTTGAATTGAATGAAACTCTTTTTGAGTCTTGAATCTCTTTAACTAGCCAAGCCTCCTTCTCTTTCTCTAAAAGAAATTCTTGTGGTCTAAAACAGAAAATTGCTATGAAAAATTGAATATCTAAAACTTGGAAGGAGGCTTGCTTAAATAGAGGCTTGGGATCTTCTAGTTTTATTAGGAAAAGATTTAGGGTAAATATGGAGATTTTTGCTTGAATAGGAATTCAAATTGTATCATAATTTGCTTAAAAATCAAAGTTGCAGCCACCCAAACTCTTCCACAGTTGTGGCTTTTAATTCCCATGACCGTGCTCAATTATATTTCAATTATCTTAAAAATCTCCTCTTCATGCAGAAAGTGAATGAAATCCACAAGTGTGGCTTATAGTTGCCACAACTGTGGACTTAAGTTGGCTCCTGGAATTTCAACTTTCCTTTCTTTGGACAGCTTCAAGATGAAGTGCAAGGGCATGGAACTTATTCCCACGAGCATGGAGTTGAATTCCCTTTTGTTTTGGTCCAAACTTCATTCTTTTTTCTTAGCATTCCATTATTTTTCATCTTAACTTCTAAACTTGGTCCAAATTGCAGTAAAAAAAACATATTTTATAGAATCATACTTTAATTTGAGATTTAATCTAAATTTGAGATTTATTCTAACTTTATCAAAGAAAACTTATCAAATTCAATTAGAAACAATAAAAATAGAGTTAGAATAATCATAAAATTATATAAAAAAAACTTGGTTTTACCATGGACATACAAAACATGTCACACAAGAAGTTTTATATTATAAATGCAAACCCTTCAATGCATCTTAATTTTTCACAGCTGGTACTTGAGGACTCTAATTATTTTCTTTAAGCCTCATCCAATACTTAGCTATTTGTGCCACTATGAGAGACTTTACTCTTTTGAGTCTTAACCATCTTCTATAACTCATCATAAATAATATTAGGAAAAATATATATAGCAAATAATATCATGCACATATGTATAATAATAATACTTTAAGAACACATTCTTAGACCCAATTAGGCAAAAAAAATTTAACCAATAGAAAATTTATTATTTTTTTTAATCTTATAATTTGGGACGGGGGAGATAAAAAACCTGGATCTATCTAGAAAAGATATACTTGCCACTAGGCTATGCCTCAGCATGCTATAGCAAATTTATAATTAAATAATTGTAGACCTCTAATTTTGACCCTAAGTAAGTATGATCCCAATTAATAGAGGCCAAACCAAATTCGGTCCAACTTTAAAAGGTTAATTCTTTAAAGTATTAAATTAGGTCGGCCTAATTTTAAAAGAGGCCCAAAGTAAGCCAGTTCAACTCCTAAAATCCTAAATGAGTCTGATCCAAAAGCAGAATCCATTCGGTTTGGTTTAATTCGATATGGGCAGTGCCCATATCGAATTGGGCATTCCAATTTGACATGGGCTATGTCCATATCGATTGCCCAATTCAATATGAGCATGCTCATATCAAATTAGACATTGTCCAATTTGATATGAGCTATGTGCTCACATTGAATTGAACAGACCTAGGTTCAGTTTGATATGAGCTTCTGTTCATATCGAATTGACAAAGGTTTAATTAGATATGAGTCTTTGTTTTGGTCCCTAATCCAAGCCCAATTCAGTTTAAGTTTGGTTTAAATTCTAATTATGCTCGGATAAGAAGAAGGAGTTTTGAAAATTAAGATTGATTAAGCCGACTTTAACCTAATGATTGCATATAAATACAGGTCTTATAATATAAAAAAGGGGGCCCACGCTCAGCTAGAGACAAGCAGTTAGAAAATGGTAGCCACGACTATCAAAAATAAGAGAAAAGCAAAGAAAAAAAGAATCAATACACAACAATCAAAAGATACAATTAACACATAGAGAGGCAGTAGCAATTATCTTCATATTGCTTCACTTGACCAAGATCAAAGTGGACTCAGGCAGTAAGTATGGCAGAGAGCTTGGTTAAATACATTTAACTTGGTAGAGCCAACAAACGAAGGTTTGATTTTGATATTTAATTCGTTTAAACTTAAACAACTACTTTCATTCTTTAAACAACATTATCTCATCTAGTAGCTTGATGCTTATTTCATCCAGTAGGACATGATTACAATTTAAAACTTTTATTATATAATTTATCCCAAGTCATTTTAAACCCTAACCTTGTTTTAAAACCTTAATCTTATTTTCAAAACCCTAATCTTGTTTTCAAAACTCTAAAATCTTACTTTGCATAATTAAAACCCTAAAACCTTAATTTGGTATATAGAAATCCTAATTGTAACACTCCCTACATAGTCTATACATTTAACTACATAGGTGATGTCACTTAAATACTCATACTTGACTATAGATAATATATAAATAAAACCAAAATGCTTCAATATGTCAATTCAATTATTAAACTTTCAAAAGAAATACCGTGATCATGTCCATAAGACATACATATATCTGTTTAATTTACAAAGAACTACTATTTGTAAACATTATTATAATTCTCTTACTAACCCTAAACTTATACAACTGTATAAAAATTATAAAGTATTGCTATGTGAATCATACAAAATATAATATTTATGATATTACTTTTTTAAACTTTTTGATGCAGTTAATTTGAAATGTATATCTCTCACTCTGTAGTTTTAATTCTTCTGGTTTGATCTGCGCATCAGAAAATAATTTTAACACGCTAAGTAAAGCTTAGTGGTACATATTTTTACCTTTTGGTAAGTGTCTTGTTTCATTTATTCTTGTGAATTTCGGATAATTGTAAGGACATATTTTCATTCTCAAATGGGTGCCCATTTTGATTTATTTGTTTAAATTAATAATATGATGAATGTTTTTAATTGCATGTAATATGAATAATACTATAATAATTTAAGAATCTTATAATATTTAGATCTGAAAAGGAGGCCGATTTCAATAAATCAGATGCTATAGGGATGTTGGATCATTCTCACATTCCTCATGCATATCCAATTTTTCGAACCAGGTTAGAAATTTTCTAAAAATTGAGTCATCCACCCCTTTCTATTTCTTTCCCGGCTCATCCAGATAACGACTATAATTTTTTAAATTTAGGCTCGTGTTCTCTAAGGTTCAAAGCCTAACAGTGTCGAAGTCATAATAACAATTCCACCGAGAGTGAAGACAAAAATCTTTGCTCACAATAATGAAAAAATACTCAAAATAATTTTCCAACATTTACTTATAATTTCCCCAAAATTTTATAAATTTTTAGGCCAAATATTTTTTACCAATTAAAATTGAATTTTCTATATTTAAAATGGCATTTTAATTGAAAATTATTTTTAGCAACACAAATAATTATTTAAAAATTATCACTAAATTTAAAAAATTATCTTGAGTCAATTTGTGTGAAATTGATAAAAAAAAAAAAAAAAAAAAGAGGTCTAAAAATTAGCCCCACACAAAAAATAACTTTTTGCGAATGTTCAGCTGCACGTGATAGCTTCTGAGAGAGCGACCCAGGCTCCCAAAATGACACATCATTTAACATATATGACAACAAGGTGTTTATGTCAAAATGACATGTCATTTAGGCTAGCATTTGTAACCTTTGGCTAGTACCAGCACTAGCTACTACCGAAGCCTAGATTTAAGAGTGGTGAATACACATCACTTGCTAGCTTTTAGACCAACTCTGACAATTGAATTTGGTTCGATGGGAGGGTTTAGGATTTAGTTCAACTTAGGTGATTAGTTTTAATTAATTGACACTTTCACATGTGGGGTGGTACACGCAATACCATCAGGGAGAGTAAAGAGAGCCAAAAAATTTTCAAATAAATTGAAATTCCATATTTGACACTACAATGTTATACATATCTGGCCATGGTGAAAATAGTAGCTAAAATTATAAATTTGTGAAGCCAATTGATTTAGCCATAATTATAATTTTTCGTAGCTTGTCGTAACTAGAAGTGGAACAGCTAAGAGTTAGGCATGCAATTTTTCTTTTCGTGATTAGGAGCTAGTACTTTTTGCCACGTTACAGATTATTATATAGCTAAAAAGTTAAGTGTTATGTCCATAATAATAATAAATTTGTAGCAAAATGTTATTTTATTTAGCTACATATAAATTTATTTGCTACACACAGAGAAGTCATAGCTAAATACTCTAACTACTTGCTGTGAATGTAAATTTATGGCTAATTACTAGATATACTTGCTATGGATGTATTAAAGTCATAGCTGCATATAATTTTTTTTTTTTTTGCCATGGGCATAATAAATTTATAGCTAAATATTGAAAATACTTGCTATAAATATCTTAAATTCATAGCTAGTTACTATAGTTACTTGCTATAAACTTTATTAACTGTATCAAAAAATTTATAACCTTTTGCTTTGGAAAAGCTCTAACTTTCTCATTCTAATTCTAATTTGAGCATAAAATATACCAATTTGAAGCTCTGCATATGTGCTTTAACATGATCAAATAGCATACATGGTAACCAAAAACCATAGTTTTATTAGCTCAAGTATACCAACTCAATCGTATGAAATTATTTTAATGAATTAAACCCATTCAATTGACTCAAGACTAGAGCACAAATACTCCAAGCTATAATATCAATGTTAGAAAAACATAAATATTGAAGTAGTATTTGCAAAGAATATGTATAGATATTATCTCAATCAAGTCCTAGAAAATTTTTGGCTACAAGTCGTGCTACCAATTAAAATGGTAATCACAACATAGGAAAAGACCTTAAACATCATAGTCTAAAAGCCACTCAAATCACATAATGTGCACTCATAATACTCATAGAAAATGTAATTTTTTTTTTTTGGAGAGAGAAGCAATAGAAAATTCACATTCTCTTTTTTTGTTCTGTGTTGTTGAGATAATAGGTTAATATCATCAATGGCCCTTAAATTTTACATTTATATTATTAAAATATTTAAAATTTAATTTATTATGATAAAATCACATAATATTTAATTTTTTCTATTAAAATCTCTAACTTTATTTTCGACTCATGGATGGTGATAAAAAAAAAAGTTTGGCAAAGAGAATTTTAGGGAGAGAAATATAGATAGTGAAATATTGCAATTTTAATTCTATAATAATGGTTATCTTTATGATTTGTGAATAATTTTTTCAAGTTTTTTTTAGAAAGCTAAGTTTTTTTAGTGTTTAAGGTTTAGCATTTAAGAGCTAAGATTTAAGACAAATTAAAGTTTGAAAATTTAGTGATATTATTCCTTGAGACGACTAATTATCTCTGCATATAATAGTTGATTATTATTTATATTTTAATAGGAGTTCAAATTCATTCATTTTAAACTCTTTAAATTAATAATGATATATTTAATTAATTAAACATTCAGTGAACCACACATGCATCCACCTGTCATGAACAGATGTGACTCAATAACTTGACAATTACTTTTGTAACTATTATTTATAATATTACGATCATTATTTATTATTATAATAATTATCTATAAATTAATATAATTTTTTTGTTGTTATAAAAGTAATAAGATCTATATTTTTATATTTAAATTTTCAACTGACTTAAAATTCGATTAAAATAAATAACTGGTCAAAGGCTTCCTATAAATTAAATTTAATTTTAAAAAATAAAAGTCCTCATTAATTGAAATTATAATTGCATCCATAATAAGAGAGGTATGATTCAGAGGTGCAAGACTTCTCGTCAGTCAATTAAGGAAACAGAAATCTTGGACCCGCAGTTCTTATTTTTTTTATCATTATTATTTATTTTAATTAATGCATGACTGAGCAAAAAATGTCAGATATTAAATCAAGGGATACATCACCGACAAGTATAAGCATTATCCTCTATTATTCAATTTAAGAGAAATATCCAATTCATACTGTGATAGTGACATATGTCCTTATTAAATAAATAACAGTTACAAGTCCTCATTAATAAATATAATAGATTTTTTTAACCATAAAAAATCTATAATATTATTACATGAAATTTAATAGTATACATTAGACACAACTAAAATTATAAATAGTAAATTTTTAAAAAATATATTTTTTTTATTATTTTTTCTAAATAACCATGTGTCTTTTTATTATTATCATTTTATCATTTAAAAAATCAAAATTTAAAATTTAATAATTTTAATCCAAATTTAGAAATTAAAATTATAAAAAAATATATTTTTATTTAAAAAAATTTAACAATAATAAAATTTGAGATAAATTTATAATTTTTTCTTTCTCTTATATTATTTTCAAATAATTTATAATTTCCACCTTTATCTTTACAAAAACTTAACAATTTAATTATCATTTTGGATTATTTTTTTTTATTTTTTTAGTTTTCTTTTAATTTTTTGAATTAATTAGTTTTATTTTAATTTTAGTTAAGTTAATTTTTTATTTTAATTTTTATTTAAGTTTATTATTTGATTAAATTTTATTTTTTATTTATATTATTTAATTTTATGTTAGATTTATTTAATTTTTGTTAGATTTATTTTTCAATTACTATTACTTAAACTTTATTTAAATTTTATTTTTTAAATTTTATAATTTAAATTTTATTTTTATATTTACTTTTATAATTTTTATAATTTAAATTTTTTTTATATTTAATTTTTCTAATTTAATTTATTTAAAATTATTGTAAGCTTTGAAATTGATATATATTAAATAAAAATACCTACAATATGGCGGAAACTTTTCTAGTATACGTTAAAGCTATTCAATTCAAGCTGAACAGCCATTTATATTAGAAGTAATTTATACGTATGTAGCCTTCAAACTCATCCTAATTAATTACTTTATCCTCCTTAATTTACAATTTAACTAGTTATTGCTTGAACTCAATTTTTCTTAGCATTTAAATTCAAACGCACTAAGCAAATAAATACGTAAACATCACACACATTTAGCCTAGACACAGATTTATCATAGTGATATCATTTTCATCCTCTTCTTCTTTAAATTTTTACACACTCTAATCTTAATTTTTTAATTTAGAAATTGATCTTTTATTTTTCTTCTTCTTCTTATTTTTCAAAGTTCTTAAATTATTGTTCTTCTTCCTCTAAAATTCTTAAAACAACTCTGTATTTTTTCCACCAAGTATTTCCTTAATCTCAGCATAAAGCACAACAAAATTAACTCATAAATTGATCTTCTATTTTTCTTCTTCTTTTCATTGACAATTCTTAATTTTTCTTTTTCTTCCTCAGAAATTCTTTTAACAACTCCACATTTTTTCAACCAAGCATTTCTTAAACCCCAACAAAAAGCACAACAAAATTAACTTAAAAAAAATTAGAGAAAATATTAACTCACCTTTTTTTAAGTGTACAAATTTCAAATTCTAATTTCTCCGAATTCCTCAAAATCGTACATGAAAAGTATTTCTTTTTCAATAATGCTTAAAATTTTGAACTTGCAAACAAATGAGGGAAAGGGTTTTCTAATGAGGGAATGAGTTTTTTCTGTTAACAATTCTAGTCAATGCTTTTTTCAATAAAATTGGAAATTGGGTTATAATATGATTTTAGAGATTGAATTTTAGATATTAGATTTTTTCTGTTGACTTAGCCTGTTCTAGCAGCACAATGAGTAAATCCACTCACAGAGGCTAACTGAGAGAATTAGGCTAAAATAGTTTTTTAATATATATAATCTACGTTAGCATGTGTAATACTTAAACACCTGCCGATTCAACATATTTATATTTATATTTAAATGTTAAAAAAAAAAAATTAATTTCAGACGCTAACTGATTAAATTGTAAGATGAAAAGTTAAAATAATTAATTGAGATAAATTTAGAGAGAGCTATATGTGTATTTAATTAAAAAATATTAAAATATAAATTCAAATTCAAAATTTTAAATCCTAAGTACCTATTTAAAAAATAAAACTTCATCTAAGATTAAATAAATAAATTTAAAAATAAAATGGATCAAAAATAAAAAGTTTTAACTCATAACTATATCTGTCTAAAATAATTCCTATTAATTAATTCTATGGAAACATTCATTAATAAAAATCTTTTGAATTTATAGCATTGTGAGAACAAACCAAAAATGGAAAGGACAAAATACCAATCACTTTTTCTTTTTTTGAACAAGTAAAAATACCAAGCACTTGATCCCCACCATCACGCAACTAGACCTATCTATTCATAGAGGTTTGACTTTTTTTTAAGATAATTTTTCAAAAAACTTTGTTTTTTTCATGAGGGAATAATTTTTTCAAAAACTTTATTCATTCTACTCGAATTTTTTTTTAATTATTATGATAATATCAACACCAATTAAGTCTATATGAAATTCATTAAAAATTAAAAATTAACTTATTCGACCGCCGTTCGATAAATTTAATCAATTATATTAATTTAAATCGTTTAAATTAATTAATTTTAATTTATATATTTATTAAAAAAATTGATCGAGTATGATAAATTAGATTAAACTAATCAAATCAACCATCATTGATCTATTTTTAAAAATTCTTTTTTTTTTTCAACAACTATTAAAAGATCGAATTAATTGAATCCTAAAATTCGACCAACTTGCATCATGTTCATACGTATAATTCATCTCTAACTTGACTATAATATATATAATTTTTTTATTGTATGTTGTATCTATTAATCAAGATATTTTGAAAAACTTTTATTGAAATTATAAATTTATTAAATTATATGATTTATTTCTTCCCTAAGTTGGGTTTAAATTTAATTTATATTGTTTAATCTAACATACAGATTTAATAATTAAATTATATATTAAAATTTTAAAAAACAGTGTTGTGTCCATCAAATCAATATTGAGATACATGAATTTATTTGTATAATAGGTATATTATATCATATAATCTTAGGCACTTAATTGATCTTTGAAAAGGATCTTGAAAATAATTTTATTTTAGCTGAGGAAAAGTAAACTAATGAAAAGAAAGAGAGCGTCAATTATTTGAGCCGCCTTTTAATTTGGATACCTCTCTAGAAGGTTCTCCCTTGCCCGACTTTAATTATATTATATTTCTTAAATAATTTAATGTATATAAATTATTAATTATTTTCTATAATGTTTAAATATTAATATATAAAAATAAAAAAATCAACAAAATAAATACCTCCCAACGAGGAGATTATATTTTTTAAACTGTTAATTGTTAAAATTTTATATGAACTATTTTTAATAAAATTTATCCTTCATCACTTAAAATAATTAAAAAAAAAAAAGCATGCCAACCTTTTGAAATTTGAGAACAATTCTTTTTTTACTCTCTCACTCTCCCTGAAATCCTTAAATCTCCAAATCGAAAATCGCTTCTTCTTCCATCATCTGAAAGAATAAAGTCTGACCAAAAGTTTAAAAGTCGATTTTCATTCTTCTATGATTGATCTTAAGATGTTCTCAGAGTATACTCGCGACTCTAAAAGCAGAAGTCGTTCTTTAAAGCATTCATAGTAAATTTTATAGGTTTTAAATTTTTTTTAAATGAACAATATAGGATGTCAAATATTTTTTGGTGAAAAAGAAATGATGCATGTATTGAAAACATTTCTGTTAATGAATATAGTAAGTTTATATGATCGGTGTGTTAATGTTGATGGATGTTGTTGCTATTGTAAATGGTGATCACTAGGTATTATAAAGAGTGGGCTTTGTATTCTCAAGGATTTTCTGGTGTATTCTTGATTTTGCTTTGTTGTCAGAGATTATTATATTTCATAACATAATAGTTCCTAATAGTCATTAATAATCTCTAGCATCTTAACTATTACAATATTGACTAAGAATCTTTAACAATTATGAAAAATGAAAAATAAATTATTTTTGTATTTATTGAGTTTTTTTTTTGCAAATAAAAATTATAGTTCCTAACAGTCCTTAATAATCTCTAACAATCCCTAACAAGTCTTATCATGCCATATAATTGTGTCCTAAGGCTCCTTAACATTTATGAAAATAAAAAAAATAATAAATTATTATTGTGATTAATGTTGATATTTTGAGTTGATGAAAAATGACTAACTCAACAGTATAGTTCTAACAATCTCCAATAATCCCTAACACTTAACACCCAACATATTTGTTGTATTATATATTCTAACATTTTTCAATATTGACTAAGACTTCCTAACACATATAACATAATATGACACTACCTAGCATACAACCAAATTTATTCACTAATTAAGGTACCTAACAATCTTTAACATTGTCTAAATGCCCCTAACACACCACATATTTATTCTGTAATACATTATAACACATATTAAAACTGTTTAAGACTTCCTAACACACCATATAGTATATAATATTATCTAGCATACAACTAAATTTATCCTTTAACAGTCCTTAACAGTACCTAGCACACTACATATTTGTTCTATAACACATATTAAAATTGTTTAAGACTTCCTAACATGCCATAATAGCATATAACTCTACCTAGCATATAATTTTTATCCCTTGACTATCCCTAACAGTCCCTAAAAGAATAGAAAATTATAAAAAAGTACACTATCTAACACACTATAACAGTCCCTAGTAGTCCCTAACATGCCAATTAATTATTCTTTAACATTTCCTAGGACACCACTAAATCTCCGGCTCTTAATATTTTTTTTTGTATTTTTTGATACATGTTATGACTTGATATAATTATTTATTATGACTTGATATAATAGATATTATATTACTTTTATATCCGTTATGACTTGATGTAATGATTTGAAAATTGATTTATGATAACATGGCAACATATTTTGGTTCATCTTCTAGGAGTAAACATTCTCCTATTGCTATTGGCAATCATCTATTAGTCCATGTGATTTTTCTACTACCGTCAATAATTTTGTATTTAAAATAAAAAAAGACGATGATCTTATCGATGGTAAGAAGAGAAAAAAGATGGTAACATTCAATGGCGAAACCAGGATTCAACTACGAGAGATTGTTGTACTAAATTTAGCCTAATTACAAGTGAACAATTTCACAAGCAAGTAGTAGAGTGATGAGTGAGTATCATTCCCACAAGGAAGGTGAATTCTAAGTACTAAACAAATAAATTTTTTATTATTCAAAAACTTAAGTTGGTTTAAAATTGAAACTAAGTGAATTTAAATTAAAACTAAGTGTACCATAAATTTAACTTTTATATATTAAAACTTAGGGTTAGACTTTTTCAATTGATTATCTATAGAATTTCTAGGATTTTAATCTAATTTTATTCTTTCTTTGATTATTATTGGTTGAATTCTCCTAATTTAAGTTTTAGCCTCTCTCAAGATCTAAAACTAATATTGAGATTAATTCCTACTTCTACTCTAGTGATTACAAAAATTAATTCAATTTATTAAGATTTATGAGATTCTTTTAAACAACCTCCTAGCTGTTTTTGTTATCTCTAAGTGAAAATTACTTAAAATTGTTATGTCTTTGGACTAATATTGTACTTCTACTTTTGTCCATCACACACTATCTCAAATCAAATGATTATTAGCTAGATAAATATTAGCATTAAGCACAAAGATATCAAACGAAAAAAAAATAATATTGAATTAAATAAATATTTAGTTCTCTAAAGATAAATTAAGTGTAACCCTAATTAAGGGTTTAGTTACTCATAATTGAAAGAACAAGCATAAAAGAATTAAAGAAAGTACTAGAAGACATTTAAACAAAAGAAATAAGAAAAATCAAACTTGAGAACTCCTTTGGATTGAATGAAACTCTTGAATCTTGAATCTCTTCTCAGATCAAGCCTCCTTCTTCATCCAAAGAAAATCTTGAAATTTGAAAGATAAAAATTGAATGAATAATTGATTATCAAAAACTTAGAAGGAGGGTTGCTTTTATAGAGGCTTGGGGTCTTCTAATTTGATTAAGAAATGATCTAGGGCGAATATGGAGTCTTTTTGCTTGAATAGGAATCCAAATATTACAAGATTTCAGTAAAAAATTAGGTCTTCAGCCGCCCTAATATCTCCATAGTCGTGGCTTTCAGATACTATGACCATGCTTAATTGCACCTCATCTAGTACTCTCGAAAATTTTTTCACCAGGCAGTAGTCAAATAAAACCCATGGGTATGGCTTTTAGATGCTATGACCCCTGGACTTCAATCATCTTTTAGATCTCTAATTGTTTTCTTCTCCCTTCTTTGGACAACTTTGATTTGAAGTCCAAGGCCATGGGAAATTAGTTCCATGAGCATGGCATTGAGTTTCCTTCTGTTTTTGGCTGGAATTTCTCCTTTTTGTTTTGCATCTTAGTCTCTTACTTCATTGCTTCAAATTTGGTACAAATGTAGCCAAAAACACATATTTTGTAGAATATACTTTACTTTGTATTTATTCTAACTTATCAAAGAAAATTTCATCAAATTCAGTTGATAATAATAAAAATGAAGTTAGAATAACCTTGAATTTAATACAAAATATGATTTTATGAGGGATCAAAATTTTGAAGCTAAAAAAATTACATTTAATATATAAACTCATTGTGAACAAATTCAAGATAAAATTGAATAAAAGTAATTCTTTTAATATTACAATAGTATAACAAATTTTTGCTCTTGGTTTCACAATAATTAAGAGGTGGTAATTGTATCTTACTGTGAACCCTAGATTTTGCATCATCCAAAATATGTATTTGTATATGATCTTTTTTGTCTAGGTTTAAGAGTAAAATACAAATTCTTATTGATCCTCAAAAGATCACTAGCATGTATCCCATTGTGTTACAAATCCAATGCAATAAGAATCATTCAAATCGGACATCGTATGGGTTCGAAAAGGGTAAAACTATTGAGCTGCTCAAAGGTTGGCTTATGGCATCCAAATTATATCATTAATCTCATATCTAAAAATTATCTTCACCCCCTCTTGGCTTCTCTATAAATAATGAGCCTCCCATGGCTTCTAAACCATACCAAAAAATAAGTAACTTTTTGCTACTTTCGTTTTTCTTCTCCCTCTTTAGCCTTTCAAGCACAAGGCCTAAGTTTCTTTTCAAGCCCAAGTTAAAAGCCCAAGCCTTTTACCAAGCCCAAGTTAAGGCCCAAGTATTCCATCAAGCCCTAGTTAAGGCCCAAACCTCCTTTTAAGCCCAAGTTAAGACCCAAGCTTTCCACTAAGTTTCAGTCAAATAATATTAGTTCAAGAAAATAATAAGCTTAGGGAATTACACTTAGAGATAAGGTAATACTTAAGGAATTATTTAATTAATCTTCATAAAACCTAAAGAGTTGAATTAATTCTTGTGATAATGAAAATAGACATAGGATTTAATTTCAATACATGTTCTAGATCTTGAGAGAGGGTAGACCATAATTAAGAAAGGTTAAATCAATAATCAAAAAGAACAATTTTGGTTAATAAATTAGAAAATCATAGGAAATCAATTTAATGAAATCTAATCATGTGATATCAAACATAAGAAGTTAAGTTTAAAATAATTCATCTTGATTATTTTAGGATAGAATTATATAAATTTACTCTTTTTTCAATTTTTCAAATAATAATTCATTTAGTTGTTTGGTACTTGGATTTTTCTTCCTCGAGGAATCAACACTCACATTTTATTACTTGTCGCGATATTATATACTTACAGTGGTTTAGGATTAACGCAAAATGTCTTATCATTAACAATAACATAAAGAGGTCGTTTGTCTAATGTTTGAACCCAATTTTTGATCCACTATCAATATTAAGCAACTCTGATATGCATTTTTGTAGCTCGTTAAAATTAGTCTTCTATTCAACACAATAAATTCATTACCTCGCCAATACATTTGCAGATATTCACATCAAATATCTCACCATAATACATGAGAATTATCAAATCATCTATCATATTAATTCATCCTCTGATACATAGGCATTCGTCCATCATACCATACAATCATAAAAAATAACAAACTAAAACAATTAATAATAATACAAAAAAATTAAAAAACAATTGTGCATTAACCCAAAATAATTGTTAGGGACAGTTAGAGAGTCATTTTTTATTTGCAAAAATAAAAAAAGTCAACAAACACAATAATAATTTATTTCCTCATTTTCTATAATGGATTCTTTATTAGTGTTTTAATAGGTGTTAGGGATTATTTAACAATCTTCTTAGGCAAGATCTCAGGTTTGAGTTTTGTGAATAGGAAAAATATGGTAGGAGAGTCTCCTTCAAGATCCGACAGTGCTTGAATCCTTATTATTCGAGCAGCGTCTCGGATATCAGATGATTCAACAAAAAAAAAAAAGTCTCTAACAACTCATAATAATCCCTAATAACTAATCAAAACCAACAAAAATTCACAAAGTAATCAATAATACTTACTAATAATCTATATCACAACCTAAATAATCTATAATAAATGCAAAATAAAAAATAATTGTGCAAAGCGTTAACAACTATAACAGCTCCTAACAACTCACAAAAACTCATAATAATTCGCAATTAATAGGGCTCTATAACAATATATATAATAATCTAAAATAATCTATAATAATAAATTATGACAATTTCTAACAATCTACAAATTAATCAATAACTTATAACAATCAAGAATAATCCATAATAATCTATAATAACCAATAACACTTTATAATAATCCTTGACAATCCACATAGCAATTAATAAGACTCACTAATATTATACATGACAACCCATAACAAACTACAATAATGTTTTAAATATTATATTACAAGCCCTAACAGTTTCTAACAATGCACGATAGTATTTCAAATACAATTTCAAATGTTAAAAGGAAAATATCAATTTCAAATATTTAGTTGAATAAAAAATAAATTCAAACATAAAAAAGTTTAGATACTATATATATATATATTACTTCATATATAATTTATAGCATGTAGGGGACAATGTTCTAGACATAAGTAAATTACACCCACAGTCTCTTAAATATTCATTAGTGCACTGCACATTGTGATCCCCCATCTGTACATTTTGTAATTTGAAAATCACCAACATTATTATAATCTAAATTCATTTCATATCATAAAAACTAACAGAACGCTGCCACATAAGAAGTACTCAATTAATTTTTTTTTGTCAAGTTAGACTCAAAAGAAAATTTAATTTAATGTCTAGTTTTATTGACAAAAAAATGAGTTAAAAGTAATTTTCATTTGTATGTTAAAAGAGAGTTGAGACTTTAAGAGAGGAACATATGTAATTTTTTTTTGAACAATAGGAACAGCTGTAATTTAATACTCTATCCGTTAGTTGAAATCGTGATTTTTATAAAATAAATTTTGTCCACCTCAAATTATCACTTCTTATAATTAAGAAAAATAAATTTAAGTGGAGTATTTAGTAAACGTAATTAACATTTGACCAATTTTTCTAGGCTGAACAAAATATCAATTTAAATAATTGTCCTTTAAATAAGAGGAGAAAAAGTTTGTTGTCAACATTTATGATTTTCAACCAAAGCAAGCGCCGAGTCAAACAATTCCAACTCAGTAAGGTCTCAACAAATAGAGTAATGGGCACTCTTCGAAAATAATCATGGCGGTTGAAACTCTGCTCCTGCATTCTTTGCTTCTAATCCTCCAATTCACATTTATTATCTCTAAAAACATCATTGCCATAGGCCAAACTCTCATCGATGGTAACCTTTTAATCTCTGAAAACAACAATTTTGCCTTGGGATTTTTCAGTCCTGGCCGTTCTCAATATCGATATCTTGGAATTTGGTTTCACAAAGTGCCAAACCAAACGGTGGTGTGGGTGGCTAATAGGAACAACCCCATTAATCGTTCTTCTGGAGTTCTCTCAATTAACCCGCATGGGAACCTCGTTCTTTATGCTGATTATGACCAAAAAATTGAAGTATGGTCTACCAATTTTTCAATGGAAGCAAAAGGTGATTATTTTGAGGCCCAGCTGTTGGATTCAGGAAATTTTGTTTTGACTGAGAGTACTATAAGTAAAAGAATTTTGTGGCAAAGTTTTGATTTTCCTACAAACACCCTTCTGCGAGGAATGAAATTTGGGTTGGATCGAAAAAAAGGTCTAGACCGGTTTCTAACATCATGGAAATCAGCAGATGATCCAGGAATCGGGGAATATTCGACTAGGCTAAACCCAAATGGGTCACCGCAGTATTTTCTTTACAGGGGTGGAAAGCATTATTGGCGAAGTGTCCCATGGCCATGGAGAACCATAGCAAATGTTTACAATTATAGTTTTTATTTTAGAGAAGCTGAAGTTTATTTTAGTTACAATTATAGTGATCCCTCTGTTATAATAAGAATGATATTGGATGAAGCTGGATTTATTAGATGGTCAACATGGCATGGAATGGATAGCCAATGGAGGGAATTCTGGTCAGCACCTAAGTACAGGTGCGAATGGTATGGACTTTGTGGTGCTAATAGTAAGTGTGATCCTAACAATGTTAATACATTTGAATGTGCTTGTTTACCTGGGTATGAACCTAAATTCCCAGGGGACTGGCATTTAAGGGATGCTTCAGCTGGATGTATTAGGAAGCGATTAGAATCTTCATCTGTTTGTGGGCATGGAGAAGGGTTTGTGAAAGTGGAACATGTTAAAGTTCCTGATACTTCTGCTGCAGTTTGGGTGGATTTGAGCATGGGTCACTTGGATTGTGAACAAGAATGCAAGAGGAATTGTTCTTGTTCTGCTTATGCGAGTATACCAATTGCTGGAAAAGGGACTGGTTGTTTAGCATGGTATGGAGAATTAATGGACATAATAAATCTTTCTGATAATAGTGGCTATGATCTCTATGTTCGTGTTGATGCACTTGAATTAGGTACGAATTTTTATACTTTGCAGTTATGAATCAAATGCCTAAAAGGTTGATACCTTTTGTTTTGGAGGTAATGTTGATATGTTGTGCTGTATTCATTTCCATTTTTGTAGCTGAGGATGTAAGGAAATCTAACAGATTTCTTGAATCAAAGGGGATGCTGGTTGTAATAATATTATCTTTCATCTCGGCGTGGCTTGTCATCATTATATTCATCTATTTCTGGTTCTGGAGAAGGAGAAAAACAAGGTAAACTAATGCTTGAATTTACGTGTAGGATGCAGAATACTCTTTAGACAAATGAAGATAATAAACACTTGTTTCAATTTTTTTTTGAAGGACAAGAAAGTACAGATTAAACAATAAGATATTTGATTCTAGTATTGGTTCAAATGACTATGAAGATTCTTTAGAGGCAAATGGATTCAGGGGAAGTAGGAGTCAACCGGACTTGATTTGTTTTGATCTCAACACTATACTTGCTGCCACCAATAATTTCTCTCCGGCTAACATACTTGGACAAGGAGGTTTTGGCTCTGTCTATAAGGTGAAATATGCCATATGTCTACCTTTTCTTGTGAGGTTGTTCATAAGCAAAGCCGGATTCGAATTGGTTTTTCATCAGTGACCTTACTCTTACAAAATGATTTCAGGGCCAGCTATCTAATGGGCAGGAAATTGCGGTAAAAAGAATGTCCAAAAATTCAAGGCAAGGAATTGAAGAATTCAAAAATGAAGTTATATTGATTGCAAAGCTTCAGCACAGGAATCTTGTGAAACTTCTGGGCTCCTGCATTAAGAAAAAGGAACAAATGCTAATATATGAATATTTGCCGAACAAAAGTTTGGATTCATTTCTTTTTGGTTAGTTTTTTCTTATGTTTCCATTTCCATTACCCTTCTTCATGGTGGTTTCCTTGCAAAAACCAGATCATTTAATACTAATTCAAACTAATCTTTTATTAATTCTTCGCAGATGAAGCAAGAAGATTGTTTTTGGATTGGGGAAAGCGCTTCAACATTATTGTGGGGATTGCTCGTGGGATCTTATATCTTCATCAAGACTCAAGATTAAGAGTTATTCACAGGGATTTAAAATGTAGCAACGTTTTATTAGATGCTGAGATGAACCCAAAAATTTCAGATTTTGGGATGGCACGATTATTCAAACGTGATCAAGTTCAAGATAAGACGAATAGAGTAGTTGGGACATAGTAAGTATACTAGCTGAACCAGTATAATACAATTTCTTTACATGAAGACTAACATCTTTTCTTTTGGAAAAAAAAAAATTCTCATGCAGTGGATATATGTCACCAGAGTATGCTGTCTTTGGAAAATTTTCAACAAAATCTGATGTATTCAGTTTTGGTGTCATACTGTTGGAGATTATAAGTGGCAAGAGGATCAATAGCTTTAACCAAGAGGATCCTTGCTTGAATTTGATAGGCCATGTGTGTACTAACCTTTTTTCTCATAAAGTTGAGGCTATACAACTTGCATTGAAAGTTAATCTCTAATATGCTAATGCTATAATTGAACCACACAGGTATGGGACTTATGGAAAGAAGAAAGAGCATTGGATGTAGTTGATTCATCACTGGGGAGTTCATATGATCGTCAGGAAATTTTGAGATGCATTCAAATTGGTCTCCTATGCGTGCAAGAAGATGCAGTGGACAGACCCACTATGTCAGCTGTTGTTGTAATGTTGAGTAGTGACAAAGCTCTTCCTTCTCCTAAACAACCTGCTTTCATTTTCAGAACATCTAGCAATAATACTAACTCAAGAGTAGGAGACGGGTCATATTCTGTGAATGAATTGTCAATTACTGCAGTTGCTACTCGGTAGCTTTGGATTTGTAGGATGAATCATAACATGATATATTAATTGATTTTCATGTCTTTGTACCGCCTTACTGTCCATGAGAATATTTTTGGTCTATTTACTTATTGTACAAATAAAAATAATAGATATGTTGTTATAATTATTACGTAAAACTCATTTTTTATAAATTTAAGAAATAGGGCACGAAATATCATGCAAGTAGGCTTTCACCCATAAATTCATTTGGAAATTTTGATTTTTGCAAAGAAAAGTCAATTATTTGTCTCTACTTATAATTTTAAATTTATTGGCAAAAAACGAAGCATCTGATGCAAATAAGCTTTGACCATAACAAATTAATATGCAAATTTGGATTTTTGCCAAGAAAAGCCATTACTTAAAAATTTTTAAGTTTATGGAATAGACGAGAGTCTTATGCAAATATTCCCTAACAAGTAAATTAATATGTAAGTGCAAAATTTTGTTTATGCGATGTAACTCAAACAACATCATAAAGCTTAGAGATAAACAATTTTTTCACTAATGCAGAATTTTACTTTGATATTAAAAACTTTTTCAAATTTATAAGTTTGATACGAATTTTTCTTTTGACATAATAAAAAAAAAGGTGAGATTCATGAATTTTTTAAAATTTATCATTTATCACGATACTTTATTTTGAGATTTTTATTTTATATTTCATGTATATATGAAGTGATCAATTCTTAAAAAATCTTTTATTTTAATGAATGAAGGATTTTATAAATTATTATTTTATAATAAAAATGCTATTAAAATAAATGAATTTTATTTTTATACTAATAAGTAAAATTGTAAAAATTTATGAAATAAAAAACTCATGTTTTGTAGTCTGGATTTTAAAAGGCCTCAGATCCCAAACAGTTTCCTCATTCTTTGCTTCTATTCTGTCAATTCACATTTTATCTTATTCTTATGACACACTTTTGATAAAAACCAAAATAGTCAAAGATAATAACTTTCTAATCTCCAAGGAAAATTATTTCGCTTTTTTAGGATTTTTCAACTGTGACAGTTCCAGCTCTTCCTTCTCCTCAATTATCTGCTTTCATTTTACTTTAGGACATCTTCCAATGAGACTAAATAAATGTTCTGCAAATGAATTGTCAATTACTGTAGTTGCCCCTCCGTAACTTAGGATTTGTAGGATGAATCATATGATAATCTTCTAATTGTTAGCTAAAAGAACTAAAATTAGAGCCAAGCTATTCAAGCTCACTTAGATTTTAACTCGATAAAAGCCGATAAAAGCTCATTCAGACTCGAGCTTGAACTGCTCGTTTGTTAAATGAGCAAAACTTAAGCTAAGAAATATTTGACTCGTTAGCTTAATTAAAAAACTCGTTTAATGTATTTAATTAAAAATATATATAATTTAATTTATAAATATTAAACTATATATGTGAATATATTAATTTTTAACTAATTTAATTTATATAATTTATTAATATATAATATATATGATAAATAAATTAAATAATATATAATATAAAATAGATTAGTAAATTATAGTAAAATATAACATTATACTAATATAATATTTTATTTTTATTAATATATAATTATATTATTTATCATTCATAAAAATATTAATTTTAATATATTTTTTTATAAAAATATATAAAAGGTGAATAAAAAATTAAAACTGAAATAAATTTATTGAGTTCGTTAAATTTATTTATATCAAACTCGAGATACATGATATATGAGCTGGCTCAATACAAGCTTAGATTCTATTCGAGTTCAAACTCGACTATTTTATAACGAACCGAATTTGAACTTTTCAAAACTCGACTCGACTCGGCTCGATTATAGCCTCACTAATTCCATAACTATCATTCTTGCTCTACCTAAAATAAGCTTAGCCTTTTCTCAAAAAAAAAAAAAAAAAAAAAAAAGCTTAGCCACACACTTAAACACTTCAACATACATCTTTTAAAATATCAGAAATCTAAGACAAAATATTTGATAAAGTGACAGCAAATGTGTCAACATTACTCCTTGGCATTTGCTGGAAATACCAACAGTCTAACTTCATTTTTCAAACCTTGCTTTGGGAACAATATCTTTAATTTGGTTTTCAGATATGCCAAATGGCTTGATTTAGACAGTAGCAGCAGCTGCCATATATTCTGGCTTTACTGTTGACTGAATTACTGTTGCCTGCTTCATGGGATTCCAACTAAACCCACCTGAACCTGGTGAGAACAGATAACTAGATGTGCACCTCATGTCATCACAGATCCAGCCCATCACAATTCTCGGGTCAGACTGGATCAGATTTAGCCCTTGCCCACAGCCTGACCTGAGACAATTTCGGGCTTAGATTTCAGGCACGAAGCACGTGGCCCAACGGGTCAGGCCAACTGCCCAAGTCTCTCTTTTCCGCTTTTAGAAACTGCCAACTCGCCACTGAGTCACTGACGACGATGTTATCTGAGGACCTCTCCATTTCTCTATTTCTATTTCGTCCCCAGAAATTCACCCAATTCTAGTTATTAGTTTCCCGGTTTCTCTCTATTATCAACGACGGAGGAGATTGGTGCCGGTAATTTGGTGGAGAATCAAAGAATAACGGCCGCTTGGCGTCTATGGACTCCGTCTAGTCTCTTCGAGTTTTCCAAGATAATGACGATTCTGTAATGGACGATGATGATGAAAGATGAGGACAAAGCTTCTCCTCAACCAGTTACTGGCGTGGATCCCGACGACGATGACGATAATGCCGAGTAGGTATGCATTCTTTGACTTCATTTTTCTAAGTGGCTTCACTACAGCGAGATATCCGTCAAAAACAAAATTCATAAACTATAAAAAGATTTAACAACTCAATCAAACCAAAAACGAGTGAGAGAGATACAGTGTTGAGAGATACTTAAGAGAAACCATGGAAGCTTCGTGAAAAATGGGAGATTCATCGGCTAGAGACGAGCGCCTGATCTTCGGACCGGGCCGGGTTGATCCATAGTAATTTCATTCGGTCCCGAGTTCTACTCGTTTTTTGCATTTTAACTCGTAATTCGGCCCGGTTCATCTTGAACCCGACCTGAACTACATATGTTGGGTCGGATTTCTCGGGTTACTGGGCTGGTTCATTCAAAACTGGAATTGTACAATTCCCGTGAAATCTTGATATATATTCTCATTGCTCTCCTAACTGTGCAAGAAGATGCAATAGAGAGACCAACTATACCAGCAGTTGATCTGATGTTGGATAGTGAAATGTCTCTTCCTTCTCTAAAACAACCTGCTTTTAATTTTTAGAAAGTCTTGCAACATTACTTCCCCAATAGAGAACAAGGACTATAATCTGTCAATTAGGTGATAATAACTTAAACTCTAGCTCGCTGAGGAAATAAGCTGACATAAGAAATTTCTGATTATAAGACTGTTATGTGGCCTTATGCTTCACTAGATTAGCTTTCTCTATCAAAACAATTGTAGTCTCAATTTCTTTTTCCTAAAAAACTATAAACATATCACTAGATGTCTATTATACAAAAATTGAATCCACCTAATCTGTAAATTTCTTTTCACAAATTAACATTCGAAACCCGATCCACAAACATGTTATTGAGGACCAATGGTGGTAATCGAAGGGGCTTGAAATAGTGTCCCTGATTCTGGCTCAGTGAGTTTTTTTTGTCTTCTCAAATTTCGGTTGAAAAGATTTTAGTGGAAAATTTTAAATTATGGAGTCCAATTCAGCTTGGTAATTCACATTTGAAAATTTTAGCATCATGTACACTTTCTTTTTATGATGTATGAATGATTCCGAAACATATGAGAAAATATCTTGTAAATGTTGGTATTTGGCTCGTATATGAATGGTACGTTTTTAGAAAAGAAAGTTAAATTCTTCAATATATACCTTATTTTCCTGTCTTGGAAAATTACATCCAAGGGAATGTATCTATATATACAATGCTAATTACAGTCACTTTAGAGTGTGACTGTTCAATAATATCTCTATAATTTAGAAAATATTTATTATAATATTTCTATTAATAAATGAATCTATAATAAATATTTTCTAATCAATGGAGGGAGATTGTTGAACAATCACTCTCTAAAATGACTGTAATTAGTATTTGTCATATATATAATATTGAACTTTCTATATTGTTCTTTATTTCAAAAAAGAATTATAAAATTATGTACAAAATTTTTTACTTCTTTTTTATTAAATATTTTTAACAATCATTATCTTGTATTTGCCAATTACGTTTAAATTTCATGTTATTATGGTTATTATAGCAAATATCTTGTGTTTTATTTACCTGTTATTGAAGTGATTATAAATTTACTATTTAGATTAAGGTATATGATAACAATTATTCTATTTCATTTATATTTTTTTTATAAATCAGTTAAACACTATAATTTTACATTTTAAAATATAATTATTTTAAACACAATAATTTAACATTTTAAAAAATAATCATTGACAACGAAATACAATTATTTATACCCTTGAAATCAATTGCTTGAAAATCTTTTTTCCCCCCTCAAAAAAGAGTTATTTTACAAAAAAAAAAATTTAAAAAGGGAGAAGAAATGAAAAGTTGAATTCCAACAACTAATGATTTCTTTTTGGAATAAAAAAGTGATTTTAAAAAATGATTTCTCAACATATTTTACTGGAATTCTTTAATATTATGGGGTGATGTATTTTTTAATTTATTACCTCAATTTGACCTTTGATTCTTTTGTCTTTCTGCTATTGGTTGGAAAAGTATTTTACTTTTCAATCCATAACAGAGACAACTGACTATGAATTTCAAACAAAGGGAATTTATTGGTAAGCCACTGATTTTGACTTCTGACCATGAAGACTGAATTAATAGAATATGTAAGAAAATTATACAAGATATCAATATATATTTAATAAAATAAGTAAACTTCAGTAACTAAGCAAAAATAAGAAATTTCTATCTACGAGGATAGCCTCCACAAGACAAACATTAATTTTGCATTTGGAAAACATTATGGTCTCTACACAAAGTTTTATATACTTTTTTCTTCTGCTCCAGTTCACATCATGCACTTATCTTGATAATGTTACAGCAAACCAGACCTTCAAAGACGGCGACATTCTGGTCTCTAAAAAAAATGGGCAGCCTGATGCACAAATGCTCCCGCAATGAGCGGAGTCCGGGGAAGGGTCGGACCCATTGGGTCTTTGTATGCGGCCTTCCCTTGCAATTGCAAGATGCCGTTTCCACGACTCGAACCCGTGACCTCAGGTCACATGGCGACAACACTTACCGTTGCACCAAGACTCCCCTTCCGACCTTCTAGTCTCTAATGGTGATAATTTTGCATTTGGGTTTTTCAGTCCTGGCAGTTCTAGCAATAGATATCTTGGAATTTGGTTTCATAAAATTTCAGTACCATCTGTGGTATGGGTAGCAAACAGGAACAATCCTATCACTGGCTCTTTAGGTGTTATCTCAATCAATCAACCGGGGAACCTTGTTCTTTATAGCAATCCTGACCAAAAGGATTTAGTATGGTCTTCAAATGTAACGCACAGAGGTTCAGAATTAGATTCTTTTGTGCTTTAGCTTTTGGATTCAGGAAATTTGATTTTGTTCACAGGCATAAGTAAAAGAATTCTGTGGCAGAGCTTTGATTACCCCACCGACACTTTGCTACCAGAAATGAAAATAGGGATCAATCGGAAGGCTGGATTGCTTTGGAATTTAACCCCATGGAGGTCAGAAAATGACCCCGGTACTGGAGACTTCTCACTTGAGTTAGATCCAAGAGGCTCACCTCAGTTCTTTCTATACAAAGGCTCAAGAACATACTGGAGAAGCACTCCATGGCCTTGGGGAGTATTCTTGGATATATACAATTACACTCATGTTAATAATCAAGATGAGGTATCTTTTGTCTACCATAAGTTTGATACATCTACTATGTTAAGAGGAGTGGTATATAACTCAGGATTTATCAAGTGGCTATGGTGGCATAAGGGTGATGACCACTGGAAGGCTTTCTGGTCTGTACCTGAATACCGATGTGATTTGTATGGACGTTGCGGTGCTTCTAGTAAGTGCACTTCTAGCTATCCTGATAAATTTGAATGTTCTTGTTTACCTGGGTATGAACCCAAGTCCTTAAAGGACCGGCATCTGAGAGATGCATCAGGAGGGTGTGTCAGGAAGTGCAAAGATCCTTCTTTATTGTGTGGGCATGGAGAAGGTTTTGTCAAAGTCGAAAATGTCAAGCCCCCTGACACTTCGACTGCAGTTTGGGTGGCCATGAATATGAGCCGAATGGATTGTGAACAAGCATGCAAGAAAAATTGCTCGTGCTTTGCATACGCAAGCATGGACGCTGCTGGGAAAGGAAGTGGATGTTTGACTTGGTATGAGCACTTATGGGACATGGTAGATTTTGTAGATGAAAGATATGATCTGTATGTTCGCGTTGATGCTGTTGAATTAGGTATTTGTGAATTCTTGCTTGGCCATAATTTTGAAATTCGGGGCATTATTCTTTTGAAAAAAATTACATAAATGAAACAAACATTTCCTGCAAATCTCTGGTTTTTTTTTTTTCTGTCGTTTTGAACCACTTTATCAAAGCCTAAATAGTCATTTATCTGCCCTTTCTTTTGGAGTAACATTAGTGTTTTCCTACTGATACAGCTGAGACTGCAAAAAAATCAAATACTTCTCAAGGAAAGGAACTGGACATTCTAATACTGTCTATTGCCATAGCATGGTTCACTGTTTTCTTCTTTGCTTATTTGTGGCTTAGGAGGAGAAAAGGTGAGAGATAAACTTACTTCATGACGACGTGCTTATTTGTGGCTTAGGAGGAGAAAAGGTGAGAGATAAACTTACTTCATGACGACGTGCTTTTCATGTTTATTTACTCTTCTGACTCCCTTTTTTTAGATCATTTCATGAAATTTACGTTAAAAGCTCTATAAAAAAAGGCAGCCCGGTGCACGAATACTCCTGCAATGAGCGGGATCCGGGGAAGGGTTGGACCCATTGGGTTTTTGTACGCGGCCTTCCCTTGCAATTGCAAGAGGCCGTTTCTACGACTCGAACCCGTGACCTCAGGTCACACGGCGACAACACTTACCGTTAAAAGTTCTCTATATGACCAAATTTATATTCTGATAATACCTTAGGAATTGGATGAGACTGAACTTGACTTGAATGCTGCATTGAAATCTTACCACAAGACCTTAGATTAAGTATTTGTTTTCAATTTGCGAGGACAGGAATCAAAAACAAATCAGAGAGCAGATTATTTGATCCTATCAGCGGTTCAATCTACTACAAAAATACTTTGGCGGCCTGTGAACTTGGGTCAGAGGGAGTAGCCATCCTTTAGAGATAATGTGTTTTGATTTCAAAACCATAATTACTGCCACTAACAAAATTCTCTCCAGCCAACAAACTGGGCCAGGGTGGTTTTGGCTTGGTCTACAAGGTGGAGACTGTATACAATATTGTGTTTCTATGTGCTTGTTTTTCTCTGTCATTTTGAGATTCTGCATACAAATTGAATAGCTGCGGATAAAATTTCAGGGTTAGCTAATTAATGGACAAGAAATTGCTGTAAAACGATTATCTAAAAATTCTATGCAAGGAGTAGAAGAATTTAAAAACGAAGTCATGTTGATCGCAAAGCTTCAACACAGGAATCTTGTAAAACTTCTAGGGTGCTGCATTGAGGGAGGAGAGCAAATATTAATTTATGAATATTTGCCAAAAAAAAGCCTGGGTGCATTTCTTTTTGGTAAGTCTTTTTTTATGCATCCATTTTACTCAGTTTGGAACTTGGTTCTCTAATCGTAAATCAAACAAGAAATATATGATTAAGATCTATAAATTTGTTCTAAATCAAACTAGAAGCTCAATTCTAGATTGGAGGAAACACTTTAATATTATAACCGGGATGGCTCGAGGAATCTTATATCTTCACCAAGATTCAAGATTGAGAATTATCCATAGAGATTTAAAAAGCAGCAACATTCTATTAGATGGAGAGATGAACCCAAAAATTTCTGATTTTGGCATGGCTAGAATATTCAGAGCTGACCAAATTCTGAAGACAAACAGAGTGGTCGGAACCTAGTAAGTATAAAATACTTGATCACTGTGAGTGAATACCTAAGAATGAACTGAATTTGAAATAAAAATTTTACTATATGCAGTGGTTATATGTCACCAGAATATGCAATATTTGGGAAGTTTTCAGAAAAATCCGATGTGTTTAGTTTTGGGGTCATTTTGCTGGAAATCATAAGTGGGAAGAGAAGTAATGGCTTTAATCAAGAGTATTCCTCTTGCTTGATAGGACATGTAAGTGAAAGAAACATTTCAGAAACTATATAGCTGCAATGTGTATGATCTAAATACTAACAGATCGGTGTTCTGATATAGGTATGGGAGTTATGGAGAGAAGATAATATATTGGAGATGGTAGATCCATCATTGGAGGGATCTTATTCTCATGACGGAGTATTGAGATGCATTCAAATTGGGTTGTTATGTGTTGAGGAAAATGCTATGGACAGATCAACTATGATAGAAGTGGTTCTAATGTTGAGTAGTGAAAAAGCTCTTCCTAGTCCAAAACAGCCTGCTTTCATATATAGAACATCTTGCTCTACTACTAATTCATTAGGAACAGTGGAGGAAGGATCAAGTTCTGCTAACGAGGTTACAATCAGTACTAGTTTTGTAGCTCGATAAGGAATATTGACTCTCACTCGTTTCATGTACATTTCAATTACAGGGATTCTTTCTACAACAATTTTGAAACGAATACGTATATGATATTTCATAGATCAATTTGTATAGGATGGCTGTAAAGAAGAACTTTCACAGCCTTTTATATGTATTTCTCGTCTTTTACTCTGAAGGAATTATGATGGCAACCAAATACATGGTCTTTAAAAATTAGTAACTTTTTTAACCCTTCTAATTATTCACAGTATAAACAATTAAAAATTGATAAGTTAATTAGCAATTATTATTAATCCAACACAACAACACAACAAATACCAACACAACAAGTACCACAACCTGTACTACCAACACAACAAATACCACAACCTGCAATTGAAACACAGTTACCACAAATTTCACAGTTACCCGTAGCTTCTACTTCATTGCCACCACAAAATCAATCTTTTGTACCACAGTTACCATTGGCCAGTACTAGTTCCAGGCCTAAAAAAAACATCCTTCTTGGATGCAAGATTTCATCACCAATGTTAATTCTACTAATTTATCTTCCCCACACAACCAATTACCTTTCCTTTCAAGCCTAGTTCAGGAGTTTTAGAAATTCATTTTGTTTTTTTTACTACTGTTTCTTCTGAACCTGCATCCTTTTCTGAGGAAATTAAATCAGTTGCTTGGAAAGAGGAAATGAGAGTTGAGATTAAAGCTCTTGAAAAGAACAGTACTTGGATCCTTACAAGTCTTCCTTCTAGAAAATCTGCCATTGGGCGTCGTTGGGTTTTCAAGCTCAAGTTGAATCCTGATGGATCTATTCATCTCTATAAGGCGAGGTTGGTTGCCAAAGGGTATCACCAAGTCGCTGGAGTAGACTACACATATATCTTTTCTCCTATAGCAAAAGTAGTTACTGTATGCATTTTCTTCTCCATTGCAATTGCAAAGTGTTGGCCTCTCCATCAAGTCGATGTTAACAATGCTTTTCTTCATTGGTATTTTGATGAAGAGGTCTATATACAACCTCCCCCTGGTTATGCTCGAGCTCTGCCCGGTCAGGTCTGTAAGCTTCAGCGTTCTTTGTATGGACTGAAGCAGGCATCGCAACAGTGAAACACAGAGCTTACTTTCTTTTCGCAAAAGATGGTTTTTCAGCAATCCATGAATGATAACTACCTTTTTACTTCATCTCATAAAGGGGTTTTTTCTGGCTATTCTAGTTTATGTTGATGATCTTTTGATCACCGGGAGTTCTGAAGTTGAAATTGTGAATTTGAAGAACGAATTGGATAAAAAATTTACTATCAAAGATTTGGGGGAACCAAAATATTTTCTAGGGCTTGAACTATTTCAGTCGAAGGATGGTTTATTTGTGAATCAGAGGAAGTATATCCTCGATTTATTGGAGGATTTTGGATTGCTTGGTTCTAAACCTAAGACAGTTCCCCTTCCCAAAAGGACTCAGTTGTTCTCTCCTGATTCACCTTTGCTTGATGATCCATAGAGTTATCGAAGTTTGGTTGGTCGGTTACTTGGGCTTTACCCGCTCGAATATCTCCTTTTGTGCTCAACAGCTCAGTTAACACGTACAAAGTCCTCGTGTTGTACATTTGAAAGCAGCCCACAATACTCTACGTTATCTCAAGCAGACCCCTTCTCTCGGATTATTTTTCCGAACACATAATACTCTTCGTCTATCAGCTTACTGTGACTTTGATTGGGCCTCGTGTACTGAAACGAAATGCTCGACCACTAGTTTCTTCATATTTCTAGGTACTTCTCCAATATCATGGAAGATGAAGAAACAAGTAACTGTGAGTAGAAGCTTGGATGAGTACCGTTCAATGGTGTCCACTGTTTGTGAGCTCCAATGGTTAGTTCAGCTCCTTCATGATTTCTAGCTGCAGTCTTCATTACCAATTGAGCTTTACTGTGATAATAAGGCAGCAATTCACATAGCATCGAATCCTGTTTTTCATGAACGCACCAAACACTTAGACATTCATTGTCATCTCGTGCGGTGCAAAATGAAGGAAGGTCTTATCACTCCATTGCACATTGCTTCTGCTTCACAAATAGTTGATCTCTTCACCAAGGAGTTGCCTTATCCTGCTTTTTCATATTTGTCATCCAAGTTGGCTTTGGCTGATTTACACTAAAGTTCAACTTGAGGAGAGATGATGAGAATTGCACGTGATGTAAATTATAATGACTAACTTTGACTTTTTGATATAGTTAGTGTAATATTCCAACCTAAAGTAGGTCATAATTATAAAACACATAATAATAATTAACTTTGAAAATTTTGAAGAACAAATTTATTAACAAAAAATTAATAGTTAGAAGTATATATATAAGATATTTGGAAATTAATTAATTGGACTTGGTATGATATTTTTGTTAAAATTAAGTATAATTTCTAGAACCTACTTAAGGTTTACTTATAAACGTTATGTGAGTAGGAACTAGGATATTATAAGGAAGCAAATTTTGACTTGTTAAGTAACTCAAAATAATAAATATACATAAAATACATGAATATAGGCCTAAATACAAGTAAAATACATTGGACTCTACCTAGCTAAACAACCCAAAATTAGTGGACAATTGTCATGTAATATGATGTTATATGTGCACATCATGTATGTAAGTTAAGCTTAAAAATATAATAAATAAAAATTAAAGTAAGCCAAATGCATGAATAGGTGTTGAAGGAAGAATTAAAAAAATAATTTTGTATTTTGTAAAGTAACAAGTGGCAACTTACTATTTAAAACAGACAACTCACCTTTCACTTGTTGTCATCTCATATAAGATGAAATTTTCATCTTCTTATCCTCATCTCATCACCGAGGCAAACAAAAGAATAAAAAAAAAATTAGAGAAAGAGAGGAGTAGAGAATAAAGGGAAAGCTTGGAAGCTTGAAGATTGAAGTTAGGGATGAAGAAAGACTTGAAGAAAGAATTTTTAGAGCTATAAAAAGGTGAGTGTTCCAAAGATCCTAAATTTAAAAGTTTTAGAAAGATAATATAAATGGAAACTCACTTGTAAATTAAGATATATATTTGATTTAAATTATAATTAAGTAGACTTAAAGAATTAATTTAAAGTATGGAACAAAAGCATGAAATATGAGTATGATAGTTGATGAAATCTCTGTTTATGTCATATGAAGTGATTTTGTCTGAATTTTTAGATTGATCTAGAGAAACTCAATGAACATGAAATTTTAATTGAGAATTTATCTCTGTGTTAATATTTAGTGTATAAAATTTCGTAAATTTTAAGTATGATTTTCTATTTAAGAAAACTAGAAGAAAATAAACTGTTAGATATGTCCTATTAATTCAGAATTTGTATAGTTTAAGATACCTTTTTGAAAATACATAATAAAAGAACCTAGAAAATTCTAAACTTTACATAAAAGAATATATGTATGTGTAGGACATATAGTTAAAATTTCATAAATTTTAATGAAGGTTTACTTATGAAAATAAAATTAAAAATTGATACTGCCAGAGTAGTGATCGAAAGAATAGAATATGTCGGGTTGATTAAACATAATTTAAAATTATAGTAAATGAATGTATAAAATTCAGATATTTTAGATATAATATTGTACACATATTTTTATTATTTGGTTAAAATTTCATAAATTTTTATAAATTGTTCACATCAAAATAAAATTGGCAAATGGATACCGCCAGAGAAAGTGTTAAATAAACAAAATCCGTATGTTTGGAAAACCTAATTTTTAAATATAGTAAATAAACTTAGAAAAATATAAAATTTTAAATATAAGTCTATATATGTGTCTAGTGCAAATTATTGAAGTTTTATAATTTTTAGTGAAGATTTAATGATGAATGAAAAGTTGTAAGGTGAGATTACCAAGGATGTTAGGAAATTTGACAGATTTGTGTAGTTAGAAATAAATTAAATTTTATATAGCAAATGAATGAAGAAAATTATGAAAATTTACTTATATATTTGTAGATGTCTCAAGAATGAATCTAGAGTTTTTAATAAATTTAAATCAAGGGTTCATAATTAAAATAAATGAAAGAATTAGTTTAAGATAATAATTTTTACTATGAAAGTATATTGGGGATTTACTAAAGTGACTTGTAGTTTTGGTTGAGTTAAGATTTTATAATTTACTATGAGTAAATCAAAATTAAATAATAATCTTTATCATAAGCAATTATCAATATTGAATATTTCCTAAGTTATACATAAATATAAGCAATTAAAATGTGAATTTGGATAAATGATTTGCTAAGTTAAATGAGAAATTAATATTTATTATTGATTTCTACAATGGTAACTTTTAAAGTAAGTTTTTAAGAACAAATTGGTGATTTCTTAAGTGTCTTAAACTGATATATTATTATTTCAAGTTGAGATTTAAAAGAGATTTGATATTATGAAATTAAGTTACATATATTTACAGAATATACATATAAGTATGTTTATATAACTGAAGTTTTAAGTAAAAATTTGAAAAAAATTTCATTGCATAAGAATTTATAAAAGTAAGGCATGTAGAGTTAGTTGTGCACCCAAATTGTAAAGTTATAAGTTAAGGATTTTAACAAAAATAATGAATTAAAAGTGGAACTATATAAATGATGGTTTAGGTTCCTTAAATGAATACTTAAGAAATAATAGTTGATATAAATTGAATGTGATATCTAAATATTTAAATAATCAAAGTAATGCCTTGAAATACAAGTAAATTATACTCTTAAGAAAGTAGTTATTGTTGCTAAGTAATATGATTACAAAAGATTAAGAAAATATTGTTATGGTAGTTAAGTAATCGAGATTGATTAGCTAATGGAAAGAAGTGCTAATATAGAATATTTGAATAATCAAGAAGTAAAGAATTTAATGGTATTTAAACTTATTGTTACTATGTAATGTTTTAATAATAGCTAATGTTAGTTAAACTTATTATAAACTAAGAATAAGGAATTAAGAAATTATTAATAGCTAATGTTAGTTGAGCTTATTAATAAACTGAGAATAAGGAATTAAGAAATTATTATTACTTAAGCCATTAAGATAAGAAATCCTAAATATATACAAGATATTAAGATTTGTATGACAAAACTAGTATAATAAATGAAGATATATTTTACGATGGAATAATATTAATAGATAAAAAAATTAGGTAATTTATATTAAGTTAAAAATAAAAGAAATAATTTCTGAATAATTTGATAATTTTAATCTAAGAAATAAATTATTAAAAATAAATAATTACATTTATGCATTTTTTTTTACTATATTTTCCGAATAAACTCTATCATGTTGTGATAAGTTTTTTGGGTAATATCTTTTGAAACTAACCTGATGACCTAGTCTGATTTTTTGATATTAACATTAGCAGAGCTCAACTCTATTGGGAGTTAAATCATTAGACAATGTATACTAGCTTTCTGTGTGCGCATAAGAAAAAGTTACTATCCTAATTTATGTAGTTTCTGATCTATCTGTTGTGGTCTCTGACCTATGATTTTTAACCTATCCATTTTAATCTGTCATATAATCCCTTTTCCTGAAATGAATTTTTTTAATGTGCTCAATTGTGAGTAATATGAATTCTGTTATGCTTTAAATTATGCTGAGTATTTACTAAGGATTAATCTATTATTATATGTTTGTGAGTAATATGAATTCTATTATGCTTTAAATTGTGCTGAGTATTTACTAAGGATTAATTTATTACTATGTGGATTTTTGTTCCTAAATTATTTATGATACTTCTGAAATAATGTATCTGTTTTTCTGAACTAAAATATTTCTAAGGAATGGCAATTTATAAATTAAAATTTAGTATTTATATTTACCTAAGGATAGGTAAATATGATAAAAACGTTACAAGCGATAATAATTTGGTCTGAGTATAAATAAATTACATAATCAGTAAGATATTGGGAAATACCTGAAAGAAAATTATTTTAAAAGAAATATAAGTTAATTAAAGTTAGATTGAAATTAATTCTAAGTTTTTGAAAAAAATAAAATTTGAGCCTTTAAATAAGTTGAACTGCTTGATACCTTAAGGATTAAAGAAATTCAAAAGCTAAAATATTATTATGAAATTTGATTGTACATGTGGTTTAAATTCAAAAATATATGAAGCTATTTAAACTTTATTAAGCTACTAAAAATTTAAAGTGAAAATTAAAGCATATTTAAAAAGCCTGAACACTCATTGAGATGTTGCTCACTCTTCACCTTGTTGTTTTCAGTGTTATTTTTACAGATAGTGTAAATCTGACGATAATGATACTGTGATATCCAAAAATGACAAAGAAAAATAACTATAAAAAATTTTAAATTGTATGTAATATGAAAAAGATGATTGTATATTAAAAAAAATAGTAAAATTTTATTTTTTGTACTAATATGATCTAAGTTCTATATAATTCTAGAATATTATATTGACTAGAATTTTAGGACCGTCGCACTCTAAATTCAAAATATGACAGTTAGTCATAATTAGATTGTAGCAGAAGCTTCTTTTCTTTTGTAGGAAATGTATATATAACGTAACAGATGCAATACAGATAAGTGTTCATTCTTCACATTCTAGAATTTTCTATTCAGTTTTTGTTCAAAGGAAAAAAAGAAAACTTACTTTTATACGAGAACAGAGTCCAAGAAACAGACATTAATGTATAGCATGGTCTTAAGGGCCAATGTAGTCCTTTTTTTAATTTATAAAAAAAAGGCCCACAAATATCATGGTTGTTACGGGAAATTTTATTTACTTCTCTTATTCTACCACAATTCAAATCATGCACTTCTCTTGATCACATTATAATAAAACGAACTTTCAAAGATGTTGACCTTCTAGTCTCCAAGAGCAATGATTTTGCTTTAGCATTTTCTAGCCCTAACAGTTCTAACTATAGATATCTTGGAATTTGGTTTTATAATGTTTCAGTCAAACTATTGTGTGGGTAGAAAATTGTTGAAGAATGGTTCAAATTTTGATTAAGTAACATTTAGTTTGATTTTTATAATATTTATAGGTTTAATTGAATACAATTAGTTTTTTTTTCTGACAGAGAATACAATTAGTTTTTAGAAAATAATGGTAGTTGAAATTAAAATATTTGTTTGGATATTTAATTAAAATATAAAAGAATATAAATTTCTCTCCTGTAATAAAAAGAAAAGAAATAAATTAATAAAATTTATTTTTACCATAATACCCCCATTATTATAAATTATGTTGATGAAGGCATAATCATATATTTTTCACCACCGAAATTTTTTATCAATTAAACTCCAATTTTATATAAGCAAAATAAGTTAAAATTTTGGATACAGATCTTCATTTTCTAAGCTTCCATGCTGGATTATAATAGTATTTCTTGTTGTCTATAGGAAAATCTCTTCTTCTCTGGTACTGTAAAACCAAATTTCCATTTGGGCTTTTTATTTGCATTGATTTTTCTTGATTCATGATTCCATTGTCTGAAATCCGTTGTCTCCCAGTTCTTCGATTAGTATGGTTACTATTTGCTTCCACAATCAATGTTTACGAAGTTTGTGAATTGAAATAGATTTTAACTTATTATTACATTGTTAATAACTGTTTTTACAATTCTAATGAAGATCATAACATATTGCTATTCTTAAGAAATCCTATAGAAATTAACATTTTATAAATTTCTGTATAACTTCTCTACTTAAATCAATAAAATCTGTTATTTTTTTCTTCAAGAAACAGAGTGGTTTCTCTGTTTTCTAAACTATTAAGATTTAATAGGACTTTTTCTTTCAAGAAATCAATTAAAATCCCAAGCAAGATAAATTTAAAAGATGAACCCTTCATTTCAAACATTGCATTTGTTAAGACATTATGGTATGAAACACACAATTACAACTGAAGTAGAATTAAGAAATAAAATGAAAATAATAAACACTAAAATTTTACGTGGAAAAATCTTCAAACTAATTGTAGCAAAAAATCATGGGCAAATTATAGAAGAATTTTATTATAACAAAAGGATTATAATAATTTTTTTCTAAAATAAAGAGAGTACAATTGACAATTTTTTCTCTTATAACAGGAGAAAAATTAAATACTCTTTAATAAAAAGAAAGATAATATTTAGGAAAATTGTTACTTTTTCTCTCTAAAACTCTCTCTTTCTCTTTGGTTTTAGGTCTAAAAATGGGATGGTGAATAGAAGTAGATAGGCATATATATATATATATAGAGAGAGAGAGAGAGAGAGAGAGAGAAGAAATGTGGTGATATGAGGTGGTTTGGTGGTTGGCAATTGTTCGACAAATTGTGTAATAATTCTAAACTGCAAGTGCACATGTCCTACAAATAGTAAGAGTTGTAATGATCGTTCCTACAGAGGAGTTAATTGACTAACTAAAATTCAATTTGACTATTATTTAAAAATAAATAAATTAATTTGATATTTTAAAAATTACCTAGCAATTTCTTAATTTAAAATTTAAAATTAAATTAAAATAATTATCTAACTAATTAAAATTCAAATTCAAAATTTAAATAAATTTAGATTAACAAGTAGGATTAGATTTCATTAGAATTATTTCAAATGGACAAAAACTAATTTTCAAATTAATTCAAAATTTCCTTGGATCAAAATAACCACTTTTTTAAAATTTAATCTTCTTCTCTTTCAAGCAAGAGAATTAATAATTGCTGAGATTTAAATGTTATATTCTCATGAACATTAAACCACAACAATCTATCAAGCTCAAAGAAATAAAGTTGGTCTTCTAAAATTCTTCTATCTCTAAAATAAACTTTTTAAAGTTGTTGATTTTCACAATATAAAATCATACCTCGTTTTCACTCAACATATGATTTCAATTGAATATGTAATTGATGGCCAATCAATCACAAGGATCAAGAACAAAATCAACAAAACTTTAATTCAAAAAATAAATAAATAATTAAATCAATCAATACCCATCATCCATAATCCTAAATCCACTTAATCCCACTAAAGAGATTAGTTGTTCATAACTAAATTAAAAATAAAAACAATAGTAATGAAGAAATAAATCATAGAATCTATAGCTCTAAAATTGAACTTAATATCATAACACAGAAATAAAAGAGTTAAAAATTAAAATTTTAAACTGTAATTGAATGTTCAAACTAGATGGATGAATTCTTGTAGAGATGATGAAATCCTGCTCTAAGCACAAGCTTCTTCTTCTCTTATGGTGGATGATGGTTATGATCGAGAGCAAAATGAAAAATGTAGAAAAATTGTCCTCTGAGTGGCTACTGTTGGTTCTCACCTCTCGTTCCTAAGTCTACCCTATCTTCCTCAATTCAAGTTACAAAATGTTTTACAATCCCCAACTACCTAAAAACAGACTCTTACTTGAAATCTACTTATGTAGAATTTAAATTTTATATTACAAGCCAATTTACTATCAAATAGCTTCCTTTTCTTTATCTAACTCCTTCATCAAAGTTGTATCCCTTAAAGTGTAGATGACTTTAGGTTTTTGAATCACTTTAATTGGACTTCAGACGCCCAAGATATGACCTAATTACGACCTAATTACTCTCAGTGTTTTGGACTGAAATTCTGCTTCACTATCTTAGGACTAATTTCGATTTAATAGTTGGAGGCCCAAACAATCTTAGATTTTAATGAACCAGACCTATCTTGAAAGCTTGAGATGTTCTATACAAACTTCATGAAGAGAACTTTTCCAATCTCGAACTCTATCAATACCAAAATCTTTATTGAAGCTTTAAAGGTTCGATCTGCCTAAAATTTCTTTTTGCACAAACCTACAAGAAATTAATTCAAACTAAGCTCTAATAAAAATAATAAAATTAATACACAGAAATAAGCTTAGAATAAATTAATTCAACTCAATTTCATGCTAAAACTGATAAAAAAAATATATGTTCGATCTACACTTATAAAATTCTACTACACTTGAACTTTTGCTTATCCTCAAGCAAATTAACCATCATTAAATTAAATCCCAACAATCAATCAAATATAATTAACTAAAGAAAAATATCAATAACTTATCATCAACTTAAAACACTAAACTTCAAAGAATTATAACCTTGAACAACTTCACAAACTAAACACACTTATTTATTAGGGTGATTTATAAAAACTTTTAATCAAACCATAGCCATAAGCAATTCATCATAGCGAATATAGTAAGCATCACTAAGTAGACAACTCTATACAACAATTGAGGATCAATAAGAGCTATGTGTTTAACATTATATATATATATATATATTCAATGGGTATATTTTATGCTCCATCCCATTATTATTGTTATTTTCTATCTCTTTTCTTTTTTTTAATATATGGAGGATACATTTTATGCTCCATTCTATCTTTATTATCTAAAATGAGTGCGTTTTACGTTCCATCTCTCAAAATTTTTTATTTATATTAATTATGCATAATTCTCATATCATATCCCCACATAATTAAATAATTGACTACCATAGTGATATATACTAACTTAAGAATCTATTATATTACAATGAACTCAAAAGATTATGATAAATACAATTATAACTATTCTTTAAAATAAATGCTCTTAATTTGTAAAATTTTTAAGATCATAATCTCATCCATTCCATACATTAAATTGAAAATAAGCAAAAATTATTTTAATCTAGCTAAGAAAATCTAATTATCATATTGAAATCTAAAATAACAATAATTAATACACTCAATATCAAGTAAAGAACAAGTAAGGATAAAAAATAACCAAATAGATTGCAAAATAGGAGTAAAAAAAATTCTAATATTTATTGAAAGCTGAAAATTAAATCTAGTATAAATTAAATGAAAAGAAATTAAATTAAATAAAAATTAAAATAAAAGACAACCTAACCAAATATCATATAAAACAAACTAATAATAAGAGTTAATTAGAATCTTCTAAGCATCTCCCTCTTTATTCTTAATGGTTACTACACTGAACTGCTTTTTCTTAGGGATCTTAGGAGGTCTTTCTCTCTTCTTCTTTTCCAATTTTGATGGTCTACCTCTCTTCCTTTTTGATTGGTGATAGCTTAGGCTCATTATCATCACTTGAAGTATCATCTAAAACCACTAAGTCAAGTTGTAATCTAGCTTTTTCACTAGCTTTCTCCAATTTTTCTCTCTCCACTATCTCATCAAGATCCATAGTGTATTCATTAGGATCAGGATAAACACATCTAAAAGCAAAGAAGGCAGTGAGTTATTCAGGTATTTATACAGGTGGATTCACATAAGGTAAAGCTGGATCCCAAATGCCATCTCCATATTTCCAACCCCAAGTATATAAACTTTATTTATTGTTCATCTTTCTCTATTCTAAGGCTTTGCTAATAATGAATTAAACTTACTAGGAACTCAACCTTATATAGAAAAGAAATAAAGACTAATCTTAATATCATTCAACTAAAGGAATCTGCTTAAACTCTTATTATTATTATTATTATTAAAGTTGATTAATTAAAAATAAATTCTCAGTTCATTAGGATTAGGAATTCAATTCAAAATAAAAGACTAAATATAACTCCAATCCTAGAAAAACTAAAATATATAACTAAAATCTAATTAAAACCTAATAATAATTTTTTAATATATATTTTTTTAAAAAAAAAACTTAAAATTTTTCATTTTTTTATTTTTTTTAATTTTGAATTTTGAAATTTTTTTTAAAAATAAGATAAAAACACAAATTAAAGAAAAATTCACAAAACAAAATTAAACAAAATAGCAAGACAAATTAAGTTAACTACTATCCTCCCACACTTAATCTTTTCATTGTCCCTAATGAAAAATAAGCAACTACAAATAAGAGAAACTATAAATAACAAGAAAAAAATATGACAGATAAGTGATGAAATCTTCCCTCGTTTATGGCGATGCTAGAGGTGATGGAGTTGGAGAAGGAATAAACAAATCCAAAAATTCTATATACTTCATTAACTTGTAATTATGATAAGTCTGGCTTTTCTCCATATTGATAATTCTCCAATTCATGGACCCTAGTTGGTCTCCCATTGTCCTCTGCTACTCCTCCATGACATTTAATTGCGAGCTCAACTATTTATTTTATTTCGTTCATTGTATTGAGCCGCCTTAAAACTTGTTGCCATCCTTGCTCTTCATTGTCATTATCAACACCCTCTTCTTCATCACTTTCCTCTTCCTCATCTCCTTCTTCATCATTTGTTGGTTGGTCACTTAGCGGAGCACTACTAGAACCTTCTTGAACTATGTTCTTAAAACACCTTCTTATTGTGAGATCCTTCAATCTACTACTTGCATCCAAAATTTCAGCACGATATAATGTGTTATAAGAATAGGGCTCTCCGCTAATGCACTCCATTGTGGTAATGTTAAGATCAAGAATATCAAAATATACTGCCAATCCAGTAACAATATGACCCAATATAATAGTGCTCTTGGGATGTTGAGCAATAAACATCAAACTCTGAAAAATATGATATGTTGTAGAAATTTTCTTATTCTTATATGTATAATACAACATAAATAGTTCTTGAGTTGACACTTTATTACTTTCTTTTTTTTCAAACATAAGATGACACATAAATTTATGCAATAACAATAGACTATAATCACGAATTAACCCATTATGTGCATTTTTAATGATGAAGAAATGGATTAGAAATGAAACAATTTCATTTGGAAAATGCTTATTGCAAATTTAATAGAAACGAAAAGAGCAATCCATTTCTAATTTGAAAACGGATTTGAAAAGGATTTTCTGTTTCTAATAGAAACGGATAATTTGTTTGTTTCTAAATTATATCCGTTATGAAAACCAAAGATCCGTTTGAAACAAAAACGGAATAATCCGTTTCAAATAGAAACGGACTAGAATCCATTTCAATTTAAAAATGGAAATTTCGTTTCTAAATTCAAATCAATGAATAACTAATTTCTTGGTTTAGAAATAAAAATATCCGCTTTTGTCTAAAACAGACTATGTCCATTCCTGTCTTAAACAGATCATCCGTTGTAAAATTAGTTTTAAACTAAAGAGTCCATTTCTATTTTAAAGGATTGTCCATTGCAAATTCTAGCATTTTTAGTAATTTAGGAACGAAATATTCTATTTTTATATTTTGATTTCTTTTTTTAATTAGTTTATTTATATTTTTAATATGTTGATATTTATATTTCATTTATATCTTTATAATGATTGTAATATTTTTTGTTTAATTGATATTTATATTTTATTTACAAATTTATAATATTACATATAATTTTTTTGGTTTAAGAATGTAAGTAAAAACTTGAAAATTAAAGAAATTAAATAACAAGAATATAATTGTTAGTTATGTCAAATATATTGACATAACAATCGATATACAAAATATAACAAAAAAAATCAAAGCATACTACAAATTAGAAGTATCATCATCCACAATGTCCTGATTAGAAGTACCATCGTCAGGAGAATGAGAGGATATACAAAATATAACAAATAAAATAGAGGTGTCTCGGCCAGATGTACCTCTATCGTCTGTGTTGAAATTCTTTCCTCCTCTCATACCTGTGAAAATTTACAAATATATATAGGAAAAGAAATTGTTACAAGATGAATACGACACATTTACTTGAAAGAAATAAATTATTTCATCAAAATATTATGTACAACATGCCACTTTAATAAAATATTTTTTGACTGTTAAATTTCTTAAAAATTTATATATTACAGTGACTATTGTTGATGTGGTTGATAACTTTAGGAAAGAAAGAATCTTTAACATATACATGTGAGGTATCATCTCTATTCTACCACTTTGTAAATCATCAATATCATCATCAAATTAATTGAAATTATAATGAAAAATTTTATGTAATTTAGTTTTTGTTGGCAAATAAAATAGGTTTTAGAATGAATTTTTTACTGTATTGATATTGTAATAGTACAGAAGATTATATATAAGCAGAAAACAAATACAAGAAAAGAAACTAAATCTTGTACAATTATGTAACCTAATCTATAGGGATTTGATGCCAGTAATAGAGTAGCTAAATTAGGAATTAATCTTTATTTCCTTAATACTCCCCCTCAAGTTGAACTATGGGATCACACACGTTCAACTTGCAAATAATGTCCTGGAATGCTCGACCATTAATAGCTTTGGTTAATATATCAGCCAGCTGATCCTCAGTTCTTACATATGGAAGAGTAATAATATTGCCATCAAGTTTCTCTTTAATGAAATGCCGATCAACTTCCACGTGTTTTGTACGATCATGTTGAACGGGATTCTCTGAAATGCTGATAGCAGCTTTGTTGTCACACATCAATCTACATGCCTCGTTAACAGGAACATTAATCTCAGCAAGAAGTTTCCTCAACCATAAAACTTCAGTGAGTCCTCTTGCTATTCCTCTGAATTCAGCCTCAGCACTGGAAAGAGCTACAACTTTCTGCTACTTACTCTTCCAGGTCACTAAATTTCCTCCAACAAAGGTGAAGTATCCGGATGTAGATTTTTTGTCAACTGGATTACCCGCCCAATCTGCATCTGTATACGCATGAATGCCTAGATGACCATTATTCTTGAACAATACTCCTCTTCCAGGAGTTCCCTTTAAGTACTTAATTACTCTCAAAGCTGCCTCCAGATGTTCTATCTGTGGATGATGCATGAACTGACTTAGCACACCTACTGCATATGCAATATCAGGTCTGGTGTGGGATAGGTAGATAAGCTTTCCCACCAAGTGTTGATACTGCCTTTGATCTGTTATCTCTGCAGCATCACTTACTTTCAACCCATGGTTTACAATAATCGGAGTGCTGACTGGCTTACAATCTATCATCCCTGTTTCTGCGAGGAGATCTAGAATATACTTTCTCTGAGAAATAAAGATCCCTTTCTTTGACCTTAGGACTTCAATTCCTAGAAAGTATTTCAGTTGACCCAGATCCTTCATCTCAAATTCTTTAAACAGATTTTCTCTGAGTTCCTTTATTTCTTTCTGATCATTGCCCGTAATTATCATATCATCTACATAGATGATAAGACATGTAATTAATTCTCCCTTCTTCTTTATAAATAGGGTGTGATCAGAATTGCTTTGCTGATAACCATAGTTCTTCATTGCTACAGTAAACCTTCCAAACCAGGCTCTAGGGGATTGCTTCAACCCATACAAGGCTTTCTTCAGTCGACAAACTTCTTCTGGCTGGAAATTGTCTGAGAAACCTGGTGGAGGAATCATGTAAACTTCTTCTTTAAGTTCCCCATGCAAGAATGCATTTTTAACATCAAACTGAAGTAAAGGCCAATCTTTAGTAACAGCAACAGAGAAGATAACCCTGATAGTATCTATCTTTGCAACCGGTGAGAATGTCTCTGAATAATCCACTCCATAGGTCTGTGTATATCCCTTTGCAACCAATCTTGCCTTGTATCTTTCAATAGTCCCATCTGACTTCCTTTTTATAGCATAAACCCATCTGCATCCCACTGTTCTTTTGTTAGGAGGAAGGTAACACTTCTCCCAAGTACCATTTTTCTCCAACGCTCTCATTTCTTCTTCCATTGCAGCTTTCCATACCTCTTGCCTCATTGCCTCTTCGGATGTTTTAGGAAGATCTTCAGAGTAGATAGCTGCTGCATAGACTTGAGCTTTTTGAGATAGGTTTCAACTAGTCATATTCACAACCGGATATCTGGACCGGTTTGGTTCATATTCTGGTTCATACCTTCTGGGTGGAACACCACGTGTACTTCTAGGTGGTAAAACATATCTGACAGATTGGTTCTCTTGATTGTCTTCTTCCCCTGCACTACTCACATTTTCAACATTACAGTCATTAGAATCTGTACTACCATTTACCTCAGGATTATCCAAGGGAATAGGCTCTGGCAATGTTGAACTCTGTCCTGATGTAGAGAGTTGTTCGGTGGAATCACGTACTGACTCTTTTGGACCTTCATTAGGAAGAACAGAAGTGGCAAGAGGTACAACATGACGATCGGACAACCAACTTAAGGAGTCAACTGTACTCTCCCCCTGACTACTGAGTTGGGTGGAATAAAAGAATTCAGATTCTAGGAAATCACAATCCATAGATGTATAAATCTTACGACTGGTAGGATGATAACATCTATATCCTTTCTGGTTTCTACCATATCCCACAAAAACACACTTAATTGAGCAGGCCTGAAATTTATTCCTCTCAGTTTTGGGAATATGGACAAAGACAGAACATCCAAATATCCGTGGTTCAAGATTCAAGACAGGAGGAATACTATGCTGACTAGCAAAAAACTTTAAAGGAGTCTGAAGGTTTAGAATTTTTGTGGGAAGCCTATTAATAAGGTATACAGAGGTAGCAACAGCTTCTGGCCACAGAAACACAGGGGTTCTAGACTCTATAAGCATTGCTCTAGTCATTTCCAGAATTAACCTATTCTTTCTTTCTGCTACGCCATTCTGTTGAGGAGTATGGGGGCAAGAAGTTTGGTGCACAATTCCCTTTTTTTGAAAAAACTCCCTAAGAGTAGAATTAACATACTCCCCCCCATTATCTGATCGAAGAATTTGAATTTTCCTTTGAAACTGAGTTTGTATCATGGTATAAAATTCAACAAATCGACTAGCAACTTCTGACTTATTTTTCAAAAAATATACCCAAGTAGCACGAGAGTAATCATCAATGAAAAGCACAAAATACTTATAACCAAAATGGCATAAATCAAATCCAGACTGAGGAGCTGGACCCCACACATCAGAATATATAAGAGAAAAAATGTTCTCAGTTCTAGTACTACTGAGTTTATAAGTCTGTTTATGACTTTTAGACAATAAGCAAGTTTCACAATTTATTTGACTACTACTGGAAAAAAGACTAGGAAATAAAACCTTAAGATATCCTAGAGATGGATGTCCTAACCGCCTATGCCACAACCATTGCTTCCATTCAGTAGATCCGCGAGCCAGTGTAACAGTTCCTTGTTGAACCACGTCATCTACATAGTAGAGTCCCCCACGCTCAGTGCCACGTCCAATCACTTTCCCCGATTGGATATCCTGTAAAAGACAAAATGATGGAAACATTAGTACAGTGCAATTGAGTTCTTTAGTAACATGACTGACTGACAGTAGTTTACAGGACAGATCTGGAACGTAGAGACAATTTTTTAAACTAATGTCTGGAGTAATTTTAATAATCCCTGCTCCTCGAACTGGGGATAATTCCCCATTTGCAGACTGTATAGAATTTTTTTTTAGGTACAGAATTTGTGATTAAGTCTTCTTTATTATTGGTTAAAGTATCTGTAGCTCCTGAGTCAAGTAACCATTCATTAGTACTATCCCCTTGTTTTTGTATCATGTTGGCAACTCCAGGGGCCTGATTGCAATTTTCAGGAACAACTGAACTATACTTGAAATTTTGAGGACCAATTTCTGGATTATTAATCAAGCAAGGACTAGTTGGAACTTCTCCAATAGGGCCTTCTAAGTTCCTGTTCAGTGCATCAAAAACAGAGTTAGTGGATATTTGGGTTTCAAAAAACCCTACTTTACCTCCACCACTTTCTCTCATAACCGCCGCTCGACCCATTTCTGTTTCTCTTCGCTGCTCGTGCTGGTTATCTTCACTGGCGATCATGGCTGCTGTTCCTCCTCCCTTCTGATTTTTGTTTTGCCTTTTGCTTGTCCAACCTTCTGGAAAACCGATTAGCTCATAACAGTTCTCCTTCGTGTGCTTCGTTCGCCCACAGTGACTACACTTGAGTTTTGAGCGATCTACGAAGCCTCCGCCGCCGCCGGTCTGTGAGGATCTCTGAACACGTTCTGAGATCGGCTTGGTGGCGTATCCCTGTGCTACACTTTCGATCTGAGCCTTCTGGGTCAATCCCGAACCTAGGCCTGAGGAGAGTTCCGATGATGGATACTCAATCGCCGATGATGAAGCCATAATCTGTCTTCTATCTCGTTCCTTCTTGATTTGAGCAAATGCCTTTTCAATGGTTGGCAGTGGATCTTCTCTTAACAAGTCTCTCTTTTCCCTATCAAATTCATCTCCTACTCCTGCCAGAAAATGAAATAACTTTGATTCTGATCTGAGGCGATTGTAGGTATTGATATCTTCAGAACACTTCATTGGATTCGGCTGTCGAATCTCTATCTCCCTCCAAATTCTCTGTAATTTACTGTAGAATGATTCTACTGAGTTTGTTCCTCTTTTCAGACTGGACGCTTTAACCAGTAGATCATAAATCTGTAATCCCTCCTTACCTGAGCTGTATGTTGTTGCTATACCTTCCCACATATCCCTTGCTGTGGGATATTCGATATAATTACCAACCAAATCTGGATGCATATTGTCTATCATCCATGTACAGACCTGTAAATCTCTCTGTTCCCATTGCTCATATTCTTCTGTATTTTTTGCAGGAATTTTAGATACACTGGAAAGATGGCTTAGCAATCCACGACTACCTATTGCCATTTTCATCATTCTTGACCATATTGAAAAGTTTGTTTCGTCTAGTTTGACTGAGAGATTAACTGGCTGGTTAACTGACATTATTTGTGTATTCTGTGTTTTTAGGTTCTGGGAAACTAAAGGTGTTGGGCTGATGAAGCTACTGCTTTCCTCGCCAGACATGGTCGAGAAAAAATAAAACTGGTAACTGATGAAGCCTAATTGTGCAGCCTAAATGGTTGATATTGAGGCTCTGATACCATGTTGGCAAATAAAATAGGTTTTAGAATGAATTTTTTACTGTATTGATATTGTAATAGTACAGAAGATTATATATAAGCAGAAAACAAATACAAGAAAAGAAACTAAATCTTGTACAATTATGTAACCTAATCTATAGGGATTTGATGCCAGTAATAGAGTAGCTAAATTAGGAATTAATCTTTATTTCCTTAATAGTTTTAAATATTGCAGCATAAAATTCTAGCAAATATATCTGGTAAACTTTAAAGTTTCCTTGCAATATAATAATTTTCTCCATTCAATGTAGATTCTTTTCAAACAATGTTAGAGCCTCAAATTAAATTTTTTGAAATAAAATTAGGAAATGTGGATAAGCTAAGGATAAGGTTACAAGTGACAAATAAAAGCTATCCGTATGTAATTCACATTAGTTTGACACATCATTTCACAAACCATAACTTATCAAGCATTACATACTCTTTATTTTAGCTTCTTTATACATATAATGATAATTGCAAAATTTTAATAATAGTTCATAACTTCATCTCTTTTCCTCAAGGTTCACACTAATCCAACATATAGAACACCATAAAATATTATTTTTTCCCTAAAATACTAACACTATCAGTGATTAAATTATAACACCACAAATATATAAAATATCCTATTCCATTTGAATAAAATTACTATATACTATTAGTTACTGATGACTCTGTTAATAATTAGTGTTGTTGATGCTATATAATACTTAATAATAAATTATTAATTATATTTATATTTCGTAAATGTTAAAAAGTATAGCTTATACTATATGGTAAATGCTGAATAAAAATTATTTAATTACACCGTTATTTAGGAATAATATATACTATAGTAGTTTACCAATATAGTTATATTTATTCATTAATATTTAATAATTCAAAAAAATTTCATTTAAATCACATATAATTAATAAATTATACAAAACATATATATACCTATTATAAAATATATAAACACATACAAAAAAGAATAAAATTATATTTTACTTGATAAATTGACTTTAACAAATCAACACATTAATTCACAAATAAATCAAATAACAAATTAACAAACCATTAATTCAATAATAGACAGTAGCAATTACATACATGGTAATAAAAGTGCAACAAATGTAGCAGCAACAACATCAAAACAAAGGGTTGTAAACTTCAAAAACAGTAGCACCAGTAGAAGCAACTATAGACCAAATTGACTATGAAATGAAATTAGTTTTTTTATTAAATTATTTTTCTATTAAGCAAACAAATAATAGATTCAAACTCTTATAAGCAAACAAATAATACTAAAATGGCAAATAAATAATTTACAAAAATAAAACAAGTAACTAAGACCAAAACAAGCATTTTCCAAAAGAGAACCTTAACATTCTTGAAAACCAATTTTAGCTGCCATAGCTCTATCAAACCCCTATAAGCATTTGAAAGGATCTTTACCAAACCAAAACTGAAAGTAAGGGATATGTGATTTTTGATACTTAAATCAGCTAGCCATTAGATTTAGATTGTTTTTGTAACATCCATTCATTGTATTTGAAACCAAAGTCTTAATGACCTCAACTTCTGCCTTTAAAACAGAGCTGGAAAATATATATCGATTATCAATTTCACCTAGTATGGTTGGCAACAAACTCATTAACCAAAGACAAAACTAAAAGAACTGGAACATATATATTGAAATCAAGAATTGATCTTAAAGAACAAGAGTTATTCTTATTTAGAACTCCATCAAAGAAAGAACTAAAAGAATTAAAGATTTAATCTTAACTAAATCATGTCCTATGCTTTTATGCTTTCTTTTTTATAATTAGTCACCTCTGGAATCAATTTATGCATTAATCTAAAAATCCACATTTTATCCTTAAATTATGCATAAAAAAATTTCTCTAAATTTACACATTAATTGATATTAAATTTTCTCTAAATCTAAAAACAAACATTTTATCCTCAATTTATATATTCAAAATTGTCTTAATGCTATATCAAGAAATTAGTCAATTTTGACTCAATAGATAATGTCCGATGCTTTTTTTTAACAACCTACAACTTTTTCTTATTTGATATAATTATGTAGTATCAAAGGTTAATTTCACGTGTGTACTGCTTATATTTTGATATGGTCAAGACATATGCCCATGCAAAAATTAAAAGATTGAAACTCCTTGTATGGTTTAGGATTCTAAACAAAACTATACAAGTTAAAAGAAAAATATAAAGTGAAGCTTCAACATTGATTGAAATTATAACTGGCTGTAGCCTGCAGGGTAATCAAATAAAACATGGGTGCATGAAAAATTTAAACAGATTATATATATACATACACATATACATATATACACACATGCTAAACCGCCACACAATTACCATCAATATTCATATATAACTATTAGAAATTCATAAGAATCTTTCTATTACATATATGTACCATACTTTCTATATAATTTTCATCCTATTTTCAATCAAACAAAAACACTGAAATTTTGCTAATTAATACAAATAAATACTATAAAAGCGAAACCATAACAAACAATAAATGAGCAGATCATTCACTAAAATAGTGTTATTACTCAATAGCCAAATATGGACACATTGAACAAATTTAGCATTCACAAAAAGAAGAAACATTGTGACCAATGAGGATAAAAATATCAGTAGAACACAAACAATTCACCCAAAGCTAACATCTTAAAATATCAAGCAGCATTATCACAATTCATGAATCACGCAAAGAATTAAAACCAAAATGATGTCACCAACTATTCACCAAAATGCAGAAAATTAGGGATTCTACAAATCAATATATCAAAGAAACACATCCTAATCCTAACCAACGGATAATTTAACATAGCAAATATTAATAAATTTCAACTAAAAAAAATTAACTAGAAAAGATCCAAAGATATCCCAATAACACCTAATACAAAACTCAACACAAGAAACATACTAACAAGGCTCCATCCACGACTCACCTATTAATCAAATGCCCCAACCTCTAATGTGCCCTCCAATTAATTACAAAACAACATTCAAGCAATCAACCATTTGCAACCCATATAAAACCCATGAAATACAAAACCCAAATCGAAATGAAAAAAAAAATTGAAGAAATACAGCAGCCAAATCAAAACACAGTAAAATAATAGTATACAATCCCAAATCATAACCCAATAATTAATTTAGTTGCAACCAAAATAAAAACGCATGAAATATAAAACCCAGATCATATAAAAAAATTCAAGAAATACAAAAGCCAAATAAAAAACCCACTAACATCATTGCCAGTAACATCATAGTATATACCAAGCAACTGAAATCAAAATCAAAAAATAGAAGAAACACAAATTCCAAGTCAAAATTAAAAAAAATTAAAAAATCAAAGAGAGAAAAATTTTCAATTCTAAAAATTAAAGAAAAAACAAAAATAGTTGTCAGAGTTTTGAGTGTTGATTAGAATCTGTAAAAGCACAACCAAAATCAACTGAGAAGAAGTAAAAAGAATCAATCAAAAAGTGAACTTTAAAACACCCAAATGTAAAATGTAAAGATTGAGGGGGAAACCAATCTGTTAAGGTTGATGGTGCAACAATGAGATGACGGCAGCGATGGTCATGGTGAGAGGACGATAAAGAAATTAGAAAGAGAGAGTGAGAAATGTGATTGAGAAATGATAAAGAAATTACAGTATAACAGAGAGAGATGAAAAATAGAGAGTGAGAGTAAGAAAAAATTATGATGGTTAAGAGAACAAAAACAAAATGATTTAGGGTTTTTATACCATTAAAAAATTAAAAATGGACTCAGAAACATAATCTCGTCATTTTTATACCACTGAAAAATTAAAAACAAAATATCCATCTGTTTCTATAGCTCTAACTTCAAAAATAGACAAATCCATTTCTAACACCGGCAAAATATAAAAATCAATTTTCCGCCTATAACACCCGCCAAAACAAACTAAAGCTCTAATTTACCCTCTCAATGTCAGAAACGGACCATTGTCCATTTCAAATATTTTGTTTCTAATCCATTTCTATTCTATTTCTAAAGTTAACGCTAATTTTTCTTGCATATTCTAGAAACAAAGTATAAATGGAAATTTTTTGTTCTAAAAATCTGTTTTTCAGCCGTTTCTAGTTCGTTTCAAAGCTGCTCAATTTTTATTTGTTTTTTTTTTCCATTTCAATTTTATTTCTGATAAAAAATGAAATTTTTTATGTTTTCATTTTTGGTTTTTAAATTGGCAAATTCTTGTAGTGAATGAATTAAACCCAGTTAATGTGTTCCAAAATTTATCAATATTAAATTCTTTGGAAGGACTACAAGCACCTCCTTTAGGCAAACCTAAAGCCTTGAACATAACATTTGTAGACCCTTGATTTTGGCCCTAGCTAGTTCGATTCTAATTCCAAACCTTTGATTGGATTAATATATTGTAATAGAGCCTAAAATAAGCTAATTAAACTTTTAAAACTCTAATTGGGTCTGATTTAGAAGATTTGGTTGGTTTTTATCTGATACCGGTGCACTAAGCCCTCAAACGGGTCCGATTTGAAGGTTTGGTTAATTTTTCACTTAATTTGGATGGCCTTTAGTCAATAGGGGTGTCCCATGTCGAATTAGGGCACCCAATTCTATATGGGGAAGCCCCATATGGAAATGGGGCTCTCCCAGTCTGATATGGGGTAGGTTTTTTCTTTCCATGTCGAATCCTGATGTATATTTCGATATGGACTCGGATTCTATCGAAATTAAATCACTTAAATTCGGGACGAACTCGGTTTACCTCAAATTCAAGTAATTCTAATTTGATATGATCTCAGTTTGTGTCAAACCCGATGAATTCGACATGCATCAGAATAACCCGTTCTTAAAAAGGAAAACTTTCATGCTTAACCTGATGCATGTTATTATAAATACAGGTTTTTAAAACCTAAAGAGAACTTTTGGACCTTTGGCTGGCTGTTGGGACTCTGGAAAAACTCAGTAACCAAATTTTATCAACCAACAAACCCTAGCAAATTTCATCTACAAAGGAAACAGAGAAAATGATAGACTAAGAAGATCAAAGGCACACAAACCTTACTAAGGCAATGCACTCACTGTCTTGGAAAAGCTCACCCAGAATTTTCATTCAAAGATTTTGGTGGAGCCAACAAACGATGATACACTCTAAATTAAATAAATACAATATGCTTTGATTACTTTAAATATTGAATAAGTTCGTTCTTCATCTAATTAAAGTTCCAGTAGGCTATTTCTTTTAAAAACAATTCATGCTAATTTCCATGGAGTGTAGATTACTTTATTATTTTGCTAAATCATACAAACTGGATCCAGTCATTTGTTGGCTCAGGATATTTGTTATTTGTTTTATATTGCATGATTATTTAACCAATATACTACAACAGCCTCACTTAAGATTTTTCCATAAAACCTCACAGTAGCTTTATTTAAGTTTTTAAAAATTATTGTCACAGTGACTTAATTTGTATAAACCCTAAACTTTGATCAGCTTTCATAAATACCAAATCCTAATTTATTTAAACCTTAAACTCCAACATTATTTTTTATAAATACCAAACCCTAATTTATTTCTTCCTAAACCCTAATTGCATGGTACGAGCCCTAAATCCTAATTTAATTAACCAAAAATCCTATACTATTTTCTTAGAACCATAAAATCCTAATTAATTCTATTTTTGAAAAATCTTTACAGTAGCCTAAGACTTTAAATAATAATAATAATGATAATTTCAAAACCCTAAAATCTTAATTTTTGAATCTAAAACCCAAAACCCTAAATGTTATTTAAGAAACCCTAATTCGAGATGTAAACCTAAACTTGTATCTTTATTGCTTTATTTAAGTTAGATGCATGTTTATTATATATTTTAATTGATGGTTTATTTAATCCATGATGAATGGTTTATTTAATCTATGAAGAATGATTTATTTTATGATGAATGGTTGATTATTTTCATTGGCTTGTTTTGGTTTCAAAAATTATAAGAGGTATGTTTCCATGATATAGGTACCTCATGTATTGAGTATCATGTAATTTAAATTATTTTCATATTTTGGGATGAATGTAAAGGATACCTTTTCACCTTTTCATGGGTGTCCTATTTAGTTTTAGATATTGGACGATGTAAGGACATGGTTCCATCCTCGAATGGGTGTCCATTTATTTATTTTGTTTGAACATTACTTTGATTTTAATACAATGATACTTTTATTTTAATGATTGCATGTAGTATCGATAATATTATTATAGTTAAGAATTTTATAATATTAAGGCCTAAAAGGGAGGCCAGTTCCAATGAACTGGGCGTTGTGGGGATGCTGGGCCATTTCTCACCTTTTCCACGTGTACCTAACTTTTTGAACCAAATAGGGGGTTAGGGATTCCTTAGGAATCAAGTCATTCACCCTTCTTTTTTCCGGCCAGTCCTAGTGACGACTCCATTTTCTTCAGGTTTAGGCTCGTGTTCTCTAAGGCTCCGAGCCTAACAGTGCTGAAGTCGCAAGAACCATTCCACATTGGAGTGGGGGCAAAAATCCTCGCTCAAAGTGCCGACTCTACTGGAGATAAGAGAAGTTAATTCTGTTGATCTTTATATTATTTTATTCTTTCCTATTATGATATTGTCCATTGCATTATTTAGATTGCATTGTGTGCGTGAGTTAGGATGCCCGCATTACCCGTGTTGTGTTATGTAAGGGATACCATACTTTCGCTAAAGGTATGTAGATTGAGCAAGGCATAACCACTCATAGCCTTGTACCTTTTGGTATATACTTGCTATGGGAACCTAAGCTTTTCAACCCAAGACTTAAGCTCATGTAATTGACCTAATTACTTTCCTTAAGTTTTACCTCAAATACTTGTTGTTTGACTATAAATAATTTATCTTAGTTTAAGCCATGGCTTTTTTGGTTTGTTCTTTTTCTAATATGACCAAATCATGTTGTAAGCTCAAAATAATTCTTTTTCTTTAAAGATCCAAAAGACCAAAACTATTTTTAAAATTTTCAAGAAGGTCTTCTGACATTAAAACCTTTCAAGTATGGATGAAAAATCTTTTTCCACCTTATGATTCAAACTTAAAAAGCCCAAAGGCTTTGAAACAAAGTTATCTTACACTTCTAAAAATTACAAAGAGCTTACATATATTTAGGTCAATTACGAAATACCAAAAATCAATTGTGAGCCTAGTTTATACCATAATTATTAATCATGGGCTTATTTTTGGCATGAATCATTAGTTACTTTTTTCAAATAAGAAATCTATTTATGATAAACCTATTAATTTTGCTTTAAATTCAATATGGCATAAAAGCTATTTTAGCTGGGCTTCAATGGATTAAAGCCTAATTAATGAGAATTATCATGGACCAACTTTTATATTAGAAATGCAACTATTGGTTAAATTGTCCGAGGAAATTTTTTGAGAATAAAATATCTCATGTTGGTATTTTATTGACCATAAACCTAGGAAAAGAGACTCGCCATTTGTATGTGGAAGTTATAAGGTTGGAAGGAACGTCCTAACTATCTTTCTTTGTTTGTTGTTTGTGCATACATGCTTACATGCATACACGTATTGCATAACATGTCATTAATCCTTTTTGGCTCACAAACCTAGAGTACATCAGGGTAAGAGCGCACGATAACCCAACATATGCCAGTGACGTAGAATCCAGTAGCGACTCAATTACCTTCTCACCAAGAACAATGGATCATGAACAAATTCAAAGAATGGCGGACGACACCCTCAATGCCAAGATGGAAGAACTTAAGGAGGTCCTGGCCGAGACTATGAGGAGCCAACTGGCTGCACTTTTGAGAAAATACTATCGAGGCATCTGCAAGTACTAAGAAGCCAAAAGACAAAGGGAAGGCTAAGGTTGGCGAATGATGACAAAATAGTCGTTGATGATGATGATGACTAGGCTTAATACTTTCAAGATCCACAAGATAAGAAGAAAGAGCCCAAGGTTGTGGAAAAGACTGAAACTTCTGATGTTGAGAAACTGATTACCGATTTGGAAAAGAAGTTGAAAACTAATGAGATATCAAAAATAGACAAGCTGTTCGAACAAGATGAGGAGGTCCCTTATAAGTTCAAGATGCCTTCCTTTGCTAGGTATAATGGTACAAGAAATCCTCACTTGCATGTTAAGCAGTATATCACTGCCATGCAGTCTGCCAGAGCTACTAAGGCTTAAACTCTAAGGTATTTCATGCTCTCATTGGATCCTGCTGTGCAAAATTGGTTCAATACCTTGGAAGAAAGTACCCAAAAAGATTAGGACATATTGCACAAAGCCTTCATTCAACAGTATGGGTACAATGTTGAGCTGAAAGTTACCTTGATGGAGGTGGAGACCATTAGACAAAGACCAAATAAGAACTTTGTTGATTATGTAAAGAGATGGAGAAATAAGGCTGCACTTCTTAAAAGGAGGCCTGATGAGTTGGACCAGATCAGAATGATAGTCAGAGGCGTCCTGCCTAATCTCCATGAGAGGTAAGTCTCACACCCTTATAAGGGATTTTAAAGATTTTCTCCAAGCTGGATTGCAAATAGAAGAGTGGGAAAAAGAGAAGAACCATTTTTTTGAAAAACAGAATTATTAGTCTGGCAATCAAAGTACACATAAAGAAGTAGATGTCAATACAACTGGTCAAGTAAATAAAAGGTAATTTTCAGATTTGGGGAAACCTTTGTCTTGGGTTTTCAACAAGCTATAAAAGAAGGGACTATTACAGCCATTGGCCCCTCGACCTTTGTCGAATCCTTTACCCCCAAAATTTGATACTGAAGCCTTTTGTCAATTTCATCAGACATAAGGACATGAGACGGACAAATGCTTGCGACTAAAACATGAGATCCAAAATTTGATTGATAGTAGAAAGTTGCCTGAACGTAGCAAGCCCAACACCAAAAGCAATCTTTTGCTTGAATTTGGAAGAATGCCACCACCAGCAACCTTCATGGTAGGAGGAGGAGTGGAGGAAGATTTGGTTTAAAGACTGGAATATTGAAGATTTGGAATAAGGAGAAATTTTATTTAACATACCTCTCTTAGCTTGAAGTATTGCTCTTTTTATTTTGCTTTCTTTAGTACTTAATTGGAACAATTATGTTATTCAAATTATGTTTGTTTGAATAAATTATTTTCATCAAATTTTTCATGGTCTTGTTCATTTTGGTGCCTAACCAATGACATATCTAGCTTGATATTCATGATTGAGTATATCTATGCATCATGATTTGAATGACTTTACTAGGTGAGAGAATTATTCTATAGCATTGAGTTGTGTATGCTTACTTAGAGAGGGCTCCTACATAATTACCTTTGTCTAGGTCCTAGTGAGTCTTAGAATATGTTTTGATAAACTTTTAAGGCGAAATTAAACTCTTCTTATTTAAGAGAGAGATGATCTAGGCATTATTTGGTAAGCCAATAACTAGTATCCACCCAATTAAATATCAATCCCTATTTTCCCTTTGAGACTTCATAAAATTTTAGCTTACTCTTTATTAGCTTGTAAACCCTGATAACCTACCCTGAGCTGTTGTTATACTTTTGACAAGTCTTATGACCACTAAGGTGGAGAGGTAAGAAGATCAAAGGAAGGAATACATAGTCAAGACCATAAGGGTAGTTGAAATTTACCTGAACTAAATTTAATATCTCCGGTCTCCTTCATCATTGAGATAAACTCAGGACGCTGAAGTATTTATCCTCACTAAAGTAGACTCACTCTACTCCACTCATCCATAGTCAAGGCAATTCTTTTTGAGCTAGGACCCAATAACGAAAAAAGAAAAGAAAAAAAAGGCAAAAAGAGCAAAAAGAGCAAAAAAAAAAAAAAGAAAAAGAAAAGAAAGAAAAAAAGAAGAATAAAAAGCAAAAAAAAAACCCGATCCTGAGTTTGTGCAAAGAAAAAAGAAAAGATGAAGATCATATTTCTTCTAAGAAGATAGAAGGAAATTGAAGTCTAGCAAGATTGCTCCCAGTTGCCCATGGCTCCAACAGAAAATCATAGTGTGAAGATTTGTCAGCAGTATCACATCAGCCCCAGCTCAAATATAGCTTTCATTTAATTAGTGTCCCTTATAGACTGATTAAATCAGACCTATTAAAAATCCGGTTTCAAGCCTATTAAAGACTTGTTGATCTCTCTTGGTAGGTAGAATCTATTAGTGGAGATAGTTTGAATAAGCATGCATATGAGATAGACATTATTTAAACTCAATGAGACCTTTGGCTAAGTAATGTGTATGTTTCTATCTGAAGTACAATAGTTCTTGCTTAAATAGAAATGATTCCCAAGTTTAGTACGGTAACTAGGGTTGCCATGTTATGGATATGTCAATTTGGAAAATTGAGTCCTGAGATAAATTGACATTGTTTGGCAAAGCCAACATTTGATTTCAAAATCAAAATTCAAAATTCAAAAAAAAAAGGAAAAAAAATTTGTACAAAGTCTTTAAGTTAAGGGAAGTATGTTAAACCATCGAACCTCGAAGGACACATTGGGCAAAGAAAATGATTATTAGCAAGGTTATAAAGAAGCTGCCAATTGACATGCTAAATCATAGTTTGAAATGGATGTATCACTACTCTGCTGCATGGGTTCTCCACCACTCATGTCCTCAACATCTTGAAGATAAAAGTTATAAATGCGAAGCCTTCTGACATTCCAATCCAAGACCTGAGCGGGCATCTAGAAGGAGTCGATGAAAATACTTCAGCTGATCACCTCGGTTTATGAGCCGATGGAACCACTGTAAGTATTACTCATGCATATCATGCATACATGAGCATATCACACTACATTTTTCTTTGTCAAAAGTAAACAGTAATACTCTATAAAGCAACCATGAAGTGGATATGGAATCAGAGGGCATGGAAAGCCCATTGATAGAGGAAGCTCCAATCATTTTGCAAAAGAAGGAAGAAATGCACGCCTGTGTGAAGAGCTAGACAACAAAACATCAATATGAGCTTGTGTAAAAAAATCATTGGTTGAAGCCTACACAAGGGGCAAAGTTTCTCCTTTCAATTTTTAAGTTTATGCGTGTACAAAATATTTTCAAGCTCACTTTCAAATATTTTGCCACGCAGGGGGCAAAGGAAAGGATATAAAGGCCAGCTAAAAAATAGCTAAATCTTTTGCAAAAGGAAGAACAAAAAGAATAGAATAAGAAGATGCAAAAGATAAAAGATCTGTCCAGCTAGAAGAGCTAAAGCCAACGTAGAACAAATGTTCAATTTGTAAAGATCCATGTTTCAAGAGTAAAGACCCGATCTTCAATGGATAAAGATACATGTTTCAAGGGGTAAAGACCCAATCTTCAATGGGTAAAGATTCATGTTTTAAGGGTAAAGACTCGATCTCCAATGGATAAAGATTCATGTTTCAAGAGGTAAAGACCCGATCTTCAATGGGTAAAGATTCATGTTTTAAGGGTAAAGACCCGATCTCCAATGGATAAAGATTCATGTTTCAAGGGGTAAAGACCCGATCTTCAATGGATAAAGATCCATGTTTCAAGGGTAAAGACCCGATCTCCAATGGATAAAGATCCATGTTTTAAGGGTAAAAACCTGATCTCCAATGGATAAAGATCCAATTTCAAGGGTAAAGACCCGATCTCCAATGGATAAAGATCCATATTTTAAGGGTAAAGACTCGATCTCCAATGGATAAAGATCCATGTTTCAAGGGTAAAGACCCGATCTCCAATGGATAAAGATTCATATTTCAAGGGTAAAGACCCGATCTCCAATAGATAAAAATCCATGTTTCAAGGATAAAGACCCTATCTCCAATGGATAAAGATCCATATTTTAAGGGTAAATACCCGATCTCCAATGGATAAAGATCCATTTTTAGTGGATAAAGACCCACAATCCATTAAAGAATGGAACAGCCGGTTAAGCCAGAATTCTCAACTGATAAAAGGTCACCCAAATTCCAGTGTTGGATCGAGCACCCAAATTAGTTTAGGATCGAGCATCCAAATCTAGTCTCGGGTCAAGAATCAAAAATCCAGTCTTGGGTCGAGAACCCAAAATCTAGTTTAGGGTCGGGAATCTAAAATTTTAGTCTCGGGTCCAAGTACCTAGTCTCGGGTCCAAGTATCCAAACCAAATCTTTTTTGAGACCAAAACTCATTCTGGGTTCAAAACCCAAACCATCTTCAACCTTGGGTCGAGAACCCATTCTTATCCAAAATCTGCTCAAAATCATATTGCTTTTCACTCTCTTCTACTAAAGTCTCAGATAGTTCAAGCAGGAGACAAACTGTAGACCTTTGATTTCGGTCCTAACTAGTCCGTTGCCTGAGTCATAAATCTTTTGATTAGATGGTATAATGATTGAACCTTTAAAACCCTAAAGAGGTTTGTTTTGAAGATTCAATTGGATCTAATTCGATGTTAGGGCATTTGAGGTGTGTTAAAGTTAAACTGACCCTTCCAATTCAATATGGGACAGCCCATGTCGAATTGGGATGCCCCAATTTTATATGGGATAGTCCCATATGGAATTGGGACTCTCCCAATTCGATATGGGACCCTAAATTAAGGTCTCATATCGAATTGGAAGTCCCAATTCGATATGGGAAAAGTCCCATATCGAATTGGACTTCCAATTAGATATGGGACATTAATTAAAGGTCCCTCATATCGAATTGGAAGTCCAATTCGATATGGGATAGGCTCCATATCGAATTGGGGCCTTCCCAATTCTATATGGACCTATATTCTGGCAAATTAAATTATTTTATCTCGATTTTAATTGGTTTCAAGAGGGTCTCGATTTTGCTTGGTTTGAATCCGGTATGGTATCGATCTCCTATGAATTTAAGGGTTTTTAATTTGATATGGATCAGAGAGGATACATTTTCAAAATGGAAAACTCTCATGACTTTTTAACCTAATGCATGCATGTTCTTATAAATACAAACTTTAAACCGAGAAAGGGGGGGCTATTAGGGATCGATATGGAATTGGGACTCTCCCAATTCGATATGGGATAAGTCCCATATCGAATTGGATTTCCAATTCAATATGGGACCTTAATTAAAGGTCCCCCATATCGAATTGGACTTGCAATTTGATATGGGACCTTAATTAAAGGTCCCCCATATCGAATTGGAAGTCTAATTCGATATAGGATAGGCTCCATATTGAATTGGGGCCTTTCCAATTCGATATGGACCTATATTCTGGCAAATTAAATTATTTTATCTTGGTTTTAATTGGTTTCGAGAGGGTCTCGATTTTGCTTGGTTTGAATCCGGTCTGGTATTGGTCTCCTATGAATTTAAGGGTTTTTAATTCGATATGGATCAGAGAGGATCTATTTTCAAAATGGAAAACTCCCATGACTTTTTAACCTAATGCATGCATGTTCTTATAAATACAAACTTTAAACCGAGAAAGGGGGGGCTATTAGGGACTTTCAGTAGAGAGCAGCCTTCACGGACTTTTAACTTGAATGGACTTTTGAATTCCAATAACTCTTAGCAAGAGGAAGCAACGAGGAAGCAGGGACTTTTAAACTTTAGTGAACTTGAGCAACGAACAAAAGAAAGCAACAGCAGTTAAAAAAAAGAAAAGCGAACAGAAAACGCTAGCAATTCGAGAGAGTAGGGAACAAAAACATCAAAACTATCAAACCAGAAGGCAGTGCTATACGTCTGTCTTCTACTTGTTTCAACCAAGATTTATAAACTTAAATATTGGTGGAACCTACAACGGAGGTTTGCAATCTTTTATTTAAATTATTTTTATGATTACAATAATTCAATTATTCCCTTTCATTATTTTATTTTTGTTTTTTTGTTTCATTGTTTACTTTGATTATTTCATTGATTAAAATATCTATAAGTTATTGCCTAGTTTTCTAAAATCCTAATCATATTTTTCTAAAACCCTAAAATAGTTTTTTTTTCAACACCAAAACCTACAACCCTAAAAATCAGTTTTTAAAATTTTTTGGGACACTGCCCCCGACCCCACAAGGGGCGCTACCCCTTGACCCGCCAGCTTTTCTGGGACCCCCGTATGGGCTCATCGAAAGAGTCAATATTTATTTGTGTATTATAAGTCATTGTGTTTAACTTTCTTTTTTTAAAAACCCTAATTTAGTTATTAAAATTCTAAAACCCTAATTTAAGATGCAAACCCTAAACTTATACATTTATTGCTTTATTTAATTTTAGATTTAATTATGTAGTTTATTATATATTTTGATGATTAATTTATTTGATTTTGATGTTTGATTTATTTAATTTATCATGGATGAATGTTTTCTTTATTATTATTATTATTTGTTTATCCTAGTATTAATAATATAAGAGGTAAGTTTTCATAATTGGGTACCTCATTAATTAAGCTCCATGTAATTTAAATTATTTTCATATTTTGGGATTAATGTAAAGGACATGTTTTTACCTTTTGGTTAGACATTGGATGATGCAAGGACATATTTTCATCCTCGGATGGGTGTCCATTTATTTATTTTGTTTAGATATTATTGTGATTTTAATAAAGTAATTATTTATTCTTATGATTGTATCTATTATGGATAATATTATTATATTTAAAAATTTTATAATATTAAGACCTGAAAAGGAAGTTGGTTCCAATGAACCGAGCGTTGTGAGGGTGTTGGGTCATTCTCACCTTCCCCACACGTACCCAACTTTTCAAACCCATTAGGGGGTTGAGAATTCCTTAGGAATCGAGTTATCCACCCCTTTCTTTTCCCGGTTCATCCGGGTGGCGACTCCATTTTCTCCGGGTTTAGGCTCATGTACTCTAAGGCCCTGAGCCTAATAGTGTTGAAGTTGCAAAAATCATTCCACATAGGAGTGGAGGTAAAAATCCCCACTCACAGTGGCTACTCTTGATGGATTTTATTATAAATACAGGTTTTTAAAACCTGAAGAGGACTTTTGGAACTTTGGTTGACTGCTAGGACTCTAGAAAAACTCAGTAACCAAATTTCATCAACCAACAAACCCTAGCAAATTTCATCAACAAAGGAAACAGAGAAAATGATATACTAAGAAGATCAAAGGCACACAAACCTTACAAAGGCAGTGCACTCACTGTCTTGGAAAAGCTCACCCAGAATTTTCATCCAAAGATTTTGGTGGAGCCAACAAACGACGGTACACTCTAAATTAAATAAATACAATATACTTTGATTGCTTTAAATATTGAATAAGTTCATTCTTCATGTAATTAAAGTTCCAGTAGGGTAGTTTTTAAAAACAATTCATGCTAATTTACATGGAGTGCAGATTACTGTTATTATTTTGCTAAATCATACAAACTGGATCTAGTAATTTATTGGCTCAGGATATTTGTTATTTGTTTTCTATTGCATGATTATTTAACCAATATACTACAACCTCACTTAAGGTTTTTCCATAAAATCTCACAGTAACTTCATTTAAGCTTTTAAAAAGTATTGTCACAGTGACTTAATTCGTATAAACCCTAAACTTTGATCAGCTTTCATAAATACCAAATCCTAATTTATTTAAACCTTAAACTCCAACATTATTTTTTATAAATACCAAATCCTAATTTATTTCTTCCTAAACCCTAATTGCATGGTATGAGCCCTAAACCCTAATTTAATTAACCAAAAACCCTATACTATTTTCTTAAAACCATAAAACCCTAATTAATTCTATTTTTTAAAAATCTTTACAGTAGCCTAAGACTTTAAATAATAATAATAATAATAATGATAATTCCAAAACCCTAACACCTTAATTTTTGAATCTAAACCTCAAAATCCTAAATGTTATTTAAGAAACCCTAATTCGAGACATAAACCTAAACGTATATCTTTATTGCTTTATTTAAGTTAGATGCATGTTTATTATATATTTTGATTGATGGTTTATTTAATCCATGATGAATAATTTATTTTATGATGGTTATTTAATCTATGAAGAATGGTTTATTTTATGATGAATGGTTAATTATTTCAGTGGCTTGTTTTGGTTTCAAAAATTGTAAGAGGTATGTTTCCATGATATGGGTACCTCATGTATTGAGCATCATGTAATTTAAATTATTTTCATATTTTGAGATTAATGTAAAGGAAACGTTTTCACCTTTTCGCGGTTGTCCCATTTAGTTTTAGACATTGGACGATGTAAGGACATGCTTTCATCATCGAATGGGTGTCCATTTATTTGCACATTACTTTGATTTTAATACAATGACGCTTTTATTTTAATGATTGCATGTAGTATGGATAATGTCATTATAGTTAAGAAGTTTATAATATTAAGGCCTGAAAGAGAGGTCGGTTCCAATGAACCGGGCGTTGTTGGGATGCTAGGCCATTTCTCACCTTCCCCATGCGTACCTAACTTTATGAACCCAATAGAGGGTTAGAGATTCCTTAGGAATCGAGTCATCCACCCCTTTCTTTTTCTCGGCCCGTTTGGGTGGCGACTCCATTTTCTCCGGGCTTAGGCCCGTGTTCTCTAAGGCCCGAGTCTAACAGTGCCGAAGTTGCAAGAATCATTTCACATGGGAGTGGGGTTGAAAATCCCCGCTCACAATATCATAATCAATCACATAATCCACACCTAGCATTCTACACTCTAAATTCTTATCTTTGGATTTTGACATTTTAAGAGTTGTGAAGAATTCAAGAGTGAGTTCTTTATAAGTGTCATACTCTTTTCTACTAATTTTTCCCATTCTAATCTAGCAAATAATTGGTTCATTCTAACATCAATACCAAATTATTCAAATATACCATGGCTATAATATCTACAAGGAGAAATAGTTCTTAAGCATAGAGATAGAAATATCTTATCTTCTTCTTGACTATAAATGGGAAAAGGAGCATCAAAATGGGAAGATAAATCTACCTCATCCCTTGAAGAGCTTGAAATCTTCTTCTTCCCCTTCCTTGTTGAAGTTTTTATTGCAATACTTTTTAGTTTTGGTGCCATGATTTGAAGATTTGAGTGATGAGTGTAGTGTATTTGATAAGAATTTATGAGATTATGTAAGGATTTCAGACAATTTTGGAGGTTTTATGGTTAGAAATTTTGAAAGAGAAGTTGGGAGTGGTTAGAAAGAAGAAGAAGAAAAAGAAATAAATGAGAAAAAGAGAGCTAATTAGATTTTATGTTTTTAAATTTTTTTTCTCAAGCAGCCCAGCACAATCGCGGGAGAGGCTGATCCTCCAGCAGCGTGATCGCGCTACTGCTCGTGCGACAGGGCATGGTATCTTCTGTCTCAATCGCGATGAATAAATTTTTTTTGTTCAATAATAATAAAAAGAAACAAAAATAATTAAAACACTAAAAATTGTGCAAAATTAAAAATTTTCACTACAACTTAAAATTTTTATCTCTCCCAACCTGTAAAACACCAATAAACTCAATTACTACTCTAATATTATGTATAATAATTATCAAAAATTCAAATTAACTAAATCAAATGAATTAAAACTACTAAAAAACACAAAAATTAAATGAAAATAAAGAAATAGAAAATTGAATTGCCTCTCAAAAGTGCTTGTTTAAGGTCTTTAACTTGACTTTTTCTTTGAAGCTCAAACATTAAAATAATAAACCAAAGCCTTACCAATTGGTTTACCAACTACGTATGGCTTTAATCTCTGTCCATTAACTGTGAAAACTTGATTTGGGCTATTTTGAATGTCCAACGCTCCTAAAAGATGAACTTTAATTATCTTAAATGTCCTTGACCATCTAGACTTAAGTTTTCCAGGAAAAGGTTTAAGTCTAAAATTGAACAATAGCACAAATTGACCTTCATGAAAATTACACTCCTGGATAAGCTTGTCATGCCATGCCTTAGTTCACTATTTATATAACTAAGTATTCTCATACGAACTAAGGCACAATTCCTCAAGTTGACTTAACTGAAGAAACCTCTTTTCACCTGTTGTTTTCATATCAAAATTTAAATGTCTAATTGCCCAATAAGCTCTATGTTATAACTCTACTGGTAGATGACAAGCCTTACCAAAAACCAACCTATACGAAGATATTCTAATGGGTGTCTTAAAAGCAGTCCATAAGCCCATAAAGCATCATCCAATTTTAGTGCCCAATCTTTCCAAGAGCTTCCCACAGTCTTTTCCAATATCCATTTAATTTCTCTATTAAAAATCTCTACCTGACCACTCATTTTTGGATGATAAGGTGTAGCTATCCTATGATGAACTCCATACTTCCTAAGAAGAGTTTCAAAAGCCTTGTTGCAAAAATGTGAACCTCCATCACTAATAATAACTCTTGGTTCACCAAACTTAGGGAAAATGAATTTCTTAAGAAAATAGATCACTACCTTATAATCATTAGTTGGACTAGCAATTACTTCCACCCATTTTGAGACATAGTCAATAGCTACAAGAATGTATTGATTGCTCAAAGAAGAAGGAAATGATCCCATAAAATCAATTTCGCAAACATCAAACAATTCAACTTCCAAAATAGGGTTCAAAGGCATATTATCTATTCTTGAGATATTTTCTACCTGCTAGCAAGGATCACATCCCTTAACAAAATTATGCACATCACGATATATTATTGGTCAAAAGAATCCCAATTTCCACACCTTAGCTATTGTCTTGGAGGAACTAGCATGTCCTCCACACTCTCTAGAATGAAAGAACTCGAGTATGGATTGAAACTCTTCTTCTGAAACACATCTGTAGATCAACCCATCGCTATAATGCTTGAACAATACAAGATCCTCCCACATGTAATACTTCACCTCAGAGAAAATTTTCTTCTTTTGATTAGCATTAAAAATCAGAAGGCATAATTTTACTTACTAGATAATTGACAATATTCGCATACCAAGGAAAATTCCTTTTCAATGAATAAAGTTGCTCATCTAGAAAAGTTTCATTGATTGGGATCTCCTCGTCCAATGTCCCCAACTCTAGTCTTGAAAGATGGTCAGCAACAACATTCTCTAGCCCTTTTTTGTATCTCTAATCTTCACATTAAATTCTTGAATCAAAAGTATCCAATGAATTAGGCATTGCTTTACCTCCTTTTTATTCATAAGATATCGGATGGTAGTGTGGTCGGTATACACAATCTCTTTCGTCCCGGTAATGTAAGATCGAAACTTATCCAAAGAATAAACCACTGCAATCATGCCATTTTCAGTAGTAGCATAGTTTACTTGAGCATCATCAAGCAATCTACTGGCATAGTAAATGGCATAACATCCTTTGTCCTTCTTTTGGCAAAGTACAACTCCTATTGCAAACTCACTGGCATCACACATGATCTCAAAAGGTAAGGTCCAATAAGGAGGTGCAATAACTAGAGCCGTGGTCAATGGCTTCTTCAACCTATCAAAAATAATAAGACAATCATTAGAAAAATGAAACTCAATATCTTTACTTAATAAATCACATAAAGACTTTGAAATTTTAGAAAAATCTTTAATGAAACGTCTATAAAATTCAGCATGTCCAAGAAAACTCCGGATTCCTTTGACGTTTGTTGGTGGAGGCAACTGCTCAATCACTTCAACTTTTGCTTTGTCCACCTCACTCCAGCCTGTGAAACTTTATTCCCAAGGATTACCCCCTCTTCAACCATAAAATGACATTTCTCCCAATTAAGCACCAAATTTATTTCTTCACACTTTTGAAGCACCTTTGCTAAATTCTGCAAATAAATTCAAAAGAAGTACCATAAATAGTAAAATCATCCATAAAATTTTCATAAATTTTTCTATAAAATCACTAAAAATTGCCATCATGCAACGTTGAAACATAGCAGGTGCATTACACAAACCAAAGGGCATCTACCTAGAAGCAAAAGTACCAAATAGACAAGTAAAGGTTATCTTATATTGATCTTCTGGAGCTATAGGTATATGAAAATACCCTGAGTATCCATCTAACAAACAAAAGAAAGAATTACCGGCTAACCGCTCCAATATTTGATCAATAAAAGGCAATGGAAAATGGTCTTTACAAGTGGGCTTATTTAATTTTCTATAATCTATACACACTCGCCAATCCGTAACTATCCCAGATGGAATCAACTCATCTTTTTATTTTTTACAACAGTCATCCCCCCTTTCTTTGGTACCATGTGTATTGGACTTACCCAATGGCTATCCGAAATTGGGTAATTAATATTTGCATCTAACAACTTAGTAATTTCAGCCTTAACCACCTCCTTCATGTTAGGATTTAACCTTCTTTGTGCATCCATAACAGGTTTTCACCCCTCCTTCATTAAAATCCCATGCATATACAAAGATGGGCTAATGCCCTTAATATCAGAAATAGTCCAACTAATAGCCTTCTTAAATTACCTAATCACACCTACTATTTGTTCTAATTGGTCCTAAGATAATTTAGCACTTATAATTATTAGTAGGCTATCATTACATCCTAAAAAGATATATTTCAAATGGGAAGGCAATGGTTTCAACTCAAGGATTGGGGGTTTCTCAATTGAAAGGGGTGGTAAAGGTGTAGACTTTCTTATCTCTTCAAATCCCCTAAAAGCTATGGGTGGTGCCATTTGCAAGGGATAAGCGCAAGCTGCAATCTCTTGATTATCATCTTCTTGAGTTGCACTATGAATTAAACAAGCCTCTAAAGGGTCCTCTCTAAATCCTTTTTCATAGACTTTGAATTAACTCATCATTAACATTAATTTTAAAAAAACCATCCATAAAACTAAGTTCTTTTATGGACTCACTAAGATTGAACTCTACTTTCTCTTCACCTACTTGCAAAGTTAACTTACCATCCTTAACATCAATCATAGCCCCTATAGTAGCCAAAAATGGTCTCCCTAAAATTAAAAGAATTTCAATATTCTCTTCCATTTCAAGAACAACAAAATCAACAGTTTTAATATCCATGATCTTGAAAAAATTAAATAAGTATTTAGATGTATAAATATTGTATATACCTAATGTATACCTAGTGTATACATAGTATATACATATTATATATTAATTATAAATGTTGAATATATATATTATATACTTAATATACATTTATATATAATATACATATAAGGTATACTTGATGTGTATATAGGATACATATTATATAAGCATATGGGTAGTAATATACATTAAATATACATTACATATACATAGTACATACATTACATAAACATGTACATAAAGATATATGTAATATACAAGTAACATATATAAGACATCTACATATACATAAAATATACATTACATATATGTGAGGTATAATTTGGTGTTAAAAAGTGGATGATGATGATGATGATGATGATGATGATGATGATAATAATAATAATAATAATAATAATAATAATTTGTATACTAACAAAACTCTGACGAATTTTTCTCTAGAGACTTTTCGCTAAAATTTGTACTTTTAATAACTAAATTACATTTTTTTACATTTATTTATCTATTAAAGTACAATTTTGAGGATTTAAATATTTTTTTATAATTATAAAAATTTTGATAAGACTGAAATTGTGACACTTTGGTCTGCTATATCCATATTTTACATATACAAGGTGTATATAATGTACGTATATAGAGTATAAGAGTGTTGCATTTATTTTTTGATATTAGAGTCTAGGTTTGAGATTCTTGACCTAGGTGGGTTTTGAAAATGAGATAAGGAAATTTTGAAATAGTGATTTGTGTTTTAATACAAGCATATGCATTGTCATCTGTGTTGGTCTCTGATGTGGCAATATCCGTTTGATGTAACAAATATAAGTTGAGATGACGTCTGGGATGCATAGATCAGAGTGGCGCAATGGAAGCATCATTTTAGAGATTATAGATTAAGAATTTTGGAACTTTTATTTGAAATTAAGATTTATAATTGGTTCAATTGATGAATAAGTGATAGTAAGGAAATGATTTAAATGTGAAATAAAAGTTCGAGTGATGAGTATTATAGTTGCTGAAAATTCTGCATATGTGCTACAAAGTTATATCATCTAAATTTTTGGACTAATCTAGGGATGTTAAATGAGATTGAAAATTTAATGGGAAGTTGTTTTTATGTTACAATATAATGTATAAAATTTCATAATTTTTAAAGATGAATTACTATTTAAGAAAAATAGAAGAACACAGATTGTTGGAGCAATTCTAGAAAATTAGAATCTATAGAAGTTGAGAAACATATTTAAAAACCATACAAAAACACCCCAGAAAAATTTAAAATTTCACATAAAATATGATATGTATTCCTAAAACATATAGTTAAAATTTCATGAATTTTTATTAAGGTTTTATACCTGAAACAAATGGATAATCAGGTGCTGCCAGAGGAATTATCAAAGAAACAGATTTTGTGGGTTTGAAGACTTAATTTTTAAATATAGTAAATCAACTTGAAAAAATCTAAAATTTTAAATATAAGCCCATATATGTGTCAAGTGCACATGGTTAAAAGTTTACAATCTTTTGTGAAATTTTGGTGAGGAATGAAAAATGGAAATGTGAGATTGACATGAAATTGAGGAAGTCATGCGGATTTGTGGAAGTGAGTAACTAATTAATTTTATGTGACAAATGAAGGAAATTATGAAAATTTACATATGGATGGGTTGATGGATGAAGAAGGAATATGAAGTTTTTAATAATTAGAACAAGGAGTTCATAATTAAAATTAAACAGAGAACTATTATACGACAACAAATTATTTATTATGAAAATATATTAAGGATTTATTAATATGACACATAGTATTGGTTAAGTCAAGATTGACTGCGAGTAAGTAAGAATTTAAATGTTGTTTCTTATATTGAGCAATTAAAATGTAAATTTATATAAACGGATTACTAAACTAAAGTGAATTGAAGCTATATATGCAATCCAAAATTGGCTGCACAAGTGAGATGTGATTATTAATAGGTTATGTAAAAGTGGATGTTATGATATATTTTTGGATGTTTAAGGTAGATGTAAAAATTTAATAATGGATATAAGATGATTGTATAATAAATGAATTTTTAATTTATTTCATGAATTGTAGTTGATTGATTAATCAAGACATGATGTAATTGATTTAAGTGGTTGGAATAAATTAAAATATAATGAGTAAATTGTGGGAGTATTTGTAATTGATATTAGATTATCAAAGATAGACATGAGATCAATTCATTTGATGAGTTTCAAATGTAGGATTTATATGAAGAGAATTTGACATTTATATGTAAAAAAAATGCATAGCTGGAATTAAAGAATTTAAAAGTTAATGATAGAAATGATCTGAAATACATGGATGTATTGTTATATTGAACAACTGAGTTTGTGGTTAGAATTCTAAGTTAATATGTACATTAGATGTAAATAAGTGGAGAATTTTATATTTATTAATGATCTTTATGATGGACATTATAAAAATGATTAAGAGTATTTGTAAGGGGAGAGTAAAAGATTATATGGTTAGTAATGATGACAAACGGTGACAATAATTTGGAAGTTAATTACGTAGGGAGTGGAGATTGGTGAATAATTTTAGTGGAGTTTGATTACTATAGTAAGTAATTTCGAGCACGAAATTATTTAAGGGGGGAGAGAATTGCAATATCCATGATCTTAAAAAAATTAAATAAGCATTTAGATGTATAAATATTGTATATACCTAATGTATACCTAGTGTATATATAATATGTACATATTATATATTAATTATATATGTTGAATATATATATATATATTATATACTTAATATACATATATATATATAATATACATATAAGATATACTTGATGTGTATATAGGATACATATTATATAAGCATATGGGTAGTAAATATATATTACATATATGTGAGGTATAATTTGGTGTTGAAAAAGTGGATGATGATGATGATGATGATGATGATGATTATAATAATAATAATAATAATAATAATAATAATAATAATAATAATAATAATAATAATAATAATAATAATAATAATAATAATAATAATGAGAGAAGAAAGAAAAGTCAAATAAGGAAGAAAGATGATTGGTGGAGAGGTAATTAAATTAACTACTATATAATATTTTATATATAAAAGATAAGGATGAGAATTTAAAAGAAGTATTTCTTCTTCTTCTTCTCCATTTTTGAACGTGAGTTTTGAAAGGGAGTTCGGAGAGTATAATTTTCTTCTATATATCAAATTCATAAGAGATTTTAAGAAGATTTAAGAATGTTTTGAAGATTTATTGAGGAAATCAAGTAATTCTTTCAAAGCTTATTGTTTTGAGATTTTAAGATTATGTTTTGAATATTTAGAGAGAGAAAGTATATTTAATTTCTAGAATAAATGTTAAAGAAGTTTAAATGATGAGTATATGACGATTATATGGTGATTTAGTTATTAAATAGTTGAACTGAATATAATTGGTGAATTTAGGGCTATGAATGAATATGTATAGATTAGGTTTTTGGTTTGGATATATATAATTATTGTTATGGAATAATTTAATGTTGTTTAAGAATATTTGTTGTGGTTTTATCGCTAGAAAATGGATAAAAGTAGATTTGGTTGAAGTCAAAGTTTATGGATATATTATATATAATTAGGGGTTTTAATATGGATGATGGTAATTGTTATAATGAGATGAATTAATAATATATTGATGTAAATAATATGATTTTAAGATTGAAAATATAATATGGATAAGTTTTGGTGAAGTTCATGTTGATGGTTGCATTATGTGAAATTTGAATTTTTGAAGGAGGTTTCCATAATTGTGGAAGTGAATTGTTTTAGTGTTATATTAATGTATAAGTAATGTTTCTAAGGTTAAATGTTGAAAATGAGATTGGTAAGATGAAGTTTAAATAAAGTAGTGAATGGTGGAATTAGAGTATTAATGAGATTTTGATGAGAATTTAGTAAATAATGGTAATTTGATAATCAATGAGCATGTAAGTGATTTTAAATGAGTAATATAATTTATTATTGAATTATGCATGTATAGGTTAAAGTGATAAAAGAAGTGGAATTGAGAGTTTGGCCTGGAAAAGGAAAAAGAGGTTAGTACATATATTTACTTACTTGAAATTTTATTAATGTGAATTGGCATGTATGTAAAGTATTTGAAATGTGAAAAAAATCACATAGTCTATGCAATGTGGCATAGTTATGTGATAGTGTTACAGTGGGCATTTGCTCAATATAAAATTTAGAATTTATGCATGAAAATATAATATAGAATTTGAAAGATGAACTATTGTAGTATGAATATTTCAATGGTTACATGTATAATGTAGTATTTATGAGTCATGTAAAAATGATTGAAAAATATGAGAATTAAACAATGTGATAAGAAATAAGAAAGAAGCTAGAAATAAAAATAAAAATCATGGAAGAAACCTTTATGTAGAAAAATAATTAAAACATGGAAAAGAAAAAGAAGGCAAAGTGATCATGAGAAGTAGTGATCACTTGAAAATATAGAGAATAATTTTAAAACATGGAAAATATGAAAATTGGGTAAAAAGAAAGAAATATGCTAAAAATAGTTAAAAAAAGATGAGAAAGGTAATGTGAAATGTAATTATAAAGAATAATGTGGAAAAAACTAAATATAGATATTGTAAAAAGGAATTGAATATGAATTTATGAGAAATTGACAAATAAAATGGAAGCAGGATATGGATATATGGAAACGGGTCATTTTATTATTTTCTATAATAATGAGAAATGTATTTAATGAGATAAATTATGAAAGTGATCATGAATGAGTTGATCACTTGAGAAATACATAGAAATACGAATATAGAGATGATAAATGAATATGTAACATGTGATAGTGATCATAGTTTGATATGATCACGAGAGTTGTGAAAATATAATTTACTAGTCACATTGTGATTGTGGCTAAAAAGATGATAAAATATGTGGCAAATATTGGAAACAATTAAATTAAAGGTGTTTCAATGAGAATGTGAAATGAAATGTGTATTCACCTTGTATAGTATCTTGTTCTAGAGAATTGTATTTAGTGCTATATTTTTTGCCTTTAGGCCAGACGCTGGGTGTCACTATTATTTTCCTTCGGGTCAGATTTTGGGTATTACTATTATTTGCCTTCGGGCCAGATACTGGGAGTCACTATTATTTACTTTCTGGGCTAGACATAGAGGTGTCAACAGGGGATGGCTGCGACACTTAGATCTCCGGTGTTGCGATAGACCATGATAATATCTCTGGAACCGGAATAATATATAAGGTTATTTGAGCCCAATGTATGTGTTTGTGATATATTTACGCGTATATATGTATTGTGTTGCGAATGAAATGGTGTGATTGAGTTCATTATGTAGTATTATGAATAAAATGATGAACATGATGCTCAACGAGAAAGAGATAATGAGAAAGTGATCATAAATAAGATAATCACGTGAGAAATTTGCAATATAAGAATGATAATAAAATTGGTAATGTATGTGCATTGGAGTTAGTAATTATATAGAGAAATTGAGTCGATGAGCATGTAAATATGCTTATATGTTAGAATGTTGTGATCTATTTATGTATAATGTGTAAAATAAAAAAAATTAACAAAGTTTTTATAAAAATATTGTAAAGCTATAAATTAAGAGAAAGTAAAATAAATATGTGTATAATATTTATTGTTATTTTTATATATGTACCACTAAGCTTTTAAGCTTAGCGCGGTAGTGTGTATCGCGTAGGTGTTAGAAATGTAGACCGATATGATTAGGATTGTGGTTGAAGTTTAGAGATTAAGAGTGCCACGAAATCAACTCAGAGGATGTTGCTTATATGTATAAATTTTTAACATTATGAACTTTGCTTTTATATATTTTAAACACATCATATGCACATTAAATAAATTTTAGAAAAAGTTTATGTGCTGAATATTATGTATGTGTCGTGAATATTTGTGTATCTAATAGAGAAATGATAGAATTTATAACAAAAGTTATGTTGGAAGTGTGTTGCTGATGCATGTTGCGTTTTTATTGAAATTGGGGAAATATTGAGTTTACTAAAAAAACTCTGATGAATTTTTTCTAGAGATTTTTTGTTAAAATTTGTATTTTCAGTAACTAAATTATATTTTTTATATTTTTTATCTATTAAAGTACAATTTCGAGGATTTAAATTTTTTTTATAATTATAAATTTTTTGATAAAAATAAATTATGACGCTCTGATATTCTATATGCGTATTTTACATATACAAGGTATATGTAATGTACGTATATAGGGTATAAGGGTGTTACAACATGTATAAAAAATTTATCAACTTTAACCAAAACATTTTCAATAATTTCCAAAGGGAATTTCACTGAACGATCTGCTAATTGAAGTGTCCTCTTTGTGGGTTTCAAGTTGGTAAATCCAAGCTTCCTGCAAATAGAATTTGGTATTAGACTCACACTAGCACCCAAATCACATAAAAATTTATTAAAATTAAAATCACCAAAAGTATAAGGTATAGAAAAACTCTCTAAATCCTTCAACTTGGATAGATGTTTACTTTGGATCACTTCACTACAATCTTGGGTGAGAGCAATTCTTGCATTTTCTTTAATGGATCTCTTATTGGAAAGAATCTCCTTCAAGAATTTGACATATGATGATATTTGAGCAAGAGCATCCGTAAAAGGTATATTGATTCTCAATTGCTTGAATACTTCAAGAAACTTCTCATACTGTTTCTCCACTTTTTACTTTTGAAGCCTTTGATGAAATGGTACATGTGGCATATAAGGCTTCACTTATTTCTTAGAAGGGAGTGTTCTTAGAAGGGAGTGCATCTCTTTTCTCATTTTCCTTCTCAATCTCTTTATTTTTCTCATCTTCTTTAACTTCTTCACCTTTTCTTTTTTATTCAACCTTCTTTGGAACCACCTCTTGTAACTGTTTCCCACTTCTAAGTGTAATCGCTTTGTAATGTTCCCTGAGATTTATTTATGTTTTACTAGGCAAAGCCCCTTAACTTTTAAAATTTGAAGAACTAGCTATTTGCCCAATTTGCACTTCAAGGTTCCTAGTTTGACTGGCAATTTGATCCATCCTAACTTCCAACCTATCATATTACTTATCTAATTTGTCAAATCTCTCACTAGAAATATAAATAAAATTTTCTAAAGCAGTTTCTTATCCCATCTTGTCATCTTGGTAATTAGCTTGACCTTGACCCTGTTTAGGAAATGGTGGTTGGTACAACCCTTTTTGGTTAAATTGGTTCCCTTGATTTCCTTGGTTGCCTTGATTTCCACCCCAAGACAAATTTGGGTGATTTCTCCAACTAGGGTTGTATGTGTTTCCATAAGGCAAGTGTTGAGCTCTATTTTGATTCTCCACAAATTACATTTGTTCTTGTGCTGGACATTCAAAAGATTTATGGTTTGCACCACACCCTTCACAACCTGTAATAGCTATATTAACATGTTCTAACTTCCTAGCTAAGGCATCAAACTTAGCTGAAAGTTGTGAAATTCCATCTAATTCATGTACACCATCCACCTTCTTAGATAAAGACCTCTCACTAGACCAATGGTAATTATTTGCTACCATGGACTCGTGTAATTGCAATGCATCATCTTTATTTTTATTCATAAGAGCCCCTCTTGCAGCTGCATCAATTGTACTCCTCAATGGCCCTGTTATCCCATTATAAAATGTTTGAACAATTAGTCATTCTGGAATTCCATGGTGAGGGCACTTCCTTTGAAGGTATTTAAATCTTTCCTGTGCTTCATAAAGAGATTCACCACAAAACTGCATAAAACTAGTTATATCATTTCTGAATTTTGCAGTTTTCCTAGGAGAAAAATATTTTATCAAAAATTCTTTAGAAAGATCATCCCAAGTGGTGAAAGTTTCAGCAGCTTGACCTTGTAACCAAGCTTTTTCCTTGTCCTTCAATGAGAAAGGAAAAAGGTGTAGCCTAATTGCATCATCACTGACTTCATTCATCTTGTTTGTGTCATAAATTTCTAGAAATTTGCCAAATGAGCAATAGCATCTTTCTGGTCTAACCCATAGAAAATCTATTGTTGAGCCATGTTAATGAGAGTTGGTTTAAACTCAAAATTGTTAGCATTTACTACAGGTCGAGTGATGCTTGATCCAATATGAGCATTTGGCATGGCATCTTCCCTCAAAGTGAGATTTCTTGGTTGAATTTGATCTTGTGGTTCACCCATATTTACTTCTTCGTCACTAGCTTCTTCCACTTCAACCCTACTCTTCTAGAGACTCTTGTTCATGAATTTGATCATTTTCCTCTCTTTCTAAGCGAAGTTTCTCTCTTCTTGCTCTGTTATTCTCCCTACACTGCTTTTTAATCTCAGGATTAAATTCTTGGAATATAACTTGTCTATTACTGTGCATATGATTCCTACAGAAAAGCAAAATAAAATTTCAAATTAATAGTCTCTTTGAACTTACTCTTATCAAATTAATTTCTCCTTCTCTGATAATGGCTCCAAAATCTTGTTCGACAAATTATGTAGTAATTCTAAATCGCAAGTGCACGGGTTGTACAAGTACTAAGTGTTGTAATGATCATTCCCACAGAGAAAGAGTTAATTGACTAACTCAAATTCAATTTTACTATTATTTGAAAATAAATAAATTAATTTGATATTTTAAAAATTATCTAACAATTTTTTAATTTAAAATTCAAAATTAAATCCCAATTCAAAATTAAATTAGGATAATTATCTAACTAATTCAAACTTTAAATCAAAATAAAATTCAAAATTCAAATAAATTTAGATTAACAAGTAGGATTAGGTTTCATTTGAATTATTTCAAATGGACAAAAACTAATTTTCAAATTAATTTAAAACTTTTTTCGATCAAAATTACCAATTCCTTAAAATTTAATCTTTTTCTCTTTCAAGCAAGAAAAATAATGATTGCTGGAATTTAAATGTTCTATTCTAATGAACATTAAACCACAATAATCTATCAAGCTCAAAGGAATAAAGTTGGTCTTCTAAAATTCTTTTCTCTAAAATGAACTTTTTAACGTTGTTGATTTTCACAATCTAAAATCATACCTAGCTTTCACTCAACATATGATTTTACTTGAATATGTAATTGGTAGTCAATCAATCACAAGCATTAAGAACAAAATCAACAAAACTTTGATTCAAGAAATGAATAAATAATTAAATCAATTAATACCCATCATCAATAATCCTAAATCCACCTAATCCCACTAAGGAGATTAGTTGTTCATAACTAAATTAAAAATAAAAACAATAGTAATGAAGAAATAAATCATAGAATCCATAGCTCTAAAATTGAACTTAATATTATAACACAGAAATCAAAAAGTTAAAAATTAAAATTCTAAACTGTAATCGAATGTTCAAACTAGATGGATGAATTCTTGTAGAGATGATGAAATCTTGCTCTAAGCATAAGCTTCTTATTCTCTTATGGTGGATGATGGTTATGGTCGAGAGCAAAATGAAAAGTTGCTCTCTGAGTGGCTGCTGTTGGTTCTCAACCATGGTTCCTAAGTCTACCCTATCTTCCTTAATTCAAATTACAAAATGTTTTACAATCCCCATCTATCTAAAAACAGACTCCTACTTGAAATCTACTTCTGCAGAATTTGAATTTTATTTTGCAAGCCAATTTAATATTAGATAGAGTCCTTATCTCAATCTGACTCCTTCATTAAAGTTATATCCCTTGAAGTGTAGATGACTTTAAGCTTTTGAATCATGCCAATTGAACTTTGGACACCTAAGATATGGCCTAATTACTCTTAATGGTTTGGAATGGAATTCTACTTCAACATCTCAAGCCGAATTTTGACTTAATAGTTGAAGGCCAAATGATCTTAGATTTTAATTAAATAGACCTCTATGGAAAGCTTGAGATGTGATCTAAAAACTTCATGAAGACAACTTTTCCAATCTTGAACTCTATCAATACTGAAATCTTTATTGAATCTTTAAAGTTTCAATCTTCCTAAAATTTTTGTTTGCACAAACCTACAAGAAATTAATTCAAACTAAGCCATATTAAAAAATAATGAAATTAAAACACATAAATAAGCTTAGAATAAATTAATTCAACTCAATTTCATACTAAAATTGATAGAAAAATATATGTTCGATATGCACTTATCAATAATTCAAGTTGAAAAATTACTTGATATAGTTGTCTTCTTCAAGAAAATAGCCCGCCATTTTGACCAATTCTAATTCTGAATGGAGAAGCAAAATTGTTTCTTATCTCTTTATCAACTTGAAAAATAACTTGATATAGTTAGAAGACAACTTGATACAATTGTCTTCTTTAAGAAAATAGCCCACCATTTATGACCCATAAAAGGGACTTTACTACCGCGTATCTCCCACTTAAAGTCACTTTTGTAATCTTTATATCCTTTCTACACTTGCCATCTCTATGTTGCTTACTCATTTGCTAGGCCTATGGAGGATCGATACTAGATAAACTTATCATTATTAATCGGCTTTGTTAACATATTTGCTAGGTTGTCTTTCGTATGGATTTTTTGTATATCCACACTTCCTTCTTCTACCTTTCTCACGAACAAAGTGATATTGAACTCGTATGTGCTTTGTCTTTGAATGAAATGCTGTGTTCTTTGCCATATGCAAAGCACTTTGACTATCACAAAATAGAGCATTCTTCTCTTGTGTGTATCTGAGCTCCTCTAGTAGCATTTGCAACTATATTGCCTCTTTGCTAGCTTGGGTAGCTGCAACATATTTTGTCTCCATTGTAGAAGTAGCCACAATAGACTAGAATTTTGAAACCTCCTCCAATAAGAGTAAACACATAACCTGAGCTGAACTTACGCATGTCAAGATCACCTGCATAATCTAAATTAATATAGCCTCTGATAGTAAAGTCTAATTCTCCATAACATAATGCAACATTTGAGGTACCCTTTACAAATCTCAGGATCCTCTTTACAACACTCCAATGCTCTTTACAACACTCCAATGCTCTTTACCAGGATTCACCATGTATCGACTAACCACTCATACTGCTTGTGTAATGTCTGGTCTTGTACAAACTACAGTGAACATTAAGCTACCCATTGCCGATGTATACGGTACTCGAGACATTTCTATCCTCTCTGCTTCATTACTAGGGCTCATACTTGAGGATAACTTGAAATTAATAGAAAAAAGGGGTAGAAATTGGCTTACAATCTTACATGTTGAAGCGTCGCGAGATTTTTTTTCAAATAAATTTTCTGAGAAAGACATATCTTCCTATTATTTTTGTCTCAATAAATTTGCATCGTTAGAAACATTTCAAACTCCCTAACCAACTGTGCCTTTAAGTCTTGTTGAGGCCTGCTACTAGTATGTTGTCAACATACAATAATAAAATAATGAAATTACCATCACCAAATTTCTTGCAGTAAACACAAGAATTTAAATTGTCTGTTGTATCCAAGGCTCATGATAAAGGAATCAAATCTCTTATACCAACATCTCAGCGCCTGTTTATGACCGTATAGAGATTTATTCAACCTGCAAACCAAGTTCTCTTTTCCTTTTTCTTCAAAACCTTCTGGTTAGAGAATGTAAATCTCTTATTCAAGTTCTCCATGAAGAAATGCAGTTTTTATGTCCAATTTCTCTAAGTATAGGTCAAATCTAGCACACATCGTCAGGATTACTTGAACCATTGTAAGTCGAACAACATGAGAGAATATTTTGTTGAAGTCTATACCTTGTTTCTGAGCAAATATTTTCATCACCAATCTAGCACAATACTGCTCCACTTGGTTATTGCCATCTTGTTTAATTTTGTAAACTCATTTATTCCCAATGGCCTTCCTTCTTTGTGGTAGTGAAACAAGATTCCGTATTTTATTTTTATGAAGAGCTTCAATTTCTTCTTGCATTGCTGCCATCCACATATAAGCTTCTTGGCTTTTTATAGCCTCATGGAAAGTTGATGGCTCTCCATCATCTGTTAATAAACAATATGCAACATTTCCCTCCATGATGTACTTTGAGTGCCAAGCTAGTTCTCTTCTCTCCTAAGTTGACTGTCAAACTTGTGGAGTTGTAGACTCAGCTTGTTCTTGTTCTTCATGTTCTGATGATGCTTTAGAAGAATCTAGAACTTCTTGTTCTTATCTTTCTTCAACTTAGAACTGTAGTAGTCTCTGGTTTATCCTTTGAAGTGTTATCATTATCTTTTTCTTATACCTTATCTTTAACAAATACATCCCCACTAATTAGTACCTTGTGGATAGTGGGATCTCACAAGCGATAACCCTTGACTCCATCAGTATACCCTAAGAAAATACACTTCCTGGATCTTGGTTCAAGCTTTGAAGTTTCTTAGGCATTGTACATAACATAAACATGACCTCCGAATGTATGTAAGTGAGAATAAATAGCTGGCTTACTAGTCCACATTTTCAGACCAATTGCAGTTAATGGTGACTGATTGATCACGTAACAGGCAGTCTTGACTATTTCTGTCTAAAATGACTTGGGCAACCTTGCAATTCTCAACATTTCTCTTGTTCATTCTAACAAGGTTCTGTTCATTCGCTCTGCTACTCCATTTTATTATGGAGTGTATGCCATCATGAACTGCCTTTTGATACATTCTTGTTGACAAAATCTATCAAATTCATCAAGTATATTCTCCTCCATTGTCTGTCCTTAAACACTTGATCTTCTTTTCAGTTTCAAGCTCAACCCGCACCTTGAATATTTTGAATACAGGAAATGCATCAGCTTTATTTTTTTTTATTAGATACACCTAACATCTCCTAGAATAATCATCAATAAAAGAAATAAAATATTTTGCTCATTGTAGGGATAGAACTGGTGCTTGCCAAACTTCAAAATGTATTAGTTCTAAGATAGCTTTGCTTCTAGCAAAGGAATTGTTGAATTTTAATATGTGGTGCTTACTAGTATCACAGTGCTCACAAAAAGGTTCTGAACCTTTTTGAGCCCTAAAAGTAGTTTTTGTTCATCAAGAATCTTCAACCCTCATTTTGATTTGTGGCCAAGCTTATGGTGCCACATCATTGTTAATTCTTCTGCTGAACTTGCTAACACAGTGGATGCTTATCCTTCTTGTTGTGTTACTCCTTTAAGCATGTACAAATTTGTAGCTCTTTTTTTTTTCATCACTACAAGAGCACTTTTAACTATTTTCATGAACCCATCTTGAATATGGGTTTTGCATCCATTATTATCTAATTGTCCCAAAGACAATAGATTTTTCTTTAAGCCTTTGACATGTTGTACCTCCTGGATGGTGTAAATTATACCATCATGCATCTTTAATTTGATGGTACCAATACCAGCAGCCTCCAAGGCATGATCATCTCCCATGAAGAAAGATCCTCCGGAGATAGGTTTATATTGATGGAACCATTCTTTTCAAGGAGTCATATTCCATGTTGCTCCTGAGTCCATAAGTTAGACATCAATGAATCTTCTTTTGCCTTCAGTAACTGTTGTTGTCTCACTGTATAAAATTTCACCATCATCTGAGGTGCTTACTACACAAACCTAAGATTTTGACGACTCAAGACCTTTTCCTTTGACTTCTCTGTTCTTCTTGAGATGCCAATACTCCCTGTGAGCGGGGATTTTTGCCCCCACTACCACATGGAATGGTTCTTGCAACTTCGACATTATTTGACTCAGGGCCTTAGAGAACATGAGCCTAAACCCGTAGAAAATGGAGTCGTCACCTGGACGGGCCAGGAAAAAAAAAAGGGTGGATGACTCAATTCCTAAGAAATTCCCAACCCCCTAATGGGTTCAAAAAGTTGGGTAAATGTGGGGAAGGTAAGAAATGGCCTAGCACCACCTCAACGCCCGGTTCATTGGAATCGGCCTCCTTTTCAGGTCTTAATATTATAAAATTCATAAATATAATGACATTATCCATATTACATGCAATAATTAAAATAAAGCATCATTATAGTAAAATTAAAATAATGTTTAAATAAAATAAATAAATGGACACCCATCCGAGGATGGAAACGCGTCCATACATTATCCAATATCTAAAACTAAATAGGACACCCACCAAAAGGTGAAAACGTGTCTTTTACATTAATCCCAAAATATAAAAATAATTTAAATTATATAAAGATTAATTAATGAGGTACCCAATCATGAAAACACACCTCTTACAATTTTAATAAACAAATAATAATTGAAAAATATTCATCCATGATAAATTAAATAAACCAAACATCAAAATTAAATAAATCAATCATCAAAACATATAATAAGCTACATAATCAAATCTAAAATAAAATAAAGCAATAAATATATAAATGAGACTCCATTCATGTTTCACTCACTGTTGGCTTTTATCCTCTTATAAACTCACTCACTCTTGCCTTTTTCCACTCAAGCAATCTTTGTGATTTTATACACAAGGGTTAGTTCAAATCACAATTAAATGACTCGATGTAAACAATTTTAATGAGAATTAACAAAGAAATCCTAATTGAGCAAGAAGAGGTGAAAACAAAACTAGAGGCAAATAACATAGCCAAACAAATGAAAGGAACACACTTGATTTAGAATTAAGTGTATAATGATTTTTTAATGTTATTTAGGCATCAATAATTCAATATTGTTACCTTTTCAAGATATAAGAGGCAAATGGGCAGAATTAACAAATGACAACTAAAGATGCAAACAATTTGATGAATTGAAAATTTAATAAATGAAACTTGTAATTCCCTAGTGGAAACACAAATTATCTCACCAAACACTTAAATAATGTGAAATAAATGGTTTTGCAAGAAACCAAACTCAATTGAAATGAGTTGATTCCAAATAGCCCCAAATTCTCACAATAACACTAATTGAAAAGAACTAGTTCAGAATTGATTTTCCCTTATATTTTAGTATATTTCAACCAAAAATAACTAAACTTGAAGATGATAATCACATTAGAACAGCAAAGGGAACTTAATTAACACAAAGGAAGCAAAAACGAATAGAATGATGTAATTTGCAATTTTGAACAGAATTGTTTTATTATTATTATTATTATTATTATTATTATTATTATTATTATTATTATTATTATACTGTGATTATACAACTTAGGAAAGATTTTTTCCAAATTATATAACCCAAAACAAAGAAATTGACATATTTATGCAAAAAGAGCTAATTAGAACGAATGTGAAGTTTTAGATTCAAATTGATATTAAATAGCTCAAGAACACTAAGAACAACAAATAATCAATAATAAATAATAGTAAAGGATAGATAATTACTTGGTAAACCAGTGCTCTGATATCAAATAATGCAAAACCCCAAGATCCGAATTCTATTCTTTGAACTCTTCTTCAAACGAATCAGATTTTTAATTACACCCAAGCAATCAGATTGTGGTTTGTTCTTACACCCAAGAACACTTTCTAATTAGAACTCAAGTTACACAGACGTTTTTCTTGAACCCCAATGAAATAAGCTCTCAAGAACACAAGAAATAGGAATTAAAACTGAAATACAAATGAATAATTCAATTACAATTCAATCAATACCTTATGCATAAAAACTCAAAGAAAGCAAACTCTCTTTTCATCCATAAAATGATAATTCGTAATTTCCTTGGATCCTCAAACACAAAGGAAACAGCCCCTTTTATAGGGAGTTTACATCAGAAATAAAACACGTAGATTAATTCTCCTCCATAAATGCATTTGTAACTCCCATGGTGAATGGTCAAGTCTTCAAATTCAAAACTGAAACTCCTATCTTTAAATGGATATATCTAGACATAATATAGGTAAATGGTGGTGGAACATTGTTTTAATGGCTGATTATAATGGTTGGTTGTTATGTTCAAAGGAATTTAAAAGGTCTTTGATGAAAGAGGTTCAAAAACAAATAGATTTAAACCTTAAAAACAAGAAAAATTTAGCCAACTTGGCCCACACCTCAAAAGAACCCAAAACGAGCCCAAATGCACTTAAGCTTGATTCAAGTCTTCTAGCCCAATTTTATTGACATATTTAGGCTGTCCATTATTTCCATATATGGACTTTTTATGTTTGGACAACCTATATTCTAAATGTTTTTGTACATAATTTTAAAGTTAATCTTTTAGGTTTTTTGTACGCAACCTTGTGATCGGGTCCATGTCGGGAAAAGTTTCCTTATTTGCAATCAACTTCAAATCATCTATTTTGCTCTCTTGACCATATTGTGTGGCATTTGTATCAAATAATATTATTTTATTTTATTTTATTCACAATAAAAATAAAATTTTAGAGAATATCCAAATAAAATATACTTTTACCAGTAATTAGAGTTATATTTGAACTTTTCAAATATAATTTAAATGCAAAAAACCATGGCTCTGATACCACTGTTAGATTGTACGGTGTTCATAACAAGCAGTGAAAGTCTAGAACAATCTATGATAGATCTATTTGCGTTTAAAATTATATATATTTATTGAAAATATATTTACAATTAACTAAAAATGAGCTCTTGATATTAAAACTTTGATTGAATAAAGTCTCTATGTGTAACCACACCGAGACTGAGCTTTGCTATCAACCCTTTGATAAAGGGAACTTGCGAGCAAATTAAAATCTTAAGCTAAAATTTTTATTAAAACAGTAGCTTTAAATATGGATAAATATTTATAAGATTAAGACTTTCTTAATCTTCTAACTCTCTCCTTATGAAAAAATATTTTGTAAAATATTTCTCTCTTAAATTTGTAAAATTTTTTTCTCATATATTGTATTGAATGCCTTGGTCATAAGCCTATTTATAGACATGGAATTGTAACTATTTACAATTCTTAAGTGTCATATGCCATATTAATGCACTAAATATTAATGCTCCAAGCATTAATGTTAATGCATCAAACACTAATATTATTTTATAATATATTATTTTACTATATTTTTAAATTTTAATTATTTATATATCACATATATAAATAATAATTTAATATATATAATAATATTAACTAAGTATTATTATTTTATTATATATTTTTTTAATTTTAAATTTTTATATATCAAATATATAAATAATAAATTTATCCACAAAATATTAATTAATTTTCTATTCTAAATAGAAAAAAATTAATTTCCCATTAATAATATTAATTATATTATCAGTACTAGCAGAGAACATAATAATATTTCATTTGGACTGAAAATATTATTTATTTAAATAATTAAAATTTCTAATTTAATTATTAAATAATAATACGATTAATCCATTAACAAAGCCCAGAACACTCATTAGTTTGCGACCTCATAGGTTTAATGCTAAATCGATAGCAAATTGATCAAATCAATTTACTAATTAAGGTTGGCGTCTAGCAATACTCCTTAATAACCAAATAGCATGAAGTAAATAATTACTATCAAGAACCCGCAAAAGAATAATGTAATATTTTCTTCTGTCATTATAGCTCCGGATCAATTTTAGGACATGGTTAACCTGTCAAATCCCAATAGATTGCCAACTATATTTTATATAAATTATAAATGACAAATGAATGACTTAAGAAATTCTTTTTTTCTTCATTCATCTGCCTTGCCAAGGTCTTAATTAAGCCATTTATAATTAATGATAATATAGAGCTTAACCTCATTACCAAGAGTTGACAAATTCTATATTGATCATTCACTAATTCTACAAGTATTTAATTATACCCAATATTATTTCAACTATTGCTCTAAAACAATAGGTATCTAGTATTAAAGTATAATAAATAACTTGTCAATTATTATGATGATCTCAGGTAAAAGGAAATTATTACATTATATTTTTCAAAAGAATATCTCATTGACAGTTTATTGGTTATTTTAACCATTAGTTCCATTGAGTCAGTTCAATAGTCATATCTCCATATGTATCATCTATATATATGATTTAGTTAACGAGAATAACTAATCTCTATCTTATAGAGACTATCACATATATATTAATCTAATTGGATCATCAAAGCTCTATTTAATAATTTTATGATCAAGAACAATTTCAGAGTAAATTATAAAAGATTTGACTTTCATTGTAATAATCAAAATTTTAAATTATTTTAAAATTAAAAAAAGAAACTAAAAATTAAAATATGTATATATATGTATTTATAAGAGAAAAAAGAAAAGAAAACAGAAAAAGAAGAAAAAAGGAAGAGAGAGAAAGAGTTGAAATAAGGAGAGAGAAGGTGAGAGGGGCAGATCAATTTTTTTCAAATCTACCGCCATCCGGTAAATATTTTTTGACACCTCCTACACCATTAGAAAGCTCATCATCCGAAAAGTTCAATGCCACCAAGTTCGTTGCCATCCGATGCCGGAGTAGCCCGCACTCGCCGGATAAAATTGGCACCTCCCGAGAGCTTTTGACGAAGATTTCAGTTAATTCTGACAACTTTTCCCGGCAAGGTTGGTATTTTTGAAATTCTCTCTTCATAAGCTTTATTTTGGTATATCATTTATAAATTTTAGACCATTTTTGAGTTTGGCCAAAATTCGACTACTATTTTTTTGCTATGATAATACTATTCCGGTTACCATTTTTCGGTGATGGTAATACTATTCTGGTAATTATTTTTCAGCGACGGTAATACTATTTCGATTACCATTTTTCAACGACGATAATACTATTCCAATTACTATTTTTCGACGACGATGTCACTATTCCGGTTACTGAATTACTATTCTGGCGATTATAAAAATAGTAAAAAAATATATAATAAATAATAACTAATTGAAGGTTAATTGTTATAAATTTTTAGTATTTAATAAGTAGAAATTTAAAATTAGATAATAAAATAAATTATGCGTTATGATAGTAATTTTAAATATAATTAAAGAAATAAATAAAATAATAATAATAAATATGTATAGTTAATGATTGATAGTAAATAGATTAAAATTTGAATATTTTGAAGGTATTAATTTAAAACTAATTAAATGTAAAGATTTATAATTTAAATATTATAATTTTAATTAAGTTAATTATTAAATATTAAATAAGTAAATAGAGTACTAAGTAATTAAATTAAATGGTTAAAGTATTATGTTTAAAAAAATTAAAACTAATTACTTGATTAAAATTAGTATTTTTATAATTAAATTAATCAAATTATTTTTATAAATTGAGGTAAATAAATTATATGATAATTAATTATAAAAGAGGAACGGTTATAAATTTTTTTTAAGAATTATTTAAAATTGAATTAGCATATATCTTAAAATTTTAAGTGAACATTTTGTTAGTAAATTAAATAAATAAGATTAATGTTGATATAATAAACTATTACTATTGTATTTGTGAAATGTATGTTGAGTTTATATTTGAGTTATTGAGAATTGTAATGGTGGCCCAGATAGGACAATTGAGTTGACGTTGACTGTTGTGAATTTTTTTTAAAGTGTGTTTTCGTTTTGTTTCAGGAGAAAATATTATAGTTATAAAGGAGACTCTGTCAAAATTTTAGTAGAATCTCTAAAGCTATATTTGTCTATATTTTAATAATTTTTATTGTCGATTGAAAATATTTTCAGATATCTTATATTTTCAATCAAATGTTCTAAGGAGAATCATTGAGTTTCCATAAATCAGTGAGTTATATAGAATAATATAATACCCCGCTCCCCTAATTAATGTTTAAATTGTATTTGCATAATGCATCGACTGTTTGTGCAATATATGTATAGTTATTATTGTTATAAGCATAATGTGTGTTGAGTATAAGTTGATTGTGCTTAATACATATAATATGTGATGCCGGATAGAGTTAGGATGATATGGGACCATACATAATCAGGGATACGAGTTATGATGTGAGGATATTATATGATGAGATTAGAACTGGCGTGACGGCAGGGGTATTTTTATGCTCAGCGTTGCTTGTCAATCGGGTAGCGCTACTTGGCTACGGCTGTGACTGCAGACCCTATGTATTGGATTCTAAGAAAAATATATGGACTATGAGAGCCATATAGGAGGATAGGCTCCCCAGTTTGAGGTTTAGTGTGGCTCCATTGACTTATTCCTATCCTTGTTTGCTTATGTGATTTGTTAGTTGATTGACATTTGTATGAGCACGTTATGCAAGGGATAGTTATATTATATTAATTACTATATAGCTCATTGAGTCGAACACTCATTCTTGTTCACCATTTTCCCAGGTTGCAGGTTGAGCATAGGAGTACTGCTTATTCAGGCCATTCTGCCTTTTTATTCCTCGGCAGGAATATTAATTATATATGTTTTATCGTATAATTATGTTATAATTATTTTATAGAACTCTGTATGGTATTTCTTTTCTTATCTATCTTCTTATTCATTTAGTTTTGCGGTTTAGTTAAATATATTTGTTAATAAATATCTGATGATGATGATGTGAAAATATATTAAAGTATAATATTAGTAGGTTAGTGAGTCATGTTCGAGATACTGACTGCTGACATTATCTATATTTATCGAAAAATGAGTTATCAGGCTTATTACGAATTTTGAGAGCCACGTGTTTTTCTCGTTCCCTAGTACCGGTCACGTGCCCCCAACTTGTTGGGTCGTCACATTTATTATCAAGTTCTTCATCTTGATAATAAGTCTTAAAATTTAATTAAGGCAATATCATATTAATAAAATTAAACATGATGTCAAAATATAAATATCTTATATTAATTAAAATAAAATGTGTTTAATTATTACATAAAAAATTAAAACTAAGACATATCATATATACCTAACAGACCACATCACACGGTAATATATAATATACTTGATAGATCATCGGGCAGGGCTCTAGCGACCTTAACCTCTCACAAGTCCTAGTCTAACTTAAGTAACACTCATGGACCTGCCAAATAATAAAGTTTTTATTTAAATTATAATATTTTAAAAAAATATTGTTAATTAGTTTTTATTTTTAAATCAAAATTTGTTAAGTATTAGCTAAGTACACGAGGGACGATATGGATCCCGTCTAAAGATAAAATTTTCCAAGATAAGGAAACATCTTTTTAGGAAAATTTTTGAAGTCAATTATTGTAAATTTTGGGAAGATAATTTTCTACAAAACAAGCAAACTTACCACTTACCAAGTAAATATCAAAACATTTTTTCTTCGAAAAAGACAGCATTCACAAACAAACATTAAGAACATGGCCGCCTAAAGGCTAATGAAGTCATTGGAAAACATCATGGCATCTGCTGAAACGTTTCTGAATTATTTGTTTCTACTTCTTCAATTCACATCATGCACATCACTAGATACCATTACCAGAAACCAGACCTTCAAAGAAGGTAACCTTCTTGTCTCCAAGGATAATAATTTTGCATTTGGGTATTTTAGCCCTGGGATTTCTAGCTATAGATATCTTGGTATTTGGTATCATAATGTTTCAGAACAAACTGTTGTATGGGTAGCAAACAGAAACAATCCTATCACTGGATCTTCAGGTGTTCTCTCAATCAACAAATATGGGAACCTTATTCTTTATAGTGATCCTGACCAAAAGGTTCTGGTTTGGTCTGCCAATGTAACACTAGAAGTCTCAAAACCCGATGATTTTTTTCTTCAGCTCTTGGATTCAGGAAATTTAGTTTTGGTCAAAGGCACAAGTAAAAGAATTGTGTGGCAGAGCTTTGATTATCCCACCAATACTCTGTTACCAGGAATGAAAATCGGGGCGAGTCATAAGGCAAGAAAAGAATGGATTCTAACATCTTGGAGATCAGAAAATGACCCAGGTTATGGAGAGTACTCACTTGTGTTAGACACAAGAGGCTCACCACAATTTGTTCTTTACAAAGACTTAAGACTCTATTACCGAAGCACCCCATGGCCATGGAGAAGATTCTCGGATATATACAATTTTACTGTAGTTTTCAATCAAGATGAAATGTACTATGCCTACCATATGTTTGATACTTCTTTTAACTTGAGAGGAATAGTGTATGACTCGGGATTATTAAAGGTGCTAATGTCGCGTAAGAGTGATGGCCAGTGGAAGGAGTTCTGGTCTGCACCTGAATTCCGGTGTGATTTGTATGGAAAATGCGGTGCTTCGAGTAAGTGTGCTCCTAGCAACCCTGACACATTTGAATGTTCTTGTTTACCAGGGTATGAACCCAAGTCCCCAAGGGACTGGCAACTAAGAGATGGATCAGGTGGCTGTGTCAGGAAGCGTGAAGATCCATCTTTATTGTGTGGACATGGAGAAGGATTTGTGAAAGTCGAAAAAGTTAAGCTTCCTGACACTTCAACTGCAATTCGGCTGGACATGATGAGTCATATGGATTGTGAACATAAATGCAAGGAAGATTGTTCCTGCTCTGCATATGCAAGTGTAGAAATTGCTGGAAAAGGAAGTGGATGTTTGGCTTGGCATGGGGAACTATGGGACATGGTAGATCATGTGGCTGAAATACATGATCTGTATGTGCGTGTTGATGCAATTGAATTAGGTATTTATGAATTCCTGCTTGACCCCTAATTTGAAATTTAAACACTAAACATATATCATAAATAAAACTAGCAAGTATTATGCAGTGTAAGCTGGAGCCAGATCGCCGCAATTCCTATGTTTTTGGTTATCCTGCTCTGCTAACCCTAACCTTTTGATTCAAAGCCTAAGTGAATTACCATTTTTCCCCCTTCTTTAACGTTGTAGTTTTCCTACTGGTGCAGCTGAACATTATAGCAAGGCAAGTGTTTTTCTTGGAAAGAAGCTGAACATTTTAACAGTGTTTATTCCTTCAGCATGGTTTACTGTTTTCTGCTTTGCTTGTTTGTGGCTCAGAAGGAGAAAACGTAAGACAGAAGCTTACTAATAGTGCTTTGTTCCATATGTATTTGTTCTGCATATGTGTAGATTCAGAATTGAAGTAACTTTTCATGAAATCACTTTACAATCTGTTGGAAAATACTCTCTCACAGAACATAAACAACCTACAAATACAAGAAAAACAGAGAAAGCAATAACTGTAATTGGAGTCTTAAGATTGCTCAAAACAATTTTTCTTTTTTCTTTTTCTTCTTCATCATACAGCATACAGATTGTACTGCTACTTTCTCTCTAGCTCGGTCTCTAATTCTCTCTATATATCACTGTCTTCCTTACAAGTTATAGCACCAATACTCTCTTTTATAGAAAAAGAATGGTTTTTCAGTCAACAACTAACATACCTAACACTGGACAAACATTCTAGAGATCTTATCACAAATAAGGAGCCATTGTTTTCTTGATTTGCTTTGATTTGTTAGAAGCTGGGACACTTAAGCTGTTACAATAGCGTCTTTGTTTTTGTTGTCAAGATGATGTTTCTGCAGATGAATCTAGAAGTTAAGCAAAATGTAAGTTGACGCTTGGTTTAAGCAGAAATTTAGGGGAATATCTAGGAAAAGTGATGTGTTTGTTGAGGTTTGTTTTTACTTGTACTTTGCAAGCTATATAAAATGGCAGCACCTGTTCATGAAAAAAAAGTGAAATATCAGTATGTTTTCTTGAATATTTTTAAACTCTCACCATTTTTGTTTCTTGTACTGAGCCTTCTTCAAGCTCCATTTTCAGTCTGTTTTTTTAGTCTCTATATTTCTTTATTTGTGTTTGTTTTGTTATTAGAAGTTACCAACATGATTTTAACCAAAAATCTTAGCAACTCCAACAAAAGCTCTCTATATCATCAAATGCACAAAATATAATATGATAATACATTAGAAATGTGTACGGCTCTTAAAACAGCATCAAAAGCTGTCACAAAGAACATAGATTAAGCATTTCTTTTCAATGACAGGGATGAAGAGCAAATCAAAAAACAGAGCATTTGATCCTATCAATGGTTCAATCTACTACAAAAATACTATGGTGGCACGGGAACTTGGGGGGAATAATCGTCCTCCGGACATCACATTTTTTGATCTCAGCACCATAGTTGCTGCTACTAACAACTTCTCTTCAGCCAACAAACTGGGCCAAGGTGGATTTGGCTCAGTGTACAAGGTGCAGTCTCCCTATATGTTAAACACGTTTCCATATGTCTGCTTTTGTCTATCATTTTAAGATTATACATTAAGAAATTAGCTTTGCCTTTAGTTTTCAGAGAAAAAAATTAACAGTTGCAAACATTATTTTCAGGGTCAACTATCTAATGGACAAGAGATTGCTGTAAAATGTCTATCCAGAAATTCAGTGCAAGGAATAGAAGAATTCAAAAATGAAGTCCTGCTGATTGCTAAGCTTCAACATAGAAATCTTGTGAAACTTCTCGGATGCTGCATTCAGGGAGGAAAGCAAATGTTAATTTATGAGTATATGCTAAACAAAAGTTTGGATTCATTTCTTTTTGGTAAGTCTTTTCATACATCTGCTCAGTGCCAAACTGGTTCTCAAATATATTAAATGTTTCATGACATATATGAATTGTGTGCATAATTCCAACGAATTAAAAAAATTTTAAAACTTGTTGCGGATCAAACAAGAAGGTGCATCTTAGATTGGATGAAGCGCTTCAATATTATAATTGGGATTGCTCGAGGGATATTATATCTCCACCAAGATTCAAGATTGAAAATTATTCACAGAGATTTAAAATGCAGCAATATCCTATTAGATGCAGAGATGAATCCAAAAATTTCAGATTTTGGCACAGCTAGAATATTTAGAGCAAATCAAATTCAAGAGAGGACAAATAAAGTGGTTGGAACCTAGTAAGTATAAAAATTAAAATACATGACCAAAGTTCTTAGTTTATGATATATAGAGAACAGATATTAACTACTATGAGTAATTTTCTTATGCAGTGGCTACATGTCACCGGAGTATGCTTTGTTTGGAAAATTTTCTACAAAATCTGATGTGTTTAGTTTCGGGATCATATTGTTGGAGATCATAAGTGGCAAGAAGAGCAGTGGGTTCAATAGAGGAGATTTTGGCTTTTGCTTGATAGGACATGTAGGTGAAAGAAACATTTTGAAAATTATAGCTCTAAGGTAATATAATACATATCATATCAATATATAGTTGGTCCTCTGTACAGGTATGGGAGCTATGGAGAAAAGATTGTGTACTAGAGATAGTTGATCCGTCATTGGAGGGCTCATATTCAATGCATGAAGCTTTGAGATGCATTCAAATTGGACTAATATGTGTTCAGGAAAATGCTGTCGACAGACCAACTATGTTAGAAGTTGTTCTAATGTTGAGCAGTGAAACAACTCTTCCTACTCCAAAACAACCTGCATTTATTGTAAGAGCATCTGGCAGCTACAATAACTCACTAGATGAAGTGCAAGAAGGATCAATCTCTGTAAATCTGGTTACAAACACTACTTCTGTTGCACGATAAGGATATTGGCTTTTCACTATTTGCATGTAAATTCTAATTATGGAATTCATGCTATACAAGAAATAATGGGATAACAAATGCTATTAGATTTTGTAACATGTATATACAAGAAAAAAGAAAGATATAACTTAAATATCTAATAAACTGAAAACAAATTGAAAAATATGTTTATGATTCAACAATTCTCTGTTTTAATCCTCTTGCATTTTCTTTAGGATATTATGACTGTTTTCATAAAAGTATAAAATATAATCTGCTTCTTTACTTTTTTTTTTTAAAAAAAAAAGAACTTTTACATGGACAAGTTACATAATTTTTTTATTATGCTTGTTCTTGTTTACAACTGTGATTTGTATGCATATTGCGGTGCTTATAGTAAGTGTTATCATGACAAAAGATATGAATGTTCTTGTTTACCTGGGTAGGAACCAAATCCCCAAGGGACTGGATTCTCAGAGATCCATCAAGAGGATGTGTTAGGAAACGATTAGAATCCTCATCAATATGTGGTCCTGGAGAAGGGTTTGTGGAAGTGAAAAATGTCAAGTTTCGTGATACTTCACCTGCAGCTGTGGTAGGCATTAATATGAGTTCTACAGAGTGTGAACAGGAATGCTTGAGGAATTGTTCCTGCTCTGCATATGCAAACACAGATAATTCTGGAGAAGAAAGCAGATGTTTGGCATGGTATGGGGAATTAATGGACATAGTAATGGGAAGTACAATACAATTGTATATATATTATTCACATATGCAGCTTTACAATATTTAAATACAGGAGTTTGTTGTGCTATAGATTAGATGGAGATGTTGTAGGTATTTAAATATAGTATTTGACTTGTGGTGGGATATCAATTTGACTGGATCCTATCGCCAAGTTGAGCGGGGCTTGTACCGCCAACTTGTCTCGAAGTAGCCGAAATCTGGTCTTGGACAGCGGCTTAGTGAAGAGATCAGCAATCTGATCAATAGAACTGATGTATTGAACACTGAGCTGTTTGGTGGCCACATGTTCTCGGACAAATGAAAATCAATCTCAAGATGCTTTGTTCGATTATAAAAAATAGGATTTGCTGTCAAGTAAGTGGCACTAAGATTGTCACACCACCGAAGAGGGACCTGTGTAACAGAGAATCCAATCTCATGCAGTAAAGACTGTAACCACATGAGTTATGAAGTAGCAGTGGCAAGCGCTCGGTATTCAGCCTCAGTGGAAGACCGAGAAACAGTATGCTGCTTACGAGCAGACCAGGAAACAAGATTGGGCCCTAAATAAATCGCAAAACTGCTGGTAGACCACCGATCATCAAGAGAGCCACCCTAGTCAGCATCCGAATAACTTTGAAGATGAAAATCCGTACTGTGCCTAAGAAATAATCCATGCCGTCTGGTGTGCTGAAGGTAGGGCAAAATGCGCTTCACACTTGTCCAATGAGCAAGTGTGGGGTTATGCATAAATTGGGACACCCTACTGACTACAAAATTGATGTTTGGTCTCGTGAAAGTCAAATGTTGAAGAGATCCAACTATCTGTCTATATAGAGTAGGATCTGGAAAACACTCACTACTATGCTGACTGAGTTTATCTGAGGCGTGCATAGGAGTAGAAATGCCGGTGCAAGAAGCCATATTAGCACGCTAAAGAAGACCATCAATATACTTAGGTTGTGAGAGTAACAATCAATCATTCGTCCAATCAACTTGAAGTCCCAAAAAGTAGTGCAACTTACCCAAGTTGTGAATAGGAAATCGCTGACTTAGATATTGCAAAACATCATCAATTGCCGCAGGCCTAGAACTAGTAAAAATCAGATCATCAACATATACGAGACAAAAAAGACGAAGATCACCACGTTTGAGATAGAATAGAGAAGTGTCTGTTTTAGAAGCCTGAAAACCATATGTTAATAAAGCATCAGTAAGACATTTATTCCACATACGTGGGGCTTGCTTGAGGCCATAAATAGACTTCTTTAGTGCACACACATGATTTGGCCGTTCAGGATCAACAAATCCTTAAGGTTGAGTCATAAACACCTTGTCATCAAGAGGCCCATGTAAGAAAGCATTCGAGACATCCACCTTAATACATTTCCAATCAGGGGATACTGCCAGACTTAAGAATAGGCGAATAATAGCTGGTTTAACTACCGGACTGAATGTATCAGAATAGTCAAGATCAGGCCTTTGGTGAAACCCCTTAGCAACCAATCCGGATTTCTTCCTCTCAACAGATCCATCAGCATTGAACTTAGTCCAATAAATCCATTTACAACCAATAACATTTGGAGCACACTCAGATGGCTTTAATTCCCAGGTACCATTAGCCAATAGAGCATTATATTCGGCCTCCATAGACCTGCACCAGTTTGGATTCTTTGTCGCCTCAATATAGGAAGTAGGGTCAGGTGAAGAGGGGGAATGTGTGGTGACAAAGACCCATGGTTTATGAATCCCTGATTTAGACCGTGTTTGCATTGGGTGAGTAATGTTGTTGGTGGGTTGAGGAGGTGGAGGGGGAAGGGGCTCAGCTAGTGGGAGTGGGCTGAAAGGTTGAAGATCAACCATTGTTGGAATAGTCGGCAGACATGGTGGGGAGGAGAGAGGTAATGATGTGTTAGGTGAGGTAGTTGGAGGAGAAGTGGTGGATGGAGAAGAGGGTAAGACGGTGTGGTCAGTGCTAGTGGCAAGTTCGGCATTGGAAGGTGTTGTGGGTATGGGTGAGATAGGAGTGACCATAGAGAGAGGTGGAGGGGACGGGTATGATGGAGGGGTAGAGGCAGAAGGTGTTTGGTATGGGAACTTAGTTTCATCAAAGATGACATGGCAGGAGACATAGGTTTTTCTGGTCTTAGGGTCAAAGCAGCGATATCCTTTATGGTGAGGACTATAACCCAAGAATGTACATGGTTGAGAACGTGGCTCCAATTTGGACTTCACATAAGGCCTTAGCCAAGGATAACATAAGCATCCAAAAGTGCAAAATTGAGCATAGTCCGGTGCAACGAGAAAGAGTTTCTGAAACGGAGACAGAGAAGAGAGTGAAGCCATTGGTAGGCGATTAATAATCTATACAGCAATATGAAAAGCTGAATTCCAATGAAATAAAGCCATATTAGCATGATGTATAAGACTGCGGCCCATTTCAGTAATATGACGATGCTTACATTCGGCTTGACCATTTTGTTCAGGTGTGTGGGGACATGAACGCCTATGAATAATACCATGCATGGACAAGTAAGAAGAGAGCTTTTGATACTTTCCGCCCCAATTAGATTGTAATTGCTTAATGGGTCTGTCAAAAAATTTCTCAACCATAGTTCGAAACTGAATAAACACATTTGTCACTTCAGATTTAAATCTAATAAAATAAATTCAACTAAATTTGGAAAAGTCATCAACAAACAATACATAATAAAGAGAACCATCCAAGGCTGCAATATTAGCTGGACCCCATACATTAGTATGTACTAATTCCAGTGGTGACATAGTTTGAGATTCTGACATAGAGAAAGATAATTTATGAGCCTTGCTAACCGAACAAGCCTCACAAGAAGAGGTAACTTTATTGCTGCTAAGAGGAATTTTATTCTGTTGAATAGTGCGCTGCACAGTGGGAAACGTTGCATGTCCTAACCGAGCATGCCAAGTAATTAGAGAAGCAGTATAGGCTTTGGGTGAAACAACTGAATCAGATGGCATCTGCATCCAGTAAAGGCCATCTCTACTGTTGATTTGAGCCATTATGATTCGGGTCTTCAAATCCTTCACAATCACAGAATCAGGGAAAAATTCGACAGATACATCATTAGATTTAGTCAACGAACTAACAAATAACAATTCAAATGTAGATGTAGGAACATGTAAAACATTGTGCAAGGCAAGAAACTTAGAACTAGAATTGAAATGAGAACTGCCAATATGTTTAATAGGTAGAGTGGAGCCATTACCAACTGTCACCTCTTCGGGGCCATGATATTCACTATACAAGGATAAATTACTGAGATCAGAGGTGATGTGATGAGTAGAGCTAGAATCTAAAACCTAATTTTTAGAGGTCTAAAATGTATGATGAGCAACAGGAGAAGGACCTTTGAATACAGATGGTGACGGACACACCTTAGCAACATGACCATGTCCTCCACGCGTATAACAAACAACCTTATTACTGGAATTATGAGTACCAGAAACATAACCAGAAAAAGACGACTAACCATAATTGAAAGGCTGAGAAGAAACACGCCCTCGGCTAGTATTGAATCTACCGCGACCTCTACTCCTACCGCTGGAACAAGAAGCAGAATAATGAACAGATGGGGTTGGAAGAAGACCATCGCCCAAGCCATCCAACTGCATTTGGTGTTCTTCACTCAAGAGTAAACCAAGGAGATCATCAAAAGAGACTTTCTCCAAACATGCCTCCAGGCTGCATACAAAAGGCCTATAGGCCGAACCAAGTCCCTGAAGAGCAAAATCAACAAGATCTTCTTCTGAAACAATGTGACTAAGAGAGGCAAGATGATCAGAAAGTGACGTAGCCCGCTGCATATAAGTAGTAATGTTATCATTTCCTCATCTGAGGTTGAACAATTGAGTCTTGGGTTCCCTAATCTAAGATTTGGAACCGCTAGCATAGGCCGTGACCAGTTTGTCATAAGCCTCCTTAGCTGTTTTAGCTGACACAATTTGGGGGAGAAGAGATTCAGAGACAGAAGAAATTATCCATGAGAGAACCAGCTGATCCTTCTGGTACCAAGCTGCAAATTCGGGATTAACATTGCCATCGACAGTATGTTGAGATGGAGGAGTAGAATCATCTTCAATATGAGATCCAAGTTGGCATCCACATAGCAGAGGGAGAAGCTGTGTGCGCCACAACAGAAAATTGGAGGATGTAAGTTTGATTGAAAGCTAGTTGAACACATTAGGAAGGGAGGGGGCTATCGACTTTTCCATGGCAGAGAAGAAAGGAAGAATGAAGAAAAAAAAAAGGGTCTTTGTTGATGTCTAATCGTGCTGCTCTGATACCATAAAGGGAAGTACAGTAAAATTGCATATTTATTATTCACATATGCAGCTTTACAATATTTAAATACAGGAGTCTGTTGTGCTACAGATTACATGGAGATATTGTAGGCATTCAAATATATTGTGGGATATCAATTTGACTGGATCTTGTCGTTGTCACATAGTATATCGTATAGATGGAAAATTTGATTTGCATGTTCGTGTTGATGCAATTGAATTAGGTATTCTATTCCTATTCTTCTCCAATTTTGAAGTGTGGATACTGTTTTTCATAGAAATTAGTATCTCATAAACAAAAACTAATAGATATCATGAAGGTATTGCCAGCCTAGCACATATCTATGTAGTGGCTCTGTTCTATCATTCTTGACAAAGGAAAGGACCATTTATTTCTCTCTTTTTTTTTTTATCAATAATCATATTTTTATTGCCAAAATTGAATCAGAACAAGTCAAACAATCAATCAAACACCCACATTTATACTTTCACAGCTACGAACAAATGCTGCACTTCTAGCTATACACAACTCAACTACTATTTATGACACCTGTCTCTTCAACCTGCCACTCACCATTTCAGACAAACAGCAAAACAAAATCATCCACACCAATTAGAAAAGCAAACAACCTGCAACATCATCAACGTAGCAAGGCCACATTAAGCCAGTCTTCAATCAGCCACAAAATTCACTAATTCCATTCATTCCATCTACCTCACTCATCCAATCACGGTCTCCACAGCTCAATCTGATCGTGTCAGCATTTTCATTTTGAAAAGCAGCAGCATTTCTGTCCCTCCAAATCCAATAAACAGCAGATAACATTGCTATTCTTCTTATCTTAGCCAATACACTTTTTCCTATTGCCTTCTTGGATAACCAACTTACTTCTCTCCTCCATTGTAGCTTACCACTTCTAATATCACATTTATTCAACACTCACACCCATATTCTCTTAGAGAAAGCACAATCAAAGAAAAGATGGGCAACAGTTTCTGAAGCACTCTTACACAACCAGCACTTATCATCTTCAACCATTTTCCACTTCAGTAACCTAGCTTTAGTTGCTAGCCTGTTGTTAATGGCTAACCAACCAATAAAGCTTTGCCTTGGAATGTGAGCTCTTCCCAGAATAAGTTTGAACCGGCTGACCTTTTCTTTTTTCTGAATCAAAGCATCCCAAGCAGACTTCACAGTGTACACATCATCTCTCGTTAAGCATCATTTAACAATATCAGTTGTCCCATCTGCAATTCTGAACTTTCTTTCTTTTTTCTCTCTTTTTTCTGCAATAATACTATTTTTTTCACATTGATGCAGTTGCAAATGCAGAAAAATCAAAATATTTTCGCAAAGTGGGGCTGGAAAATCTAATACAGTCTATTTTTTTGGCATGGGTTACCATTATCTTATTTGTCTGCTTGTGGATTAGAAGGAGAAAAAGAGGTAAGAGACAGGTTTATCCATAGAATTTGTGCTCTTACATGCTTTTATATCCTGCCTAATAGATTAAGAATACCTCATGTGTGATTTCTATATGATCTAAGGGAAAAAAAAAGTCTAATTTTTCTCTATTTTTCTGGTAGAAGTATTGATTTTGCTGAAACTGAATATATCAAAAGGCATATATATGAATCATTACTTTTGAATTTGTTCAAGGACAGTCATGAAGAAAAAATGGGAAAAAAGACTATTTGATCCTACTTCTGGTTCAATCTACCACAAAAATACTTTGGTGGCAAGTGAATTTGGGCAGAGCAGTCGTCCTCCTGACATAGCATTTTTTGATTTCAGCATCATCCTTGCTGCCACTGACAACTTCTCTGTAGATAACAAACTGGGCCAGGGCGGTTTTGGTTCAGTGTATAAGTTAAATTCTGAATACTGATTGACTTTTACAAGGGCATGTGCTTGCTTTACTGTCATTATGAGATTCTACAACCGTATGAAAAAACTAGCTTTCCATTGATTGTTCATAGAAAATTGACTCATACACATGATTTCAGGGTCGGTTATATAATAGACAGGAGATTGCTGTAAAGCGGCTATCCAAAAGTTCAGGGCAAGGGATAGAAGAATTTAAAAATGAAGTCATGTTGATTGCAAAGCTTCAACACAGGAATCTTGTGAAACTTATTGGATGTTGCATTCAGGGAGGAGAGCAAATGTTAATTTAAGAATATTTGCCAAACAAAAGCTTGGATTTATTTCTTTTCGGTAAGCCTTTTTACACTTAAATTGCCCATTGTTAAACTGAACAACTAATAGTAGCTACTTCAAGCAAAATAAATATGATTGAGGTGTGCAATTACAGTCTGCATCATTTAACAGTAAACCCAATTGAATAAAATCTAAAATTCTCTTGTAGACTAAACAAGAAAATTACAACTGGACTGGAGGTTACGCTTTGATATTATAGTAGGGATTGCCCGTGGGATCTTGTATCTTCACCAAGACTCGAGGTTAAGAATTATTCACAGGGATTTAAAATGCAGCAATGTTTTAATAGATGCAGAGATGAACCCAAAAATTTCAGATTTTGGCATGACTAGAATATTCAAAGCTGACCAAATTCAAGAGAAAACAAATAGTGGTTGGAACATAGTAATTACTCAATCACTATGAACACACAAGAATAAATTAGAAATCAGTATTAATCTAATTTAACAATTTTTCTTATGCAGTGGTTATATGTCTCCTGAGTATGCAATTTTTGGAAAATTTTCAACAAAATCAGATGTGTTTAGTTTTGGGATCATATTACTGGAGATTTTGAGTGGCAAGAAGAGCAATGGCTTTTGCCAAGAGGATACTTCATGGAGCTTGATAGGGCTTGTAAGTGATGGAAATTTTAAGATACTATAGGTTCCAAGCTATTAAACTTATATTCAATAGTTAATCCTCACTATGCTAATGCTACGAACCATACAGGTGTGGGAGTTATGGAAAGAAGAAAGAGCAACGGAAATAGTTGATTCATCACTTCAAAGCTCATATCCTCTGGATGAAGTCTTTAGATGCACTCAAATTGGGCTCTTATGTGTTCAAGAAAATGCAGAGGACAGACCAAATATGTCAGAAGTTGTTTGTTCTTATGTTGAATAGTGAAACAACTCTTCCTTCTCCAAGACAGCCTGCTTTCATTTTCACAACATCCAGTACCAATACTATAGCATTAGAAATAGGAGAGGAAGAAGGATCATCTTCCATTGATGAGGTTACAATTGTTAGCTCTGTAAGCAGATAAAGATTATAGGATGTCTCACACTAATTGCATATATGTTTTAATTTATGAGCATTTTTGAAACTACATAATACTAACAAACAATTACCAATAAGATTTTGCTTTCATAGTCAGAACTCTTTTGAAGAAGGATAAATGAAACTTACACGATGGAGCCTTTTTAAGAATTTCAGAAATCCTCCATCCAAGATGTCATATATGCCCACAAATTTCAATTCTTTCCCTTTGATATCTGCTGGGTTTCTTCTAATTAGTTAAAAAGGTAAGTTTTTTATTGGAAATTCGATCTCTTTCCTCTCTTTTTCAGTCCAATGTCTGTCATTGAAGCCATCTAATCACATGAGACCACATCATTATAAGACACGTCACCATATGTGTGTACATGGCAAACAATAAACCCAATGTGGTCAATCGCAATGCCCATGTCATCATATACATGCAAGTTTACATGTCCACCAGCCTTGCACTTGTTTACAACAACATTGTAAAATGACTGAACATAGGACACATTTTCGAAAAGTTTTACTAGCGCCATCAAAATTAACATAAGAGAAAAAAAAAATTAAAAAAACTTATTTTTTCTATAATTTTTTTGAATAATAATTTTTTTTAGAAAAAATAATTTTTTTGAATAATAATAAATATTTATTTTTTATAAAAACATATTTTCAATTAAACAAAATTTTGTTCATCATAAACACAGCTTCAATTCAATAATTTTAACATTTAAATGTTAAAAATATACTTGCATAAAATCAAGTAAAGACTAACAAGAAAATTTAAATTTAAAAATAAATCGAATAGTTTTTATTTAATAAATTATATCAAATTATATTAATTTTGATTTGATTTTTTTTTTACAATTTACGTATAAAAAATCATTTGATAGAAATAAATTGAGTTATTTTATATAGCTCCATTAAAAAAAGTGACATCAGAGCTTAAATGATATTTAAGGGACTATTGAAATCTCTATAGTTACACTCATAACCAGATTCATTTTCAGAGCTATAACCAAAACCACAAATATATAGCCAATTTCATAATAAATACAAATAGAAACACTTAATTAAGACCTTTCAAAATTTTAAACTAAAAATTTGATTAAAAAAATATTTACTTCATAAACTTGGCATCTTTGGTCATTTGTCTCCTATATTTATGCATTTGCTAGATTACCTCTTGTATTTTTCTATTTTATTTCAATAAACACTTATATAATCACATATTGGTCATTCTGCCCCTTGTACTTATATATTTTGTATAAAATAGACATTTACATGTACCTATAGCATTATCTTCGCTTATGTATATATAAAGTATAAAATAAATAAGTATAAGTGGTAAAATGATAAATATGTGATTATATAAGTGTCTATTAAAATAAAATAGATAAGTAAGTAGGGAAAATCTGACAAATATATAAATACTGAGAGCAATATACTAAAATTATCAAATTCAGAGGACTGCAAATATATTAAGCCAAAAAAAATATAAACAACCTTTATAAGTCCAAAATTTGCCTGTGTATCTCCATGTGGTCCCTTCTTTAGTCCACGACAATTGCAATGGCCATGTCATCATAAAAATGTGTGTTTATATGTCCACGTGCCTTGCAATTTCTTACAACAATATTGTAATGAGGAGTGCTTAGCACCTTCTCCTTATTGAATTTTCTATTATTTTCTCTCTAATATAATGACATTTAGCATTCTATTAACTTCGAAACTTGTAAGTGTGGTAAATAAAAATTATATCATTTATTTTTTCACTTATGGGTCGCACATAAGAATTTATTTCTATCTCTTTATTTCTAATTAATTTCATCACTTCTATATATATATAGATTCTATTCAATTTCTCTGTTCTTATTTTTTTCTCTCACTTACATATGTGCAGGTTCCATTAAACTAAATAAAAATTATATCATTCTTTCACACTTTTTTTCATTTGGTATATATAAAAATTTTCACATAAATTCTTTTTTTCTAAACTAGAAATAGATTAGAAGAATGTAAATTAATAATTTCAATCAATTAGAAATAACCACACAAAATCTTATTGATTAAAGTCTTAAAATAATGAAAAAAATAAATTCTTTCAATTCATTTATAAAAAATAAAAATACTACAGCCAATTAAATATCTTTCTTTTTTTTTACAGCAATTCTTGTATTTTAAGTCTACCCAAATTGATGCATTGATGTCAATGTTTCCTCTAGCATTTCTAATCTACACCACCTATAGACATGAATATAATGTTAGCATATTATTCTAAACAATCATAAAATGAAAAAATAGATTAATTAAAGAAATAAGAAAATACCTTGTTGTATTTTATATACAAATGGTTCATTATTGAAAGAGGATAATAGATTTAAGTATTCCTGATGATAAAATATTAATATTAAAATAAAATAATTGGCATATAACATATAGATCATAAGAAAACTAAATAGCTCATATCATACTACATAACTCCGTGATTATTGTGTTTCATGATGAGAATTAACATCATCTGAATTTTGAGTGACCTGCCATATTGATAAAACAAAACAAAACAATATAATATATTCATAATAAAAAAAAATAAAGATTACAAAATAATAATAATAACAATGATAATAATAAGTAAACTGTGAAAAACCTTAAAATGAAAGACAATATTTTCATTAGCTTTGCAACTATTGATCTCTGTTTGAACCTATAACAAATCAAATAAAAATTAAAAAAATTAAAACCAAAAATATCACGTGAGAATAAAAAAGCAACAAAAATTTACAAATATTAAAAAATCCTTTAAAAATGAATTACCTTTCTTTGTTGTCTTTTATATCTTTTTTTAGATGTATTTTCAACTCCACCTTTTATCCTTTTTGGAGCTCCCTTATTTTTTGAAATAGAGGGATCAAAGACCACAAACTCTCTAACAATACAATTTTCTTTTTGAGTATGGTAGTCAGATTGTCCATAAAGGGTATGCCTCATCAGCTGCTTATGAGATGCATTGATACTAACACATTTTCTCATGACTTCCTCTAGTGCAATGGACGCAAACTCATAACTCTCACCACAAAATGATGCTTCTTCATTTATTTTAGTAGATAAAGAACATAAGTTCTTGTACCTTTGCTCTTTTGATGGCACATACTCAAATGTAGATGAAGTGTTTTGTCGTTCTCCTTCAAATCTAGTCCATCTCTTCAATATATACTTTGATGGAATTTTGAATACACCTAAATTGTGGAGTACACACAAAGCATGCCTACAAAGAATTCCCTTATATTCAAAATAATGACATAAGCAACATATTTCTTCTAAATCTCTATTCCAAGAAACAAAAAAAATCTTCATTTTGCTCAAAATCTTGAACTCTAAATGTCACAATTATTTCATCTTCTTTCTCCTTTATTGAATAGCAACATGCTACTCCTAAAACTTTCAGTTGAAACTTTTTAAAGATTTCATGAGTATATATTGTAGACAATTATTTTTCAAAAGGTGATGGAGACCTCAAAACTAGATTTTTATTCCATGTATTGAAATTAGCTAAATCTTCATCCTTTTTCCTATGTTGCAAAGCTTCTTTATACTTCTCCACAAATTCTTTTAGTGTTGTCTTCCTATTTACATATTTGTCAAAAAAAGAGTTTATGCTTTCAGATCGTTGAGTTGTTGACATGCCTCCAAAAAAATCTCTCTCATAAATGTAGGGATCCAATTATTTCTCTCTTGATATAAAGAACAAAGCCATTCATCTCCATGAAGGTTATATTTCTATCCAAATAATCCACGTTCTAGTTCCAAGTCAAATTGCATGGCTACTTTACATGTAAAAAATTAGAAAATTGGATTTACGGTGGGTTGTGCATAAATCCATGTCTACTGCAAGCAAATTTCACATCAATGAAGGCATTTGAAACTTTAGAGCGACGATAAGTAATTTTTGACACACCAAAACCCATAGATTTAGCATATTCCATATAATATTCATATGCTTCTTCATGTGAATTGAATTTCATTCCAATATATGGCTTTGAATTTAATTTTTCTTGTGGGATAGAACTTTTATCATTGTCAATAACATCCTCAAAGCCATTAAAATTCAGATCAACATTCAATCTCATATACACCTAAAAAAAGAAATAACATTCAATACTAAAGTATCATATATATACACGTACTAGGCACTCAAATGCATAAAAATTAATTATAATCTAAATATTTTCTGGAAGAACTATTAGTATTATCTAGCAGTTATTGTTAAAATATTGCATTGGTTATCAATGAATATAAACACAATAAGAAATTTAATTTAAAATTTATGCTTAATACCCGGAAAGTATCATTTTTTGGTGTTAAAATTTGATCTTCATAGTCCATGACAAGAAAATTTTATTAAGCACAAATTCAACAATTAAAAAAAGAGGTACTGGTGCGAATTTTTTTATTATGGAGCAATAATGACGGCACAACAATAAAAAAAGCCTAATAGTATTTTGTTAGACGGGAACCAAACTTATTTTTTAGTGGGAAGTAAAAAAAGGATATGAAAAAGCTTGTAGGACCCTTTATTAATATAAATTCTAAAAAAAAATTAGTTACAAGATTTATAGGTTGCAGGTTAATAGATTGCTACATGTCATTATAGTAAAGAGAAAACAATAGAAAAATTAATAAGGAAAAGATCCTTAGCAATTCTCGTTTGTAAAATGACTAAGCTAAGGAGAAATAACATGACATATCATAACTGTAACTTTAATTAAGCATCCTGTTAAAATGACGTATTAATTAAATAATAATATATGATAATATTTTTATCATTTTAATTTTTGGGATAAATTTTAAAATATCTTCTTTTATAATATATAAAAAATATATAATTATCTTATTTGTTGATTCCAAATAGTATATATAGTTGAAATCACAATAATAATATATAATTTTTTGAGTATGAGATATATTTTTTAAAATTTTTATTTGCAATCTCAAAATCATTTGATAAAAAAATAAATTTAAAAATTTTTTAATATATAAGTTTTTGAATAACAATAACTTTTTTATTTATGAAAACATATTTTTAGTTAAACAAAACTTTATTCAAAATAAAAAGAAAGTTAATTAAATAATATTAACATTTAAAATTATCAATAAAAATTTAACTTAAGTCTAGCAATTAAAAATTAAAAAAATAATTATATAGCAGTTATTTTTCATTTGATCACATCATCAGTAATTATTTCATTTTGCTATGTAAACCTTCTTTCAAAGGACTCTTATCATTTAAAGACATATATAACAATCATTAACCTCATCATGGCAGAAGAGGGAGATTGATATGGAACATGCTTTTCAATTGATTGTTTCATAAAAAATTGACCCCTTTAATGGATTGGAGAAATTAGTTGCAAAGTCATAGAGCTTCAAAATGATAATGTCGCTACTCCTCTAAGAAGATTAAAAAAAATACATGGAATTTGTGTTGAATATGTTGTTTTTGAATAAGAAGAAGATTGAGAAGAAGATAAAATTGTTAATTAGAATGCTAATTGAGGCTATGGAGCATTAAAGTGATTACCATGGTATAGGTAAATTTTTGTGGCTTGACTTTTAATATATTCTATTTGGCTAATATTTGCTTGCTCTCTTTTCTAATTTTTGGAAAATAATTGTGTTGGATTTTTACACTCCATAGATAATTTTCTTCTTGGGCTTTCTTGATCAAATAAGCGTTGGACCATATAAATTATTGGACTTCTTCAAATTTGGGCTTCTAAATTACACCACTCAATAAATATTTCCTTTTTTCTTTCTTCATTTTTTCAATGTGGGATTACATACCCACTGCCAACACTCCCCCTCAAATGCAATAAGGCTAGACTTCATATTTCTTTTGAAGCCTAGTTGTCATTTAAACTTTCTTGCTTCGGACTCATGGGCTTGAATTCGGCTCAACTCCAGTCTTCAGCTTTAGATGACTAAATCTTGGCTCCTTTGGACTCAAAGGATCAAGCTCCATATGTTGCCGCAAACACTGATCTTGGCTCTTCATTGGGCTTAGAAGATCAGCTTCAAATTAATCCATAGTCCATCATATTTCATAATCGGGCCTTTTTTGATGTATTGTCCATTTCTTTCTCCAAGTGCAATCTGCTTCCTCATGGATATTGTCACTTGGGCTTGACTTGGCCAGCCAAGATCTTTGGCCCATTGGGGCATTGAGGCTCTGTTACCATGTTAGATTTTTGAACTCCATAGATAATTTTCTTCTTGGACTTTCTTGATCATTGGAGTGTTGGGCTTTATAAATTATTGGGCTTCTTCAAATTTGGACTTTTTGACAAAATGACTTGGGTCATTTTGCTCTTTACACCACTCAATTAATATTCCCTTTTTTTCTTCATTTTTTCAATGTGGGATTACATACCCACTGCCAACAAATTGCTTGGTCTATGCTTGTATTCTATTGTTATGTGATGTTTAGTTGTAGCTAGTTTAAGAACTAAAAGGAAAAATATATATATAATTGATTGTTATATTCGATTCCCCTATCCATCATAATAGTGTGAGTAATTCTTACCAATTTTATTAGAGGATATGCAAAAATAATTAGAAAAGAAACAATAAAAAAAACTCTATTAAACATGAGAAAATAATTCATAGAAATGAGCAACAAAGCAAACAAGGTATGCTTTTATTTTTTGAGTATTTTGGAAGTGCTTAAAGAATATAAAGTTCTTTAGCATTGTTGGGTAGATAACGTGTATTAAATGGGACAAATGCGGATTTTGGTGAATAAGGGGATAGTCAATGGAGAAAGGAAAAAAATTAGTAAAAAACCATACTTCAAGACCAAGCCAATTTTAGTATAATAATAAGTTAGCATTACCGTTCTCATTGGTGATACAAGAAAATATTGTTGTATTCTTTGATTATTGCACTCCTTTTCAGATTTTGTATTCCAATTATAAACAAAGATATTGACAGATGGAGATGTTCTAATCTCCAATGAAAGCAATTCATAATAGGATTTTTTAGCCTTGGAAATTCTAGCTGTAGATATCTTGAAATTTGCTTTTAGAAAGTACCATAGAAAACTATGGTGTGGATTGCAAATATAGGAACACTCAAATCAATGGTACCCCAATTGTTCTTTCGATCAAACAATTCGGAAAATCTTGTTTTGTACAACAATCATGAATCAAGTGTTCTTGTTTGGTCCCTAAAATTTTCTATGGAAGCAACAAATGCAACTATAGTTCAGCTCTTAGATAAAGAAATTTGGTCTTGATTGAAAGAAAAAAAATTATGGCAAAGCTTTGATTATTATCCTATAGATACTTTGATTCCAAGTAGGAAAATCATGTTGGATCATAGAAGAACTATTCTACAATAGTTCTTAACATCATGGATGTTACCAGATGACCCAGTAATTGGAGAGAATATATTTAAGCTTAATCTTAAGAGCTCTCCACAGATCTTCTGTAAAAAGGTTCAAATCAATGTGGGAGGATTGGTCCACTACTATAGACAATTAGTTTTTCAGATCATTTCAATTGCAGTCGAAGAAGAAATGCATTTTTGAGAGGAAATTTCTCTACTGGTTTCATTAGCAATGAAACCTCAAATAAACAACTTACAAAAAGAGAAAATGCAAAAAATTAACCAATAATTTCTTCAGCTAACAACATAACTGAAATTTAAAATTGAAAATTCTATATCATAACTAAATCTGATTTTTTTCAATAACTAAATGATAAAAGCCATACTTAGCATATAATTTAGTTATTATTCTAGTTATATTTTTATTGTTATTAATTAAATTTGATTAGTTTTCATTGTGAAAGCTAGAATAATTTTTATCTTAAGTATGTATTTACAAAACATGAGTTTAGAGTGCAACTTAATCAAAATATGATGAAAGTTGAAGAAAATAGAGATGCAAAATAAAAAACAAGTTAGACAAGCTCAAAAAAAGGGAAAGCAACTCCACGGTTGTGCAACTCAATCCCCACGACCCTAGACTTGAAATCAACAATACCCAGAGAAAGAGAAAGAGCATCAAGACGTCCAGAACAAGTTCCAAGTCCACAACCATAGGATTCCATAGCCATGGCCGTGGACTTCATCACACTATTGCCTAAAAGGAAATTTCGTGAAGTTCGAGCGGAACAATTATGCGCAGGCATGGGATTTCAAAGGCACAATCGTGGGAATTATTAGGAGGCTGTAAATTGTGATTTTATGCAAATTATTGCTCAATTTGGATTCCTAATCATGGAAAAAATCCCCAAGTTTGCCTTACTTCTATTCATAATTAGTTTAGAAGTCCTAGAGACCACTATATAAGCAAGCCTCCACCTTTATTCTCAATCATCATTAGTTTTACATAAGCTTTTCAATTCTTTTAAGCCAAATACATATATAGCCCTTTGAACTTGTCTCAATTGGTCACTTTCCCCCCCTCAATTTACAAATTAATCAGTTTGCCCCCTAAACTCAATTTTTTCATAATATTTAAACACAATTTCTCCAAGTCAGTAGATAAATGAATAACTCATGTGCAAAGGTGAGTGAAAGCATCTGAAGCCATTGATAAATATAGAAAGAGTATCTCCTCTCTCCTCCCTTCTCCCTCCTCATCCTCCTTCTTCTTCATCTTCTTCTTATTGTATTTAAAACCCTAATTAAACAAAACAAATTAAATCCATTAATTGAACAATATTACTCCTTTCTATCCTACCCATTAATCAAATAAAACAAATAAAAAGCTATTAAAGTACTCTTGCCCATAAATTAAATAAAGGAAATAAACTCATTAAAATGTTCGTGCATATTAATCAAAGAAAACAAATAAAATCCATTGAAATGCTCTTGAAAGGAAATGAAGAAAAATATTTACTAGAAAGTTGGGCCATATAGAGATTGACGTGAGAGATGTTAATTTCTTCTTCAACAATGCTTAAGGAATTGAATTTTTTCTTCTTCAAAGAGATGTGGGAATGGTTTTTTTCAACCAATTTAGTCAATACTTTCTTCAAGCATATTTTAAATATTGATTCAGTTTGGGAACGATTTTAGAGAGAGTGAGAGAAATATTCAGTTTGGGAATGAATTTCACACTTATTCTTCTTCAAACATATGAGGAATGAGTTAATCAAACTTCAACCAATGGTTCAATCAAACTGTGGAATGAGTTAAAATACGATTTTAAATATTTGATTTTGAGGATTGAATTTAAGATTTTAGATATTAGGGATTTGAATTGGAGTGGATTCAATTTGGGATTAAAATTTTAATTTCGTGTTATTGAGCTTATTGTGATAGGGAGAGGGAGCAAATCCACATCACAGCAAGCTACAATTTTCATTGGCTGGAAATCCATGTTAGCATGCATAACATTTACTCAAATGCATATCAGCAAAATTGTGTTTGAATGTTAAGAAAAAATTGAGTTCAGGGGTGCTAACTGGTTAATTTGTAAGTTAAGGGGGGCAAAATAACCAACGGAGACAAGTTCAGAGGGCCACATATGTATTTAGCCATTCTTTTAAGATTTTCTTTAGAGAGAAGGAGAAGGAGGCTTAGTTATGAAGAGATTTAAGCAAAGGTTAAAAGCTGTATTTGATCTAAGTTCTATTTTTCTTATCTATATCTTTCTTTTGTTTTCAAGTCAATTTAGATTTAATGTTTCAATTCAATTTATTTTATTCTTTTATTATTTTATTTACAATTATGGATAGCTAAACCCCTAATTTTGGGTCTAGACAATTCAATTGATTATTTTATGATGAACGTAATGCTTATTTAATTTAATAATTATTCTATTTTATTATTTTATTATAATTGTGCCTAAAGCTACGATTATCTAGCCAATAATTATTAGATTTAAAATACTAAGCAAGAGTGGTAGCATAATATTAATTCAAAAGGATAATAATCTTATGTAGATTTTATTTAAAGATAAGAAAAACTCTCAGGAGGTTATTTAAAGATCTTTACCAAACTTAATGAATTAAAATAATTCTTGTGGTCACGAGAGTAGACATAGAAATTAATATTAATATTAGTTTTAGATCTTGAGAGAGACTTGAACTTAATTTAAGAAGATTCAACTAATAATCAAAAAGAGAATAAAATTAGATTAAACCCTAGAAATTCTATAGATATCCAATTGAAGAAGTTAGACCCTAGGTCTTAAATATAAGAGTTAAATTTAGTTAGTTTTAGTTTAATCAATTTAGTTTAATTAAAAATCAATTGCTTTTCTAAATAATAAATAATTTAATTGTTTGGTACTTAGAATTAACCTTCATCATGAAAATGATACTCTACTCACTTTGTATTACTTGTTATCATATTGTGCATTTGCAATTAAACTAGATATAGCACCATAATTTTTTATTTTCAATAAAAATAATATAGAAAAATAGTTAAAGGGTATGCTTAAATTTTTTGTATTGATTATTCTGATATGTTTGCTCCTATTGCAAGGTTGGACACAATCAGATTATTGTTAGCAATAGCTACACACAAAGGCTGGAAAGTATTCCAATTAGATGCAAAATCAGCCTTTTTAAATGGTGTATTGCGAGAAGAAATATATATTGAACAACCAGAGAGATTTGTGAAGCAAAGTGAAGAAGATAAGGTCTATCTACTAAAAAAGGTTCTCTATGGCCTAAAACAGAAACCAAGAGCCCGGTATAGCAAGATAAATGATTGATAGCATACGAATATCGTTTATATTTTAGGAGTAATTTGGGCTCACTATTAAATATTTCTATTGATTTTTAAGTATTTTTGCAGAAAAAATGACAGAAAAAAGAGCTAGAGTCAGACAAAGAACTTTGAGCAAAAAGATGAAAAAATACAAAATATGCTGACAGAAGCCTCAGGTACAACCCTTGGACAAGGGTAGCATCAGTATCAGATCTAAAAGTTTTGAAGATAAACTTGCCAGTTATTTTGATGCTTTAGAGACACGATTTTGAAGGGATCTTGAAGAATATATCTGATTTTGTAATCCCCTATTAGTTAGAAATTTAATTTGAAAATTATTTTCTTAGTTAGTTTTAGTTTAGGAAATCTTTAGACTTAGGGTATAAGCTAGAGGTTCTAGCAACCCCAGCTATCAATTGTTCTAAGTTTTGGTTGCTGGATATTTTTAATTTGCAGAGATTTTCTTTATTCAAACAATGAGCAACTAAATCTTTAATTGGTTGAAAGATAATTGAAGTTCATATTTGCGAATTGTGATATCTAAATAATTTTATCTTTTCTCTTTTTTAATATTCAGTATTTATATAATTCTTTGTGGCTTAATTTAGTTGTTGTTTTGCTAATTAATCAATAAGGCTCATTGCTTAATTGTTTAAATAACATAATGCTATCCAAAGTACTTGAATCCATAATTGTTCTTTATACTTTGATTTAGGTAGCGATTAAGAGTATCCTAAGAGATTATATAATCTAATTAAATAAATCTCAAAATTGAATTTATTGGTTAAAATCAGGTCCTTCTAGTTCTTAAGACTATCAATAATTATATTCTTAAGACGTTCTTATAGAGTAGGTTATTGTCAATAGTTAATTATAGAATATTTTTTAATTAATTTAAAATCTAATGAATGATTGGTATTTAGAGCTTGTCAAATACTCTAACTGATTTATTTAAGAACTGAGCTAAAATTATTCCTTCAACTAAATCTTTTCCTATTGAATTTCTTAATTTAGTTTTATTGTTCTTTAATTTATCAATTAATTTTTAGTTTTAATTTAATTTAATTTCTTAATTTATAAACCCTCATTTTAATTTTTATTGTTGTTATTTTGATTTTCAAAATAGATTTAAATAAGTAGTTAATTCCTTATGAATTCGATCATATTCGCCACTACTACAATTTAATTTGCTTAGGAATATGAAATTATTTTGATGGTTTCGACATCCATCAATGATCATTTGTTAAGTTTCGGGTTTGAAAAAAATCTTATCTAAGACTACTCTTTATGTTAAACATAACGGCAATGATATTCTCATAGTGTCTCTATATGTTGATGATCTTTTGGTAACAAGAAATAACACAAAGCTAGTTGAAGAGTTTAACAAAGAAATGATGCAATGTTAAAATGACAGATCTTGGTATTATGAGCTACTTCCTTGGGATGGAAATCAAACAAAGTCAAAATGAAGTCTTCAAGTTGCTGAGTTTCTCCAATAGTGACTGGGTAGGATCTATTAATGACAAGAAAAGCACATCAGGATATTGTTTCAACTTAGGTTCTAAAATTTTCTCATAGTGCTCAAAAAGTCTCTTGCAGCACAATCTATTAAAGAAGCAGAATTCATTGCAGTAACAACAGCGGTAAATCAAGTTTTATGGTTGAAAAAGCTCATGTGTGATCTACATATGGAGCAAGAAAATAATAAAGAAATATTTTTTGATAATCAAGCAGCAAATGCAATCTCTCACAATCCAATATTCCATGGAAAAACAGGCATTTCAACATTAAGCTTTTCTTTTTAAGAGAGATGCACAAGAATGGAGAAGCAACTCTGGTCTAATTTAAATCAGAAGATCAGTTAGCATACTCGTTCAAAAAAATGACTTCTGGTTAGCAAATTGGAGTTTACAAATCCTAAAGCAAGGAGAAGTGTTAAATGTTTGCTTCAAGGACTGCACATTTTTTTTTGGTATTTTACTCATTCTACTTATTTCAAATTATGTTCCTATTTTTTAGTAGTTTGTTTTGATATGCATCTGTGATCATGGCTAAAGTTTTGGTCACGATTGACTTTCAATTTCCTTACTGCTATTCAATGTAACACTGTCGATCAAATAAAATTAATTCCTGTTTGATGCTTTCTAAATCTTTATCTCAAAATATTAGTTTCTTTTTTTGTCTGTTAAAACCAACAAGGATAAATAGCAAGCCATATGCTTGGATCCACGCTATCTCTGTCTAAGCTATAAATTTTTATGTAAATTTGTTTTACAATGGATCTTTATATCTGCTCGACGCCTTCAATATTATGAATGATAATATGCCTTAGGCATATATTTCTACGATAAACACAAAATATATGATGCAATCAAGGACAGTACTACGGGGTCTTGAGTGGTTCATGGACCACCTTAGGACTGTACACTAACTAGGTTAGGTAATCTTTTGGGCTAAAAAATTGAGATTGAAAGCCCAGCTTTAACTCAAGTAGCCCGAACTGCTTGAGCAACTCAGGCCAGCAGGTTGGGTTATTCTGGCATAAAGTATTATATATATATATATATATTTAATATTATTTCAAATTATGTTCCTATTTTTTAGTAGTTTGTTTTGATATGCATCTGTGATCATGGCTAAAGTTTTGGTCACGATTGACTTTCAATTTCCTTACTGCTATTCAATGTAACACTGTCGATCAAATAAAATTAATTCCTGTTTGATGCTTTCTAAATCTTTATCTCAAAATATTAGTTTCTTTTTTTGTCTATTAAAACCAACAAGGATAAATAGCAAGCCATATGCTTGGATCCACGCTATCTCTGTCTAAGCTATAAATTTTTATGTAAATTTGTTTTACAATGGATCTTTATATCTGCTCGACGCCTTCAATATTATGAATGATAATATGCCTTAGGCATATATTTCTACGATAAACACAAAATATATGATGCAATCAAGGACAGTACTACGGGGTCTTGAGTGGTTCATGGACCACCTTAGGACTGTACACTAACTAGGTTAGGTAATCTTTTGGGCTAAAAAATTGAGATTGAAAGCCCAGCTTTAACTCAAGTAGCCCGAACTGCTTGAGCAACTCAGGCCAGCAGGTTGGGTTATTTTGGCATAAAGTATTATATATATATATATATATTTAATATTATTTCAAATTATGTTCCTATTTTTTAGTAGTTTGTTTTGATATGCATCTGTGATCATGGCTAAAGTTTTGGTCACGATTGACTTTCAATTTCCTTACTGCTATTCAATGTAACACTGTCGATCAAATAAAATTAATTCCTGTTTGATGCTTTCTAAATCTTTATCTCAAAATATTAGTTTCTTTTTTTGTCTGTTAAAACCAACAAGGATAAATAGCAAGCCATATGCTTGGATCCACGCTATCTCTGTCTAAGCTATAAATTTTTATGTAAATTTGTTTTACAATGGATCTTTATATCTGCTCGACGCCTTCAATATTATGAATGATAATATGCCTTAGGCATATATTTCTACGATAAACACAAAATATATGATGCAATCAAGGACAGTACTACGGGGTCTTGAGTGGTTCATGGACCACCTTAGGACTGTACACTAACTAGGTTAGGTAATCTTTTGGGCTAAAAAATTGAGATTGAAAGCCCAGCTTTAACTCAAGTAGCCCGAACTGCTTGAGCAACTCAGGCCAGCAGGTTGGGTTATTCTGGCATAAAGTATTATATATATATATATATTTAATATTATTTCAAATTATGTTCCTATTTTTTAGTAGTTTGTTTTGATATGCATCTGTGATCATGGCTAAAGTTTTGGTCACGATTAACTTTCAATTTCCTTACTGCTATTCAATGTAACACTGTCGATCAAATAAAATTAATTCCTGTTTGATGCTTTCTAAATCTTTATCTCAAAATATTAGTTTCTTTTTTTGTCTGTTAAAACCAACAAGGATAAATAGCAAGCCATATGCTTGGATCCACGCTATCTCTGTCTAAGCTATAAATTTTTATGTAAATTTGTTTTACAATGGATCTTTATATCTGCTCGACGCCTTCAATATTATGAATGATAATATGCCTTAGGCATATATTTCTACGATAAACACAAAATATATGATGCAATCAAGGACAGTACTACGGGGTCTTGAGTGGTTCATGGACCACCTTAGGACTGTACACTAACTAGGTTAGGTAATCTTTTGGGCTAAAAAATTGAGATTGAAAGCCCAGCTTTAACTCAAGTAGCCCGAACTGCTTGAGCAACTCAGGCCAGCAGGTTGGGTTATTCTGGCATAAAGTATTATATATATATATATATTTAATATTATTTCAAATTATGTTCCTATTTTTTAGTAGTTTGTTTTGATATGCATCTGTGATCATGGCTAAAGTTTTGGTCACGATTGACTTTCAATTTCCTTACTGCTATTCAATGTAACACTGTCGATCAAATAAAATTAATTCTTGTTTGATGCTTTCTAAATCTTTATCTCAAAATATTAGTTTCTTTTTTTGTCTGTTAAAACCAACAAGGATAAATAGCAAGCCATATGCTTGGATCCACGCTATCTCTGTCTAAGCTATAAATTTTTATGTAAATTTGTTTTACAATGGATCTTTATATCTGCTCGACGCCTTCAATATTATGAATGATAATATGCCTTAGGCATATATTTCTACGATAAACACAAAATATATGATGCAATCAAGGACAGTACTACGGGGTCTTGAGTGGTTCATGGACCACCTTAGGACTGTACACTAACTAGGTTAGGTAATCTTTTGGGCTAAAAAATTGAGATTGAAAGCCCAACTTTAACTCAAGTAGCCCGAACTGCTTGAGCAACTCAGGCCAGCAGGTTGGGTTATTCTGGCATAAAGTATTATATATATATATATATATATATATATATTTAATATTATTTCAAATTATGTTCCTATTTTTTAGTAGTTTGTTTTGATATGCATCTGTGATCATGGCTAAAGTTTTGGTCACGATTGACTTTCAATTTCCTTACTGCTATTCAATGTAACACTGTCGATCAAATAAAATTAATTCCTGTTTGATGCTTTCTAAATCTTTATCTCAAAATATTAGTTTCTTTTTTTGTCTGTTAAAACCAACAAGGATAAATAGCAAGCCATATGCTTGGATCCACGCTATCTCTGTCTAAGCTATAAATTTTTATGTAAATTTGTTTTACAATGGATCTTTATATCTGCTCGACGCCTTCAATATTATGAATGATAATATGCCTTAGGCATATATTTCTACGATAAACACAAAATATATGATGCAATCAAGGACAGTACTACGGGGTCTTGAGTGGTTCATGGACCACCTTAGGACTGTACACTAACTAGGTTAGGTAATCTTTTGGGCTAAAAAATTGAGATTGAAAGCCCAGCTTTAACTCAAGTAGCCCGAACTGCTTGAGCAACTCAGGCCAGCAGGTTGGGTTATTCTGGCATAAAGTATTATATATATATATATATATTTAATATTATTTCAAATTATGTTCCTATTTTTTAGTAGTTTGTTTTGATATGCATCTGTGATCATGGCTAAAGTTTTGGTCACGATTGACTTTCAATTTCCTTACTGCTATTCAATGTAACACTGTCGATCAAATAAAATTAATTCCTGTTTGATGCTTTCTAAATCTTTATCTCAAAATATTAGTTTCTTTTTTTGTCTGTTAAAACCAACAAGGATAAATAGCAAGCCATATGCTTGGATCCACGCTATCTCTGTCTAAGCTATAAATTTTTATGTAAATTTGTTTTACAATGGATCTTTATATCTGCTCGACGCCTTCAATATTATGAATGATAATATGCCTTAGGCATATATTTCTACGATAAACACAAAATATATGATGCAATCAAGGACAGTACTACGGGGTCTTGAGTGGTTCATGGACCACCTTAGGACTGTACAATAACTAGGTTAGGTAATCTTTTGGGCTAAAAAAATGAGATTGAAAGCCCAGCTTTAACTCAAGTAGCCTGAACTGCTTGAGCAGCTTAGGCCAGCAGGTTGGGTTATTCTGGCATAAAGTATTATATATATATATATTTAATATTATAATTTTTATTAATTTTCTTATATTTTACATATTATTAATTTTTAAGTTATATATATTTTTAATTATTAATATTATAATTTTTATTAATTTCCTTATATTTTACATATTATTAATTTTTAAGTTAATAATGTTATAATTTTTATTATATAAAAATTGTATATTAAAATCAATATAATTATTTATAAATATTAATTTAATTAATTAATTTAATTTTTTAAAAGGTGTTTTCCTAAGGATTCAAAGCCGAGATGGCAACGAGCTGTCTCATAGAGTTTAAAGTCCAGTCCAATTTTTTTTAAACTATGCACAACTTGGCCAGGCCGAGCTACTAGGCTAGATGCACAGCCATAGACACCTCCTCCTCCTCTCTCTCTCTCTCTCTCTCTCTCTCTCTCTGCCCTGCCATCGATGACTTCCTTCTAAATTCTGGTTCTTGAAACCATTTGATAAAAAGCTTGAGCCTCTTTATATATTCCATCATATTGTCAAAATCTCTCTTAGAAAATCCAGAAATAACATATTAGAAAAATTGAATTCACAATTCCAGAAAAAGCGAGAAATACTCAATAGCACAAATTAGTAAAACAAAAGAATTTACACATTGTATTGCTTTAAAATATAGAAAGGAATTTTTTTAATTATTATTTCTTTTTATATTTATTTTTTTATTTTTTAATGAGCTAAGGATGGTAAGTTTGGTTTATTTCCATAATTTATTTTATTGATTTATGTTTTGTGATCAGGTTAAATTATGAAATTTTATTATGAATTAAAAATTTAGTGTTTTTTTTCAAAAATTTAAAATGAGGGTTTAATTTATTATTTATTGAGTATAATAATTTATTTTAATTGATTTGTGTTATTTTAATTGATTTGTGTTTGAAATTTAATTATAAATTGAAAATTTGAGATTTTTTTTAGAAATTTAGCATGGGTGTTTAATTTATTATTTATTGAGTATTATAATTTATTTTAAATGATTTGTGTTTCTTGTGATTTAGTTAAATTAATTAATTGTTACAATATGTTAAATATTTAATTTTATTTTAAATTTATTTACAGTAAGTTTATATGTAGATTGTACTTTTTTTATTTTAAAATTTGACACCCTTCACTTAAATCTTAGTTCAGCCGGTAAACGCGATGTACAGGTACATGTCACTGGTCAATAAGCTTTTTCTTCATCATTTTCTAGCCACGTGGCAGAAAAATTATGATAGTAGACTTGTTCTTAATTTCATTTCAAGAGATGATGTCTATAGTAGACTTGTTCTTAATTTCATTTCAAGAGATGATGTCTATATTAGACTTGTTCTTAATTTCATTTCAAGAGATGATGTCTATAGTAGACTTGTTCTTAATTTCATTTCAAGAGATGATGTCTATATTAGACTTGTTCTTAATTTCATTTCAAGAGATGATGTCTATAGTAGACTTGTTCTTAATTTCATTTCAAGAGATGATGTCTATATTAGACTTGTTCTTAATTTCATTTTAAGAGATGATGTCTATAGTAGACTTGTTCTTAATTTTATTTCAAGAGATGATGTCTATATTAGACTTGTTCTTAATTTCATTTTAAGAGATGATGTCTATAGTAGACTTGTTCTAAATTTTATTTCAAGAGATGATGTCTATATTAGACTTGTTCTTAATTTCATTTCAAGAGATGATGTCTATAGTAGACTTGTTCTTAATTTTATTTCAAGAGATGATATCTATATTAGACTTGTTCTTAATTTCATTTCAAGAGATGATGTCTATAGTAGACTTGTTCCTCATTTCAATTGTGGGGAATTATAATGTCTTCCTTCATTATTCAGTTGTCCAATTTACTAGACACCTTTCAACAACAGCTATGTGAATATGAGAATGAGATTAGCATCATATAATGAGGTATTTATCATCACAAAATTAGTTCTAAATGAATCAGGTTTAATCCAAGAGTTCACATGGTTTGAAGGTGAGGATAAATGGGATGAATTTCGGCATGCCCCAAAGGATCAATGTGATAGTAAAAAAGAACCAATATGATAGTTATGGACTCTGTGGAGCCTGTATAACTGTAATAAGAGGAATAAATTATATGAATATAAATTTTATCAAATGTTGATAAAAGTTAAACAACTTGTTTATTTTAATTTTATTCAAGTTGAAAGTGAAAAAATAAGAACAAGACAGTGAGAAGACAATATTTTAGTAATAGTTAAAAGTTTTGTTATAGAAGAAAAATATTATATATATATTCCAATTCTTTCAAATTAATTATTTAAGAAATATAAAGGCCAACCAAGTTTCACTCATAAATCACAATCGACAATTTATTACATAGTTATTTCTAAAAAAAAAAAAATGAAATTTGTTTAAAATTTGAAACTTGAAACTTTCACATTTAATATAAATAAGAACGTCTTTTTAAAAAAAAAATTAATTAGCTAATTTGGAATATCATGTTATTTTTTTACTGAACTTTGACCTAAAACAATTAATCTAAATTATATAGACTATATAATAAGAAAGAAGGGCTTCTAAACCATTATTTTTCCCTATAATTAATTGATATTGGATTCCTTAACCTGCTCGAACATTTAAGCAAGCACCTTTCCAAATTGCACCTTCGTACATTTAAATATTTAGTGATTTATTCTATTAAACATTAAAGTACTAATTAATTCACTAACACTAATAATATTTAATCATGTGACGTATAATATACATTAAAAAATATATATTTTTAATTTTAAATTTCATTAGATACGGTAAAAAGCCACTTTTGAATTAAAATTTACTTTTAATTAATTATAAAATTTTAAAATTGTAGAATTTTATGAAAACTTTTAGTTTAGTAGTCATATGTTACTATTATGATATTATTTTGTTGATAAGATAAAAATGAAATATTTATAAGAAATTGAGAAATATAACTATTAAATTTGAGATTTTATAATATTTTTTATATAATTTTTTTGTTATTCTTAAATGTGTAAAAGATTTTTGTAGGAAAATTATAACAAAAATTGTCCAAGTACATAATAACTATCATGAACCAAAACGTGCAAGAAATATATGAAAAGGGAAGAAACCAGATGCACATAATTTATTATTAATGAGTTAATTCATAAAATAAAAGTATAATATTTCTCATATTAATAAGTTAACGAAGAATATTTTAATTTATTTAAATTAATTTTATATAATATTTTTAAAAAAATTATTAATTTTTTTAAATAAATGTCTATAGAGAAAATAATATTTTTTTTAGATATATTGGAAGTTCAATGACGCCAAATAATTTGAAACTTTTGTGGTTCAAAAGAGTCCACTTTAAAATCTAATTAGTTAATTAGCTCACATATTTCGTGGAAATTGACCCAATCAAGCAAAAAAATGTCACCATTTTAATATTTTTTTTATATAAATTATCTTTTTGAAGTTGAGCCGACTACAATTATAAGAATAATAAAATTATTTATATCGAATTTTAATGCAGCTGCGTATTCAAATAATTTAATTTCAAACTTATGGTTAAGTTAAAAAATCTACATGCTCACAAAAAATCGTCAACCATAAATTTCAGTAAAAAGAAAAAAGAAAAAAAAAACTTGAAAAGTCAATGAAAGGAAAATCACAAAGTTGTAAAACTACTAATTTCTCGTGTTCTATTTTTAAAGAAGTTCAATAGTCAGGATAAAAATCCAAATTGTTGGTACGATACCAGTGTCTTCCCGTCCTCCTTAAAATTATTTTAACAAAGATGCAAAATTCATTAATATTATCAAAGTTTTTAAAACTTTGGACACTAACTCAAATAAAAAACCTATAAAAGACATTAATGCCACACTAGTGATTATAAAGGCCAACAATGATCCTTTCCATCTTTGTCAGATTATAAATTTGTAAGAGCAAAGTTGAATGTGTCCACGAGACTATGGAAACAATAATAGACACAACATTTATTCCTCAATCGACATGTTTTGCATTTAAAAAGAAAATATTCAACACTTAATTTGCCAAAGCTTGTTTGATAATATTTATATGGAGTTTTTTCAAAAATACTCTAAAAAATAAAAATATTTTCAAAAATACCATTTTTTTAATTTCAATTTCAAAAAAAATAATCTTTTTTCAACATTCAATTTTAAAAATACCATTTTTAGAGATATATTTTTAATATGCATTTAATATATTAAAGATATATTTAATTTTTAAAAATATACATTAAGTATATATTTAATATATTAAAAATATACTAAAAATATAAAATATTTTAAAAAAAATTTAAAAAATATACTATAAAATGTAATTTTTTTAATATTTATTAGCACGGTAACATTTTTGTTTTCAACAATTAAATTAAAAAAACTTTAATAAATTAAGTTAATGAAAATAATTGACCACCTTAATTTATTCACTATCATATCATCTCCACCATCACAAACTTCTCTCACCATGGTTGTCACTGTTGTCATTACTAACACCATCATTTCACCATGACTTGCATAAACTAATCCGACCATGAATATCACTCCAACCATTCAACAAGAAGAAATCATTAATTATATTCAACTAGCACCACCACCAGAATTGAAAGTAGATGTATTCCCTGTCTGATATTGTACAATGACTTTCCTATATATAGTCATACAACTCAATACCCTAACTATATACAATTAGGAAACTAATCTATACAAATCAAATCAAACTAATTATACCAACAGAATATTACATATACCAACAGAATATTACATATTCTATCACACCCCCGCAGTCTTAGGGGTAGAAGGACGAACACTAAGATTGGCTCTGAAATCTTCGAAGAGAACTTTAGGCAAACCTTTGGTGAAGATATCAGCAATTTGAAACCTGGAGGGGAGATGACTTACACGGATTTCGCCCTTCTGAACCTTTTCGCGAACAAAATGTATGTCCAATTCTATATGTTTAGTTCTTTGATGTTGTACAGGATTGGCTGATAAGTAAACCGCACTTATATTGTCACAATGAACTAAAGTAGCCTTCGGAATGGGACAATGAAGCTCTAACAACAAATTTCTTAACCAACAGGACTCGGATACAGCATTTGCAACACCCCTGTATTCAGCCTCCGCACTAGATTTGGAAATAGTAGGTTGGCGCTTGGAAGACCAGGATACAAGATTATCACCAAGAAACAAACAGTAGCCCGAAGTTGAACGGCGGGTGTCCGGACAGCCGCCCCAATCGGCATCAGTATAGGCTAGAAGAGTGTTTGTAGCAGATTTTTGCAAATGTAAACCATAGTCTAGCGTACCTTTGATGTATCGCAATATCCGTTTCAAGGAATTCATGTGGCTCTCAGTTGGAGAATGCATAAAGAGACAAACTTGCTGGACAGCATACGAAATGTCTGGCCGCGTGAAAGTCAAATACTGAAGAGCTCCAGCTAATTGGCGGTACTTCTTAGAATCAGAACAAGGTATACCCGTTGTGGAGCTCAATTTTCCTTTGGTATCAACAGGTGTAAAACTGGACTTGCAATTTGTCATCCCTGCTCTTTCTAAGATTTCTTCGGCATACTTCTTTTGAGAAAGAAAAATAGCATTTTTAGAATGAGTAACAGCAATACCCAGGAAATAATGTAAGCAACCCAAATCCTTCATTGCAAATTCCTGTGCCAATAGATTGATTATTTTCGTTCGAAAAGCTGCAGAGGAAGCAGTGAGTATGATGTCATCCACATAAAGTAACAAATAGGCAATGTCAGCATTATGGCAATAGAAAAATAAAGAATTATCAACTCGGCTTTGTTTAAAACCAAGAGTGGTGACATATTCTGTAAACCGTTGATTCCAAGCTCAGGGGGCTTGCTTAAGGCCATAGAGAGATTTCTGTAATAAGCAAACATGATCAGGGTGACCTGAATCTCGGAACCCCTGCGGTTGATGCATATATACGGTTTCAGTGAGGTTGCCATGAAGGAATGCATTCTTGACATCTAGTTGATGTATTTGCCATGAATTAGCCAATGCAAGACTAAGCACAGTTTTGATAGTAGCAGGTTTCACCACAGGACTGAATGTATTAGAACAATCTATGCCTTCACGCTGAGAACGACCATCACCTACAAGACGAGCCTTATACCTATCAAATGACCCATCAGAATTTAGTTTATGCCGAAAAATCCACATAGACCGAATAACATTGACTTTAGGAGGACGAGGTACTAAAACCCACGTCTTATTCTTAAGGAGAGCCTTATATTCATCAATCATGGCATTTTTCCAATTCAAATCATGAAGAGCTTGTGCTGGATTTTTAGGAATGGGAGAAATAAGCAATTTGTCAACATGATAGGATTGTTGATATTTAGGATTGGGTTTGACAATTCCATGTTGACTCCTAGTTACCATTCGGTTTGGAGGTGGTGGAGGTGGAATAGGTGAAGGAGGTGAGTGAGAAGACTGTGACTCGACAACGGAGGAAGTAGAGTTGGCTGGATTACCTTGAGAGTAAAGACGATGGATTTCTATTGGTGTTAAGGTGTCATCGAGAAAATCATAGGAGTTAGAACATGGGAAACAAACAGTAGAGAATGGAAACTGTTGTTCATCAAATTGAACATGGCGACTAATAATGATTTTTCCAGAAGACATATCAAAACACTTGAAGCCCCTGTGACTAGAAGAATTTCCCAGGAAAACACAAGGCAAGGATCTATTGTCTAATTTATGAATAACAGATGCAGGACGCAGCGGAAAACAAAGACAGCCAAATACCTTAATGTTTGTATACGAAGGAATTTTGTGATACAAAACTTGAGTTGGGGACTGAAATCCTAATATTTTGGTGGGTAAAATATTATGAATATATGTAGCATGGTGAAGAGCATGATGCCAATACTGATGTGGTGTGGATGAATGGGCTAGAAAAGTGCGAATAGCATTATTAAGTGTTCTGATTTTTCTCTCAGCTGTACCATTTTGGGAAGACGTATAGGGACATGAAAAACGAAATGTTATCCCATGCTGAACACAAAACTGATGCAACAATTGGTTATCATATTCCTTGCCATTATCACATTGCAATTGTTTAATTGAGGTTTGAAATTGTGTTGTAACAAAAGCATGAAACTGAATAAATTTCCCAGTAACCTCAGATTTGCATGAGAGGGGAAAAGCCCAAAGGAAATTCGAAAAATCATCCAGAAACAACAAATAATATTTGTGCCCTGAAGAACTAAGAACTGGTGAACACCACAAATCACTATGAATAATTTCAAAAGGTTGATGAGTAACATTAAACGAATCCTTAAAAGGCAACCGAACAGATTTACCAAGAGGGCAAGAATTACAAAATTCTAACTGGTCCTTATTACAATCAATTAATTTATTTTGTCTAAGAGATTGAAGAATGACTTTGCCAGGGTGACCCAAACGAGCATGCCAAAGATTTGGCGAAACAGCAGAGAAAGCAGACTCATGACCAACGCTAGGAAGAGTGAAAGGATATAAATCCCCAGAACTCTCACACCTCAGAATTTTGTTCACCGTCGGAAAAACCTTCACAGAAAATCCAAACGGATCAAACTCAACAGACACCCAATTATTAGTTGTGAATTTACGAACAGAAATAAGGTTTTTAATCATGTTTGGAGCATGCAAAACATTACGAAGATTTAAACTGGGATTAGAAGGAGACAGCTGAACATTACCATGACCTTGAATTGGAATAATATGCCCATTACCAACAACAATACCATCTTTGCGGCTCAATTTAGAATAAGAGGTGAGCGTACCTGGATTTGCAGTCATGTGAGAGGTTGCAGCTGAATCCATATACCACTGTTCTTTTGGCGGCTTTAAAGACATGCTGTGCAAGGCCTATTCGATATCAGTGGGAGCATATTCAGTAGACTGAGATGGGGCAGCAGCAGTGTAAAATGATTGCTGTGAAGGATGAGACCCTAAAATTCCTTGCTGCGGTGCTCGCGGTGGACGTTGAGGCCAAGGATTCGTTGGATAGGGGCATGGTGGCGCCATCCACGGCTGTGATGGGTACCAGCCATTCCACGAAGGGAAATTCCAACCAGACGCCGGCATGTAAGGAGGAGGCTGCGGATAAAAAAATTGTTGTGAGTTCCGAAAATTTCCTTTACCCCCACCTGACTTCTGATGATTCTGATTAGTCTGATACCCACGCTGATTATTACCACGCTGTTTCCCTTGCTGCCGTTTGCCTTTGGAAGTGGCTGGCACTGGAGCCGGATCCGTGTAAGGATTAGATGGAGGATTAGTAACAGCAGTCCGCATAAGCAACGCAGTATTATTTGTTGCCTCTGATTTAGCACGTTCGGCTTTAGTAGTCTCATCCAAAATAAGCATAGAACAAGCTTGTGCAAAGGTAGGCATAGGTATTTTGTTCTGAACAACTGTAACAAAACCATCATACGCATCGGTAAGGCCGGTGAGGAGGCGAAGAACCATCCTCTGATCACTAACCTTTTGATCAACGTTGGCTAGTTGATTAGCCAAAACCTTAAGACGACGAGTGTAAGCCTTTGCGTCGGGAAAATCTCTCAGATGAGTATTGGCGAACTCAGTTTCGAGATGAACTGCACGAGCAATTTTATTATCATGGAATAAGTTGGCAAGATGATTCCATGCATCAAGTGCAGTATCCTCTGGATTTATAACGGTGTTGAGAAGATCATTAGAGATCGTACCATAAATCCATTGGCGCACGATGTTATCAATACGAACCCATTGCGCTTGTTCATCAGCCGATCGTGATACTGCACCCGTTGGAGGAGTAATATGATCATGGGTGAGTGTAGCTTTTGGCATGAATGGTGAACAAGGTAGCCCAATTGCTATACTGGGCAGATTCATAATCAAGGGTTAAGGGAATGGCTAATTTGATATTCGTGATGGTGGTGGCTGGGTGAATTTTGTCCGCCATCAGAAAGGAATAAAATTAGCGATTAAGAGAAGAAGAAGAAATAGAAATAGAAGAAAGAAGATCGATAGAAGATAGGTATCGTTCACGGCTCTGATACCATGAAAGTAGATGTATTCCCTGTCTGATATTGTACAATGACTTTCCTATATATAGTCATACAGCTCAATACCCTAACTATATACAATTAGGAAACTAATCTATACAAATCAAATCAAACTAATTATACCAACAGAATATTACATATACCAACAGAATATTACATATTCTATCAAGAATTAATGTCTTTTCCACTTCAAACTATTATTACCACGATAATCATCATCATGTTAAAATTTGTAGAGACAATCTAAAATTAGATTGTCTATTTTTATTGAACTTGAACCAAGAATTAGATTGTCTAATTTTGTTAGGTTGCCTAATTTTATTGAATTTGTACCAAAAATTAGATTGCCTAATTTTGTTAGGTTGCCTAACAAATGTTGAAAAATTTAACATTTGGTTGCCTATAAATAACAATGATCATGGAGAAAAAATAATAATTACAAAACCCAAAAAAATGAGAGTTGTTGTAAGAGGAGAGAAAAATAGAGAAAGGAAAAAAAATTTAATAGAATTTTTCTCTGTGTCTTTCTTTAATTTTTCTTATATTTCCTTAAGAGTGAGTGTGAGTAAAACACTTGTGTACTCTTGTAATTGAGATTTTTTTCTCTTCATAGTGAAAGTCAGTAACCACAGTGGATGTAACCTGTTAGGTCTAATTGACCGGGTGAACCACTATAAATTTTTATCTATTTATTATTTTGGTCATTATCTTTATTGCTCTTACTTAGAAAGTTTGGGCAAAAACCTAACAACTGGTATCAGAGAACTATTCACTCAATAGTGGTTTTATTCATCACTAAGTCATTGAAGATCAGCATTAAGTATGAGCAATGGGTGGAGATAGTGCCAAAGATGTTGACAAATTTGATGGGACTGATTTTCATCATTAGAGAATGCAAATTACTAATTATTTGTATACAAGGGAGCTAGAAGTACCTTTGGAAGGAGTGGTTCCAACAGGCATGAGTCGATTAGAATGGGAGAAGCTTGACAAAAAGGCTTTAGGGGTGGTCCGACTTACACTTGCTAAAAGTGTGAGTGCACATGTCATAAATGAGACGACAACAGCCAGGTTTATGAGTACTCTATCAGACATGTACGAGAAACCGAGTATTGTCCAACAAATTCATTTGTTAAGGCAACTTTTCACCTTAAAGATACCAAAGGGATGCTCAGTGAATCAACATGTGGTGTTGTTAAATGAAATCATTGATAAGCTACAATCAATTGGGATCACATTTGAGGAACACTTAAAGTGTTTGGCTTTGTTAACTTCTATGCCTAATGATTGGGATACTACAGCAAATTCAATTTGTAACTCCAGTGGAAAAAATGATCTTATATATGAGGAGGTACGTGACACTCCCCTTAGTGAAGAGTTAAGAAGGAGAAATGCTATAGAACTTCACACCGGCTCCGCTCTCAACATCGAAAATAGAGGAAGAACTTTCAATAGAAATTTCAACAACCACGGAAGATCCAAATCCAAAAGGAGAGATCAAAGCAAGTCTAAAACCAGAAAATGGGCAGATGAATGTTGGCACTGCGGGGAGCCAGGACACTTGAAAAAGGATTGTCGGGCTTTGAAAAATGAAGATGGTATAGCCAATGCAACGCAAGAGATTGATAGTGATGCTTTGATCTTGAGTGCACATAATCCTCTAGAATCTTGGGTGATAGATTCCGGAGCATCATTTCATTCAACTTCAAATCGGAGTATCATGAAAAATTACGTATCTGGTAACTTTGGCAAGGTCCACCTTGCAGATGATGAAGCTCTTGATATTATGGGTAAGGGTGAAGTCCGAATTGATTTACCCAATGGCAATATGTGGAAGTTGCATGAAGTAAGACATGTTCCAGGTTTAGCACAAAATTTAATCTCTATGGGTCAATTGGACAGAGAAGGTTGTGTGACTGAATTCTCAAATTACTGTTGAAAAGTTACTAAATGAGCCTTGATTTTAGCTCATGGGAAGATGTCAGGAACTCTCTATACGATCGTGAATTCCAAATGCTTAGCAGCTACTGTTGAGGTTGATGATACTAATCTTTGGCATCATCGGCTTGGGCACATCAGTGAGAAGGGGATGAAGGTTTTACAATCAAAAGGCAAGCTACATGGTGTGAAATCAGTAAAGATTGGGCTTTGTAAAGATTGTATCTTTGGGAAACAAAAGATTGTTAGTTTCTCAAAATCTGGTAGAGCTCCAAAGATTACTAAGTTGGAGCTGGTTCATACTGATGTGTGGGAACCTTCACCAGTTCAATCTCCTGGAGGTTCCAAGTATTATGTAACATTCATTGATGATGCCACAAGAAAAGTATGAGTTTATTTTCTAAAAAATAAATATGATGTCTATGATACCTTCAAGAAATGGAAAGCTTTGGTTGAGAATGAGACAGACTTGAAGATTAAATGTTTGAGATCAGACAATGGAGAAGAGTACACGAACAAAGAATATCTCGAATATTGTGCACATAATGGGATTAGGATGGAGAAGACTATTCCCAAAACTCCACAACAAAATGGAGCGGCCGAGCGTATGAACAAAACTCTGAATGAGTGTGCAAGAAGTATGCGGATACATGCAGATTTACCAAACATGATGTGGGACGATGCGATTAATATTGTTGCTTATTTAATTAATCATGCACCTTCGGTTCCACTGGGAGAGCTACTACCGGAAGAAGAATGGAGTGGCAAGAAGATAGATCTATCACATTTGAGAGTATTTGGTTGTGTGGCATATGTTCACATTGAGTCTGACGCAAGGAGCAAACTTGATCCCAAGTCCCAAAAATGTATTTTCATTGGCTACGGTGGCGATGAATTTGGCTATAGATTTTGGGATGAACAGAATAAGAAGTTTATTCGAAGCAAGAATGTCATTTTTAAAGAGAAGGTATTGTACAAGAACAGGGCAGCAGCAGTCCAATAAATGATAAGTCCTACAAAAGACATACAGTTTGCTAGTCTAGATGATCTTGGCGATGATAAATTGACCAACAAAAATCAGAGAAAGTTGGAAGTTGAAACTTCACAAGATGCTCTTGAAGTTACCAACTTTGAAGAACCAGTTTCTATTCCGGAAGTTGGGCCAAGTACACCTATTTTGAGAAGGTCCAATAAAGAAAGGAAGGCACCAGAAAGGTACTCACCATCCTTGAAATATTTATTATTGACTGATTGCGGTGAACTCGAGTGTTATGATGAGGCAGTGAATCATGAAGAATCTGTCAAGTGGGAGTCTGCTATGCAAGATGAAATGGATTCTCTCATAATCAATCAAACATGGAGTTTGGTGAATTTACCTCTGGGTAAAAGGGCACTACATAACAAATGGGTTTACAGAATCAAAGATGAAGGATATGGTAGTAAAAGGTACAAAGCAAGACTGGTGGTAAAAAGTTTTCAACAAAAGGAGGGCATAGACTATATAGAGATATTTTCACCAGTTGTGAAACTCACTACAATCCGGTTGGTGCTTAGCTTGGTAGCGGTTGAGAATCTTTATTTGGAGCAGTTAGACGTCAAAACTACTTTCCTTCATGGGGATTTAGAGGAGGACATTTATATAAAGCAGCCAAAAGGTTTTATAGCACACAGAAAGGAGGACTTGGTATGCAAACTGAATAGAAGCCTTTATGGCTTGAAACAGGCCCCGAGATAGTGGTACAAGAAGTTTGATTCTTTTATGTGCAAGAATGGCTACACCAGATGCCATGCTGACCACTGTTGTTACTACAAGAGGTTTGACAATTCCTACATCATTCTTTTACTTTATGTAGATGATATGTTGGTTGCTGGGGTTGATTTAAGTGAGATTAAAGAATTAAAGAAACAATTGTCAAACAAGTTCTCTATGAAAATTTAGGTGAAGCCAAAGAAATCCTTGGAATGAGGATTATTAGGGACAAAGAGCGAGGTACTCTGAAACTCTCACAAGAGGAGTACATCAAAAAGGTGTTGAAGAGATTCAATATGCAAGATGCCAAACCAGTTAGCATACCTTTGGCGACTCATTTTAAGTTATCCAAAATGCTTTCACCTAAAAATGAACAAGAGAAGGAATACATGAAAAAGGTGCCTTATGCTTCAGCTATTGGGAGTCAGATGTATGCTATAGTATGTACTAGACCTGGCATTTCTCATGCAGTGGGAGTTTTGAGCCGATATATGAGCAATCCAGGCAACAAACATTGGGAAGCGATGAAGTGGATTTTGAGGTATCTTCGAGGCACTACTGATATGGCCTTATATTTTGATAGCAGTAGTGTGAAGCTGCATGGTTATGTTGATGCAGACTTGGGTGGTGACATAGACACTAGCAAAAGTACCACATGTTATGTATTTACTGTAAGTGGTACTGCTGTGAGCTGGGCTTCTAAGTTACAAAAGATAGTTTCTCTTTCAACAACAGAAGCAGAGTATGTGGCTATTACAGAGGCCGAAAATGAGATGGTATGGTTAAGTGGTTTCTTGGAAGAATTGGACAAAGTGCAAGTTGATGGTATTTTGTACAGTGACCGTCAGAGTGCTATTCATTTGGCAAAAAATCCTGCTTTTCCTTCAAGAACCAAGCACATTCTTTTAAGGTACCATTTTATACGATCTCTTTTGGACAATGGAGCATTGAAACTACAAAAGATCGTTGGAAGCGAGAATCCAGCTGATATGTTCATTAAAGTTGTATCACTTGAAAAGCTGAGGCTTTGTACAGCTTCAGCTGGTCTCCAAAACTAAAATATGAAAATGGTGGTTATTGATGAATTTCAGTGCTCGAAAAGCATATGGAATGTTCTTTGCAATATAATGGTTGAATTGTCTCCAAGTGGGAGATTGTTAAAATTTGTGGAGATAATCTAAAATTAGGTTGCCTAATTTTGTTGAACTTGAACCAAGAATTAGGTTGCCTAATTTTATTAGGTTGCCTAATTTGTTGAATTTGTTCCAAAAATTAGATTGCTTAATTTTGTTAAGTTGCCTAACAGATATTGAAAAATTTAACATTTGGTTGCCTATAAATGAAAATGATCATGGAGAAAAAATGATAATTACAAAACCCAAAAAAAGGAGAGTTGTAGTAAGAGGAGAGAAAAATAGAGAAAGGAAGAAAAATTTAATAGAAGTTTTCTTTGTGTATTTCTTTAATTTTTCTTGTATTTCCTTAAAAGTGAGTGTGAGTAAAACACTTATGTACTCTTGTAATTGAGAATTTTTGCTCTTCATAGTGAAAGTCAGTAACCACAGTAGATGTAATATGTTAGGTCTAATTGACCGGGTGAACCACTATAAATTTTTATCTATTTATTATTTTAGTCATTATCTTTATTGCTCTTACTTAGAAAGTTTGGGCAAAAACCCAACACGTCAGTTCACTGATATGACTGAAATAATCAATCAATTTCTTAAATTACAAAGTTAGATTTTAACTTCACACATTTGGCAATCATAAACAGGTTCTTCCTTTTTCTCTATTAACAAAAAATTTTATATAAAATTCTTGACAATCATAAATAGGTTCTTTCTTTTTCTCTATTAACAGATATTACTAGTAATATCACCTGATATATAAAATTCTTATAGCTAGTTTTTAATAACACAATCACGAACAAAGAATAGAATACAACTATTTAGGGACTTGGTGATAACCCAATAATAACAGAGTGCAATACAATCCCTCAAAGAGGTGCGATTTGGCATTCCAATTTCTAATTTCTAACCTAATAAAACCCTTAATTTTTAGAGTTGAAATAAACAAAAAGAAAACTAGAAATAATAAGCAAGCTTACCTGAAACTTTGAAGAGAAAGGGAGACCTTCGAAGCTACCACTGGTGCCGACCGAGAACGAGGCAAGGCTGGTACCGATGATAGTGATAGAGGGTGCCGCTAGTTCGTCCCAACGTGTTTAACTCTTTTTCTTTCCAGGTTTTAATTAATACTCTATTTATTATATATTTGTATATATATATATATACTAATATTATTAACTAATATTATTTAGTTTTAAATAATAATATTATTAATTTTTTATTCTATTTTATTAATATTATATTATTCTATTGATACATATACTAGATATTATATTATATATAATTAAAATATTAATCTACATTCAGTATGCTTGGAGGGAGTCATTTCCTATCCTATTCTAGCCTACAACATCATAGGAAATTGTGATGGTCGAATCTCTAAAAATTGGATTGTTCATAAATTGATCTATCTAGTCAAATTAAATATATAGAAAATTAATTTTTATTATATAACTTTTATTAATGTCATATTATATTAAGAAAACAATTAATATATAATTAAAAAATTAATAATTTATTAAAATATTCAAATACTTTTTAAAAAATATTGATAAAGCTATAAAAAATATTATTATTATAACTAAGATATATTAGATTAATTAATAAATATTTCATTAGAAAAATATATATAATATTATCAACACTCTATATTAGCGTAGAAAATTATTGACACTAAAATAAATTTTTTAAATACTTTTCACTAATACACAATATTATGCATTTAAAAAGTATAGACAATTGACGAAAAATATAGATAAATTTATCAATATTATATATTAGCGTAAGAAATTACTGACACTTATATAATTTTTTCAACACTTATACAAAGCGTTAGCAAACTTATACTGCGATTAGTATAAAATATAACTACACATTTAAAAGTATAGAAAAAATTATTAAAAATATCAACGCAAGATAAAAATATTTGTAATTTATTTAAAAAATATCAACGCTATTGCAAAAATATAGATATTTTTACTAACGTTTTATATTAGCGTAAGAAATTATTAACACTTACATAATATGTAATACCCTTATACCTCATATACGTATGATACATACACCCCATATATGTATATACATATGCATAATACAAGAGTATCCTTGACATTAGAAAATTCTCCATTCCATAAATCATTTCTTAAAATTTATATTAAGTTAAATTATAACTAAATAAATTTATAAAGAAAAAATCTCTGAAAAAAAAATTTGTCAGAGTTTTTTCTGTAATTTTAATATTTTTCAAAACAACAAATACACAACCTGCATAGAAAAATTTTACTCCCAAATACATTATATTTTCAATACTCCATCATCTCTCCAAGTATATTCAAAAATTCTCAAACATAACCAATGTACACTATAAATTCATATTTTAAGTACCAATACTTATTAAAATATTCTTATATACATAATAACCTTTTATAAAATATATCTAATATACATATAATATTTTTTACTGTACAAAATACATATCACATAGTACATAAACTATACAAGTATGCATCACTCTTCAAGTTGGTCTCCTGGCACCCACAACTTTAAATCTCAATCACATATAGGTTCACCCTGGTCTATACTTCTAATACCTGTGTTAAAGGATTTGTGTGTGTATCGATTCTAACCTCAAATGCACATATCGTAAAAAGTAGTAAAGTGAATGTAAATATTGTTCCCGTAGAGAAGGAGTAATTTGAATAACCAAAATTCAAGTTGACTATTATCTGAAAACTAATTAGTTAATTTTATATTTTTAAAAAATTAAATATTTCATCCTTAATTTAAAATGTAAAATTAATTTCAAATTCAAAATAAAATTAAACTAAGATAATTATCTATAAATTTAAACTTCAAATTTGAATTTAAATTTTTAAATTCAAATAATTGAGATAAACAAGTAGGATTATATTTCATTAGAATTATTTCAAATGGGCAAAAATAACTTTTCAAACTAATTCAAATCTTTCTTGAATCAAAGTTACCAATTCTTTAAATTTTAATTTTCCTCTTTCTCAAGCAAGAAAAATAATGATTGATGTAATCTATATAGCTTAAAGAAATTAAGTTGGTCTTTAGATTATTTTTTATCTCTAAATAGGATTTTCTAAAGTTGTTGATTTTATAATCTAAAATCATATCTAGCTTTCACTTAATATATAATTTCAATTTATCAAGTAATTGGTGGCTAATCAATCACAAGTATTAAGAACAAAACTAACAAAATCTTGATTCAAGAAATAAAATAGTAATTAAATCAATTAATACCCATCATCCATAACCCTAAATCCACCTAATCTCACTAAGGAGATTAGTTGTTCATAGCTAATTTGAAGGTAAAAACATTAGAAATGAAGAAATAAATTAAAGTATCCATAACTCTAAAATTGAATTTAAAGAAATAATCAAAGAAAACAAAACATTAAAAATTAAATTTCTAAACCGTGATTGAATGTTCAAACTTGATGGATGAATCTTGAAGAGATGATTGAGTTCTCCTCCAAGCTCAATTTTCTTCTTCCTTACCTTCTTTATAATGATGAATGAATGCTTTTGAGTAAAAGAAAAATGAGATAGAGATCAATTTTTTCCAGGATAGATAACGATGGTTACTATTCATATTCCTGTTCACCTTACTAAAACAAACTCCTACCTCCTACTTAACTTCTGTAGAAAATTCAAATTTAAATTTGCAAACCAATTTTCTATCCAATAGAAACCTTATCTCTTTATGGCCCCTCAGTAAAATTGTAGCTCTTTAAGAATAGATGACTTTAGGCTCTTTAATAATCTCAATTGGACTCCGGACGCCCAAGTTATAGCCCAATTAATCTCGGTAGCTCAGACTGAAATTCTGCTTCTGTATTTTAAGCCCAATTTTGACTTTATAGTTGGAGGCCCAAACAAACTCAAATTTTGACGAACTAAACCTCTCTAAAAAACTTGATATTTCTTCTATCAACTTTATAAAGACAACTTTTCTAATCTTACACTTTATCATTATTGAAATTTTTATTAAAGGTCTGAAGGTCTAATCTGCCTAAAATCTCTACTTATAAGAGTCCTACAACAAATTAATTAAAACTAAGCTTTAATAAAAAAAATAATACAACTAGAACATATAATTGAGCATAGAATAAGTAAATTCAACTTAATTTCATGTAAAAACTAATAGACAAATGTATATTGATTATGGACTTATCAATTTCTTCCACACTTGAACTTTTACTTGTCCTCAAGCAAATTAACCATCATTAAATCAAATTCAAACATTCAACCAAACATAATTAACTAAAGAAAAATAACAATAACTTATCCTCAACTTAACACACTAAACTTCAAAGAATCATAACCTTAAACAACTTTACAAACTAAGCATACTTCTTTATTAGGGTGATTTACAAAAAACTTTTATATAAAACCATAGCCATAAGAAATTTATCACTAAGTATTAAATATCACTAAGTAGCCAACTTTACACAATAATTCAGGATCAATAAGAACTATGTATATTATTATTATTATTATTATTATTATTATTATTATTATTATTATTATTATTATATATTCAATGAGTCTATTTTATACTCCATCCCATTATTATTATTATTATTATTATTATTATTATTATTATTATTATTATTATTATTATTATTATTATTATTCTCTCTTTCTCTTTTCTACTCTTATATAAATATGGTGGATATATTTTATATTTCATTCCACCTTAATTATCTAAAACGAGTGCGTTTTACGCTCCATCTCGCAAAAATTTTTAATATATTAATTATATTAATTATGCATAATTCTCGTATCATATGCCCATATAGTTAAACAATTTACCACCTTAGTGATACATACTAACTCAAGAATCTATTACATTACAATAAACTCAAAAGAATATAATAAAAACAATTTTAACTATTTTTAAAAAAAATAAGTGTTCTTAATTTGCAAAATTTTTCAAGGCCATAACCTCATCTATTCCATGCATTAAATTAAAAATAAGCAAAAAGTATTTTAATCTAGCTAAAGAGTTAAATATCATGTTGAAATATGAAATAACAATAATTAACACACTCAATAACAAGTAAAGAATAAGTAGAGATAAAAAATAACCCAATAAATTACAAAATAGGAGTAGAACAAGTTTTAGTATTTATTAAAAACTAAAATTTAACTCTAGTACAAATTAAAATAAAAAGAAAAAATTAAATAAAAATTAAAATTAAAATAAAAGACAACCGAATCAAATATCATATAAAATAAACTAATAATTAGAGTTAACTACTCTCCTCCCACACTTAATCTTTTCATTGTTCCCAATGAAAAATAAGCAACCACAAACAAGAGAAACCACAAATAACAATAAAAAGAAAATATAATAAGAAAAAGATAAAGGATGAAAGCTTCCCTCTTTTATGGCGAAATAGTTATTGAATATAAAGATAGAAATTTTTTACCTTCTTCTTCATTATAAATGGAAAAATGGGCACCAAATTGAGAAGAGATATACCTCATCCCTTGAAGAACTTGAAACTTTCTCCTTGCCTTTCTTTGATGTTGATTTTTTTACAATGCTTTTTAATCTTGAACACATGGTTGGAAGAATAGAGTGATCGGTAAAGTGGATTTGGTAAGGATTTATGTGATTGTGGAATAAATTGAGTGGATTTGGGAGGTTTATAGTTAGGGATTTGGGAAAAGGACATTGGGAGTGTGAGAGAGAGAAAAAGGAGAAGAATAGATAAGTGAGGAGAGAGAAGGGGCTGAATGGGTTTATTTATGTTAAAATTTTTTTAAAGAAATAGCCCCGTCGCTATTGTGACAGAGGAGTATTACACCAGCAGTGCGATCATGCTGCTAGTCATGCGAAGGGGAATTGTTGCTACTGTCGTGATTGCAACAGCAGCTCGGCTTGTGGCTGAGCTGGCTTCCGCTCGTTATGCTCACACCACGAACGCGACGAACAACTTTTACTTTTTTTTTGAAGGCCTATTGTGATTATGCTGGAGATGCAGCATGAGTAGTGAGCTCATGCTGCAGAGCTTAATCGCGTGAGCTCATCTGTCCTCTTTGTCACGAGCGTGCAGGCTGCGCTATCGTGATAGTACCTGGAATTTTTTTTTCAAAATAAATAAAAATTCAATTCAAACTCACCTCTTCTTATTCTTTCTTATCCACCTTTGCTATTTACTTAGCAAACAAAAACAAGAATAAAAATATTAAAGAATATAGAGTTAAAATACCAACCTGCAAAACACCAATAAACTCAATTAATAACTCTAATATTATATAAAATAATCATTAAAACTTTAAATTAACTGAATTAAATGAATTAAAACTACAAAAAACATAAATATTAAATGAAAATAAAAAAATAAAAAATTGGGTTGCCTCCCAAAAGTGCTTATTTAAATTCTTCAGCTTGACTTTCCTTTAAAGCTCAAGGTGAAAGATCACATTGTACTTCCTTTCCTACTATATTGCTTGATGTTGTTGACTTGTAATTGTGCTTCCCAAGTTCTTTATACCCTTCAATTTCTATTTGTGAACTTTTATCCATAGGTGAAGTGAAATGGATTGCTTTACAGTTTTCTTTCTTTGGCTTGGAGTTTGGTACTGGGCAAACTTTGAGCAAATCCTTTTTAATGAAATCTTTTTAAAGAGATTTATCGCTTGCCTCTACTTAGAAACTTTTAGAAGTAGAATTTTTCGGAGAATCAATCATGTTAAACTCTACCTGATCATCCCCAATTTTTAAGGTGAGCTTGTCACTCTTCACATCGATTACAGCTCCAATGGTAACTAGGAAGGGCCTCCTAAGAATCAATGGAACATCTATATATTCATTCAAATTCTCAACTATAAAATTGATAGGGATATAGAATTGTTCCACTTTTACAAGTATGTTTTCTACTAGACCTTCAGGGTACTTGACTGATCCATCTGCAAGTTGTAAGGTTAGATCGGTAGGTGTCATCTCTGTGAATTTTAATTTCCTATAAACAAATAAAGGCATTAGATTAATACTAGCACCTGAATCACATAATGAATTTTGAAAATTAAATCTACCAATTTGATAGGGAATAGAAAAATTTCTTGGATCCTTAAGCTTAAAGGAAAGTTTATTTTGTAATAATGTGTTGCACTCTTCAATAAGTGCAACTGAGGCTATTTCTTCCATCTTCTCCTTCTTAGACAAAAGTTCCTTTAAGAACTTCACATATGTTGGCATCTGAAAAAAAGTTCCTTGAAAGGTAAATTAATGCAAAGTTGCTTAAAATTTTTAAGGAACTTGCTATATTGTTGATTCCACTTATATTGTATCATCCGTTGAGGAAAGAGAATGGGTGGCATGTGAGATTTTATCTCTTGTTTAACAGGTACCTCCTTTTTTCAGCTTCACTCTCTTTAATTGTCAATTTAGAAGAAGAAATCTGTAGAGCTGGGTCTTCTGTGTTGAGTTTTCAAGTCGTATGCTATTTAGGAAAATAACATTGCAATGTTCTTTCGGATTAATTTTCATTTGACTTGGAAGCTCTTCTTGTAGGCGATTGTTAGGAGAGCTTGCTATTTGACTAACTTGAATTTCTAGATTCTTACTTTGAATTGCAATCTATTCTATTCTTGATTTCAATTTGTCAAACTTTTCAGACGCAACTCCAATAAATTTCTCTAAAGCCAATTCATAAGATTGTTTACTTTCTTGTGGTTATAGTTGGCTTTGAATTCGGTTTCTCAAGAATGGAGGTTGATAAGATGCCCTTTGGTTACCTTGATTACCACTCCAAGGCAAATTTGGTTGGTTTTTCCAACTAGGGTTGTATGTTTTTCCATAAGGCAATTGTTGAGCTCTATTTTGATTCCCCACAAAATGCACTTGTTCTTGAGCTATACATTCAAAAGATTGATGGTTTCCACCACACCCTTCACCCCCTGTAGTGGAAAGATTAACATGTTCTAACTTTCTAGCTAAGGAAACAAACTTAGCTAAAAGTAGTGAAATTCCATCTACTTCATGTACACCAGCCACTTTCTTAGGTAAAGACCTCTCACTAGATCAATGATAATTATTTGCTACCATGGATTCAAACAATTCCAATGCTTCAGCCGTATTTTTGTTCATAAAAGCCCCTCCTGCAGCTGCATCAATTGTACTCCTCAAAGGTATTAGTATCCCATTATAAAATGTTTGAACAATAAGTTATTCTAGAATCCCATAGTGAGGGCACTTCCTTTGAAGGTCTTTATTCATAAAGTGATTCACCATCAAACTGTATAAAACTTGTTATATCATTTATAAATTTTGCAGTTTTTCTTGGAGGGTCACCCATGTTTACTTCTTCATCACTAGCTCAACTCTACTTTCTTCTTATAGAGACTCATGTGCATGAATTTGTTCCCTTTCTTCTCTTTTTAAGTGAAGTCTCTCCTTTCTTGGTCTATTATTCTCTTTGTATTGCTTTTCAATTTCAGGATTAAATTCTTCTAATACAGCTTGTCTATTACTGCGCATATAATTCTTTCAAAAAGCAAAAAAAATAATTAAACTAAAATTTTAAATTAATAGTCTCTTCGAACTTACTATTATCAAATTAATTTCTACATTTCCGACAACGGTGCCAAAAACTTATTGAACGATTCGTGTGCGTATCGATTATAATCACAAGTGCACGTATCGTAACAAGCAGTAAAGTGAATGTAAAGATCGTTCCTACAGAGAAAGAGTAATTTGACTAACCAAAAATTCAAGTTGACTATTATCTGAAAACTAATTAATTAATTTTATATTTTTAAAAATTAAATACTTCATCCTTAATTTAATTTAAAATTAAATTCAAATTCAAAATGAAATTAAACTAAGATAATTATCTATAAATTCAAACTTCAAATTATAATTCAAAATTTTAAATTCAAATAATTAAGATAAACAAGTAGGATTGGATTTCATTAGAATTATTTCAAAGGGGCAAAAATAACTTTTCAAACTAATTCAAATATTTCTTGAATCAAAGTTACCAATTCCTTACATTTTAAATTTTTTTTTCTCAAGCAAAAAAATTAATGATTGATATAATTTATAAGTTCTATTTTTATGAACAATAAACTACAATAATCTATCTAGCTCAAAGAAATTAAGTTGGTCTTTAGATTATTCTTTTATCTCTAAATAACATTTTCTAAAGTTGTTGATTTCTTAACTAAAATCATACCTAGTATTCACTCAACATATGATTTCAATTTATCAAGCAATTGGTGGATAATCAATCACAAGCATTAAGAACAAAACTAATAAAATCTTGATTCAAGAAATAAAATAGTAATTAAATCAATTAATACCCATCATCCATAGCCCTAAATCTACCTAGTCTCACTAAGGAGATTAGTTGTTCATAGCTAATTTGAAGGTAAAAAAAATTAGAAATGAAGAAATAAATCAAAGTATCCATAACTCTAAAATTTAATTTAAAGAAATAATCAAAGAAAATAAACCATTAAAAATTGAATTTCTAAATCGTGATTGAATGTTTAGACTTAATGGATGAATCTTGAAGAGATAATTGAGATCTCATCCAAGCTCAATTTTCTTCTTCCCCACCTTCTTTATAATGATGAATGAATGCTTTTGAGTAAAAGAAAAATGAGATAAAAAATCAAATTTTCCAGGATAGATGATGATGGTTACTGTTTACATTCATGTTCACCTTACTAAAACAAACTCCTACTCCTACTCAACTTCTGTAGAAAATTCAAATTTAAATTTGTAAACCAATTTTTTATCTGATAGAGAGCTTATCACATTCTGACCCCTATAGTAAAATTGTAGCCCTTGAAGAGTATATGACTTTAGGCTCTTGAATCATCTCAATTGGACTTTGGACTCCCAAGTTATGGCCCAGTTACTCTTAATAGCTCATACTGGAATTTTGCTTCTGTATTTTAAGCCTAATTTCGACTTTATAGTCAAATTCTGACAAACTGGACCTTTCGAAAAAGCTTGAGATGTTCTCTATCATCTTCATGAAGATAACTTTTCCAATATTATATTTTATCATCATTGAAATCTTTATTGAAGCTCTAAAGGACTAATCTGACTAAAATATCTGCTTATAAGATAAGAGTCTTACAACAAATTAATTAAAACTAAGCTTTAATAAAAACAATAATGCAATTATAACACATAATTAAACTTAGAATTAGTAAATTCAATTTAATTTCATATAAAAAAGTTGATAGACAAATGTATATTTATTATGCACTTATCAAAAAACACACATGCAGGTTCACCCTGGTCTGCACTTCTAATACATGCGCGATTCACACAATCTCGCTAAGCCTTATAGCTTAGTGGTACATATTATAACCATACAATAATTTAAATAATACATATGCATACTTTTTAACTTATATTTTATGATCATACTGTCAATGCATACACTATTATTTTTGCATTTCCTTTATCTTATAATTCATATACACACAATTATTCATCACAAATTACTCATCATTCGTCCTCTAATTCTTCAACATATTTATATATATATGAGTCACACAACATCATCATCACAATATTCATATACAAATATATCACAACCATACACACATATATTCATCAACTTAACATTTCATTGCCATATTACCAGCATAGCACATTGCTCAACTAACCTCATTTAATTCATCTCATCATTTCATTGCAATATTACTAAAACTTTACAAGACATGACATCACATCACACGTTAGGCCCAACTACACCCTACACAATAATCAAGTTTCAAAATAATTGATTTGGTCCATTGTGACACCCAATGTCTAGCCCGTAGGCAAAAATCATTTTAATTTTCTCAACCCCGCTCTGCTCGGGTCCTTAATCACATGACCTAGATATGTTCCAGTCATGGCCTAGCTCTGCTTGGGCTCATCATCATATAATCTCCAACATCAATTTTCTAGAACAAGATATTAAACAGGGCAATACACATATCACATAACTATTCATCTCATTAAATCATATTTCCATAATCTCATTTTCATTACCGAGACTTAGCTCTGCTCAAGTCTTTCACAACTCATTTCTTATTATTTAGCATATTTCTCACCTCACATTCCTTCTCAGGAATTCTCATATGTATCATGATCATATCATTCCATGATTTCCATCACATATCTCATAAATAATCACATTTATATATTAATTTCATGTCTCAACACATCACATTACACATATCACATACTACCACATATCTCATCAACATACCACAACACACTCATTTATCCATCTTTTATACACATCACAATCTATCACATTGTTATCATTCTCAATCACACATTATCAACATATCACAAAATGCACATATTCATTATCTCATCATTTTCATTCTTATCATATTTTCATATCTCTACCAATTTCCACACATTTCCAAATTCTACATACTATTTATATATTTTTCACATATTTCAGTTATTTAAATATATTTTCTTGCCATGTTCCTAATATGGCATACTTTCTATTCCAAGTGCACAAAATGCACTTTTACCAATTACACTTAACAAAGATATTAGTCATTCTATAATGGCTTAATATATCACAATTCAAGCATTTCACACAATTTCACAAACAACAATACACTTTTACCATGACTTCCAATATCAAAGTAACTTATCACATTTTCACAATTCACAATGTGCTAAGCAAATTCAAATGCAATCAATGCAAAGGCTATCAAAGTATATACTAACCTTAAATATGATAATATTCAAGCTCAAATCACTTTCCAAATTCAACTTCACCAATTGCCCTTCTTCACTTTGATTTTACAAATCCACTTTAATGAATCCTAAACCATATTACAAGCTCTAACATAGCATTAGCAATTCATTTTAATACACTTTAATCATCCATACACCATTTACATCAATTTTACATAACATTTCACTAAAACACTATTTTCACCCTTACTACCTTATTCAAACTTCAACATATCAAACTCATTTCTATCATTCAACTATATAATCATCAATTATACATCAATGTAACATCAAAATAATGCATGACCATAATTATCAATATCCCCTTCAAAAACCTAAAATACACATAATAGGTCCATAACCCTAAACTTAACCAAATTCTCTCATATCAAAATTTTAACCATAATATCATTACACACACATGAAAACAACATTAAATTCTCTATTTCAACAATTATAACCATTCACACTAAAATTCTAATTTACACATATTCATCCATAACCCTAAATTTATCAATCATACCCTTTTCAATCATCCAACCAATAAATCAATATATAATCATCATTTCATCACTTATCTAACATATTAATTCAACTATTATCAATTTAAACCATTCAAACATACTTTCTCTCCCTAACTCATTCAAACATCATCTTAAAATCAAATAAAATTAATTTAAAGGAAGGATTACTTGTATTCCTTGCTAAACCTTGTTATACCTTCTTAAATCTTCTTTAAGTCTCTATAGAATTTGGTGTATGAAGAAAACTAAACTTTCCTCACCTCTCTCCAATGGCTCACGTCCAAAAGAAGAAAAGAAAAAGAAGAAAATATCTCTTCTTTTAATTCTAATCTTTATCTATTTATATACAAAATAATTAAATAATTATTAATCCACCAATCACATTTCTCCTCCCTTTGACTTTCTCTCTTCTCTTTTCTTCTTCTTCTTCTTCTTCTTCTTCGTCTTCTTCTTCTTCTTCTTCTTCCTCTTATTATTATTATTATTATTATTATTATTATTATCATCATCATCATCATCATCATCATCATCATCATCATCATCATCATCATCATCATCCACTTTTCCAACACTAAATTATACCTCACATATATGTAATGTATATTTTATGTATATGTATATGTCTTATATATGTTACTTATATTTTACATATACCGTTATGTACATATTTATGTAATGTATATACTATGTATATGTAATGCATATTTAATGAATATAAATACCCATATGCACAAATAATGTGTATCCTATATACACTTCAAATATACCTTATATGTCTATTAAATATACTAAGTATGTAATATATATATCCAACATATATAATTAATATACAATATGTATATGTTATGCATATACTAGATATACATTGGGTATATACAACTTTCATACCTCCCAATACTTACTTAATTTCTTCAAAATCACGGATATGACATAACCATTCCAATGCTTCCATAAAACCATTGGCAAAATTATGTTGGAATTAGTATAAAATATAACTATGCATGTAAAAAGCGTAAGTAAATGATTATAAATACCAACGTAAGACAAAAGCGTCAGTAATTTACTTAAAATATACCAGCGCTTAATAAAAAATGTCAAAAAATATGTTATTATCATTTTTTTTATCAGCGCTAATGAAAAAATATATGTAATTTTGATGACACTTTATATTAGCATAGAAAATTTTTGACACATAAATAACTCTTCCTACTCTTGTACAAAGCGTTGGCAAAAATTTGTTGGCATATATCTATTTTTTTATTGTGAATATATTAAGTTAAGATAAAAGAAATAAATTCTGAATAATTAAAAGAATTTTATTCTGAGAAAAGAAATATTAAAAGTAAATGACTATATTTTTATGTTTTCTGAATAAATAGAAAATTTTATTATGATTGATAGAGTGAAATTATGATCAATATTTTATATAATTCTAACCATGATTTTAATTGTTTTACAATTGAATTTGATGGATTTTGTTTGTTTAAGTTAGAATTATATTAATTATGCTTGAAAAGATAAGATTCAAAGTTTCTAATGATTAGTGGTGCAAAATTGAAGAAAAGTTAGCAAAAATGAAGAAAATGCAAGTGCCACGCCCATGGCTCTTTAAGGCCACAACCTTGGGATTTAAATCAAGTCTGCCATAATAAAAAATTAAAAATTCCAGAAGCCAAATGGATGCCACGACCATGGCATTGAAAGGCCACGACCATAGGTTTGATTTCTCTACTGCCTAAGCCAAGAAAGAGAAGAAAAGTCAAAATGGGCAGCCTCCACTCATATGCCACGACCATGGCCTACCTTGCCAACCACTTACAGCTGTAAAGTGCTCAGAACTGTCCATTCCAACTCAGGCCACGACCATGGCACTCATATGCCACGACCGTGGGATCAAAATTCATGACTTTGAGTAGAAAATTTGGAAAGTGATGAACCAAACAAGATTGTGACCTAACCTTTTCAGTTTTTCTCCTCTAATGAAGTTTCCATGCACTTTATTTAAACACCTTTCCTCCAAGGATTCAAAAAAAGAGAAAGGGGGAATATTTAGAAGAGATTATCCAAGATATAAAAGTAGTTTAGAATTTAATTAGAGAAGGAGAGTAACTTTGGTTCAAGAATAAATTCAAGATCAAAATTAAGTTCTTCTTCGAAGAAATAGAGTTTGATATTTCTTGTTCTTTAAATTATGTTTTTAATTATTTTCTATTATGATTGTAATATTTTTATTTTTATAATGAATAACTAATCCTTTTTAGGGTTGGTCCTTTTCATTAAATTTATCATGAAATTATAAATGTTTATTTGATTTAATTTCAACTTTCCTTGAGTTATTTTGTTATCTTTAATCTTAATGCTTTAATTATCTGGCTAATAATTAATTGAATTGAGATATTGTGTGATGAAGTGAGAGTGAAAGCACAATATTAGTCAAAAATAGGTAATAATCTTAAGTAGTTTTCACTTAGAGATAAGGATAACACTTTAGAGGCTTATTAAAGATTTTTGTAAAACTTAACGAATTAGTTTAATTACTTATGATCACGAGAGTGAACATAAGGACTGAAATCAATAATAATTCTAGTACTTGAGAGAGACTTGAATTGAATTTAGAAAAATCCAACCATTAATAAAGGAAAACTAAATTAAATCAATACCTTAGAAAAACCATGATAAATCAATAAAGGTGACCAAAACCCTAAGTCTTAGAATATTAAAACCTTATTCTTGTCTTGTTTATTTCAATCAACAAAAATTTGATCATCCAAATAATATTTAGTTTTAATTGATCAGTACTTAGAAGAAAATCTCCTCGTGGGAACGATACTTTACTTCTTATTATATTACTTGTTAACGATCTGTGCACTTGTAGTTAGCTAGGTTGAGACCTAACAATGAGGAGTAAAAATAAAAATAATATATTAAATACTATATTCTCTTTGTTTTTTAAGTAGACTCTATTCTGTGGCAATAAGTCTTCTAGGAAATGTCTTCTGAGACTAACCCAATTAATTACCCAGATTTTTTAATATTCATATTGGCAGAGCCCAACCCTAGTAAGGGTTAAAATATAAGATAGTGTATACTGGTGTTTTAAAATACGCATAAGAGAGAAGTTATTGCCATAATTATTGTGGCTTCTGGCCTATCTGTTATGGTCTCTGACCTATGGTCTTTGACCTATCTATTATAATCTGTCATATGATTCCATTTCTGAAAATGAATTCCATGTTATGCTTTAATAAAATTAATGTTGATTCTGTTTTGTTTCGATTTATATAGTGTCTTAAATTAATTGAGATTAATTTTTTATTATTTAAACTTCTGTTTCTAAATTACCTAAAATATTTCTGATTTGTTGCATTTACATTTTTGAAATTTGAAGAAAATATGCAGGAAAGAAATGATAATCTAATTTGTATTTACCTTAAGATAGGCAAGTATAAAAAAAAATTATAAGTGAATATGGATCTTAGATTCCAAAAGTTAAATACATAATTATTTGCTGTAATAATTAAATATTAAGCAAGAAATCAGTTAAGGAATAGTTTAAGTAAAGTCTAGATTAAGTTAATTCTGATAGGTTAATTAAGCACTATGAGAATATAATTTTGAAAGGTTATTTAAGTACTCTGAGAATATAATTCTAAAGGATTATTGATCTAGTTTGAGTATATAATTCTGAAAGTTTAGTTAAGTACTCTGAGAGTATAAGTATTCTGCAAGAATATCACAATGAAAGAATTCTTAAATATGCTAGGAATTCTAAATGAATATCTATAATATCAACTCCGAAGATACAAGAAGTTATCTTAAACTATAATAAACTCCTAATTAATTAAAGTGAAAATTAATGTAAACATAATATGCCCGAACACTCACTGAGTTGCGGCTCACCTCTTGCTTGTTGTTGTTTTTATTATTGTTTTGCAGGCAGAGCAACTCTAGTGATGGTGAAACTGTGGTATCTAATAGTAGCAAAAGGAAGACAACTAGGAAAGTTCAATTTATATGAAATATAAGGGAAAACAAATATGTATTAATAGATGAAAATATCTGTAATAAATAAATGGAAAATTTTTTGCAAAGTTTTACTGTTTAATTATTTTTATTATGTTCTAAATATGAGTTCTGTAAGGTTCTGATGTATTAAATTGACTCAAACCCTAGGACCATTGTGCCTTTGAAAACAGGGTGACACACTAGTTCTCCAAGGACTTTGGATTGTGCCTTTTTTGAGATCACTATGATTATTGACATTTTCAACTTCACCTATACCCAGTTGGATATGAGTATATTGTAGCTTATCTTTAATTAAAAATATCTTAATATGGTAATATCTCCTTTTCTAGAGACTACCATGAGGATGCTTCATCAAACAACACATTACGTGATGTGTAGCACTTTCCATTTGTAGGATCACAAGATCTCCACCTTTTTTTTTTTTACTGTCATACCTTACAAAGATACATCTAACAACTTTCTTGTCCTTCTTTCTATGTAAATGATTAGGTATAAATACATAACAAACACATTCAAAGACTTGAAAATGGGTAACATTGGATTTTATGTTCCATAATTTCTCAAATGGTGAAAGAAAATATAATCTCTATTGGGGAAGCCTATTAGTTACATAGGCAACCATCCTTATTGCTTCTGCCCAAAATCTTCCTAGTCATTCTTAGCATGAAGCATGCTTCGACATATTTATGCAAGATGTCTACTCTTTCTATGTGCTACTCCATTTTGTTGCAGAGTGTTGGCATATGTGAACTAATGACGTATCTGGTGCTTTTGTAGAAAACTAGTAAACTCATATGAGATATACTCTCCCCCATTGTCTGTTAGTAAATAACAAACTTTCTCATCGACTTATGTTTCTGCTACCTTTTGAAACTCTTTGAATTTTGAAAATGTTTTAGATTTTTTCTTTTGAAAATAAACTCACACTTATCTGGAAAAATCATTAATAAAAGTCATCATATACTTCATTCCACCTATAGAAGCTTGCTTCACTGATCCAAATACATCAAAGTGAGCTAACTCTAATGATTATTTTGCTTTAAATTTGTATTCTTCATACAGTGTTTGATGCTCTTTCCCATACTGACATCCTGCACAAATTGTGTCAGTTCTCACATCAAGTTAGGGAGGTCCCTTTAGCATCAACTTTTTTTTATCATTACATCTAATTTGGAATTGCTAAATTGACTTAGTCACATGTGCCATAAGTTTTGTTGTCTCATTCTTCCTTGTCTTGTCTATACATATAGTTTCTGCAGACATTAAATAGACCGACTTTAATCCTTGTCCTTTCATGAGTGCTTCTTTTTTAATTTGAAGATCTTGATATACTTTCACAACTTGCAAACCAAACAAGACAAAATTACCTGAAGATGTTAGTTGTGCTACTGAGAGAAGATTCTTCTTCATACCCAAAACATGATAGACATTTTGCAGTGACACCTCGGTAGCATTACAATGGGGAGAGACTATTATATTGTCAATGTGAGTTATCGGTAATTTTGAGTTATTTGCTGTCACCATCACATGATTTCCCTTGTACTCTAACAAAATCTGTAGCTTTTCTTTATCACCTATCATATGTTTTGAGCAACCTCAATCAATGATATAATCTTTCTTATAATCAATTTGATCGGATGTTGCGGTTATACGACCTAACTCTTTCTCTTCTGCAGCAAAGAAAGCTTCATCATCCCATTCCTATTCACTTCTAAAAGTAGCAACATTATTCTCCACTAGCCCTTTTCTTGATCAACAAACTTTTTCCATGTGACCTTTCTTTCCTCAATTATAACACTTCCTTTCAAAGTTCTGGCCATTGCCACGATTCATTGATACTCCCCTTATATGTGTATTATCTTTACCTTAATGACTTTTTATCTCGTCATCATCTCTTTTAGATCTATTACCAGTGTACTGCTTAGAATTTTGCTTGCTTTTGTTAGCATAAAGTGCTTCCTCTACACCTTTTGGCGAAACTCCTCCTATTTATTTAGCTAGAGCCTCTTGCCCAGCAAGCAAATTCTCAAACTTAACAAGTGATGGTTGATTTTTCTATCCATGTACTACAACAACAAAGCATCCATACTCGGGCCTCAAATTATGGATGATTATTCTCTTCATCCTAGTTTCACCGATCGAAGATAAGATGGATCTAATTCAAATTTTTTTTGACACAATGACTTCACATTATGAAAACATTGAGAAACCGTCATTTCATGCAGTGTTACTAACAATAATTCACTTTCTAGTTGCTGAATTCTTGTGCCATTTTTCTTGAGAAAATCTTGGCAAACGCATCCTAAGATTTTTTTAGGAGTTTTGGTGTCTCAAATATGCTCTAGTACATCTTCTTCAACTGTTGTCTTCAAAGCAAACATCGCTTTGCTTGCTTTTATCTTCCATTTTCCTAGCGTACCATTTGCATCTTCAGTCTCCAATTAGATAACTTCACTTATGTTGACGACTTTTCAGAGATCCTGGCCTTGCATGTGAGGTATAATTCATTTAGACCATGTAGTGTAATTTTGGTTATTGAGATTTTTAATTCCACCAACTATTTAAAGATTGTTCATCTTGCCAACAAATAATACCCAAAAACTTATGGCTCCGATAATAAATTGTTGAAAGAAGATTGACAAAGATGCTAATGAACTCACAAAATAAAACTATGAAAGAATATTTAAAAATCGAGAGAAGATTTATTGTGAAGAAGATAAGATGATTTTCATACTTGTCTGATATATTCTTACATTGAACTCCCTTTATATAGTTATAGGAGTTTATAAAAATAGTGAATATTAAAAATAATACACAAATTAATATCCTCTTATTTTTTAGTAAGTTAATTAAAACCATTAATCAATTAAAAGAAAATTATAATAACCATAGATAAAAATATAAAATTATTATTGTGTTGATTTTAACAGTGTAAATGTCATTCATATTAAATTTGTCATTTACATGAAATTTATTTTGCATGTTCTTATTTAGTTTAAGGCTAAACTCTTTTTATTTAAAATAAGCCTAAACCTAATCCTCTAATTCATATTTTGATTCAAGACATGTGATTTTTATCCTTAGGATAATGTTCGAGTCAATTTATAATTTTTTTTATTAAATTTTCTCTTTTTTTAAAATAAATTTAAGTGATGACTCTTTCTTAAAACCCTGTTTACTTGAATCGAGCGTAATCTATAATGGCAATATGACCTTGGCACTTTTCGTGAGATTTAACCTAATATTTCAGCATTTTAGTTGCCATTCTTTGGCAGGCCGAGCAAGGTGCTGGGGTTGGGGCCTCACAATGACCTTGGTGTTCATCTTCAGCTCCCTATTTTGTTGTTGTGCGACAATCAGACTACCATTCACATCTCAACAAACCTACTTTTTTCACAAATGAACGAAGCACTTAATCATTGATTATCATCTCATTCGTGAAAAATTCAAAGAAGGCTTCGTGCTTCCTCAATATATCTCATCTTAGAACTAACTTGTTGATTTCTTCATTAAGTCATTGCCAACAACTCTATTTGATCGATTTTGTTTTATGCTAGGATTGCTGCATCTGCAACAACCTCCAACTTGAGGTGGAGGGGGATGTATAGCCATTATGAATGTGAAGAAACATAGTGTTTCACACAAAGCAATACACATCATTTCAACTAAAAGCTTCCAACATGTTTCACATCATTTTGGTAAAGGGCAATTACATCAACATGCAGTGTTTAGTTGGTTCGCTTCAACTTCTAGAATAGTGTGAATATTAGCTGGTAGAAAGTATCAATAGAAGGTCAAGACGCTTTTATTGTAACAAGCTTCTTCTAAATTCATTAGTCTCTTTGTATAGTTAGAGTAGTTGTAACTAATTCGGTTGAATGAATACATAATCTTCTTCACTACTGATATGGTATTTTCTTTTGTTTCCTTACATGTAATTTTTCTTTTTTCTTTTTGAATTACATTGCATTTTTAGCAGCCTTCATTTTACAGGATAGGCTAGTTTCTCTTAGTCAAAAAATAGTACAATCTAACACCATATTTGATTGGTTGAAATAAGGATAGACACTCCTTTTTCACCTAAAAGCTAAGATAAATTACAACAACATAATTAATAATAATATTAAATGAAAAAAAAATTAGCAACACCAAAAAATTTTTAGCCTTGGAAATTCTAGCTATAGACATCTTGAAAATAAGAACACTCCAATCAATGGTACCTCAATAGTTCTTTCAATCAACCAATTTGGACAATCTTATTTTGTACAACAATCATGAATCAAGTATTCTTGTCTGGTCTCCAAAGTGTTATGTGGAAGCAACAAATACAATTGTAACTCAGTTCTTAGATAAGTAAAATTTGGTCTTGGGTGTGTTGATTTTTTAGTAGAGCTATATGTAATAGCTCAATTTTATTTCTTTGAAAATGGTCTTTTATACATGAATTGCAACAGAAAAAAAAAATTAAAACAAAATCCATAAAATCTGATATTAACTTATCAAATAAAAATATTTAATTTATTTTTTAAATTTAAAGCTTCTTGTTTGATGTTGCATGATTTTATACAATAATTGAGGCATATTTTTAACATTCCTCTTTGCATATTTGCTACAAACTCGAAACTCTTTTCTAAACTTGATTTTCCTTAGCTTATAAATGTTAAGCTCCTTCTTAGAGATAGTACTTTTCCTTGAACATTCAAAATCTTCTAATTTTTTATTTCTAAAAAACAAAAAATCCATATAAATCAAACGGCTCATAGCATTGCAATATAAAATTTCAACAGTTTAAGGACATGCTCTAGGTCCCTTCAATTTCTTTTCATATTATCCTTCATCATTTTTGCATTTCATTGCAGTTTATAGACATACAATCACTTCATCATTTTTCTTTTTGTATTTCATTGCAGTTTATAGCCATGTCAATCGTTTTATTATTTTTGCATTTGTATTTATTATGAATTTGGTTATGTGCTTGTGATCATAGTTATGATTGTTATTACGGTTATAGTCAGGGATATGTGTATGATTATAAGTATGGCTATGGGTATGATTATGAGTATGACTATAGGTATGATTGTAGAGACTTCACAAGTCTTTTAAAGATCATTTAAGCTCTAATATCACTGTTAATTTTTTTAGCAGAGCTATATGAAATGACTCAATTTTATTTCTATGAAAATGGCCTTTTATACATGAATTTTTACAAAAAATAAAATAAAATCCATAAAATCTAATATTAACTTATCAAATAAAAATTATTTAATTTATTTTTAAAATTCAAATCTTGAATCTCTTTTCATTTCATTGCATTTCTTTTCAGATTTCAAATAAAATTTGATGAAGACCAGCATGTCTCAAAATTAAGATGAAGCCAAACAAGTTGAGAATGAATAATAGGAGGGAGATTATATTCCAAATCTATTAAATATATACCTATGTCTATGATAAAAAAAAAAGAAAGAAAAGAAAATCATGCCTATGCCTGCCCAAAAAAAAATGTCATGCATATGCTTATGACAAAATAAAAATGTATCATGCCTATTTCCACGTAACCATGAACTTTGGATGACCATAAAAATCTTATGCTAAAAAAAAGCATTTGTAACATTTGACCGAGGGGGTGTCTTGAGAAATTAAGTCAAGTGCTGCAATCAAATAAGAATAAATCAAATTCAAAATAATGATAGATTTTTTTAGGATTTTATGCTTTAAATTTTATTTTATTGCTATTGTTATGATATTATGATTTGGTTGTCGGATTTTTAGGATGCAAATATGATATTGGTTGTTAAAATTTTTAGTATAATTGTCCCTAAAATTTTTATGTAAATTTATTTTACAATGGATTTTTTTTTTCTGGTTGATTTGACGCCTTCAATGTTATGAATGGTAATATGCATAAGGCATATGTTTTTACGATAGACACAAAATATATGATGCGGTGTACAATTTCAAGTCACTGGTCAACAAGATTTTCCTTCATCATTTTGTTGGCAAGGCAGAAAAATTCTTATAGTAGACTTGTTCTTAGTTTCATTTCAAGTTTTTCCTTCATTTAATTTCATTTCAAGATTTTCCTTCATCATAATATCTTTAGTCCATTGCGTTGCGAATCCTATCCACCACATACAGGCCAGTACTAGTCAACGGAATAAGTCTACTGGTTTGTTTCTTCTAAATCTTTGGTTAATTTGTTTAATATTTACGCACTTTAAGTGTAAATTAATTAAATAATTAGCAAAATTATGGAAAATTCTGTTAAATTTTCCATTTTAAATTTTTATTGACAAATTATTGAAGTTAGAGAGTCTACTTTTATATTAATTAGGTTATCTAATATTTTTTAAATATGGACTACTCAGTTGACACTTGACAAGTACATGGTAGTCAACGCCTTGACCCACTTAAAATTATAGTCTTACATCTCAATATTTACTGTCTGGACTATCCATGTAAGAGTAAAAATATATGTTTTGATATTATGTTAAATTTTTCTTGCTAATATAAATTTGAAAGTGTAACTCTAAAAGCTAGCTATTAAAATTGAAGAGTCTATTTCTATATTAATTATGTCACATTCTTATATATATATATTTGATATATGAAGCTCTCTCTATCAAATTTTAATATAACTGTATATTAATGAAATTAAATTTGAGACCTTCAATTAAGCTGAAATAATCATTTACTAATTTATCTAAACCATCGGTGGTCATTTTAATAACTTTTAACACTTAGATGATTTCTTTTCCCAAAAAAAAAAAAGTATACATCTTTGTGTAACATCTCTTTAATTTTATTAATTAATAGGTAGTACTCATTTAAGTCATACTACACTTGAAAGATAAGTCTTTTACTCCATAAAAATATATTTGCTAGCTGTTGCTATTGCTGAGACTTGAGTATCTTTTAACACTCGAGTACGCTTATTAAATAATAGGTGGTTAGTCGTTACACTCGTTTAATTCCTCAACTACAACACTTGAAATATAAAAATATATTTGCTAGTTGTTGTTATTCATTATAAACTATGATCATTTTCTCCATATTGCTGCTTTTCTTCATTTTCCAGTTCTGCAAATCTATTAATGACTCTATAACTCCAGCACGCCTTATTAAAGATGGTGATATTTTAGTCTCTGGTAAGGAACGCTTCGCACTTGGCTTCTTCAGTCCTACCAATTCTACTCCGGTTCGTCGTTACCTTGGAATTTGGTTTCACCAAATTTCAGAAAAAACTGTCGTTTGGGTTGCAAACAGAGATAATCCTATTAATGATACCTCCGGTGTGTTTGCTATCAACTCTCAAGGTAACCTTATTCTGTACCAACATAACCGAACTCATGTTCCTGTCTGGTCCGCCAATTTTAGTAACTCTACTTCGTCTTCAACTTCCAATAATTCCATTTCCATAGCTCAGCTTCTTGATTCAGGAAATCTTGTTTTAATTCAAAAAGATACCAATCGGACCTTATGCCAAAGCTTTGATTACCCGACAGATACTTGGCTTACTGACATGAAACTTGGGCTGAACCGAAGAAAAGGAAACTGCTGGTTTCTTTCGTCTTGGAAATCAAAAGATGATCCTGGAACTGGTAAATGAACGTAAAATTGAAAACAACGAAAGCAAACGTAGTAAACTATGATTGAAAACTACGAAAGCAAACGTAGTAAACTATGTAATTGTCCCTAAAATTTTTATGGCATATGTTTTTATGATGGACACAAAATATATGATGCGATGTACAATTATAAGTCACTAGTCAACAAGATTTTCCTTCATCATTTTGTTGGCAAGGCAGAAAAATTCTTATAGTAGACTTGTTCTTAGTTTCATTTCAAAATTTTCCTTCATCATAATGTCTTTGGTCCACTGCATTGGGAATCCTATCCACCACAAACAGTCGAGTCCTAGTCAACGGAATAAGTCTACTGGTTTGTTTCTTGTAAATCTTTGGTTAATTTGTTTAATATTTACGCACTTTAAGTGTAAATTAATTAAATAATTAGCAAAATTACGGGGAATTCTGTTAAATTTTCCATTTTAAATTTTTATTGACAAGTTATTGAAGATGGAGAGTCTACTTTTATATTAATTAGGTAATATAATATTTTTTAAATGTGGATTACCCACATTTTATCATTAATATGATAGTTCAACACTCTCTCTCAAGTGTCAACTACTCAATTGATAAAATATATTATAGCCACCGCTCTGGCCACCTAAGAATATAATTTTACATTTTAGTAGTTACTGTTCAGACCATTTAAGTAAGAGTAAAAATATCTACTTTCATATTATGTTAAAATTTTCTTTTTAATATAAAATTTAAAATAATAACTCTAAAAGCTAGCTATTAAAATTGAATACTTTATCTGTATATTAATTAGATCACATTCATATATATATTTTTTGATATATGAAGTCCTCCTTATCAAATTTTAATGTAACTCTATATCCATGAAATCAATTTCGAGGCTTTTGATTAAGCTCAAATAATCACTTACAAACTGATCTAAATGATAAGTGGTCATTTTAATAATTTTTAACACTTGAGATGGTTTCTTTTTTCCCGAAGAAAAAGTAAACATCTTTGTCTAACATCTCTTTAATTTTATTAATTAATAGTTGGTTGCACTCATTTAAGTCCGACTACACTTGAAAGATAAGTCTTTTACTCCATAAAAATATATTGTTAGCTGTTGCTATTGGTGAGACTTGAGTATCTTTTAACACTCGAGTATGTTTATTAAATAATAGGTGGTTAGTCGTTACACTTGAAATATAAAAATATATTTGCTAGCTGTTGCCCTTCATCATAAACTATGATCACGAATAATAACAACCAATTGAAACTCTGTCTCACCATATTGCTGCTTTTCTTAATTTTCCAGTTCTGCAAATCTATTAATGACTCTATAACTCCATCACGCCCTATTAAAGATGGCGATATTTTAGTCTCTGCTAAGGAACGCTTCGCACTTGGCTTCTTCAGTCCTACCAATTCTACTCCGGTTCATCGTTACCTTGGAATTTGGTATCACCAAGTTTCAGAAAAAACTGTCGTTTGGGTTGCAAACAGAGATAATCCTATTAATGATACCTCCGGTGTGCTAACTATCAACTCTCAAGGTAACCTTATTCTCTACCAACATAACCAAACTCATGTTCCTGTCTGGTCCGCCAATTTTAGTGACTCTACTTCGTCTTCAACTTCCAATAATTCCATTTCCATAGCTCAGCTTCTTGATTCAGGAAATCTTGTTTTAATTCAAAAAGATACCAATCGCAACTTATGGCAAAGCTTTGATTACCCGACAGAAACTTGGCTTCCTGACATGAAACTTGGGCTGAACCGAAGAACAAGAAACTACTGGTTTCTTTCGTCTTGGAAATCAAAAGATGACCCTGGAACTGGTAGTGTTGTTTTGAGAATTGATCCATATGGGTTTCCTCAGTCATTTTTATACAATGATTCGACCATCTTGTGGCGAGGAGGGCCATGGACTGGACAAAGATGGAGCGGTATACCCGAAATGAAACGTCAGCCCATATTCAAAGTTACTTTTGTAAATAATAACGATGAAGTGTCAATCATGGATAGTCTCACTGATGCCTCAATCATTGAGAGAATGACGGTCATCGAATCTGGAGTTGTAGAACGTGCCACGTGGAATGCTCGTGAACATCGGTGGAATGTGTTTTATTCTGCTCCGAAAGAACAATGCGATAATTACGGAGAATGTGGTGTAAATGGTAACTGTGATCCGAATGATTCAGATAATTTTAATATATGCAAGTGTTTGCCAGGATTTGAACCTAAATCACCGCATTATTGGTACTTGAGAGATGGATCAGATGGGTGCATTAGAAAAACTGGGGTATCCACGTGTAACAGTGGGGAAGGATTTGTAAAGTTGGCACATGTAAAGGCGCCAGATACAAGAATGGCACGTGTGAACATGAACTTGAGCTTGAAGGAATGTGAAGAAGAGTGCTTGAAGAACTGTTCTTGCACGGCATACACAAGTGCAGATGAGAGGGGAATTGGATGCTTGAGTTGGTCTGGAGATTTGGTTGATACAAGAACATTCTTAGGCGTGGGGCAGGACTTGTACGTACGAGTGGATGCAATTGAGTTAGGTACATGTTTATTTTTGCATTTACTCCACTTCTTTATTTATTTTTAGGACAGATACCGCTTTCGCAGGTATTTTTATTATTTTTTAAAATTTTATAATTGTTTTAGATAAATAATTATTTACTTATAATTATAAATAAAAAATAATTAATTTTACATATTAATAAATTTAAATAAATAATCAATAATCATCAAATTATAAATAGCAGAAAGATTTGCAACTGTATAATATTATCGTCACATAATAATTAAATTTGTAAATTTATTTAAGTTTGTGGTTGTTGACAACTTTATCCGACTTTGGCTAAGACAAAACAGATGTTTCACAGTTTTTCATGGCATATAATTATATTAATTGTACCTAATTAATTGCACTAATTTGATTTACAGCTAAATATAGGAAGTCTAAAGGTCCACTTGCCAATCAAGGAGTACAAGCAATACTGACAGTGTCTATTGCTACCACATTTTTTCTTATACTATTCCTTTCATATTATTTGGTAAGAAAGAAGAAAAGAGGTAAGCAAATTTCTTTACTCTTATGCATCAATTAATTGTCATATAAATTTCATTACTTATTGGTCCTGTTTTTCCACACCCATCTGATAATAAATTGCAAATTTAACTAAGGAAATTAATCAATTTTCATTAATTGATACAGCCAGAGATGCGCGAAGCAAATCTTTGTTCAGTTTCAGCACAGGTGCAACACACTTTGGGCATTCTCAAAGTGGAAATGGGAGTGACGAAGGTGGAATTTCAGACTTACCATTCTTTGATTTGAGCGTAATAGCTGCTGGTACAAATAATTTCTCAGATGCTAACAAGCTTGGAGAAGGTGGTTTTGGTTCTGTCTATAAGGTACACACATACACTGCACAAAATATTGAAATTAACAGTATTAAATTTTTTATTTATACCTCTTTAAATTCATTTATATCAAACAAAAGATTGTACTAAATATATACAAAATTGAAGTAAAGCGCATTTGGACTATATTTTTCAGGGTCTACTACATGGTGGAAAGGAAATAGCTGTTAAAAGACTGTCAAAATATTCTGGACAAGGGACTGATGAATTCAAGAACGAAGTTGTATTAATAGCAAAGCTGCAACACAGGAATCTTGTAAGAGTGCTAGGTTATTGCATCCAAGGCCAAGAGAAAATGCTAATCTATGAATATCTGCCTAACAAAAGCTTGGACTCTTTTATCTTTGGTATGTCATTGTCAGCTATAAACTATATAGAATTAGCTAGTAATTTATTTATACCAACGCTTGATTTGACAAATTTAATTAAAATGCTTTCATTCAGATGAAGAGAAAAAATCACTGCTAGATTGGTCGATGCGCCACAACATTATTTGTGGGATTGCTAGAGGAATTTTATATCTTCATCAAGATTCAAGATTACGAATCATTCATAGAGATCTTAAGGCTAGCAATGTTTTGCTAGATGCATCAATGCATCCAAAAATTTCAGATTTTGGCATGGCTAGAATATTTGGTGCGGACCAACTTGAAGCAAACACAAATCGCGTAGTTGGAACATAGTAAGTATTATCCATCTAAAAAGGAAACGAAAAAAGAACTACTTATGAGTATTAAAATCTACTCTTTTTATACTTATTATTAGTTTGACTCAAACTGAAATTCAAATTTCTCCACCCTTACAATTTTCATTGTACTTCTGAAGTGGTTATATGTCACCGGAATATGCAATGCAAGGCCTATTTTCTGTAAAGTCTGATGTATATAGTTTTGGAGTACTGCTACTAGAAATAGTCACTGCCAGAAAAAATAGCAGCTACTACGACGAGTCTACTTCTTCAAATTTGGTTGGATATGTAAGTTAATTAGACATTAATTACTTCAATTAAGTCCTAATTAATTAATCTTTAACTTATTATTTTTTGTATAAAAATTGATGTTTTAATGTAGGTTTGGGAACTATGGAAAGAAGGCAGGTCCTTAGAGATGGTTGATTTATCGTTGGGTGACTCGTTCCCAGAACATGAAGTGGCAAAATGCATCCAGATTGGGTTACTATGCGTGCAAGAATCAGCAACAGATCGGCCAACAATGTCTACTGTTGTTTTCATGTTGAGTAATGATACAATTCTTCCATCTCCAAAACAGCCTGCATTCGTAATGAAAAGAAGTTACAATAGTGGAGATCGATCTACCAGCGAAGGGGCTGTCTCTGTAAATGAAGTCACTGTCACTATGCTTGAAGCTCGTTAGCGCAACATTGAAATATCATGAAATCAAGGCCTATTTGATTCAGCTGTTCGAATTTAGAGTTTTCCATTTCAGATCTCAATCGTTAATATAAAGTGTTTGATAAACATATGATTTTGAATAGAATTTCCAAATTATAGCTAAAATTCTAATGTTTAATAGTTAATCTCTCTTTGCAGCAGTACTTCAAAATTATAACTGAAATTTTAAAATCTGAAATTAACTTATAATTAGCTGTTGCCTTTTTCATCCTCCAAGGTTTGATTTACCGGGTTGGAAGGAAGAAAAATAAGCCATCAGTTTTGGTCTAAAACAAATATAAACCAAAACAAAATGTTTTTTTTTTAACAAAAGCTGCGTTCAAAATGGTTTTAGTTTTTCATTTTATGTTTTTTTAAGAAAAATTCAAAATATTTTTACTAATAACACTAAATTTTAAATTTTCATAATTAAATAAGAAATACTTTTATACTAAATATGGAATGCATAAAATAAGATTTTGAAGGTTTTGATTTCGAGAAAATATTTATTTCTACAAGTCTTTTTTTATTCGCCTCACATCATTTTTCATCAATCAAATTTTTTTTTCTTTTTTCATTATAGTTTGTTCAAATTTTCTCTTTCTACTTTTTTTGCATGTATTTTTTATTCTCTTTTTTTCTTCTCCAAATCCTTGCAATTGATTTTGTTATTTTTTATTTCTTAATTTTTTAATAATTTTATTTTAATTATTATATATAATATCTAATTAATATTATGATGCATTATTATTATAAATTAATTTTTTAAATAGGTGAATAAAATAGCAAAAAAAAAATATAAAAGAAGGTTATAAAGAATATGAAAAGTATCATTTATGGTTATATAACTAAGAGTCAATTCTCTTTCTGCTAAAAATCTTTCAATTAGTGAAAATGATAGTAATGAAATTAATAATTTTGATGAAGAGTTTGAAGACACAAAAAAAATATAAAGATAAGAGAAAATTTTTGAAAAATAATAATTCAAGACTTAGTCAGAATAAAAGAAAACTAGAGGGAAAAGTGATATTTTTATTGTGTTAGATCAATTTTCTAAATTCATTATTGATAAATTTTTAATTTATAGATGACAATTTATTAATTATTTTTAGAATATTCAAAATCAAGTTGGAACATAGAGTTAATTTCCAAAATCAAATCTTTTCAATCAAATCTAAATTGAACTTTTTTTCAAAACTAATATCTAAAACTTGGGCTTTGGACCTAGTTTTAATATTAAACTATTGAAATGAACCTAGACTTAGGCTCAAATAGCTTAGGTTAGAAATCCAACTTTTTTTTAGTTAAAAAAACAATCATCGCACAATGATTAGGACTACATTGGCTGTGATTCTTATTCAAATAAGATATGCAAGCTTATTTAGAATTTCACTCCACGTATCAAGTCCATTTTTTCTTAAAAACTTCATTTTCTTCCTTTATAAACTTTACTTCTTTTACTTTTGGAAAATGTATGTTCACCATAGAATCCATAGTTATAAACTTTAATTTACTTTTTGCACTTTATTTTTATTTGCTATATGGATAGATGCTTATATATTGTTGAAATATGATTAGCAAAGATACTAATGAACACACATAATAAAACTACGAAAGATTATTTGGAAACCAAGAGAAGATTTATTGTGAAAAGAATAAGATGATTTTCACACTTCTTTGATGAATTATTACAATGAATTCCCTTTACATAGTTATCGAAGTTCACAAAAATAGTGAATATTAAAAATAGTATGCAAATTAATATTGTCTTATTTTTTTAGTAAGATAATTAAAATAATTAATCTATTAAAAGAAAATTATAATAACCATAGATAAAAATAAAAAATTATTATTGGTGTTGATTTAACACTCTCCCTTAGCATCAAACTTCTTTTCTTTTAACCATCCCGAGCTCCTAACTTAATGATTCAAACTTGTTAGTGTTCATGCTTTTTGTGAATAAATATTGTAATATCCCGATTTTTTATTTACTTAGGAATAGTAAATATGGAAGAGTAAATAGTTGTGATGGGTAGAGAAAATATAAAATGAATATGTATAATAGATGTAATATATATGTATATGTTATATATATTTGAAATATATTTAAAATAAATATGACATATATAAGACATATACATATACCTAAAATATACAACATATATGCATGAGGTATACATTAGTGGTGGAAAAGTTGATGGTGATGATTAAAATAATAATAATAAAAAGAAGTGAAAGTCAAAAGAAGGAAGAAGATGATTGGTGGGTTGTTAATTAATTAATTAATATATATTATAATATATATATATATAGATAGATAGATAAAGATGGAATTAAAAAGAAAGAGATATTTCTTCTTCTTTCTTCTTCTTTGAACGTGAGTTAGAGAGAGAGGTGAGAAGAGAGTGAGTTTTTCATATATACACCAAATTTACAAGGGATTTCAAGAGGATTTAAGTGGATAATGAAGGTTTAACAAGGAATTCATGTAAGTATTCATTTCTAAGCTTGTTTTTTTTATAGATTTTAAATATATGAGAGATATGGGTGGTTTTATTATTATGTTGAGATATAGATAATGAAAACATGATTGGATGTTGAGGATGATGTTGGATGGTGCAATTTGGGAAAAAGAGTGATAAGGAAAAGAATAAGGGTTTTATAGAAATGAGTTGAGAAATGAGTGAATTGGTATATGGATGATTGTATGAATGAATTATAATGATGATTGTTGTTGATGATGTTATGTTTAGGCCTAGAGGGATTAAGTGGAGAAAAGTAAGCTTGGGATATCCAAGGTTTGTATATATAATCTCTTTAATTTGTACATATTTTTTTCCTTAAGTGATATGTGTGTTGTATTGATGAAAAAGGTGTGAAAGTGTGATTCTGGGATGCCGTGGGTGTGGCCATGCAGTGCCACGACTGTGGGATTTGAAGTGGAATTATCTCGGGTGAAAATGGTAATGAAACAGAAATAAAATGAATGCCATGGGAGTGGCCCTTGTATGCCACCACAATGGTGGTCATCCCACGGGCATGGCTATTGAATGTCATGGCCGTGGTGTTGGTATGCCAAGGTTTAGAGCTTCATTTTATGTTATACGAGCATGATTTGTGGCTTGCATGGCTGTATCTTTTTATATTATGTTGATTATATTAAGTGGAAGTGTATGTATGTGAATTGAGTCATATGATGAGTGTGGCTCATGTATGCATGAGTGTAATAGAAATGTGAAGTGATCACGGACAGTGGTGATCACGGGAAAAAATAGAGTAATGAGCATGTGATGTTATACGTGTGTAGCCTATACAATTACCTGTCCAGTTATGTTGAGACTAATTGGATATGCAATGAGAAGTCCTGAGAAGAGCTACGCCTTGAGGTGCATATGTTAATGAACTTGAGCAAAGCTAGGTCTTAACCTGAGCAGTGCTAGGTCATGTGATTGAGATTTGTGATGGTTCCGAGTAGAGCTGGACCATAAGACGGTGTTAACCGGACATGATAATTGTATAGAGGTATTGGATCCAATAGTGTAATTGAGTATGAGTATGGGATATGATTCCCAAGAGTATATTTGTGTATATTATATGTGTATGAGTATGTGATATTTGACCAATGTATATATATGTTGTTTACATGTACTACTAAGCTTTCAAGCTCAGTGCAGTTGTGTGAATCATGTAGATTAGTAGATTATTAATCTGAGAGTCAGACAATTGTGCCACAAGTAGAGTAAGAGTGCTTCGAAACCAACTAGAAGGTGGTGCGTGCATGTACAATCTTGTTATGTTGTATCATATGTATATGTATATAAGTGAATTTTGGAAAAGACAACGTATATTTGTATACATGTAATCTAATGAAAAGTATAATAGTTTTGGAAATATTACTTTTAAAAGAATGAGATTTGATAATGGAAAATGTTCTTTTATTAATTATATTATTAATGTGGAACTAAGGTAAGGGTTTAAACAATACTATAACGTGACATCCTTATATTTTATATTCGTATTGTATGTATAAGGGGTATATTTATGGTATGTATATAGGGTATATAGGTATTACAAATCTGCAACTTGTTTATCAGTTTTAACTTGCTTTAGCTCAATTTCTCCTTTTAAAACTTTCTCCCTGATAAAACAATAATGCACCTCTACATGTTTAGTTCTTGCATGAAAAACTGGATTCTCTTCCAAACGTATTGCTAAGTGGTTATCGCAATATAGGAGAATTACATAACTCATTGGTTGATTTAAGTTCTTCAATAACTGAATAAGCCAAGTGCTTTCTTCAACTATTATTGTCGTAGATTGGTACTCCGCTCTGTTGTTGCCAAAGACACCATTGGTTTTCCTAATAAATTACTCAGATCTAAGCATAAAAACATACCAGTTAGTTTAACGTTGGGTATCATGATCACCTGCATAGTTAGCATCATAATAACCAACTAACTTACAGTCTTCACGTTTCTTATACAAGATACCATAGCCAAGCGTGCTCTTCACAAATCTTGGAATTCTTTGAGCTGCTTCTAAGTGAGGCTTCTTGGGATTTTGCTTATACTGACTCATGATACCAACTGCATAGGAAATGTCACATCTAGTTAAAGTTAGGTAAATCAAAATTCCTACTAATTGTCAATACATCGTTGCATCTTCTAAAGCTCTTCCTTAATAGGCACACATCTTGACATTTAGCTCCTTTAGAGTCGAAATTGGCCTATACATAAGCATTCCAAATCTCTATAACAAATCTCTGGAATATTTTTGCTGATGAAGAAATATTCCCTCTTGGGTACAATTAATCTCTAGACTAAGAAAGTGCTTAAGTTGCCCAAGTTCTTTCATCTGAAAACCAATGGATAAATTTTCCTTTGTTCTAAGAATTTCTTCTTCACAATCTCCTGTTATGATTAAGTCATTTACATACACTAGTACAATAGCTAGTTTAACTCCATTAGCCTTAATGAACAAACTAGAATCTGCATGTGTTACTGAATAATCACTATGAGTCAGAAATTCATCAATTTTACCATACTTGGTGCTTGCTTTAATCCATAAAGCACCTTTCATAGCTTACAAACATACTCAGGGTGATCTTCACTTTGAAAGCCTATTGGTTGATTCATGTAGATCTCTCGATCCAATTCCCTATGTAAGAAAGCATTCTTCACATCCATTTGTCACATGTTCCAATCTTTGCTAGCTGCAAGTGCAAGCAAAACTCTAATAGTTTTAAGCTTTGCAATTGGACTAAATGTTTCATCACAATCTAGTTCATATTATTGAGAGAAACCTCGTGCTACCAAACAAGCCTTATGGCTCTCAATTGATCCATCTAAGCTACGCTTTATTTTCTAAACTCATTTGCAGGAAATAGGCTTAACATCACTAGGCTTTGGTACAAGCTCCCAAGTTGATTTTGTTCCAATGCAACAATTTCTTCTTCCATGGCTATTCTCCACTCTATATTTTGAATTGTTTCCTTAAATGTCTCTGGTTCACATTCATTTGATTCTTCTAGTATGGCTGCATTGGCATACTTGGGATCTGGCTTTCTAATTCTTGTTGAACTTCTGTGTGGAGTTGGACTTTTTGCTTCAGTAAGCTTATCTTCTTCACTTGGTTGTTTGTGGACACCATGTAATACCCCAAACCTAAAATAGATAAAATTTTATTATGTAATAAATAATAATTTGATAAGTCAAGGTAATTAGGAAACCTTGAAATGAAAATTTGAGATGAGCAGATTTTAAATGAATACGTGAAAATAAACTAGAATATAATTAAAGAATTGATTAATAAAGTATAATTTAAATTTTTATTTGGAAAATTAAAGTAATTAAAATACTTAGAAAATTTAAATTTTGGCTTTGATAAATATTGCTATTGGGAATTTAATGAAGCATTATTAATAAGCAATATTAGCTTGTTAATGTAATTAGTGAATTAGCAAATTACATTTGATGGGAACCATGAAACGTGCATGGATATGGAAAAGTACTAAGGAACTAAAGGGTATTACAGCCTACCAATAAAGAACTAGCCAAAAGAAAGAATATTATACAATAAACACCTATAATCTTAACTATAGAAAATTGGTGAGAATTAGGTAGAAAGGAAAGATATTTTTTAATTGAGATGAAACAATTAGTAAACATGTGTGGACAAGAGGCACAGAGAAGAATTAAACAAACTTATAAGTGTCTAAACTAAATATTAAACAAATTAAAATTCAATCAAAGCGAGAGAAAAATCGGTAGAAGAATTTTAGTAGAATTTGGGCTTTAATTTTAAGTAAACATTTGGCCAACACATGTCAAAGTGTGGCAATGAAAAGCTTAAGAAGACAGCAAGTGTTAAGTGACTAATCTATTAACATCTTAATTGAAATAAAAGAAAGGAAAGGTTGAGAAGGAGCTGGAATTTTTATTGTTACGTGGAGGGAGAGAAGAAATAGAAAGAAAATCATTCTAACTTTTGCTACCCTATAAAAGAGTAAAAGTAATAGTTAAATTTGAGAAGTAGTTGGTGAGTTAGAGAGGAAAACCCACTTAAATTTACAGCTTTTTAACCCCAAAAAAGAAGAAGAAGAAAAGTGGTACTAAGAGGAGTCATCAAGAGGTGAGTGTTTCAAACACCCTTTCTTAAAAGCTTTAGAAAGATAAAATTTAATGAAAAATTAACTCGTAAATTACGATTAATATTTAATTAGATTTAAGTTAAAGTAAAATTTAAGATATAAAAACTAAACTATGAAGTATAGACATGATGCATGCTGGAAATTCTGTTTCTGTTATGTGAAGTTATTTTATCCAAATTTTTAGCTTGATCTATAGAAGGTCAATGAGTATGAAATTTTAATCAAGAGTTTATCTATATGTTAATAGCTGGTGTATGAAATTGCAAAATTTTTAAAGATTACTAACGTAGGGGAAGTAAAATAAGCAAGGACAAAAGGGTATTATTCCTGTTTATTCTATGGATGCCCAGAAAATAAACACAAAATGAGAAAAAATTTCTCTTATGAAATGTTATTAAAATCTCAAAACTACCTTACACTTCTTCAAACATTACAATATAAAGCTTTAATGTTACGGAAAACCCTAATTCCAAATAAGGAAAGTTTTCAAAATATAACAAATTGCCAAAATAAAACAATTACAAGTATAGAAAGATATTATTTAATGAGGTAGATAAAATGCCTAAACGGCGTCTCGATCCAAGGGTTCTAAATAAGAAAATAAAAATATACCCTAAGCTGCCATAACAGTAAAATACGTTTTCGGGGGCCTAAACAATGAAATTTGGGTGAAAAATGATGGACTTTACTGCAAAGCTGTGACTTTGACTCGCTAGTCCATTTCCTATTAGGCTAGGCCCTTACAATGCCCAGTTTGCAACATCAGCTTTTGGCAGTAATTACCAAACTGTCACTATGACAGTTTTCGGTCAAACTACTCCATGAAAGTCAAAACTCTGTGTTCCACATCATCCCCCCCCCCCCCCCCAAGCATAGAGAAAATTCACCCTCGAATTATCAGCATTATCATCATCATCAGAAGAGTCCACTTGAATAGGAATCAAATGCATCACATTAAATACATCAATAGTACGTATATGGCTAGGCAATTTAAGGCGGTAGGCATTAGGATTAATCTTTTCAATGATTTCTATAGGACTAATCTTCTTAGCAGAAAACTTATTATATTTTCCAATTGAGAAGAGCTCTTTAGTGAGGACAACCCATACAAAATCACCCATCTCAAATTCAACATGGCGGCACTTATGGTCTGCAACTTGCTTATACTTAGCGTTGGCTTACAGTAAGTTGGCGTGCACTGCCTTATGAACATCCTGTAGATTAGCCATAAAATATGCTGCTTTCCATGAACTCTGGTCTTGTCAGGTAGAGGGATAAGATCTAAGGGACCCCTGGGCACAACCGAATACACAACCTGAAAAGAGCTGAAACCTGAACTTTTATTGACAGCATGATTATGAGAAAACTCAGCATGGCATAAATTCTGGTCCCAGCTCTTCACATTATCACCAACCAAACTATGAAGTAGATTGCCTAAGGATTTATTCATTACTTAAGTTTGACCATCAGTTTGTGGGTGATAAACACTACTAAAATTCAGTTGTGTATTAACCACTTTTCATAAATTGTGCTAGAAGTGACTTATGAAGCGAGTATCTCTATCAGATATAATGGATGTAGGCAGGCCATAAAGACGATACACTTCATGAAAATATAACTGGACCATATTGACAGCATCTGTCGTTCTTTTGCATGGAATAAAATGAACCATCTTAGAAAAATGATCAGCAACAACAAAGATGGAGTCATTACCACGCTGTATGCGGGGCAAGCCCAATACAAAATCCATGCTGATGTCCACCTAAGGCTGAGTAGGTACTGGCAGGGGTATGTATAGGCCAGCATTAGTGGATGTACCCTTAGAAACTCGACAAATCCAACATCTTTGCATATACTTGTCCACGTCTTTTCACATTGTGGGCCAAAAATAGGAAGCTTGAACCAGTTGCAAGGTTCTGCCACGACCGACATGCCCTTTGTCATGTAACTCCTGAATGATCTTGAGGCACAAGCTGCAATCTGGAATACATAATTGGTTCCCTTTGAATAAGAACCCATCATTTTGTTCTTTCACCTGCTTGAACCTTTTCCAAAATAGTAAAAAAGAATGGATCAGTAACAAACAAGTACAAAAAGAGTCCAAGCCAGGTACCTCAACTAGCATTGAAATTACTCCTGCGGCTCAAAGCATCAGTATCTCTATTTGTAACTCCTAACTTGTGTTTTACCACAAAAGTAAATCATCTGAGGTAGGCCACCCATGGAGCATGTTGTGAAGACACCTTATCTTGTCCATGCAAGTGCTTCAAAGCCTCGTGGTCTGTGTATAATATAAACTCTCTGTTGTACAAGTAGTGCCTCCAATGCTTTACTGCTTGAACTACTGCATAAAATTCTACATTATAGGTGTTGTAGTTACACTTGGAGCTTGGGAGCTTCTCACTGAAGTATGCCATAGGTCTTCCATTTTTACTCAAAATAGCCCCAATGCCCATTTTAGAAGCATCACAGTGCAATGCAAATGCTTGTGAAAAATTAGAAAGCACTAAGATAGGAGCGGTGGTCAAGTGTGTCTTGATAAGCTAGAAGGCTTCCTCTGCTGCCTTTGTCCATACAAACTTGCCACCCTTAATACAATATATCATAGGGGCCATGATACTATTGAAATGTGGAATGATGCGTCTGTAAAAAGAGGCAATCCCATGGAAACTTCAAACTTCAGTAATTGTACTAGGTCGAGGCCACTGTCTAATCATCTCAACTTTGGACTCATCAACCTGCAGCCCCTTTCCAGAAATCACGTAACCCAAGAACAACACTTTAGGCACCAATAGATAAACTTCTTTACTCCTGCATAAATTTTTTTCCTGCGAAGCACAAATAGAACTTCTCACAAATGTTGCAAGTGTTCTGTAAGGTTAGCATTGTAAATCAAAATATCATCAAAGTACACCACAACAAATTTGCCAATGAATGGCCTCAGTGCCTAGTTTATCACCCACATAAAAGGTACTTGGTGCATATGACAAGCCAAATGGCATTACCAACCACTCATACAACCCTTCTCGAGTTTTGAATGCCGTTTTCCACTCATCTCCTGGCCGTATCCGAATATGGTGGCACCCACTTTTAAGATCTAGCTTAGAAAAGATTCTTGCACTACTGATCTAATCTAATAAATCATCCAAGTGAGGGATGGGAAATCTATACCTTACAGTGATCTTGTTGATGGCTCTACTATCCATACACATATGCCAGGAACCATCCTTCTTAGGAACCAATAGGGTTGGCACTGTACAAGGGCTTAAGATTTCTCGCACATGTCCCTTAGCTACTAATTCCTGTACTTGCCTCCGCAACTCCTCACGTTCACTAGGGCTCATCTGATAGTGAGGTCTATTTGGCAAAGTTGCACAAGGTTCCAAGTCAATATGGTTGTAGACCCTTATTTTTTTACCAACTCTAGTCTAATATTTTAAAAATAATCCAAAATAAATTTTTTATAATATTTATTATTTGAATATAATATTTATTATTTAATATATTAAAAGAAAAAAAAAGAAATTTTAAATATTTATATCATATTTGTTTTTAATAATAAAAATATATAAAAATAAAAAAATCGGATGGACGAATAGGCAAGGGCACGCGGCATTGGGCGTGGCAAGCAAGTTTGCCTCAAACGTGGCCTGCGGCAAATCATGCAGCCCTGCTCGCCACTCACCAGCAGCCTCACTCATAGTCCAACGCCAATTCTCGCAGTTGCCCAGCGCCAATCCTTGCAGTAATGCACAATTGGCCCAGCAGCCTCGCAACAGTGCAAGCGCAATTGGCCCCCAGCTCGCCGCAGCGCCCAGCGCTAGCAGCCCGTGCCCGGGGGCAATTTTTGCCAAAACCTTATTTATCTCAATTTTTTTAATTTATTTTTTGAACAGTTTTTATTTTCTTAAACGACCAGTATTAGGTTTTTTATTTCCAATAAATAACTCATTAAAAGATGAAAAAATGAACTTTTGGAGAATTTCAGGAGAGACTGAAGACTTTTGAACTTTGGCAATTTTTTCAGAGACTTTAGACTGAAGTTCCTGGAATTCTTTCACAAGCAAGAAGAGACGATCCATAATAAAGGCAGTAAGTAGAAGCGATGTTGTCTTGGTGTTAGCTCATCTAGAATTTCATCCAGCGATTTTGGTGGATCCTCCAAACGTAGGTAAGTTAATCCAAGTTTAGTTTATTAAATCAATAATTACTTTCACTTGTCAAATTTTCATTACAATGTGGTGATTATACAAATTCCTTTTTTATTTATTGCATATAGTAGCCTTATTCTACCAATGTTAAAATTCCAAACCCTGATTCAGTAAACCTTAAACCCTAGTAATTATTTCATAAAAACTATTTCATAAACCCTAATTTAAATTATACAGCAGCCATAATCTTTTTGTAAAAAAATAATAATAATGTTAGTTTTTTTATTAAAACCCAAGTTTCTAAAACTAAACCCTAAAATCTTAGTTTTTAAATTTAAGCCTACAAAATCCTAATTTTATTTAAGAAATCCTAATTCAAGATGTAAGCCTAAATTTATATATTTATTGCTTTATGTAAGTTTAGATGCATGATTTATTACATGTCTTGATGAATGAATTATTCTTGTTTGATCTTTGATGAATTATTTATTTATGATGAATGATTGATTATTTTTATTGATCTATTTTAGTTTTAAGAATTGTAAGAGGTATGTTTCCATAATTGGGTACCTCAATTGTTAAAGTATCATGTAATTCAATTTATTTTTAAGTTTCGGATCTATATAAAAGATACGTTTCCATCAATTGGTAGGTATCCTATTTTATTCGTTTTCTTTTGGACTTTGGACAATTATAAAGGCATATTTCCATCTACGGATGGGTGCTTATTTATTTATTTTATTTGAACTTGTTATAATTTTAATAAAGTAATTATTTATTCTTATGATTGTATGTAGTATGAATAATATCATATTAATTAAGAATTTTATAATATTAACACCTGAAAAGGAGACCGGTTTCAATGAATCGGACGTTGTGGGGGTGCTGGGTCATTCTCGCCTTCCCCACACGTGCCCAACTTTCCAAACCCATTAGTGGGTTGGGAATTTCTTAAGAATCGAGTCATCCACCCCTTTCTTTTTTTTAGCCCGTCCGGGTGGCAACTCTATTTTCTCTGAGTTTAGGCATGTGTTCTCTAAGGTCCCGAGACTAACAGTGCCAAAGTCGCAAGAACCATTTCACATGGGAGTATGGGCAAAAATCTCCGCTCACAATGGTGCTAAATGTCACGTAGGAGGGGGGTAAAGCATCAGGCAACTCATTTGGAAAGACATCTTCAAATTCTACCAATAAAGGGGTTGCCTTATTAGTAACTTTCAACTGTATGGCAACCACCTTCCCAATAAGAGTAAAGACCATTTTTGTACCCTGCAACTCATCAATAAATCTAGACAATGACAACATCTTGGTATTATTCCCAGTTGGTTTTACTTGTTCTGGCTCTTTATTAGGCAATAATACAATTTTTACATTATTAAATATAAAAGAATACATATTAGCACGACCATCATGAATGACCTTAATATCATACTATCAAGGTCTCCCTAACAATAAATGACATGTATTCATAGCAACCACATCACACCATACACTATCTTTATATTTAGAACCAATCGAAAAGGTCTACACTGGCTCTTCATCAACCACCTCTTCATCATCAAACACTGGCTCTCCTACAAGGTCTACACCTCCATCTTTATAGTCATATGCTTCCACAAAGAGTGCTTTCTTCCCTGTTGTTTTCTTCCATTTAGACTGCCTATGCCCAATCTCACCACATCCGAAGCACTTTAAACCACTACCAATTGTTTTGTTGTGCTGGTTTTCGTTGGCAGTACATTTGTTAATCACCCCACCTACTCAGTTGGTTGTACTACTACTACCAGCGCCACTGCCACTGTCATTGCCTCCACCTATCACTACAAGAAAAACTGAATCAGACAACGTTTTCTGGCCGTTGTCTGATGAAGACAAAAACCGTTGTCTATTGAAGCGATGTCTGATAGCATTTCAGACAACGGTTTTAAAACCGTTGTCTGATGTAGGTTTGCACAACAGTTTTTAATTTTATCAGACAACGGTTTTTGGCCGTTGTCTGATGATGGTTCAGACAACGGTTTCTAATTTTTCAGACAACGGTTTTTAATTGTTGTCTGATGGTTTCCACAACGGTTTCTAAATTGTCAGACAACGGTTTCTAAATTTTCAGACAACGGTTTTTAACCATTGTCTAATGAAGATTTAGACAATGCTTTTTGACCGTTGTCTGATGAAGATAAAAACCGTTGTCTATTGAGGCGATGTCTGATAGCATTTTAGACAACGGTTTTTAACCGTTGTCTAAAGATGGTTTCCACAACGGTTTTTAGTTTTATCAGACAACGGTTTTTAACCGTTGTCTGATGAAGGTTTAGACAACGCTTTTTGACCGTTGTCTGATGAAGGATTGCAATTAATCTAAAACCGTTGTAGAAGGACGCTAAATACAACGGTTAATTAATGTGGCACACTGAATATTAGACAATAGTTTCAATGTTCATTTTCATTTCACCACCATTGTCTGTTAAACTGTACATTATACATATAAGACAACACTTTACAATGGAGGATTGCAAATTTGGGAATCAAAAAACCTCCACAAATTCAACCATTCAACATATTAACAAACTAAAAAAAAATCAACACTATACATATATCACTGAATTATACTATTAACTTCAACTTGAATGACACTTCATGAAATATTTGGCGAAGTCAATCCTAATCTCGTTGATGTCGGCATCACTATACTCCAAGTTGCCTCTGCGTAGCCACTAAAAATGAATCAAATTTTGGTTAGCCACATGTGGTAAATACAAAGCTAGTACTCTAATGCGAGGAGGATCACTATGGATAAATTTTAAAGAGTGTTTTAAGCAAGGCCAAATGTTCAAGGTTGCAAATTAATTGGAGCGGAAGCACCAGTAGTACTGATGTTCAGTGATGGGCAGATATTGCATTCAGTTCCATTCTAAACAGATTGCAGGAAAAGCAGCACTGGCAACTAAAGCTGCAGCCGGCAAAATTTGCTAGAGAAGAGCATTCAAAGATGCACCATGTGGATATGAAATCAAGAAAGAGAGACTAGATACATAGAAACTAGAGAGGCTGGCTCAAATCCAAATAGTGCTAGCAGAAGTAAACATGCATCCTTTACCATGTAATTTTTCAAGAACTTCAATAGCTTCCTTGGCTTTGTACCCCTCATTAGCATCCAAGATAAATAAGCAATCAGGATAGGTTATTCGTATGGCCTGAAGAACTTCAATGTCCGCCTTGAGGTTCTTTCCCACCTTGAGCTTCAAAGTTTTGAATCCTTGTTTGGGATACTTTGAAGCCAATTCAGCAGCTTCCACAGGTGATACAATGGGAATCTGCATGGGTAAAGTAGATAAGCCTCTTTTCAAGGATAAAGCTTTTATTTAATTCTTATTTATTAATCAATGAAGTAAAATGTGAAAGCCTCCAATTGCGAAAGGCAATGTATCACAAACAAAAAGAAAAAAGTATCTTTTAATTATAGAATCACTACCAAAGGCACTGAACTGTTATATCAGTAATTATGCTATCTGAAACTCCACCAAATAGTCTCCACAAAGGTATGTCAGCACTATTTGCTACAGCATCAATTAACGCCATCTCAACTCCAGCCCTAACCTTTAAGAGTAAAAACAGATTATCAGTACATAAAAATAGAATTCTATTTTAGGTACAAAAATGAAAAGAAAATGAACAACAAATAATTAGGATGATTAGTTTCTGTTAGAACTTTGTTGCCTGTAATGATATAATACAGCCTTTACAAGTAAATGGATGTGTAGTCAAAACAAACAACAGTTCATCGTTATCAGCGCCTACATACAAAAGTTCTTCAATTGTACAATATATCACCAAAAGCTGAGATGAGTGGATAATTTCATGAATTATGATTTCACAATGCTTATCTTGCAAAATTAGTTCACCATTTAAGATCTAACAGAATCAAAGAGACCAGCAAAATCAGAAAACTTGCTTTGAGTTTGGTACTTTAGGGTCCAGTTAGGGATTGATTTTGGTGTTTGTTTTTCTAAATTACAATGAGACTTTAAAAAAAAGTTGATTTTGGTAAATATGGATTGAAAGAAGTTAAAAATTCTAGCTTGTCCTACTCTAAATATTGTGAAAACAGTTTTTGCCAAAATGCAGTTGAATCACAAAATCAAACACACCTTGTCATCACCCATCACAGAACATGCACTTATATTGTTTTATTCTCACCATAGTTATAATAAAACTAAAAGTTGTGCATTTCAACTGATATCACCCAGCTGAGCAGGATAAACAGAGGAGAGAGAGAGAGTTCTCTAAATTTTAAATTTCATGTTTACTTCTGTTATGCAATTTATATTTTCTCAATCACGTTAAATTGATTACTTAATCCACATCCAACTAATTAACAAACCAAACAGTTTACTCACTTGCATTCAATAAACAAGCAATCACCAAACTAGTGAAAGTATATTAGTAGAGATACTAGTAGAGTTAAAAAAAAAACCAAAACCACATCTAATCCTAAAAACCCAAAACCAGACAAAAATGTCAATTCTACTCACCGAAGCAAACTCATGCCCAGGAAGAATCCTGCCAATTTTCTCCAAAAGTGAACCTAACGTCATCGGTGGACTGCTCCTCAGCAACGCACAAGCCTCCCCAGTCTTCATCATAGCCATAGGCTGATCCTCTGCAGTAACAAACTGCAATATCGGAGCCTTACCCCATCCAACCCACCCATTACTTAATTCAATCCTAATTGCGACGTTCTCTACTTTATCAAGCCTGGAGGAGGCAATTGTAAAAGGAGCTATCAAGGGCACATTTAGTGGCCTATTCTCTGCTCTCTCAACATTTACTGTGAAAGTTTCCATCAGGTCCTTAAACCCAAAGCTTGTTCGAGTGTTGGGTGTAGTTGCAGCCGTTGATTTGGTTCCATAAAGCTTGCAAAAGGGTCTTGGAATTTTCAAAAAGTTAGAACTTCCAAAGGTTTTGGGTGTCTGAAAGGAAAAACGGGGACAGGGACAACCAATTGAAAGCATCATTTTGATTTGAGGTTTAATTCAGGAATTCCACAGCCGCGCGTCCGGTTATTTCCCCATAAAGGATAGCCGGCGACGATAGTTCCACAGACGAATCGAATACCACAGGAAGTGTACAAATCAAGATTGCTTTAATAGATAAAGAGAATATATCAGAACACAACAAATAATGAAAGAGTGCATTAACTTCAGGCTTAGAGAATATATATATACATGAGCACGAATTAAGTTGTTACCTGGGTAAATTAGGGCAAAATGTGATTGTATAATTAGCACCACTACAGGTGAAATTAGTGTTGGAATTGTCATAGGCATAGCTATACGATTCTGGACACGCGCTCTTAAACATCTGTGAATACAAGGACGGGAATTTAAGTGTTTTTGGCAAAATGGGGGCAAATGAAATTTTTTTTTGGAAATAAAGGGGGGAATTTAAGTGTTCAAATTTTTTGAAGTTTTGACATCCCTCTTTTGAAACAAAATGGATTTTTCAAAATTTTGTTAAATTAACTTTATAAATTCACTTATATAGATGACTTATAAATTTCAATTTATAATTCATCCATAAGTGCTTATACTTGACTTATAAATTTATATACTTGTATATATACTAATATATACTAATATATATACTTGTATATACTAATATATACTAATATATATACTTGTATATACTTATATATACTAATATATACTTGTATATACTAATATATATATACTAATATATACTAATATATATATAATTTAGTTTAACAAATGGAAGTGAAGATTATGATTATGATTTGAGAAACATTAGAGTTAGTAGGATGTGAGAAGAACATGAGAAAAAATTTATCAAAGAACTAGCACTAATATATACTTGTATATATATAGTAATATATACTTGTATATACTAATATATACTTGTATATACTAATATATATACTTGTATATACTTGTATATACTAATATATACTTATATATACTTGTATATATACTAATATATACTTATATATATACTTGTATATACTAATATATATACTTGTATATACTTGTATATATACTAATATATATACTTGTATATACTATAATATATACTAATATATACTAATATATATACTTGTATATTCTTGTATATACTAATATATACTTGTATATACTAATATATATATACTAATATATACTAATATATATATAATTTAGTTTAACAAATGGAAGTGAAGATTATGATTATGATTTGAGAAACATTAGAGTTAGTGGGATGTGAGAAGAACATGAGCAAAAATTTATCAAAGAACTAGCACTAATATATACTTGTATATACTAATATATATACTAATATATACTTGTATATATTAATATATATACTTATATATACTTGTATATATACTAATATATACTTATATATATACTTGTATATACTAATATATATACTTGTATATATACTAATATATACTAATATATATACTTGTATATGCTTGTATATACTAATATATACTTGTATATACTAATATATATACTAATATATACTAATATATATACTTGTATATACTTGTATATACTAATATATACTAATATATACTTATATATACTAGTATATATACTAATATATACTTGTATATATACTAATATATACTAATATATATACTTGTATATACTAATATATATACTTATATATACTTGTATATATACTAATATATACTTGTATATACTAATATATATACTTGTATATACTTGTATATATACTAATATATATACTTGTATATACTAATATATACTAATATATACTTGTATATACTAATATATATACTTGTATATACTAATATATACTTGTATATACTAATATATATATACTAATATATACTAATATATATATAATTTAGTTTAACAAATGGAAGTGAAGATTATGATTATGATTTGAGAAACATTAGAGTTAGTGGGATGTGAGAAGAACATGAGCAAAAATTTATCAAAGAACTAGTACTAATATATACTTGTATATACTAATAAATATATACTAATATATACTTGTATATACTAATATATATACTAATATATACTTATATATACTTGTATATATACTAATATATACTTATATATATACTTGTATATACTAATATATATACTTGTATATACTTGTATATATACTAATATATACTAATATATATACTTGTATATACTAATATATACTAATATATATACTTGTATATACTTGTATATACTAATATATACTTATATATACTAATATATATACTAATATATACTAACATATATACTTGTATATACTTGTATATACTAATATATACTTGTATATACTAATATATATATACTAATATATACTTATATATACTAGTATATATACTAATATATACTTGTATATACTTATATATACTAATATATACTTATATATACTTGTATATATACTAATATATACTAATATATATACTTGTATATACTTATATATATACTTATATATACATGTATATACTTGTATATATACTAATATATACTTGTATTCCTACTTATATAATATCATATTATATCTAAATCATTATTTAATGGTGGACTTTAAAGTTTCTAATGGGTTTATGAAATGTTTATAAATCCAAACCTTAGCTTTTAATACTTAGTCAAGTTTGTTTGGCTTAAGAAAGCCTAACTTCCATACATTGCAAATAGCCACTGGATCCTTAGCATGTTTTTATACTAAGAAAATCTAACTTCCATAAAACGTCCAAGCTTCTGATTCTGCTTCATCTCTCATTCCTCTTTCAGCTTCAATAGTCGTGGTTTTTGCTCTGACACCTTGCTGGTGGATTTGGTTTAACACTTGTCAATGGAGGATTTCATTTGATTTGGTTTTACACAACACTTTTTAAATAACCGTTGTCTGAAACATCTTATCAGACAATGATTTTTTTTTACCAAAAAAACACTTGTCTGAACATATATTACACAACGGTCCCTAAAAACGTTGTCTGTATGCTTGCTTCAGACAACGGTTTTTTTTAACCGTTGTCTGAAATGCTGAATTATACAACACTTTCGAAAAAAACATTGTCTGAAACATCTTATCAGACAACGGTTTTGTATGATCAGAAAAACAGTTGTCTGAACATATATTACACAACGGTCCCTAAAAAACTGTTGTCTGGTGTGACCAAAATGACACCTAATAGACAACGGTTAAAAAAAATACTAAAAATAGTTGTCTGAAAATTAATCAGACAACGCTTTTTTGGGAAAAAAAATCGTTGTCTGTTTTTTTCAGACAATGGTTTTTCCTTAACCGCCGTCTGATGATCGTTGTCTGATTCAGTTTTTCTTGTAGTGTATAAGGCTTTCTAATGAGCAGCAGAGATTAAGACAGGATCAAACAAATTGACAGTATCCTGAATCTACCCCTAAGATCATCAATATATCTTACCACCAACTAATCCTTTGTCTCATGTATATCATTTCTGGCTGTCAACTGGTAGAATTCAGTGGTGTAATCATCCATTGACCTAGCTCCCTGCCTTAGATTTTGCAACCTCTGGTACATTAACCTCTGAAAGTTGTGAGGTAAAAACTCAGATCGCAAATGCTTCCTCATCTTTTTCCAACTAATGATCTTAGCCTTACCTTATCTATTCCTAGTTAATATGGACTACTGCCACCAGACTACTGCCCTATCTCGCAGCCTTGTTGCAACTAAAGAGACACGTTTATCATTAGGCACTCCTTTAAATTCCATGATCTCTTTTGTTGTAGCCAATCAGTCTAAGAATTCTTCTATTTTAAGGCCGCCATGGAATTCTGGTATTTCTATTCTCATTCCAAATTCCCAGCGCCTATCTTCAACAAGAATTTTGTATTCTCTGCATGGATCTTCTTCATAATAAGCTCCTCCTTCAATATCAAAACCCCTATTGGATCATTCATTCTGTTAACCAGTCCATCATCTGCACTAGGGTTTCCCCACTGGTTAGGGTTTGCCTTATTCTGACCCCCATAAGTTGAACCATTCATTCTGTTAACCAGTCCATCATCTGTTCCATTCGTTCATCCATCATCTTTCCCATTTACTACTCAAGGTGGGCTATGTATTCACACTTATACACCTCCTCTAAGCGTTGTTGTGGTTGTCTTCACGGTGCCATCATTGTCTAAGAATACATCAGGCTTTGATACCAACTGACGTAGCGAAAGTAAAATAAACAAAGATAAAATGGTGTTATTCCTGTTTAGTATGTGAATGCCTAGGAAATAAACAAAAAATGAGAGAAAATTTCTCTTCTGAAATGTTATTAAAATCTCAAAACTGCCTAACACTTCTTCAAACATTACAATATAAAGCTTTAGAGTTACAGAAAACTCTAATTCCAAATACGAAAAGTTTTCAAAATATAACAGATTGGGAAAATAAAAGAATTACAAATATATAAAGATATTATTTAACGAGGCAGACAAAATGCCCAAACGACGCCTAGATCCAAGGTTCTAAATAAGAAAATAAAAATATGCCCTAAGCTACCATAACAATAAAAAGTATTTTTGGAGGCCTAAACGATGGAATTTTCCTAAAAAATGATGGACCTTACTGTAAAGTTGTGACTTTGACTCGCTGGTATATTTTTCATTGGGCTAGGCCCTTAGAACGCCCAGTTTACAACACAGCTTTTGGCAATAATTATTAAACTATCACTATAGCAGTTTTTGGTCAAACTGCTCCATAAAAGTCAAAACTCTCTGTTCCACATCATTTACCATTAAAGAAAAATAGAAGGAAAAAATGCTAGAGTTGTCCGAATAATCTAGAATTTGTAGAGGTTGAGAAACCTATTTAAAACTCACAGTAAACAAACCCAAAAGAATTCAAAAATTTATATACACACTTATATATATATATGACTAGGATATATGGTTAAATTTTCATAAATTTTAATTGAGGTTTATTTATGGAAATAAAATTAAAAATATATTTTTTCATAATAGAGACTGTAAAACCAAAATCTATAAGGTTGAATAATATAATTTAAAAATATAGCAAAATGAATGTATAACATTTTTAAATTTTAGGTATAATTTCCTATATATATATGAGTTATGTGGTTAAAAGTTTATAAATTTTTATAGAGGTTTGGTACGTAAACAAAGTGGGTAAACATGTACTGCTAGAGAGTGTTATGGAAAATGAATCTGTAGGTTTAAAAAACCTAATTTTAAATATAGTAAAAGAACTTAGAAAAATATGAAAATTTAAATATAAGCATATATGTGTCTAAGACTTATATTTAAATCTGTATAGTTTTTAATAAAGATTTAATACTAAGAAATAATTGGGGAAATGAGACTGCTAAAGATAATAGTAATCTGGCAGATTTATAGGGTTAAGAAATAAATTGATTTTATATAACAAATGATGAAAATTATGAAAATTTACATATGGATTTATAAATATATTAAGAATAAATCTGAAGTTTTAATGAATTTTTAATCAAGAATTATAGAAGATAATGTTAAGAATTGGTTATAATAATTAATCTTTACTATGCAAGTATATTCCATTACTAAAGAAAATATAGGTTTGGTTAAACAAAGATTTCATGATTAATTATGGGTAATTAAAAGTTAAACTATAATTTTTTTACTTTAAGTATATGGCAATGGAAAAATGACACCCTCCACTATATTTTTTAAAATTTTTACTTTTTTACTAGAGATATTTTAGTCATTTTATTATAAACTTCGTAAAATTTATAAAGTCATAATAAACCCATGATAAACTTATTATAAACTCATTATAAACTCATTATATACTCATTATAAACAAATAAAAATAAGGTATTTTAGAAAATATTTTATAAATTTTTGTATTTTACTAAATAATTTATAAATATGGTAAATTTGAAATTATTTTCAATTTTTTTTAGTATTTTTGTTACAAGCCCGATGACAATATTGATAATCTTATATATGAATAAAAGAATTTAAAATTTATAAGTTTTATCAATGTGAATCTTCATAAATGATTTATATCTATCAATGTTTAATAATTTTTATTGATTTCTACCAAAGAAAGTAATTACGAAAATGACTAAATTATTATTAATAGAGTTACTACTCTTAAAATAAGGTTTGAGAATAATTTGGTGATTTTTCTATATAAAGCATATATATATTTTAATATTGAGTTATTATTATTTAAAAGGAATTTCAAAATCAGAATTAAAGAAATTTAAAATTTATAAGATTATGATATAAATATATATTTTGAATATATATATATATATATATATATTGGTAAAGGTGGACGGTACCACCGCAATTTTTATTAATATATCAAAACGTATGGAAAACCCATACAAAATGTCTGAACAAAACCCTTATAAAATTGGGCAAAAATTAAGCGTATCTAAAGTTGGGCATACCCAAACTATCTGTTAAAACTATACCCAAACTAACTTAAATATATATATATATATATATATATGCATATATATATATATGTTTATGTAATTAAAAGTTTTAAGTTAAAGTTCTAAAAAGAGTATAATTTCATAAGAGTTCATTATAACTTACCAAGTGAGGGTATGTATGGAAAACAAAAGAGATAGTTAAGATTATATAAGGATTTAACTAAATTAACTAAATTAAGAATGAAAATCATGTATATAAGATGGTTTATATACTTTAGTGGCATAATTAAGAAATAATGGCCTATATAAATAAAATATATTATCTAAGGAATTCGATAAAAGTAGTATGTTGAGATACAAGTATTTATCGGTGGAGGTAGTTATAAATATCAAGTAATATGATTATACAATATTAAGATATATTGCAATAGCAGATAGGTAATTAGGATTAGTTAGCAAGTGAAAAAGGGAGTGTGAAAATGTCTTCAGAGATTAACCCAATAACCTAGCTTGATTTTTCAATATTCATATTGGCATAGCCTAACCCTAGTAGGGGTTAAACTACTAGGTAGTAAACTCTAGTATTTTGAAAAGAGCATAAGGGAGAAGTTACTGCCTTAATTACCTAAAATATTGTGGTCTCTGACCTATAATCTTTGACTTATCTATTCTGATCTGTCATATGATTCCCTTTCTGCAAATGAATTCCATGTTATGCTTTAATAAAATTAATGTTGTTTTTGTTTTGTTATGATTTATACTATTTTTAAAATTAACTAAGGTTAATCTTTAATTATCTCAACTTCTATATCTAAATTACCTAAAATATTTCTGAATTGTTGCATCTGCATTTGAAGAAAATACGTAGGAAAGAAATGATAATCTGATTTGTATTTGTCTTAGAATAGGTAAGTATAAAAAGAAATTATACGAGAATATGAATCTTAGAGTCCGAAAGTTAAATAGAAAATTATTTACTGTAATAATTAAATATTAAGTAATAAATCAATTAAAGAATAGTTTAAGTAAAGTCTTTTAAGTTAATTCTAATAGGTTAATTAAGTATTCTGAGAATATAATTTTGAAAGGTTATTTAAGTACTCTGAGAATATAATTCTGAAAGGATATTGATGTACTTTGAGTATATAATTCTGAAAGTTTATTTAAGTACTCTAAGAGTATAAGTATTCTGCAACAGTATCATAATGAAAGAATTCTTAACTATGCCAAGAATTTTAAATAAATATTCGTACTATCAACTCCAAAGATACAAGAAGTTATCTTAAACTATAATAAGCTACTAATCACTTAAAGTGAAAATTCAAGCAAACGTAATAAGCCTGAACACTTACTAAGTTGCGGTTCACCCCTCGCTCATTATTGTTTTTAGTACTATTTTGCAGGCAAAGCAACTCTAGTGATGGTGGCACTTTGATGTCTAAGAGTAGTAAAAGGAAGACAAATAGTAAAGTTCATTTTATGTGAAATATAAGGGAAAACCGATATGTATTAATAGATGAAAATACCTATAATAAAAAAATGGAAAAAATAATTTTTTTTTGCAAAGTTTTACTTTTAATTATGTTTTATTCTATTCCGAAACTAGGTTCTATAAGGTTCTGAGGTATTAAATCAACCCGAATCCTAAGACTGTTGCACCTCTGAAAATGGGGTGTGACACACCAGTTCTCCAAGGACTTTGAATTGTGCCTTTTTTGCTATCACTATCATTGTTGACATCTTCAACTTCACCTATATCCAACTGGATCTGAGCATATTGTAGCTTATCTTTAAAAAAATCAAAATCTGGTAATATCTCATTTTCTGGAGACCACCATGAGGATACTTCATCAAACACCACATTTGGTGTAGCTCTTGCCATTTGTAGGATCACAACATCTCCACCCTTTTCTTTGACTATCTTACCCTACAAAGATACATCTAACGTCTTTTGTGTCTATCTTGCTATGTAAATTATCAGGTACAAATACATAACAAACACATCGAAAGACTCAAAAATGGGTAACATTAGATTTTATGTTCCATAATTTCCCAAATGGTGAAAGAAAAATATAACCTTTGTTGGGGAAGCCTATTGGTTACATAGGCAATCGTCCTTGTTGCTTTTACCCAAAATCTTCCTAGTACATTCTTAACATGAAGCATGCTTCGATATATTTCTGCAAGATATCTATTCTTTCTATCTGCTACTCTATTTTGTTGCAAAGTTTTGGCATACGTGAACAGATGACGTATTCGGTGCTTGTAGAAAACTAGTAAACTCATTTGAGATATTCTCTCCCCCATTGTCTGTGAGTAAAAAATAAACTTTCTTACCAACTTATGTTTCTCCCACCAATTTAATCGGATGTTGTGGTTGTAAGAGCTTACTCCTCCTTTTTCGCAGCAAAGAAAGCCTCAACATCCCATTCCTCTTAACTTCTAGAAGTAGCAACATTACTCTTCACTAGTCCTTTTCTTAATCGACAAGCTTTTACCATTGTGGGCAGGGATTTTTGCCCTTACTCCCATGTGAAATAGTTCTTGTGACTTTGACACTGTTAGGCTTAGGGCCTTAGAGAACATGGGCCTAAACCCATAGAAATGGAGTTGCTGCCCGGACGGGCCGGGAAAAAAAAGGGGTGGATGACTCAATTCGTAAGGAATCTCCAACCCCTAATGGATTCAAAAATTTGGGTACGCATGAGAAAGGTGAGAAATGGCCCAGCACCCCATAGCGCCCGGTTCATTGGAACTGACCTCCTTTTCAAGTCTTAATATTATTAAATTCTTAACTTATTAAAATATCATCCATAATACATGCAAAATAAATAAATATTTATTAAAATCAAGAAAGTCCAAACCAATAAAAATGGGCACCCATACAAAATGAAAATATGCCCTTACAATAACGTCCAATATCGAAAGTACAAGTAAATAAAAATAGGACACCCACCAATTGGTGGAAACATGACCCTTACAATTATCCCAAAGTCTGTAAATAAATTAAACTTACAAAAAATAAATAAATTAAACAAATAAGGCACTTATGAGTGAAAACATGTCTTTTACAAGTCTATTTAAAAAATATATAAATCTAAGGAAAAGAATAAAGTAAGGGAAAAATAATACAACATATATGAAAATAATTGAATAATTAAAAAGAAAATAAACAAACACATCTTAATATTATCTCATTAAGGAAATATAATGCGCTAGGGTTTTATATTTATAGAAATTAGTGTTTAATTTGAAAATTAGTTTCTTGATATTTCGAAAAGGGATTTAGGGTTTTTAATTAAGAAACTAGCTTTATAGATTTAGGGTTTTGGAAATTGGTTTTATAGATTAGGGTTTTAGATTTTAGATAAATTAGGGTTTAGGGTTTGTGAGATTTAAGGTTTAGAAACTTAGGGTTTTTGATGATTATATTAGATATTGGAAATCAAATCTTAGGTTATTATGAAATTGAAACAAATATACATAAAATAAGCTATTGGATAAAACTAACAGGTTAGGTTTTGGTTTTTATAAATATATAACTAGGGTTCTAATAATTTAAACTACTGGACATTAAAATAAATAGGGTTTAAAAAGAACAAAACATGCATTCGTTGGTTCCTCCAATATCAAAATGTTGAATCCAATATATGCTACTACTTGATCAACCTTGATCTTGGATGAATCGAAGAAAACTTGAGACAAATGGTTCTTGCACCCTTGGTTGCTGTATATTTTCAACCGTCTTTTGATTTCTATTGCTTAATACTGCCTCTTTGTGTTTTTCTTATTTTGTGTTGCTAAAACAAATTCTCTTAATTGCTTAATCAAAAATTGTCGGTCCTTTAATTATGTCTTAGACTTTTTTATTTATAGGCAAATAAGCAAAACAAGCACGGATCAAATTAGTGGTCGGTGGCAAATTAGATTCTCAACTCGAGATTGGATTTAGGTTCTCGACCCTAAATTTGATTGGGTTCTAGACCATAGACTGGGTACTTAAATTCGAGACTGAATTTGATTTGGGTACTTAGACCCGATACTGAATTTAATTTGGGTACTTGAACCCAGGACTGGGTACTTGGATCTGGGACTGGGTACTTAGACCCTAGACTTGATTTAATTTGGGTACATAGACCCGAGATTGGATTTGATTTGGATACTTAGCCTGATACTAGATTGGCTGGGTTCTTGATCAAAAACTAGATTGGTTGGGTTATGGACTCAAAACTAGATTTGTTATGTTCTAGAGATGAGGTTGGTTAGGTTCTGGACTCGAGATTGGATTGGTTGGGTTTTAAACCCAAGGTTGGTTGGGTTCTGGACCCGAAATTAGATTGGTTGGATTTTGGACCCGAGGTTAGTTTAGGTTCTGGACCCGAGATTGGATTTGAGCTCTTCTATCTTGATTATCCCTTTGTCATTTGAGAGTTTTAGATTTCTTCTAGTCAATTGATTTCAGCTCTTCTAGCTGACTGACCTTTTGTTAGTTGAGAGTTCTAGTTGTCTTCTAGTTAATTGGTTTCAGCTCTTCTAGTTGACCGACCTTCTGTCTGTTGAGAGTTCTTGTTGTCTTCTAGCCAATTATTTCATTCTTCAATGGATTATGGGTCTTCACCCTTCAAAATAGATCTTTATCCTTGGACATCGGGTCTTCACCCTTTAAAACGGATCTTCATCCTTGGACATCGGGTCTTTACCCTTCAAAATAGATCTTCATCCTTTGAAAATTGGGTCTTCACCCTTCAAAATGGATCATCATCCTTTGGAAATTGGATTTTTACCCTTCAAAATGAATCATCATCTTTTGGAAATTAGATCTTCACCCTTCAAAATGTATCATCATCCATGGACATTTGTCTTACATTGGCTTCAGCTCTTCAAGCTAGATTGATCTTTTGTCTTTTTCATCTTCATTTCTTTTGGGGTTCTTACATTCTTCTTGTTACGTTCTTTTTGCAAAAAATTCATCTATTTTTAGCTAGCCTTTGTATCATCTCCCCCCCCCTCCCCCCGTGGCAAAATATTAAAAGTGAGTATGAAAATATTTTATACACGCATAAACTTAAAAATTGATAGAAGAAACTTTGCTCCCTGTGTAGGCTCAAACCAATGATTTTGTTCCCTTGCAGGCTCATATTGATGTTGGCATTTTTACTGGATGCTTTCACAAGCATGCATCTCTATTTTTATAAAGTAACTGGATCTTCCTTAAGCAATGGGTCTTCTATACCCTATGATTCCATATTTGCTTCATGTTTGTTTTATAGAGTATTTGTTGTTCATTTTGACAAAGGATAGATAATACAAGGCAACAAAATGAAATATGATATGCTCATGTATGCGTGATATGCATGAATAATACTTACAGTGGTTCTATTGACTCACAGACTGAGGCGATCAGCTGAAGCTCTCCCATTGATTCATTCCAGATGCTCGTTCAGATATTGTATTAGAACATTAGAAGACTTTACATCTATGGCTTTTATCTTCCAAGATGAAATCATGAGTAGTTGAGGCCCTAGCAGGGTAGAGACACGAGAGACATCCATTTGGGTGGTAACTTCTCCATGACATGACCTTACAAGTGATCCTTTCATTAGCCCTCTTTTGTCCATTATGTCCTTTGAGGTTTGCCAATGTTGTTTACTTCCCTTAACTTAAAGGCTTTGTATGATAAAAATATTTTTTTAAATAATTTTTTTAAATCGTGAATTTTTAATTTTGAAATCAAATGTTGGATTTGCCAAATCAGTATCAATCTACCTCAGGACTCGACTTTTTTAAATTAACACATCCATTACATCATAACCCTACTTACCGTACTAAACTTCGGAATCATTTCTATTTGAGCAAGAACTGTTACACTTTAGATAAGCACATACACATTATTTGGCCAAAGATCTCATTGAGTTTAAATATTATCTATCTCATATGCATGCTTATTCAAAATATCTCCACTAATAGACTCTACCTACCAAGAGAGATTAACAGATCTTTAATAGACTTAAAATGGAATCTATAAGGGACGCGGGTTAAATGAAGATCATTTGTAAATTGGAGCCAATGTGATACTATGGACAAACCTTCATACTACAAACTTCTTGTTAGAACTTTAGACAGTTGGAAGCATGAAAAGATAGAGCTTTGAACGTTCTTTCATCTTCTTGGCATTAATTTGGATCTCGATTGGAACAGTCTTTGCCTTTGCAAAAAGTTTGATACCCATATTCCTTTCCTTTTCTTCTTTTCCCTTTTTCTTTTCCTTTTCTTTTCTTTATTTTTTTTAGCATTTTAGCATTTTGTCTTTTTCCTCTGCAGGGTTGTCAAGTGTAGGACTTTTAAAAACTAGATGGCTTTTCTCCTATCTCTCTGATTTTGGTTGAATCTCTAGTTGGCTTTTCTTCTGCTGCCTTAGGTAAAAGAGAACTCGGTTGGCTTTCAAGATCACCTTTTTGGGTTTTATTTTCTTTTCCTTTTGTTTCTTTTGTTGCTTCTTTTTCTTTTTCTTTTTTCTTTTTCCTCTTTTTTTCTTTTTTTTTTCTTTTTTTCTCTTTTTTTTTTCTTTTCTTTTTTAGGTTCTCCCTATATAAGAGTTGTCTTGTTTATACCAACTTATGTTTCTGATAATGGGTGAGTGGAGTGGCATAAATATGCTTCAGTCTTGACTTTATCTCAATAAGTTTGTGATATTAGGTCTAATTCAGGTGTCCTTCAACTATCATTATTAACTTGACAATATATCTTTCTTTTGATATTCTTTCCCTTTTGTTCCTTAATGATTATAAGACTTGTCAAAAGTGTAACAATAGCTCAGGGTAGGTCATTGGGTTTGCAAGCAAATGAAAAGTAAGCTAAAATTTTATGAAGGCTCAAAAGAACAAACTAGGGATTGATATTAATAGGGTGGATAATAGTTGTTGGCCAACCAAACAATGCCTAAATTATCTATCCCTTAAATAAGCAGAGTTCAATTTTGCCTCGAAAGTTTATCAAAGCATGTTCTAAGATTGACTATGATCTAGACACTCATAATTATGTAGGAGCCCCCTCTAAGCAAGCATACACAGCTCAATGCTATAGAACAATTATCTCACCTAGTAAAGTCATTCGAGCCATGATGCATAGATACACTAATATATATATATCAAGCTAAACTCATCATTGGTTGAGCACTAAAATGAACAAAGACCAACATAAATAAAAATTTGATGAAAGTAATTTATTCAAACAATCCTAATTTGAAAAACATAATTGTTCAAGAAAATACCAAAGAAAACAAATGAAACAAAAAACTAAACAAGCCAAGGGAAGTTTTATTGAGTTGAATTCGAAGATTCTTCATTTATTTAGGCATATCAAGGGCAAAGATTTTTCTATCATCAAGGATCATTGATTCACCATCCATAGTTAGTCCAAGCTTGCTTAGTAGCACCTCCTCTTTAGCAGTTTCTCTATCCATATCATGACAAGTTGACAAAATAAAACTCTCCTCTAATCCTCCCTCTATCATGAAGGTTGCAAGCGGTGGTGCCCTTCCAAATTTAGGCAGAGGATTATTCTTAATGGTGGGTTTATCATGCTCAGGAAGCTTTCCACTGTCAATCAAATCTTGGATCTCATGCCTTAATCGAATATATTTATCTGTTTCATGCCCTTGCACTTGATGAAATTGACAGAAGACCTTGGCATTAAAATTTGATGGCAGAGGCTTGTGTAGAGGTCGAGGTGCCAATGGTTGTAGCAAATACATCTTCATTAGATTTTCTAACATCTTTGAAAAAGCTTTTCCCAATTTTGAAAATTTACGCTTCTTTGATGGTTCAGTTGTTGCATTTTTGTCAACACCTGTTCTTTCCCTTTGACTTTGCCCACTGGGGTGGTAGCCACCTTTATTGCTCCACTTAGACAGCACATGGTTCAACTGGTCTTGTAGAATAGGGATTGACCCCACATTTTCCATTTGATCTCTATCAGTGGACCTATTCGTTATTAATGTTGCCTTTTCCTTCTTTTTTATGTCAATGGGAGATGCCTCATTAGCATTATTGATGATCTCTAGAATTTTAATCAACTTGATCTTCATAATTTTAGCCAGTTGATCTCGTAGCTCGACCATCCTAGCTTTAACAACTTCATCGACTATATCCCTTAGCTGGTTTGCATCCATCCTTCAAATAGCGCTTGAATCAAAATCACTGTTGTAGGTGGTGTCATTGTATTACTCTTGAACTGCTGTACTCCAGCTCAGTGAGCCAGAAAGGATCAATGCCACGTAATGCAATGTATATATGCATGGATGTACAAGTAACAAATAAATAAAGATAATTAGGACGTTCCTTTCAACCTTATATCTTTCACACACAAATGGCGAGTCTCTTTTTCTAGGTATATGTTCAACAAAATACCAATATAGGATATCTTATTTTTGAAAAATTCACTCGAACAATTTAACCAATAGTTATATTTTTAAACTTAGAAGTCAGTCCATGATAATTTTTATTAATTAAGTCTTAATCCATTGGGCCAATAAAAGGATAGATTTTTTGCTATATTGAATCAAAACTATATTAAAAGGTTTATCATAAATAGATTTTCCATTTAGAAAAGCAACTAATGGTTCATACCACAATCAAGCCTATGATTAATAAGTATTGGCATAAATTAGGCCCACACTTAATTTTTAGTATCCCATAATTGACTTAACTAGTTGTTAGCCTAAAAAAAAGGTTTTAATTTTCATAAAATGTAAAAATAGTTTTATTTCAAAGCCCATTATAAAAAGATTTTAGAAAAAATAGATTTTGGGCATTGTATTTGGGCCCTGATGTAGAAGAAATTTTGACCAATCTTTAAAAGATTTTTTTTTCAAAGATCATCTTAAAAAGTTTTGAACATAATTTTGGTCTTTTGGTGCTTAAAAGAATAAAATTAATTTTGGCTTATAATATATTTAGGTCATATTAGGAAAAGACAAACCAAATAGGTCATAATTCAAACAAGATAAATTAATCATAGTCAAACAACAAGCACTTGGGGTAAAAAAACCTAAGAAAATTTACTGGCCAATTACATGAGCTTTAGTCTTTGGGTTGAAAAGCTTAGGTTCCCATAGCAAGTATATAACAAAAGGTACAAGGCAATGAGTGGTTATGCCATGCTCGATCTCCAAACCTTGAGTAAAAGTATGGTATCCCTTACATAACACAACACGGGTTACATGGGCTTCCTAACTCACGCACACAATGCAATCTAAATAATGTAATGGATAATATAATAACAAGAAAGAATAAAATAATATAAAGACCAATAGAATCAACTTCTCTCATCCCCAGTAGAGTCACCATTGTAAGTGGAGATTTTTGCTCCCACTCCCATATGGAATGGTTCTTGCGACTTCGACACTGTTAGACTCAGGGCTTTAGAGAATACGGGCCTAAATCTGGAGAAAATGGAGTCTCCACCCAGACAGACTAGAAAAAAGAAAGGGGTGGATGACTCAATTTGTAAGTAATCCTCAACCCCTAACGGATTCAGAAAGTTGGGTACGCATGAGGAATGTGAGAAATGGCCCAGCACCCCTATAGTGCCCAGTTTATTAGAATCAGCCTCCTTTTCAAGTCTTAATATTATTAAATTCTTAACTTATTAAAATATCATCTATAATACATGCAAAATAAAGAAATATTTATTAAAAACAAGAAATTCAAATCAATAAAAATGGGAACCAGTACAAAACATAAACATGTCCTTACAATAATATTCAATATTCAAAGTACAAGTAAATAAAAATACGACACCCACCAATTGGTAAAAATATGTCCATTACAATTATCTCAAAGTCTTTAAAAAAAATTAAACTTACAAAAAATAAATAAATAAAACAAATAAGGCACCCATGAGTGAAAACATGTCTTTTACAAGTCTATTTAAAAATATATAAATCTAAGAAAAAGAATAAAGCAAGGAAAAAATAATATAACATATATGAAAATAATTGAATAATTAAAAAGAAAATAACAAACACATTTTAATATTACTCCATTAAGAAAATATAGTGCACTAGGGTTTTATATTTATAGAAAATAGGGTTTTAATTTGAAAATTAGTCTCTGGATATTTCAAAAAGGGATTTAGGATTTTTAAATAAGAAACTAGCTTTACCGATTTAGGGTTTTGGAAATTGGTTTTATAGATTAGGGTTTTAGATTTTAGATAAATTAGGGTTTAGGGTTTGTGAGAATTAGGGTTTAGAAACTTAGAGTTTTGGATGATTATATTAGATATTGGAGATCAAATCTTAGGTTATTATGAAATTGAAACAAATATGCATAAAATAAGCTACTGGATGAAACTAACAGATTAGTTTTTGGTTTTTATAAATATATAATTAGGGTTCTATTAATTTAAAGTGCTGGACATTAAAATAAATAGGGTTTAAAAAGAACAAAACCTACATTCATTGGCTCCTCCAATATCAAAATGTTTAATCTAATATATGCTACTACCTGATCAAACTTAAGACAAATGGTTCTTGCCTCCTTAGTTGCTGTATATTTTAAACTTAAGACAAATGGTTCTTGCCTCCTTAGTTGCTGTATATTTTCAATCGTCTTTTGATTTCTGTTGCTTAATACTACCTCTTTGTGTTTTTCTTGTTCTATGTTGCTAAAACAAATTCTCTTAATTGCTTAATAAAAAATTACCGGTCCTTTAATTCTGTCTTAGACTTTTTTATTTATATGCAAATAAGCCAAATCCTAATACTAATCTGAAACCAAATTGATTTAGAAAATTAACAAGCACGGGTCAAATTAGTGGTCGATGGTGAATTGGCATTGCCAAATTTGCCATAGACAAAGCCTTGTGGCAAATTGGCCATGCCGATTCGTCATTCGCGAGTCTCGATCAAATTATTATTTTTATATTATTACATTTTATTATATTTTCTTTTTATTATATTTTTATTATTATATTATAAAATAAAAATAAAATAAATATTATTTTTTTTCTTTTTTCTTATTTATTATTATATTATTATGTGTTGAGATTTTAATATCATATCAGACTATTTTAAGTTTGTAAAATTATTCCAGACTATTTTAAACATTTAGACTTAACATAACCTTCTTTTAATTAGGGCCGCACTGAATTTGGTCCAAAATTAAGAGTCTACAGCCATATGGCCCTTCTTTCCACAATTATAAAAACTTCCCTTCAAGCTTCTGGCCATTGCTATGATTCTTTGATACTCCCCGCCCCTACATGTGTATTATCTTTATCTTGATGACTTTTTGCCTTGTCATCATATCTTTTAGATCCACTACTAGTGTACTGCTTAGAATTTTGCCTACCTTTGTTAGCATAAAGTGTTTCCTCTATACTTTTGACAAAATTCCTCCTATTTACTTAGTTAGAGCCTCTTGACCAGTAAGCAAATTCTCAAACTTAATAAGTGATGGTTGATTTTGCCATCCCTACACTGCAACAATAAAGCATCTATACTCGGGCCTCAAATTATGGATGATTATTCTCTTCATCCTAGTTTCACCAATCGGAGCTTATGGATCTAATTCAAAAGTTTCTCGACACGACAACTTCACTTTAGGTAAATATTGAGCAACCATCATTTCATGTTGTGCTACTAACAATAATTCACTTTTTAGTGGCTGAAGTCTTAGGTCATTTTTCTTGAGAAGAGCTTGGAAAATGTATCACAAGCTTTTTTTTGAGTTTTGGCATCTCAAATATGTTCCAACACATTTTCTTCAATCATTGTCTTCAAAGCAAACATCACTTTGCCTGCTTTTATCTTGCATTTTTGTAGCGTTCCACTTGCATCTTCAGTCTCTGGTTGGATAACTTCACTTCTGTTGATGACTTCCCGGAGATCCTAGCTTTGCATGTAAGGCATAATACATGTAGACCAAGTATTGTAATTTTGGTTATTGAGCTTCTTAATTCCACCAACTATTTGAAGATCGTTTATCTTGACAATAAATAATACCCAAAGACTTATGGCTCTAATAACAAATTGTTGAAATATGATTGACAAAAATGCTAATGAACTCACAAAATAAAACTACGAAAGATTATTTAGAAACTGAGAGAAGATTTATTGTGAAGAAGATAAAATGATTTTCATACTTCTCTTATGTATTCTTACATTGAACTCTCTTTATATAGTTATAGAAGTTTACAAAAATAGTGAATATTAAAATAGTATACAAATTAATATCCTCTTATTTTTTTAGTAAGTTAATTAAAACCATTAATCAATAAAATAAAAATTATAATAACCATAAATAAAAATAAAAATTTATTATTGGTTTGATTTTAACAGTATAAATGTCATTCATGTTCTTATTGGTTTAAGGTCAAATTTTTTTACTTAAAATAAGCTTAAAATTAGCTCTCTAATACATCTTTTGGTTCGAGACTAGTAATTTTTATCCTTGGGATAATGTTTGAGTCAATTTAGAATTTTTTTTATTAAAATTTTCTTTTTTAAAAAAAATAAGCTTAAGTGGCGACTCTTTCTCAAAACCCTTTTTACTTGAACAGAGCGTAACCTATGATGGCAGAGTATTCTTGGCACTTTTAGTGAGATTTAACCTAATATTTCAGCATTCTTTGGCTAGCCAAGTAAGGTGCTCGGGCTGGTGCCTCGCAATGACCTTAGCGTTCATCTTTTACTCCTAATTTCTGTGCTGCAACTATCAAGCTGCTATTCATGTCACATCAAACCTAGTTTACAACATGTTGCACATCATTTTGGTAAAGGGCATTTACATCAACATGCAGTGTTTAGTTGGTTAGCTTCAAATTCTAGAATAGCGTGAATATTAGCTGGTAGAAAGTATCAATAGAAGGTTAAGAAGCTTTTATTGTAACAAGCTTCTTCTAAATTCATCAATCTCTTTGTATAGTTAGAATAGTTGTAACTAATTCGGTTGAATTAATACATCATCTTCTTCACTACTCATCTGATATTTTCTTTAGTTTCCTTACATGTAATTTTTCTTTTTTTTTTAATTCATTACATTTTTAGCAGCCTTTGTTTCACATGAGAGGCTAGCTTCCCTTAGTCAAAAAATAGTACAATCTAACACCACACTTAATTGATTGAAATAAGGATAGACACTCCTTTTTCACCTAAAAGCAAAGATAAATTACAACAACATAATTAATAATAATATTAAATGAAAAAAAATCTTAGCAACACCAATAATTTTTTGGCCCTGGAAACTCTAGCTATAGACATCTTGAAATTTGGTTTCAAAAGTACTAGAAAAAATTGTGGTGCGGGCTGCAAATAAGAACACTCCAATCAATGGTACCTCAGTAATTCTTTCGGTCAACCAATTTGGACAATCTTATTTTGTACAACAATCATAAACCAAGTATTCTTGTATGGTCTCCAAAGTTTTATGTGAAAGCAACAAATGCAACTGTAACTCAGTTCTTAGATAAGTAAAATTTGGTCTCAGTTGTGTTGATTTTTTAGTGGAGCTATATAGAATGGCTCAATTTTATTTCTTTGAAAATGGTCTTTTATATATGAATTGTAATAAAAAAAATCAAAACAAAATCCATAAAATTTGATATTAACTTATCAAATAAAAAATATTTAATTTATTTTTTAAATTTAAAGCTTCTTGTTTGATCTTGCTTGATTTTGTATAGTAATTGAGGCATATTTCTTTGCATTATTTGCTACAAACTCGAAACTCTTCTAAAACTTGATTCCTTCATGGAGATAGTACTTCTCCTTAAACATTCAAAATCTTCTATTTTTTTATTTCTAAAAAAAACCACATAAATCAAACAACTCATAGCATTACAACATAAAATTTCAACAGTTTAAGGACATGCTCTAGGTCCTTTCAATTTCATTTCATATTATCCTTCATCATTTTTGCATTTCATTACAGTTTATAGATATACCGATCACTTGATTATTTTTCTTTTTGTTTTTCATTGTAGTTTATAGACATGCTAGTCATTTCATTTTTTGTATTTATATTTATCATGGGCTTGGTTATGTTTTTGTGATCATGGTTATGATTGCTATTACAATTATAGTTATGGATATGTGTATGGTTATGAGTATGGCTATGGATATGACTGCAGAGACTTCTCAGGTCTTTTAAAGATCATTTAAGCTATGATACTACTGTTGATTTTTTTTAGCGGAGCTATATGAAATGACCTTTTATACATGAATTGTAACAAAAAAAAAGGTAAATAAATAAACAAAATCCACAAAATCTGATATTAACTTATCAAATAAAAATTATTTAATTTATTTTTTAAATTCAAATCTTGAATTTCTTTTTATTTCATTGCATTTCTTTTCAGATTTCAAATAAAATCTGATGAAGACTAGCACGTCTCAAAATTAAGATGAAGCCAAACCAGTTATAAATGAATAATAGGAGGGAGATTTATTCCAAATCTATCAAATATATTCCTATGTCTATGATAAAAAAAATTATGCCTATGCCTAGAACAATATATATATGGATATATATATATATATATATCATGCCAATGCTTATGACAAAATAAAAATATGCCATGCCTATTTCCACATAACCATGAACTTTGGATGGCCATAAAAATCATATGCTAAAAAAAAGCATTTGTAACATTTGACCCGACGGGGAGCCTTGAGAAATTGAGTTAAGTACTACAATCAAATAAGAATAAATCAAATTCTAAATAATGATAGTTAAGATTTTTTTTAGGATTTTATGTTTAAATTTTATTTTATTGCTATTGTTATGATATTATGATTTGGTTATTAGATTTTTAGGATGCACGTGATTTTGGTTGTTAAAATTTTTAGTATAAATGTGTAAAGTATCATGAATAAAATTATGTTAAGTTCTTCAAACTCTACAATTCTTTTGTCTTCCTACATTTGTTATATTGATGTATGGTGAAAAAAACTAATAGGTTGACAGTAAAAAAAAAAGTTTAACTTCAATATGTATGAAAAGAAAAGGTAAATGAACGTAAAATTGAAAACTACGAAAGCAAACGTAGTAAACTATGATTGAAAACTACGAAAGCAAACGTAGTAACTATGTAATTGTCCCTAAAATTTTTATGGCAAATGTTTTTATGATGGACACAAAATATATGATGCGATGTACAATTATAAGTCACTAGTCAACAAGATTTTCCTTCATCATTTTGTTGGCAAGGCAGAAAAATTCTTATAGTAGACTTGTTCTTAGTTTCATTTCAAGATTTTCCTTCATCATAATGTCTTTGGTCCACTGTATTGGGAATCCTATCTACCACAAACAGGCCAGTCCTAGTCAACGGAATAAGTCTACCGATTTGTTTCTTCTAAATCTTTGGTTAATTTATTTAATTAATTTACACGAATAAGTCTACTGGTTGGTTTCTTCTAAATCTTTGGTTAATTTGTTTAATATTTACACACTTTAAGTGTAAATTAATTAAATAATTAGCAAAATTATGGGGAATTCTGTTAAATTTTCAATTTTAAATTTTTATTGACAAGTTATTGAAGATGGAGAGTCTACCTTTATATTAATTAGATTATATAATATTTTTTAAATGTGAATTACCCACATTTTATCATTAATATGGTAGTTCAATACTCTCTCTCAAGTGTCAACTACTCAATTGATAAAATATATTATAGCCACCGCCCTGGCCACCTAAGAATATAATTTTACTTTTCAATAATTACTGATCGGACCATTCAAGTAAGAGTAAGAATATCTACTTTGATATTATATTAAAATTTTCTTTTTAATATAAATTTTAAAATACCAACTTTAAAAGCTAGCTATTAAAATTGAAGACTCTATTTTTATATTAATTAGATCACATTCATATATATATATTTTGATATATGAAGCCCTCTTTATCAAATTTTAATGCAATTTTATATCTATGAAATCGATTTCGAGGCCTTTGATTAAGCTTAAATAATCACTTACCAACTGATCTAAATGATAAGTGGTCATTTTAATAATTTTTAACACTTGAGATGGTTTCTTTTTTCCCAAAAAAAAAAAAGTAAACATCTTTGTGTAACATCTCTTTAATTTTATTAATTAATAGCTGGTTGCACTCATTTAAGTCCGACTACACTTGAAAGATAAGTCTTTTACTCCATAAAAATATATTGTTAGCTGTTGCTATCGGTGAGACTTGAGTATCTTTTAACACTCGAGTATGTTTATTAAATAATAGGTGGTTAGTCGTTGCACTTGAAATATAAAAATATATTTGCTAGCTGTTGCCCTTCATCATGAACTATGATCATGAATAATAACAACCAATTGAAACTCTCTCTCACCATATTGCTGCTTTTCTTAATTTTCCAGTTCTGCAAATCTATTAATGACTCTATAACTCCATCACGCCCTATTAAAGATGGCGATATTTTAGTCTCTGCTAAGGAACGCTTCGCACTTGGCTTCTTCAGTCCTACCAATTCTACTCCGGTTCATCGTTACCTTGGAATTTGGTATCACCAAGTTTCAGAAAAAACTGTCGTTTGGGTTGCAAACAGAGATAATCCTATTAATGATACCTCCGGTGTGCTAACTATCAACTCTCAAGGTAACCTTATTCTCTACCAACATAACCAAACTCATGTTCCTGTCTGGTCCGCCAATTTTAGTGACTCTACTTCGTCTTCAATGGAATGTGTATTATTCTGCTCCGAAAGAACAATGCGATAATTACGGAGAATGTGGTGTAAATGGTAACTGTGATCCGTACGATTCAGATAATTTTACTATATGCAAGTGTTTGCCAGGATTTGAACCTAAATCACCGAATGATTGGTACTTGAGAGATGGATCAGATGGGTGCATTAGAAAAACTGGGGTATCCACGTGTAACAGTGGGGAAGGATTTGTAAAGTTAGCACATGTAAAGGCGCCAGATACAAGAATGGCACGTGTGAACATGAACTTGAGCTTGAAGGAATGTGAAGAAGAGTGCTTGAAGAACTGTTCTTGCACGGCATACACAAGTGCAGATGAGAGGGGAATTGGATGCTTGAGTTGGTCTGGAGATTTGGTTGATACAAGAACATTCTTAGGCGTGGGGCAGGACTTGTACGTACGAGTGGATGCAATTGAGTTAGGTACATGTTTATTTTTGTATCTCTTTAACTGTAAATATTTTTATTTTTTTAAAATTTTATAATAATTTTAAATAAATAATTATTTATTTACAACTATAAATAAAAAAAACAAATGAATGTATATATTGACAAATTTAAATAAATAATCTATAATAATCAAATTATAAATAGCAGAAAGATTTACAAATGCTTAATATTATCATGACACAATAATTAAATTTGTAAATATAATATTACAAAGTTTTTATAATTCTTTATTTTATTATCAATAGATGAATAATAATAATAATAATAATAATAATAATAATAATAATAATAATAATAATAATAATAATAATAATAATAATAATAATAATAATAATAATAATAATAATAATAAGTTCTTCACAATTCACAAACAAAAATACTTATAAAGTGCTTCCCATAAGCGACAAATACATAATGAATCAATCAAATGTGAAAAGACATTAAAAATAGATTATAGTTTGCGGGATTGTTAATTTTAATTATTTATCAAAAAAGAATTGTAAGTATTAATTGGTCTACTTACTAATTAATATTATAATATCATAAAGTTTTTCTATTATACACAACATTAGAAAATTAGTTCATAATAACTAACTAATTTCTACTAATCTTTACTATGATTAATTGCATCATTGTTTCCTTTTTAAAATTGAAAACTAAAAAATAAAAATTGTCTACTTGCCTTTTCTTTTGTCCAATTAAATAAAATACTCAAATTGCATCATTGTTTCCTAATTAGTGGTTATGGTCTTATGAATACTAAACTCGTTGATGATATGCTCCTTGATAAATTGTATGACATCTTATTATTGCATCTTTCTCATTGGTACTGTCTCTACTGATTTTGTAAAGTAATATATGGCATAATCAAGAAACTGTGTCCTTTAGATAACGTTGGATAAATTTTTCCTATCAAATCAACTAGGGGTGGCCATTTTCGGTTCGGTTCGCCGAACCGAACCGATTTGCAAAAACCGACCAAAAATATTAGTAACCGAAACCGAACCGACCAGTCGATTAATCGAAAAAAACTGAACCGAAAATTTTCGGTCGGTTTCGGTTCAGACCGAAAAAATTGATTTAGACCAAAAAAATTCGGTTTGTTTCGGTTTAGACCAAAAAAATTGGTTTAAACAAAAAAAAAACGGTCGGTTTCATTATAAACCAGCGATTTTACATCAAACCAAAAAAATTCGGCCGGTTTTCGGTCGGTTCAGTTTTCTGAGCACTGAAACCGCTGGCCGACCGAATATTTTTGGTTTGATGTAATTTAGAATCGAAAACCGAACCGACCAGTCGATTAACCGATTTTTCGGTCGGTTTTCGGTCGGTTTCTCGGTCGGTTCGGTTTTCTCGGTTTTTTTGGCCACCCCTAAAATCAACAGCTCATCCACGAAAAGGCCAAGGTTTGACTATTGCATGCATATCCTCTGCTGGTACTCTTTGAATACTTCAATATTTTTTGGCATTAGTGGCAGTCTTTAGCATAGGCAATACAATATTTCAAGATTGATGGCCAATAACAGTCATACCTTCGAATCAACCATCTCATCTTTACCCCACTTGATGAGCTTCACATACTCCTTCGTGCACCTACTTTATTACTTCAAAAGCCTCAGGTTGAGCTAAGCATTTCATCAACAGCCCATCTTGCCCTTTTCTGTATAGTTTGCCATTCAAAAGAACATAATTCAATGCCTGAATTTTGATCCGATGCAAAGTTCTCTTGTTGGGGCACTCTAAATACCTCTTGATTTTCTGCCTCCAATTCCTAGCCACCTTAGTATCCAATGAGAAGGACTCCACCTATATTCCATTATCTTTAATTAAAGGGTGATTTTTCCTCTTTCCTTAGTTATTCTCAATCTTGATGCCACCTGAGCTAACTCATTTGCCTCCCAATTCTCTTCTCGTGGAATATGCATAAAACTTACTTCTTCGAAGTTATTAATCAGTTGGATTGTTGTTGTAAAATATAGGGCTAAAAGGATACTATTGCACTTATATTCCCCAACCACTTTCTTTAATACCAGCTGAGAATTACCCATAATTATCACATTCTTAGCTTTTAAATCCTGAAGTATTTTTAATCTAACCACCAATGCTTCATATTCAACTTGGTTATTAGTGCATTCGAAATCCAAATTGAATGACAATGCAGTTTTGACTCCATCCAGGGTTGTGCTTGTACAAGATCCATCAAATTTTAAAATACATGTGTTACTTTCCACATATAATATAGGCAAATCATCACTTTCATCAAGCTGCAAGACAGATAGGTGATTAGTTAAAAAATCTGCCACTGCTTAACCCTTTACAGACTTCTAAGAAAAATATACCAAAGAAAATTCTACTAATGTTATAGCCCATTTCCTAGTCCTTCCAGTAATGAGAGGTTTATTTAGCATATATTTAATCAAATCTGTTGCTGACACTACATATACTATGCTCTTGATAATATAATGATGAAGCTTAATGCATGCAAAAAATAAGGCCAAACACAATTTCTCAATAGGAGAATATTTTACCTCTGTAGCAATTAATAAGCGGCTGAGATAATAGATAGCCTGCTTACTCCCTTGAGAATCATCTTGCACTAGCAAGCAACCTATAGAATTCTTTGTTGCAGAGATGTACATTTTCAAGGGAAAACCCTCTCTAGGAGGCACTAAAATTGGAGGATTCATTATGTATTATTTGATATTATCAAATGCTTCTAGGTGGTGGTGACCCCAAATAAATGTTTCATATGTTTTCAACTTTAATAGCACTGAGAAAACTTTAGTTCTACCGGTTAAATTGGAGATAAATCTCCTCAAATAATTAATTTAGCCTAAAAACATTTGTAACTCTTTTTTTTTTTTTTGTGGAGGTTGTACTTCTATTATTGCCATTGTTTTTTTTATCACCTCCACACCCCTTCAATGCACCAAAAATCCCAATAAATTTTTAACCTATACTCTGAATGCACACTTCAATGGATTTAACTTTAAGTTATGGATTCTCATTCTTTCAGAACTTTTCTTTGTCTTTACCAGCAGATCAGCCACCGCCACTTCTAGTTGATTAATTTCCTGGAAATAAGTCTCTGTTGCACTCTTTCTCCTTTGTCTCACTTCTTGAAGCAATTTTTTATATTCAACTACTTTAGCGGTCAATTCATAAAAATCTCTGAATTACATCCCCTTGAATTTCTTCCTCAATTCCATGTCTAAGCCCCTCTATGCTATCTTTACAAACTATGTCTCAGGCAAATACACCTTGCATCGATTCCTCATTTTTTAGAATCTAGCAATATATTTGTGGTTGTTTCTCTAGCTATCTGGATAATACTAGACAACTCAGTTATGCACACTTCAGGTTCAGCTCTGAAGAACTGGATGCGAAACTTACATTTCATTTCCTATTAATGAATAGAATTCCTACAGAGTGTGGTGTACTAGGTGAAGGCACTCCCTATTAATGAATTAGGGAACAACCTCAGCTTATAGAATGTAAGGTTATCATAATTGGCTAATTCACCACACTAAATAGTAGATCTAGCAATATGCTCTATAGAAGACTAACTTTCCTCCCTAGAGAATAAAGAAAAATTAGGGATACGATACCCCCTTGGATAACAATTCTCTCTATCTATTATCTCAGAATAAGGTTTCACAAATTCTAGTTGGAAAATCTATCTCAGGCCAAGCCCATATAATTCTTGAGCAGCTCTGTCACAACTTCCATATTAATGTTCCCATGTACCTGTTTTCCTGAGGAGGCATCTGTGGAGGTCTTTAGGTAAATGTTTGTGAAAGTTTGTCATAAACTTGTGGTTGCATATGGGGATTGATCGTTCCGAAGATTTATTGGGTTTAATTTGGCCTGCCATTTCCATTGGTTGCTTTATTATTTTCGTTCACCTCTTCTCTCATAGGGAGAGGAACATATTTTTTCTCAGTATGGCATTAAGGCCTATGCCAATCTCCTGATTCTATGTTAACAGAATATCCCTCGAGCTCCTCCACTGTCTGCTTAAAAGGTCGTGTACCAGTATTTTGAACAAATGATAAGCGCCAGGATCCCTTCGCTTATGGTCTATAGCAATATTTCCTGTTGCTTTTGCATTTAAACATATGCTTCTTGGAACTTTCTTTGACTTTATTATTATTATTATTATTATTATTATTATTAACGAAAATTATATGGTTCTATTAAGAGATCAATTGAGAATCCTGGTACAAAAGAACCGAGAGGGTTCTCGATGGATATAACATCCAGTCTACTCTCAAATTACATCTTTTTACATTTGAAGCAACCCAATCTACACATCTATTACCATTTCAATTCACAAAGACAGAGGAGAACTCTGTTAATGTTGAGGTTAACCTCCTAATTTTCTGTACCATTGTATCTATCTCGAATGGGCAGCCATCTGGAGATGTAATAGCTTGACTTAGGATCAAGTTATCAGATTCAAATATACACTTTTGCAATATGAGATTGATTGCTCTCTGTAATGCCATTAGAATAGCTAGAGCTTCATTGCGGAGGGGGGAAATGGAAGTGATTATTCCGTGACTTTATTTCATACTAAGCTAGTTGTAAAAATTCATTTTGTTGTTGTTGACAATTTTATTCGACATATTGTGACTTTGACTAATACAAAATAGATGTTTCACAGTTTTTCATGGCATATAATTAATGTTTCTACCTAATTGATTTCACTAATTTGATTTACAGCTAAATATAGGAAGTCTAAAGGTCCTCTTGCAAATCAAGGATTGCAAGCAGTAGTGGTAGTGTCTATTGCGATCACATTATTTCTTGTACTCTTCCTTTCATATGATTTGATAAGAAAGAAGAAAAGAGGTAAGCAAATTTCTTGACTTTTCTGTATAAATTGCCATACAAATTTTTCATTACTTCTTGGTCCTGTTTTTTCCACACATCTGATCATTAATTAAATTCAAATTTTAACTAAGGAAACTAAGTAATTAATTTTCATTATAATTGATACAGCTAGAGATGCGCGAAGAAAATCTTTGTTTAGTTTCAGCACAAGTGCAACATACTTTAGAGACTCTCAAAGTGAAAATGGGAGGGACTTACCATCCTTTGATTTGAGTGTAATAGCTGCTGCTACAAATAATTTCTCACATGCTAACAAGCTTGGAGAAGGTGGTTTTGGCTCTGTCTATAAGGTAGACACATGCACTGCACAAAATATTGAAATTAACAATATTAAAGTTTTTATTTTTATATCTTTCAATTCATTTATATCGAACAAAAGATTGCACTAAATATATGTAAACTTGAAGTAAAGCGCATTTGGACTATATTTCTCAGGGTCTACTACATTGTGGAAAGGAAATAGCTGTTAAAAGACTATCAAAATATTCTGGACAAGGGACTGATGAATTCAAGAACGAAGTTGCATTAATAGCAAAGCTGCAACACAGAAATCTTGTGAGAATGCTAGGTTATTGCATCCAAGACCAAGAGAAAATGCTAATCTATGAATATCTGCCTAACAAAAGCTTGGACTCTTTTATTTTTGGTATGTCATTTTCAGTTAGAAACTATATAGAAGTAGCTAATAATTAATTTATGTCAATGCTCGATTTGATAAAAAATAATTAAAATGTTTTCATTCAGATGAAGAGAAAAAATCACTGTTAGATTGGTCAATGCGCTACAATATTATTTGTGGGATTGCCAGAGGAATTTTGTATCTTCATCAAGATTCAAGATTACGAATCATTCATAGAGATCTTAAGGCTAGTAATGTTCTGCTAGATGCATCATTGCATCCAAAAATTTCTGATTTTGGCACGGCTAGAATATTTGGTGTTGACCAACTTGAAGCAAACACAAATCGCATAGTTGGAACATAGTGAGCACTATCCGTCTAAAAAAGAAACAAAAAAAGAACAGCTGATGAATTTTAGTAATTTCTTTCTTAAAATCTACTCTTTTTATTCTTATTATTAGTTTGACTGAAAATCGAACCTCTCCATACTTGCGATTTTCATTGTACTACTGCAGTGGTTATATGTCACCAGAATATGCAATGCAAGGCCTATTTTCTGTGAAGTCTGATGTATATAGTTTTGGAGTAATACTGCTAGAGATAATCACTGGCCGGAAAAATAGCAAGTATTACGAGGAGTCTACCTCAAATTTGGTTGGATATGTAAGTGTATTACACATTAGTTAAGTCCTAATTAATTAATCTTTAACTTATGATTTTTTGTACAAAAATTAATGGTTTAATTTAGGTTTGGAAGCTATGGAAAGAAGGCAGGTCCTTAGAGATAGTTGATATATCACTGGGTGACTCGTACCTGGAACATGAAATGGTAAAATGCATCCAAATTGGGCTATTATGTGTGCAAGAATCTGCAATGGATCGGCCAACAATGTCTACCGTTGTTTTCATGTTGAGTAATGATACAATTCTTCCATCTCCAAAAGAACCTGCATTCATTATGAAGAGAAGTTACAATAGTGGTGATCCATCTACCAGTGAAGGAGCTGTCTCTGTAAATAAAGCCACGGTCACTTTGCTTGAAGCTCGCTAGTGCAACATTGAATTATCATGAAATCAAGGCTTATTTGATTCAGCTGTTCAAATTTAGAGTTTGCCATTTGAGATCTCAATCATTAATATTAATTGTTTGATAAATGCACGCCGATCAAGGCTTATTTGATTCAGCTGTTCAAATTTAGAGTTTGCCATTTGATATCTCAATCATTCATATTAAGTGTTTGATAAATGCACTCGGCAAGTGCACCCTTTTCTGAATAGATCCCCTCCCCATTGTAATGCTAAAAAAAGAAAGTGTTTGATAAATATAAGATAAACAAAAGATTTTGAATATTATTTCAAAATTATAGCTAAATTTCTGATGTTTAATATCCAATATTCTCTCTTTGCAGCAGTACTTCAAAATTACAACTGAAACTTTAAAAGCTAAAATTAACTTCTAATTAGCTATTACCTTTTTCATCGTCGAAGGTGATGACAATTTGATTAACATGGTAGTCAGAAAAAGAGAAAAAAAAAAACCATCAGTTTTAGTCTAAAACAAAATGAACCAAAACTAAATTAAAACGTTGTGTTTGTAATAATTTTTGTTTTTTTATTTAACCTTTTTTTAGGGAAAAAAATTAAGAATGCGTTTTGTTATGGTTTTTATTTTTTATTTTACTTTAAAAAAAAAAGAAGAAAACAAAATAAAAACATATTGGATAATATCACTGAGTTTTATATTTTTTTTTATTAGGTAAGAAACGGTATTAGCTAAATATGGTATTTAATATTTTAGTTTTGAGAAGAGATATAGATCAATATTTTTTTTTTCTCTCTACTATTTTTATTTTTTACCTATATTTTTTTACTCTTTTTTTTTTGCAAATTCACTTATAAAATGAGAAATTTATCTTACATTAAATTTTTATTTTCTTTATTTTTAATAATTTTATTTTATTTTTATAATTATCTATAATATCTAATTAATATTATGATGGATCATTAAAATAAACAATATAATTTTCAAATAGGTAAATGAAATGTGTTTTTAAGTAAAAAATTAATAATATAATTTTTAAAGATATAAAATAGTTTTTTTAATAAATATAAAACAAATTTTTAAAAAATATAAAATAAAAACTAAAAATAATTTTTGATTTTAAAAAATTAAAAACATACAATGTAAATGAACATGAATGTGTTCAGTTTTTGGGGGAGAAGAAATTTTACATCAGTAAAACTCTTTTTTAATATAAGACATTTTATATTAATAAAAAAAATTTACTCCAAAAGTCAAATTTTTATGTTTGTTTTTTAAATTTTTTTTATTTTTTATTTTTAATAATTAAAATTTTAATAATTGTGATATATTTTTAAAAATATAAAATAGATTTTTAAAAATAGAAAACAAAAACTAAAAATAGTTTTTGATTTAAAAAATAAAAAACAACAAATCTATAATCTAAATGAACACACCCTAAAGTTGCGTTCAAAAGGTTTTTATTTTTTAGTCTCATCTTTTTCATGAAAAAAAATCAAAAATTTTTTGTAATAACACTAAATTTTAGATTTTGTTCATCAAATAAGAAACACTTTCACACTAAATACAGAATGCATAAAATATAGTTTTGAAGATTTTGATTTTTAACAAAAAATTGTATCTACAAAACTGTTTTTTATTCACCTTGCATCATTCTCCTTCGTAGATCAAAGCTTTTTTTTTTCTTTGTACATTATAGTTTGTACAAATTTACTCTTTCTACTTTTTTTTCACATTTTCTATATATTTTCTTCTATTCTTCTCCAAATCCAGAAATAAAAGTTGCAATTGACATTTTTATTTTTTTATTTTTTTTGAAATCGACAATTTTTTTTTTATTTCTTTATCTTTTAATAATTTTATTTTATGATTATATATAATATCTAATTAATATTATGATGAATCATTAGTATAAATTAATATATTTTTTTAATAGATAACAACCAATTTTTTTCTTAGTTTTAAATTAATTAAGAGATGTTCGTTAATTAAATATTGCTAATGGATAATCCTAGAAATGTTCTTAGAATATAGTTCATCTATAACATTATACGATTCTAATTAACAAACTCAACCGCATAATTTATTTAAATTAGATTATATATTTTTTTTAGTAAAATACTAATTTATCACTAATTATCCAAACAACTTAAATAATTACGTATTCAAATATTCTGATTGGCAATTTATTAGCATGCTAATGCACAGTGGGCCCTATTGTAACATCTAACAAAATAATAGTTTTTATAAGCACAAAAAATAGCTAGATTGTAAAAATAAATAATAAGAAGAGATAAGCAATTTGATCTCACAATCCTTAACAAATTAAATCTTCAATTAAATCTTCAACAGAAGAGAAAATTAGTTCCACGTGTTGAAAGTAAAAACATGTGAAAAAAGAAAATAAAACTATTTGATAGCTAGGTAAAAAAAAATAAAAGTCTCCCTATCTTTATATAGAAATAAGAAATAATAACTAAATAGGAATCCTAACTTATTAAGGAAAAAATAATAAAAATCCTTATACAAGTAGTTCGCATTTCTAAATCACGTGAAGTCTAAGTATGTATTTTGCCAATTAATTACTTAGTTATTATAGGGCAAAACTCAAACATGTCATATTTAAGACATCCATCAAAAATGATCATTCATGGTGCGTGAAAAAATGAAAAGTAAACTAAAAATGCTAGCAAAATGTTGCAATAACAATTTATTTTTCAAGAAACCACAACTAAAGTAATTCAAAGACAAGATGGAACTTCTGACTTAGAACTATTAAATGAAAAAGAGAGCAGTAAAAGCAAAAATTAACTAGAAAAAACTTTTTTAAGGGAAAAACTCAACAAGCTTATATGAAAATGTTAAATGCCCTCCCCCACACTTATTTCATACATTGTTCTCAATGTGTAAATATAAATATAATACAAAAATTAGGAACAACAGGACTCACTTTAATTTTTCTTGGATGTTGGTGGAGATGTGCCAATTGTCTTTAGCTGTGAGGTTGCCATCGAATCAGTGTGTTCTTCATCGAATAGGCAAGGCTTTATGGGCTTCGGGGAATTGAGCCATAGTGTATGCCTTGTGCTGCTCCTCGTTCTCATGATTTTGTTATGGGTGTTAGAGAGAGAGATGAACAAGAGGGAAGAGAGATGTGTGGGAGAGAGGGAGGAAGATGGAGGTTATGCTATTAAAAATAAAAGAGGTAAGTGAATGTTTAAGCTAGGGTTTAGTTTCATTAAGGGTATTTAGGACATTTGGCTAGATCCCCACCTAAGCCTTAGGGAAGGCTTATAATTTCACCCTTAAAAGAAAATAAAAACAACTGATTGCACATCCCTCCATTAACTGAGTTCAATTTGACTTGAAAAGAAGTTATGGTAAAATTAAAATTACAGATGAGGTGGAAGGAAGAAGATAATAAAAATAAAAATAACACAAAACAAAACAAGATAAGATAAGATAAAACAAAATTAAAACATAATAAGATTAAACAAAAATAAAACAAAATAAGATTAAACAAAAAAAAATGAAATGAAACAAAATGAAGAAAAGAAAAAGAAAAAGAAATAAGAAAACAAAATAAATTAAATTAAATTATACTAAAAACTAAAAAAATATTGAAAAATTAGGTTATCTCCCAACAAGCGCCTTTGTTTATTGTCCTAGGTTGGATATCGTTATTCTCTTCAAGGGTTCTCTAATGGATGTAACAGGGTAATTTCTTCAATAGTATTCACTTGGCATCCTTCACATCTGTCGTACCTACTTTCATCAAGTTGTCCCTATTTTGATTCTTGCAAAGCACAAAATTTAACTTATCATTATTACTTAAGGAAAAAATTTCTTGATTCAAGGAGCCTACAACATCTACACCATACACACAAGACACATTACTAGGATATTTCTTATACTCATAAATATTAAATTTAATAAATTCTCCATCAAATTCCATAGTGAATGTACAATCATGCATATCTTTCTTTGTTTTTATTTATACTAAGAAATGTCTTACTAGAAAAATATCATAAGAATTACAAGATTTATCTTCTCCCATGTCAAGTAAGTAAAAATCTGTAAGAAAAATTAACTCATTAACTTAAACTAAAACATCTTCTAAGACTCCTTCAAGATAAACAATTAATTTATTAGCTAATTGAATCACAACACCAGTTTCCTTTAATGGACTAGCATGCAAAGATGAATAGATGGAAAATGGCATAAGATTTATCATTGATACAGAATCACATATAGCTCATTTTATGCCTAAATTACCTATTTTACAAGAACTAGCAAATATACCTTGGTTCTTGCACTTAGAAGGTAGTTTCCTTTGAATTACAGCATAAACATTTTTTCCTACACTTACCTTTTCATTATCATTAAGCTTCTTTTGTTGATGTATGTTTCTTTTAAACACTTACCATATTGAGGTACTTGTTTAATAGCATCAAGTAAAAAAATATTTGCCTCAACTTTACGAAAAGCTTATAAAATGTATTTCTCTTCAAACTTTTTTAGGAATGGAGGCTCAATTGTAAATGATTTTGGATTGTTAAAATCAATCTTATCATGTTGCCCATCATCTTGAGCAATAACTTTAGATTATGTCTCCTTCCCTAAGCCTTGCCCACGTCTTATTTTATGGGGATTTCTAGCAACTCTTTTCCATTCCTTAAGGTAATCGCACTAACATATTTCTTTGGATTGACAATCGTTTGAGAAGGTAATTTGCCTTGAGACTCCAACTTGTTCACATATGTTGCTAACTAGCTCATTGGTTCTCCAAGTTTTAAATACTCGCTCATGTCTCCTATTGAAATTGCTGGTTGGTAGTAGTAAGTGATTTAACTATTTCTTCAAGAGACATACATGTTTTTTATGAAAATAGCTATTGTTGCTGAGGCAGTCTTGGTTGAAATTATTAAAAATTACGCGACTTTATTCCATAGCTAAAGTTTGGATAATCCCTTCACCCTAGTTTATAAGTAGGAAAAATGCATATTTTGGCCCTCAACTTTATGTCACTTGTAAATTAAGCCCCTCAACCTCTATTTGGTTAAATTAAGCCCAAAACTCTTCAGGATGATGAAATTGACCCTTTATTTGACACCAATTAAACGCGTATGGCTCAAACTTTGTTAAAATCGTGTGAAACATTAAATATGTCATGTTAGTGACACTTAATCAAAATGGTGAGTTTCAATCTTCAAATGAAACTGGTGAGTTTTGTTTTGATTTAACCAAAACGGAGATAAAATCCCCAAATTTAACATTTCAATCTCTAACTTCCTATGTCGAAGACGCAACTGAGGTTGAAGGAAGAAGCACCCACCCACCTGAGATCGAACTAAGAGTAAAAATGTTGAGTGAAACATATGACAATGGGTCAGCTTTGGCTCGTCAGATAGAGATAAGAAACGAACGATTATTGCGAGATAAACTCCCATCGATGCGAAGTCTACCTCAAAGATTTGTGTTTGCCTATTCGAATAAGCTTTGCAAATGTGATAGGATGCCTGTTCTGAGGATGTCTTGGATATTTAGAAACCTAGGTAGACATTTTTAGGGTTGCTCCTTTAGAGAGGTAAGTTAAATACAAAGCTCATTGATAATTATTAAAGTGTAATTTTGAATTCATTCATTGTCGCAAATCTTTAATTTGCTATATATATATATATATATATATCTAGTTTTAGCTATTTTATATTTGTTGTAATTTTTTGTAGATGAAGTTGAATCTGTAGATTGTCATTTGTTGAAAATCATTATTTGACTTTTTGAATAATGCAAGGTTCAATTTGTGATTATTTCAAGTGGGTTGATGATAAATAGTCAGAGTATATGGAGCTATTGTTGAATGCGATGAGAGACACAACTGAGGAGTTGGTGATTGAAAGAAACGATCATATGCAGAGGCCATAGTTCATGCAAGGGGAGAGTATGAGCAAGGATTAATTGTTGAAATTGTTGAACTTTAAGAAAATCTGCAAGAAATGGAAGCTAGGTGCACAATATATAAGCTTCTGGCATTGGCTTATTTTGGTGGCTTTATGTTATTTACATGGTTTAGGTCTTAGGTATTCTGTATTGATTGTAGGTGATTTTGTGGTAAGTAAATTTATAGTTTCATGTAATGTTAGTTAGGAATGTGTTAGAAAACACAGCTGATAACAAACTCTTGCAAGTTTTGCCTATTTTGTAGGTATTAGGTTATTTTGTAATTCAAGAAAATTGCAAATGTTGTTGGATATTCTCTTATTAAGTGCAATTAAATTCTTGAATTATGTTTGTTTACCAGTTATGCGCAATTTCATTACATTCTTCTTATCTCAAGCCATTTGTAAACTGTAAAGGAGATAGAACTTCTTATCTTAAGCCATTTGTGGGCTGTAAAGAAGATAGAACCATTTACATACAAATTGCAGTTGATTTTGTTTGTTAATAATGTTAAAATTGCAGCAAAAACTCAACAAAACCTGTCCAAAACCATTCCAAAGCCATTCAAAACCTAGTTGAACCATTCATAACCATTCAAAACTTATCAAAAACATTCCAAAAATAGAACCATTCATAACCATAGTTAAAATTCAACATAACCAAAATAATACAAGTTCCATTTGCAGTAAAAAAAACATAAGCACTTAAATCCATTGAAAATATAACAATTAAATTCATTTAAAACAAAAATATTCAAAACCATTGAACACAACTCAAAACCGTTTAAAACGTGTCAAAACCAATCACAACAACTTAAAACCATTCCACACTATTCAAAACCTGTCAAAACCATTCTCAACCTTTCAAAATAAGTGAATCATCGTTAATAAGTTAAAAAACCAGTCATAATAACCTTGTCATGTTACCAAAATATTGCAAAAACAAATTGCAATACAAAATATTCTTAATATCCAAAAAAACATCATCCATAATATTCTACGTCTACATCTTCCATGCAGCACAAAATATTGTTAAAGACATAGCCAATCAATCATGCATCGTAATTTGATCTAAATCTTCCATATTGGCTTTGCGTGATTATCTTTATCAGTTTGATTGCTGCTTGTTAATGGATTGTATTATAAATACTTGTAAAACAATTACACTTGAGATTAAATTACATACATGCCAAGTTCCAACTCTAGTTTCCATGGAAACGTTACAGCCCATTCCATTTAATCTGTGTTTTATAATCTTACTCTTAGACCAGACTCTCTTGCTTGATTGACTTATAGTTGTCAAGGTTGTTGTTGTGCCTGATGATTAAGCATTCATCTGTGGGTGATTGCAACTTCTTTGAGAGTTAGAATTTTCATCCCTCCTTAGTTGATTATATGTTGTTTGTTTTCTAGTTCACTTTGCAACTGACTGAGTGGCAGCACCTAGTGTAGATTTTCTAGTAATTCCACTAGTCCTTTTTCTAGATGTGAAAAATTCTCTAAATATCTCTGTTGGCTCTACTCTCCTAGAAGCAGTAGACTCCTGCAATTATATGCATATATTATGTTAAAATCAAAATAACATATTATGTTACATAAATTCCAAAACTTCAAGTACCTGTGAAGCATTAGTTGTCTAGCTTTGACTTATACTTTTCTTTCTCTTCTTTGGTTGTACATCCTGAGAATGCAAAAGGCATATAAAATTAATGTTTTATCAAGCCATATATGAATTTACATTTGTATAATGACTCCTCGGGAGTCCCTACTATTATGTCCTTGAGACTTGTAAACTCCACAAGTCATGACTCTTCCACTCCTGGATAATTTACCCACCTTATTAATTTCATCTTTGTCTTTCCTTCTATTCTTTTTAGGCCTTCCTGGCATCTTCATTATTTCTGGTGGAAGAATTCTTTCCTGGCCAGTTTCTGGCCAATGTTTTTTTCCATTCACACAATAAATTTTATTGGAATATGACTTAAGATACACAGCTTTACTATATCATGGACTGATATAATGCTCTACTTGGTCAGAACAGTGATAAATTGCACAACATGCATGCTGGCATGGAATGCCTATTAGGTCCCAAGCTCTGTATGTGTAAGTTTTCTTCTGGATATCAATTGTGTGATTGTCTTCCTTGTCAAACAAAGATGTCATTTCATAACCCTTATCCCCATCCTATTCCATAACCCAATCATAAGACTTTACCTCATTTTTCTCTAGGCTATCCATTACTTTTGGAGAAATATCTGAAATCCAAGTCTGTGCAGTGTCCCTTTTACTCCAAAGCATGTTCATCACTTGAATTTGAATGTCCTCCAACATAACTTATGATTGTCTTACTTCTTGGCTCAAGTATCCAGCCATTAAATGTTTCACTCAAGTTGTTGTCAACCACATCACATTTAACATCTATGTTAAAAAAAGCATTGCACCATCTCTCAATTTCAAAAGTCAGTGCATGCTCCACATAACCTTCCCTAAGTTCTCCTAAAGCTTTCATATTCTCATTAGCGTCAACCATATTTATAGACTTGGCAACATTCTAGAATGCAATCTTCCTCTCCTCTCCCCTATATTTCTTTGCCCAATTTGCAAGTGTGTCTTGCACTTATTTTATGCTCTATCCTGGGAAATAATTCTAAAATTGCACTCTCTAATCCCTATTAAAATGAACAATTGTATCAATAGCTAAAATATTGATTAAATATATTTGAATGTAAACTTACAAGTAAGAATATAACACATACCTTTTGCATGTCAGAAATAATAGTCAATCCATCTCCTTCTCTAAGTGAAAGGTCATGCTTCAAATATCTTAGAAACCGTGTCCATGTACTCTTACATTCAACCCCAACTACACCCCATGATATAGGAAACATTTGATCATTTTCATCTCTTCCTATAACACATAACAATTGACCCTTACAAATACCTTTAAGAAAACAACCACCAACCCCTATGATTCTCCTGCAACCAGCTACCCACCCTTTCTTACAGGCTTCAAAACAGACATAAAATGCAGAAAAAAGAGGCCCTTGATCCCCATTATCACAAATAGTCTTCACAATGCCAGTACTTCCAGGATTAGATCTATTAATCTTAGCTACATAATCATGCAACAATGCATACTCAATTTTGCAACCACCTATAAGCTCATTAATCACTTTTTTATTTGCACTTCTTACAATACCATAACTAGCATTAAGCTTCAAATCAGTCATTTCAATTTCTCTCAAATCCTTCAATCTTATACTAGGTTGAGATCTAATCCTGCTTTTGAAATCCTTGGCTAAGAACTTACCATTTACAAACTTAACTTTACTAACCCTATAGCATTTATGTTGTGGGTTATATGTTTTGCAAGTTAAGGTATTGTCATTTCTCTCCATACTCACAAATAGTACCCAGGGATAGTTTTTATGGCAGTGAGCCCTTAATCTTTTAAGCTCACTCTTAACAAATTCTACTGCTAAACCCTTTTTTTATAGCATACTTTGCTACAGCCTCTCTAACTTCTTCCTTATTCTTAAAAATCATACCAACACAGAAAGCATGTACATTTGTAGTATTGTCAAACTGAGTCATATTCCTTTCTTCCTATTTACCTCTTCATTTCCATCCTCATCAATTTCACTATGATAGCTACCCAAGTTAGAGCTATCATAATAAACACTACCTCCACTATCTGACAAATCATCCTTATCAACTACATAATAATCTTTAGCCTCTGAAATTTGCTCATCTAAATCATTTTGAGTTTGGTCACCTTCAGTAGCACCACTTATTAGACCTTGATCTTGCTCATCTACATTTGATTTCCCTCTCTTTTGGTATTCTCTAACATTTTTTATTGCATCTTCTAACTCTTCATCCTTCTCATTAGTAAGATAAGGAACATCTATTCCCGTGCCATCAAAGGTGTGATGGGGCTCACTATTATCACACAATCTCTCCTCTCCCTCAATATGGCCATTGCCCTCTGCCCCAAAGTTGTCACTTTCTGGATGCCCTAAGGGTGAAATACAAGATTGTGACCCCACTGTATATGTCTTATCACTTGCACTATCTCCACTACCCAACATGTAAAATTTCACCACATCACCATCTTTTACCCCCCGACATGCATTTAAAACCCTAACATCATCTTTAATTTCAATTAATTCCCCATTACCTATTTTTCTATAATAAATTTAGTCAATTTTATCTTTATTACAACTAAGGTCCTCTTCAATATAGGATAATATATTAGGGCATGACAGTTTATCCATGTCAAACATACTATCTACAATGTTGGAAACACCTCCAATGTATTAACCCTTAACAATTTTCCCCCCATGATGTATACCTAATGAAATAAAGCAATCTATCATTCTCATACAGTAACAACACAATACCTACAAATAAACAAAAGCAATAGTCAGGCCCCAACCATATGCAACTCATTCAATAAAAATACACAATAAAAAATTCAAATAAAAAAATTATAGGAACACCAGCCTGAATATATAGTGGAAAAAGACATCAAAATATGACCATTAAAGTACAAAAATAAAATTATATGCCTTTATTCGAATTTCTAGTACACCACTCACTCAATAAACCATGTGCTCATGCACTTTCTTGCAACCCAACTTAGGGACCACAGTGGTCAATATGACCTTTTTCTTCTTACTAGACAAACTAACAAACTCACATATTTCGAATCAAATCAATAATGCCTTCACCTAAATACCTATTAAAATTACAATACTAAACAACATCAATGCGTATTTGCAAATACCACTTACCAAAGCTCTGTAATATCAGGTTATTCGTTCGAGCTCAATAAACTATTCGAACAAACGACCTCAACAATCAATTTATGTTTAGCTTAATATTGAATTAGACTTTAGAAATTATATTGATGCTTGGACACACAATCTCAATAAGCTATTTTGAAAGATCAACAAAAGGAATTAGGGATTCACAAGTTCAACTTGAAAAAATGGGATTTTGCAGGTGTGTCTTCGACAAAGGAAGTTAAGGATTGAAGAGTTTAATTTGGGTATTTTATTTTCAATTCACTAAACACAACATTTTGGCCAAAACATAACTTCAATTCTTTATTTAATTTGCATGTCAAACTCACCATTTTGATTATATGGCATATTTAATGTTTCATGCAATTTTAATGAGGTTTGAGACACGTATTTAACTAGTATTAAATAAGGGGTCAATTTCAACATCTTGAATAGTTTAGGGGTTTAATTTAACTAAATAGAAGTTGAGGAGCTTAATTTACCACTGACCTAAAGTTGAAAGGCCAAAATATGTCTTTTTCCTTATAAGTATTAGAAAATGAATCATATCTCCTTTGGGTTGATCATCTTCTTAAAGTTTAGGACAAGTACCCATATGGTGTCCCATATGTGCACAAATTCCACAAACTCTAGCTAGCTGCATATTACCTAAAGTCATATCTTGCACCAAAGTGGTTAGTTAAGAATTTTTGAATTCAGAAGAAGATATATTTATGTTACTCACTCTTCTTGGAGTTTATCACTTGTTTCCAAATTGTTGCAAAGTAGTAGTCATAATCAAAATCAAATCTCTAGCCTCTTGAGGGATTTTATTCCACTAACGACATCCAACATACTCCTCTTTGTTGGTAGTAATCCTTCATAAAAATACTGAATAAGGGACTATTCTGTAATGTCATATTAAGGACAGTTTGCACACAACCCCTTAAATATTTCCCGAAATTCATGAAGATTTTTTTAATCATTTTACTTAATTTGATACATTTTTCTTCTAATTCCAGTAGCTCGTGAAGCAGGGAAGAAATTATCTATAAATATTCTAAGCATGTTGTCCATGTGGTTATCGAACCAAGAGGCAAATTAAAAAATTGATCATTAGTTGGACCATCTAAGGAAAAAGAAAAAGCACGAAACTTAATTTGTTCCTCAGAAACTCCTTTCATGATTGAGCACACTATATGGAATTCTTTAAGGTGCTTATAAGGATCTTCATTCTCCAATCCATGAAACTCTAGCAAAAGATATATCAATCCATATTTTAGTTTGAATACCACATCCAAAGCTGGATATGTGATGCAAAGGGGTTGTTGGTTGATAGGTGGGGTAACCAACTCTCTCAAAGTGCATTCTTCTTCAGCCATCTCTTCTTCGTTCTTGAATTCACTAGAAAAACTAGTGGATTCAGAGTCAATTTCATGATTGGTTGCTGAAGGTGCAATCATAGAAGCTTGCTTTTTTTATTTTGTTTCTTTTTTAAGCTTTTAGCGATCTTTTTAATTTTCAAATCGCAGAGATGAGTTCCTCCACGATCAAACCTAGTCATTAAAAAAATTAAATTAGTTAATATCAATTCCTCGATAATGGTACCAAAATATTTATGGGTATCGAAACCATGAAAAGTAATTTCTATTTATGAACAAAATTAATTCTACAAGTGGTGAATATGGTTGATTCCATAGAGAATTTATAACTTAATTTCTTTTTAAGCCATCAAATAAACAAAAATAAAATAAGGGGGTTTAAAAAATTAGAATAAAAATAAAAAATCAAATAAAATGACAATAAATAAAATAAAAATAATATCAATCCCAACAAATACAGTTGAAGGAATAATTTTTAATTTCAATTCTTTAGATTGATTCTTGATGCAAAGATAACTCTTTCTATATTTTTGATAAATCAGTTCTAGTTGTTGGAGACACTTTTTGACCAATCTTTCCTTAATTGTAAATTAATTAAGAAACGCTCATTAATTAACCCTTGCGAACAACCTTAGCAACATTCTTAGAATTTAGTTTATCAATAGCATTAGGAATTAGAAAGGCCAAATTCAGATCAACAAATACAACCGTGTAGTTCATTTAAATTAGATTATATATATTTTTAGTAACAATAATTATTAGAACAATGTAAACAATTACATATTCAGATATTCTAATTGACAATCTATTATCATGCTAATGCACAATGCACAATTGAGAAAATAATAGTTTTCATAGGCACATAAAATTTATAAATATTGACAAATAAAGAATCAGAAGAGATAAATAATTCATTCTCACACAGATTAAAACTTCAAGTAAACCTTCAACTGGAAAAAAAATAGTTGCACATATTGAATGTAAAATACACGAAGAAAGAAAACAAAACTACTTGATAGCTAGATAAAAAAAAAAACTAAAATAAAAGTCTCCATGTCTTTATATAGACTTATGAAATCTTAACTAAATAGGAATCCTAACTTATCTAGGAAAAATTAATCAAAACTTATAAAAATAGTTCTTTTCTCCAAAATGAAATAAAAGTTCTAAGAGAATCCAATCTTCCAAAGAAACAACAAATCTATCCTTATCTTTAACGAAATTAAAAGGCTAATTTGCTTTCCTTTTGTCGGCTTCAAAGCTAATAAGTTGCACCCACGTCTTAGTCTTGTTTGAATCTTTAGCTCTCTTTCTAATGTACCTTAATAAGCCTGGCCAAGGCTTATTTATTTACATCTCCAACCTCTAACAACTTATTCAAGTGCAAATTCAGTCTAAATGAGTCCCTTTTCTTTACTTCAACTATAACATGTGTAATTACACCAAAATCAGTAGAAATCCATAATAATAAGCTCAAATATAAATTCAAGATGTGCAACTAATATGATTAATATGCTCATTATCACTTGTCTTGTATCAAAATTTTTTTGTGGAAGCAACATATGCAATCGTAGGTTAGCTCCTTTTAGTCTTAGTTGAAAGTAGAAAAAAAAATTGTGGCAAAACTTTGATTATTCTACAAATACTTTGCTTTCAAGTAGGAAAATAATGTTGGAATAAAGAACTGGAATACTTCCCACATATCTTTTTGTAAAAATTTTCAACCCCATATTAGAGAACTGGTCCTATTTGTACCAAGAAAATCCAAACCAGAGGAATGACAAAAAAAATAACTTCGGGGACGGATTCCTCAGGATGTCATTGTTTGAGGATGGCAAAAGCTTGAGGAAATAATAAGTTGAGGAGCGCGATGTATGGAAGAAGTTGAGGAAGCATGAACCAGAAACTATGAAGAATGTGGGTGGTCACTAATGTGAGTGATCACCAACTTAGCACATTCAACGCCAACTATCTAAGAGGAACCAGCACTTGCGACAGAAGCATAAAGGTTGAGGCAGTAAGGAACATGGAACAAGCCATCATCTAGAAAATAGGAGCATCACGAGTATAAATAGAGGAATCTAGAATCGAAATGGATAACCAATCAAATCCAGAAGAACACATCAATAATTCAAACATTAGCTTTTTTTCATAAAATTTAATCAAATAATCAGTAGCTTCAGACCTTGTTAATATCTTTGTTCTTCAAATTTGATCAATTCTAAGTAACTTAGGCATTCCTCAATATTCCTTATAGTTGCTTGGTACAGTTCTTGTTCAGCTTCTTGCTTGTTCATCCCTATAAGTATTTTCGAGTTGTACGCCTTAAAGTTTATTTTATGCAATTAAGTTGAGTAAACTATTTTTGCACAGCAAACAGATATCCTTTGGTTCTTATTATCTGTTCCTTTGATTTATAATCAAGGTTCACAAAGTTTATTTTGCTTCTTTTAAATTGCACATTTGCCTAATCTCGTCAATCTTAAGAAACATAGTAGTTTAGTTTCTTAGGTGTACTAGTCCTTTGATTTCAATTTATCTAATCTCGTCAGGCTTAAGGATACAACACTTTCAATTCCTCAAGATAAAACGTATCTACATCACAGTCAGGTTGCATAAGCGTACATGTCAAATATGTGCCAGTCAACGTACATAATAAAACAATGAAACAACCTATAGACCTGGAGTCTGATCATCAAGAGTAAGGTCCTCAGAAGCAGCATCTGTAGGAGGATGAGTGGATAATAGATGCTGGAATTGTCTCATCAGCTTGTCCATATGGTCCATTAGCTCGCGATGGTCACGCTCTCACTGCTGTCCTGCTCCTGCTAATCAGTCACTATCTGTCGAAGCTGCTGCAGCTCATTCTCAAACAAGTTGTCCGCTCCTCAAGACTATGCCAATGGTGCAGAAGGATGGTTGTAATAGATAGCGACATTGGAGCCCACACCATATATGCTCCGCTTTTTCTCCTTGCCAACAACGTCGAAATACGGTTGAGTCTCATCAATGACAGAGTAAATATTGCTCCTAAAAAACATATCAAACAAAAATATTTAATAATGATATTAATTATAAACATTTTAGAAAGTAATACAAGTACATTAATGTTACAACTTATATGGATACTCCATGATAGCATGCACATTAAGAAATTTATCAATCAGCACATAAATATAGTCTAAAAATTTATGTGTTGTCATCAACTTAAATCAGGCCAGTTCGTATCAGTACCTAATTAATATTGCAACCAGAACTTGGATAAATTTCTAGACTATAAATTTTATACCAATATACTTTGACCATTTACTATGGGAAATAAAAGCATGGTATTTCATTTCAATAACTATTTTAAAATTCAAACCTTGCAATCCAAACTGAAGTTTTATATTAGAGCTGCACCTTAACACAATTAAAAAAATTAAATTACTGTTTCCACTTTTATTTTAACTGAGCATAAGCTAGAACAAAACAAAGGAAAAGAGCAACAACGCAACCACTAATACTGAATTGGCAGAAGCAAATTCAACAATACAAACAATAGGTTGTCATTTTCAACTGGTGGGCAGTACAAGGCAAATAGAAATGCAATTAATTGAACAACTTGCAACTTTAATTTGAACCGCAAGAAGCCATATTTTGTTAATTTATTGATCATTTTGTTAATGATACAAGTAATCAACACATAAAAACTATAATTAACAATTACGAAAAAAATAATTTGCTAATGTACAAATTATATTTATTAACAATTAAAAAAACTGAACTTCAATATTTAAATTCAATTAGATTTAGTTAATTGAACATTTACTCCTAATAACAGAGTGTATTAACCATTTCATCTATTTTGGACATCAACATGGCAGCTTATTGCAAATGGTGCAACAAAAACATTAGCTGCAATAGGCTAACAGAGGTAATAAAACATACTAGTCCAAGGCAGTAAAAAATCAGATCAACTAATTGAGACTCTAAAATCAGGGCATGGAGAAAATATTGAAAAGTGGCAATATGAGTATTTCTTAAGTGAAACTGAAATAAACAGAAACAAACAGTTGTAACTTTCAGAAAACTATTATTATCACTACTTCGGAATTTTTATTGGTTTTGGAATTTAGGGACAAGCAGTCATATTGTTGTTGTTATTGTAAGGTATTGATTAATTGCATTCAAGAAGAAAGAGCTATACTTTTAGAAACGTTATTGCAGCAATGCAGTTTTAATATGTATTATTATGCTCATGCAGAAGCAATCACCTAGATTTAACACTCCTAACCTGCAAGAATATGTAGTTTTTTACATCTGCTTTAATAGCAATAAACTATGGTTTTATATTTCTTAATTTTAAAATATTTTTCATTTCCTAAGTGTGCATTTCTCTCATCGCGAGTTAGGTGTAACACATTTACATAAAGATGTCCTTTAAATAGTTCAAATTAACAAAGGTAATCAATATTTTACTTTCTCATGAAATATTGGACATTAATTATCGGTAACTAAAACCAAAACATTTTTCTTGCATCTTTTAGCAATAATCCAATTAAATGGTGGTTTCAACCTTCAAAATAATCCAATTAACTAAAAGCCTAGCGTTTATCTTATTCATGTCCCAAAGTTAATATTAGAAATCATAGGGCCAAGCCAACATAACTATTAGATAATATTAACAATAAATCCACATGGAATTCTCTCCATCAACCAATCCATCCAGTAAACATTAGATAAATATAAATAAAGCTTTGCTTAATTATTCTCAATTTTGATTCTCAATAACATACCAGCACCTCAAACCAGAAAATCACACATTTATACAACCAAAGGCCTAAAATAAAACCAGTAGACTAAAACAAAACAAACAAAACGAAGAAAACTCTCAACATCCCTTACCAATAAAAAATGCCCTTGCAGCTCAAAGTAAGAAGATCAGTAGTGAACTGTAACACTAGCTCATCAACAGTCCAACTAGCAACTGACTCAATAGTAACCCACAGCCAACAGCTATACAATTCACTCACTCCTAAATTTTATTAAACTTTATTTTTTTAAAAAAATTTCAATTGTTGATTTTACATTTAACATTAGAGATTAGACTAATATAGCATCTCGTGTTGATATTATCTTATTATATATATAATATATATTTATATAGATATATTAACGGTTTCATGTCTACATATCTCAATCTCCCTTTGAAAAAGCAAAATCCAAAGACCCAAAAACCCATTGATAAATCCCCTGTTCTGTTATATGCATACATACATATACATATATACATGCATACATACATGCATATATATATACATATATATTCAATATTCGCTATCTATTGTATTCATCATTGTAGCTTCTTTCTTTCACTTTTCTGATCCCATCTCAATCAGCATTTGCATTTTGCAGACATTCTATCATAATCCCCAATCATATACAATGCTCCATGGAGGTACTTATGTTTTTTTTTATTTATTTCTTTATTATCAGTTACCTTTTGGAGACAATCAAACCAATATTGGGTCAATTTCATTATTCTCAAATTCTCTTCTGCATAATTTTAATCATTTCAAAACTCATAAACAAATTTGGAGCATACTTGCAACTATGCTACTCAAGAGTGGAAATTATCAACAAAATGTCAAATTACAACTACTTCAGCATTGAGAAATGCAATCTTCAGTGAAAAACAAGATTTTGAACAGAAAAGCAAAGAAATTGACGATACATAATATCCATTGATAAATCCATAACCAAATAATAGAAAAGCAAAAGCAATGGCTAGATATAATCAACCAATCCACAAAAACCAAAATATAGCCCACAAAACCAAAGACGCTGAAATCAAAATAAACAAAACAACACATTCATCACCCACAAACCCTAAATTTTAGTAATCTTTTGCTATGTTCTTATTGCTTTATGTATGTAACACCCCGATACCCTATATAAGTACTATGCATATACCTAGTATACATACAGTAAATATATAAAGTATAAGGATGTCACTTTTCGTTACCTTTTAAAAACCTGTAACAGAGTTCAAACTATAATACATTAATTTAAATAACATTTACAAAATCATTATCTTTATCAAAAACTTCATTTATACATATAAATACTCTCTCGTCAGAAATACATCATAATTAAAGTTTATACATGTATGCATTACCCTCTAGTTGGTCTCGACAAACTTTACTCTTCTTGTGGCATAACAAAAGACTTCATATCTTCCATCTATATACCTGCGCGAATAAACACCCGCGCTAAGCCCGAGAGCTTAGTAGTCCAACTATAAAATATAAACATATAGTATAGAAGTATTGACATATAATGATACATCAATTCAATATATAATTAGTTCTTATCATATCTTCTTTTCTTTTTAATTTCATCTTTAATATATCCTAGCTAATTTCAAATATGATGTACATATATACATAATATTATCACCAACCCCAATGCATCACCAATAATCAAAACCAATATATTAATACCCCTACATTATATATACCATACCAATCATTATTGCAATACACAAATTACATATCATACAAATCATAAATCACATTTACAATAAAGACAACCTTTATCATCAACCACAATTCATTTACATATTAAACTTAATAACATTATATTATTCACAATTCACCAAGCATAATTCATTATTAATACTTACAATCAATATTTCAATACTTGCAATTCACATTGACAATAAAGACAGACTCGGGCCCAAAACACTAATATGTTATTCAAAGTTCAGAGTTACTGCTTTGGTTCATAGTCACAATCATCACGCCCGTAGGCAATGTATATACATGTATCTCTATCCATGGATAGTGTAACAGACCCAGCCTCTTGGACCATCAACTCAACACATATGAGGAGATCCTCAACCCGGCAAGACTGTTACAAATCATATATCTCATATTCACAATTCTTATAGTGTAACAGACTCAGTCTCTTGGACCATCAACTCAACACATATGAGGAGATCCTCAACCCGGCAAGACTGTTACCTTTCATCATTTCTTAGGCATGCCATCCAAATCCAGAACTCTGAAACTGAATAACATATTAAACAAACAATTCATTTATTATTTCATTATCAATCTCATCATCAATTAGGCCAACATGCCTTATCTCTTTCAATTGAATTATCATAGCCAATCACAATGGCTTCATATCATATCATATCTCAATCCATATGATACATATAGCATCATTGATATCACATTTCAAAGTATATTATTCATATAATACATTGCCATACACAAGATTCACAATGCATATAACATAACATTTTCTCACTTCTCAAAACACATTAACATCATTCATTACTAGAGCATTTATCATAACAAATTGCACATACCTTAAGAATGATCCTCATTTCTTCCTACCTTTCCCATTTCATATTTCATCCTTTATATATATTCTTCATTTACATTCACAATATAATAGCTTATTTAACACTTTCATCCCAATGTGTTAATGTTCAAAGACATATAAGGATATACAATCAAATAGGGTTTATGCTTACCTGGTTAATGATCTTCACATCCTTCACATCATTCAATCATCACCTTAGTCCAATTATGTTAACAATATAATAGATCACTTAACACATTTGCAAACAAATGTGTTAAGCCTCAAATTATGTAATTAAATACAATCATATGTATTGGTACTTACCTCAAGAACTAGTCCCATCAAACTATACATTTCTTTTCTTTCCAAGAATTCTCCACATTTAGGTTAATGCAACCCAATCTCTTCAAAACCTAATCCAAAGAAATATTAGCAAAATGACCATATGAATAGTACATTCTGGTTTAAGACTCCATTTTATCCTTATTTTGAAAAATTGTATAAAATAATCTACTTGACTAAAAATTCTAAAATTTTTACAGAATTTAGTTTTGTATCTTAAAATCATTCCTTTAAAATTTCAGATCAAACTGAACACAAAATCTTTGTCAAATAGTTCACCTAACCAGACTGCCCCAATTGCCCTGCATCCTGGCAGCAGTTCTGAACTTTGTGAATTCCATAAATCAAATTCAATCAACGTGGTTCCAAATTATTTTTCTCAAATACTAGACTCACTAAGAAACAACATATCCAAAATTCAATTGGATATGATTTTTCTACATTTTATTAAAAATCCCGAAATATAGCTGTCTCAGTTAAGGTACCTGCTGGAACAGGTCTAATAAAAATAATCTTTCTAAACTCATAACCATTCCAAAATCGAATCAACATATTTTTCAGTCATTCTAGACTCATAGAGGCACAACATATCAAAAATTCACTTCAAGAACATTTTTCTATAATTAATTAAAAATCATACAAGTCACAGCCTTTACTAATTGTAAAACAGAAAAAAATTCACTAAACACAACTCTTACTCTTCCATCACCAACACCAACCTAGCTTCTTATCTTTAATTCCATTTCAACACTTTTACACACACCATACACAAACACACTCCATCAACCATCCATATCAACTCACCAATCCCAAACACAATTTCAAAAGAACAAAGGAAAATCAAGAGAAAGAACTTACCTAAGTTGTTGAATTCCACAAATCTTCAATTAAATCCTTTGATTCTCCCTTCAATTTGATGTTAGAATTAAACAAATCTCACTTTGCTCTCTCTTGTCTAAGGAGGAGCCAACCAACGTGGAGAAGAGAAGAAGAAGAAGAAGGAAATGAAGAAAAGACAAAATATCACCTCTTTAAATCTCCACCAAGTGATTCAACAAGAGTAATTACCTAAACACCCTTATACCATTTGTCTTGATTACCATTCATTACATGCCCTTTATAGTAACTTCACACTTAACAAAAATAAATATCTTCTTTCCTTGACTCTTCATTTTGACCAACTTATATGTTATATATATCATCATATACACAACATATACCATTCTCTCTAAACCCTAAATTCTTTCCCAAATCACATATACATAAACATTCTTTTCTCTATTTCTTTTCTCTTGTAATTTAACACATATATTCAATCCAATTATATAACAACAACAACAACATAATCACAACTTCTAGGGCATATATGAGGATATTACAATTCTCACCCCCTTAAATAATTTCGTCCTCGAAATTATCAGTACCATAACAATTTATTCTTAACAAAATACTATCTTAACTCCCATATGAAGTTAATTATACGCTTAAGTCATTATATCATCAAATCATATAACTCCAACTCTCCTCTTTAGAATCAACCACCTTCTTTAAATTCTATAACTCATCATTCTATATGTTTTTACATCTGGTTACTTTCTTAATCAAACATTCAAAAGATCACATTACATTTCCTATTAATATCTTTATACCAGAATCAGATCATCATATAGCACAATAATACTTTGTCAAATCTTTATATTTAATATATTTTGTTATTTCACCTCTGTATAATTACTCTCTTAACTTTAACATTAAAAACCATTGACTTATATCTGAACATTAATTATCCCTTCAATACAATCACTGTCTAAATAGACATTTATCACTCTCAATAGATAACAAAATCCTGATTTTTCATAAATGGAGTTATTTCTTTAGCATGCTTTTCACTTAACTTATATATTAATACATTATCTTTCAACTTATTTTATAGATAACCAATCTTTTTCTCTTCTTATCATGATTAACAATTACTATACTCCACTCATTCATGTCCAATCATACTTTAAAATTTACATCATATACATTATCATGTAAATACCTATTTTCTTAATACAACTATACACATTAAATTTTATTAATGATCCATAATCTTAGCCAAATCCAGATCAATTAATCTATCTGTCACAATATACCCACGTTCCAATCTTGTTCAATTCCAACCAACGATTAAGTAATCTAACTTATCATGAAATTTCACAATTTTCATATAAGTATAAATATAACTTAATTCCATAAGAGCAAACTTATATTCAATTTCTGCTCTCTTTCAATCTATTTTCAGTCAAATCATCATGATAACAAATCACTTCTAATATCTTTTAATATACACATAGTTTATTCTTTATTATCTTAGTATAATTTCCACCAATTCTCATAAAAATGTTATATCATACTTAATATCTATAATTCATTCACTCAAACTTTGAGTTCATTCCCTTAAACCTCAAGTTACATACCATAAACATATTCAGTATAACTTTCATTCATATAATATAATTTCTCCCTTTTACTAACTCTTCACATTTCCTATCATTGGTATATTTATTTTGATTACCTTTTTGTCATATTATCCATAACTCAACACATTTCAAAATATATTTTTTTTTCACAGTTATAACCAAATTCTTAACATAAAATAATAATAATAATAATAAGGTACAACTTTAACCATCATAATTTTTAACTATACTTCTCGAACAAAATTGTCAACCTCACCAAATCCGTATTACAATCATTATATCTAAGATCCAAATCCATGGATAACAAATTAACCGATCCAAAATACTGAACAAAACACATGACTTTAAGAGATTAATATTCAAACCTAGAACTTTCAATTCAATACTGTTCTTTTATAATTCTATTCTCAATCTTAACATTTTTAGTATAACAGAAGTTAACACATTCCAACTTCGTTTCAACCAATTTGTATTCGCTTATATGATCCTTATCAACTTAACTCATGCTTTAACAATATTACTATATACATATTCAATCATATACAGTTCTTATACAATTTCTATTCATCACTTCATTTCTAATCCATCTACAATCTCTTATAATATAATTACATAGAACTTTTCATATGTGAATACTTTGAAACTCTAAATATAATATAATCATCAAGTTCAATACTCATTATAACAATTTCCACTGTCCAATATTACTCAAGTTCTTTCCATTCTCACTTCCATCACATAATCCATCTAGCTTTACACAGTTCAAGACCTAATCTCTCTTAGGTCCACTAATACATATAACATTGTTTTTCCATATCACTAATTCTATAATTATACCACATATATCTTCATAAGCCATCCTCATAATGTGATTCACAAATGTGTTTATATATCATAATTTCATTCATATTGGAAAACTCAATTCACATATCATATACATGTATACACTTAATTATATGCTCTTATAGTATTTTCCTTTTTCATACATTCAATACAAATTTAGTGTTTATCATTTTCTTTTAAACACTATCCTTCTCATTCTTCCAATATGATATAAAGTATTTATTCACACTACAAACATATATATTCCGACTATAGTAACACTTCATATTCATCTCAGTCACATTCCCAATGTGACATCTCTTTCACTTTCGTCTTTAAAAATATTTAGTACACTCCCATATTCATTCTTACCCTGTTCAGTAAAATGACTTAAAATAACTCATTTCTATTTACTTATCCACTTCCTTGATTATTTCAAAACAAATTCTCATACTATCAATCACATTACTCAATTCATAATACTTCCATATGCAATACTAGTCATTTCACTTAGCTCATGCATTGCATATACAGTTAACTATCAATATCCCAATAATCTTTATCAAATTCCACTAAAACTTTAACTTCTCAATTTACTACTTCGTTTAAGCTTCAATTTGCCAAACTCATCTTTTCTATCATCACTTTAAAAACATCTTACAAATATATATCACAAAGCAATATTAAAACATATAATTTCCACAATCATAAAGCTCACTTCAAAAATCTCAAATATCACATATTATCACCATTACCATGAGCTTTCACAATATCCAAGCATCTCATATTTCTAACATTGAATTTACTATGCTCGCATTATAGTAACAATACTAAGTTATATTCTTACTTAACCACTATCATCTCTTTTTCCTTTAAACACAACCTTAACTGTATACACATCCCAACTTTACATAATCACACTTTGTCTCTACTAAACAACTCATTCAACATTCCACCATACTCTCCTCATTTAAATAACATAACTTTCAATTTTAACAATTCGATATCATTTCCGCTGTCTAGTAAATTCAACATTAGCAAAACCAACATAAACTTTATTATAAAGAGGTTCAAAGTATAGAAGAAAAAGTACATACTCTTATATTGATTTGATTTTCAACTCATTTTCAAATTTATTCTCCTTTTCATTTCTTTATGTTTCAATTCATATTATGTCCTACATAATATTGCTCATAAACATCAACATTACATTCCATGTTGCACACAACATGACATTTTCATATGCATCATCAATATACATATATCATATTACATTTCACAATTAGTTTCTCATAATCAATTAGGCACTATGCCTCAATTATAATTCATTTCCAACATCATTGTCAACAATCATAATTTCTCATCACATCAAAATAGTATACACATATATCATCAACTATATTGAACATCTCATATAACACAAATATTCTATAATTCATATAATGCCACATCCGAGACCAACCTAGGTGTCAATGCATATGCATGTATTACAAATTTCATTTCAAAACTTTTCCTTTTTACTTTTATTTAAACTTTTCAAAAAAAAAAATTTTTTTTTCTCACTTAGGCCTAGAATCTCGAACCTAAGCTCTGATACCAAAATAATTGTAACACCCCGATACCCTATATAAGTACTATGCATATACCTAGTATACATACAGTAAATATATAAAGTATAAGGATGTCACTTTTCGTTACCTTTTAAAAACCTGTAACAGAGTTCAAACCATAATACATTAATTTAAATAACATTTACAAAATCATTATCTTTATCAAAAACTTCATTTATACATATAAATACTCTCTCGTCAGAAATACATCATAATTAAAGTTTATACATGTATGCATTACCCTCTAGTTGGTCTCGACAAACTTTACTCTTCTTGTGGCATAACAAAAGACTTCATATCTTCAATCTATATACCTGCGCGAATAAACACCCGCGCTAAGCCCGAGAGCTTAGTAGTCCAACTATAAAATATAAACATATAGTATAGAAGTATTGACATATAATGATACATCAATTCAATATATAATTAGTTCTTATCATATCTTCTTTTCTTTTTAATTTCATCTTTAATATATCCTAGCTAATTTCAAATATGATGTACATATATACATAATATTATCACCAACCCCAATGCATCACCAATACTCAAAACCAATATATTAATACCCCTACATTATATATACCATACCAATCATTATTGCAATACACAAATTACATATCATACAAATCATAAATCACATTTACAATAAAGACAACCTTTATCATCAACCACAATTCATTTATATATTACACTTAATAACATTATATTATTCACAATTCACCAAGCATAATTCATTATTAATACTTACAATCAATATTTCAATACTTGCAATTCACATTGACAATAAAGACAGACTCGGGCCCAAAACACTAATATGTTATTCAAAGTTCAGAGTTACTGCTTTGGTTCATAGTCACAATCATCACGCCCGTAGGCAATGTATATACATGTATCTCTATCCATGGATAGTGTAACAGACCCAGCCTCTTGGACCATCAACTCAACACATATGAGGAGATCCTCAACCCGGCAAGACTGTTACAAATCATATATCTCATATTCACAATTCTTATAGTGTAACAGACTCAGTCTCTTGGACCATCAACTCAACACATATGAGGAGATCCTCAACCCGGCAAGACTGTTACCTTTCATCATTTCTTAGGCATGCCATCCAAATCCAGAACTCTGAAACTGAATAACATATTAAACAAACAATTCATTTATTATTTCATTATCAATCTCATCATCAATTAGGCCAACATGCCTTATCTCTTTCAATTGAATTATCATAGCCAATCACAATGGCTTCATATCATATCATATCTCAATCCATATGATACATATAGCATCATTGATATCACATTTCAAAGTATATTATTCATATAATACATTGCCATACACAAGATTCACAATGCATATAACATAACATTTTCTCACTTCTCAAAACACATTAACATCATTCATTACTAGAGCATTTATCATAACAAATTGCACATACCTTAAGAATGATCCTCATTTCTTCCTACCTTTCCCATTTCATATTTCATCCTTTATATATATTCTTCATTTACATTCACAATATAATAGCTTATTTAACACTTTCATCCCAATGTGTTAATGTTCAAAGACATATAAGGATATACAATCAAATAGGGTTTATGCTTACCTGGTTAATGATCTTCACATCCTTCACATCATTCAATCATCACCTTAGTCCAATTATGTTAACAATATAATAGATCACTTAACACATTTGCAAACAAATGTGTTAAGCCTCAAATTATGTAATTAAATACAATCATATGTATTGGTACTTACCTCAAGAACTAGTCCCATCAAACTATACATTTCTTTTCTTTCCAAGAATTCTCCACATTTAGGTTAATGCAACCCAATCTCTTCAAAACCTAATCCAAAGAAATATTAGCAAAATGACCATATGAATAGTACATTCTGGTTTAAGACTCCATTTTATCCTTATTTTGAAAAATTGTATAAAATAATCTACTTGACTAAAAATTCTAAAATTTTTACAGAATTTAGTTTTGTATCTTAAAATCATTCCTTTAAAATTTCAGATCAAACTGAACACAAAATCTTTGTCAAATAGTTCACCTAACCAGACTGCCCCAATTGCCCTGCATCCTGGCAGCAGTTCTGAACTTTGTGAATTCCATAAATCAAATTCAATCAACGTGGTTCCAAATTATTTTTCTCAAATACTAGACTCACTAAGAAACAACATATCCAAAATTCAATTGGATATGATTTTTCTACATTTTATTAAAAATCCCGAAATATAGCTGTCTCAGTTAAGGTACCTGCTGGAACAGGTCTAATAAAAATAATCTTTCTAAACTCATAACCATTCCAAAATCGAATCAACATATTTTTCAGTCATTCTAGACTCATAGAGGCACAACATATCAAAAATTCACTTCAAGAACATTTTTCTATAATTAATTAAAAATCATACAAGTCACAGCCTTTACTAATTGTAAAACAGAAAAAAATTCACTAAACACAACTCTTACTCTTCCATCACCAACACCAACCTAGCTTCTTATCTTTAATTCCATTTCAACACTTTTACACACACCATACACAAACACACTCCATCAACCATCCATATCAACTCACCAATCCCAAACACAATTTCAAAAGAACAAAGGAAAATCAAGAGAAAGAACTTACCTAAGTTGTTGAATTCCACAAATCTTCAATTAAATCCTTTGATTCTCCCTTCAATTTGATGTTAGAATTAAACAAATCTCACTTTGCTCTCTCTTGTCTAAGGAGGAGCCAACCAACGTGGAGAAGAGAAGAAGAAGAAGAAGGAAATGAAGAAAAGACAAAATATCACCTCTTTAAATCTCCACCAAATGATTCAACAAGAGTAATTACCTAAACACCCTTATACCATTTGTCTTGATTACCATTCATTACATGCCCTTTATAGTAACTTCACACTTAACAAAAATAAATATCTTCTTTCCTTGACTCTTCATTTTGACCAACTTATATGTTATATATATCATCATATACACAACATATACCATTCTCTCTAAACCCTAAATTCTTTCCCAAATCACATATACATAAACATTCTTTTCTCTATTTCTTTTCTCTTGTAATTTAACACATATATTCAATCCAATTATATAACAACAACAACAACATAATCACAACTTCTAGGGCATATATGAGGATATTACAATTCTCTCCCCCTTAAATAATTTCGTCCTCGAAATTATCAGTACCATAACAATTTATTCTTAACAAAATACTATCTTAACTCCCATATGAAGTTAATTATACGCTTAAGTCATTATATCATCAAATCATATAACTCCAACTCTCCTCTTTAGAATCAACCACCTTCTTTAAATTCTATAACTCATCATTCTATATGTTTTTACATCTGGTTACTTTCTTAATCAAACATTCAAAAGATCACATTACATTTCCTATTAATATCTTTATACCAGAATCAGATCATCATATAGCACAATAATACTTTGTCAAATCTTTATATTTAATATATTTTGTTATTTCACCTCTGTATAATTACTCTCTTAACTTTAACATTAAAAACCATTGACTTATATCTGAACATTAATTATCCCTTCATTACAATCACTGTCTAAATAGACATTTATCACTCTCAATAGATAACAAAATCCTGATTTTTCATAAATGGAGTTATTTCTTTAGCATGCTTTTCACTTAACTTATATATTAATACATTATCTTTCAACTTATTTTATAGATAACCAATCTTTTTCTCTTCTTATCATGATTAACAATTACTATACTCCACTCATTCATGTCCAATCATACTTTAAAATTTACATCATATACATTATCATGTAAATACCTATTTTCTTAATACAACTATACACATTAAATTTTATTAATGATCCATAATCTTAGCCAAATCCAGATCAATTAATCTATCTGTCACAATATACCCACGTTCCAATCTTGTTCAATTCCAACCAACGATTAAGTAATCTAACTTATCATGAAATTTCACAATTTTCATATAAGTATAAATATAACTTAATTCCATAAGAGCAAACTTATATTCAATTTCTGCTCTCTTTCAATCTATTTTCAGTCAAATCATCATGATAACAAATCACTTCTAATATCTTTTAATATACACATAGTTTATTCTTTATTATCTTAGTATAATTTCCACCAATTCTCATAAAAATGTTATATCATACTTAATATCTATAATTCATTCACTCAAACTTTGAGTTCATTCCCTTAAACCTCAAGTTACATACCATAAACATATTCAGTATAACTTTCATTCATATAATATAATTTCTCCCTTTTACTAACTCTTCACATTTCCTATCATTGGTATATTTATTTTGATTACCTTTTTGTCATATTATCCATAACTCAACACATTTCAAAATATATTTTTTTTTTCACAGTTATAACCAAATTCTTAACATAAAATAATAATAATAATAATAAGGTACAACTTTAACCATCATAATTTTTAACTATACTTCTCGAACAAAATTGTCAACCTCACCAAATCCGTATTACAATCATTATATCTAAGATCCAAATCCATGGATAACAAATTAACCGATCCAAAATACTGAACAAAACACATGACTTTAAGAGATTAATATTCAAACCTAGAACTTTCAATTCAATACTGTTCTTTTATAATTCTATTCTCAATCTTAACATTTTTAGTATAACAGAAGTTAACACACTCCAACTTCGTTTCAACCAATTTGTTTTCGCTTATATGATCCTTATCAACTTAACTCATGCTTTAACAATATTACTATATACATATTCAATCATATACAGTTCTTATACAATTTCTATTCATCACTTCATTTCTAATCCATCTACAATCTCTTATAATATAATTACATAGAACTTTTCATATGTGAATACTTTGAAACTCTAAATATAATATAATCATCAAGTTCAATACTCATTATAACAATTTCCACTGTCCAATATTACTCAAGTTCTTTCCATTCTCACTTCCATCACATAATCCATCTAGCTTTACACAGTTCAAGACCTAATCTCTCTTAGGTCCACTAATACATATAACATTGTTTTTCCATATCACTAATTCTATAATTATACCACATATATCTTCATAAGCCATCCTCATAATGTGATTCACAAATGTGTTTATATATCATAATTTCATTCATATTGGAAAACTCAATTCACATATCATATACATGTATACACTTAATTATATGCTCTTATAGTATTTTCCTTTTTCATACATTCAATACAAATTTAGTGTTTATCATTTTCTTTTAAACACTATCCTTCTCATTCTTCCAATATGATATAAAGTATTTATTCACACTACAAACATATATATTCCGACTATAGTAACACTTCATATTCATCTCAGTCACATTCCCAATGTGACATCTCTTTCACTTTCGTCTTTAAAAATATTTAGTACACTCCCATATTCATTCTTACCCTGTTCAGTAAAATGACTTAAAATAACTCATTTCTATTTACTTATCCACTTCCTTGATTATTTCAAAACAAATTCTCATACTATCAATCACATTACTCAATTCATAATACTTCCATATGCAATACTAGTCATTTCACTTAGCTCATGCATTGCATATACAGTTAACTATCAATATCCCAATAATCTTTATCAAATTCCACTAAAACTTTAACTTCTCAATTTACTACTTCGTTTAAGCTTCAATTTGCCAAACTCATCTTTTCTATCATCACTTTAAAAACATCTTACAAATATATATCACAAAGCAATATTAAAACATATAATTTCCACAATCATAAAGCTCACTTCAAAAATCTCAAATATCACATATTATCACCATTACCATGAGCTTTCACAATATCCAAGCATCTCATATTTCTAACATTGAATTTACTATGCTCGCATTATAGTAACAATACTAAGTTATATTCTTACTTAACCACTATCATCTCTTTTTCCTTTAAACACAACCTTAACTGTATACACATCCCAACTTTACATAATCACACTTTGTCTCTACTAAACAACTCATTCAACATTCCACCATACTCTCCTCATTTAAATAACATAACTTTCAATTTTAACAATTCGATATCATTTCCGCTGTCTAGTAAATTCAACATTAGCAAAACCAACATAAACTTTATTATAAAGAGGTTCAAAGTATAGAAGAAAAAGTACATACTCTTATATTGATTTGATTTTCAACTCATTTTCAAATTTATTCTCCTTTTCATTTCTTTATGTTTCAATTCATATTATGTCCTACATAATATTGCTCATAAACATCAACATTACATTCCATGTTGCACACAACATGACATTTTCATATGCATCATCAATATACATATATCATATTACATTTCACAATTAGTTTCTCATAATCAATTAGGCACTATGCCTCAATTATAATTCATTTCCAACATCATTGTCAACAATCATAATTTCTCATCACATCAAAATAGTATACACATATATCATCAACTATATTGAACATCTCATATAACATAAATATTCTATAATTCATATAATGCCACATCCGAGACCAACCTAGGTGTCAATGCATATGCATGTATTACAAATTTCATTTCAAAACTTTTCCTTTTTACTTTTATTTAAACTTTTCAAAAAAAAAATTTTTTTTTTCTCACTTAGGCCTAGAATCTCGAACCTAAGCTCTGATACCAAAATAATTGTAACACCCCGATACCCTATATAAGTACTATGCGTATACCTAGTATACATACAGTAAATATATAAAGTATAAGGATGTCACTTTTCGTTACCTTTTAAAAACCTGTAACAGAGTTCAAACCATAATACATTAATTTAAATAACATTTACAAAATCATTATCTTTATCAAAAACTTCATTTATACATATAAATACTCTCTCATCAGAAATACATCATAATTAAAGTTTATACATGTATGCATTACCCTCTAGTTGGTCTCGACAAACTTTACTCTTCTTGTGGCATAACAAAAGACTTCATATCTTCAATCTATATACCTGCGCGAATAAACACCCGCGCTAAGCCCGAGAGCTTAGTAGTCCAACTATAAAATATAAACATATAGTATAGAAGTATTGACATATAATGATACATCAATTCAATATATAATTAGTTCTTATCATATCTTCTTTTCTTTTTAATTTCATCTTTAATATATCCTAGCTAATTTCAAATATGATGTACATATATACATAATATTATCACCAACCCCAATGCATCACCAATACTCAAAACCAATATATTAATACCCCTACATTATATATACCATACCAATCATTATTGCAATACACAAATTACATATCATACAAATCATAAATCACATTTACAATAAAGACAACCTTTATCATCAACCACAATTCATTTACATATTACACTTAATAACATTATATTATTCACAATTCACCAAGCATAATTCATTATTAATACTTACAATCAATATTTCAATACTTGCAATTCACATTGACAATAAAGACAGACTCGGGCCCAAAACACTAATATGTTATTCAAAGTTTAGAGTTACTGCTTTGGTTCATAGTCACAATCATCACGCCCGTAGGCAATGTATATACATGTATCTCTATCCATGGATAGTGTAACAGACCCAGTCTCTTGGACCATCAACTCAACACATATGAGGAGATCCTCAACCCGGCAAGACTGTTACAAATCATATATCTCATATTCACAATTCTTATAGTGTAACAGACTCAGTCTCTTGGACCATCAACTCAACACATATGAGGAGATCCTCAACCCGGCAAGACTGTTACCTTTCATCATTTCTTAGGCATGCCACCCAAATCCAGAACTCTGAAACTGAATAACATATTAAACAAACAATTCATTTATTATTTCATTATCAATCTCATCATCAATTAGGCCAACATGCCTTATCTCTTTCAATTGAATTATCATAGCCAATCACAATGGCTTCATATCATATCATATCTCAATCCATATGATACATATAGCATCATTGATATCACATTTCAAAGTATATTATTCATATAATACATTGCCATACACAAGATTCACAATGCATATAACATAACATTTTCTCACTTCTCAAAACACATTAACATCATTCATTACTAGAGCATTTATCATAACAAATTGCACATACCTTAAGAATGATCCTCATTTCTTCCTACCTTTCCCATTTCATATTTCATCCTTTATATATATTCTTCATTTACATTCACAATATAATAGCTTATTTAACACTTTCATCCCAATGTGTTAATGTTCAAAGACATATAAGGATATACAATCAAATAGGGTTTATGCTTACCTGGTTAATGATCTTCACATCCTTCACATCATTCAATCATCACCTTAGTCCAATTATGTTAACAATATAATAGATCACTTAACACATTTGCAAACAAATGTGTTAAGCCTCAAATTATGTAATTAAATACAATCATATGTATTGGTACTTACCTCAAGAACTAGTCCCATCAATCTATACATTTCTTTTCTTTCCAAGAATTCTCCACATTTAGGTTAATGCAACCCAATCTCTTCAAAACCTAATCCAAAGAAATATTAGCAAAATGACCATATGAATAGTACATTCTGGTTTAAGACTCCATTTTATCCTTATTTTGAAAAATTGTATAAAATAATCTACTTGACTAAAAATTCTAAAATTTTTACAGAATTTAGTTTTGTATCTTAAAATCATTCCTTTAAAATTTCAGATCAAACTGAACACAAAATCTTGGTCAAATAGTTCACCTAACCAGACTGCCCCAATTGCCCTGCATCCTGGCAGCAGTTCTGAACTTTGTGAATTCCATAAATCAAATTCAATCAACGTGGTTCCAAATTATTTTTCTCAAATACTAGACTCACTAAGAAACAACATATCCAAAATTCAATTGGATATGATTTTTCTACATTTTATTAAAAATCCCGAAATATAGCTGTCTCAGTTAAGGTACCTGCTGGAACAGGTCTAATAAAAATAATCTTTCTAAACTCATAACCATTCCAAAATCGAATCAACATATTTTTCAGTCATTCTAGACTCATAGAGGCACAACATATCAAAAATTCACTTCAAGAATATTTTTCTATAATTAATTAAAAATCATACAAGTCACAGCCTTTACTAATTGTAAAACAGAAAAAAATTCACTAAACACAACTCTTACTCTTCCATCACCAACACCAACCTAGCTTCTTATCTTTAATTCCATTTCAACACTTTTACACACACCATACACAAACACACTCCATCAACCATCCATATCAACTCACCAATCCCAAACACAATTTCAAAAGAACAAAGGAAAATCAAGAGAAAGAACTTACCTAAGTTGTTGAATTCCACAAATCTTCAATTAAATCCTTTGATTCTCCCTTCAATTTGATGTTAGAATTAAACAAATCTCACTTTGCTCTCTCTTGTCTAAGGAGGAGCCAACCAACGTGGAGAAGAGAAGAAGAAGAAGAAGGAAATGAAGAAAAGACAAAATATCACCTCTTTAAATCTCCACCAAGTGATTCAACAAGAGTAATTACCTAAACACCCTTATACCATTTGTCTTGATTACCATTCATTACATGCCCTTTATAGTAACTTCACACTTAACAAAAATAAATATCTTCTTTCCTTGACTCTTCATTTTGACCAACTTATATGTTATATATATCATCATATATACAACATATACCATTCTCTCTAAACCCTAAATTCTTTCCCAAATCACATATACATAAACATTCTTTTCTCTATTTCTTTTCTCTTGTAATTTAACACATATATTCAATCCAATTATATAACAACAACAACAACATAATCACAACTTCTAGGGCATATATGAGGATATTACAATGTAACTATCATCCCCTGATTGAATAAACGCTAAATTTTAGTAAATACATATAAAAGATAGAATACCAACTAAGTCATTAAGCACCAAACTGAAATGAAAACAAGAACAATGAAAGACATATCTTTTACCTAAAGATTAAATGGGTTGGCTTCTTTCTCTCTGCAATTGGAAAGCGAGCAGCGCTCTCCTCTATCTCTATCGTCACTGTAAAAGACCAAAACGAAGGGAGGGGAAAAGAGGAAAAAGAAGAAAACTGGGAGAAAAAGAAGGGAGAAAGACAAAAGATATCTGAAATGGGTAGGAGGAAATTAATTTGTTTTGGAAATGGGTATTTCGAAAGGGGCTTCAGATAAAATCATAAAGTCATAATGTGGGCGCCAACAGCGCCAACGAACTTTGACCAAGGAAATCAAAGTTTGTTGGTGCAGCAATTGAAGAAAGTTTGCTGGAGGTGCCAAAATTTTTGAGCCGAAAAAAAAAGATAAAATGAAATTCTCATACGCTTTTTTCCTTGCTTATAAATAGGCAAGGGATGTTAAGTATTTTTTGCATTCCAAAAAAGAGAGAGGCAGAGGAAAAATTGAGAGTTATATTATAATTCTTATTATTTTCTTCTAATAAAATTCTTCTATCCTTGTCCTTGGTTTTTACCTTAATTCGTTTAAGGTTTTTTCACGTAAATTTTTTGTCTCTTTTATCTTTATTTTTCTCAAAATTTTAGTTGTGTTCTTGCTTTATCTGGTCCGTTTTTACAACAAGTGGTATCAGAGCTGTGGTATTTTGAAAAACCAAATATACCATGAGGAAGAGAAAATTACGTGGAGTTTTTTGGTGTGATCCGTTTTAAAAACGGGCGTAAAAATGCGAAAGTTGTGAATAGTAAATCATCACTATTCACGTGGTTTTTTGAATAGTACTGTAGCAGAAATTTTGAAAAGTAATTGCATATTACTGTAGCAGATCATAAAGCACCAATCAAGTGAGCCTATAATCAGGAGCACTGTAACAGAAGCACTGTAGCAGGAATACTGTAGCGAGGTACTGTAACAGAAGCACTGTAGCAGATGTACTGTTCACGTGAAAAATAATGGGAGCTAATTTTTGAAGATAAAAGCGATGGCGGCAAAATTTGAGATTGAAAAGTTTAACGGGAGAAATTTCTCATTGTGGAAATTAAAGATAAAAGCTATATTGAGAAAAGATGGTTGTCTAGCGGCAATCAGTGAAAGGCCGCAGGGATTCACAGATGATACTAAATGGAACGAGATGGATGGGAATGCTATTGGAAACCTTCATCTAGCACTTGCAGATGAGATCTTGTCCAGCTTAGCAGAAAAGAAAATGGCAAAGGAGATATGGGATCACCTCATCAAACTGTACGAGGCCAAGTCATTACATAACAAAATTTTCCTTAAGAGGAAACTTTACACCTTGAGGATGTCAGAATCTACTTCAGTGACGGAGCACCTTAATGTCTTGAATACTCTATTTTCTCAGCTTACATCTTTGGATCATAAAATAGAGTCACAAGAACGTGCAAAACTTCTACTCCAAAGTCTACCTGATTCGTATGATCAACTCGTCATCAACTTGACAACTAATGTTCAGCCTGATTCTCTGGTCTTTGATGATATAGCATCTGCTATCTTGGAAGAAGAGAATCGGCGGAAGAACAAGGAGGACAAGCAGGCAGGTTCACAATAAGTGGAAGCTTTGACGGTGATGAGAGGAAGATCGACAGAACGTGGCCCAAGTGGGAGTCACAATCATGGGAGATCAAAATCAAGGAGTAAGAAGAATTTTAAATGCTACCACTGTGGCAAGAAAGGTTACCTGAAGAAGGATTGTTGGAGTCTGAAGAATTCCAATTCTCAAGGGAATGTGGCAAGCACTTCAGAAGATGGAAACGTGTTGTGTTGTGAAGCAGCAATATCAACGGAGAGCAGGAAGAAATTTGCGGATGTGTGGCTTCTTGACTCAGGAGAAACTTATCATATGACCTCTCGAAGAGAATGATTCCATCATTATGAACCTATCTTAGGAGGATCTATGTATAGTTGTGAAGATAATGCCTTAAAGATCATAGGCATTGGATCCATCAAATTGAAGATGTATGACGGTACAGTTCACACTATTCAAGGAGTGTGACATGTGGAAGGTCTGAAGAAGAATTTGTTATCTGTGGGAGAGTTCGATGATCTTGATTGTGCTATCAAAGTTCGAAAAGGAATCATGAGGATTAGCCGAGGAGCGCTTGTAATTATGAAAGGAGAAAAGATTGCTGCAAAGTTATATATGCTTTTGGGAAAGACTGTGCAAGAAGCAGAAGCATCTGTTGCTTCAAACAGTTCGAGTGAAAGATCTGCAATGGTGTGGCATCAAAAGCTTGGACATATGTCTGAACAAGGTATGAAAATTCTTGCTGAGAAAAAGTTACTTCCAGGCTTTACAAAGGTGTCATTACCCTTTTATGAGCATTGCACAACAAGCAAGCAGCATCGACTAAAGTTCAGCATATCCAATTCTAGAAGCATGAATATTCTTGAATTGGTCCACTCTGATGTATGGCAAGCACCAGTTTCGTCACTAGGAGGAGCGAAGTACTTTGTGTCCTTCATCGATGATTACTCTAGAAGATGTTGGGTGTATCCTATCAAGAGCAAGGGAGATGTATTTGCAACTTTCAAAATATACAAAGCGCGGGTTGAACTTGATTCAGGCAGTAAGATCAAGTGTTTAAGGTCAGATAATGGAGGAGAATATACTGGGAATGAATTTGATAGCTTTTGTAAACAAGAAGGCATCAAAAGGCAGTTCACTACGGCGTACACTCCACAACAAAATGGAGTAGCAGAGCGGATGAACAGAACTCTGTTAGAAAGAACAAGAGCAATGTTGGGAGCTGCAGATCTTGATAAGGCATTTTGGGCAGAAGCAGTCAACACCGCCTGTTATGTGATTAACCTGTCTCCATCTACAGCAATTGATCTAAAGACTCCAATGGAGATGTGGACAGGAAAGCCAGTGGATTATTCAAACCTCCATATATTTGGAAGTCCTGTGTATGTGATGTACAATGCCCAAGAAACTACGAAGTTGGATCCAAAATCCAGGAAGTGTTTGTTCTTGGGATATGCTGATGGTGTAAAGGGGTATTGCCTGTGGGAGCCCACTGCTCACAAGGTTATAGTCAGCAGGGATGTTATCTTTTTAGAAGATAAATTGAAAAAAGAAGGTGATAGCACTTTGAAAGAAAATTCAGAGACTACAATGGTACAAGTAGAAAAGAAGTCCACAGAAGAAGATTCTTCTGAAGTAGAACCAGAGCACGAGGAGGAGGAAGAGCAAACTGAGTCTGAAGAGTCAGAGCTTGGAAAGGGAAAGCGCACAAAACATACACCAGTCTGGTAAGAGGATTATGTTATGGGCAGTAATGTTGCTTATTGTCTTCTAACTGAGGAAGGAGAACCATCAACTCTCCAGGAAGCAATGAGTAGTTCAGATGCGTCTCAGTGGATGGCAGCAATGCAAGAGGAAATTGAAGCCCTGCATAAGAACAAGACTTGGGAGCTTATGCCATTACCGCAAGGAAGAAAAGCTATTGGCAATAAATGGGTCTATAAGATCAAAAGAAATAGTGATGATCAGGTGGAGCGGTATCGTGCAAGATTGGTGGTAAAAGGGTATGCTCAGAAAGAAGGGATTGACTTCAACGAAATATTTTCTCCTGTAGTTCGGTTGTCAACAGTTCGTGTAGTCTTGGCAATGTGTGCTACACTTGATTTACATTTAGAACAGCTAGATGTGAAAACAGCTTTTCTTCATGGAGATCTTGAGGAAGAAATCTATATGCTTCAGCCAGAAGGTTTTGAAGAAAAAGGAAAGCGGAACTTGGTTTGTAGGTTGAACAAATCTCTATACGGTTTAAAACAGGCGCCGAGGTGTTGGTATAAGAGATTTGATTCCTTTATCATGAGCCTTGGATACAACAGACTTAATGCAGACCCTTGTGCATACTTCAAGAGGTTTGATAAAAGTAATTTCATTATTTTGCTGTTGTATGTAGATGACATGTTGGTAGCAGGCCCCAACAAAGATCATATTCAAGAATTGAAGGCACAATTGGCTAGGGAATTTGAAATGAAGGACTTAGGACCAGCAAACAAGATTCTAGGGATGCAAATTCACCGAGACAGAAACAATAGGAAGATTTGGCTTTCTCAGAAGAATTACTTAAAGAAGGTCTTACGACGCTTCAATATGCAAGACTGTAAGTCAATTTCTACCCCACTTCCTATTAGTTGCAAATTATCCTCCAGTATGTGTCCTAGCAATGAAGAAGGAAGGATGGAAATGTCTCGAGTACCGTATGCATCAGCAGTGGGGAGTTTGATGTTCGCAATGATTTGTACACGACCAGACATTGCACATGTAGTGGGAGTTGTAAGTCGGTACATGGCGAATCCTGGTAGAGAGCATTGGAGTACTGTAAAGAGGATCCTAAGATATATTAAAGGAACCTCAGATGTTGCATTATGTTATGGAGGATCAGATTTTATTGTCAGAGGATATGTTGACGCAAATTATGCAGGTGATCTTGATAAAAGTAAGTCTACCACAGGGTATGTGTTCATTCTTACTGGTGGAGCAGTAAGTTGGGTATCAAAACTGCAGTCAGTTGTGGCAACTTCAACAACAGAAGCAGAATATGTTGCAGCTACGCAAGCTAGTAAGGAAACAGTCTGGTTGAAACTAATCATGGAGGAACTCGGGCATGAACAAGAGAAAATTTCTCTATTTTGTGACAGTCAGAGTGCCTTGCATCTTGCAAGGAATCCAGCTTTTCATTCTAAATCAAAACACATACGAGTCCAGTATCACTTCGTTCGTGAGAAAGTGGAAGAGGGCATTGTGGATATGCAGAAAATTCATACGAAAGACAACCTAGCAGATTTTTTGACAAAAGCAGTTAACACTGACAAGTTTATTTGGTGTCGATCCTCTAGTGGCCTGACGGAAGCATAAGCAGCATGGAAAGACAAGGAAGAAAGAATGGTGTGAAGATATGATTGATCCTCAATCAAATCTTCAAGTGGGAGATTGTGGGCGCCAACAGCGCCAACAAACTTTGACCAAGGAAATCAAAGTTTGTTGGTGCAGCAATTGAAGAAAGTTTGCTGGAGGCGCCGAAATTTTTGAGCCGAAAAAAAAAAGAAGGCAATACGCGTTTTCCCTTGCTTATAAATAGGCAAGGGATGTTAAGCATTTTTTGCATCCCAAAAAAGAGAGAGGCAGAGAAAAAATTGAGAGTTATATTGTAATTCCTATTATTTTCTTCTAATAAAATTCTTCTATCCTTGTTCGTGGTTTTTACCTTAATTCGTTTAAGGTTTTTCCACGTAAATTCTGTGTCTCTTTTATCTTTATTTTTCTCAAAATTTTAGCTGCGTTCTTGCTTTATCTGGTCCGTTTTTACAACACATAATCAGTTCCATTTCCAAAACAAATTAATGGAACTGATTCTTAGTCCATTATATTACCTTAATGGTCTTTCTTTAACTGTGGCCATTGAATTGTTTGATTATTTTTCTTAAAGTATGATACTCTCCTTCAGTTTTTGATGTGTGGAGAAAGTTTTAAAAATGGGTTTTATATTACAGGTTTTGAAAGCATTATTAATTTAATTAAATGTTTTATCTAAACAAATTTTCTTGTTTTAATGAAATTAATATATAATTGGTATCTATATAAATTAAATAAATGTAATAAACAAACTTTCTAATTTTGATGAAATACTATTCAATATCAAGAAGCATTCATAACTCGAGGGAGTGTTTGTCCAAGTCTGATGCTGTAAAAGGATTTCAAGTGAAATAATCGAGAAATTTTAATTTTTGAGGTAACTGTGGTTGAAAAATCCATATAATAAATAAATAAAACAACATGAAGAGTAATGCCCATGTCTGGAAGATTCTTCAAGAATTATTGGAAAATCTAATTGTCAAATATTCTACATACTATAATCACATTGCATGATTTTATAAGTCAATGAAAAATTACCCAACCACAAGAATTCATAAGCTTAATTTAATAATCTATTCAAGAGAAGAAACTAATTATTATTTATTGTTTAATATAGTAAAATGCTTTTTCACCACTCACGTATAATGGCTCGAACAATTTTTTATTTTTTATTAAGTATTCATAAACATAATTTTTATTTTATAAAAAATATCATCGTGCTTGGGAGCATACTTTGAGATTAAATTATCTAAAAATTAAAATGCAGTAAAATTGTACAATAATTCAAAGTTTAGAATAAAGCAAACAAAAAAAAAACGAGTTGTAGCATTGAATGCCGTTATTCGCTTATTGAATTATTATAATATTAAATAGAGAAAATAATATGATATATACACTTTTATTATTAGAAACGGAATTAGAAATAGATTAAATTCATTTTTAAATCATTTACAATTTAGAAATCAACTGAGAGTCCATTTCTAGATTGGACTAATTTAGAAACGGATTTTCAAATCATTTCTAAATTGTAAATACAAATTTTAGATATTAATTTTCCCTCCATAATTAGAAACGGATCAAACTCCGTTTCAAAATATCGGGTTTTAAACTATTTCAAATCCATTTTTAAAATTTTTCGCCAATAATTCTCATAAAATATTCAAATATTTTAGAAATGGAAATAATCCATTTCAAAATTTCATTTTAAATCGTTTTATTCCATTGAAAAATTGTTCAAATTTCATTTGTTATATTTTCGTTTCAAATTAGTTTCTAATTAGAAACAGATTTTTTTCCGTTTCTAATTTTCGTTTTTAATTTGTCAATTTCTTATAGTGCTATAATCCTCTGGCGTGCCATTGCATCACAATAGCAAAGGCCAAAGGTTATCATTCCTCAAGCGCAACAGGTCTACAGCCATGGACAATTAGCAGGTCTACAGCCATGGACAATTAGTCTTTCATATCATTAAAATCACAATTTTGTTAACAACGAAGATGAAATATGCTATATATACAATCTTATAGACACATCCATAATCACATGACTTCTAATGGACTTGGTAGCATTTTGGACTCTATAGAAAAATAATAGCTTGGGCTTTTTCATAGTTGAGTGTTGGACTTTAGGATTATATCAATTTTTGGTTTGCTTTAAATGGGTTTCTCTTTGACAAAATGACCTAAGCCATTTTGTCTTTGGAACCACCTTAATTATATGCCCATTTCTTCTTCTTCATTTTATCGATGTGAGACATTCTTTCCCATTTCCAACACTTCCCTTCAAGTACAACTAGAATTTTCATTTGGATTTCTTGCTTTGAACTCATAGGCTCAGCTTCAGCCCAACTTTATTCTACTTGAAGAAGTTGGATTTTTTTTAGACTCAAAGTATCCAACTTCACATTTATCACAAACACTGATCTTGATTCTTCATTGGGCTTAAAATATTAGCTTAAATTTTGTCCATGATCTATCATTCATAATTGGGTCTTATGATGCACTATCCATTTTTTCCTCTAAGTACAATATGTTTCTTTATAAGTATTGTCACTTAAACTTGACTTGGCCTTCTAAGATAATTGACCAGTTAGGGTATTCGGACTCTGATGCCATGTTAGCATTTTAGACTCCATGGACAATTAACAGGTTGGGCTTCTTCATAGTTGCGTGTTGGAAGTTTAGGCTTACATCAATTTTGGGCTTTTTCATAATTAGGCTCCTCTCTTAACAAAATTGCCTAAGCCATTTTGTCGTTGGAACACCTCAATTATATGCCCATTTTTCTTCTTTATTTTACCGATCCCATATTCTTTCCCACTCCAACAAGATTACATTGGATTGCTTATGCGACTAACATGGAAAATAGCAGCAATTAGGGGAAGGAATTCTAGCCTACACCCTTGTGTTGATATGACAATTATGGGCATTGTGGCGCATACAGCGTACGCAATCCTAACAACATTGATAATACTTTTGAGTACTGCAACTCTTTACCTGAATATAAGATGAAGTCCCCAAAGGATTAGTATATGACTGATGGTTCTCGGAGGTACATTAAGTGGTGTATGAGATCATCATTAGTGTGCATTAGCCTTCATTAATTGTTTCTCTTGTATTGATATGATATTCCCCCTCATTCATTGACGTTATATAAGTTTGAGAGCTACAGTGAAAGAAGATAAGCCTAGTTGATTTATCACTAAAGGAGTCATTTGTTTTAAATGAAGTTTTGAAATGCCTTCAAATTGGCTTTTGTCTATGCAAGATGAAGCAAAGGATCGATTAAATATGTTAGCCGATATTTTTATGTTGAACGGTAAAATTGTTTTCCTTCTTCAAATTAACTAACATACACTGTTGGAAAAGGCTAAAATAGTTTCAACTCAATAGTTGTGTGAGGTTTCATGAATGAGGTGTCACTTAGAAACACTGAAGCTTAGTAAAGGTAGTTTGTCCAGGCCACTTCATTTTTACTATCAAACTAAGTATGCAATGAATGTGAGGAAGTATTTTAATTGGTGAATTCTTTTATTTTCTAATATCGAGTCCTTATGACAATTCTGGCATCCTAAGTTCTCCTGCCACAGTTATAAAATCTCTTTAGGAGATTAGCTGGGCAAGAGCTAGCCTTAATGTAGTAGCTATTTTGCTATTTTTGCCCCACCTACATTTTAATTTATACATGGTTTTCTTACAGTGCCATTAATAAAATAAGAATTCACATGCTTTCATCAAACTATCATGCATTTGAATTTGTTTATTCATACGTTTGTGTAGATTACTTGCTTCCTTCTTGTTGTGTCCTTAGTACATCTTCTGTATTTGGAATGGGCATAAATGGCAAGCCTTAGGCTTAGATACAAGCTATCTATGCTATCATATTTTGGGATTTTTGCAAAATTACCTTAAAATTTTCAATATAAAAAAATACTACACTTTAAAACAAATTCAAAAATACTTTAAAACTTTTTTTATTCACAAAAATACCTCATTATTTGAAACACCCTTATACCCTATACACGTATAATACACACACATAATATATATAAAATACATATTTATAGTATAAAAATGTCACAACCCAGTTTAATAAAAATTTTCATATTTCTAATTTAAAATTCCAAACACCTTAAAATATATAATTTAATAGTAAATAAAATATTTTTTATTAATTATTTGGAACTCAAAATAAATATTTTATATAAAAATATCTGAAAAAAATTTACCAGAGTTTTGTCTGTAATTTGAACATCCCAAAATTTAAATAATTCCACAACCTGCATAAAAAAAAATACTCCCAATAACAGTTCACACATTTCATCCCAATTTCTCAAATCCTCCAAAATTCTCAAAACATTTACATCTATATATATATATACTTATACATCAAAAAACTTCACACAACCCACATTTTACAATTATTCAAAATATTCTTTATGACTTACATTATATATATATACTTTAAAAACATAATATAATATACATAATATCAAAATATACTATAATATAAAATTTATACATACTGACAATGTGTCTCTGATTTCGATATATCCACAATCAGCTCAATAAACAGACTCGAATCTAGACTCGACCTGGTCTAGAAGAACTCTCCGGCTCAACCGGATCTCTCCTGTCACATGCGCAATGAAATACAATCGCGCTAAGCTAAAAGCTTAGTAATACAAACTCTAAAATAATGACAATGTAATAATACTCTTATGTCATGTCACAATATGGCATCCAAGCACACATATTCTTTCATCATTTAAAAATTTACACAAACACATGCAAGCATGAGCCCAAATAACTAATACATTATTCAAATCTCAGAGTTACTATTTTTGGTCCATAATGACATCAAGTATCTAGCTCCGAAGACAAATCAAGTAATGCTCAATAGTTAGCCCCGAATGCAAATCATATCACAATAATGCTAAGCGTCTAGTCCCGAAGGCAAATAATGAGAATAACCTCATAGACATGTCGCCAAACACAGAACTCTGAAAATTGACTAACATACTAGGCACACAATTATTTCATATTTTTCATTATTAATTTTTTTCTCATTTTTTCATTTTGAATTAGGCACATTGCCTTATTTTCTCATTTTTCTCATTCATATCAATATCATTTCATTTTAATTCATCATATTTCATCACAATATACCTCATTTTCCATTAAAAATACATTACCCAAATATTTTGGGTAATTCTCACATAATACAAATAAATCACATTTTATTCAATTTAGCTATTAATAATGGTTTTTCACAATGCAAATAATCCATATACAATAATTTACAAGTCATAGCACAATGTTCATGAATGTTCAATGAATCAAGTAGTTTAACATATTTTTCATCCAAAATATGTTAAGCCCAATATAATGTCAACTTATCTAATTTATCAAAAGTTTATACTTACCTAATATTGCACTCCAAAACAAGTTTCAAAATTCCCTCCAACCTTCTCTTCCAAGTTATCCTTCAATACTTAGGTTAAGCAAACTCCTTTCTCTCAATGATTATACCAAATGTGATCATAAACAATCATTTAATACCATATTATAAGGCATTCTCAATATCAAACCATAATTAAACATCACTCTAAAGAAAATCCTAAAATTCAACCTTTCCTAACTTTAATATTAAACTTCCATTTTAATCCATTTAAATTAGTATTTAAGTTTATTAATATCATTAAAAATATATTTTAATATGTTTAAATCAATTACATTACAATAATACATATTTATCTTCCAAACCCTAAAATGACATAACCTTCTCCTATTGAAGGTTCTCCATTCAAATTCATTTCAATTATCAATCTAATCTTATTTTCCTCACTTATATCCTTAAAGAACATGATTAAAACAATAAAACCAAATAATTCACCATACTTGAAAATTTTCCTTTTCCAAAACTCTAAATCGCCACTATCATTTCCAAACTCTGTCCAAATTTAACCAAATACATCATTTGACTTTAAATTCATTGTTTATGCATCAAAACAACACATTTGGAACCAAATTGCATAATTAAAACTTATGATTTTAGAAACCCAAAAGTTTCATAACCCTAAATTCTCTCTTTACCAAACTCAACTTAAATTCAACCATTTCTTCAATCCAACCTTAAAATCATTAATAACCAATCAAAACAACTTCATTCATATCTAATTAAGCAATTAAAATATACCAATAGAAAATCTCAAAATTGACATATTCATACTTTCATACAAAATCAAAAATTAAAAAAAAAAAAAAAAGAAGCTTACTAACCTATTGAAAAACCACCAAAATTTCAATTAATTCTTGAAAATTTTTGTCAAAATGAGTAATTGGATGAAGAAAAATCACTCCCATGGAGCCATGAAATTTCGGCCAAAGAAGAAGAAGAGAGAAAGAAGATGACCAAATTTGTTTTTCTCTTTCCTTTCCCTTTAAAAATATGACCACATATATATTATTTTATTTTAATAATTAATTTATTATTTATTATTTAAAAATCATATTTTTTCTTTTTCAACCAAAAATAATTTATTTTAATAATTTTAATTTTATAAAATATAATTACAAAAATGTCACTTGACTTTGACTTTTCTTTTAAAAGAGTTAACTTTTGTATATGTTAGGTATATTATAGATATATTTCTCATATACATTCTATTTTTTTCACTTAAAATCCTTTTATTTTTTTAAATTATTTATTTAATTTATTTAAATTTATTTTATTAAATTTCAAAAATTAGGGATGATACATTCTTCACTTCAAATAATTTTTTTTACAAAAAGGCTAAATACATATATCGCTCCTAAATTTGTAGTGTTTAGTTAGTTTATCCTCTTGAGCTTTTAATTTAACCATATTACCTCTTAAACATGTATTTTTCTTTACTTATAATCACATACTCTCTGAGTCATACCGAGTCAGGATGAGTCACTAACATATCTATTTAATGCAAAATCTATAAATATGAGGGGTAAAGTACCAATATCCATTAATATAAGTGTATGTTAGTGACAAATAGATAATTTTAAAGGAAAAAGTAGTTAAAATGAAAATTTATGTGGCAAATTAACTAAAAGCTATAAGTTTAGGGAGCTAAATATGTATTTGGCCTTACAAAAATATATTATCCCTCACTTCAAATAATATTTACTTCAATTTTTATCTTTTTCTTTTTGAAATTTTACTTTTAAATAAATATATTCCAATAAGAATTAATATTTTAATTACGTTTTCAACATATAAAATGTTTTTTTTATAAAGGAAAATTTTAATTGTGATTTCAAATCATAAATAACACTCATAAAAATTATTTAAAAAGGTAAAATATAAAAAAAATATTTTAATAAAAATCATCAAATTTATTTTTAAATAAATTTTACATATTATACATATTAAAAAAATATTAAGTTTGTTGTGTATATGTTATATATGTATTGTATGTATATCTATATTTGTTGTGTATATATTGTGTACATATTATATATATTTATATATGTTGTGTGTATGTCTAAGTTTGTTGTGTGTATATTGTATATATGTTGTATATAAGTTATGTATATATGTGTATGATGTGTATATATTGTGCATATATTTTGAATATTTTGAACTGCAATTGATAAAATTGTATAATCTTTTATTGTTGTGTTTAATTATATTATATATTTTGTGTATATATTTGAACTTGTTGTATGTATATTATATATATATTATATGTATATTGTGTATATATTTATATATTTCAAGTATATAATATTATTAATATGATAACAATGAAATTTATTCATGAATAATAGAAAATAAAATAGAATAAAAAGACAAAATTAACATAATAAAGAAAAAATAAATAGAAAAATGAATAAAAAAGGGGCGTTGAAACTTTGGCGTATAACTTTAAAAAAACCCTTTTTAATCATGAAAATATAAATTTCATTAAGAAGAACAGATGATTACAAACTGGAAAAAGAACAAACTAAAACAACAGCAACAAAAACCAACAAACACAATAGGCAAAAAAAAACTTAACAGTAGAAACACTAGAGAACAAACATAGCATCCGTTCAAGCAAAGCTTGTAGGCGGACAAAGATTTGGCCATAAAAATAACACGGAGCAGAGCCTTGAATATGCTTAAAATCAAGCATCGACAAATCGACAATATGATGAAGGCTTGAACTGATCTGATATCCCTACCATCCTCATGTATTGAATAAGTTGAGGGAAAGAAAGAATCAAACATCTTAAAAAGGGACCATAAAAAAAGAAGCCATATGGACTGAATTGAACCGTAGGAGCTTCAAGAAGCATTGAGCAGCCATCTTCTTTGATTTTGATGAGTCAAAATAGAGAGGTTAAGCCAAACACAAAAATAAAAGTAAAAAACAAAAGCAAAAGCAAAAGAAAAAAGAAAAACAAAGCAGCCCTATATTTCAAGATATCCACCACAAAAGGGGGGTAAATATTCATCTTATTTAACAAAAAGGGGCTAGGAAAAAGGAAGAAAAAAGGGGAATGCATGGTCTTCCTACCAAAAAAAAATATACGAAACAAAGGATTGGCTGACGATAGCTCTATATTTGAATAAAAAAGAATAGAAAAATCCCTCTAGAAAGAAGGAAAGAAAACTACTGTATACTATTTAATTTCTCAAAATTTTTATGTAAATTTGTTTTACAATGGATTTTATTTAGGGATCTTTACAAAAATATAAGAAAAAATAAAAAAAATTTAAAACTTTCATCAGAATTTATAATTTCTTTTTACAAAAATATCAAATTTAGATAGTTTATTATGAATTTAGTTTGAATTATTATGAGTTTATTATATATTTATTATGAGTTTATAAATTTACATAGTTTATTATAAGTTTATTATAAATTTATTATAAATTTATTATAAAATGACTATAATACTCTTGGTAAAAATAAAAAAATTTTATAAAACATAGCATAGTGTAATTTTCCCTTCTATTTATCTTGTTGACGCCTTCAGTGTTGTGAATGATCAATGGGCCTAAGGCATATGTGTTGATGATAAACATAAAATATATGATGGGAGGTACAATTACTAGTTATTGACAAGCTTTTCCAAAATTATTAATTAAGATACTTTTAATCTTCCAACCAAAAATATTTTCATTTTTTCTTTTTACTGTTTACCCTTTGACTTTTATATTTTTACTCTATGACTTTATTTTTTAGTAATATTTATATTTTATATATATTTCATTTATATTCTACATATGCATTATGTATTTTCTTCTTTCAACATCTTATTTAATCCTTCCAAATTATGTATTTAATTATATTTAATAAAACTAGGGAGAGAGAAAATCGATGCAACCACCATTTTGTTGCCGCCCGATCAATATACGGTGACACGCAACCCACGAAGAAGCACTAATCGTTGACTAGTCTAGGAAGGGGAAGATCACCGTCGGTAGATGCCAAAGCATGCCACACGCTCCATTCGAACTGATCATTGTCCAGGAACTTCCAACCACAGTTCTAGTTGATTCCAGCCTTTTTTTCTAGAGAGACCGATACCTTTCCAATTTCAAACAGGAGCTTTGAGATGAGCCATTGGATCCTTATTAATCTTTGAGTTATATAGATTAATATAATCTTATACTCCCTTAAATTACATTAATAATATATGCATAATGCATTGATTGTGTGTGTGTCTATATCTTCATATATAATTATCATTATTAGCATTAGGTCATAGAAGCATAATATGTGTTGGTGTTTGAGTTGATTGTGCTTATTGCATATATATTATCTATGATTGTCGGATATAATTAAGATAATGTAGGACCACATGTGATATTGGATACGGATTATGATATAATTATTAAGACATGATGTTAAACTATGAATGGTGTAATGGTGGGGCTTACTCATTGCTCAGCACTACTTGCCAGCGAGTTAGCGTTACTCAGACTAGGCAGAGACAATGGAGCCATACACACACACACACATACATACATATGCACATATGTATTAGATTCTAAGAAAAATATGTAGGCTAAGTGAGTCAAACATAGAGATCGGATCTCCAGTTAGGATTTAGTATGGTTTCTATAGACTAATTCTTACCATTGTATGATTGTGTGTTTTGTTTATTTGTTTGCCATTGCACAAGTACTTTATGCATGTACACGTTATATTATATTAATTACTATATATTTTATTGACTCAAATGTTTATTTTTATTTATCATTTTACCTCCAATACCAAGTTGAGCGTGGATGGACAATTTTATAGAGTTACTCTTGTCTTTTCTTTCTTCACACTAAAACTTAGTCTAACGGTAAATATATCTTTCTCATATTATAATACTAAAAAAAAGTTATATTTAATCATTTTATTTATTTATAGTGATTATTAATTTTTTGATTCTATTTTATTATAATTTAAATATATCTCTGTTTCTTATTGAAATTAAATTAAAATTTTATCATTAACAAAAAGAATGTCAGTTGAGAAACTAAAAAGTTATGGTTAATATTTTTATTAATTTTTAACGATGATAAATATTATATTTTATTTTATTTTTCATTTTAAATTTTAAATTTTATTTTTTATTTTTTAATTATTAATAGTCAATCTGGGTCTGATTATGGTAATTCCAATTTGTGCCTTGTTTCAAGGGAAATTTAAAAAAATAATTTTTAAAAAAATTACAAAAGTAATGTGTAAGTGCATATATTAAAAATTTATAAACATACAATACATGTTGATTATATTTTTAATATATATTAAACATATTTTAATAAATATCATAAAAATATAAAAATTAAAAATAATATTTTTTATAGACTGAAAAAAGATGAAAAATAAAATTTTAAAGAAAAAAATAATATTTCACGTGGTTCCTCTTCTTTCAAGAGAAAATTACATTGGGCACTACTTTTTATTTTGCATTTTCGTTTTTATTGGACCCGAAGCCTTTCTTTTCAGTATTACAACCTCCACCTTTTTTTTTTAATTATGTTTTGAACGTTATTTTTTTGTTTCTATTTTTTGTAATTTTTTATGATTTTATTTATTTTTATTTTTTATATAAAAATTTTTTTAATCTCATATTTTCAATATACATAAAAAAAATAAATATATGCATAATATATATAAAATACATACTCAACAATATAAATTACATCTCTAACATCTACAATAAATCTACAACACATCTACATAATTTTTTTTAATATTTTTTTAATTTTATTTTTTTAATTTTTTATTTTCACAAAATTTACATACTATTTAATAATTTTTATATAAGATACACATATCTTAAATAAAAAATATATATTATACACACAACATTTATAATATATCTACATCTATAAAATATACATAAAATAGAACATCCATATAATATCTATATAATATCTACATAATAAAATTTTATATATTTTTTATTTTTTTTATATGTATAATATATAAAATTTATTTAAAAATAAATTTAATGATTTTTATTAATATATTTTTTATTTTTTATTTTTTTTAGTGTTATTTTTTATAATTAAAATGATTTTTTTTAAAAAAATTATAATTTTTATATGATGAAAAATAATTTAAAATATTAATTTTTATTTTTATTATAATAATTTTATATAATAATGAAATTAAAAAAAATAAAAATTAAAGTAAAATATTAATTGTAGTAAGAAAAGAGGTATTTTTTAAAATAAAAATTAATTTTATTAAAGAATGAGTTATTTTTAAAATTTTATATTAATATTTTATAAAAAGTGTAAATAGTTTTAAATTTTATAATATTTTTGAAATAAAAATTAATTTTTTAAGGCAATTATGCAAATGTTCCTTGTTTCAAGTCATCGTAGGGCCTTTGTATATTTGGGCTCTTCAAATGTATTTGGATAATTGCCGCGAATGCCACAATACTTATGTACAGCATAATATGAAGGCCATCCAAGCTTCACATACAAATCATCAGAATGGGTAAATCAATTTTTTTACAAAAAAAATAAAAATAAAAATAACTTTTAAAAATTAATTTTTATAAAATTAATAATCAATTCATCTGCCACTATATCGAATAAATTATAAAAAATTATATGGCTTTAAGAGTATCATTTGAGTTCAGATGATTTATTTTTTCATAAACACGTTCAACACATCTTATAATTAATTTATAAGAAATTTAGATTTTCACTTATACAAAGCAAATTTTTTTTAATAATAGCCAAATGAGATAAAGTCTAAATATGCACACAAACACAAATTTTTTTAAGGTTGCAAAATGGAAATATTTTCCTGGTCTGACATCATCTCATAAATGTTAATGTTAAGCATGTTAATTTTAAATCAGATATTGAATTATTATATAAATTTATTCAATATTTTTTATAATATATAAAAAAAATCCAAATGAGATTATATATTCCAAACAAAATCTATGTCAGTGCCACAAAATCTGACTTTTTAATAACTTATACAAGTGGCAAAGAGCCAATTAGTCTGCCATATTTTTCAATAATGCAAACCTAACTTTTAACCTATAAAATTATTAATTCTCAAAATTGTTTTTGTCTCTGCAACTGTTTGGCCAATGTTCATGTCAGTAGCGTAGCCAGGATTTTAGATAAGGGGGGTCCAATTCAACTTAAATACTAAACATTAAAAATATCAAATTATAAAAGAAATAAAAAAATTCCAGATTATAAACTACAAAAAAATAATAATTTCAATTTAACTTCATACTACTTTTCTCAAAAAAAAAAACTTCATACTACAAAATCAAATTAAACATTTCAAATTTATAATGTCCTCAAGTATTCAAGCCAATTTCTTAATTTATTATTTTTCAAATTTCAATTCATTTTAGCAAGATAAAAAAATTGCAACAAAATAAATATGAGATTAAAAGTAAGTGGTGTACCTATTCTTAACTTGTTGCCGCTGCCTTGCTGGTGCCAATCGGTGAAAGAATGAAATTGAAAAAAGAAAAAACTGTTATCTGAAAAAAAAAGGAATTAACGAAGAAGAAACGTGAGAAAGAAGAGAAAGAGTCACAATTAAGTTATTCTTGTTTGTTTGTAATGGGCAGAATCATTGACAAATCTTGTTTGTTTGTAATGGGCTTGATTAAAAGGCCCAGTTTTAAAGATTGGAAAAAAAAAAGGATGAAAAATGTTGGGAGCGTGGATCGAAGTTGCGTGCTCTCACATAGTAAGGCCAAGCTGTTCCATCTCAACCAATGTAATATTCATTCTCAAATATACCTAAAAAAATTTTATTTTTTAACTGAGGGGGGAACAGGACCCCATGGGACTCCCTTTATCTCCGCCTCTGGTTCATGTAATTATCTGCTTGTTCAACCCACGACTGTTTTGCATGGCAGACCGAATCACTGTTATGTTAAAAGGTCTATAATTTAACTTACACAAAATAATTTCTCATTAATAGAGGAAAGGGAAGTGAAATAATCCACTACCTATATTAAATATTTATTATATTTAATATAAAATTTTTTAAATTATAAATATTTTATTTATTATTCATACGAATGTTTAATTTAATTTATTTTATTAGCGTCAAAAAATTTTAAATTTAAATTATTATTCAGATCACAGATAAATTCGTTATTAGATTTTTTTAATTTATAAATTAATTCAGACATATAAGGTAAATAATATTAAAAAATTTAAAATATAGTAAGATATATAATAATGGATTTAACATGAGCAGTATTTGGACATTAAGAAAATCACGTTGGCTCTTTTTATCTTCTTTTTGGTCAATTTGGCTGTTTATTATTATTATTATTATTATTATTATTATTATTATTATTATTATTATTATATTTTTTATTATTTATGAGAATGAAAAAAAGCAGCCACTTGTCAGTTTCTTATTTTTTGAACACGTCATCTGCCCTATTTTCCTTAATATATTTATTTATTTAACCTTGAGATTCTGGAGCGTGTCCAAATCCACCCTATCACTCTCCTTCTCTAAAGGACGCTAATTCAGTAAATTCAAGCGGGCCTATCATACAAATTAATTTATTGCCATACCATGAAAATTTACTGCCTATCTTCCTCAATATTTATTATTTCTAAATTTATTTTTATTTTAAAAAATCGTTATTTTAAAATTTCAAAAAGATACTTTCCTTTTTCTTTATCAACTTTTTTTTTTAAATTACAATATAAAAAAAATTTAAATTGACTAAAAAAATTATAAATTTATTATTAGACTATATCTCAGTGTACTTATTATATTTTTTTATTCTTTCTTTAAAAATTATAATAAATTACTTTATTTTCTGCATCAAAAATTTAAAAAAATATATTTTAATTTTTATTCTAAAATTATGAATTTAGTTCTTTTGTTAATTCTTGTGCCAAAATCATAATTACATTTACAATTTAGTAACTTTGGTTATTTTTCACATTTTATTATAATCGACTATTTACAACTGGAACCTTTTATTTCAATTAAAATTTTAAATTTTGTAAGAATTTTATTTAATTTAATTATGACAATTATTATATGTAAAAGGTTATAACTTATTGAATTTAATTCTCTTTTTTTTTTAAAAAAAAATCATTTAAATAAATGAAATCATATAAAAATATACATATTTTTATAAAATTCAATTTATCTAATCATTGTTTTATCATTTAAATTGTATTTAATTTTCCTATATAAATAAAAAATTATATAATTATTTTTATTTTAAAATTATTCGGAATGATAAAAATCATTTGAAATTCATTAACATATGAATTTTATTACAAGTTAAATTAAAATTTACTAATAGAATCAAACTGAAATGAATTTTTATACATGAATTATTCAAAAAAAAAAAACCTTGGATTCTATCGTATTACTAACACCCTAAATTTGAGAGTTAGCCAGACAGATAGATAAAAATGTGTATTTTTTTTTATTAGGCTTTGATTTTTGAGATAAACATTCATAAAATAATTTTTAAATATGTAAAATAATGTATAGATGTGTGTTAAAACTTATTTTTTTTCATTAAAGAAAATACAATCTAAAAGAAAGAATTTTTAACACCTAGAAATCAGATTTATAAAAATCTTCCAAAACATAACTAGTATATTTGTCAAAGGAAAATATAAAAAGATCAACAATAAATGATAGTAAAAAGTGTTATAATTCTATCTTTAGGGGCCGCATAAGGAGTTTGCTCAAAACCACAGCTAGGGAAAATGTCAGAAGTTAAGCGAGAGTGATCTCAGCATCAAAACTTCGGAGTCACCAAATCTTCATAGTCCTTATGTTGTAGAGAGCAGTAATTATGACTAAAAATTACCAATTACTATGAAAAACAAGCCACAACAAGGATGTTTTCTTGGACATTAATTTTTTTGGGAAATTAATTACTCTCCATTTTAACTATATATACTTAATATTGGTCCAAAATACCATATTCGATTACTTTCCTAATTAGCTTGCTCTTAAAGAATAGTTTCTACATTTTTTTTAAATTTTAATTCATTGCGTCTCTTTTTATTTGTCTCCTAAAGTGATTATATAAAAATTAAGAGTCATGATTATAGAAAAAAATTAATTATTTGACTAAATTGCCATTTTTATCGAACAAATTAAAGAATGTAATTAATATCTTTTTCATTTTTATGTGACGGATAAAATGAAAAGAAAAAATAAGTTTTCTAAAATGAAAAAAAAAAAATAAAATTCACTATTTTTATGGTATTGCACAAAATAAGAATTTAAATATTAAATTTTAAGCAAACAATGATTGCCCAGTCTTATAAGTGACTGGAGCTGCTCAATTCCTTACCGATGTGGGATTCACATTCACAACATCCCCCTCAAGTGCAACCGGACCTTTCGGTTGACACTTGCTAACACAAGCCCGTTTGGGCGGACCGGCTAACATCTCTTCATCAGCTTCAGTCATGTGGGGGTTTGGCTCAGGATCTAGCCCGTTTGGGCATTAATTGCTCTGATACCATAGTAGAGCTGGGTCTAACTCAACTTGAAAACCCGAGTTGACAAGAAGAGGATTGCCCAGTCTTATAAGTGACTGGAGCTGCTCATTTCTTACCGATGTGGGATTCACATTCTCAACAGTAAGTTTCATAAAACATCTTTGCAATTACCTAAAATTTAATCCTGAAATATTTTTTTTTAGCTTTTTTTTGGGAAAAATATTAAAACGTGTACGATATTATTACTAAATTTTAGATTTTTCTGATTAAATAAAAATTATTTTAACCCTAAATATGAATCCATAAAATAGAATTTTGAGAGTTTTAATTTTGATAAATATTTTATATCAATAATTTTTTTTATATATAAAATATTTTATATCAATAAAACTCTTTTTTTATTAGGGAGTTTAAATATCATGAACAATGTAGGGATTTAACAATAAATCATATGTGATAAAGAGTGATCAATATTTTTAGAATCTCTACTTTAAAACGAGCGCGTTGATGTCTAATTGACACAGAAATTTTTTTAATAAAAGTTTTAGTATCAAATCGATGAATGCAATTCAGAAATTTTAAATTTTAATTTAGATATGCATAGGGTTTTATATGATTGATATGAATTTAGGAAGACTATGATCAAATATAGATTGATATGAATTTAGGAAGACTATGATCAAATATTGAAGCTCTGGTATGACATAGAAAATTAATTTGTATTATGTTGGTTGTCTGTGTTTTAAGTGAACCAGTTTCATTCTATAACTAATTCTACTAAATTTTCAATAGACTTCTCTACAGTCTTATAAGAATGTGTACATATCTTCTTACTTTCATGATTATTATTTTGACAATTTTTATGATGTTTTATCCTTAGCTTGTCTAGAACCAGATTTTGTCACTCCTGGACTGATTAATTGGTTGAGCCGAGTTGTTTATTTGATATATTTTAATACATTTACATGTTTCACATGCATTTTGTATATGCTTGTGTATGTCCATTATAATGGGTGATGCATATTACTTGTGGATGTTAGGTAGGATTGGTATGTGGAATCATATAGGATTTTAACATGGATTTTGATTATGATATCAATTTGATAAGTGAAGACTTATGACTAGAGTGACAGCAGAGTTTGCTCATCACCCAGCGCTGCGTGCCGATTTGATCAATGATGCTTAGCATTGGCTGCGACAATATTGAAATCTTATGTATTGGATCTAAGAGAAATATTTTAATTAAGAGTGTTGACTCTCCTAATTGAGATTTATTATGATTCATATGGATTAATTTACATTCTTAAATTATTACATGATTTGTTTTATATTTGATATATTGCATGAACATTCTTATTGGCAGAATGATTCAAAACACCATGTTTTCGTATTAACTATTATGATTCGTTGAGTTGTGATACTTATTTTTATCTCTATATTTGCTTTTCAAGGTCAAAAGTGAATTTCGTAAAGTGAGAATTTTATTGAATGTCCCCGCCTCTCTTTCCTTAAAGTGAATATGTAATTAATTACTATAATATTATGGGTGGTAACAGATAAGATGTTTTTGAATATTCGAACTGTTTTAATTCGTTTATACAGAATATGAGTATTTTATAAACGGATTTGAGTGGTATAAGTAATATTTTTACTATTTGTAATAGGTTCGGACTGGATTCGGATATAGACACTTGAGTACTCATTATTTGAATCCGACTATATATTAATTATATTTTATTAAAATTTTAATTATATATTAATTATATTTTATTTTAATTATAAAATTATATGATATAAAATTATCTTTAATAAAAATTATGTTAATATTAAATTTTTAATTATAATTATTTAATTAAAAAATTATAATTTATATTTTAAATTTTTATATTTAAACGGATAATTAATCGAGTTCGAATAGTAAGCGGGTAAGGGATGGGTACAGATATAATTATAATCAGATATAAACGGGTTCGGATAGTTTAAAAAGTAAACAGATTAAAATTTAGATAATATAATTTTTACAAATACTCTACCCGTTATCACTCCTACATATTATGTTTTCGTCATTTATAGAATTTTTGTAATTATAGTAGTGAAAATTATGTGATTATGAATTTATAATTTTGCCAAATATATGGCATATGATGGTGTAATATTTCATTCATTTATTTGATTTGATGATTCATACTTATTATGGACCTGAAACTTTTAAACTTTCTCATGATCTAGTATCAATTACCTACCACCAAAATTGAACAATGATAATTTTCTTATAAAAATGGGATCTTTACAAGAATACCAGAAAAAATAAAAATATTTTAAATTTACCACATTCTTAAAAATATTTTCAGATTTACCATAATTTATAATTTTTTTTTACAAAAATACTAAATTTAGATAGTTTATTATGAATTTATTTTAGATTTATTATATGTTTATTATGAGTTTATGAATTTACATAATTTATTATAAGTTTATTATTGGTTTATGATGAGTTTATTGTAAAATGATTAAAATATTCTAATAAATAAAAAAAATTTATAAAACGTGATAGAAAGTGTAATTTTTCCTATAAAAATTAACTTGCATTTACCCTTGAAGGAAAATTGCTTTTACAAATATAGGGCATCGTCATCATGTTTGATGAAAAATTACCATAAGTTTTAGTATAGTTTGAAAAAATACAATTTAAAATAATAATAATAGTAATAATAATAATGTTATTAGTACTATCAAATAATACTAACAATTAATCATAATATAGGTTTTACCCATATTTTTCTTATATTTTTATTTAATTTTTAACATATATAAATAACTATTATTATTTCATTAATTTAAATATATAACAAACTAATTGTAGCCCAGTAGAACTATTAAAGATATAAATGAGAAAAAGTCCTACATCTTTTTAATATAAAAACATAATCCGATTAATATAGAAATCAACTATTCAACCTTAATAGTTAGTTTTTTAGATTGATTTTCTCAAATCTATATTAAGAAAAAATTATTTTCTCTTTTTGATAGAGATTCAATCAATAAGATAAAAAATCTCATTCTTAATGAGGAAATTAACAAAGCACTGATGGACATGAAGCCTTTGAAGGCTCCTGCTCCTAATGGAATGCCTACTCTATTCTTTCAAAGGTAATGGAAGGTGGTGAGAGTGTTAGTGTGTGAATTTATTAAGGGTGTCCTTAGGGTTGTGCTTCTAATGATATAAATTTAAACCTTGTTAGTCCTCATCTCTAAATTAAGGGACCAAAACATATTACTCAGTTCAGGCCTATTAGTTTGTGTAATATTAACTTGAAGCTCTTATCAAAAACCATAGTAAATTATTTGAAATTGGTCATGACTTGTTGTGTTAGTCCAAATAAATTTAGTTTTGTTCCTATAAGGTATATCACTAACAATATTATCATCACACAAGAGATTATCAACTTAATGAGGCAAATGAAGAATAGTAAAGATTACATAGCTATTAAAATTAACATGAAGAAGGCTTATGATAGGCTGAAGTGAGTTTCATTTATGACATGCTGATGAATTTAGAGCTTGGGCAATGAATATGTGTTACTATATTAGCATTATCACCTTAAGCGCAATGCAAATTATCTGGAATGGTAGCATTATTGAATATTTTAAGCCCATTAGAGGAGTTAGGCAGAAGGATCTCCTTTCCGGTTACGATTTTGTCTTGTATGTGGACAGATTGGGCCAAGCCATTCAAGAACAAATACATAGTAAAACCTGGAAGCCTATTAAATTGTAAAGAAGGGGTCCTTTTATATCTACCCCTTCTTTGCCAACATTGTCTTTTTATTTACTAAAGCTTCTATAGAGCAAGCTACAAACTCTGTGTAACTATTAAAAGATTTTTGCTTCAAGAGAAAAGATGATGAAGACCAAAAGTAAAGTTTTTTTCTCTTCAAGAATGTTTCAGCCTGTATGAGGAATCAAGTAGCTCAATGTTTGGGGAAGATCAAGGGAGTATTGTTAGAATTAATTTTATATTGTTAAAATTAATCCTCTAATTAATCATAAGTGTGGGCTAATATATTTAAATATTAAATGTGTATTGTAGTCAAATTAAAGTTTTGATCAAATTAGGATTGTTGACTATTGAGGTGTCCTACTCGTAATAGGATTATAAGTGTAGAGACCGTTAAGTATTTCTATTTTGTTGAAGGACCAAAATAGAAATTAATCAATTTATTCAGTTATAAATAAGGGGTCGTGGTCTCCGGGGGAACATAACAATTTTAGAGAACATTACGTTCCTTCAGTATTGTTTCCGCTAAACCTAAAGTGTGTATCCCCTGGAAGGCGACAAACCCGAGAATCGTCTTCAGCATCAATATATGATGATGTCAGGTACGTAATTCTGCCATTTGCAATTTAATTTGAATAATCTAGTGATCTATACATATTTTAGGTTTTAGGGTAATTAAGTTTTCTTCCCCTTTCAATTGGTATCAGAGCCCTGTGCTAGGTTGCTAGATTTTCCGATTAAATTGCGGTATTGATTATTGTTTTGATTCTAGAAAATTAATTCGGTGATTGTAATTTTCTAGAATTAATTTGGAATCGAATTTAGTAATCTGAAATCAATTTTGGTTTGATTTGGTTTTTGGTTAATTAATCAGTTTAATTAATTTTAAAAAAAAATTGGAAACTGTTCTTCACTAAGAACAGTTTCGATTTGGGGTTTTTTGGATTTGAATGATTTTGGAATTAATCAGACTTTGGATTTTCTGTATTTTTCTGAAATTAATTTTTTTTAATTTTTAATTAATTTTTCGAAATAATTAAAAAAATTAAAAAAAAAAACGAAACTGTTCTTCGTGTTCTTGAAGAACAGTTTCGAAAATTTTTGGGCTAAACGATTTTGACAGGTTTTTTATCCGATTTGGACCTGCGGTGGCGTAAGGGATGTTTAACAACCTCAAGCGGTGGTCACCGTCTGTGGAGAACGGCGGAGAGAAGCCAGGGTTCGTCTCCAAAATCGCAGCGATTTTCAGAAAAATCGCAGCGATTTTCAGAAAAATCGCAGTTTGGTTTTTTGCGATTTTCAGGCGATTCTTCGCCGTTCATCGCCGATAAAGGATGGTCGGAGGTTGTTCGGTGCTCGAGCAACCATCTGGAGGTTGTCACCGGCGGTGGACGGCGCTGGATCAAAAACTGGAGCGGGCGGCGACGAAGCGATCTGCTTCGGTTTGGAAACGATGACCTAGCTCGAAAACGGCACCATTTTGAGCCAAAGCGGTGCGTTTGGAGCAGTGTGCAGCCCTAGCTCAAAACGGCACCGTTTTGATCCAGAACGGTGCATTTTGAAAAAATAAACCGCGCGTCTCTGGACCGGGCTAAAACAGAAAATAAAATATAATTTTAATATTGCAAACACGTCCTCCAACTTCGGATAATCCGATTTTGACCCAGAAAGTTTTGTAAATCCTATTTTCACCCACAAAACTTTTAATTTATTTAATTTTTAGCCCAAAATTTTCTGTTTATTTATTTTTGGCCCATTTTTTTTAATTAATTAAAGTTTATTTTTATTTTTTATTGCACTATTTGATTTTAATTAGTTTGAGAATTTTATTAAGTTTAAATTTAATTAATATAAATATTGCAATCTATTTATTATAATTTGAGAATTTTATTGAGTTTAAATTTTGGTATTTTAGTCCTGATTGTGTCTAATATTTTAATAATAAATTAATTAAAGCAAAAAGTTACCAAAGTGACCTCTATTGTGTAAATTAATTTATTTGGAATATTAGATAGATGTATTAAAATTCATTGCGGGTAGTAAACCGGCCCAAAGGAAGGTTGCTATCTGGCTGAATTGAGAATACATGTGCAGTGATAAATATGTGATAATTATTATGTTTTCATTCATGTGGATAATAAATCGGCCCAAAGGAAGGTTTAATATTTGACAGTATTAAATTTTCAATATTTGATTGCTGCATTGAGATGCCAATTACAATTAATGTTTTATATCCAAAGATGAAAATATTAATATTGTGCCGGTATCTTGTTTCCATTATTTGAACTCTATTATTGTTTGTTTTGTTTATTATGTGGATAGTGAGCTTATGTTAATTTTTGTCACTTTCTATGATGTCAGCTAGCATGCCGTATAATCCTAACATTGTCCCTATGCTTGAGGGGTCCAACTTTGGTTCATGGAAATCAAACATCATGATTTATCTGGGTTGTATGGACTTAGACCCTGCATTCAAGATAGACGAACCTGCTTCTTTTACTGAAGTGAGCACAGATGCTCAGAGGGTTCAGTATGAGAAGTGGGAGCGTTCTAACCGCTTAGGTCTTATGATCATGCAGCAAGAAATCCCAGAACATGTTCGAGGAGCCATTTCTACTGAAGAAAGTAATGCTAAAAACTATCTTACTGAGCTGGAGAAGGTCTATGTCAAAAATGACAAGGCCGAAGTGGGGATGCTTTTAGCAAAACTCATCTCCATAAGGTATACTGGCAATGGTAGTGTTCGAAAGTATATACTGAGCATGTTCCAAATAGCCAAGAGGCTAAAGATCCTAGATTTGGTTTTACCAGATGACATGTTAGTCCATCTAGCTTTGAATTCTCTTCCACCACAGTATGGGCAGATCAAGACTTCATATAACTGCCAGCCGAGCAAATGGACTCTTAACGAGCTCATTGCTCATTGTGTGGATGAGGAGGAAAAGTTGTTGGCTACTAAGAGGGAGAGTGCTCATCTGGTCTCTTCAGTAGATAAGGGCAAGAACAAGAAAAGAAAGAAGACTGCTGAGAATAAGACTGCTAATAAAGGTCCTGTGCAAAAGAAGCCTAAGGAATTAAAATGCTTCTTCTGCAGCAAGTCTGGACACTTAAAGAAGGACTGTCCTAAATACGTCACATGGCGTGTCAAGAAGGGTAAGTACCTTGTTTTAGTCTGTTCTGAGGTTAATTTAACTTCAGCTCCTAGAAACACTTATTGGATGGATTCTGGTGCTACCGCTCACATAAGTGTTTTATTGCAGGGTTGCCTGAGCTACCGAAAGCTAACTGACGGTGAAAGATACGTCTATATGGGAAATGGCGAGCCGGTGGAAGTGGAGGCAATTGGGCATATTAGATTGTGTTTAAGAACTGGATGTTTTTTGGATCTTGTAGATACTTTTGTTATTCCAACATTTAGACGGAATTTAATTTCTGTTTCTTATTTGGACAAATCTGGTTTTACTTGTTCTTTTGGAGACAGTTTATTTACTTTATCTATGGATTAAAAAATTTTTGGTACTGGCTTCTTGAATGCATGTGATAATCTATATATGTTGGATATTAATGATTCTTATAATGAAACCCTGCAGGTTAGTACTATAGGTACCAAAAGGAAGCGAAATATAGATAATTCAGCTGAACTTTGGCACAGACGTTTGGGTCACATATCCAAATCTAGAATAGAACGCCTTGTGTCAGATGGTATCCTAAACACACTTGATTACACAGATTTGGACTCCTGTGTTGAGTGTATTAAAGGTAAACAGACTAAACAAAAGAGACTAGGTGCCAACAGATTATCGAACGTCGTAGAATTGATACATACGGATATCTGCAATCCATTCCCTATAACAACAAGGAATGGCCAAAGATACTTTATATCATTCATAGACGATTATTATTTAAAAATTTTAATTGTGATTTCAAATAATAAATAACACTCATAAAAATTATTTAAAAAGGTAAAATATATAAAAAAATATTTTAATAAAAATCATCAAATTTATTTTTAAATAAATTTTACATATTATACATATTAAAAAAATATTAAGTTTGTTGTGTATATGTAATATATGTATTGTATGTATATCTATATTTGTTGTGTATATATTGTGTATACATTATATATATTTATATATGTTGTGTGCATGTCTAAGTTTGTTGTCTGTATATTGTATATATGTTGTATATAAGTTATGTATATATGTGTATGATGTGTATATATTGTGCATATATTTTGAATATTTTGAACACAATTGATAAAATGTATAATCTTTTATTGTTGTGTTTAATTATATTATATATTTTGTGTATATATTTGAACTCGTTGTAAGTAAATTATGTATATATTATATGTATATTGTGTATATATTTATATATTTCAAGTATATAATATTATTAATATGAGAACAATGAAATTTATTCATGAATAATAGAAAATAAAATAGAATAAAAAGACAAAATTAACATAATAAAGAAAAAATAAATAGAAAAATGAATAAAAAAGGGGGCGTTGAACCTTTAGCATATAACTTTAAAAAACCCTTTTTTATCATGAAAATATAAATTTCATTAAGAAGAACAGATGATTACAAACTGGAAAAAGAACAAACTAAAACAACAGCAACAAAAACCAACAAACACAATAGGCAAAAAAAAACCTTAACAGTAGAAACACTAGAGAACAAACATAGCATCCGTTCAAGCAAAGCTTGTAGGCGGACAAAGATTTGGCCATAAAAATAACACGGAGCAGAGCCTTGAATATGCTTAAAAGCAAGCATCGACAAATCGACAATATGATGAAGGCTTGAACTGATCGGATATCCCTACCATCCTCATGTATTGAATAAGTTGAGGGAAAGAAAGAATCAAACATCTTAAAAAGGGACCATAAAAAAAGAAGCCATATGGACTGAATTGAACCGTAGGAGCTTCAAGAAGCATTGAGCAGCCATCTTCTTTGATTTTGATGAGTCAAAATAGAGAGGTTAAGCCAAACACAAAAATAAAAGTAAAAAACAAAAACAAAAGAAAAAAGAAAAACAGAGCAGCCCTATTTTTCAAGATATCCACCACAAAAGGGGGGTAAATTAACAAAAAGGGGCTAGGAAAAGGAAGAAAAAAGGGGAATGCATGGTCTTCCTACCCAAAAAAAAATATAGGAAACAAAGGATTGGCTGACGATAGCTCTATATTTGAATAAAAAAGAATAGAAAAATCCCTCTAGAAAGAAGGAAAGAAAACTACTGTATACTATTTAATTTCTGAAAATTTTTATGTAAATTTGTTTTACAATAATGGATTTTATTTAGGGATCTTTACAAAAATATAAGAAAAAATAAAAAAATTTAAAACTTTCATCAGAATTTATAATTTTTTTTTACAAAAATATCAAATTTAGATAGTTTATTATGAATTTAGTTTGAATTATTATGAGTTTATTATATATTTATTATGAGTTTATAAATTTACATAGTTTATTATAAATTTATTATAAAATGACTATAATACTCTTGGTAAAAATAAAAAAATTTTATAAAACATAGCATAGTGTAATTTTCCCTTCTATTTATCTTGTTGACGCCTTCAGCGTTGTGAATGATCAATGGGCCTAAGGCATATGTGTTGATGATAAACATAAAATATATGATGGGAGGTACAATTACTAGTTATTGACAAGCTTTTCCTTCATAATTTTTTGGAGGCGGCAGAAAAATTCTTGTTGTAGACTTGTTCTTAATTAATTTCATTTCAAAATAATGTCTATAGTCCATCGAATTGGGAGTCCTAGTCAACATAACAAGTCTACTAGTGCGTTTCTGATAAATCATTGGCTTGTTTAATATAATTACACTTTTAAGTGTAAATTTAGTCAAATAGCAAAATTATTAGCATCTTATATAATGGTGGTTTAATATAAATGAGAAAGTTTATTTTTAAAAAAATTAATCAGCTAATTTGGAATAAACAAGTTATTTTGTTATGTAACTTTGACCTAAAATTCCGTAATCCATATAATTTAGATTAATTGTTTAATTGTTTTGAGTCAAAGTTTTTTACTCCTTTTATTTTAAAATATATGTTATTTTAGAGTATTAATTTTATTATAAAATATTTAACATTTAATAATATCGAGATAAAATTTTAATATTATTTATTATTTTATTCTTTGTATTTAATTTTATTAATAATAATTATCTTTTCAACAATTTAAAATGATATATTTGAGAGAGAGATAATTAATTAAGAATTAAGAGTAAATTACTAATTTTAATTAATTTCTTAAAATATGTAAAATCTTCTAAAATGATATATATTTTGAAACAGATGGAGTATATAATTTAGATTAATTATTTAATTGTTTTGGGTCAATTTTTTTTTACGGACTTTTGGGTCAAAGTAATAAAAAAAACATGTTATTCCAAATTAGCTGATTGATTTTTTTAAAAATTTAAAAATAAACTTTCTCATTTATAAAAATTCTTAATTTAATAGTCATCTGTACTATTATGATATTATTGTTCATAAGAAAAAAAATGAAATATTTATAAGAAATCGAGAAATAGAACTATTAAATTTGAGATTTTATTATATATATATATATTTAAATAAACTTATATTTTTTATTTATAACGAATATAAGGTAGACCCGTAGTCTCCGAGAGTACAATGCCTTTAAGTAAATGGGGCAACATATCAAAAGAATTAAAATAGCAAGCATTATTGTTAGCACGACAAAAGGAAGCTAGAAAATGCGCTGCTTGATTACATTCCCTGTAAATATGTGAGATGGATCCTGCATGATGGAGAAGTAGCCGAGCGACCTTCTGCACTTTAAACTCTCCATTGTGTCCCCACATAGCTTGATGAGCAGCTTGGACAACTTCTAGGCAATCGGTCTCCACTTGTATAATACCCAAGACATTATTAATACACCAAGACAAACCCAGCCAAACCATTTCCAGTTTAGCCTCAAAAGCCGAATTAGCAGCTATGGGAAAGCCAAAGGCAGCAACTACTTGACCATTATAATCCCTTACTATAGCACCTCCAGTAACAACATATTTATTGAATGAGACATCTACATTCAGCTTGAAGTGATTCATCGGAGGCCTCATCCAATGCACAAGAGTTGGTTTCAAATTGCTCTTACCAAAATTAGTAGAAATCAAACCTTCAGCACCCAAAGACAGCAAAGGAACAACAAATTTCTTATGGGAGTTAGCAATACTCCAGCTGAGTGAATGAGACCGAATTCCCTGCATTAACTTATCCGGGTAGCACTCCTCTTTACCCCAAGTAACCTTGCAGTAATCAGTCCAGATAAGCCATATAATTAACTGTGGCAGCAGCCTACGAAGACGTCCCATAGCCGAATTCGGCCGACTTGTTAACCACCAACACATAAGTTCCAATCTTAAGGAATTTTGCACATCCATCGAGTCAAGAAGGAAGGACCTGAAATATCTCCACAAAATAGTAGTCTTTGGGAAAGAAAGAAAAATATGATCAGTGGTAATTTGAGAGTTTTTACAAAAAGGGCAACAAGAAGGCCCATTCACTCCAAGTAACGCCAATCGGTGCGGCAGAGGAATGGCATTGCGAATAACTCTCCAAGTGAAAACCGAAACCTTTAGAGGAAAGGTGGAATCCCAAATAGCAGAGAAAAGCAAAATAGTAGATTGAGTACTTCTAACCTGATCAAGAGCAGAGGCAAGAGAGAAAGAACCGTTGGAAGAGCGATTCCATCTAACCACGTTCTCCTCCATATCAACCAAAGAAAGAGCAATATCATGGGTGTTACAAATCCTCTTCCACATACAAGAATCCACTATTTGATAGGTCATAAGGCCATGTCTATGATACTTTTGCCGCATATAATTGGCCCACAAGGAGTCATTGTTGTTATAACTCCACCAAATCTTAAGAGAATATGCATCCTGCAAAGCAAAAAGAGATCTAAGACCCAAACCTCTTTCCGCAACCGGGAAACACAAATCATCATATTTAAGCCAATGATGCTTGCTCCGATTCACGTCCTGGCCCCAAAAGAAATTTGCAAATTTAATATGCAACACCTTTTTAGGAAGCTGCATGGCACCCATAATGTGAATTGAGATAGAACTGAGAACATGTTTAATGAGAATCAATCTACCACCTTGAGAAAGAATCCATCTAGTCCAACCTGAAAGTTTTGTATCAATTTTATGCAAAATATCTTTACAATATTGAATACGATTTATACACTGAAAGATCGGAGCCCCTAAATAGGTGAAAGGTAAACTCTTCCTCTTAATGGACAAAGAAGCTTGAATGCGGGAAATAACCCTTTGAGTAGCCTTTTTGGAACAAAAAAATGAGCTTTTATCCAGATTAACCATTTGTCCTGAAGCAGATTGATAGGTCAACAGAAACTTCCGAAAATTAACAATGCTTCTAGCATCCCCTTTCATGAACACAAGCAAATCATCTGCAAAAGATAAATGAGAGACAAAGGAGCAAGGCCGAGCTAGCTTGTATGGAGAGATTCTACCAGATGTCATGAGAGAATTTAAACCTCGAGAAAAGCATTCAGAAGCCAAGATAAATAAGTAAGGTGAAAGAGGGTCACCTTGTTTAATTCCCCTAGATGGCTTGAAAAAACCGTGAGGAGAACCATTGATGTTAACAGATAAATAAGTGGAATCTAGATTCCTCATGATAATATGTACCACATGAGGAGAAAAACCAATCTTCAGTAGAACTGCCCGTAAGAAGGACCAGCTGACTCTGTCAAATGCCTTTGCCATATCAAGCTTAATAGCAAGATTGAAACCCCGTGTATTCCGATCCAACTCATGAATCATCTCATTAGCAAGCATAATATGTTCATGGATCAATCTGCCTTTCATGAAACCCACTTGCTCCTTGGAAATCAATAAGTCCAGAATAGGGGAGAGTCTGTTAGCTAGTATTCGAGTGCAAACCTTACTGATAAAATTAGTCAAACAAATAGGACAAAATTGGGAGAAAGAAGAGGGATTATCCACTTTAGGAATAAGGATAATTTGAGCACTCCCAAAAGCTTTGGGTATAGGTAAACCCAAGAAAAACTCCTTCACTGCACTACAAGCATCCCATTTGATAATATCCCAACACTCCCAAAAGAAGGCACCATCAAAACCATCTGGCCCAGGAGCACTCTTATCATCAAGCTGCCAAACAGCATGTTTAATCTCATCATCTTCAGGAATTTTTTCAATATCTCGATTATGACCATCTGAAACAAGAGAAGGCAAAAAATCAACCAGGCTCTGAAAATCATCCTCAGCTCCCTCTCTGGAAAACAAGGAAGAGAAAAAATTAGTAGCCTCCAGACCAATGTCCGCCTGAGAATAAATCCAATTACCATCCGCCTGTTTAATAGAGGAGATACGCTGCAATTTCCTATTCATTTTCACATAATTATGGAAAAAATTAGTATTAGAATCACCCTCAGAAAGCCATCTAATGCGAGCTTTTTGTTTCCAAAAAGTCTCCTCTAACTTAAGTTTAGAAATAAGGTTGCACTCTTTTTCTTGCCAAAGTTTCCTATTGAGAGGTGTGGGATCCACATCAAATAAAGCCTCTGCTGCCTCCACAGCCTTCTCAGCTTCAGCAATACTAACAAAAACATTCCCAAAAATCTCTTTATTCCAAGAGCGAATGGCTTGCCTTAAAGACTGAAGCTTGAGATAAAAACCTCGCATTCCTCCCCCATAAAATGTGGAATTCCAATTCGCACGGACCATAGGCAAAAAAGATTGATTAGAGAACCACATATGTTGCACTCTAAACTGTTTAGGACAACTTTCCACATGAGCTTTGCAAGAAAGAAGAATAGGGGCATGATCAGAAGTTGTGCGACTTAAATGCCTAACATGTAATTCATCAAAACCATAAAAAAAAAAATCAGAAATGGCCATAAACCTGTCTAAACGTACCCAGACCCGACCATTACTACGAACTCCAGACCAAGTAAATTTAGAACCTTAATAGGGAATGTCAGTTAAACCAGCAGTATCAGCCATATCAACAAAATCCTGAATACCAAGTAAATTCGGAGTAGAATTACCTTTATATTGGGACACGGACTTTATAGCATTGAAATCACCCCCAACAAACCATGGTCCAGCAACTGTAGAAGCAAAGGCTGAGATATGATTCCAAAGCTCATTACGAAGAACCCGAGAATGGTAGCCATATACAGCCGAAAGAAAAACAGATTTAGAGCAAGAAAAAATATCCACAGAGCAACTCAAAACCTGAATATCATCAACAAAATTAGATAAATGCATGTGACTAGCTTTCCACATAATCTAAATTTTGTTGTTAGAACTCGTGTAAACACTGTCAAACCCCAATTTACTAGCAAATAAAGAATTTTGAGAAATAGGTATCATAGGCTCCAAGATAATAATAAGGCTAACTTGATGCGTACTACAAAGTTTGAGAAGACGATTTAGAGAGGAAGGTAGTCCTCTAATATTCCAACTCAGGGCATTCATTAGAAGAATTAGAAACATGAGCAGTCATTGTGTTTTTACGAGTTCTTGTTGGTTGAAGAAGTTCTGAAGCTATTTTAATTTTCCGATTCCGCTGCTTCCTAGTAACTTTAATAAAACCCCTATCCTCAGAATGCCCAACCTGTCCAGACGAATCATCAAAGTGAACCTTCTTAAGTCTAGAATCAATTATCCCCCCATCACGTTTTAAATCATTCACCAAAATAACAGAATTTGGGTCAAGCACATCACCATCTGAAGAAAAACCATTGAGGCAATCATTAACATCAGTATTCTTAACTCCTCCATCAGAAGGACAATAAAACCTATCCCCCACATGGTGCTCATTGCAATCAGACCCAACTGAATTAAGCATAGGATCATTAGAAGTTCCAGCCAATAGAGTCACATCAACGTCAGTTATAGTTGACCGGACAGTCTGCATCTGTTTAGGATTTTGTAACTGATCCGACTCCACAGGATTGTGGAGCTCAAATCTTTTATTAGCATTAGAATTGTCAATCTCATTTTCCATAGTTTCAAGAATAACAGGAGCATTCGAAGGAATAATTACCTCATTTACCACAGCCGATTTAGGAACCCAAGTCTGAACTTTCCCTTTAGATTTACTAGCAACAGTGGGAATATGTTCTGCCGGTAAATGCATGGTACTGCTACCATTCAGATTGCAAGTAGTGGAATCATGACCAAGTTTTTCACAGGATGAACAATATTTAGGAAGGTTTTCAAAAATCACTGATTGGAAGAACCCCTTGTCACCGTTGCCAATCCAGATTCTATTAGGAAGATCCGAGGTCAAGTCAAGTTCAACACATATACGGGCAACCGATGGTCTGGTCAATTGAACAGTTGCTGGATCCAACTTCAATGGATTTCCAATCGCCACAGCAATGGAATATAAAGCTTCCTTATCAAACAAGTGCACAGGAAGACCTTCTAACGCAATCCAAATTGGCACTATAGGACTATCAATATTTGGCCGATAATCAGCCGACCACTTAGAGACGCGCATCGAAAAGCCATTAAAATACTAGTTTTGCCGCAGCCAGCATCTGTGGAAATCTTCCTCCAAAGTAAATTTAATCAATACATGTTGAGGGTCAATCAAGCCAAGAGAAAAATCCCCTTTAAAACCGACTAAATCAAAAGCCTTTTGAAAAGCCACCATAGAAGGTCTGCCAAGCAAGAAAGATCCGATAAGAGCATAGCGAAACGGACGAGAAAGATAGTGAATATCCTCAGAGGTGAAGGAGACAGCCGGCACTCCCTTGTATTTAGCAGGAACCTTAGGGGAAAGTCGCCTAGAAGATAAAACAGAAGAAAAGGACCGAAGATCTTCCAAATCAGTGACCTTGGATGAAGAACCTGATAATACCGCCGCAAAGGAACGGCCGGCCACCCCCGAAGGGGCAGGATCTGGCGAAGACAGCAGAGCCGTGACTAACAGTTCAAGCCGCTCAAACCCTAGCAGAGTAAACGAAATACATATTAACCTTTTATATATATATATATATTGTAGGAAATTATATCAAAAATTGTCTAAGTACATAATTACTATCATGAACCAAAACGTGCAAGAAATATATGAAAAAAGGAAGAAACCAGATAGTCATCTTTCGGTGTCTTTGTACAACCACAAACAACGAACTAGTAATTTTTGTTTTTATATATTCATTGGCAGTTGAATAAATCGAAATAATAATATCAACTACATAATATAATAAAGTAGCATTGCTCTAGAGATTTTTGTGGTTTGAAAAAGTCCACTTTCAAAATCTAATTAATTAATTAACTCACATATCTCGTGGAAATTGACCTAATCAAGCAAAAATCTGTCTCCATTTTAGTATCTTTTTTTTTTTGATACATTTGATATCTTTTAACACTTGAGTATGGTTTCTCTTTCCCAAACAATAAATGTCTTTATGTAACATCTGTTTAATTTTATTAATTAATAGGTTGTTATACTCATTTATATCCTCAACTGCTACACTTGAAAGGTAAGTCTTTTACACCAAAAAAAAATATTTGCTAGCTATTGCAATTCCTGAGACTTGAATGATCCATCATAAACTATGATCATGAATAATAACCAATTGAAACTCTGCCTCACCACATTGCTTCTTTTCTTAATTTTCCAGTTCTGCAAATCTATTAATGACTCTATAACTCCATCACGCCCTATTAGAGATGGCGATATTTTAGTCTCTGGTAATTCGGTTCGTCGTTACCTTATTGTTACTTGTAAATAATAATTTCTTGGTACTAAATTTATAAATACATTTTCTGTTTTATAAAAAATAAAAAAATAATTATTTTTATTAAAAAGTAAATTTATATATATTTCTTCTATTGAATCCTTATTTAATTAGTATAAGATGTATTGATTAAAACTTTTAATAAATAACATTAAATATAAATATAATGGAGATTTAATAACATTACCATTCTTTGATTTGAGTGTAATAGCTGCTGGTACAAATAATTTCTCAGATGCTAACAAGCTTGGAGAAGGTGGTTTTGGCTCTGTCTATAAGGCACACACATGCACTGCACAAAATATTGAAATTAACAGTATTAAAATTTTTATTTATACGTCTTTAAATTCACTTATATCAAACAGAAGATTGTACTAAATATATATAAACATCAAGAAACGCTCATTTGGACTGTATTTCCCAGGGTCAATTACATGGTGGAAAGGAAATAGCTGTTAAAAGACTCTCAAAATATTCTGGATAAGGGACTGATGAATTCAAGAACGAAGTTGCATTAATAGCAAAGCTGCAACACAGAAATCTTGTGAGAATGCTAGGTTATTGCATCCAAGGCCAAGAGAAAATGCTAATCTATGAATATCTGCCTAACAAAAGCTTGGACTCTTTTATTTTTGGTATATCATTTTCAGTTAGAAACTATATAGAACTAGCTATAATTTATATATGTCAACGCTTGATTTGATAAAATTAATTAAAATGTTTTCATTCATATGAAGAGAAAAAATCACTGTTTGATTGGTCAATGCGCCACAACATTATTTGCGGGATTGCAGAGGAATTTTATATCTTCATAAAGATTCAAGATTGCGAATCATTCATAGAGATCTTAAGGCCAGTAATGATCTGCTAGATGCATCATTGCATCCAAAAATTTCTGATTTTGGCATGGCTAGAATATTTGGTTTTGACCAACTTGAAGCAAACACAAATCGCGTAGTTGGAACATAGTAAGTATTATACATCTGAAAAGGAAAGAAAAAAGAACTAATTATGAATTTTAATGAATTTTTATTCTTATTATTAGTTCGACTCAAATTGAAAATCGAACTTCTCCATCCTTACAATTATTCTCATTGTGCTACTGCAGTGGTTACATGTCACCAGAATATGCAATGCAAGGTTTATTTTCTGTAAAGTCTGATGTATATAGTTTTGGAGTACTACTGCTAGAGATAATCACTGGTAGAAAAAACAGCAGCTATTACAAGGAGTCTATTTCTTCAAATTTGGTTGGATATGTAAGTTTATTACACATTAATTACTTCAATTAGTCCTAATTAATTAATCTTTAACTTATGATTTTTTGTACAAAAATTGATGGTTTAATTTAGGTTTGGGAGCTATGGAAAGAAGGCAGGTCCTTAGAGATAGTTGATATATCACTGGGTGACTCGTACCCAGAACATGAAGTGGTAAAATGAATCCAAATTGGGTTATTATGTGTGCAAGAATCTGCAATGGATCGGCCAACAATGTCTACTGTGGTTTTCATGTTGAATAATGACACAATTCTTCCAACTCCAAAACAACCTGCATTCATCATGAATAGTGGAGATCGATCTACCAGTGAAGGAGCTGTCTCTGTAAATGAAGTCACCGTCACTATGCTTGAAGCTCGTTAGCGCAACATTGAAATATCATGAAATCAAGGCCTATATGATTCAGCTGGTCGAATTTAGAATCTTCCATTTGAGATCTTAATCGTTAATATAAAGTGTTCGATAAATATGAGATTTTGAATCGCATTTGACAATTACAGCTAAAAGTCTAAATTTTATTAGTTAATCACTTGTCATTAATGGACACTATGTGTCATCATATACAGTGCGCATTCGTGACATAGTGGGTCTTTGGCCAAATTTTATATAGTGAGCATTAAATTGGTAATAGTGATTCATTATCCAAACCTAGAATCTAAGTTCATTGTGTCTAGACATAATTAAAGAAGTTATTTACATTGAGAACAGTGTGTTATATGGTTATTGTTAAATTAATCGATTCTGAATTTAATTGTGTTTTGTATTTTAAGTTTCAATGAATTTATTAATTTCTTTATTTAACATTCTAAAAGTAATAATTTTCATTGTTTCTAAATCATTTTATGTATGGTTCTCTTTCCTTTAAATTTTCTTGCATATTGTAAATACATAAGCACCACTAAGTTTTGCTTAGCATGTTAGAATTATTTTCTGATGCGCAGATCAAATAAGAAGAGTTGAGACTGCAGAGTAAGAGATATTCGTTCCTAGTTAACTGCATCACAAAGGTTCAAAGAATAATATTGTAATATTAGTTTTGTATTAGCTCACCATATTTCATAATCATAATAAGTTGCAATAGCAAGCAGAATCCGAATAGATTTGACCATTGCCACATGGAAATATGTCTTGTCATAATCAATTCCTTCTTTTTTACAATATCTCTTAGCAACAAGATGAGCTTTATAGGTTTTTACCCTACTGTCGGCTCCACTCTTTTTCTTGTAAACCCATCTACATCTAATAGAACATATTTATATATATATATCATAAAAATATGATATATTAAATTATATACTCCAGTGATAATTTAAAAATTCTTTATTCTATTTATTGGAGTGGAAAAATTCTTTAATAATATGAATGAGTCCCTTGGTAGTCAAGTCGCTTCTCATACAAATTTTAAATGTAGGTACTCTTACCAATTTCATCTTTATGAAATTACCCTAAATAGCTCTATACTCAATAGTCTCTTAGTTGTGAAGTCACTCCTATTAATATAGTAGAGTTCATCCATCAAATAATATCCAAGAATTAATTAAATTTTATACTCTCCCGGGTTATTCAGATGTGTAATACAATATTGAATAATTCTTTCATCTATACATCTTATGCAATAAATAATTTTAATTTATATTTGAACTACAAATCTCTTAGTTATCAGCCCATTCCTTGTAAATAGAAAATAAATTAAATATTTAATTTAATGGAAAGCTATATAACAAAATATCTTATATTTTATTATTTAAGAACTCAATTTTTAAATAAGAGAAAATTATAATTATTTTTTTATTTTTTATTTTATAACAACATAGTGATCAAATTATTCATAATATATGAATTTAGTTTAAGTTGTCTGCATGGAATTATTTTTTTAATTTATATCACATATAACATATAATATAAGCACGTGACAACTAAACAAAATTCAACATATTAATTATTTATTTTAACCAAATATATGTATATAAAAATAAATAAATAAATAAAATTCTTATATCACATATAAATAGGATATATTAAAAAAATAATATCCATAATAACATATGTTTATTTTACCTTTTGGAAATTAAATAATTATGTATAACTATTATACTAAAATTATTTAACTCCAAATAATTTAAACCACAAAACTATATATATATATATATAACATCTCATGATAAATATTTATTTCAAAATCATCTTTTAATTATTACCTTATTCTCAATAAAATAATGAAGTGGAATCCCAAGACCCAAATTTGATTCTTAGACCCAAGCAATCATATTGTGGTTTGTTATTACACCCAAGAATACTTTCTAATTATAACTCAAGTTACACAGAAGTTTTCCTTGAACCCCAATGCAATAAGCACTCAAGAACACAAGAAATAGGAATTAAAACAGAAGTTTTCCTTGAACTCCAATGCAATAAGCACTCAAGAACACAAGAAATATGAATTAAAACTGAAATACAAATGAATAATTCAATTGCAATTCAATCAACACCTTATGCATAAAAACTCAAAGAAAGCAAATTCTCTTTTCTTTCATAAAATGATAATTCATAATTTCCTTGGATCCTCAAACGCAAAGCAAACAACCCCTTTTATAGGGGTTTACATCAGAAACAAAACACAACCTAATGCTAGATTAATTCTCCTCCATAAATGCATTTGTAACTCCCATGGTGAATGGTCAAGTCTTTAAATTCAAAACTGAAACTCCTCTCTTTAAATGGAAGTATCTAGACAGAATATGGATAAATGGTGGTGGAACATTATTTTAATGGCTAATTATAATGGTTGGTCGTTATGTTCAAAGGAATTTAAAAGGTATTTGAAGAAAGAGGTTCAAAAATAAACAGATTTAAACCTTAAAAATAAGAAAAATTCAACCAACTTGGCCCATATCTCAAAAGAACCCAAAACGAGCCCAAATGCACTTAAGCTTGATTCAAGTCTTCTAGCCTAATTTTGTTGACATATTTGGGCTCTCCATTGTTTCCTTATATGGACTTTTTATGTTTGGACAGCCCATATTCTAAATGTTTTTGTACATAAATTTGAAGTTTATCTTTTAGGTTTTTTGCATACAACCTTGTAATCGGGCCAACGAGACTTTCCATGTCAAAAAAAGTTTCTTTATTTGCAATCAACTTCAAATCATCTATTTTGCTCTCTTAACCATCTTGAGTGGCATTTGTATCATTTGTATCATTTCCCCTCCCCTCAATAGGATATGTCCTCGAATCTTCACCTACATCAAGATCAAAAGGAGTCAAGTAAAAAACATTGAATGTAGCCGAAATACCATACTCACCTGGAAGATTAATTTTATATGCATTATCATTGATCTTCGCTATAATTTGAAATGGTCCATCCCCACGTGCATCCAGTTTGGATTTTCTTTTTTAAGGGAATCTCTCTTTGCGCATGTGAACCCATACCCAATCTCCAGGTTTAAAAGATATCATGTGCCTTCATTTATTAACTCAATAAGCAATTTGCTCATTTTGCTTCTCTATTTTCTGCCTTTCTTTGTCATGAATGGCTTTCACCATTTCCGTCTTCTTATGCCCATTTATGTTAGAAATTTCACTTAATGGAATAGGCAAAAGATCCAAAGGGATTAGTGGATTAAAATCGTATACAATTTCAAAAAGAAAAAAAACTGGTGGAAGAATGTACACTCCTGTTATATGAAAATTCAACAAATGGTAAATAGTCTTCCCAAGTTTTTATATTCCTTCCAATCAAAGCACGTAACAATGATTTAAGAGATCTATTTACTACTTTGGTTTGCCCATCAGTTTGTGGTGTGAAGTGGTGGAAAATAATAATTTTATCCCAAGTTTGGACCATAAAAAGAAATGGCTTAAAAACTAACATCCCTATCAGACACAATTATCTTAGGAATGCCATGCAAACGTACAATCTCACAAAAGAACAAATCAGCTATGTGTGTGGCATCGTCAATTTTGTGACATGGTATAAAGTGTACATTTTAGAAAATCAATCCACAATAACAAAAATTGAGTCTCAACCCTTTTTAGTCCTAGGCAGCCCCAATAAAAAAAATCCATAGAAATATCAACCCAAGAATGAGTAGGAATAGGCAATGGCATGTATAATCCATGTGGTTGAGTTCTAGATTTAGCTTGCCTACAAGATATACATCGTAAATAGATTTTCTCAACATCTTTGCGCATATTAGGCCAAAAGAAATGCTCATGTATAATGATTAATGTTTTATCCCCCATTATGTGCTTCTCGAACAAGTAATTCTCTAATTAAGCTATTAGGCACACACAACTTTTCTTTTTTAAATAAAAATCCTTATGCCTATAAAATCATTGAATGCCACATGTTCACAAGCATCATAGATATTTGAAAAAATCACTATCATTCACATATAATTTTTTCAAATGTTAAAATCCCAATAATTTAGAAGAAAGAGTTGAAATCAGATTATACCTTCTTGAAAGTGCATTAACCACAACATTTTCTTTTCCTTTCTTATATTCGATGACATAAGGAAAAGACTCAATGAACTCTACCCATTCGGCATGTCTCTTATTCAATTTTCCTTGGCCTTTCAAATGGTGCACTGACTCATGGTCCGTGTGTATCACAAATTCCTTTGGTAACAAATAATGTTGCCAAGTCTCCAAAGCTCTCACCGATGCATACATCTCCTTATCATAAGTAGAGAGGTTAAGTTGAGCTCCATTTAGTTTTTTGCTAAAATAAGCAATGGGTCTCTTTTCCTGCAATAACACAGCACCTATACCGATCCCGGAGGCATCACATTCAATTTCAAAAGTAGAATCAAAATTAGGCAGCTTCAATAATGATGCATTACTCAACTTATCTTTCAACAGTGAAAATGCATCATCTTGCTCTTTACCCCATACAAATCCCTTATCTTTTTTCATAATTTCAGTTAATGGGCAGTAATTGTACTAAAGTCCTTAACAAATCTCCTATAGAAACTTGACAAGCCATGAAAGCTCCTTACTTCACTCACATTTTGAGGTTTTGGCCACTCCTTAATTGCCTTAACCTTTTCTTCGTCTACTTCAATTCCTTTTGCACTCACCACATAACACAAAATGATGAGATCAACGCAAAATGTACATTTCTTCATATTAGCATACAATTGATATTTGTGTAATGCAGCAAATACACATTTTAAATGCATAATGTGATCATCAACAAATTTTCTATACAAAAGAATGTCATCAAAATAGACAACCATAAACTTTCCAATAAACTTACGCAAAACATGGTTCATAAGTCTCATGAAAGTGCTAGGTGCATTAGTTAAACAAAATGGCATAACGATCCACTCATACAATCCCTATTTTGTTTTAAAAGTGGTTTTCCATTAATCGCCTGGTTTCATTCTTATTTGGTGATAACCACTTTTAAGATCAATTTTAGAGAAGATACAAACACCATGTAATTCATTTAACATGTCATCAAGTCGAGGTATAGGGTGTCAATATTTTATCATAATTTTGTTGGCGGCTCGACAATCAACACACATACGCCAATTTTCATCCTTTTTTGGCACCAACAAGACGGGTACCGCATATGGGCTTAAGCTTTTTCTTATGTGTCCTTTCTCTAAAAGCTCTTCCACTTGCCTTTGAAGCTCCTTTGTCTCTTCCAGATTGCTTCTATATGCGGGCCTATTAGGTATGGCAGCCCTGGGAACAAAGTCGAATTGATGTTTAATCCCTCTTAAAGGTGGCAAATCTCGTGGTAGATCAATAGGGAAAACATCACTATATTCCTACAAAACATCAACCACAACACTAGGCAAAGCAGGGTTAAGATCGTTAGAAGAAAAATATGCCTTTTTATACATAAGTACAATAATTGGCTTATTTGTAACCAAAGCTCTCTTAACATCCCTCATTTTTTCATTGAAGCTTACTTTTCTCTCCTCTTTTCTCTCTTGGGCTAATTCACTCAGACTAATTTTCTCTCTTAAATTTTCATTTTTACTCTCTAATTTTCTCTCACTCTCCTTTTTCACACTCTTTTATTTTTCTCTCCTTTTTCTTTCAGCCTCTCTTTGTATGAATTCTTCATTCGCTTTGTCAAGTTGCATTTGATCTTCAAAAACTATTTAAGGGTTAAAAAAGCTAAAGTGAATCTTTTACCTTCTTTCTCTAAAGAGTACCTATTAGAATATCCATCATGAGTCACTCTCCTATCCCATTGTCATGATCTACCTAGTAACAAATGACTAGCTTGCATAGGCACCACATCAAATGTCACCTCATCATGATATTTTCCAATTGTAAATGGTACCCTTACTTGTTTTTGGACTCTCACCTCCCCACAATTATTAAGTCATTGCAATTTGTATGGCTTAGGATGCTTAGTGATCTCTAATCCTAACCTATCCACAAACAAAGTACTAGCCACATTCACATAACTACCCCCATCAATAATCAAACTACACACCTTCTCATTTACTAAACACCTAGTATGGAAAATATTTTCTCTTTGCAACTTGATCCCCTCTTCATCTTATTTTACTTGTGCATTAAGAGCCCTCCTAGTTATCATTATTCTACCTTCTATAGGCATCTCACAATCCTCCAATGAAGGCATCTCATCCTCAACATCACTCTCATCATCTGTTTCAACCTCACCCTCTCGCATAATCATTACTATCTTTTCTTATCTATCTTCTTATTCATTTAGTTTCGCAGTTTAGTTAAATATATTTGTTAATAAATATCTGATGATGATGATGTGATATTATATTAAAGTATAATATTAGTTGGCTAGTAAGTCATGTTCAAGATACTTACTGCTGACACTATCTATATTTATCGAAAAATGAGTTATCAGGCTTATTACGAATTTTGGGAGCCACGTGTTTTCCTCGTTCCCTAGTGCCGGTCACGTGTCCCCAACCCGTTGGGTCGTCACATTTATTATCGAGATCTTCATCTTAATAATAAGTCTTAAAATTTAATTAAGGCAATATCATATTAATAAAATTAAACATGATGTCCAAATATAAATATTTTCTATTAAGTAAAATAAAATGTGTTTAATTATTACATAAAAATTAAAGCTAAGACATATCATATATACCTAACAGAGCACATCACACGGTAATATATAATATACTTGATAGATTATCGGCTAGGGCTCTAGCGACCTTAACCTCTCACAAGTCCTAGTCTAACTTAAGTAACACTCATGGACCTGCCAAATAATAAAGATTTTATTTAAATTATAATATTTTTAAAAAATATTGTTAACTAGTTTTTATTTTTAAATCAAAATTTGTTATTAGCTAAGTACATGAGGGAGGATATAGATACCGTCTAAAGATAAAATTTTCCAAGATAAGGAAACATCTTTTTAGGAAAATTTTTGAAGTCAATTATTGTGTAATTTTAGAAGTCAATTTTCTACAAAACAAGTAAACTTACCAGTTACCAAGTAAATATCTGTTGGGAAAATCGGGTAATTTTTCCTTAAACTACAACTAGTGAATTGCACTGATTCGGTAATTTCCAGGAAAGACTACTGAACAGTCTCCTTAGACAAAATTACTATTCCAAATAAATTCTCAGGAAAGGCTGGAGGGGTCACAAATGGTCACACTTAAAATTCAGTCTCCTAGACAGAACTTACTTGCACAGTATATTATCACAACCTAAACCCGTGTATACATGAATAATACCGCACATGTAAATAGTAAAATACACCCAAATAAATAGTACAATACACTACAAATAAACCCGACAAATAAATATTGAATACTATACTAATACAGAAAAGAAACAAAATAAATGCGGAATAAATAAAAGAGACAAGAAAAGAACACACCCGAAAATTTGATAACGGAGTTCGGCTAAATATGCCTACGTCTCCGAGCACCATTTGAGGCAGCCTGCTCTTATTAGTTTGGGAAGAGAAGACCAAATTTACAATATACAAATTTTTGGGATACAAATAATTAGGAAGGGATGAGTTATTTATAAGGCAATTAACTCACCCTTACCTTTAAAACTTCCGATGTGGGATTGCAACAAATTAAGCCACACCAACCAAAGCCATAAAATTTGACAAATCTCCATCTTGGCATAATTTCTAATCCCACCAAATGCAAACATTCTTCATCTTCCCAATAAAACAAAACAGTCTTCGTAGTGCTTCCAATTTGCGCCTTCAGGCGCCAACTCAAATGTGCAGGATATTGACCAAGTCTAAACAATATTTAAACTTGGCTTTTGCCACCACCTTGGTCATCATATCTGCAGGATTCTCCGTAGTCCGAATCTTCTGGAGAAGTATCTCCTCTTCTTCGAGAATTTCCCGCACAAAGTGATAGCGAACATCAATGTGCTTTGTTCTTGCATGAAAAACTTGGTTTTTTGCTAAGTGAATATCACTCTGACTGTCACAATACACCTCAAGGTGTTTCTGACCAACTCCCAAGTCTCTTAGCAATCCTTGAAGCCAAATTGCCTCTTTTACAGCCTCTGTAATTGCCATATACTCTGCCTCTGTTGTAGACAAAGTCACTGTTGACTGCAAAGTAGACTTCCAACTAATTGGCGCCTTAGCTAAAGTGAATAAGTAGCCAGTTGTAGATCGTCGCTTATCCAAGTCACCTGCATAGTTAGAATCACAATATCCAACTACGCATTGACCAAGTGATTCATCCCGCTCAAACACTAAGCCAACATCTACAGTACCTTGAATATACTGTAGAATCCATTTCACAGCTTGCCAATGAACTTTGCCAGGATCATGCATATATCTACTCATAACACTAACTGCCTGTGAAATATCGGGTCTCGTACACACTATTGCATACATCAAGCTTCCAACTGCATTAGCATACGGGACTTTCGCCATGTATTCTCGTTCTTCATCTGTCTTTGGAGATAACTGGCTGCTAAGCTTCAAATGAGGAGCAAGCGGAGTACTTACAGATTTTGTATCTTCATTCATACCAAAACGTTGTAATATCTTCTTCAAATACTGCTTCTGTGTCAGCCAAAACTTGCCTCTCTGTCTATCCCTGCTTATCTCCATGCCGAGAATCTTCTTGGCTTCTCCCAAATCCTTCATCTCAAACTCTTCACTCAACTGAGCCTTCATTTTATCAATTTCAATTTGGCTCTTGGATGCTATTAACATATCATCAACATACAAGAGTAGATAGATGTAGGACCCATCTTGAAGCCTGCGCAAATACACACAGTGATCATATTTGCTTCTTGTGTACTTCTGACCCATCATAAACTTGTCAAATCGTTTGTACCATTGCCTCGGTGATTGCTTCAATCCGTACAATGATTTGTTCAGTTTACAAACCCAATTTTCTTTACCAGCAACTTTGAATCCATCTAGCTGAGACATATAGATTTCCTCCTTCAAGTCACTGTGTAGAAACGCAGTCTTCATATCAAGTTGAGCTAGCTCCAAATTCAACTGTGCTACCAAGGCCAACAAAATTCTAATTGAGGAATGTTTAACAACTGGAGAAAATACCTCATTATAATCAACTCCCTCCTTCTGAGCATAGCCTTTAGCTACCAATCTTGCCTTGTAGCGAACATCATTCTTGATAGGAAATCCTTCTTTCTTTGCAAATACCCATTTGCATCCAATTGCTTTCTTGCCTTTTGGTAACTGTGTCAACTTCCACGTCTTGTTCTTCTCAAGAGATTGCATCTCTTCTTCCATTGCATCTTTCCATCTACCATTTTCTGAACTTCGGATGGCTTCAGGAAAGGTGGATGGAACTTCATCAACAACTGGAAGTCCATAGGCCACCATGTCAACAAAACGAGCAGGTTTCTGAACTTCTCGTCTTGTCCTTCTAATAGCAATTGATTCTGACTGCTGTTGAGATTCTTGGGTCGGAATCTCTTCCTCATCTGACTCTGCTTCTGCCATAGGAGAGTCACTTATAGTACTTTTTGCTGGGCTCACCATTATCTGTTCAAACTCCACCTGCTTCGGCGTACACTCCAACTGCTGCGGAGTACCATCAGTTCCTTCTTGAGTTACCTTATGCAACATGGCAGATTCATCAAAGGTAACATCCCTGCTGATGATGGTCTTCTTTGCCTCTAGACACCAAAGACGATATCCCTTAACTCCAGCATTGAAGCCCATAAAGAGAGCCTTCTTTGCTCGTGGATCCAACTTTGATTCATTTACATGATAATATGCAGTAGAACCAAAAATATGCAAAGAATCATAATCTGTTGCAGGTTTCCCAGACCATACCTCTAAAGGAGTCTTGCAATCTATTGCAGATGACGGCAAGCGATTGATGAGATGTTGAGCATATGTCACAGCCTCAGCCCAAAACTTTCTGCCTAACCCAGCATTAGACAGCATGCAACGAACTTTCTCCACCAATGTCTTGTTCATACGCTCAGACACCCCATTTTGTTGTGGTGTTTTTCTGACTGTAAAGTGCCGAACTATGCCAAATTCTTGGCATGCCTCCAGGAATGGATCACTCTTGTATTCTCCACCATTGTCTGTTCGGAGAACTTTGATCTTTCTACCAGTCTGGTTCTCAACCTGAGCTTTCCATTTAAGAAAAACTCCAAGCACTTCATCTTTCTTCTTCATAGTAAACACCTATACTCTTCTGGAAAAATCATCAATAAAAGTGACAAAGTAATGCCTACCTCCAAGAGATGAAGTCTTGGTAGGTCCCCACACATCTGAGTGCACATAATCCAAAATACCCTTGGTATCATGAATGGTAGTGCCAAATTTCACTCTTCTTTGTTTTCCCAAAACACAATGCTCACAAAATTCTAATTTGCAAGTCTTCGTACCTTTCAACAATCCTTGCTTGGCAAGAATTTGCAAGGATTTTTCACCAGCATGTCCCAAACGCATATGGCACAACTTTGTTGCCTCTGAATCCTTCTTGCTACTAGACGTTGCAGTCGCTACTATCCAAACCACTGTACTACCTTGGTAGTAATACAGATTATTCTTCCTCACGCCTTTCAACATCACAAGTGCTCCCGAAGTTGCTTTAAGAATTCCATCTCGCATCATCACAACTAGGCCTTTTGACTCTAAGGCCCCCAAAGAGATGAGATTCTTCTTCAAATTCGGAACATACCGTACATCTTTCAGAATTCTTGTGGATCCATCATGATTCCGCAGCTTGATTGAACCTATCCCAACTGTTTTACATGGATTGTCATTTCCCATGTAAACAACTCCACCATCACATTCTTCAAAATCAAAGAACCACTCCCGGATGGGAGACATATGGTAGGTGCAACCGGAATCCAAAATCCACTCGTCTGGATGGGATGTTGAAGGTGATACCACCAAAGAGACATCTGACTCTGCATCACTTTTGCATTATGCAACATTTGCATCTTGCTGAGCCTTCCCTTTATTCTTCAACTTTGGACAGTCTTTCTTCTAGTGCCCTTTCTCATGACAGAAAGCACACTCATCTTTGGCAACTCTGCTTTTTGACTTTGATCTTCCTCTTCTTCCCTTCGACTGGCTCTGCTGACGACCTCTCGCCACTAATGCTTCATCTGCTGTAGCTACTTTATTTCTCCTTTTATCTTGTTTTCTCAATTCATGACTATACAAGGCAGAACATACAGCATCTAAAGATACATTCTCCTTCCTATGAAGTAAAGTAGTTTCTAAGTGTTCAAATTCATCGGGAAGGGATGACAATAACATCAAAGCCAAATCTTCATCTTCAAATTTTACATCTAAGTTTAACAGGTCTGCTACTAATTGTTGAAACAAAGTGATGTGTTCGTTCATAGTAGTATCTGGTTGGTAATCAAACCGGAACAACCTCTTCTTCATAAGGAGCTTATTCTGACCACTCTTTTTCAAAAAATTTTCCTCCAACGCCTTCCACAATTTATGTGCAGAAGTCTCGTTCTTAAATTCATACTTCTGCTCTCTGGACAAGCACGATCGAATTGTTCCGCATGCCAACCGATTTATGATACTCCAATCCTTATCTTCTACGTATTCTGGTTTCTTTTCTTCAATGGCGATGTCAAGGCCCTGTTGGAAAAGGGAGTCTATGACCTCGCCTTGCCACATTCCGAAATGGCCAGTACCGTCAAAAATTTCTACCGCCAACTTCAAACTTGACATTGGAATCCTTGGCCATGTGGACGAGGAAGCTGATGTCCCTTGTGTCATATCTGATGTAGCACTATTAGTTGGTGGATCTACTGATGCCATTACAGACTCAAATGATAGTATTCAATATAAACAATATTACAAACAGACCTAGGACGAACCTTCGGCTCTGATACCACTTGTTGGGAAAATCGGGTAATTTTCCCTTAAACTACAACTAGTGAATTGCACTGATTCGGTAATTTCCAGGAAAGACTACTGAACAGTCTCCTTAAACAAAATTATCATTCCAAATAAATTCCCAAGAAAGGCTGGAGGGGTCACAAATGGTCCAACTTAAAATCCAGTCTCCTAGACAGAACTTACTTGCACAGTATATTATCACAACCTAAACCCGTGTATACATGAATAATACCGCACACGTGAATAGTAAAATATACCCAAATGAATAGTACAATACACTACAAATAAACCCGACAAATAAATATTGAATACTATACTAATATAGAAAAGAAACAAAATAAATGCGGAATAAATAAAAGAGACAAGGAAAGAACACACCCGGAAATTTGATAACGGAGTTCGGCTAAATATGCCTACGTCTCCGAGCATCACTTGAGGCAGCCTGCTCTTATTAATTTGGGAAGAGAAGACCAAATTTACAATATACAAATTTTTGTGATACAAATAATTAGGAAGGGATGAGTTATTTATAAGGCAATTAACTCACCCTTACCTTTAAAACTTCCGATGTGGGATTGCAACAAATTAAGCCACACCAATCAAAGCCATCAAATTTGACAATATCAAAACATTTTTTCATCGAAAAAGACGGCATTTACAAACAAACATTAAGAACATGGCCTAAAGGCTAATGAAGCCATTGGAAAACATCATGGCTTCTGCTGAAACGTTTCTGTATTATTTGTTTCTACTTCTTCAATTTACATCATGCACATCACCAGATACCATTACCAGAAACCAGACCTTCAAAGAAGGTAACCTTCTTGTCTTCAAGGATAATAATTTTGCATTTGGGTATTTTAGCCCTGGGATTTCTAGCTATAGATATCTTGGTATTTGGTATCATAATGTTTCAGAACAAACTGTTGTATGGGTAGCAAACAGAAACAATCCTATCACTGGATCTTCAGGTGTTCTCTCAATCAACAAATATGGGAACCTTATTCTTTATAGTGATCCTGACCAAAAGGTTCTGGTTTGGTCTGCCAATGTAACACTAGAAGGCTCAAAACCCGATGATTTTTTTCTTCAGCTTTTGGATTCAGGAAATTTAGTTTTGGTCAAAGGCGCAAGTAAAAGAATTGTGTGGCAGAGCTTTGATTATCCCACCAATACTCTGTTACCAGGCAAGAAAAGAATGGATTCTAAGATCTTGGAGATCAGAAAATGACCCAGGTTATTGACAGTACTCACTTGTGTTAGACACAAGAGGCTCGCCACAATTTGTTCTTTACAAAGACTTAAGACTCTATTACCGAAGCACCCCATGGCCATGGAGAAGATTCTCGGATATATACAATTTTACTGTTGTTTTCAATCAAGATGAAATGTACTATACCTACCATATGTTTGATACTTCTTTTAACTTGAGAGCAATAGTGTATGACTCGGGATTATTAAAGGTGCTAATGTCGCGTAAGAGTGATGGCCAGTGGAAGGAGTTCTGGTCTGCACCTGAATTCCGGTGTGATTTGTATGGAAAATGCTGTGCTTCGAGTAAGTGTGCTCCTAGCAACCCTGACACATTTGAATGTTCTTGTTTACCAGGGTATGAACCCAAGTCCCCAAGGGACTGGCAACTAAGAGATGCATCAGGTGGCTGTGTCAGGAAGCGTGAAGATCCATCTTTATTGTGTGGACATGGAGAAGGATTTGTGAAAGTCAGTGTACAAGGTGTCAGGGTTGCTAGGAGCAATTTTCCTTGCATAGTTCTGGTCTGCACCTGAATTCCGGTGTGATTTGTATGGAAAATGCTGTGCTTCGAGTAAGTGTGCTCCTAGCAACCCTGACACATTTGAATGTTCTTGTTTACCAGGGTTGCTAGGAACAATTTTCCTTGCATTTATGTTCACAATCCATATGACTCATCATGTCCAGCCGAATTGCAGTTGAAGTGTCAGGAAGCTTCAGTGTACAAGGTGCAGTCTCCCTATATGTTAAACACGTTTCCATATGTCTGCTTTTGTCTATCATTTTAAGATTATACATTAAGAAATTAGCTTTGCCTTTAGTTTTCAGAGAAAAAAATTAACAGTTGCAAACATTATTTTCAGGGTCAACTATCTAATGGACAAGAGATTGCTGTAAAATATCTATCCAGAAATTCAGTGCAAGGAATAGAAGAATTCAAAAATGAAGTCCTGCTGATTGCTAAGCTTCAACATAGAAATCTTGTGAAACTTCTTGGATGCTGCATTCAGGGAGGAAAGCAAATGTTAATTTATGAGTATATGCTAAACAAAAGTTTGGATTCATTTCTTTTTGGTAAGTCTTTTCATACATCTGCTCAGTGCCAAACTGGTTCTCAAATATATTAAATGTTTCATGACATATATGAATTGTGTGCATAATTCCAACGAATTAAAAAAAATTTAAAACTTGTTGCAGATCAAACAAGAAGGTGCATCTTAGATTGGATGAAGCGCTTCAATATTATAATTGGGATTGCTCGAGGGATATTATATCTCCACCAGGATTCAAGATTGAAAATTATTCACAGAGATTTAAAATGCAGCAATATCCTATTAGATGCAGAGATGAATCCAAAAATTTCAGATTTTGGCACGGCTAGAATATTTAGAGCAAATCAAATTCAAGAGAGGAAAATAAAGTGGTTGGAACCTAGTAAGTATAAAAATTAAAATACATGACCAATGTTCTTAGTTAATGATATATAGAGAACAGATATTAACTACTATGAGTAATTTTCTTATGCAGTGGCTACATGTCACCAGAGTATGCTTTGTTTGGAAAATTTTCTACAAAATCTGATGTGTTTAGTTTCGGGATCATATTGTTGGAGATCATAAGTGGCAAGAAGAGCAGTGGCTTCAATAGAGGAGATTTTGGCTTTTGCTTGATAGGACATGTAGGTGAAAGAAACATTTTGAAAATTATAGCTCTAAGGTAATATAATACATATCATATCAATATATAGTTGGTCCTCTGTACAGGTATGGGAGCTATGGAGAAAAGATTGTGTACTAGAGATAGTTGATCCGTCATTGGAGGGCTCATATTCAATGCATGAAGCTTTGAGATGCATTCAAATTGGACTAATATGTGTTCAGGAAAATGCTGTCGACAGACCAACTATGTTAGAAGTTGTTCTAATGTTGAGCAGTGAAACAACTCTTCCTACTCCAAAACAACCTGCATTCATTGTAAGAGCATCTGGCAGCTACAACAACTCACTAGATGAAGTGCAAGAAGGATCAATCTCTGTAAATCTGGTTACAAACACTACTTCTGTTGCACGATAAGGATATTGGCTTTTCACTATTCGCATGTAAATTCTAATTATGGAATTCATGCTATACAAGAAATTATGGGATAAGAAATGCTATTAGATTTTGTAACATGTATATACAAGAAAAAAGAAAGATATAGCTTAAATATCTAATAAACTGAAAAAAAAATGAAAAATATGTTTATGATTCAACAATTCTCTGTTTTAATCCTCTTGCATTTTCTTTAGGATATTATGACTGTTTTCATAAAAGTATAAAATATAATCTGCTTCTTTACTTCTTTTTTTTTTTTTAAAAAGAACTTTTACATGGACAAGTTACATAATTTTTTTATTATGCTTGTTCTTGTTCAGAGTTCAGAGAACACTAGTCAACTAATCTTCATAGAAATATCATAACAAACAAAAGGAAAAAGAATAAATGGTCTTTAAAAAAAAAACTACCAGAAAATCACATTTACATGATAGACACGTAACTTAATTTTTTTGACCTTTCTCATTATGCACAGTATATAAACTAGGCGAAAAGTCCAAATTCCCCCTTGAACTCGTACAAAAAGCTGAATTTCACCCTCATACTTAGCAGTTAATTAACTTCTTAACCCTGAAATTGTAGTCAATTGAACCTTTATACTTTCGATTTTTTTTCTAATCTCAAACTTCAAATTTAGTACCCTTCAAATCTAACAAGTCAATGGTTTAGACGAGGAAAAGTCATTAACAAAAGAATTTGGGAGAATAACATTCAAGAACGTCAAAAAGACCCAAGAAACTGAGAGCTAGTGAAAATAATCATGGCTGCCCAGAAAAAGTTTCTCCAGCATTTACTGCTGCTACTCCAATTCACATTAGTTATTTCCCTCGATATTATATCCGTAAACCAAACTTTAAAAGAAGGTGATCTTATAATTTCCAGGGGAAATATTTTTGCTTTTGGGTTTTTTAGCCCTGGCAATTCTAGCTATAGATATCTTGGAATTTGGTATCATAAAGTTTCAGATCGATCTGTGGTGTGGGTAGCAAACAGAAACAATCCTATCAGTGGCTCTTCAGGAATTTTCTCAATCAACCAATATGGGAACCTTGTTCTCTATGATGGTTCAGAACAAAAGGTACCACTGTGGTCTACAAATGTTTCAGTCGAAATAACTGATTCTTGTAAGGTTCAACTCTTGGATTCAGGAAACTTGGTTTTGGTCCAAAGCAGAAGTAAAAGAATTGTGTGGCAAAGCTTTGATTTTCCTACTGATACCCTTCTACCAGGAATGAGACTTGGGTTGAATCAAAAGACAGGTCTACAGGGGGTCTTAACCTCATGGAGATCAGATGATGACCCAGGAACTGGAGTTTATTCTGTTGAGTTCAATCCAAGGGGAATACCACAAGTGTTTCTATACAAGGGTTCGAGACCTATTTGGCGAGCCACCCAGTGGCCATGGAGGACATTCTCAGATGTCTACAACTACAGTATTGATATCAATCAAGAAGAGATGCACTTTGTATACATCATCGATGATGCTTCTATTATTATGAGAGTAATAGTGGACAACTCGGGAACTCTTAAGTGGTTAAGGTGGCATGAAAGAGATGGCAAATGGAAGTTTTTCTGGTCCATAACTAAATACAACTGTGATTTGTATGCATATTGCGGTGCTTATAGTAAGTGTTATCATGACAAAAGAAATGAATGTTCTTGTTTACCTGGGTATGAACCCAAATCCCCAAGGGACTGGATTCTCAGAGATCCATCAAGAGGATGTGTTAGGAAACGATTAGAATCCTCATCAATATGTGGTCATGGAGAAGGGTTTGTGGAAGTGAAAAATGTCAAGTTTCCTGATACTTCACCTGCAGCTGTGGTAGGCATTAATATGAGTTCTACAGAGTGTGAACAGGAATGCTTGAGGAATTGTTCCTGCTCTGCATATGCAAACACAGATAATTCTGGAGAAGAAAGCAGATGTTTGGCATGGTATGGGGAATTAATGGACATAGTAAAGGGAAGTACAGTAAAATTGTCTATATATTATTCACATTTGCAGCTTTACAATATTTAAATACAGAAGTTTGTTTTGCTATAGATTACATGGAGATGTTGTAGGTATTTAAATATAGTATTTGACTTGTGGTGGGATATCAATTTGACTTGATCTTATCGCCGTCATCCTCCTGCAAGTTGAGCGGGGCTTGTACTGCCAACTTGTCCCGAAGTAGCTGAAATCTGGTCTTGGACAGTGGCTTAGTGAAGAGATCAGCAATCTGATCAACAGAACTGATGTATTGAACACTGAGCTGTTTGGTGGCCACATGTTCTCAGACAAATAAAAATCAATCTCAAGGTGCTTTGTTCGATTATGAAAAATAGGATTTGCTGTCAAGTAAGTGGCACTAAGATTGTCACACCACCGAAGAGGGACCTGTGTAACAGAGAATCCAATCTCATGCAGTAAAGACTGTAACAACATGAGTTGTGAAGTAGCAGTGGCAAGCGCTCGGTATTCAGCCTCGGTGGAAGACCGAGAAACAGTATGTTGCTTACGAGCAGAACAGGAAAAAAGATTGGGCCTTAAATAAATCGCAAAACCGCTGGTAGACCGCCGATCATCAGGAGAGCCACCCCAGTCAGCATTCGAATAACTCTGAAGACGAAAATCCGTACTGTGCCTAAGAAACAATCCATGTCGTCTAGTGTGCTGAAGGTAGCGCAAAATGCGCTTCACACTTGTCCAATGAGCAAGTGTGGGGTTATGCATAAATTGGGACACCCTACTGACTGCAAAATTGATGTCTAGTCTCGTAAAAGTCAAATATTGAAGAGATCCAACTATCTGTCTATATAGAGTAGGATCAGGAAAACACTCACTGCTATGCTGACTGAGTTTATCTGAGGCGTGCATAGGAGTAGAAATGCCGGTGCAAGAAGCCATATTAGCACGCTGAAGAAGACCATCAATATACATAGGTTGTGAGAGTAACAATCCATCATTAGTCCAATCAACTTGAAGTCCCACAAAGTAGTGCAACTTACCCAAGTTGCGAATAGGAAATGCTGACTTAGATATTGCAAAACATCATCAATTGCCACAGGCCTAGAACCAGTAAAAATAAGATCATCAACATATACGAGACAAAAAAGGCGAAGATCACCACGTTTGAGATAGAATAGAGAAGTGTCTGTTTTAGAAGCCTGAAAACCATATGTTAATAAAGCATCAGTAAGACATTTATTCCACATACATGGGGCTTGCTTGAGGCCATAAATAGACTTCTTTAGTGCACACACATGATTTGGTCGTTCAGGATCAACAAATCCTTGAGGTTGAGTCATAAACACCTTGTCATCAAGAGGCCCATGTAAGAAAGCATTCGAGACATCCACCTGAATACATTTCCAATCAAGGGATACTGCCAAACTTAAGAGTAGGCGAATAATAGCTGGTTTAACCACCGAACTGAATGTATCAGAATAGTCAAGATCAGGCCTTTGGTGAAACCCCTTAGCAACCAATCCGGATTTCTGCCTCTCAACAGACCCATCAGCATTGAACTTAGTCCGATAAAACCATTTACAAACAATAACATTTGGAGCACACTCAGATGGCTCTAATTCCCAGGTACCATTAGCCAATAGAGCATTATATTCGGCCTCTATAGACCTACGCCAGTTTGGATTTTTTGCCGCCTCAATATAGGAAGTAGGGTCAGGTGAAGAGAGGGAATGTGTGGTGACAAAGACCCATGGTTTACGAATCCCTGATTTAGACCGTGTTTGCATTGGGTGAGTAATGTTGTTGGTGGGTTGAGGAGGTGGAGGGGGAAGGGGCTCAGCTAGTGGGAGTGGGCCGAAAGGTTGAAGATCAACCATTGTTGGAATAGTCGGCAGACATGGTGGGGAGGAGAGAGGTAATGATGTGTTAGGTGAGGTAGTTGGAGGAGAAGTGGTGGATGGAGAAGAGAGTAAGACGGTGTGGTCAGTGCTAGTGGCAAGTTTGGCATTGGAAGGTATTGTGGGTATGGATGAGATAGGAGTGACCATAGAGAGAGGTGGAGGGGATGGGTATGATGGAGGGATAGAGGCAGAAGGTGTTTGGTATGGGAACTTAGTTTCATCAAAGATGACATGGCGAGAGATAGGGTTTTCTGGTCTTAGGGTCAAAGCAGCGATATCCTTTATGGTGAGGACTATAAACCAAGAAAGCACATGGTTGAGAACGTGGCTCTAATTTGGACTTCACATAAGGCCTTAGCCAAGGATAACATAAGCATCCAAAAGTGCAAAATTGAGCATAGTCCGGTGCAACGAGAAAGAGTTTCTGAAAAGGAGACAGAGAAGAGAGTGAAGCCATTGGTAGGCGATTAATAATATATACAGCAGTATGAAAAGCTGAATTCCAATGAAATAAAGGCATATTAGCATGATGTATAAGACTGCGACCCATTTCAGTAATATGACGATGCTTACGCTTGGCCTGACCATTTTGTTCAGGCGTGTGGGGACATGAACGCCTATGAACAAGAAGAGAGCTTTTGATACTCTCCGCCCCAATCAGATTGTAATTGCTTAATGGGTCTGTCAAAAAACTTCTCAACCATAGTTCGAAACTGAATAAACACATTTGTCACTTCAGATTTAAATCTAATAAAATAAATCCAACTAAATTTGGAAAAGTCATCAACAAGCAATACATAATAAAGAGAACCATCCAAGGCTGCAATATTAGCTGGACCCATACATCAGTATGTACTAATTCCAGTGGTGACATAGTTTGAGATTCTGACATAGAGAAAGATAATTTATGAGCCTTGCTAACCGAACAAGCCTCACAAGAAGAGGCAACTTTATTGCTGCTAAGAGGAATTTTATTCTGTTGAATAGTGCACTGCATAGTGGGAAACGCTGCATGTCCTAACCGAGTATGCCAAGTAATTAGAGAAGCAGTATAGGCTTTGGGTGAAATAACTGAATCAGATGACATCTGCATCCAGTAAAGGCCATCCCTACTGTTGCCTTGAGCCACTATGTTCCAGGTCTTCAAATCCTTCACAATCACATAATCAGGGAAAAATTCGACAGATACATCATTAGATTTAGTCAACGAACTAGCAAATAACAATTCAAATGTAGATGTAGGAACATGTAAAACATTGTGCAAGGCAAGAAACTTAGAACCAGAATTGAAATGAGAACTGCCAATATGTTTAATAGGTAGAGTGGAGCCATTACCGTCACCTCTTCGCGGCCATGATATTCATTATGCAAGGATAAATTACTGAGATCAGAGGTGATGTGATGAGTAGAGCTAGAATCTAAAACCTAATTTTTAGAGGTCTGAACTGTATGATGAGCAACAAGAGAAGGACCTTTGAATTCAGATGGTGACGGACACACCTTAGCAACATGACCACGTCCTCCACGGGTATAACAAACAACCTTATTGCTGGAATTATGAGTACCAGAAACATAACCAGAAAAAGACTACTAACCAGAATTGAAAGGTTGAGAAGAAACACGCCCATGCCCTCAGTTAGTGTTGAATCTACAGCGACCTCTACTCCTACCGCTGGAACCAGAAACAGAATAATGAATAGATGGGGTTGGAAGAAGACCATCGTCCAAGCCATCCAACTGCATTTGGCGTTCTTCACTCAAGAGTAAACCAAGGAGATCGTCAAAAGAGACATTCTCTAAACATGTCTCCAGGCTGCGTACAAAAGGCCTATAGGCCGAACCAAGTCCCTGAAGAGCAAAATCAACAAGATCTTCTTCTGAAACAATGTGACTAAGAGAGGCAAGATGATCAAAAAGTGACTTAGCCCGTTGCATATAAGTGGTAATGTTATCATTTCCTCATCTGAGGTTGAACAATTGAGTCTTGAGTTCCCTAATCTGAGATTTGGAACCGCTAGCATAGGCCGTGACCAGTTTGTCATAAGCCTCCTTAGCTGTTTTAGTTGACACAATTTGGGGGAGAAGAGATTCAGAGACAGAAGAAATTATCCATGAGAGAACCAGCTGATCCTTGTGGTACCAAGCTTCAAATTCAGGATCAACATTGCCATCGACAGTACGTTGAGATGAAGGAGCAAAATCATCTTCAATATGAGATCTAAGTTCGCATCCACATAGCAGAGGGAGAAGCTGTGTGCGCTACAACAGAAAATTGGAGGATGTAAGTTTGATTGAAAGCTGGTTGAACACATTAGGAAGGGAGGGGGCTATCGACTTTTCCATGGCAGAGAAGAAAGGAAGAATGAAGAAAAAAAAAGGGTCTTTGTTGATGTCTAATCGTGCTGCTCTAATACCATAAAGGGAAATACAGTAAAATTGTATATATATTATTCACATATGCAGCTTTACAATATTTAAATACAGGAGTTTGTTGTGCTACAGATTACATGGAGATATTGTAGGTATTCAAATATATTGTGGGATATCAATTTGACTGGATCTTATCGTTGTCACATAGTATATCGCATAAATGGAAAATTTGATTTGCATGTTGATGCAATTGAATTAGGTATTCTATTCCTATTCTTCTCCAATTTTGAAGTGTGAATACTGTTTTTCATAGAAATTAGTATCTCATAAACAAAAACTAATAGATATCATGAAGGTATTGCCAGCCTAGCACATATCTATGTAGTGGCTCTGTTCTATCATTCTTGACAAAGGAAAGGACCATTTATTTTCTCTCTTTTTTTTATTTTTGATCAATAAAATTATTTTTATTGCCAAAATTGAATCAGAACAAGTCAAACAATCAAATCAAACACCCACATTTAATTTTCACAGCTACGAACAAATGCTGCGCTTCTAGCTATACACAACTCAACTACTATTTACGACACCTGTCTCTTCAACCTGCCACTCACCATTTCAGACAAACAGCAAAACAAAATCATCCACACAAATTAGAAAAGCAAACAACCTGCAACATCATCAACGTAGCAAGGCCACATTAAGCCAGTCTTCAATCAGCCACAAAATTCACTAATTCCATTCATTCCATCTACCTCACTCATCCAATCACAGTCTCCACAGCTCAATCTGATCGTGTCAGCATTTTCATTTTGAAAAGCAGCAGCATTTCTGTCCCTCCAAATCCAATAAACAGCAGATAACATTGCTATTCTTCTTATCTTAGCCAATACACTTTTTCCTATTGCCTTCTTGGATAACCAACTGACTTCTCTCCTCCATTGTAGCTTACCTCTTCTAATATCACATTTATTCAACACTCACACCCATATTCTCTTAGAGAAAGCACAATCAAAGAAAAGATGGGCAACAGTTTCTGGAGCACTCTTACACAACCAGCACTTATCATCTTCAACCATTTTCCACTTCAGTAACCTAGCTTTAGTTGCTAGCCTGTTGTTAATGGCTAACCAACCAATAAAGCTTTGCCTTGGAATGTGAGCTCTTCCCCAAATAAGTTTGAACCAGCTGACCTTTTCTTTTTTCTGCCTCAAAGCATCCCAAGCAGACTTCACAGTGTACACATCATCTCTCGTTAAGCATCATTTAACAATATCAGTTGTCCCATCTGCAATTCTGAACATTCTTTCTTTTCTCTCTCTTTTTTCTGCAATAATACTATTTTTTTCACATTGATGCAGCTGCAAATGCAGAAAAATCAAAATATTTTCTCAAAGTGGGGTTGGAAAATCTAATACAGTACTTTTTTGGCATGGGTTACCATTATCTTATTTGTCTGCTTGTGGATTAGAAGGAGAAAAAGAGGTAAGAGACAAGTTTATCCATAGAATTTGTGCTCTTACATGCTTTTATATCCTGCCTAATAGATTAAGAATACCTCATGTGTGATTTCTATATGATCTAAGGAAAAAAAAAAGTCTACTTTTTCTCTATTTTTCTGGTAGAAGTATTGATTTTGCTGAAACTGAATATATCAAAAGGCATATTTATGAATCATTACTTTTGAATTTTTCAAGGACAGTCATGAAGAAAAAATGGGAAAAAAGACTATTTGATCCTACTTCTGGTTCAATCTACCACAAAAATACTTTGGTGGCAAGTGAATTTGGGCAGAGCAGTCGTCCTCCTGACATAGCATTTTTTTATTTCAGCATCATCCTTGCTGCCACTGACAACTTCTCTGTAGATAACAAACTGGGCCAGGGCGGTTTTGGTTCAGTGTATAAGTTAAATTCCAAATACTGATTGGCTTTTACAAGGGCATGTGCTTGCTTTACTGTCATTATGAGATTCTACAACCGCATGAAAAAACTGGCTTTCCATTGATTGTTCATAGAAAATTGACTCAGACACATGATTTCAGGGTCGGTTATATAATAGACAGGAGATTGCTGTAAAGCGGCTATCCAAAAGTTCAGGGCAAGGGATAGAAGAATTTAAAAATGAAGTCATGTTGATTGCAAAGCTTCAACACAGGAGTCTTGTGAAACTTATTGGATGTTGCATTCAGGGAGGAGAGCAAATGTTAATTTAAGAATATTTGCCCAACAAAAGCTTGGATTTATTTCTTTTCGGCAAGTCTTTTTACACTTAAATTGCCCATTGTTAAACTGACCAACTAATAGTAGCTACTTCAAGCAAAATAAATATGATTGAGGTGTGCAATTACAGTCTGCATCATTTAACAGTAAACCCAATTGAATAAAATCTAAAATTCTCTTGTAGACCAAACAAGAAAATTACAACTGGACTGGAGGTTACGCTTTGATATTATAGTAGGGATTGCCCGTGGGATCTTGTATCTTCGCCAAGACTCGAGGTTAAGAATTATTCTCAGGGATTTAAAATGCAGCAATGTTTTAATAGATGCAGAGATGAACCCAAAAATTTCAGATTTTGGCATGGCTAGAATATTCAAAGCTGACCAAATTCAAGAGAAAACAAATAGAGTGGTTGGAACATAGTAAGTACTCAATCACTATGAACACACAAGAATAAATTAGAAATCAGTATTAATCTAATTTAACAATTTTTCTTATGCAGTGGTTATATGTCTCCTGAGTATGCAATTTTTGGAAAATTTTCAACAAAATCAGATGTGTTTAGTTTTGGGATCATATTACTGGAGATTTTGAGTGGCAAGAAGAGCAATGGCTTTTGCCAAGAGGATACTTCATGGAGCTTGATAGGGCATGTAAGTGATGGAAATTTTAAGATACTATAGGTTCCAAGCTATTAAACTTATATTCAATAGTTAATCCTCACTATGCTAATGCTACGAACCATACAGGTGTGGGAGTTATGGAAAGAAGAAAGAGTAACGGAAATAGTAGATTCATCACTTCAAAGCTCATATCCTCTGGATGAAGTCTTTAGATGCACTCAAATTGGGCTCTTATGTGTTCAAGAAAATGCAGAGGACAGACCAAAAATGTCAGAAGTTGTTCTTATGTTGAATAGTGAAACAACTCTTCCTTCTCCAAGACAGCCTGCTTTCATTTTCACAACATCCAGTACCAATACTATAGCATTAGAAATAGGAGAGGAAGAAGGATCATCTTCCATTGATGAGGTTACAATTGTTAGCTCTGTAAGCAGATAAAGATTATAGAATGTCTCACACTAATTGCATATATGTTTTAATTTATGATCATTTTTGAAACTACATAATAGTAACAGACAATTACCAATAAGATTTTGCTTTCATAGTCAGAACTCTTTCGAAGAAGGATAAATGAAACTTACCCGATGGAGCCTTTTTAAGAATTTCAGAAATCCTCCATCCAAGATGTCATATATGCCCACAAATTTCAATTATTTCCCTTTGATATCTGCTGGGTTTCTTCTAATTAGGTAAAAAGGTAAGTTTTTTATTGGAAATTCGATCTCTTTCCTCTCTTTTTCAGTCCAATGTCTGTCATTGAAGCCATCTAATCACATGAGACCACATCATTATAAGACACGTCAGCATATGTACATGGCAAACAATAAACCCAATGTGGTCAATCGCAATGGCCATGTCATCATATAATGCGAATTTACATGTCCACCGGCCTTGCACTTGTTTACAACAACATTGTCAAATGACCGAGCATAGGATATATTTTCGAAAAGTTTTACTTGCACCATCAAAATTAACATAAGAGAAAAAAAAATTAAAAAAAATTATTTTTTCTATAATTTTTCTGAATAATAATTTTTTTTGAGAAAAAATAATTTTTTTGAATAATAATAAATATTTATTTTTTATAAAAACATATTTTCAATTAAATAAAATTTTGTTCATGATAAACACAGCTTCAATTCAATAATTTTAACATTTAAAATTGTTAAAAATATACTTGCATAAAATCAAGTAAAGACTAACAAGAAAATTTATATTTAAAAATAAATCGAATAGTTTTTATTTAATAAATTATATCAAATTTTATTAATTTTGTTTTGATTTTTTTGTTACATTTTACGTATAAAAAATCATTTGATAAAAATAAAATTGAGTTATTTTATATCGCTCTATTAAAAAAAGTGATATCAGAGCTTAAATGATATTTAAGGGACTATTGAAATCTCTATAGTTACACTCATAACCAGATTCATTTTCAGAGCTATAACCAAAACCACAAATATATAGCCAATTAAATAATAAATACAAATAGAAACACTTAATTAAGACCTTTCAAATTTTTAAACTAAAAATTTGATTAAAAAAATATTTACTTCATAAACTTGGCATCTTTGGTCATTTGTCCCCTATATTTATGCATTTGCTAGATTACCTCTTGTATTTTTCTATTTTGTTTCAATAAACACTTATATAATCACATATTATCACTTTGTCCCTTGTACTTATATATTTTGTATAAAATAGACATTTACATGTACCTATAGCATTATCTTCGTTTATGTATATATAGAGTATAAAATAAACAAGTATAAGTGATAAAATGATAAATATGTGATTATATAAGTGTCTATTAAAATAAAATAGATAAGTAAGTAGGGAGAATCTGACAAATATATAAATACTGAGAGCAATATACTAAAATTATCAAATTCAGAGGACTGCAAATATATTAAGCCAAAAAAAATATAAACAACCTTTGTAAGTCCAAAATTTGCCTGTGTATCTCCATGTGGTCCCTCCTTTAGTCCACGGCAATTGCAATGGCCATGTCATCATAAAAATATGTGTTTATATGTCCACGTGCCTTGCAATTTCTTACAACAATATTGTAATGAGGAGCGCTTAGCACCTTCTCCTTATTGATTTTTCTATTATTTTCTCTCTAATATAATGACATTTAGCATTCTATTAACTTCGAAACTTGTAAGTGTGGTAAATAAAAATTATATCATTTATTTTTTCACTTGTGGGTTGCACATAAGAATTTATTTCTATCTCTTTATTTCTAATTAATTTCATCACTTCTATATATATATAGATTCTATTCTATTTCTCTATTCTTATTTTTTTCTCTCACTTACATATGTGCAGGTTCAATTAAACTAAATAAAAATTATATCATTCTTTCACACTTTTTTTCACTTGGTATATATAAAAATTTTCACATAAATTCTTTTTTTCTAAACTAGAAATAGATTAGAAGAATGTAAATTAATAATTTCAATCAATTAGAAATAACCACACAAAATCTTATTGATTAAAGTCTTAAAATAATGAAAAAAATAAATTCTTTCAATTCATTTATAAAAAATAAAAATACTACAGCCAATTAAATATCTTTCTTTTTTTTACAGCAATTCTTGTATTTTAAGTCTACCCAAATTGATGCATTGATGTCAATGTTTCCTCTAGCATTTCTAATCTACACCACCTATAGACATGAATATAATGTCAGCATATTATTCTAAACAATCATAAAATAAAAAAATAGATTAATTAAAGAAATAAGAAAATACCTTGTTGTATTTTATATACAAATGGTTCATTATTGTAAGAGGATAATAGATTTAAGTATTCCTAATAATAAAATATTAATATTAAAATAAAATAATTGGCATATAACATATAGATCATAAGAAAACTAAATAGTTCATATCATACTACATAACTCCGTGATTATTGTGTTTCATGATGAGAATTAACATCATCTGAATTTTGAGTGACCTGCCATATTGTTTAAACAAAACAAAACAATATAATATATCCATAATAAAAAAAATAAAGATTACAAAATAATAATAATAACAATGATAATAATAAGTAAACTGTGAAAAACCTTAAAATGAAAGACAATATTTTCATTAGCTTTGCAACTATTGATCTCTGTTTGAACCTATAACAAATCAAATAAAAATTAAAAAAATTAAAACCAAAAATATCACGTGAGAATAAAAAAGCAACAAAAATTTACAAATATTAAAAAATCCTTTAAAAATGAATTACCTTTCTTTATTGTCTTTTACATCTTTTTTTAGATGTATTATCAACTCCACTTTTTATCCTTTTTGGAGCTCCCTTATTTTTTGAAATAGAGGGATCAAGGACCACAAATTCTCTAACAATACAATTTTCTTTTTGAGTATGGTAGTCAGATTGTCCATATAGGGTATGCCTCATCAGCTGCTTATGAGATGCATTGATACTAACACATTTTCTCATGACTTCCTCTAGTGCAATGGACGCAAACTCATAACTCTCACCACAAAATGATGCTTCTTCATTTATTTTAGTAGATAAAGAACATAAGTTCTTGTACCTTTGCTCTTTTGATGGCACATACTCAAATGTAGATGAAGTGTTTTGTCGTTCTCCTTCAAATCTAGTCCATCTCTTCAATATATACTTTGATGGAATTTTGAATACACCTAAATTGTGGAGTACACACAAAGCATGCCTACAAAGAATTCCCTTATATTCAAAAGAATGACATAAGCAACATATTTCTTCTAATTCTCTATTCCAAGAAACTTGTAGGACCTTTTATTAATATAAATTCTAAAAAAAATTAGTTACAAGATTTACAGGTTGCAGGTTAATAGATTGTTACATGTCATTATAGTAAAGAGAAAATAATAGAAAAATTAATAAGGAAAAGATCCTTAGCAATTCTCGTTTGTAAAATGACTAAGCTAAGGAGAAATAACATGATATATCATAACTGTAACTTTAATTAAGCATCCTATTAAAATGACGTATTAATTAAATAATAATATATGATAATGTTTTTATCATTTTAATTTTTGGGATAAATTTTAAAATATCTTCATTTATAATATATAAAAAATATATAATTATCTTATTTGTTGATTCCAAATAGTATATATAGTTGAAATCACAATAATAATATATAATTTTTTGAGTATGAGATATATTTTTTAAAATTTTTATTTGCAATCTCAAAATCATTTGATAAAAAAATAAATTTAAAAATTTTTAATATATAAGCTTTTGAATAACAATAACTTTTTTATTTATGAAAACATATTTTTAGTTAAACAAAACTTTATTCAAAATAAAAAGAAAGTTAATTAAATAATATTAACATTTAAAATTATCAATAAAAATTTAACTTAAGTCTAGCAATTAAAAATTAAAAAAAATAATTATATAGCAGTTATTTTTCATTTGATCACATCATCAGTAGTTATTTCATTTTGCTATGTAAACCTTCTTTCAAAGGACTCTTATCATTTAAAGACATCTATAACAATCATTAACCTCATCATGGTAGAAGAGGGAGATTGATATGGAACATGCTTTTCAATTGATTGTTTCATAAAAAAATTGACCCCTTTAATGGATTGGAGAAATCACTTGCAAAGTCATAGAGCTTCAAAATGATAATGTCGCTACTCCTCTAAGAAGATTAAAAAAAATACATGGAATTTGTGTTGAATATGTTGTTTTCGAATAAGAAGAAGATTGAGAAGAAGATAAAATTGTTAATTAGAATGCTAATTGAGGCTATGGAGCATTAAAGTGATTACCATGGTATAGGTAAATTTTTGTGGCTTGACTTTTAATATATTCTATTTGGCTAATATTTGCTTGCTCTCTTTTCTAATTTTTGGAAAATAATTGTGTTGGATTTTTAGACTCCATAGATAATTTTCTTCTTGGGCTTTCTTGATCAAATGAGCGTTGGACCATATAAATTATTGGACTTCTTCAAATTTGGGCTTCTAAATTACACCACTCAATAAATATTTCCTTTTTTCTTTCTTCATTTTTTCAATGTGGGATTACATACCCACTGCCAACACTCCCCCTCAAATGCAATAAGACTGGACTTCATATTTCTTTTGAAGCCTAGTTGTCATTCGAACTTTCTTGCTTCGGACTCATGGGCTCGAATTCGGCTCAACTCCAGTCTTCAGCTTTAGATGACTAAATCTTAGCTATCAATACTCCCCTTCAAGTGCAATTGGACTGGACTTCATATTTCTTTTGAAGCCTAGTTGTCATTCGAACTTTCTTACTTCTGACTCATGGGCTCAAATTCGACCCAACTTCAGTATTCAACTTTAGATGACTAAATCTTGGCTCCTTTGGGCTCAAAGGATCAAGCTCCATATGTTGCCGCAAGCACTGATCTTGGCTCTTCATTGGGCTCAGAAGATCAGCTTCAAATTAATCCATAGTCCATCATATTTCATAATCGGGCCTCTTTTGATGTATTGTCCATTTCTTTCTCCAAGTGCAATCTGCTTCCTCATGGATATTGTCACTTGGCCTTGACTTGGCCAGCCAAGATCTTTGGCCCATTGGGGCATTGAGGCTCTGATACCATGTTAGATTTTTGAACTGCATAGATAATTTTCTTCTTGGACTTTCTTGATCATTGGAGTGTTGGCCTTTATAAATTATTGGGCTTCTTCAAATTTGGACTTTTTGACAAAATGACTTGGGTCATTTTGCTCTTTACACCACTCAATTAATATTCCCTTTTTTTCTTCATTTTTTCAATGTGGGATTACATACCCACTGCCAACAAATTGCTTGGTCTATGCTTGTATTCTATTGTTATGTGATGTTTAGTTGTAGCTAGTTTAAGAACTAAAAGGAAATATATATATATAATTGATTGTTATATTCGATTCCCCTATCCATCATAATAGTGTGAGTAATTCTTACCAATTTTATTAGAGGATATGCAAAAATAATTAGAAAAGAAACAATAAAAAAAAAACTCTATCAAACATGAGAAAATAATTCATAGAAATGAGCAACAAAGCAAACAAGTTATGCTTTTATTTTTTGAGTATTTTGGAAGTGCTTAAAGAATATAAAGTTCTTTAGCATTGTTGGGTAGATAACGTGTATTAAATGGGACAAATGCGGATTTTGGTGAATAAGGGGATAGTCAATGGAGAAAGGAAAAAAATTAGTAAAAAACCATACTTCAAGACCAAGTCAATTTTAGTATAATAATAAGTTAGCATTGCCGTTCTCATTGGTGATACAAGAAAATATTGTTGTATTCTTTGATTATTGCACTCCTTTTTAGATTTTGTATTCCAATTATAAACAAAGATATTGACAGATGGAGATGTTCTAATCTCCAATGAAAGCAATTCATAATAGGATTTTTTAGCCTTGGAAATTCTAGTTGTAGATATCTTGAAATTTGCTTTTAGAAAGTACCATAGAAAACTATGGTGTGGATTGCAAATATAGGAACACTCAATTCAATGGTACCCCAATTGTTCTTTCGATCAAACAATTCGGAAAATCTTGTTTTGTACAACAATCATGAATCTAGTGTTCTTGTTTGGTCCCTAAAATTTTCTATGGAAGCAACAAATGCAACTATAGTTCAGCTCTTAGATAAAGAAATTTGGTCTTGATTGAAAGAAAAAAAATTATGGCAAAGCTTTGATTATTATCGTATTGATACTTTGATTCCAAGTAGGAAAATCATGTTGGATCACAGAACTATTCTACAATAGTTCTTAACATCATGGATGTTACCAGATGACCCAGTAATTGGAGAGAATATATTTAAGCTTAATCTTAAGGGCTCTCCACAGATCTTTTGTAAAAAGGTTCAAATCAATATGGGAGGATTGGTCCGCTAATATAGACAATTAGTTTTTCAGATCATTTCAATTGCAGTCGAAGAAGAAATGCGTTTTTGAGAGGAAATTTCTCTACTGGTTTCATTAGCAATGAAACCTCAAATAAACAACTTACAAAAAGAGAAAATGCAAAAAATTAACCAATAATTTCTTCAGCTAACAACATAACTGAAATTTAAAATTGAAAATTCTATATCATAACTAAATCTGATTTATTTCAATAACTAAATGATAAAAGCCATACTTAGCATATAATTTAGTGATTATTCTAGTTATATTTTTATTGTTATTAATTAAATTTGATTAGTTTTCATTGTGAAAGCTAGAATAATTTTTATCTTAAGTATGTATTTACAAAACATGAGTTTAGAGTGCAACTTAATCAAAATATAATGAAAGTTGAAGAAAATAGAGATGCCAAATAAAAAACAAGTTAGACAAGCTCAAAAAAAGGGAAAGCAACTCCACGGTTGTGCAACTCAATCCCCACGACCCTAGACTTGAAATCAACAATACCCAGAGAAAGAGAAAGAGCATCAAGACGTCCAGAACAAGTTCCAAGTCCACAACCATAGGATTCCATAGCCATGGCCGTGGACTTCATCACACTATTGCCTAAAAGGAAATTTCGTGAAGTTCGAGCAGAACAATTATGCGCAGGCATGGGATTTCAAAGGCACAATCGTGGGAATTATTAGGAGGCTGTAAATTGTGATTTTATGCAAATTATTGCTCAATTTGGATTCCTAATCATGGAAAAAATCCCCAAGTTTGCCTTACTTCTATTCATAATTAGTTTAGAAGTCCTAGAGACCACTATATAAGCAAGCCTCCACCTTTATTCTCAATCATCATTAGTTTTACATAAGCTTTTCAATTCTTTTAAGCCAAATACATATATAGCCCTCTGAACTTGTCTCAATTGGTCACTTTCCCCCCTCAACTTACAAATTAATCAGTTTGCCCCCTAAACTCAATTTTTTCATAATATTTAAACACAATTTCGCCAAGTCAGCAGATAAATGAATAACTCATGTGCAAAGGTGAGTGAAAGCATCTGAAGCCATTGATAAATACAGAAAGAGTATCTCCTCTCTCCTCCCTCCTCCCTTCTCCCTCCTCATCCTCCTTCTTCTTCATCTTCTTCTTATTGTATTTAAAACCCTAATTAAACAAAACAAATTAAATCCATTAATCGAACAATATTACTCCTTTCTATCCTACCCATTAATTAAATAAAACATATAAAAAGCTATTAAAGTACTCTTGCCCATAAATTAAATAAAGCAAATAAACTCATTAAAATATTCGTGCATATTAATCAAAGAAAACAAATAAAATCCATTGAAATGGTCTTGAAAGGAAATGAAGAAAAATATTTACTAGAAAGTTGGGCCATATAGAGATTGACGTGAGAGATGTTAATTTCTTCTTCAACAATGCTTAAGGAATTGAATTTTTTCTTCTTCAAAGAGATGTGGGAATGGTTTTTTTCAACCAATTTAGTCAATACTTTCTTCAAGCATATTTTAAATATTGGTTCAGTTTGGGAATGATTTTAGAGAGAGTGAGAGAAATATTCAGTTTGGGAATGAATTTCACACTTATTCTTCTTCAAACATATGAGGAATGAGTTAATCAAACTTCAACCAATGGTTCAATCAAACTGTGGAATGAGTTAAAATACGATTTTAAATATTTGATTTTGAGGATTGAATTTAAGATTTTAGATATTAGGGATTTGAATTGGAGTGGATTCAATTTGGGATTAAAATTTTAATTTTGTGTAATTGAGCTTATTGTGATAGGGAGAGGGAGCAAATCCACATCACAGCAAGCTACAATTTTCATTGGCTGGAAATCTATGTTAGCATGCATAACATTTACTCAAATGCATATCAGCAAAATTGTGTTTGAATGTTAAGAAAAAATTGAGTTCAGGGGGGCTAACTGGTTAATTTGTAAGTTAAGGGGGGCAAAATAACCAACCGAGACAAGTTCAGAGGGCCACATATGTATTTAGCCATTCTTTTAAGATTTTCTTTAGAGAGAAGGAGAAGGAGGCTTAGTTTTGAAGAGATTTAAGCAAATGTTAAAAGCTCTATTTGATCTAAGTTCTATTTTTCTTATCTATACCTTTCTTTTGTTTTCAAGTCAATTTAGATTTAATGTTTCAATTCAATTTATTTTATTCTTTTATTATTTTATTTACAATTATGGATACCTAAACCCCTAATTTTGGGTCTAGACAATTCAATTAATTATTTTATGATGAACGTAATGCTTATTTAATTTAATAATTATTCTATTTTATTATTTTATTATAATTATGCCTAAAGCTACGATTATCTAGCCAATAATTATTAGATTTAAAATACTAAGCAAGAGTGGTAGCATAAAATTAATTCAAAGGGATAATAATCTTAAGTAGATTTTATTTAGAGATAAGAAAAACTCTCAGGAGGTTATTTAAAGATCTTCACCAAACTTAATGAATTAAAATAATTCTTGTGGTCACGAGAGTAGACATAGAAATTAATATTAATATTAGTTTTAGATCTTGAGAGAGACTAGAACTTAATTTAAGAAGATTCAACTAATAATCAAAAAGAGAATAAAATTAGATTAAACCCTAGAAATTCTATAGATATCCAATTGAAGAAGTCAGACCCTAGGTCTTAAATATAAGAGTTAAATTTAGTTAGTTTTAGTTTAATCAATTTAGTTTAATTAAAAATCAATTGCTTTTCTAAATAATAAATAATTTAATTGTTTGGTACTTAGAATTAACCCTTCATCATGAAAATGATACTGTACTCACTTTGTATTACTTGTTATCATATTGTGTATTTGCAATTAAACTAGATATAGCACCATAATTTTTTATTTTCAATAAAAAATAATATAGAAAAATAGTTAAAGGGTATGCTTAAATTTTTGGTTATTGATTATTCTGATATGTTTGCTCCTATTGCAAGGTTGGATACAATCAGATTATTGTTAGCAATAGCTACACACAAAGCCTGGAAAGTATTCCAATTAGATGCAAAATCAGCCTTGTTTAAATGGTGTATTGCGAGAAGAAATATATATTGAACAACCAGAGGGATTTGTGAAGCAAAGTGAAGAAGATAAGGTCTATCTACTAAAAAAAGGTTCTCTATGGCCTAAAACAGAAACCAAGAGCCCGGTATAGTAAGATAAATGATTGATAGCATACGAATATCGTCTATATTTTAGGAGTAATTTGGGCTTACTATTAAATATTTCTATTGATTTTTAAGAAAAAATGACAGAAAAAAGGGCTAGAGTCAGACGAAGAACTTTGAGCAAAAAGATGGAAAAATACAAAATATACTGACAGAAGCCTCAGGTACAACCCTTAGACAAGGGTAGCATCAGTATCAGATCTAAAAGTTTTGAAGATAAACTTGCCAGTTATTTTGATGCTTTAGAGACACGATTTTGAAGGGATCTTGAAGAATATATCTGATTTTGTAATCTCCTATTAGTTAGAAATTTAATTTGAAAATTATTTTCTTAGTTAGTTTTAGTTTAGGAAATCTTTAGACTTAGGGTATAAGCTAGAGGTTCTAGCAACCCCAGCCATCAATTGTTCTAAGTTTTGGTTGCTGGATATTGTTCTAAGTTTTGGTTGCTGGATATTTTTAATTTACAGAGATTTTCTTTATTCAAACAATGAGCAACTAAATCTTTAATTGGTTGAAAGATAATTGAAGTTCATATTTGCGAATTGTGAGATCTAAATAATTTTATCTTTTCTCTTTTTTAATATTCAGTATTTATATAATTCTTTGTGGCTTAATTTAGTTGTTGTTTTGCTAATTAATCAATAAGGCTCATTGCTTAATTGGTTAAATAACATAATGCTATCCAAAGTACTTGAATCCATAATTGTTCTTTATACTTTGATTTAGGTAGCGATTAAGAGTATCCTAAGAGATTATATAATCTAATTAAATAAATCTCAAAATTGGATTTATTGGTTAAAATCAGGTCATTCTAGTTCTTAAGACTATCAATAATTATATTCTTAAGACGTTCTTATAGAGTAGGTTATTGTCAATAGTTAATTAGAGAATATTTCCTAATTAATTTAAAATCTAATGAATGATTGGTATTGAGAGCTTGTCAAATACTCTAACTGATTTATTTAAGAACTGAGCTAAAATTATTCCTTCAACTAAATCTTTTCCTATTGAATTTCTTAATTTAGTTTTATTGTTCTTTAATTTATCAATTAATTTTTAGTTTTAATTTAATTTAATTTCTTAATTTATAAACCCTCATTTTAATTTTTATTGTTGTTATTTTGGTTTTCGAAATAGATTTAAATAAGCAGTTAATTCCTTATGAATTCGACCATATTCGCCACTACTACAATTTAATTTGCTTAGGAATATGAAATTATTTTGATGGTTTCGACATCCATCAATGATCATTTGTTAAGTTTCGGGTTTGAAAAAAATCTTATCTAAGACTACTCTTTATGTTAAACATAAGGGCAATGATATTCTCATAGTGTCTCTATATGTTGATGATCTTTTGGTAACAAGAAATAACACAAAGCTAGTTGAAGAGTTTAACAAAGAAATGATGCAATGTTTTAAAATGACAGATCTTGGTATTATGAGCTACTTCCTTGGGATGGAAATCAAACAAAGTCAAAATGAAGTCTTCAAGTTGCTGAGTTTCTCAAATAGTGACTGGGTTGGATCTATTAATGACAAGAAAAGCACATCAGGATATTGTTTCAACTTAGGTTCTAAAATTTTCTCATAGTGCTCAAAAAGTCTCTTCCAGCACAATCTATTACAGAAGCAGAATTCATTGCAGTAACAACAGCGGTAAATCAAGTTTTATGGTTGAAAAAGCTCATGTGTGATCTACATATGGAGCAAGAAAATAATAAAGAAATATTTTTTGATAATCAAGCAGCAAATGCAATCTCTCACAATCCAATATTCCATGGAAAAACAGGCATTTCAACATTAAGCTTTTCTTTTTAAGAGAGATGCACAAGAATGGAGAAGCAACTCTGGTCTATTTTAAATCAGAAGATCAGTTAGCATACTCGTTCAAAAAAATGACTTCTGGTTAGCAAATTGGAGTTTACAAATCCTAAAGCAAGGAGAAGTGTTAAATGTTTGCTTCAAGGACTGCACATTTTTTTTTTGGTATTTTACTCATTCTACTTATTTCAAATTATGTTCCTATTTTTTAGTAGTTTGTTTTGATATGCATCTGTGATCATAGCTAAAGTTTTGGTCACGATTGACTTTCAATTTCTTACTGCTATTCAATGTAACACTGTCGATCAAATAAAATTAATTCCTTTTTGATGCTTTCTAAATATTTATCTCAAAATATTAGTATCTTTTTTTGTCTGTTAAAACCAACAAGGATAAATAGCAAGCCATATGCTTGGATCCACGCTATCTCTGTCTAAGCTATAAATTTTTATGTAAATTTATTTTACAATGGATCTTTATATCTGCTCGACGCCTTCAATATTATGAATGATAATATGCCTTAGGCATATATTTCTATGATAAACACAAAATATATGATGCAATCAAGGACAGTACTACGGGGTCTTGAGTGGTTATGGACCACCTTAGGACTGTACACTAACTAGGTTAGGTAATCTTTTGGGCTAAAAAAATGAGATTCAAAGCCTAGCTTTAACTCAAGTAGCCCGAACTGCTTGAGCAGCTCAGGCCAGCAGGTTGGGTTATTCTGGCATAAAGTATTATATATATATATATATTTTAATATTATAATTTTTATTAATTTTCTTATATTTTACATATTATTAATTTTTAAGTTATATATATTTTTAATTATTAATATTATAATTTTTATTAATTTCCTTATATTTTACATATTATTAATATTTAAGTTAATAATGTTATAATTTTTATTATATAAAAATTGTATATTAAAATCAATATAATTATTTATAAATATTAATATAATTAATTAATTTAATTTTTTAAAAGGTGTTTTCCTAAGGATTCAAAGCCGAGATGGCAACGAGCTGTCTCATAGAGTTTAAAGTCCAATTTTTTTTAAACTATGCCCAACTTGGCCAGGCCGAGCTACTAGGCTAGATGCACAGCCATAGACACCTCCTCCTCTCTCTCTCGCTCTGCCCTGCCATCGATGACTGCCTTCTAAATTCTAGTTCTTGAAACCATTTGATACAAAGCTTGAGCCTCTTTATATATTCCATCATATTGTCAAAATCTCTCTTAGAAAATCCAGAAATAACATATTAGAAAATTTGAATTCACAATTCCAGAAAAAGCGAGAAATACTCAATAGCACAAATTAGTAAAACAAAAGAATTTACACATTGTATTGCTTTAAAATATAGAAAGGAATTTTTTTAATTATTATTTCTTATTATATTTATTTTTTTATTTTTTAATGAGCTAAGGATGGTAAGTTTGGTTTATTTCCATAATTTATTTTATTGATTTATGTTTTGTGATCAGGTTAAATTATGAAATTTGATTATGAAATAAAAATTTAGTGTTTTTTTTTTCAAAAATTTAAAATGAGGGTTTAATTTATTATTTATTGAGTATAATAATTTATTTTAATTGATTTGTGTTATTTTAATTGATTTGTGTTTGAAATTTGATTATAAATTGAAATTTTAAGATTTTTTTTAGAAATTTAGAATTGGTGTTTAATTTATTATTTATTGAGTATTATAATTTATTTTAAATGATTTGTGTTTCTTGTGATTTAGTTAAATTAATTAATTGTTACAATATGTTAAATATTTAATTTTATTTTAAATTTATTTACAGTAAGTTTATATGTAGATTGTACTTTTTTTATTTTAAAATTTGACACCCTTCACTTAAATCTTAGTTCAGCAGTAAACGCGATGTACAGGTACATGTCACTGGTCAATAAGCTTTTTCTTCATCATTTTCTAGCCACACAGCAGAAAAATTATGATAGTAGACTTCTTCTTAATTTCATTTCAAGAGATGATGTCTATAGTAGACTTGTTCCTAATTTCATTTTAAGAGATGATGTCTTTGGTCCATCGCATTGGGAATCCTATCCGCCGCACATTGGCCAGTCCTAGTCAACGGAAAAATATTATATATATATATATATATATATTCCAATTCTTCAAATTAATTATTTAAGAAATATAAAGGCCAACCAAGTTTCACTCATAAATCACAATCGACAATTTATTACATAGTTATTTCTAAAAAATAAAAAGAAAATTGAAATTTGTTTAAAATTTGAAACTTTCAAACTTTCACATTTAATATAAATAAGAACGTCTTTTTAAAAAAAAAAATTAATTAGCTAATTTGGAATATCATGTTATTTTATTACTCAACTTTGACCTAAAACAATTAATCTAAATTATATAGAATATATAATAAGAAAGAAGGGCTTCTAAACCATTAATATACATTAAAAAATATATATATATTTTTAATTTTAAATTTCATTAGATACGGTAAAAAGCCACTTTTGAATTAAAATTTACTTTTAATTAATTTTAAAATTTTAATATTGTAGAATTTTATGAAAATTTTTAGTTTAGTAGTCATATGTTACTATTATGATATTATTTTGTTGATAAGATAAAAATGAAATATTTATAAGAAATTGAGAAATATAACTATTAAATTTGAGATTTTATATTATTTTTTTATATAATTTTTTTGTTATTCTAAAATGTGTAAAAGATTTTTGTAGGAAAATTATAACAAAAATTGTCCAAGTACATAATAACTATCATGAACCAAAACGTGCAAGAAATATATGAAAAGGGAAGAAACCAGATGCACATAATTTATTATTAATGAGTTAATTCATAAAATAAAAGTATAATATTTCTCATATTAATAAGTTAACGAAGAATATTTTAATTTATTTAAATTAATTTTATATAATATTTTTAAAGAAATTATTAATTTTTTAAATAAATGTCTATAGAGAAAATAATATTTTTTTTAGATATATTGGAAGTTCAATGACCCAAATAATTTGAAACTTTTGTGGTTCAAAAGAGTCCACTTTAAAATCTAATTAGTTAATTAGCTCACATATTTCGTGGAAATTGACCCAATCAAGCAAAAAAAATGTCACCATTTTAATATTTTTTTTATATAAATTATTCTTTTGAAGTTGAGCAGACTAGAATTATAAGAATAATAAAACTATTTATATCGAGTTTTAACGCAGCTACATATTCAAATAATTTAATTTCAAACTCATGGTTAAGTTAAAAAATCTACATGCTCACCAAAAATCGTCAACCATAAATTTCAGTAAAAAGAAAAAAAGAAAAAAAAAAACTTGAAAAGTCGATGAAAGGAAAATCACAAAGTCGTAAAACTACTAATTTCTCGTGTTCTATTTTTAAAGAAGTTCAATAGTTAGGATAAAAATCCAAATTGTTGGTATGATATCAGTGTCTTCCCGTCCTCCTTAAAATTATTTTAACAAAGATGCAAAATTCATTAATATTATCAAAGTTTTTAAAAATTTGGACACTAACTCAAATAAAAAACCTATAAAAGACATTAATGCCACACTAGTGACTATAAAGGCCAACAATGATCCTTTCCATCTTTGTCAGATTATAAATTTGTAAGAGCAAAGTTGAATGTGTCCACGAGACTATGGAAACAATAATAGACGCAACATTTATTCCTGAATCGACATGTTTTGCATTTAAAAAGAAAATATTCAACACTTAATTTGCCAAAGCTTGTTTGATAATATTTATATGGAATTTTTTCAAAAATACTCTAAAAAATAAAAATAATTTCAAAAATACCATTTATTAATTTCAATTTCAAAAAAATAATCTTTTTTCAACTTTCAATTTTAAAAATATCCTTTTTAGAGATATATTTTTAATATGCATTTAATATATTAAAGATATATTTAATTTTTAAAAATATACATTAAGTATATATTTAATATATTAAAAATATAAAATATTTTTAAAAAAATTAAAAAAATATACTATAAAATGTAATTTTTTTAATATTTATTAGTACGGTAACATTTTTGTTTTCAACAATTAAATTAAAAAAACTTTAATAAATTAAGTTAATGAAAATAATTGACCACCTTAATTTATTCACTATCATCTCCACCATCACAAACTTCTCTCACCATGGTTGTCACTGTTGTCATTTCTAACACCGTCATTTCACCATGACTTGCATAAACTAATCCGACCATGAATATCACTCCAACCATTCAACAAGAAGAAATCATTAATTATATTCAACTACCACCCACCACCAGAATTAATGTCTTTTCCACTTGAAACTATTATTACCATGAAAACCATCATCAGTCCACTGATATGACTGAAATAATTAATCAATTTCTTAAATTACAAAGTTCGATTTTAACTTCACACATTTGGCAATCATAAACAGGTTCTTTCTTTTTCTCTATTAACAAAAAATCTTATATAAAATTCTTGACAATCATAAATAGGTTCTTTCTTTTTCTCTATTAACAGATATTACCAGTAATATCACCTGGTATATAAAATTCTTATAGCTAGTTTTTAATAACACAATCACGAACAAAGAATAGAATACAACTATTTAGGGACTTGGTGATAACCCAATAATAACAGAGTGCAATACAATCCCTCAAAGAGGTGCGATTTGGCATTCCAATTTCTAATTTCTAACCTAATAAAACCCTTAATTTCAGAGTTGGAATAAACAAAAAGAAAACTAGAAATAATAAGCAAGCTTACCTGAAACTTTGAAGAGAAAGAGAGACCTTCGAAGCTACCACTGGTGCCGACCGAGAACGAGGCAAGGCTGGTACCGATGATAGTGATAGAGGGTGCCGCTAGTTCGTCCCAACGTGTTTAACTCTTTTTTTTTTCTAGGTTTTAATTAATACTCTATTTATTATGTATTTGTATATATATATATATATATATACTAATATTATTAACTAATATTATTTAGTTTTAAATAATATTTTTATTAATTTTTTATTATATTTTATTAATATTATATTATTCTATTGATACATATACTAGATATTATATTATATATAATTAAAATATTAATCTACGTTCAGTGTGCTTGGAGGGATTCATTTCCTATCCTATTCTAGCCTACAACATCATAAGAAATTGTGATGGTCGAATCTCTAAAAATTGGTTTGTTCATAAATTGATCTGTCTAGTCAAATCAAATATATAGAAAAATAATTTTTATTATATAACTTTTATTAATGTCATATTATTCTAAGAAGACAATTAATATATAATTAAAAAATTAATAATTTATTAAAACATTCAAATACTTTTTAAAAAACATTGATAAAGCTATAAAAAATATTATTAATATAACTAAGATATATTAGGTTAATTAATAAATATTTCAATAGAAAAATGTATATAATATTATCAATACTCTATATCGGCGTATAAAATTATTGATGCTAAAATAAATTTTTAAAATATTTTTCACTAATATATAATATTATGTATTTAAAAAGTATAGACAATTGACGAAAAATATAGATAAATTTATCAATATTATATATTAGCGTAAGAAATTACTGATACTTATATAATCTTTCCAACACTTCTACAAAGCGTTAGCAAATTTATATTGCGATTAGTATAAAATATAACTACACATTTATAAGTATAGAAAAAAATTATTAAAAATATCAACGCAAGATAAAAATATTCATAATTTATTTAAAAAATATCAATGCTATTGCAAAAATATAGATATTTTTACCAACATTTTATATTAGCGTAAGAAATTATTAACACTTATATAATATGTAATACCCTTATAACTCATATACGTATAATACATACATCTCATATATGTATATACATATGCATAATACAAGAGTACCATTGACATTAGAAAATTCTCCATTCCATAAATCATTTCTTAAAATTTATATTAAGTTAAATTATAATTAAATAAATTTATAAAGAAAAAAATCCCTAAAAAAAATTTGTCAAAGTTTTTTCTATAATTTTAATATTTTCCAAAACAACAAATACATAACCTGCATAGAAAATTTCACTCCCAAATATATTATATTTTTAATACTCCATCATCTCTCCAACTATATTCAAAAATTCTCAAACATAACCAATGTACACTGTAAATTCATATTTTAAGTATCAATACTTATTAAAATATTCACATATACATAATAACCTTTTATAAAATATATCTTATATACATATAATATTTTTTACTGTACAAAATACATATTACATAGTACATAAACTATACAAGTATGCATCACTCTTCAAGTTGGTCTCATAGCACCCACAACTTTAAATCTCAATCACATACAGGCTCACTATGGTCTATACTTCTAATACCTGTGTTGAACGATTTTGTGTGTGTATCGATTCTAACCGCAAATGCACATATCGTAAAAAGTAGTAAAGTGAATGTAAATATTGTTTTCATAGAGAATGAGTAATTTGAATAATCAAAATTCAAGTTGACTATTATCTGAAAATTAATTAATTAATTTTATATTTTTAAAAAATTAAATACTTCATCCTTAATTTAAAATTTAAAATGAAATTAAACTAAGATAATTATCTATAAATTTAAACTTCAAATTCAAATTTAAAATTTAAAATTCAAATAATTGATATAAACAAGTAGGATTATATTTCATTAGGAATATTTCAAATGGACAAAAATAACTTTTCAAACTAATTCAAATCTTTCTTGAATCAAAGTTACCAATTCCTTAAATTTTAATCTTCCTCTTTCTCAAGCAAGAAAAATAATGATTGATGTAATTTATAAGTTTTATTTTCATGAACAATAAACTACAATAATCTATATAGCTTAAAGAAATTAAGATGATCTTTAGATTATTCTTTATCTCTAAATAGGATTTTCTAAAGTTGTTGATTTCTTAATCTAAAATCATATCTAGCTTTTACTTAACATATAATTTCAATTTATCAAGCAATTGGTGGCCAATCAATCACAAGTATTAAGAACAAAACTAACAAAATCTTGATTCAAGAAATAAAATAGTAATCAAATCAATTAATACCCATCATCCATAACCCTAAATCCACCTAATCTCACTAAGGAGATTAGTTGTTCATAGCTAATTTGAAGGTAAAAACATTAGAAATGAAGAAATAAATCAAAGTATCCATAACTCTAAAATTGAATTTAAAGAAATAATCAAAGAAAACAAAACATTAAAAATTAAAATTTTAAACCGTGATTGAATGTTCAAACTTGATGGATGAATCTTGAAGAGATGATTGAGTTCTCCTCCAAGCTCAATTTTCTTCTTCCCCACCTTCTATCTAATGATGAATGAATGCTTTTGAGTAAAAGAAAAATGAGATAGAGATCAAATTTTTCCAGGATAGATAATGATGGTTACTATTTATGTTCCTGTTCACCTTACTAAAACAAACTCCTATCTCCTACTTAACTTCTGTAGAAAATTCAAATTTAAATTTGCAAACCAATTTTCTATCCAATAGAAACCTTATCTCTTTCTGGCCCCTCAGTAAAATTGTAGCCCTTGAAGAATAGATGACTTTAGGCTCTTGAATAATCTCAATTGGACTCTGGACGCCCAAGTTATAGCCCAATTACTCTCGGTAGCTCGGACTGGAATTCTGCTTCTGTATTTTAAGCCCAATTTCAACTTTATAGTTGGAGGCCCAAACAAACTCAAATTTTGATGAACTAAACCTCTCTAAAAAACTTGAGATTTTTTCTATCAACTTTATGAAGACAACTTTTCTAATCTTACACTTTATCATTATTGAAATTTTTATTAAAGATCTGAAGGTCTAATATGCCTAAAATCTCTACTTATAAGAGTCCTACAACAAATTAATTAAAACTAAGGTTTAATGAAAAATAATACAACTAGAACATATAATTAAACTTAGAATAAGTAAATTCAACTTAATTTCATGTAAAAACTAATAGACAAATGTATATTCATTATGGATTTATCAAATTCTTCCACACTTAAACTTTTACTTCTCCTCAAGAAAATTAACCATCATTAAATTAAATTCAAACATTCAACCAAACATAATTAACTAAAGAAAAATAACAATAACTTATCCTCAACTTAACACACTAAACTTCAAAGAATCATAACCTTAAACAACTTTACAAACTAAGTACACTTCTATATTAAGGTGATTTACAAAAAACTTTTATATAAAACCATAGCCATAAGAAATTTATTATAACTTCATTAATCCAAGAATATAGCAAATATCACTAAGTAGCCAACTTTACACAATAATTCAGGATCAATAAGAACTATGTATTTATTATTATTATTATTATTATTATTATTATTATTATTATTATTATTATTATATATTCAATGAGTGTATTTTATACTCCATCCCATTATTATTATTATTATTATTATTATTATTATTATTATTCTCTTTTTCTCTTTTCTACTCTTATATATATATGGTGGATATATTTTATGTTCTATTCCACCTTAATTATCTAAAACGAGTGCGTTTTATGCTCAATCTCGCAAAAATTTTTAATATATTAATTATATTAATTATGCATAATTCTCATATCATATGCCCATATAGTTAAATAATTTACCACCTTAGTGATACATACTAACTCAAGAATCTATTACATCACAATAAACTCAAAAGACTATAATAAAAATAATTTTAACTATTTTTTAAAAAAATAAGTGTTCTTAATTTGTAAAATTTTTCAAGGCCATAACCTCATCTATTCCATGCATTAAATTAAAAATAAGCAAAAAGTATTTTAATCTAGCTACAGAGTTAAATATCATGTTAAAATATGAAATGACAATAATTAACATACTCAATAACAAGTAAAGAATAAGTAAGGATAAAAAATAACCCAATAGATTACAAAATAGGAGTAGAATAAGTTTTAGTATTTATTAAAAACTAAAATTTAACTCTAGTACAAATTAAAATAAAAAGAAAAAAATTAAATAAAAATAAAAATTAAAACAAAAGACAACCGAATCAAATATCATATAAAACAAACTAATAATAAGAGTTAACTACTCTCCTCCCACACTTAATCTTTTCATTATTCCTAATGAAAAATAAGCAACCACAAATAAGAGAAACCACAAATAACAACAAAAAGAAAATATAATAAGAAAAAGATAAAGGATGAAAGCTTCCCTCTTTTATGGCGAAATAGTTATTGAATATAGAGATAGAAATCTCTTACCTTCTTCTTCATTATAAATGGAAAAATGGGCACCAAATTGAGAAGAGAGATATACCTCATCCCTTGAAGAACTTGAAACTTTCTCCTTGCCTTTCTTTGATGTTGATTTTTTTACAATGCTTTTTAATCTTGAACCCATGGTTGGAAGATTAGAGTGACTGGTAAAGTGGATTTGGTAAGGATTTATGTTATTGTGGAATAAATTGAGTGGATTTGAGAGGTTTATAGTTAGGGACTTGGGAAAAGGACATTGGGAGTGTGAGAGAGAGAAAAAGGAGAAGAATAGATAAGTGAGCAGAGAGAAGGGGCTGAATGGGTTTATTTATGTTAAATTTTTTTTAAAGAAACAGCCCCGTCGCGATCGTGACAGAGGAGTGTTACACCAGCAGTGCGATCACGCTGCTGGTCATGCGAAGGGGAATTGTTGCTGCTGTCGTGATCACAACATTAGCTCGGCTTGTGGCTGAGCTGGCTTCCACTCGTTACGCTCACACCATGCACACGACAAACAACTTTTACTTTTTTTTGAAGGCCTATTGTGATTGTGCTGGAGATGCAGCATGAGCAGTGAGCTCACGCTGCAGAGCTTAATCGGGTGAGCTCGTCTGTCCTCTCTGTCGCGAGAGTGCAGGCTGCGCTATAGCGATAGTACCTGGAATTTTTTTTTTCAAAATAAATAAAAATTCAATTCAAACTCACCTCTTCTTGTTCTTTCTTATCCACCTTTTCTATTTACTTAAAAAATAAAAACAAGAATAAAAATATTAAAGAATATAGAATTAAAATACCAACATGCAAAACACCAATAAACTCAATTAATAACTCTAATATTATATAAAATAATTATTAAAACTTCAAATTAACTGAATTAAATGAATTAAAACTATAAAAACCATAAATATTAAATGAAAAATATTCCAGGATAGATGATGATGGTTACTGTTTACATTCATGTTCACCTTACTAAAATAAACTCCTACTCCTACTCAACTTCTGTAGAAAATTCAAATTTAAATTTGTAAACTAATTTTTTATCAGATAGAGAGCTTATCACATTCTGACCCCTATAGTAAAATTGTAGCCCTTGAAGAGTATATGACTTTAGGCTCTTGAATCATCTCAATTGGACTTTGGACTCGCAAGTTATGGCCCAGTTACTCTTAATAGCTCGGATTGAAATTTTGCTTCTGTATTTTAAGCCTAATTTCGACTTTATAGTCAAATTTTGACAAACTGGACATTTTGAAAAAGCTTGAGAAGTTCTCTATCATCTTTATGAAGATAACTTTTCCAATATTGTACTTTATCATCATTGAAATCTTTATTGAAGCTTTGAAGGACTAATCTGCCTAAAATCTCTGCTTATAAGATAATAGTCTTACAACAAATTAATTAAAACTAAGCTTTGATAAAAAGAAATAATGCAACTATAACACATAATTAAACTAAGAATTAGTAAATTCAACTTAATTTCATATAAAAATTGATAGACAAATGTATATTCATTATGCACTTATCAAAAAACACACATGCAGGTTCACCCTGGTCTGCACTTCTAATACATGCGCGATTCACACAACCTTGCTAAGGCTTACAGCTTAGTGGTACATATTATAATCATACAATAATTTAAATAATACATATGCATACTTTTTAAGTTATATTTTATGATCATACTGTCAATGCATACACTATTATTTTTGCATTTCCTTTACCTTATAATTCATATACACACAATTATTCATCATAAATTACTCATCATTCATCCTCTAATTCTTCAAACATATTTATATATATATGAGTCACACAACATCATCATCATAATATTCATATACAAATATATCACAACCATCACACATATATTCATCAACTTAACATTTCATTGCCATATTACCAGCATAGCACATTGCTCAACTAACCTCATTTAATTCACCTCATCATTTCATTGCAATATTACTAAAACTTTACAAGACATGACATCACATCACACGTTAGGCCTAACTACTACATACACAATAATCAAGTTTCAAAATAATTGATTTGGTCCATTGTGACACCCAGTGTCTAGCCCGTAGGCAAAAATCATTTTAATTTTCTCAACCCCGCTCTGCTCGGGTCCTCAATCACATGACCTAGCTATGCTCCAGTCATGACCTAGCTCTACTTGGGCTCATCATCATATAATCTCCAACATTAATTTTCTAGAACAAGATATTAAACAGGGAAATACACATATCACATAACTATTCATCTCATTAAATCATATTTCCATAATCTCATTTTCATTACCGAGACTTAGCTCTGCTCAAGTCTTTCACAACTCATTTCTTGTTATTTAGCATATTTCTCGCCTCACATTCATTCTCAGGAATTCTCATATGTATCATGATCATATCATTCCATGATTTCCATCACATATCTCATAAATAATCACATTTATATATTAATTTCATGTCTCAACACATCACATTATACATATCATACTACCACATATCTCATCAACATACCACAACACATTTATTTATCCATCTTTTATACACATCATGATCTATCACATTGTTATCATTCTCAATCACACATTATCAACATATCACAACATGCACATATTCATTATCTCATCATTTTCATTCTTATCATATTTTCATATCTCTACCAATTTTTACACATTTTCAAATTCTACAAACTATTTGTATATTTTTCACATATTTCAATTATTTAAATATATTTTCTTGCCATGTTCCTAATGTGGCATACTTTCTATTCCAAGTGCACAAAATGCACTTTTACTAATTACACTTAACAAAGATATTGGTCATTCTATAATGGCTTAATATATCACAATTCAAGCATTTCACACAATTTCACAAACAACAATACACTTTTACCATGACTTCCAATATCAAAGTAACTTATCACATTTTCACAATTCACAATGTGCTAAGCAAATTCAAATGCAAAGGCTATCAAAGTATATACTAACCTTAAATATGATAATATCCAAGCTCAAATCACCTTCCAAATTCAACTTCACCAATTGCCCTTCTTCACTTTGATTTTACAAATCCACTTTAATGAATCCTAAACCATATTACAAGCTCTAACATAGCATTAGAAATTCATTTTAATACACTTTAATCATCCATACACCATTTACATCATTTTTACATAACATTTCACTAAAACACTATTTTCACCCTTACTACCTTATTCAAACTTCAACATATCAAACTCATTTCTATCATTCAACTATATAATCATCAATTATACATCAATGTAACATCAAAACAATGCATTACCATAATTATCAATATCCCCTTCAAAAACCTAAAATACACATAATAGGTCCATAACCCTAAACTTAACCAAATTCTCTCATATCAAATTTGCAACCATAATATCATTACTCACACATGAAAACAACATTAAATTCTCTATTTAACCAATTATAACCATTCACACTAAAATTCTAATTTACACATATTCATCCATAACCCTAAATTTATCAATCATACCCTTTTCAATCATCCAACCAATAAATCAATATATAATCATCATTTCATCACTTATCTAACATATTAATTCAACTATTATCAATTTAAACAATTCAAACATACTTTCTCTCCCTAACTCATTCAAACATAATCTTAAAATCAAATAAAACTAATTTAAAGGAAGGATTACTTACTTGTATTCATTGCTAAACCTTGTTATACCTTCTTAAATCTTCTTTAAATCTCTATAGAATTTGGTGTATGAAGAAAACTAAACTTTTCTCAACTCTCTCCAATGGCTCACGTCCAAAAGAAGAAAAGAAAAAGAAGAAGAAAATATCTCTTCTTTTAATTCTCATCTTTATCTATTTACATACAAAATAATTAAATAATTATTATTCCACCAATCACATTTCTCCTCCCTTTGATTTTCTCTCTTCTCTTTTCTTCTTCTTCTTCTTCTTCTTCTTCTTCCTCTTATTGTTGTTGTTGTTGTTATTATTATTCTTATTATTATTATTATTATTATTATTATCATCATCATCATCATCATCATCCACTTTTCCAACACTAAATTATACCTCACATATATGTAATGTATATTTTATGTATATGTATATATCTTATATATGTTACTTATATTTTACATATACCATTATGTACATATTTATGTAATGTATATACTATGTATATATAATGTATATTTAATGAATATAAATACCCATATGCACAAATAATGTGTATCCTATATACACTTCAAATATACTTTATATGTCTATTAAATATACTAAGTATGTAATATATATATATATATATCCAACATATATAATTAATATACAATATATATATGTTATATATACACTAGATACACATTGGGTATATACAACTTTCATACCTTCCAATACTTACTTAATTTCTCAAAAATCATGGATATGACATAACCATTCCAATGCTTCCACAAAACCATTGGCAAAATATGTTGGAATTAGTATAAAATATAACTACGCATGTAAAAAGCGTAGGTAAATGATTATAAATACCAACGTAATACAAAAGCGTCAGTAATTTACTTAAAATATAACAATGCTTAACAAATAATGTCAAAAAATATGTTATTATCATTTTTTTTATCAACGCTAATGAAAAAATATATGTAATTTTGATGACACTTTATATTAGCATAGGAAATTTTTGACACATAAATAACTCTTCTGATGCTTGTACAAAGCGTTGGCAAAAATTTGTTGGCATATATCTATTTTCTTATTGTGAATATATTAAGTTAAGATAAAAGAAATATATTCTGAATAATTAAAAGAATTTTATTCTGGGAAAAGAAATATTAAAAGTAAATGACTATATTTTTATTTTTTCTGAATAAATAGAAAATTTTATTATGATTGATAGAGTGAAATTATGATCAATATTTTATATAATTCTAACTATGATTTTAATTATTTTACAATTGAATTTGATGGATTTTGTTTGTTTAAGTTAGAATTATATTAATTATTCTTATAAGATTCAAAGTTTCTAATGATTAGTGGTGCAAAATTGAAGAAAAGTTAGCAAAAATGAAGAAAATGCAAGTGCCACGCCCTTGACTCTTCAAGGCCACGACCTTGGAATTTAAATCAAGTCTGCCACAATAAAAAAAATAAAAATTTCAGAAGCCAAATGGATGCCACGACCATGGCATTGAAAGGCCACGACCATGGATTTGATTTCTCTACTGCCTAAGCCAAGAAAGAGAAGAAAAGTCAAAATGGGCAGCCTCCACTCATATGCCACGACCGTGGCCTACCTTGACAACCACTTACAGCTGTAAAGTGCTCAGAACTGTCCATTCCAACTCAAGCCACGACCATGACACTCATATGCCACGACTGTGGGACCAAAATTCATGACTTTGAGCAGAAAATTTGGAAAGTGATGAACCAAACAAGATTGTGACCTAACATTTTCAGTTTTTCTCCACTAATGAAGTTTCCAAGCACTCTATTTAAACACCTTTCCTCCAAGGATTCAAAAAAAGAGAAAGGGGGAAGATTTAGAAGAGATTATCCAAGAAATAAAAGTAGTTTAGAATTTAATTAGAGAAGGAGAGTAACTTTGGTTCAAGAAGAAATTCAAGATCCAAGTTCTTCTTCGAAGAAATAGAGTTTGATATTTCTTATTCTTTAAATTATGTTTTTAATTATTTTCTATTATGATTGTAATATTTTTATTTTTATAATGAATAACTAATCCTTTTTAGGGTTGGTCCCTTTCATTGAATTTATCATAAAATTATAAATATTTATTTGGTTTAATTTCAACTTTCCTTGAGTTATTTTGTTATCTTTAATCTTAATGCTTTAATTATCTGGCTAATAATTAATTGAATTGAGATATTGTGTGATGAAGCGAGAGTGAAAGCACAATATTAGTCAAAAATAGGTAATAATCTTAAGTAGTTTTCACTTAGAGATAAGGTTAACACTTTAGAGGTTGATTAAAGATTTTTGTAAAACTTAACGAATTGGTTTAATTACTTATGATAATGAGAGTGAAGATAAGGACTGAAATCAATAGTAATTCTAGTACTTGAGAGAGACTTGAATTGAATTTAGGAAAATCCAACCATTAATAAAGAAAAACTAAATTAAATCAATACCTTAGAAAAACCATGATAAATCAATAAAGGTGACCAAAAGCCTAAGTCTTAGAATATTAAAACCTTATTCTTGTCTTGTTTATTTCAATCAACAAATATTTGATCATCCAAATAATATTTAGTTTTAATTGATCAGTACTTAGAAGAAAATCTCCTCGTGGGAACGATACTTTACTTATTATTATATTACTTATTAACGATCTGTGCACTTGTAGTTAGCTAGGCTGAGACCTAACAATGAGGAATAAAAATAAAAATAATATATTAATACTATATTCTTTTTGTTTTTTAAGTAGACTCTGTTCCGTGGCAATAAGTCTTCTAGGAAATGTCTTCTGAGACTAACCCAATTACTTACCCGGATTTTTTAATATTCATATTGGCAGAGCCCAACCCTAGTAAGGGTTAAAATATAAGACAGTGTATACTGGTGTTTTAAAATACGCATAAGAGAGAAGTTATTGCCATAATTATTGTGGCTTCTGGCCTATCTGTTATGGTCTCTGACCTATGGTCTTTGACCTATATGTTCTGATCTGTCATATGATTCCATTTCTGAAAATGAATTCCATGTTATGCTTTAATAAAATTAATGTTGATTCTGTTTTGTTCCGATTTATACTGTGTCTTAAATTAATTGAGATTAATTTTTTATTATTTAAACTTTTATTTCTAAATTACCTAAAATATTTCTGAACTGTTGCATTTATATTTTTGAAATTTGAAGAAAATACGTAGGAAAGAAATGATAATCTAATTTGTATTTACCTTAAGATAGGCAAGTATAAAAAGAAATTATAAGTGAATATGGATCTTAGATTCCAAAAGTTAAATACATAATTATTTGCTATAATAATTAAATATTAAGCAAGAAATCAGTTAAGGAATAGTTTAAGTAAAGTCTGGATTAAGTTAATTCTGATAGGTTAATTAAGCAATATGAGAATATAATTTTGAAAGGTTATTTAAGTACTCTGAGAATATAATTCTAAAAGGTTATTGATGTAGTTTGAGTATATAATTCTGAAAGTTTAGTTAAGTACTCTGAGAGTATAAGTATTCTGCAAGAATATCACAATGAAAGAATTCTTAAATATGCTAGGAATTCTAAATGAATATCTATAATATCAACTCCGAAGATACAAGAAGTTATCTTAAACTATAATAAACTCCTAATTACTTAAAGTGAAAATTAACGACGCAAACATAATATGACTGAACACTCACTGAGTTGCGACTCACCTCTTGCTTCTTATTGTTTTTATTATTATTTTGCAGTCAGAGCAACTTTGGTGATGGTGAAACTGTGGTATCTAATAGTAGCAAAAGCAAGACAACTAGGAAAGTTCAATTTATATGAAATATAAGGGAAAACAAATATGTATTAATAGATGAAAATATCTGTAATAAATAAATGGAAAAAATTTTGCAAAGTTTTACTGTTTAATTATTTTTATTGTGTTCTAAATATGAGTTCTGCGAGGTTCTGATGTATTAAATTAAATCAAACCTTAGGACCATTGTGCCTTTGAAAACAGGGTGACACATTAGTTCTCTAAGGACTTTGGATTATGCCTTTTTTGAGATCACTATGATTATTGACATTTTCAACTTCACCTATACCCAATTGGATATGAGTATATTGTAGCCTATCTTTAATTAAAAAATATCTTAATATGGTAATATCTCCTTTTCTAGAGACTACCATGAGGATGCTTCATCAAACAACATATTACGTGATGTGTAGCACTTTCCATTTGTAGGATCACAAGATCTCCACCCTTTTTTTTTTACTGTCATACCTTACAAAGATACATCTAACAACTTTCTTGTCCTTCTTTCTATGTAAATGATTAGGTATAAATACATAACAAACACATTCAAAGACTTGAAAATGGGTAACATTGGATTTTATGTTCCATAATTTCTCAAATGGTGAAATAAAATATAATCTCTATTGGGGAAGCCTATTGGTTACATAGGCAACCGTCCTTATTGTTTCTGCCCAAAATCTTCCTAGTCATTCTTAGCATGAAGAATGCTTCGACATATTTATGCAAGATGTCTACTCTTTCTATGTGCTACTCCATTTTGTTGCAGAGTGTTGGCATATGTGAACTAATGACGTATCTGGTGCTTTTGTAGAAAACTAGTAAACTCATATGAGATATACTCTCCCCCATTGTCTGTTAGTAAATAACAAACTTTATTATCGACTTATGTTTCTGCTACCTTTTGAAACTCTTTGAATTTTGAAAATGTTTTAGATTTTTTCTTTTGAAAATAAACCCACACTTATCTGGAAAAATCATTAATAAAAGTCATCATATACTTCATTCCACCTATAGAAGCTTGCTTCACTGATCCAAATACATCAAAGTGAGTTAACTCTAATGATTATTTTGCTTTAAATTTGTATTCTTCACATGGCGTTTGATGCCCTTCCCCATACTGACATCCCGCACAAATTGTGTCAATTCTCCCATCAAGTTGGGGAGGTCCCTTTAGCATTAACTTTTTTTTATCATTACATCTAATTTGGAATTGCTAAACTGACTTAGTCACATGTGCCATAAGTTTTGTTGTCTCATTCTTCCTTGTCTTGTCTATGCATATAGTTTCTGCAGACATTAAATAGACCGACTTTAATCCTTGTCCTTTCATGAGTGCTTCTTTTTTAATTTGAAGATCTTGATATACATTGACAGCTTGCGGACCAAACAAGACAAAATTACCTGAAGATGTTAGTTGTGCTACCGAGAGAAGATTCTTCTTCATACCCAAAACATGATAGACATTTTGCAGTGACACCTCGGTAGCATTACAATGGGGAGAGACTATTATATTGTCAATGTGAGTTATCAGTAATTTTGAGTTATTTGCTGTCACCATCACATGATTTCCCTTGTACTCTAACAAAACCGGTAGCTTTTCTTTATCACTGTTGTCCCAAGATGGCAACCAAGAGGGGGGGTGAATTGGTTTCTTCAAGAAATGATAGCAAATTGAAAAACTTCAACAAATAAGAAATGTAGAAGATGTAGAAGATTGAGTAGAGAGTAGAAAAATCAACACAAGAGATTTATAGTGGTTCGGATTCAACAATCCTACATCCACTCCCCAACCTCAATTGGGTATTCCACTATACTTGAAGTTTTACAAGCTCACTTCCAACTTTGGTGTTTTTACAAGCTCACACCTAACTTGACAAGTGTTTTACTAAGGCTAACACTCAAACCACTTACAAGAGTTTTACTAGGCTCACTCTCACAACCTTTACAAGAGTTTTTCTCAGGCTCACTCTCACAACCTTTACAATTGGTGTTTTAATGGCTAACACTCAACCTTGCATGAAGAGATAAATAGATGAAAGCTTAAGTAAATAACTTGCAAGAGTTTGGACAATATTAGTATTTATTCTCTTGCTATAAGACTTGTTTGAGGTGGTATTTATAGGCCTCAAACCAGTTCTGCCCGTTGGTGAAGTGGGTAGAAAAGTGAAACTCCAACAGCTACAAAATCTTCTTGGATTTTTGTGTCAGACTGTTGGGATGGTCGCGCACCCCCTCTGGGCGGTCGCTCATTTGCTTGTGCGGTCATCCCAGCTCTCTGGTGCGGTCGCGCAATTCAAATCTCTAACGGCTACTTGACACATGGCATCTTCTTATTAATTCTTTAACTAGCCGTTGAAGCCCACCAACGGCTATATAAATGTAGCGGTCGCGAAGCCACATTGGGCGGTCGCGCATTGTCTTGCGTCGAGTCATTCACCGTTCTTGTCACCGCGAACCTTACTGTCAAACCAAGACAGTTTGGATGGTCGCGCAACCCCTTGGGGCGGTCGCGCGTTCTTGGATGGTCGCGCAAGGCCTTGGGGCGGTCGCGCATCCCTTCAAAGACAGATTTTCAGCACTTAGGAAATCTTCAAATTTCTTTGCATTTCAGCTCATTCTAAGTTGCTTTCCTGCCATATAAACACTCATTGAAGCCATTAGATCACTTCAATTTGTTTGCCAAGATCAAAAACAAGATTGACCTAAATCTAGGTCAACAATCTCCCCCTTTTTGATTTTGGCAATCAAATTGAATTTGAAATACAAATAATCAACAAAAATAGGCAATACTTCCCATTATGGAAAAACATAAGAAAATTCTCAAATTCATCAAATTCTCTCCCCCTTTGCCAAAATTCAAAAAGAGGAGGTAGAGATGAAGATCAATCAAGCAATCTTCAAAGATGATATAAGAAATAAGGAAATATAAACACAAGACAAGATCAAAATCATTGTTGGTGTGACTTTATAATAGAATTCAAAGCCAATGGTCAATCACCAAAAACAAAATTCACAATTAACACAAATCTAAGTCATATACTTAGGAAAAATAAAAGTACCAATCAATGAAAATATCAAAATCAATGAAAAATATGTTAAGGATACCAATTGATTGGATTATACTCCCCCTCAATTGATGATCTCCCCTTCAAGAAGTGAAAAACTTAGAAACAATTGAGATCAATTTTTATCAAAATATTCAAGTTTTCTCCTCTCTTGTTGGAGTCAAATCAAGAGGAATATAAAAAGAAAATTAAATACAATTCAAGAAAGTGATTGACTTAATTATGAACAAATTTAAAATGTAACAAAAATAATTTAGTCAACCATAAAATCATTTTTCAACCTTAATGTCAAACACAACATGTAAAGTAAAAATTAAAAGTATAAAAGTTCAAATGTTGTAAGGCAAGAATTGTTACCAATTTTTCAATGCCAATTGCCTTACTCTTAGCATTGTTTGAACTTGGTTTGATGGAGTACTCATTCTCCTCCATCTTCATGCCATTTGCCCTTGTCAATTAAGGGATTTTGAGTTTCCATAATAATGAGCCATGGAATTGGAAGAGAAAGTTGATGTAGAGGTATTAGTGGGTGTGGTTGCCTTTGAGGATCAAATTTCACAATTAAGTTTAAGAAATTTCAAAGCTCTGATACCAATTGTTGTCCCAAGATGGCAACCAAGAGGGGGGGTGAATTGGTTTCTTCAAGAAATGATAGCAAATTGAAAAACTTCAACAAATAAGAAATGTAGAAGATGTAGAAGATTGAGTAGAGAGTAGAAAAATCAACACAAGAGATTTATAGTGGTTCGGATTCAACAATCCTACATCCACTCCCCAACCTCAATTGGGTATTCCACTATACTTGAAGTTTTACAAGCTCACTTCCAACTTTGGTGTTTTTACAAGCTCACACCTAACTTGACAAGTGTTTTACTAAGGCTAACACTCAAACCACTTACAAGAGTTTTACTAGGCTCACTCTCACAACCTTTACAAGAGTTTTTCTCAGGCTCACTCTCACAACCTTTACAATTGGTGTTTTAATGGCTAACACTCAACCTTGCATGAAGAGATAAATAGATGAAAGCTTAAGTAAATAACTTGCAAGAGTTTGGACAATATTAGTATTTATTCTCTTGCTATAAGACTTGTTTGAGGTGGTATTTATAGGCCTCAAACCAGTTCTGCCCGTTGGTGAAGTGGGTAGAAAAGTGAAACTCCAACAGCTACAAAATCTTCTTGGATTTTTGTGTCAGACTGTTGGGATGGTCGCGCACCCCCTCTGGGCGGTCGCTCATTTGCTTGTGCGGTCATCCCAGCTCTCTGGTGCGGTCGCGCAATTCAAATCTCTAACGGCTACTTGACACATGGCATCTTCTTATTAATTCTTTAACTAGCCGTTGAAGCCCACCAACGGCTATATAAATGTAGCGGTCGCGAAGCCACATTGGGCGGTCGCGCATTGTCTTGCGTCGAGTCATTCACCGTTCTTGTCACCGCGAACCTTACTGTCAAACCAAGACAGTTTGGATGGTCGCGCAACCCCTTGGGGCGGTCGCGCGTTCTTGGATGGTCGCGCAAGGCCTTGGGGCGGTCGCGCATCCCTTCAAAGACAGATTTTCAGCACTTAGGAAATCTTCAAATTTCTTTGCATTTCAGCTCATTCTAAGTTGCTTTCCTGCCATATAAACACTCATTGAAGCCATTAGATCACTTCAATTTGTTTGCCAAGATCAAAAACAAGATTGACCTAAATCTAGGTCAACAATCACCTATCATATGATTTGAGCAACCTCAATCAATGATGTAATCTTTCTTATAATCAATTTGATCGGATGTTGCGGTTGTAAGACCTAACTCCTTCTCTTCTGCAGCAAAGAAAGCTTCAACATCCCATTCCTATTCACTTCTAGAAGTAGTAACATTATTCTCCACTAGCCCTTTTCTTGATCAACAAACTTTTGCCATGTGGCCTTTCTTTCCACAATTATAACACTTCCTTTCAAATTTCTGGCCATTGCCACGATTCATTTATACTCTCCCTATATTTGTATTATCTTTACCTTAATGACTTTTTATCTCGTCATCATCTCTTTTAGATCTATTACCAGTGTACTGCTTAGAATTTCGCTTGCTTTTATTAGCATAAAGTGCTTCCTCTGCACCTTTTGGCGAAACTCCTCCTGTTTATTTAGCTAGAGCCTCTTGCCCAGTAAGCAAATTCTCAAACTTAACAAGTGATGGTTGATTTTTCCATCCATGTACTACAACAACAAAGCATCCATACTCGGGCCTCAAACTATGGATGATTATTCTCTTCATCCTAGTTTCACCGATCAAAGATAAGATGGATCTAATTCAAATTTTTTTTGACACAATGACTTCACCTTATGAAAACATTGAGAAACCGTCATTTCCTGTAGTGTTACTAACAATAATTCACTTTCTAGTTGCTGAATTCTTGTGCCATTTTTCTTAAGAAAATCTTGGCAAACGTATCCTAAGATTTTTTTTAGGAGTTTTGGTGTCTCAAATATGCTTTAGCACATCTTCTTCAACCGTTGTCTTCAAAGCAAACATCGCTTTGCCTGCTTTTATCTTCCATTTTCCTAGCGTACCATTTGCATCTTCAGTCTCCAATTAGATAACTTCACTTATGTTGACGACTTTTCAGAGATCTTGGCCTTGCATGTGAGGTATAATTCATTTAGACCATGCATTGTAATTTTGGTTATTGAGCTTTTTAATTCCACCAACTATTTAAAGATTGTTCATCTTGCCAACAAATAATACCCAAAAACTTATGGCTCTGATAATAAATTATTGAAAGATGATTGACAAAGATGCTAATGAACTCACAAAATAAAACTACAAAAGATTATTTAAAAATTGAGAGAAGATTTATTGTGAAGAAGAAAAGATGATTTTCATACTTGTCTGATATATTTGTACATTGAACTCCCTTTATATAGTTATAGGAGTTTATAAAAATAGTGAATATTAAAAATAATACACAAATTAATATCCTCTTATTTTTTTAGTAAGTTAATTAAAACCATTAATCAATTAAAAGAAAATTATAATAACCATAGATAAAAATATAAAATTATTATTGTGTTGATTTTAACAGTATAAATGTCATTCATGTTCTTATTTGGTTTAATTTACTTAAAATAAGCTTAAAATTAGCCCTCTAATACATCCTTTGGTTCGAGACTAGTGATTTTTATCCTTGGAATAATGTTTGAGTCAATTTAGAATTTTTTTATTAAAATTTTCTTTTTTTTTAAAAAATAAGCTTAAGTGGCGACTCTTTCTCAAAACCCTTTTTACTTGAACAGAGCGTAACCTATGATGGCAGAGTGTTCTCGGCACTTTTAGTGAGATTTAACCTAATATTTCAGCATTCTTTGGCTAGCCAAGCAAGGTGCTGGGGCTGGTGCCTCGCAATGGCCTTAGTGTTCATCTTTTGCTCCTAATTTCTGTGCTGCAACAATCAGACTGCTATTCATGTCACAGCAACCCTAGTTTTTCACATACGAACAAAGCACTTAACATTGATTATCATCTCATTCGCAAAAAATTCAAAGGTGTGCTTCCTCATCATATCTTATCTCAAAACTAACTTATTGATTTCTTCATTAAGTCATTGCCAATAACTCTCTTTAATCGATTTTGTTTTATGTTTGGATTGTTGCATCTGCAACAACCTCCAACTTGAGGGGGATGAGAAGCATGTAAAACCATTAAGTTATGTGAAGAAACACAGTGTTTTACACAATGCAATACACACCATTTCAACTAAAAGCTTCCAACATGTTGCACATCATTTTGGTAAAGGGAAATTACATCAACATGTAGTGTTTAGTTGGTTAGCTTCAAATTCTAGAATGGCGTCAATATTAGCTGTTAGAAAGTATCAATAGAAGGTTAAGAAGCTTTTATTGTAACAAGCTTCTTCCAAATTCATCAATCTCTTTGTATAGTTAGAATAGTTGTAACTAATTCGGTTGAATGAATACATCATCTTCACTACTCATCTGATATTTTCTTTAGTTTCCTTACATGTAATTTTTCTTTTCTTTTTTTTTTTGAATTCATTACATTTTTAGCAGCCTCTGTTTTACATGAGAGGCTAGCTTCCCTTAGTCAAAAAATAATACAATCTAACATCACACTTGATTGATTGAAATAAGGATAGACACTCCTTTTTCACTGATAACATGCAAATCCAACTTGTTTTTATTACTAATATTATGTTTATTTTGTGTTATATGTGCCTAATATGGGAGTTTTTAATTGGATTCTTATTTTTGTGTTAGGATATACTGGATATAGTGAGAATGAAGCTAAAAGGAGTAGATTCTGAAGATGGTTTTGGGAAGCAGTAGCTGCTGGAATCTGTTTGGAAAATATGAAGCTGGACTGATTTATACTAGTGGCTGACCTGCGACTTATTGGGACTGTTTCCAGCGTGTTTTAAAGCCAAGGAAGAATATTAAACACTATTTAGTGGGCCCCTTTTATTGTATTATGTTTTGGCCCCACTTTTAGGAGTATAAAAACAAAATTTAGGTTTTTATTTAGACACTTTTTGGCCACCCTAGGAATTATTAAGAATTTCAGAACAATTTTCAGAATTTTACGATGTTTTCTTCCATAGCCATGCGTGGCTAATAATCTTGTTCAGTTAAGGCTTAATCCAAGGTAGAAGTTTGATCATGCTTGTGAGATTGAATTGAACTTAATAGAATTCTTTGATTTACACTGTATTTATATTCTTTCTGTGGTTTATTGGAAAAATATATCCCTTAGTGAAATTCTATTGAATGATTTAACAGGGCCCGTTATTTGTTTGATAGCAATTTCCATGACTATTCAATTGAATCAAATCCGTAATTGTTTGATTAGATTGATGTAGTAGTGATTGGTATAATTTAATTGGGTAGAACCTTTTAGGTTATATTAAGAAAGAATATAATCTGATTTAAATGAATTCTCATAGTTTATGTTAATTAGGGCAAGGTCTTACTATAATTTAAGGTTGTTAACAGTTAAATCCTTCGTCGTACTTAGGATTGCTAGTTAATTAGGGGTTGTTATTAGATCGTATCTTGGCAACCTATTAATACGGTAGGATTGGTTGGCTCGACGTTCTTCCTGACTATAGCTTATCTGTAATCTGAATTAAAGGATTATCTTGAATCAATGATCAATCAGTTTAAACTTCGAACCGCGGTATGCCTTGACTGAATTCTTCCCCATCGTTTCAGGTTTTATATTATTTTTGTTGCTTTCATTTTTAATTTTAATTAATCTCGTTCCAATTTTAAATCCCCCGTTTTAATTTTTAGTTTTATTTTCAGTTCTGTTTAACTTTCGGCAAGCTAGTCCCTAGGGTTCGACCCTTCTCACCCTATTTACAAGTTTTCTTTTGTAGGAAGAGCAGGTTATTATTTTTGGTGGATTCGACACCCATCAAATTTTGGCGCCGTTGCCGGGGACTAGTTAACTTTATTGTTTGTTGTCTTTTTGGATGACCAGGTCTGAAAATTTGCCTATAGAATTTGATCCAGAGATAGAAAAGACAGCTCGTGCATTAAAGAAGAAAACTAAGGAATGAAGGTGGGCAGAAGCAACTTCCACATCTGGTTTGGAAGGAGCAGCTGCTGATTTGGTTGATAATCCCACAGAAATTGAAGAAGGAAGTCTAGTGCAAGAAGATTCCTCAACAGATTCTGATAGAGAAGAAGTGATGGCTGATAACCGCACAGTTAGAGAGCTACAGGCTGCTCCTGTAGACCAGCAGCTCCTATGTATTGCTTATCCCAACTTAGATGGGCCGTTTGTGCTGAAATCTGGATTGATACATCAGCTACCTACCTTCCATGGAATGAAGACCGAGAACCCACACAACTTTTTGAAAGAATTCCATGGAGTTTGCTCTAGTATGAAGCCTCAAGGGGTGACGGAAGAGCAAATTAAGTTGAGAGCATTTCCATTTTCACTTAAAGACGCTGCTAAAGAATGGTTGCTTAACCTACCACCGGGTTCTATAACAACATGGCCCGAAATGGCTCATGTATTTTTGGAGAAGTATTTCCCCGCTTCTAGGGCTGCCATTATTCGAAGGGAAATATGTGGTATTAAGCAACGAGTTAGAGAGAGCCTTTATGATTACTGGGAGAGATTCAAGAGGTTATGTGCAGCTTGCCCACAACACGGGATGTCAGATCAGTCTTTGATCCAATACTTTTATGAAGGAATGGTAGATATGGAGAGGAAAATGGTTGATGCTGCAAGTGGGGGAGCAATTGTGAATAAAACTCCAGCCCAAGCTAGAGAGATCATAACTACTATGGCAGCAAATTCACAGCAATTCGGGCAAACTGAAGAGCCTTCAAGAAAAGTCTACCAGGTAAGTAATTCTTCTGTAGATGATAGACTTAATGAACTAACATCTATGTTTAAAACCTTTACTGCAGGATTTAATGCTCGTGCAAATGTGTGTGGATTGTGCAATTCGCCTGATCACCCGACAGACTTGTGTTATCAAATACAAGATGATCAGGAACAAGTCAATGCAATGGGTGAATTTTCCGGGCAGCCCCGAAGGCCATTCCCTAATTCATCTAATGAAGGATGGAGAAATCAGCAGAATTATGGCTATGGGAATAGGCAAAATTTCCAGCAAGCTAGACCGCCTCCTCAACAAGCTCTCAACTCAAGTATGTCTTTGGAAGACATTGTTAAAGCTCTTGCCACTAGTACGGCCACATTTCAGCAAGAAACTAGGAGGGAATTGAGCAGGATTACCACCAACATGAATGCCTTACAACAAGAAACAAAGAGGAACTTGCAAAACTTGGAGACCTAAGTCAGCCAGCTAGCCTCTTCCGTGAGCAGGTTGGAGAATCAAGGAAAGTTACCCTCTCAAACTGTTGTCAACCTAAGAGAGAACGTAAGTACCATCACTTTACGTAGTGGAAAAGAGCTAAATACAACAGCCCCGAAGAAAGACAGCAGTAGGTCGAAGAAAGAAGCTGAAAAGAGGTAGAAATTCAGCAAAAGGAGGTTCCCAAGCAAGTTGAAAAGCGGCAGCCCGAGACGTTTGTTATACCTCCTCCCTTTCCCGAAAGGTTGAGGCAATGTAAGAGGGAGAAAGAAGAGAAAGATATCCTTCACATCTTTCGCAAGGTTGAGGTAAATATTCCTTTGCTCGATTTAATTAAGCAAATACCTCGATATGCAAAGATTTTGAAGGAATTTTGTGTAAGTAAGAAGAAGCAAACTGAGGTTGAGAAGGTAAGTGTGGGGGAGAATGTCTCCGCTATTTTGCAAAGAAAACTTCCCCCAAAATGCAAGGATGAAGGTATGTTTTCTATCCCTTGTAGAATAGGCAATGTGCAAATTAAGAAAGCTATGTGTGATTTAGGCACTTCAATTAATGTTATGCCATTGTCTATTTTCTCTTCTTTGAATATAGGTGCTTTAAAGAAAACTAGCATTTGCATTGAATTGGCGGATAAGTCCGTAATCTACCAGGAAGGGGTGCTAGAAGATGTGTTGGTGAAAGTTAATGATTTAATTTTTCCTGCTGATTTTTATGTGGTTGAGATGGAGGATGCTAAATCTTCAAATTCTAGTGAAATCATTTTAGGAAGACCTTTTCTTAGGACAGCTAGGACTAAAATTGATGTTTTTGATGGTATTCTTACCATGGAGCTGGATGGAGAAGTTGTCAAATTTAGCATGTATAGTGAAGTCAAAGATGCTAATATTGTGTCCAATGTGAGTGATGTGTCTGATTTTGATCCCAAAAGTGATAAATTTTCTCCAATAATTGATAAGAATGAGCTTAATGTGGTTTCTTGTAAGAATTTTGATAATGAATGCACTAACAAGTTTAAAGAGAAAATTTTGTCTGATGAAAAGTTGCAGGAAATTGAGCTGGAAAAGGCGCTGAAGTTGGGATTAAAACCGTTGCCTAGCCATTTGAGATATGTGTTCTTAGATGATGGAGATTCAATTGCATTGATAGTCTCTAAAAAGCTAAGCAATGAGCAAGAAAAAAAGATGATTCGAGTGCTAAATGAGTACAAAGATAATTTTGGATGGGCGAAGAATGTTGCCTTTGGAAGCCCGACGGAATTCGATTGAAAATTCGGGAACGTCTAGCCTAAGACGTTAAATAAGGGCGCTTTCTGGGAGGCAACCCAGCTAGGCTTGTCCAAGCCTAATAAATTTTATGTTTTTTTTTTCTTTTTTCTTTTTATTTGAATTTTCTGCACTTGTTTTTATTTTTCAAAAAAAAAAAAAAACCTGCCATGAACAGTGTCATCTTCTTCCTTGTTTCTGAAAATTATAAGTGAAGGTGGAGGTTAAAAGAGGTCTTTAATGGTGGTCATGTTCTATTAGCGACAAAAGCTCCATTTTGATATATTCACCGTGTCATGAGTTTCATGAGTTTAATGAGCTTTTATATATTTATTTCTTATTATTTTTTTTTACCATCCATTTTGTTTAACTTGCTTTATTTAGTTATTATTATTATTATTATTTTTTACTCTACTAATATATGGTTAAATTTTTACAGATAGAGTAAAAGAAAATTGCTTCCCTCCTCCTCTCTCTCAAATCACGAAGAGAGCTTCTCTCTCCACCTTCACCCGCCGCTTCACCACGCCGTCACCCAAATCGCCACAACCACCACCGTCCAGTCTAGCCACCTACCGCTGGTCGTCCTACTGAACCCTCCAGTAGCCACCATCTTCTCTTCCCCATCCAGCAGCCCCAACAATTCCGAAAATCCAGCAGCCCCCTTTTCCCTTTCCATTTCAGAAAACCCAGCATCTCTCTCTCTCTCTCTCTCTCTCTCTCTCTCCCTCAATCGAAAATCCAGCAGCCCCTCAACCAGTACCCCACCTATTGTCACGCAACCCAGAAATCTCCACCAGAAATCGCAACCCAGAAATCGCAAATCAGAAATCGCAAACCCAGAAATCGCAGCTCACTGCTGCGTCCCCATCCAAATCGCCACACCACCACCTGCACCAGTTCAGCTATCTAGGCTTACCTCGCAACATCAAACTTGTGATTTCTCCTCTGCCGTTCAGACAAGTGGCCACTTTCCATTCACTGCACTTCCAATTCTGGTTTCACAACAGAAAAGAACTTCTACAGTGAGGTATTTTTGAACTCAATTTCAATTTCGCAGTTCAGATCAGGTAAGTACCTTTCTATGAATTTTTCATTGCATTTAAAAAATTTCTGATATGCCATGAAATTGCGAATTGATTGAATGTTCTATGAATTGGTGGTAAACTTTGAATGGTATTGTGATAGCATAACTTTGGTGATGAAAGATTGGGCTTTAAATTGAATTGAGAAGAATGTGTTTTAAATTGAATTGATGAGCTTGCAATTTTGATTCTGTTACCTTGACTCATTTTGGTAAAGGCTGGATAAGTGTTGTGAGAGATAGTTTGGAATTGAGTTTTTGTTGTGCTAATTAGTAGCAGTGAACACGGATGTGCCAACTTGGGTTTGTAAATTGAGATATTGTCTTCATATATACTGCTGGAATTTGGTTTTCAACTTGTCAAATTGGGTGTTTTGATTTTCTCTGGAATTGTGCGACAAAAGATTAAAAAGTTTTAATTGTTTCCATAGATTAGTTGCATTTCTAATTTTGATTGATTATGTCGCTCGATGCGCTTTTGAACTGTAACTATTTGCAATTGAAGGAGCTTCAAATTCTGTTCTAATATTCACTCTTCCGTGATTATATTGCAAATTGGTTGATTGATTGAGTGTTGTTGGTATGCCTTAAATTTGATTTTGAATTGAATGTTGAGTGTTGAGCAGAAAATTCAGATTGAGTTTTAGTAAGAATGATGAGATGTTAAGTCCAAGGTGCTGATGATTTATAGCTTTGAGATACCAAATAAGTAATTTTAATTCTCTTTAGGTTAGTACTGAACTGAATTTTTGTTTTAAAATTAAAATTACTTTTGTGATTACTGAAAAAAAAAGAAAAAAAAACTTGAGAAACTTTGGCATGAGAAGTTAATCTTGGTGTTAATAAAGTTCAATATTGCATCTTAGTGACAGGTTCAGTTGCAATTTGATTTTGATTGGTTATATTGCTTGGTATGGGAATTTTGAACTGTGATTATTTGCATTGGAAGAGATTCCAAAATCTGCTTTAGTCTTTGCTGCATCTTAGTGTTTTGCTTTGTGCAAGTAAAAAATGTTGATCAAATTTTGATAATATTTTTGTCATAATTTGTTGTCAATTGCTCGTTTGCTTGTATTGTTGCCTTGGGTTGCGTTATTGGATTCTTTTGCAGGTAATGATTTTGGTAAATGGATTGATTCAAAACCAACTCCTCACCATGCTTAAACAAGCAGGGAAAGTTTATGAGCAGATTTCTCCGAACAGGGCAGTCTTCTTATACTCACTCTCTTTAATTTTATTTGCTTGTGACCCTTTCTTTATGTTTGATTATGATTTGTCCACATTGAGGACAATGTGTGAAATAAGTGTGGGGAGGGGATTTGGTATGGGAAAATTTTTGCTGAAATTTTTAATGTTTTTGCTGCAATTTTTGGGACTGATTTATGTGATTGAGCAGCTGAAATTTTGATGTTATATTGCTGAAATTTTGAGCTTGCTATTGATTAATAGCTACTGCCATGTTGCTTGTTTGATTGTTATGCTTTATAGTTCCTTATTGTCAAGTTTTACCCTTTTTAATAATGGCATTTGATGATATTTTTGTGTGATTCTGCTGCTGCCATATGCTTAATTTCTGGTATGAGACTTGACTTTTGAAAAGGTGATTTTGAGTTAGGAAGTTAGACGCTTATCCCATGATATTTTGAGTAAAATTTTTGCAATTTTGATGTGTTAAACTGATTTTGGGATTACTCATTGGGCTGTTTATGTTTTTAAACATGATTTTGAACTCTTAGGAAGTCTAGAGAGGAGAACTTTGCTATTGTTACTTGGTTTGACCGTTGTGAAAATCTTGGACGATAAGACTTAGCGAGCGGAAACCATAGCCTGAGATTGACCGTCATTGCACTCATGAGTCTTAATTTAAAATTGTTTACACTTTGAATTCTCAAAATGGTTTTCAAAACTTAGTTTCTTTGGATAGGTGTTTTTGAGAGCAATTTCTGAAGCTAAAAATTTAGAATAGCTTCCGAACACTAGAACTTTCTTTTACGTTCCCTTGAGGTGAAATCCTAGGCGAGTCTCGACTTTGGAAATGATTTGGGCATTCTCTTGGCCGATTCATTAATCCTTTTATGTTTTCCCACCTTTACGTTACCGTTCTCTCACCCCCTTCTAGCCTACGAAGTATGCTAAACGCGTACTCTAAATTCTTTTCATAACCCACGATATAACCATATAACCGAAAAAGCCTTCGCTTACCACCCTTTTTGCGAGAAAATAGTCTTTTCAATTATTTGTTGAGCAAGTGCATATGTTAATAATTTGGGATTGACACAATTGCATTTTGTTTAGTTTTTAGAATTTGAAATCTTGCTACCCATGCTTATTAGATGTAAATTTTTCTTGGGTTCAATTATTGTTGTAAATAGATTTTAGGGTGTTCATTATGAAAAAAAAAAGAAAAAAATTCAGAAAAAAATAGAAAAAAAAATAGCAAAATAGAAAAGAAAGAAAAAAATTTAGAAAAAAAAGAGAAAAGTTGAGTTTGTATATAGAATTTTGTAAGTCTTGTTGTTGTAGTTGTATTCGTAAAATTTTTTTATTTTGAGTCGCATTTGTAGTCATTTGAGCATTAATTAAGGGTAAATACATTGTGCATTGCTCGTTTGAGATTTAATATTGGAGACTTATTTTCTTGTTATTCTTTATCCTTACATTATCCTTTCTTTTGTAACTGTCACCCTAGCCTAACCCGAGTAAAGACCTATTGATCCTTTGTTGAGACTTGACCTACATTAGTGGAGAGGGAATTTGGAGGAGAGCCTATGGTTGTTTATTGTTTGGTTTTCTTGAAGCTATGAAAATGTGTTTTATATGCTTTGTTAATTGCTCAATAAAATGCCTTTCGATTCAAACTTCGTATGTGTGCGTGTGTGTTTTAAGAATTCTTAGTGTAACCTTTTTCGATTGAGTTCATGACGATGGAATGATATTGACGGTTTGGTATCCAATTGCGAGGTTGAGTTGTTTGCGGTTTTTGCATATGTTGGATTGGGTTTCATGGTGAAGTTGTGGTCTCCTAATAGATTTGATTTTGAGTCTTAAGTCATGCTTGAGGACAAGCATGGGATAAGTGTGGGGAAGTTTGATAACATGCAAATCCAACTTGTTTTTATTGCTAATATTATGTTTATTTTGTGTTATATGTGCTTAATATGGGAGTTTTTAGTTGGATTCTTATTTTTGTGTTAGGATATACTGGATATAGTGAGAATGAAGCTAAAAGGAGTATATTCTGAAGATGTTTTTGGGAAGCAGTAGCTGCTGGAATCTGTTTGGAAAATATGAAGCTGTCAAGTCCTTAGCCTTGGGCAAGACTAAGCAACAAGCGAACAGATGCGGACTAATTTATACTAGTGGTTGACCTGCGACTTATTAGGACTGTTTCCAGCGTGTTTTAAAGCCAAGGAAGAATATTAAACACTGTTTAGTGGGCCCCTTTTATTGTATTATGTTTTGACCCCACTTTTAGGAGTATAAAAACAAAATTTAGGTTTTTATTTAGACACTTTTTATCCACCCTAGGAATTATTACGAATTTCAGAACAATTTTTAGAATTTTACGATGTTTTCTTCCATAGCCATGCGTGGCTAATCATCTTGTTCAGTTAATGCTTAATCCAAGGTAGAAGTTTGATCATGATTGTGAGATTGAATTGAACTTAATAGAATTCTTTGATTTACATTGCATTTATATTCTTTCTGTGGTTTATTGGGAAAATATATCCCTTAGTGAAATTCTATTGAATGATTTAACAGGGCCCGTTATTTGTTTGATAGCAATTTCCATGACTATTCAATTGAATCAAATCCGTAATTGTTTGATTAGATTGATGTAGTAGTGATTGGTATAATTTAATTGGGTAGAACCTTTTAGGTTATATTAAGAAAGAATATAATCTGATTTAAATGGATGCTCATAGTTTCTGTTAATTAGGGCAAGGTCTTACTAGATTTTAAGGCTGTTAATGGTTAAATCCTTCGTCGTACTTAGGATTGCTAGTTAATTAGGGGTTGTTATTAGATCGTATCTTGGCAACCTATTAATACGGTAGGATTGGTTGGCTCGACGTTCTTCCTGACTATAACTTGTCTGTAATCTGAATTAAAAGATTATTCTTGAATCAATGATCAATCAGTTTAAACTTCGAACCGCGGTATGCCTTGACTGAATTCTTCCCCATCGTTTCAAGTTTTATATTATTTTTGTTGCTTTCATTTTTAATTTTAATTAATCTCGTTCCAATTTTAAATCCCCCGTTTTAATTTTTAGTTTTATTTTAAGTTCTGGTTAACTTTCGGCAAGCTAGTCTCTAGGGTTCGACCCTTCTCACCCTATTTACAAGTTTTCTTTTGTAGGAAGAGCAGGTTATTATTTTTGGTGGATTCGACACCCATCATTCACCTAAAAGCTAAGATAAATTACAACAACATAATTAATAATATTATTAAATAAAAAAAATCTTAGCAACACCAACAATTTTTTGGCCCTAGAAACTCTAGCTATAGACATCTTGAAATTTGGTTTCAAAAGTACTAGAAAAAATTGTGGTGCGGGCTGCAAATAGGAACACTCCAATCAATGGTACCTCAGTAATTCTTTCGGTCAACCAATTTGGACAATCTTATTTTGTACAACAATCATGAACCAAGTATTCTTGTATGGTCTCCAAAGTTTTATGTGAAAGCAACAAATGCAACTATAACTTAGTTCTTAGATAAGTAAAATTTTGTCTTAGTTGTGTTGATTTTTTAGTGGAGCTATATGGAATGGCTCAATTTTATTTCTCTGAAAATGGTCTTTTATATATGAATTGTAATAAAAAAAAATCAAAACAAAATCCATAAAATCTGATATTAACTTATCAAATAAAAAATTTTTAATTTATTTTTTTAAATTTAAAGCTTCTTGTTTGATCTTGCTTGATTTTGTGCAGTAATTGAGGCATATTTCACCATTGCTCTTTGCATTATTTGCTACAAACTCGAAACTCTTCTAAAACTTGATTCCTTCATGGAGATAGTACTTCTCCTTGAACATTCAAAATCTTCTAATTTTTTTTTATTTCTAAAAAAACCACATAAATCAAACAACTCATAGCATTACAACATAAAATTTCAGCAGTTTAAGGAGATACTCTAGGTCCTTTCAATTTCATTTCATATTATCCTTCATCATTTTTGCATTTCATTGTAGTTTATAGATATATCGATCACTTGATCATTTTTCTTTTTGTTTTTCATTATAGTTTATAGACATGCTAGTCATTTCATTTTTTATGTTTGTATTTATTATGGGTTTGGTTATGTTTTTGTGATAATGGTTATGATTGTTATTATAATTATAGTTATGAATATGTGTATGGTTATGAGTATGGCTATGGATATGATTGCAGAGACTTTACAGGTCTTTTAAAGATTATTTAAGCTCTGATACAACTGTTGATTTTTTTTTAGCGGTGCTATATGAAATGACCTTTTATACACGAATTGTAACAAAAAAAAAAGTAAATAAATAAACAAAATCCACAAAATCTGATATTAACTTATCAAATAAAAATTATTTAATTTATTTTTTAAATTCAAATCTTGAATTTCTTTTCATTTCATTGCATTTCTTTTCAGATTTCAAATAAAATCTGATGAAGACTAGCACGTCTCAAAATTAAGATGAAGCCAAACCAGTTATGAATGAATAATAGGAGGGAGATTTATTCCAAATCTATCAAATATATTCTTATGTCTATGATAAAAAAAAAATTATGCCTATGCCTAGAACAATATATATATATATATATCATGCCAATGCTTATGACAAAATAAAAATATGCCATGCCTATTTCCACATAACCATGGACTTTGGATGACCATAAAAATCATATGCTAAAAAAAAAACATTTGTAACATTTGACCCGACGGAAAGTCTTGAGAAATTGAGTAAAGTACTACAATCAAATAAGAATAAATCAAATTCTAAATAATGATAGTTAAGATTTTTTTTTAGGATTTTATGTTTAAATTTTATTTTATTGCTATTGTTATGATATTATGATTTCGTTATTAGATTTTTAGGATGCACGTGATTTTGGTTGTTAAAATTTTTAGCATAAATGTGTAAAGTATCATGAATAAAATTATGTTAAGTTCTTCAATATGTATGAAAAGAAAAGGTAAATGAACGTAAAATTGAAAACTACGAAAGCAAACGTAGTAAACTACGATTGAAAACTACGAAAGCAAATGTAGTAAACTATGTAATTGTCCCTAAAATTTTTATGGCATATGTTTTTATGATGGACACAAAATATATGATGCGATGTACAATTATAAGTCACTAGTCAACAAGATTTTCTTTCATCATTTTGTTGGCAAGGCAGAAAAATTCTTATAGTAGACTTGTTCTTAGTTTCATTTCAAGATTTTCCTTCATCATAATGTCTTTGGTCCACTGCATTAGGAATCCTATCCACCACAAACAGGCCAGTCCTAGTCAACGGAATAAGTCTACCGGTTTGTTTCTTCTAAATCTTTGGTTAATTTGTTTAATATTTACGCACTTTAAGTGTAAATTAATTAAATAATTAGCAAAATTATGGGGAATTCTGTTAAATTTTCCATTTTAAATTTTTATTGACAAGTTATTGAAGATGGAGAGTCTACTTTTATATTAATTAGGTAATATAATATTTTTTTAAATGTGGATTACCCACATTTTATCATTAATATGGTAGTTCAACACTCTCTCTCAAGTCAACTACTCAATTGATAAAATATATTATAGTCACCGCTCTGACCACCTAAAAATATAATTTTATATTTTAATAGTTACTGTTCAGACCATTTAAGTAAGAGTAAGAATATCTACTTTCATATTATGTTAAAATTTTCTTTTTAATATAAATTTTAAAATATTAATTCTAAAAGCTAGCTATTAAAATTGAATACTCTATTTGTATATTAATTAGGTCACATTCATATATATATATATATATAGATATATATATATATAGATATATGAAGCCCTCCTTATCAAATTTTAATGTAACTTATATCCATGAAATCAATTTCGAGCCCTTTTAATAAGTGGTCATTTTAATAATTTTTAACACTTGAGATGGTTTCTTTTTTCCCAAAGAAAAAGTAAACATCTTTGTGTAACATCTCTTTAATTTTATTAATTAATAGCCGGTTGCACTCATTTAAGTCCGACTACACTTGAAAGATAAGTCTTTTACTCCATAAAAATATATTGTTAGCTGTTGCTATCGGTGAGACTTGAGTATCTTTTAACACTCGAGTATGTTTATTAAATAATAGGTGGTTAGTCTTTACACTTGAAATATAAAAATATTTTTGCTAGCTGTTGCCCTTCATCATAAACTATGATCATGAATAATAACAACCAATTGAAACTCTGTCTCACCATATTGCTGCTTTTCTTAATTTTCCAGTTCTGCAAATCTATTAATGACTCTATAACTCCATCACGCCCTATTAAAGATGGCGATATTTTAGTCTCTGGTAAGGAACGCTTCGCACTTGGCTTCTTCAGTCCTACCAATTCTACTCCGGTTCATCGTTACCTTGGAATTTGGTATCACCAAGTTTCAGAAAAAACTGTCGTTTGGGTTGCAAACAGAGATAATCCTATTAATGATACCTCCGGTGTGCTAACTATCAACTCTCAAGGTAACCTTATTCTCTACCAACATAACCAAACTCATGTTCCTGTCTGGTCCGCCAATTTTAGTGACTCTACTTCGTCTTCAACTTCCAATAATTCCATTTCCATAGCTCAGCTTCTTGATTCAGGAAATCTTGTTTTAATTCAAAAAGATACCAATCGCAACTTATGGCAAAGCTTTGATTACCCGACAGAAACTTGGCTTCCTGACATGAAACTTGGGCTGAACCGAAGAACAAGAAACTACTGGTTTCTTTCGTCTTGGAAATCAAAAGATGACCCTGGAACTGGCAGTGTTGTTTTTAGAATTGATCCATATGGGTTTCCTCAGTTATTTTTATACAAGGATTCGACCATCTTGTGGCGAGGAGGGCCATGGACTGGACAAAGATGGAGCGGTGTACCTGAAATGAAACGTCAGCCCATATTCAAAGTTACTTTTGTAAATAATAACGATGAAGTGTCAATCATGAATAGTCTCACTGATGCCTCAATCATTTCAAGACTGACGGTCAACGAATCTGGAGTTGTAGAACGTGCCACGTGGAATGCTCGTGAACATCGGTGGAATGTGTTTTATTCTGCTCCGAAAGAACAATGCGAAAATTACGGAGAATGTGGTGTAAATGGCATCTGTGATCCGTACGATTCAGATAATTTTAATATATGCAAGTGTTTGCCAGGATTTGAACCTAAATCACCGCATGATTGGTACTTGAGAGATGGATCAGATGGGTGCATTAGAAAAACTGGGGTATCCACGTGTAACAGTGGGGAAGGATTTGTAAAGTTGGCACGTGTAAAGGCGCCAGATACAAGAATGGCACGTGTGAACATGAACTTGAGCTTGAAGGAATGTGAAGAAGAGTGCTTGAAGAACTGTTCTTGCACGGCATATACAAGTGCAGATGAGAGAGGATTTGGATGCTTGAGTTGGTATGGAGATTTGGTTGATACAAGAACATTTTCAGTTGTGGGGCAGGACTTGTACGTACGAGTGGATGCAATTGAGTTAGGTACATGTTTATCTTCTTTATTTATTTTTAGGACAGATACCGCTTTTGTAGGTATTTTTATTATTTTTTAAAATTTTATAATTGTTTTAGATAAATAATTATTTACTTATAATTGTAAATAAAAAATAATTAATTTTACATATTAACAAATTTAAATAAATAATCAATAATCATCAAATTATAAATAGCAGAAAGATTTGCAACTGTCACATAATAATTAAATTTGTAAATTTATTTAAGTATATAATTATATTAATTTTACCTAATTAATTGCACTAATTTGATTTACAGCTAAATATAGGAAGTCTAAAGGTCCACTTGCCAATCAAGGAGTACAAGCAATGCTGACAGTGTCTATTGCTACCACATTATTTCTTATACTATTCCTTTCATATTATTTGGTAAGAAAGAAGAAAAGAGGTAAGCAAATTTCTTTACTCTTATGCATCAATTGTCATATAAATTTCATTACTTATTGGTCCTGTTTTTCCACACCCATCTGATAATAAATTGCAAATTTAACTAAGGAAATTAATCAATTTTCATTAATTGATACAGCCAGAGATGCGCGAAGCAAATCTTTGTTCAGTTTCAGCACAGGTGCAACACACTTTGGGCATTCTCAAAGTGGAAATGGGAGTGACGAAGGTGGAATTTCAGACTTACCATTCTTTGATTTGAGCGTAATAGCTGCTGGTACAAATAATTTCTCAGATGCTAACAAGCTTGGAGAAGGTGGTTTTGGTTCTGTCTATAAGGTACACACATACACTGCACAAAATATTGAAATTAACAGTATTAAATTTTTTATTTATACCTCTTTAAATTCATTTATATCAAACAAAAGATTGTACTAAATATATACAAAATTGAAGTAAAGCGCATTTGGACTATATTTTTCAGGGTCTACTACATGGTGGAAAGGAAATAGCTGTTAAAAGACTGTCAAAATATTCTGGACAAGGGACTGATGAATTCAAGAACGAAGTTGTATTAATAGCAAAGCTGCAACACAGGAATCTTGTAAGAGTGCTAGGTTATTGCATCCAAGGCCAAGAGAAAATGCTAATCTATGAATATCTGCCTAACAAAAGCTTGGACTCTTTTATCTTTGGTATGTCATTGTCAGCTATAAACTATATAGAATTAGCTAGTAATTTATTTATACCAACGCTTGATTTGAAAAATATTATTAAAATGCTTTCATTCAGATGAAGAGAAAAAATCACTGCTAGATTGGTCGATGCGCCACAACATTATTTGTGAGATTGCTAGAGGAATTTTATATCTTCATCAAGATTCAAGATTACGAATCATTCATAGAGATCTTAAGGCTAGTAATGTTTTGCTAGATGCATCGATGCATCCAAAAATTTCAGATTTTGGCATGGCTAGAATATTTGGTGCGGACCAACTTGAAGCAAACACAAATCGCGTAGTTGGAACATAGTAAGTATTATCCATCTAAAAAGGAAACGAAAAAAGAACTACTTATGAGTCTTAAAATCTACTCTTTTTATACTTATTATTAGTTTGACTCAAACTGAAATTCAAATTTCTCCATCCTTACAATTTTCATTGTACTTCTGTAGTGGTTATATGTCACCGGAATATGCAATGCAAGGCCTATTTTCTGTAAAGTCTGATGTATATAGTTTTGGAGTACTGCTACTAGAAATAATCACTGCCAAAAAAAATAGCAGCTACTACGACGAGTCTACTTCTTCAAATTTGGTTGGATATGTAAGTTAATTAGACATTAATTACTTCAATTAAGTCCTAATTAATTAATCTTTAAGTTATTATTTTTTGTATAAAAATTGATGTTTTAATGTAGGTTTGGGAGCTATGGAAAGAAGGCAGGTCCTTAGAGATGGTTGATTTATCGTTGGGTGACTCGTTCCCAGAACATGAAGTGGCAAAATGCATCCAGATTGGGTTACTATGCGTGCAAGAATCAGCAACAGATCGGCCAACAATGTCTACTGTTGTTTTCATGTTGAGTAATGATACAATTCTTCCATCTCCAAAGCAGCCTGCATTCGTAATGAAAAGAAGTTACAATAGTGGAGATCGATCTACCAGCGAAGGGGCTGTCTCTGTAAATGAAGTCACTGTCACTATGCTTGAAGCTCGTTAGCGCAACATTGAAATATCATGAAATCAAGGCCTATTTGATTCAGCTGTTCGAATTTAGAGTTTTCCATTTCAGATCTCAATCGTTAATATAAAGTGTTTGATAAACATATGATTTTGAATAGAATTTCCAAATTATAGCTAAAATTCTAATGTTTAATAGTTAATCTCTCTTTGCAGCAGTACTTCAAAATTATAACTGAAATTTTAAAATCTGAAATTAACTTATAATTAGCTGTTGCCTTTTTCATCCTCCAAGGTGATCACGGTTTGATTTACCGGGTTGGAAGGAAGAAAAATAAGCCATCAGTTTTGGTCAAAAACAAATATAAACCAAAACAAAATGTTTTTTTTTTTAACAAAAGCTGCGTTCAAAATAGTTTTAGTTTTTCATTTTATGTTTTTTTAAGAAAAATTCAAAATATTTTTAGTAATAACACTAAATTTTAATTTTTCTTAATTAAATAAGAAATACTTTTATACTCAATATGGAATGCATAAAATAAGATTTTGAAGGTTTTGATTTCGAGAAAACATTTATTTCTACAAGTCTTTTTTTATTCGCCTCACATCATTTTTCATCAATGAAAGTTTTTTTTTTTCTTTTCTCATTATAGTTTGTACAAATTTTCTCTTTCTACTTTTTTTTGCATGTATTTTTTATTCTCTTTTTTTCTTCTCCAAATCCTTGCAATTGACTTTTTTATTTTTTATTTCTTAATTTTTTAATAATTTTATTTTAATTATTATATATAATATCTAATTAATATTATGATGCATCATTATTATAAAATAATTTTTTAAATAGGTGAATAAAATGGTAATATATATATATATATATATATATAAAAGAAGGTTATAAAGAATATGAAAAGTATCATTTATGGTTATATAACTAAGAGTCAATTCTCATCTTTCAACTAAAAATCTTTCAATTAGTGAAAATGATAGTAATGAAATTAATAATTTTGATGAAGAGTTTGAAGACAAAAAAAATATAAAGATAAGAGAAAAATTTTGAAAAATAATAATTCAAGACTTAGTCAGAATAAAAGAAAACTAGAGGGAAAAGTAATATTTTTATTGTGTTAGATCAATTTTCTAAATTCATTATTGATAAATTTTTTAATTTATAGATGACAATTTATTAATTATTTTTAGAATATTCAAAATCAAGTTGGAACATAGAGTTAATTTCCAAAATCAAATCTTTTCAAAATCAAATCTAAATTGAACTTTTTTTCAAAACTAATATCTAAAACTTGGGCTTTAGACCTAGTTTCAATATTAAACTATTGAATGAACCTAGACTTAGGCTCAAATAGCATAGGTTAGAAACCCAACCTTTTTTTTAGTTAAAAAAACAATCATTGCACAATGATTAGGACTACATTGGCTGTGATTCTTATTCAAATAAGATATGCAAGTCTATTTAAAATTTCACTCCACGTGCCAAGTCCATTTTTTCTTAAAAACTTCATTTTCTTCCTTTATAAACTTTACTTCTTTTACTTTTGGAAAATATTTGCTCACCATAGAATCCATAGTTATAAACTTTAATTTACTTTTTGCACTTTATTTTTATTTGCTATATGGATAGATGCTTATATATTGTTGAAATACGATTAGCAAAGATACTAATGAACACACATAATAAAACTACGAAAGATTATTTGGAAACCTAAGAGACGATTTATTGTGAAAAAGATAAGATGATTTTCATACTTCTCTGATGAATTATTATATTGAATTCCCTTTACATAGTTATGGAAGTTCACAAAAATAGCGAATATTAAAAATAGCATGCAAAATAAAATTGTCTTATTTTTTTAGTAAGATAATTAAAATAATTAATCTATTAAAAGAAAATTATAATAACCATAGATAAAAATAAAAAATTATTATTGGTGTTGATTCAACACTCTCCCTCAGCATCAAACTTCTTTTCTTTTAACCATCCCGAGCTCCTAACTGAATGATTCAAACTTGTTAGTGTTCATGCTTTTTGGGAATAAATCTTATAATATCTCGATTTTTGATGTACTTTAGAATAGTAAATATCAGAGAGTAAATAGTTGTGATGGGTAGAGAAAATATAAGATGAATATGTATAATAGATGTAATATATATGTATATGTTATATATATTTGAAATAAACATGACATATATAAGACATATACATATACCTAAAATATACAACATATAAGCATGAGGTATACATTGGTGGTGGGAAAGTTGATGGTGATGATTAAAATAATAATAATAAAGAGAAGTGGAAGTCAAAAGAAGGAATAAGATGATTGGTGGGTTGTTAATTAATTAATTAATATATATTATAATATATATATATATATATAGATAAAGATGGAATTAAAAAGAAAGAGAAATTTCTTCTTCTTTCTTCTTCTTCTTTGAACGTCAGTTAGAGAAAGAGGTGAGAAGAGAGTGAGTTTTTCATATATACACCAAATTTATAAGGGATTTCAAGAGGATTTAAGTGGATATTGAAGGTTTAACAAGGAATTCAAGTAAGTATTCATTTCTAAGCTTGTTTTTATATATTTTAAATATATGAGTGATATGGGTGGTTTTATTATTATGTTGAGATATAGATGATGAAAACATGATTAGATGTTGAGGATAATGATGGATGGTGCAATTTAGGAAAAAGAGTGATAAGGAAAAGAATAAGGGTTTTGTAGAAATGAGTTGAGAAATGAGTGAATTGATATATGGATGATTGTATGAATGAATTATAATGATAATTGTTGTTGATGATGTTGTGTTTAGGCTAAGAGGGATCAAGTTGAGAAAAGTAAGCTTGGGATAGCCAAGGTTTGTACATATAATCCCTTTGGTTTGTACATATTTTCTTCCTTAAGTGATATGTGTGTTGTATTGATGAAAAAGGTGTGAAAGTGTGATTTTAGGATGCCATGGGTGTGGCCATGTAGTACCACGGCTGTGGGATCTGAAGTGGAGCTGTCTCGGGTGAAAATGGTAACGAAACAGAAGCAAAATGAATGCTATGGAAGTGGCCCTTGGATGCCACCACCGTAGGGGTGTTCAAAGGTGTTTGACAGTATCATTTCACATCCTACGGGCATGGCTCGTGAATGCCACAACCGTGGGGTTGGTATGCCAAGGTTTAGAGCTTCATTTTATATTATATGAGTATGATTTTTGGCTTGCATGGTTGTATCTTTTTATATTATGTTGATTATATTAAGTGGAAGTGTATGTATGTGAATTGAGTCATATGATGAGTGTGGCTTATGCATGCATGATGTGTAATAGAAATGTGAAGTGATCACGAACAGTGGTGATCACGGGAAAAGCATAAAGTAATGAGCATGTGATGTTATACGTGTGTAGCCTATACAATTACCTATCCAGATATGTTGAGACTGATTGGATATGCATGAGAAGTCCTGAGCAAAGCTAGGCCTTGAGGTGCATACGTTGATGAACCTGAGCAGAGATAGGTCTTAACCTGAGCAGTGCTAGGTCATGTGATTGAGATTTATGATGGTTCCGAGCAGAGCTGGACCATGAGACGGTGTTAACCGGACATGATAATTGTATAGATATATATGATCCAATAATTTAATTGTGTATGAGTATGGGATATAATTCCCAAGAGTATATTTGTGTATATGTATAATATATTTGTATGAGTATGTGATATTTGATCAATGTATATATATGTTATTTATATGTACTACTAAGCTTTCAAGCTTAGTGCGGTTGTGTGAATCATGCAGGTGAGTAGATTATTGATCTGAGAGTCAGACGATTGTGCCACAAGCAGAGTAAGAGTGCTTCGAGACCAACTAAAAGGTGGTGCATGCATGTACAATCTTGTTATGTTGTATCATATGTATATGTATATAAGTGGATTTTGGAAAAGACAACGTATATTTGTATACATGTAATCTAATGAAAGGTATAATAGTTTTGGAAATGTTACTTTTAAAAGAATGAGATTTGATAATGCGAAAAGTTCTTTTATTAATTATATAATTAATGTGGAACTAAGATAAGGGTTTAAACCATACTATAACGTGACATCCTTATATTTTATATTCGTATTGTATGTATACGGGGTATATGTATGGTATGTATATAGGGTATAGGAGTGTTACAAATCTGCAACTTGCTTATCAGTTTTAACTTGCTTTAGCTCAATTTCTCCTTTTAAAACTTTATTCCTGATAAAAAAATAATGCACCTCTACATGTTTAGTTCTTACATGAAAAACTGGATTCTCTCCCAAACGTATTGCTGAGTGGTTATCGCAATATAGATGAATTACATAACTCATTAGTTGATGCAAGTTCTTCAATAACTGTATAAGCTAAGTGCTTTCTTCAACTATCATTGTCGTAGCTTGGTACTCCGCTCTGTTGTTGCCAAAGACACCATTGGTTTTCCTGATAAATTGTTGTAGATCTAATCATAAAAACATACCAGTTAGTTGAACGTTGGGTATCATGATCACCTGCATAGTTAGCATCACAATAACCAACTAACTTACAGTCTTCACATTTCTTATAAAAGATACCATAGCCAAGCGTGCTTTTCATAAATCTTAGTTTTTAAATTTAAGCCTATAAAACCCTAATTTTATTTGAGAAACCCTAATTCAAGATGTAAGCCTAAATTTATATATTTATTGTTTTATTTAAGTTTAGATGCATGATTTATTATATGTCTTGATGAATGATTTATTCTTGTTTGATCTTTGATGAATTATTTATTTATGATGAATGATTTATTATTTTTATTGATCTATTTTGGTTTTAAGAATTGTAAGAGGTATGTTTCCATAATTGGGTACCTCAATTGTCAAAGTATCATGTAATTCAATTTATTTTTAAATTTTGAATCTATGTAAATGATACGTTTCCACCAATTGGTGGGTATCCTATTTTTTTCATTTTCTTTTGGACTTTGGACAATTGCAAAGGCATATTTTCATCTATGGATGGGTGCCTATTTATTTATTTTGTTTGAAAATAGATCGTCATCCTTTGAAAATTGGATCTTTATCCTTCAAAATGGATTGTCATCCTTTGGAAATTTGATCTTCATCCTTCAAAATAGATCTTCATCCATGGATATTTGTCCTATATTGACTTCACCTCTTCTAGTTGGACTGATCTTTTGTCTTTTGTATCTTCATTTCTTTTGGGGTTCTTACATTCTTCTTGTTACGTTCTTTTTGTCTTTCTTTTTGTAAAAAGTTCATCTATTTTTAGCTGGCCTTTATATCCTCTCTTTGCCCCCCTGCATGGCAAAATATTGAAAGTGAGTTTGAAAATATTTTATACATGCATAAACTCAAAAATTGAAAGGAGAAACTTTGCTCCCTATGTAGGCTCAAACCAATGATTTTGTTCCCTTGTAGGCTCATATTGATGTTCGTCTTTTGGCTGGATGCTTTCACAAGCACACGTCTCTATTTTTATAAAGTAACTGAATTTTCCTCAAGCAATGGTCCTTCTATGCCCCCATGATTCCATATCTGCTTTATGTTTGCTTTATAGAGTATCTGTTGATCATTTTGACAAAGGATAGGCAATACAAGACAACAAAATGCAATATGATATGCTCATGTATGCGTGATATGCATGAATAATACTTACAGTGATTCTATTGACTCACAGACTCAGGCGATCAGCTAAAGTGCTCCCATTGATTTATTCCAGATACTCGTTCAGATATTGTATTAGAATATTAGAAGACTTTACATCTATGGCTTTTATCTTCCAAGATGAAATCATGAGTAGTTGAGGCCCTAGCAAGGTAGAGACACGAGAGACATCCATTTGGGTGGTAACTTCTCCATGACATGACCTTACAAGTAATCCTTTCATTAGCCCTCTTTTGCCCATTATGTCCTTTGAGGTTTGCTAATATTATTTACTTCCCTTAACTTAAAGGCTTTGTATGATAAAAATATTTTTTTAAATAATTTTTTTAAATCTTGAATTTTTAATTTTGAAATCAAATGTTGGATTTGCTAAATCAGTATCAATCTACCTCAGGACTCGACTTTTCCAAATTAATACATCCATTACATCATAACCCTACTTACCGTACTAAATTTCGGAATCATTTATATTTGAGCAAGAACTGTTACACTTTAGATAGACACATACACATTACTTGGCCAAAGATCTCATTGAGTTTAAATATTATCTATCTCATATGCATGCTTATTCAAAATATCTTTACTAATAGACTCAACCTGCCAAGAGAGATTAACAGATCTTTAATAGACTTAAAATGAGATCTATAAGGGACACGGGTTAAATGAAGGCCATTTATAAATTGGAGCCAATGTGACACCATGGACAAACCTTCACACTACAAACTTCTTATTAGAACTTTAGACAGTTGGAAGCATGAAAAGATAGAGCATTTAATGTTCTTCCATCTTCTTGGCATTAATCTAGATCTCGATTGGAATAGTCTTTGCCTTTGCAAAATGTTTGATACCCAAATTCCTTTCCTTTTCTTCTTTTCCCTTTTTCTTTTCCTTTTATTTTCTTTATTTTTTTTAGCATTTTAGCATTTTGTCTTTTTCCTTTGTAAGGTTGTCAAGTGTAGGACTTTTAAGAACTAGATGGCTTTGTCCTATCTCACTGATTTTGGTTGAATCTTTGGTTGGGTTGGACCAATTCAAGCCGAACTGTCCTCGTAAACTAAGTGGAAGTCTTCTGCCGCCTTAGGTAAAAGAGAACTCGGTTGGCTTTCCGAATCTCCTTTTTAGGTTTTATTTTCTTTTCCTTTTATTTCATTTTTTCTTCTTTTTCTTTTTCTTTTTCTTTTTTCTTTTTCCTCTTTTTTTTTCCTCTTTTTTTCTTTTTTTAAGGTTCTCGCTCTATAAGAGTTGTCTTGTTTGTACCAACTTATGTTTCTGATAATGGGTGAGTGGAGTGGCATAAATATGCTCCAATCCTAACTTTATCTCAATAAGTTCGTGATATTAGGTCTAATTCAGGTGTCCTTCAACTATCATTATAAACTTGACAATATATCCTTCTTTTGATCTTCTTTCTCTTTTGTTCCTTAGTGATCATAAGACTTGTCAAAAGTGTAATAATAGCTCAGGGTAGGTCATTAGGTTTGCAAGCAAATGAAAAGTAAGCTAACATTTTATGAAGGCTCAAAAGGACAAACTAGTGATTGATATTAATAGGATAGGTAGTAGTTGTTGGCCAACCAAACAATGCCTAGATCATATCTCCCTTAAATAAGCAGAGTTCAAATTCGTCTCGAAAGTTTATCAAAGCATGTTCTAAGATTGACTAGGACCTAAACACTCATAATTATGCAGGAGCCCCCTTTAAGCAAGCATACACAGCTTAATGCTATAGAACAATTCCCTCACCTAGTAAAGTCATTCGAGCCATGATGCATAGATACACTAATTTATATATATCAAGCTAGACCCGTTATTGGTTGAGCACTAAAATAAACAAATACCAACATAAACAAAAATTTGATGAAAGTAATTTATTTAAACAATCCTAATTTGAAAAACATAATTGTTCAAGAAAATACCAAAGAAAACAAATGAAACAAAAAAAAAATAAACAAGCCAAGGGAAGTTCTATTGAGTTGAATTCGAAGATGCTTCATTTATTTAGGCATATCAAGGGCAAAGATTTTTCTATCATCATGGATTATTGCTTCACCATCCATAGTTAGTCCAAGCTTTCTTAGTAGCACCTCCTCTTTAGCAGCTTCTCTATCCATATCATGACAAGATGACAAAATAAAACTCTCCTCCAATCCTCCCTCCATCATGAAGGTTGCAAGCAGTGGTGCCCTTCCAAATTTAGGCAGAGGATTATTCTTAGTGGTCAGCTTATCATGCTTAGGCATCTTTCCACTGTCAATTAAATCTTGGATCTCATGCCTTAATCGAACACATTTATCTTTTTCTTGCCCTTGCACTTGATGGAATTGACAGAAGACCTTGGCATTAAAATTTGATGGCAGAGGCTTGTGTAGAGGTCGAGGTGCCAATGGTTGTAGTAAATCCATCTTCATTAGATTTTTTAACATTTTTGAAAAAGCTTTCCCCAATTCTAAAAATTTACGCTTCTTTGATGGTTCAGTTGTTGCATTTTTGTCAACTCCACTTCTTTTCCTTTGACTTTGCCCACTGGGGTGGTAGCCACCTTTATTGCTCCACTTATACAGCACATGGTTCAACTGGTCTTATTAAATAGGGATTGACCCCACATTTTCTATTTGATCTCTATCAGTGGACCTATTCCTTATTAATGTTGCCTTTCCCTTATTTTTTATGTCAATGGGAGATGCCTCACTAGCATTATTGATGATCTCTAGAATTTTAATCGACTGGGTCTTCATAATTTTAGCCAATTGATTCTGTAGCTCGACCATCCTAGCTTTGACAACTTCATCGACTATATCCCTTAGCTGATTTGCATCCATCCTTCCAATAGCTTTTGAATCAAAATCACTGTTGTAGGTGGTGTCGTTGTATTGCTCTTGAACTGTTGTACTCCAGGTCTATAAGTCAGAAAAGATCAATGCCACGTAATTCAATGCATGTATGCATGAATGTACAAGTGACAAACAAAGAAAGATAATTAGGATGTTCCTTTCAACCTTATATCTTTCACACATGAATGGCGAGTCTCTTTTTTTAGGTATATGATCAATAAAATACCAACATAGGATATCTTATTTTCAACAAATTCACTCGAACAATTTAACCAATAGTTATATTTTAAACTTAGAAGTCAGTCCATGATAATTTTCATTAATTAAGTCTTAATCCATTGGGCCAATAAAAGGATAGATTTTTTGCTATATTGAATCAAAACTAAATTAAAAGATTTATCATAAATAGATTTCCCATTTAGAAAAGCAACTAATGGTTCATACCACAAATAAGCCTATGATTAATAAGTCTTGGCATAAATTAGGCCCACACTTAATTTTTAGTATCCCATAATTGACTTAACTAGTTGTTAGCCTAAAAAAAGGTTTTAATTTGGATAAAGTGTAAAAATAGTTTTATTTCAAAGCCCATTATAAAATGATTTTAGAAAAACTGAATTTTGGGCATTGTATTTGGGCCATGATGTAGAAGAAATTTTGACCAATCTTTAAAAGATTTTTTTTTTCAAAGATTATCTTAAAAAGTTTTGAAAATAATTTTGGTCTTTTGGTGCTTAAAAGAATAAAATTATTTTTGGCTTATAATATAGTTAGCTCATATTAGGAAAAGACAAACCAAATAGGTCATAGTTCAAACAAGATAAATTAATCATAGTCAAACAACAAGCACTTAGGGTAAAAAAAACCTAAGGAAAGTAACTAGGCCAATTACATGAGTTTTAGTCTTTGGGTTGAAAAGCTTAGGTCTCATAGCAAGTATACACCAAAAGGTACAGGGCTATTAGCGGTTATGCCATGCTCGATCTCCAAAGCTTAAGTAAAAGTAAGGTATCCCATATATAACACAACACGGGTTATATGGGCGTCCTAACTCATGTACACAATGCAATCTAAATAATGCAATGGATAATATAATAACAAGAAAGAATAAAATAATATAAAGACCAATAAAATCAACTTTTCTCATCCCCGGTAGAGTCACCACTGTGAGCGGAGATTTTTGCCCCCACTCCCATGTGAAATAGTTCTTACGACTTCGACATTGTTAGGCTCTGGGCTTTAGAGAATACGGGCCTAAATTCAAAGAAAATAGAGTCATCATCTGGATAGACCAGAAAAAAATGGGTGGATGACTCGATTTGTAAGGAATCCTCAACCTCTAATGGGTTCAAAAAGTTGGGTACGCATTAGGAAAGTGAGAAATGGCTCAGCACTCCCATAGCGTCCGTTATATTGGAATCGGCCTCCTTTTTAGGTCTTAATATTATTAAATTCTTAACTTATTAAAATATCATCCATAATACATGCAAAATCAAGAAATATTTATTAAAATCAAGAAATTCCAAATCAATAAAAATGGGCACCAGTACAAAACAAAAACATGCCCTTACAATAATATCCAATATCCAAAGTACAAGTAAATAAAAATAGGACACCCACTAATTGGTAAAAATATGTCCATTACAATTATCCCAAAATCTTTTAAAAAAATAAACTTATAAAAAATAAATAAATTAAACAAATAAGGCACCCATGAGTGAAAACATGTCTTTTACAAGTCTATTTAAGAAATATATAAATCTAAGAAAAAGAATAAAGTAAGAAAAAAATAATACAACATATATGAAAATAATTGAATAATTAAAAAGAAAATAAATAAACATATCTTAATATTACTCCATTAAGAAAATATAGTGCACTAGGATTTTATATTTATAGAAAATTTGGTTTTAATTTGAAAATTAGTCTTTGGATAGTACGAAAAGGGATTTAGGATTTTTAATTAAGAAACTAGATTTACCGATTTAAGGTTTTGGAAATTGATTTTATAGATTAAGGTTCTAGATTTTAGATAAATTAGGGTTTAGGGTTTATGAGAATTAGGGTTTAGAAACTTAGGGTTTTGGATGATTATATTAGAGATTGGAGATCAAATCTTAGGTTATTATGAAATTGAAACAAATATACATAAAATAAGCTACTGGATGAAACTAGCATATTAGGTTTTGGTTTTTATAAATTAATAAGCTACTGGATGAAACTAACAGATTATGTTTTGGTTTTATAAATATATAACTAGGGTTCTATTAATTTAAAGTACTAGACATTAAAATAAATAGGGTTTAAAAAGAATAAAACCTACGTTCGTTGGCTCCTCCAATATCAAAATGTTGAATCCAATATATGCTACTGCCCGATCAAACTTAAGACAAATGGTTCTTGCCTCCTTAGTTGCTCTATATTTTCAATCGTCTTTTGATTTCTGTTGCTTAATACTGCCTCTTTGTGTTTTTCTTGTTCTATGTTGCTAAAACATATTCTCTTAATTGCTTAATCAAAAATTACCGGTCCTTTAATTTTGTCTTAGATTTTTTTATTTATAGGCAAATAAGCCAAATCCTAATACTAATCCAAAACCAAATTGATTAAAAAAATTAACAAACACGGGTCAAATTAGTGGTCGGTGTTGAATTGGCTTGGCCAAATTCGCCACAGGCAAGCCTTGTGGCAAATTGGCCATGCCGATTCGTCGTTCGCAAGTCTCGATCAAATTATTATTTTTTATATTATTATATTTTATTATATTTTCTTTTTATTATATTTTTATTATTATATTATAAAATAAAAATAAAATAAATATTATTTTTTTTCTTTTTTCTTATTTATTATTATATTATTATGTGTTGAGATTTTAATATTGTACCAGACTATGTTAAGTTTGCAAAACTGTTCCAGACTGTTTTAAACATTTAAACTTGACCTAACCTTCTTTTAATTAGGGATGAACTATATTTGGTCCAAAATTAAGGGTTTATAGCCATGTGGCCCTTCTTTCCACAATTATAAAAACTTCCCTTCAAGCTTCTGGCCATTGCTATGATTCTTTGATACTCCCCCTACATGTGTATTATCTTTACCTTGATGACTTTTTACCTTGTCATCATATCTTTTAGATCCACTACTAGTGTACTGCTTAGAATTTTGCCTGCCTTTGTTAGCATAAAGTGCTTCCTCTATACTTTTGACAAAATTCCTCCTATTTACTTAGCTAGAGCCTCTTGACGAGTAAGCAAATTCTCAAACTCAATAAGTGATGGTTGATTTTGCCATCCCTATGCTGCAACAATAAAGCATCTATACTTGGGCCTCAAATTATGGATGATTATTCTCTTCATCCTAGTTTCACCAATCGGAGCTTATGGATCTAATTCAAAAGTTTCTCGACACGGCGACTTCACTTTAGGTAAATATTGAGCAACCATCATTTCATGTTGTGCTACTAACAATAATTCACTTTTTAGTAGCTGAAGTCTTGGGTCATTTTTCTTGAGAAGAGCTTGGAAAGTGTATCCCAAGCTTTTTTTGGAGTTTTGGCATCTCAAATATGTTCCAACACATTTTCTTCAATCGTTGTCTTCAAAGAAAACATCGCTTTGCCTGCTTTTATCTTGCATTTTCATAGCATTCCACTTGCATCTTCAGTCTCTGGTTGGATAACTTCACTTCCGTTGATGACTTCCCAGAGATCCTAGCCTTGCATGTAATCCATAATACATGTAGACCAAGTATTGTAATTTTGATTATTAAGCTTTTTAATTCCACCAACTATTTGAAGATCGTTTATCTTGACAATAAATAATACCCAAAGACTTATGGCTCTGATAACAAGTTGTTGAAATATGATTGAAAAATATACTAATGAACTCACAAAATAAAACTATGAAAGATTATTTAGAAATTGAGAGAAGATTTATTGTGAAGAAGATAAGATGATTTTCATACTTCTCTTATGTATTCTTACATTGAACTCCCTTTATATAGTTATAAGATTTTATAAAAAAAGTGAATATTAAAAATTATATATAAATTAATATCCTCTTATTTTTTTAGTAAGTTAATTAAAACCATTAATCAATTAAATGAAAATTATAATGACCATAAATAAAAATAGAAAATTATTATTGGTTTGATTTTAACAGTATAAATGTCATTCATGTTCTTATTTGGTTTAATTTACTTAAAATAAGCTTAAAATTAGCTCTCTAATACATCCTTTGGTTTGAGACTAGTGATTTTTATCCTTGGGATAATGTTTGAGTCAATTTAGAATTTTTTTTATTAAAATTTTCTTTTTTTAAAAAAATAAGCTTAAGTGGCGACTCTTTCTCAAAACCCTTTTTACTTGAACAGAGCATAACCTACGATGGCAAAGTGTTCTCAACACTTTTAGTGAGATTTAACCTAATATTTCAACATTCTTTGGCTAGCCAAGCAAGGTGCTCGGACTGGTGCCTCGCAATGACCTTAGCGTTCATCTTTTGCTCCTAATTTCTGTGCTACAACTATCAGGCTGCTATTCATGTCACAGCAAACCTAGTTTTTCATATACGAACAAAGCACTTAACATTGATTATCATCTCATTCGCGAAAAAATCAAAAGAGGATTTGTGCTTCCTCAACATATCTTATCTCAAAACTAACTTATTGATTTCTTCATTAAGTCATTGCCAATAACTCTCTTTAATCGATTTTGTTTTATGTTCGAATTGTTGCATCTGCAACGACCTCCAACTTGAGGGGGATGAGGAGCATGTAAAACGATTAAGTTATGTGAAGAAACACAGTGCTTTACACAGCAATACACACCATTTCAACTAAAAGCTTCCAACATGTTCCAAATCATTTTGGTAAAGGGCAATTACATCAACACGCAGTGTTTAGTTGGTTAGCTTCAAATTCTAGAATGGCGTGAATATTAGCTGGCAGAAAGTATCAATAGAAGGTTAAGAAGCTTTTATTGTAACAAGCTTCTTCTAAATTCATCAATCTCTTTTTATAGTTAGAATAGTTGGTTGAATGAATACATCATCTTCTTCACTACTCATCTGATATTTTCTTTAGTTTCCTTACATGTAATTTTTCTTTTTTTTCTTTTTTTGAAGTCATTACATTTTTAGCAGCCTCTGTTTTACATGAGAGGCTAGCTTCCCTTAGTCAAAAAATAATACAATCTAACACCACACTTGATTGATTGAAATAAGGATAGACACTCCTTTTTCACCTAAAAGCTAAGATAAATTACAACAACATAATTAATAATAATATTAAATGAAAAAAAATATTAGCAACACCAACAATTTTTTGGCCCTAGAAACTCTAGCTATAGACATCTTGAAATTTGGTTTCAAAAGTACTAGAAAAAATTATGGTGCGGGCTGCAAATAGGAACACTCAAATCAATGGTACCTCAGTAATTCTTTCAGTCAACCAATTTGGACAATCTTATTTTTTACAACAATCATGAACCAAGTATTCTTGTATGGTCTCCAAAGTTTTATGTGAAAGCAACAAATGCAACTATAACTTACTTCTTAGATAAGTAAAATTTGGTCTTAGTTGTGTTGATTTTTTAGTGGAGCTATATGGAATGGCTCAATTTTATTTCTTTGAAAATGGTCTTTTATATATGAATTGTAATAAAAAAATCAAAACAAAATCCATAAAATCTGATATTAACATATCAAATAAAAAATATTTAATTTATTTTTTAAATTTAAAGCTTCTTGTTTGATCTTGCTTGATTTTGTACAGTAATTGAGGCATATTTCACCATTGCTCTTTGCATTATTTGCTACAAACTCGAAACTCTTCTAAAACTTGATTCCTTCATGGAGATAGTACTTCTCCTTGAACATTCAAAATCTTCTAATTTTTTATTTCTAAAAAAAACCACAAAAATCAAACGGCTCATAGCATTCCAACATAAAATTTTAGCAGTTTAAGGACATGCTCTAGGTCCTTTCAATTTCATTTCATATTATCCTTCATCATTTTTGCATTTCATTGCAGTTTATAGATATACCGATTACTTGATCATTTTTCTTTTTGTTTTTCATTGTAGTTTAGAGACATGCTAGTCATTTCATTTTTTTTGCATTTGTATTTATTATGGGTTTGGTTATGTTTTTGTGATCATGGTTATGATTGTTATTACAATTATAGTTATGGATATGTGTATGGTTATGAGTATGGCTATAGATATGGTTGCAGAGACTTCACAGGTCTTTTAAAGATCATTTAAGCTTTGATACTACTGTTGATTTTTTTAGCGGAGCTATATGAAATGACATTTTATACATGAATTGTAACAAAAAAAAAGTAAATAAATAAACAAAATCCACAAAATCTGATATTAACTTATCAAATAAAAATTATTTAATTTATTTTTAAATTCAATTCTTGAATTTCTTTTCATTTCATTGCATTTCTTTTCAGATTTCAAATAAAATCTGATGAAGACTAGCACGTCAAAAATTAAGAAGAAGCCAAACCAGTTATGAATGAATAATAGGAGGGAGATTTATTCCAAATCGATCAAATATATTCCTATGTCTATGATAAAAAAAAATTATGCCTATGCTTAGAACAATATATATATATATATGGATATATATATATATATATATGATGCCAATGCTTATGACAAAATAAAAATATGCCATGCCTTTTTCCACATAACCGTGAACTTTGGATGACTATAAAAATCATATGCTAAAAAAAAGCATTTGTAACATTTGACCCTGCTATTGTTATGATATTATGATTTGGTTATTAGATTTTTAGCATGCACGTGATTTTGGTTGTTAAAATTTTTAGTATAAATGTGTAAAGTATCATGAATAAAATTATGTTGAGTTCTTCAAACTCTACAATTCTTTTGTCTTCCTACATTTGTTATATTGATGTATGGTGAAAAAAACTAATAGGTTGACAGTAAAAAAAAAGGTTAACTTCAATATGTATGAAAAGAAAAGGTAAATGAACGTAAAATTGAAAACTACGAAAGCAAACAAGCCTATTTAGAATTTCACTCCACGTATCAAGTCCATTTTTTCTTAAAAACTTCATCTTCTTCCTTTATAAACTTTACTTCTTTTACTTTTGGAAAATGTGTGCTCACCATAGAATCTATAGTTATAAACTTTAATTTACTTTTGCACTTTATTTTTATTTTCTATATGGATGGATGCTTATATATTGTTGAAATATGATTAGCAAAGATACTAATGAACACATATAATAAAACTACGAAAGATTATTTGGAAATCATGAGAAGATTTATTGAGAAAAAGATAAGATGATTTTCATACTTCTCTGATGAATTATTACAATGAATTCCCTTTACATAGTTATGGAAGTTCAAAAAAACAGTGAATATTAAAAATAGTATGCAAACTAATATTGTCTTAATTTTTTTGTAAGATAATTAAAATAATTAATCTATTAAAAGAAAATTATAATAACCATAGATAAAAATAGAAAATTATTATTGGTGTTGATTTAACACTCTCCATCAGCATCAAACTTCTTTTCTTTTAACCATCACGAGCTCCTAACTGAATGATTCAAACTTATTAATGTTCATTCTTTTTGTGAATAAATCTTGTAATATCCTGATTTTTTATTTAATTTGGAATAGTAAATATGGAAGAGTAAATAGTTGTGATGGGTAGAGAAAATATAAGATGAATATGTATAATAGATGTAATATATATGTATATGTTATATATATTTGAAATATATTTAAAATAAATATGACATATATAAAACATATACATATACCTAAAATATACAACATATATGCATGAGGTATACATTGGTGGTGGAAAAGTTGATGGTGATGATTAAAATAATAATAATAAAGAGAAGTGAACGTCAAAAGAAGGAAGAAGATGATTGGTGGGTTGTTATATATAGATAAATATGGAATTAAAAAGAAAGAGATATTTCTTTTTCTTTCTTCTTCTTCTTTGAACGTGAGTTAGAGAGAGAGGTGAGAAGAGAGTGAGTTTTTCATATATACACCAAATTTACAAGAGATTTCAAGAGGATTTAAGTGGATAATGAAGATTTAACAAGGAATTCAAGTAAGTATTCATTTCTAAGCTTGTTTTTATAGATTTTAAATATATGAGTGATATGGGTGGTTTTATTATTATGTTGAGATATAGATGATGAAAAAATGATTAGATGTTGAGTATGATGATAGATGGTGCAATTTGGGAAAAAGAGTAATAAGGAAAAGAATAAGGGTTTTGTAGAAATGAGTTGAGAAATGAGTGAATTGGTATATGGATAATTGTATGAATGAATTATAATGATGATTGTTGTTGATGATATTGTGTTTAGGCCAAGAGGGATCAAGTGGAGAAAAGTAAGCTTGGGATATCCAAGGTTTGTATATATAATCTCTTTGGTTTGTACATATTTTCTTCCTTAAGTGATATGTGTGTTGTATTGGTAAAAAAAGGTGTGAAAGTGTTATTCTAGGATGCCATGGGTGTGGCCATGTAGTGCCACGACTGTGGGATCTGAAGTGGAACTGTCTCGGGTGAAAATGGTAACGAAACAGAAGCAAAATGAATGCCATGGGAGTAGCCCTTGCATGCCACCACCGTGGGGGTGTTCAAAGGTGTTTGACAGTATCGTTTCACATCCCACGGTCATGGTTATTGGATGCCACAGCCGTGGGGTTGGTATGCTAAGGTTTAGAGCTTCATTTTATGTTATATGAGCATGATTTATAGCTTGCATGGCTGTATCTTTTTATATTATGTTGATTATATTAAGTGGAAGTGTATGTATGTGAATTGAGTCATATGATGAGTGTGGCTCATGTATGCATGAGTGCAATAGAAATGTGAAGTGATCACGGACAGTGGTGATCACAGGAAAAACAGAGAGTAATGAGCATGTGATGTTATACGTGTGTAGCCTATACAATTACCTATCTAGTTATGTTGAGACTGATTGGATATGCATGAGAAGTCCTGTGCAGAGCTAGGCCTTGAGGTACATATGTTGATGAACCTGAGTAGAGCTAGGTCTTAACCTGAGCAGTGCTAGGTCATGTGATTGAGATTTGTGATGGTTCCGAGTAGATCTGGACCATGAGACGGTGTTAAACGGACATGATAATTATATAGAGGTATTGGATCCAATAGTGTAATTTTGTATGAGTATGGGATATGATTCCCAAGAGTATATTTGTGTATGTGTATAATATATGTGTATGAGTATGTGATATTTGATCAATATATGTATATGTTGTTTATATGTACTACTAAGCTTTCAAGCTTAGTGCAGTTGTGTAAATCATGCAGGTAAGTAGATTATTAATCTGAGAGTCAGACAATTGTGCCACAAGCAGAGTAAGAGTGCTTCGAGACCAACTAAAAGGTGTGCATGCATGTACAATCTTGTTTTGTTGTATCATATGTATATGTATATAAGTGGATTTTGGAAAAGACAACGTATATTTGTATACATGTAATCTAATGAAAAGTATAATAGTTTTGGAAATGTTACTTTTAAAAGAATGAGATTTGATAATGGGAAATGTTCTTTTATTAATTATATAATTAATGTGGAACTAAGGTAAGGGTTTAAACAATACTGTAACGTGACATCCTTATATTTTATATTCGTATTGTATGTATAAGGGGTATATTTATGGTATGTGTATAGAGTATATAGGTGTTACAAATCTGCAACTTGTTTATCGGTTTTAACTTGCTTTAGCTCAATTTCTCCTTTTAAAACTTTCTCCCTGATAAAACAATAATGCACCTCTACATGTTTAGTTCTTGCATGAAAAACTGGATTCTCTTCCAAACGAATTGCTAAGTGGTTATCGCAATATAGGAGAATTACATAACTCATTGGTCGATGCAAGTTCTTTATTAACTGTATAAGCCAAGTGTTTTCTTCAACTATCATTGTTGTAGCTTGGTACTTCGCTCTATTGTTGCCAAAGACACCATTGGTTTTCCTAATAAATTGTTCAGATCTAAGCATAAAAACATACCAGTTAGTTGAACGTTGGGTATCATGATCACCTGCATAGTTAGCATCATAATAACCAACTAACTTGCAGTCTTCACATTTCTTATACAAGATACCATCCAAGCGTGCTCTTCAGAAATCTTGGAATTCTTTGAGCTGCTTCTAAGTGAGGCTTCTTGGGATTTTGCATACACCGACTCATGATACCAATTGCATAGGAAATGTCACATCTAGTTAAAGTTAGGTAAATAAAAATTCCTACTAATGGTCAATACATTGTTGCATCTTTTAAAGCTCTTCCTTAATAGGCATACATCTTCACATTTAGCTCCTTTAGAGTCAAAATTGGCCTATACATAAGCATTCCAAATCTCTATAACAAATCTCTGGAATATTTTTGCTGATGAAGAAATATCCCCTCTTGGGTACAATTAATCTCTAGACTAAGAAAGTGCTTAAGTTTCCCAAGTTCTTTCATTTGAAAACGAATGGATAAATTTTCCTTTATTCTAAGAATTTCTTCTTCACAATCTCCTGTTATGATTAAGTCATTTACATACACTAGTACAATAGCTAGTTTAACTCCATTAGCCTTAATGAACAAACTAGAATCTGCATGTGTTACTGAATAATCACTATGAGTCAGAAATTCATCAATTTTACCATACTTGGTGCCTGCTTTAATCCATAAAGCACCTTTCATAGCTTACAAACATACTTAAGGTGATCTTCACTTTTAAAGCCTATTGGTTGATTCATGTAGATCTCTTGATCCAATTCCCTATGAAAGAAACCATTCTTCTCATCCATTTGCCACATGTTCCAATCTTTGCTAGCTGCAAGTGCAATTAAAACTCTAATAGTTTTAAGCTTTGCAACTGGACTAAATGTTTCATCATAATCTAATACATATTATTGAGAGAAACCTCGTGCTACCAAACAAGCCTTATGGCTCTCAATTGATCCATCTAAGTGACGCTTTATTTTCTAAACCTATTTGCAGGAAATAGGCTTAACATCACTAGGCTTTGGTACAAGCTCCCAAGTTGATTTTGTTCCAATGCAACAATTTTTTCTTCCATGGCTATTGTCCACTCTAGATTTTGAATTGCTTCCTTAAATGTCTATGGTTCACATTCATTTGATTCTTCTAGTATGGCTGCATTGGCATACTTGGGATTTGGCTTCCTAATTCTTGTTGAACTTCTGTGTGGAGTTGGACTTTTTGCTTCAGTAAGCTTATCTTCTTCACTTGGTTGTTTGTGGACACCATGAAATACCCCAAACCTAAAATAGATAAAATTTTATTCTGTAATAAATAATAATTTGATAAGTCAAGGTAATTAGGAAACCTTGAAATGAAAATTTGAGATGAGCAGATTTTAAATGAATACATGAAAATAAACTATAATATAATTAAAGAATTGATTAATAAAGTATAATTTAAATTTTTATTTGGAAAATTAAAGTAATTAAAATACTTATAAAATTTAAATTTTAGCTTTGATAAATTTTGCTATTGGGAATTTAATGGAGCATTATTAATAAACATTATTAGCTTGTTAATGTAATTAGTGAATTAGCAAATTACATTTGATGGGAACCATGCAACATGCATGGATATGGAAAAGTACTAAGGAACTAAAGGGTATTACAACCTACCAATAAAGAACTAGCCAAAAGAAAGAATATTATACAATAAAAACCTGTAATCTTAACTATAGAAAATTGGTGAGAATTAGGTAGAAAGGAAAGATATTTTTTAATTGAGATGAAACAATTAGTAAACATGTGTGGACAAGAGGCACAGAGAAGAATTAAATAAACTTATAAGTGTCTAAACAAAATATTAAACAAATTAAAATTCAATCAAAGCGAGAGAAAAATCGGTAGAAGAATTTTAGTAGAATTTGGGCTTTAATTTTAAGTAAACATTTGGCCAATACATGTCAAAGTGTGGCAATGAAAAGCTTAAGAAGACAGCAAGTGTTAAGTGACTAATCTATTAACATCTTAATTGAAAGAAAAGAAAGAAAAGGTTGAGAAGGAGCTGGAATTTTTATTGTTACGTGGAGGGAGAGAAGAAATAGAAAGAAAATCATTCTAACTTTTGCTGCCCTATAAAAGAGTAAAAGTAATAGTTAAATTTGAGAAGTAATTGGTGAGTTAGAGAGGAAAACCCACTTAAATTTACAGCTTTTGAACCCCAAAAAGAAGAAGAAGAAAAGTGGTACTAAAAGGAGTCATTAAGAGGTGAGTGTTTCAAACACCCTTTCTTAAAAGCTTTAGAAAGATAAAATTTAATGGAAAATTAACTCATAAATTACGATTAATATTCAATTAGATTTAAGTTAAAGTAAAATTTAAGATATAAAAACTAAACTATGAAGTATAGACATGATGCATGCTGGAAATTCTGTTTCTGTTATGTGAAGTGATTTTATCCAAATTTTTAGACTAATCTAGAGAAGGTCAATGAGTATGAAATTTTAATGAAGAGTTTATCTATATGCTAATAGTTGGTGTATGAAATTGCAAAATTTTTAAAGATTACTGAAGGAGGGGAAGTAAAATAAGCAAGGACAAAAGGGTGTTATTCCTGTTTATTCTGTGATTGCCCAGAAAATAAACACAAAATGAGAAAAAATTTCTCTTCTGAAATGTTATTAAAATCTCAAAACTACCTTACACTTCTTCAAACATTACAATATAAAGCTTTAAGAATGCGGAAAACCCTAATTCCAAATAAGGAAAGTTTTCAAAATATAACAAATTGCCAAAATAAAAGAATTACAAGTATAGAAAGATATTATTTAACAAGGTAGATAAAATGCCTAAACGGCGCCTCGATCCAAGGGTTCTAAATAAGAAAATAAAAATATGCCCTAAGCTGCCATAATAGTAAAATACATTTTTGGAGGCCTAAATAATGAAATTTGGGCAAATAATGATGGACCTTACTGTAAAGCTGTGACTTTGACTCGCTAGTTCATTTCCTATTGGGCTAGGCCCTTACAACACCCAGTTTGCAACATCAGCTTTTGGCAGTAATTGCCAAACTGTCACTATGACATTTTTTGGTCAAATTGCTTCATAAAAGTCAAAACTCTCTGTTCCACATCATTCCCCCCAGGATAGAGAAAATTCACCCTCGAATTATTAGCATTATCATCATCATTAGAAGAGTCCACTTGAAAAGGAATCAAATGCATCACATTAAATACATCAACAGTACAGATATGGCTGGGCAATTTGAGGCGGTAGGCATTAGGATTAATCTTTTCAATAATTTCTATAGGACTAATCTTTTTGGCAGAAAACTTATTATATTCTCCAATTGAGAATAGCTCTTTAGTGAGGATAACCCATACAAAATCATCCATCTCAAATTCAACATGGCGGCACTTATGGTATGCAGCTTGCTTATACTTGGCGTTGGCTTACAGTAAGTTGGCTTGCACTGCCTTATGAACATCCTATAGATTAGCCATAAAATTTGCTGCTTTCCATGAACTCTGGTCTTGTCAGGTAGAGGGAGAAGTTCTAAGGGACCCCTAGGCACAACCGAATACACAACCTGAAAAGGGCTGAAACCTAAACTTCTATTGACAACATGATTATGAGCAAACTCAGCATGACATACCTTCTGGTTCCAACTCTTCACATTATCACCAACCAAACTACAAAGTAGATTGCCCAAGGATTTATTCATTACTTAAGTTTGACCGTCAGTCTGTGGGTGATACACACTGCTAAAATTCAGTTGTGTATTAACCATTTTTCATAAATTGTGCCAGAAGTGACTTATGAAGCGGGTATCTCTATCAGAAATAATGGATGTAGGCAGGCCATGAAGACGATACACTTCACAAAAATACAACTGGACCACATTGACAACATCTGTCGTTCTTTTGCATGGAATAAAATGAACCATCTTAGAAAAATGATCAGCAACAACAAAGATAGAGTCATTACCACGCTGTATGCGGGGCAAGCCCAATACAAAGCCCTTGCTGATGTCCACCTAAGGCTAAGTAGGTACTGGCAGCGGTATGTATAGGCCAGCATTAGTGGATGTACCCTTAGAAACTCAGCAAATCCAATATCTTTGTATATACTTGTCCACGTCTTTTCACATTGTGGGCCAAAAATAGAAAGCTTGAACCAGTTGCAAGGTTCTGCCACGACCGACATGCCCTTTGCCATGTAACTCCTGAATGATCTTGAGGCACAAGCTGTAATATGGAATACATAACTGGTTCCCTTTGAACAAGAACCCATCATTCTGTTCTTTCACTTGCTTGAACCTTTTCCAGAATAGTAAAAAAGAATGGATCAGTAACAAACAAGTCACAAAAAGAGTCCAAGCCAGGTACCTCAACTAGCATTGAAATTGCTCCTGCAGCTCAAAGCATCAGTATCTCTATTTGTAACTCCTAACTTGTGTTTTACCACAAAAGTAAATCGTCCGAGGTAGGCCACCCATGGAGCATGTTGTGAAGACACCTTATCTTGTCCATACAAGTGCTTCAAACCCTCGTGGTCTGTGTATAATATAAACTCTCTGTTGTACAAGTAGTGCCTCCAATACTTTACTGCTTGAACTACTGCATAAAATTCTACATTATAGGTGTTGTAGTTACACTTGGAACTTGGGAGCTTCTCACTGAAGTATGCTATAGGTCTTCCATTTTTACTCAAAACATCCCCAATGCCCATTTTAGAAGCATCACAACGCAATTTAAATGCTTGTGAAAATTTAGAAAGCACTAAGATAGGAGTGGTGGTCAAGTGTGTCTTGATAAGCTAGAAGGATTCCTCTGCTGCCTTTGTCCATACAAACTTGCCACCCTTTATACAATTTGTCATAAGGGCCATGATACTATTGAAATGTGGAATGAAGCGTCTGTAAAAAGAGGCAATCCCATGGAAACTTCGAACTTCAGTAATTGTACTAGGTCGAGGCCACTGTCTAATCACCTCAACTTTGGACTCATCAACCTGCAGCCCCTCTCCAGAAATTACATAACCCAAGAACAACACTTTAGGCACCAAAAGATACACTTCTTTACTCCTGCATAGAATTTTTCCCTGCGAAGCATAAATAGAACTTTTCACAAATGTTGCAAGTGTTCTGTAAGGTTAGCATTGTAAATCAAAATATCATCAAAGTATACCACAACAAATTTGCCAATGAATGGCCTCAGTGCCTAGTTCATCACCCACATAAATGGTACTTGGTGCATATGACAAGCCAAATGGCATTACCAACCACTCATACAACCCTTCTCAAGTTTTGAAGGCCATTTTCCACTCATCTCCTGGCCGTATCCGAATATGGTGGTACCCACTTTTAAGGTCTAGCTTGGAAAAGATTCTTGCACTGTTGATCTGATCTAATAAATCATCCAAGTGAGGGATGGTAAATCTATACCTTACAGTGATCTTGTTGATGGCTCTACTATCCATACACATACGCCAGGAACCATCCTTCTTAGGAACCAATAGGGCTAGCACTGTACAAGGGCTTAAGATTTCTCGCACATGTCCCTTAGATTTTAATTCCTCTACTTACCTCCGCAACTCCTCATGTTCACTAGGGCTCATCTGATAGTGAGGTCTATTTGGCAAAGTTGCACAAGGTTCCAAGTCAATATGATTGTAGACCCTTATTTTTTGACCAACTATAGTCTAATATTTTAAAATTAGTCCAAAATAAATTTTCTATAATATTTATTATTTAATATATTAAAAAAAAGAAATTTTAAATATTTACAGAATATTTGTTTTTAATAATAAAAATAAAAATATATAAAATGTATAAAAAATAAAAAAAATCGGATGGACAAATTGGCAAGGGCACGCGGCATTAGGCGTGGCAAGCCAGTTTGCCTCAAATGTGGCCTGCGGCGAATCACGCAGCCTTGCTCGCCACTCACCAGCAGCCTCACTCATAGTCCAGCGCCAATTCTCGCAATTGCCCAGAGCCAATCCTCGCAGCAATGCACAATTGGCCCAGAAGCCTCGCAACATTGCAAGCACAATTGGCCCGAAGCTTGCCCCTGAACCCAACACTCGCAGCCAGCGCTCGGGGGCAATTTTTGCCAAAACCTTATTTATCTCAATTTTTTTAATTTACTTTTTGAATAGTTTTTATTTTCTTAAACGACCAGTATTAGGTTTTTAATTTCCTATAAATAACTCATTAAAAGATGAAAAATGAACTTTTGGAGAATTTCAGGAGAGACTGAAGACTTTTGAACTTTAGCAATTTTTTCAGAGACTTTAGAATGAAGCTCCTGGAATTCTTTCACAAGCAAGAAGAGATGATCCATAATCAAGGTAGTAAGTAGAAGCGATGTTGTCTTGGTGTTAGCTCATCTAGAATTTCATCCAACGATTTTGGTAGATCCTCCAAACGTAGGTAAGTTAATCCAAGTTTAGTTTATTAAATCAATTATTACTTTCACTTGTCAAATTATCATCACAATGTGGTGATTATACAAATTCCTTTTTTATTTATTGCATATAGTAGCCTTATTCTACCAATGTTAAAATTCCAAACCCTGATTCAATAAACCTTAAACCCTAGTAATTATTTCATAAAAACTATTTCATAAACCCTAATTTAAATTATACAACAGCCATAACCTTTTTATAAAAAAAATAATAATAATGTTAGTTTTTTTTTATTAAAACCCTAGTTTCTAAAACTAAACCCTAAAATCTTAGTTTTTAAATTTAAGCCTATAAAATTCTAATTTTATTTAAGAAATCCTAATTCAAGATGTAAGCCTAAATTTATATATTTATTGCTTTATGTAAGTTTAGATGCATGATTTATTACATGTCTTGATGAATGAATTATTCTTGTTTGATCTTTGATAAATTATTTATTTATGATGAATGATTGATTATTTTTATTGATCTATTTTTTTTTAAGAATTGTAAGAGGTATGTTTCCATAATTGGGTACCTCAATTGTTAAAGTATCATGTAATTTAATTTATTTTTAAGTATTGGATCTATGTAAAGGATACGTTTCCATCAATTGGTGGGTATCCTATTTTATTCGTTTTCTTTTGGACTTTGGACAATTGTAAATGCATATTTCCATCTATGGATGGGTGTTTATTTATTTATTTTATTTGAACTTGTTATAATTTTAATAAAGTAATTATTTATTCTTATGATTGCATGTAATATAGATAATATCATATAAATTAAGAAATTTATAATATTAAGACCTGAAAAGGAGACCAGTTCCTATTAATCGGACGTTGTGGGGGTGCTGGGTCATTCTCACCTTCCCCACATGTGCCCAACTTTCTGAACCCATTAGGTGGTTGGAGATTTCTTAAGAATCGAGTCATCCACCCCTTTCTTTTTTTCAGCCTGTCCGGGTGGCAACTCCATTTTTTTTGGGTTTAGGCCTGTGTTCTTTAAGGTTCCGAGACTAACAGTGCCAAAGTCGCAAGAACCATTTCACATGGGAGTAAGGGCAAAAATCTCTGCTCACAATGGTGCTAAATGTCACGTAGGAAGGGAGTAACGCATCAGGCAACTCATTTGGAAAGACATCTTCAAATTCTGCCACTAAAGGGGTTGCCTTATTAGTAACTTTCAACTCTATGGCAACGTCCTTCCCAATAAGAGTAAAAACCATTTTTGTACCCTGCAACTCATCAATAAATCTAGCTAATGACAACAGCTTGGTATTATTCCCAGTTGGTTTTACTTGTTCTAGCTCTTCACTAGGCAGTAATACAATTTTTATATTATTAAATACAAAAGAATACATATTAGCACGACCATCATGAATGACCTTAATATCATACTATCAAGGTCTCCCTAACAATAAATGACATATATTCATAGCAACCACATCACACCATATACTATCTTTATATTTAGAACCAATCAAAAAGGTTACTAAAGCACGTTGTGAAATAGTTACCTCACCGCCATTCTTTAACCAAGCCAGTTTGTAGGTCAAGGATACTTCTTATTCTTCATTCCCAATTTCTGTACTGCCTCTGCTGTAATAATATTCTTAAAACTACCAGCATCAATGACAAAGTGACAGACTATACCAAGAATGGTACATGTTGACTAGAAAATATTACTTCGTAGCCAATCTTCTTCAACAACCTTAGGGGTTAGACAAGATCACCTAACGACTAAGCCAACACCTATATTTTCTGCTACCACCTCTTCATCAACTACCTCTTCATCATCAAACACTGGCTCTCCTACAAGGTCTACACCTCCATCTTTATAGTCATCAGCTTCCACAAAGAGTGCTTTCTTCCGTGTTGTTTTCTTCTATTTAGACTGCCTATGCCCAATCTCACCACATCCGAAGCACTTTAAACCACTACCAATGGTTTTGTTGTGCTGGTTTGGTTGGCAGTGCATTTGCTAATCACCCCACCTACTCGGTTGGTTGTACAACTGCTACCAGTGCCACTGCCACTGCCATTGCCTCCACCTATAAGGCTTTCTAATGAGCAGCAGAGATTGAGATATGATCAAACAAATTGACAGTATCCTGAATCTGCCCCTAAGATCATCAATATATCTTACCACCAACTGATCCTCTGTCTCATGTATATCATTTCTGGCTGTCAACTGGTAGAATTCAGTGGTGCAATCGTCCACTGACCTAGCTCCCTGCCTTAGATTTTTCAACCTTTGGTACATTAACCTCTGAAAAGTTGTGAGGTAAAAACTCAGATCGCAAATGCTTCTTCATCTTTTTTCAACTAATGATCTTAGCCTTACCTTATTTGTTCCTGGTTAATATGGACTACTGTCACCAGACTGCTGCCCTATCTCTCAACCTTGTTGCAACTAAAGAGACACGTTTATCATTAGGCACTCCTTTAAAATCCATGATCTCTTCTGTTGCAGCCAATCAGTCTAAGAATTCTTCTAGTTTAAGGCCGCCATGGAATTCTGGTATTTCTATTCTCATTCCAGATTCCCAGCGCCTATCTTTAACAACAATTATGTATTCTCTATGTGGATTTTCTTTTATAATTAGCTCCTCCTTCAATATCAAAACCCCCATTGGATCCATCTACACTAGGGCTCCCCCACTGGTTAGGGTTTGCCTTATTCTGACCCCCCATGAGATGAACCATTCATTCTGTTAACCAGTCCATCATATTTCCATTCATTCATCCATCATCTTTCCCATTCACTGCTCAAGGTGGGCTATGTGTTCACGCTTATACACCTCCTCTAATCATTGTTGTGGTTGTCTTCACGGTGCCATCATTGTCTAAGAATACATCAAGCTTTGATACCAACTGACGTAGCAAAAGTAAAATAAGCAAAGATAAAAGGGTGTTATTCCTATTTAGTATGTGAATGCCTAGGAAATAAACATAAAATGAGAGAAAATTTCTCTTCTGAAATGTTATTAAAATCTCAAAATTGCCTAACACTTCTTCAAACATTACAATATAAAGCTTTAGAGTTACAAAAAATTCTAATTCCAAATATGAAAAGTTTTCAAAATATAATAGATTGGGAAAATAAAAGAATTACAAATATTGAAAGATATTATTTAATGAGGCGGGCAAAATGCCCAAACGACGCCTAAATCCAAAGTTCTAAATAAGAAAATAAAAATATGTCCTAAGCTACCATAACAATAAAACGTATTTTTGGAGGCCTAAATGATGGAATTTTGCTAAAAAACGATGGACCTTACTGTAAAGATGTGACTTTGACTCGATGGTCTATTTTCCATTGGGCTAGACCCTTAGAACGCCCAGTTTACAACATCAGCTTTTGGCAGTAATTATCAAACTATCACTATAGCAGTTTTCGGTCAAACTGCTCCATGAAAGTCAAAACTCTCTGGTCCACATCATTTACCATTAAAGAAAAATAGAAGAAAAAAAATGCTAGAGTTGTCCGAATAATCTAGAATTTGTAGAGGTTGAGAAACCTATTTAAAACTCATAGTAAACGAACCCAAAAGAATTCAAAATTTTATATACAATCTTATATATATATGACTAGGATATATGGTTAAATTTTCATAAAATTTAATTGAGGTTTATTTATGGAAATAAAATTGAAAATATTTTTTTTTTCAGAATAGAGACTGTAAAACCAGAATCTATAAGGTTGAATAAATATAATTTAAAAATATAGAAAAATGAATGTATAAAATTTATAAATTTTAGGTATAATTTCCTATATATATCTGAGTTATGTGGTTAAAATTTTATAAATTTTTATAGAGGTTTGGTACGTAAACAAAGTGGGTAAACATGTACCGCCAGAGAGTGTTATAGAAAATGAATTTGTAGGTTTGAAAAACCTAATTTTTAAATATAGTAAAGGAACTTAGAAAAATATGAAATTTTAAATATAAGTATATTTGTGTCTATGACTTATGTTTAAATCTGTATAATTTTTAATAAAGATTTAATACTAAGAAATAATTGGGGAAATGAGGCTGCTAAAGAAAATAGAAATCTCGCAGATTTATAGGGTTAAGAAATAAATTGATTTTATATAGCGAACAAATGAAGAAAATTATGAAAATTTACATATGGATTTATAAATATATTAAGAATAAATCTGGAGTTTTAATGAATTTTTTGTAACACCCCATCTTAGCCTACGTTTATAGACCAAGATGGACTGTTATCTCATGATGGTTGTGTCTTAACATTTTACTTAGCCAATTTTACATGTAGATTTTTAAAAAAAAATTGCCATAACCTCCCCTAAAAATGAAGGTCCCAAGTGTCGCCAAAACTGATTTTTTTTTAAAACAATTTTGTTTCACAATTCAACTCAAGCACACTCCCAATAATCCACCCTTATAACCTCAAATACAATCCTGCAAGAAGAATTCACACTTCTATACTTGCATACATAAGTGCTAAATCCAAATAAGATTTATTAGATTACTAGCAATGTACGTGTTCTAGCTTTTCATTATAATACACTTATTTGCTAGATCATACAAGCTTATGTACATGCCATATTGCTACAATCAATCATATCCAAACTCCTACTCAAAGTAGTAGTCAAGGCCAGCTGCACAGGACATGCTGCAATCTCGTCTCCTCGTTTAACCTACGAGTTTAGAGGGAAACTAAACTCGCTAAGCAATTGCTTAGTGGGTACTTAAATCATTGCAACAAAATAAATAAAATGAAAGAATGACTTGAACATACATTTATATACTTTAAATAATTGAAAAGAATAAATACAAAACACAGAAGGTAAAAAGGTTTGACTGAATAATTTGAATTTAAATCATTTTTCTTGCTTTTATCATTTTGGTTGCTCTACTGGTTTAACAGAACGTCAGCGGATAAGGAAGGGTCATGATAAACATATCTCGTCATGATCATATTTCATTATCTTTCATCATAATTCTTGCACATGTGCCAATGGCCATTATCATTGCATCATTGATCATGTCATTGTAATCATCGGCCTTCAGCCGGAATATCATATCATGTCATAAGCAGTACTGCAATAATAGTATGATGCATCATACCCTTATCTCAAGGGTTCTGTCATAACCAAGTAGAGGGTAAACAATTTATTAATTAATTTGATCATGATATTCAACAAGCCATGATTTTTCCATAATGCATGTATTGTCGGAATAGCTTGTCATGATGCCTTTCTGATAATTTCTAATTCTCCTTCATGGCATTGTATATGATTTAACATCAATCCATATCATAATATTCAAGTTTTAACACATTTAGAAAAATGACCAAATGAATAGTGTCGCGGCACGTAAAATCGGTAACACAATGGCGCGCGACAACTAAATGGTAAAATCTGTTTTTACTGCTGAAAATCAGTCAACTATGGAAAAAGTTTTGACCAATTAAACAAACTTATTTTTGGCTGAAATTTTTCAGGAAAACACTTTCATAAGTTAACTAAATGCATGTAAAATTTCATCGAAAAATTCCTTCGTTTTCCCCTTCAACGGACTGCCCAAAATGAAAGCTGCAGGATGGTGCCCAAAAGGGACCTTCGGCCTAATTTTCAAAACTTGAGGGGAATTCATTTTTTTCTTGAAAAATTGATTTTTAGACTCCTTTTGTGATACCATTGAAGGACTAAGGGTCCCTCTTTCAAAAATCAAACCAAAGGGGTGATTAAAAGTTCATCAAAGTTTATGGATAATTGAGCAAATTTAGCTAGTTTGTTTTGTTTTCATTCTTTTCACAATCAATTGATTACAAATGGTTCAAGAGCACTTTCCCACATATTTACTACACATAATAACATCATTTCAAAACCATTTCAAAAGTCCCATAATGCAAAATATGTGAATTAATTGAAAAGGGCAATGATTTAAGTACAAACCTTGTTTATTTGCTTTATCCCTTGCTTGTCCTATTCTTTCTTCCCTTCTTCTTCTTTATCCCTTTGATTTCCTATAATTTTCATAACTTCCATAATAAGAACATTATAAAAACCATATGTTCAAGCCTTGATTCTTGCTATCTAAGGCTACTAATCACCATTAATTCATCAATTTTACATGTATGAATCATTTAATCTATTTTTTCTTCACTTTCTTAACTTTCCCATAATCTTCCCAACTTTTCTTTCATTGATAACTTGAAAACTATCAATCAAATGAATAAACTAAAGCTAGAATTGGAATCCTTACCTTAAAATTAAACTTTTCCTTCCAAAAATCCACTTGAACACTTGAAAAATTCCTTCCCTTTTTTGGTGGAGAGAATTCGGCCATACCTCTCAAAAATGGAGAGAAAAATATGTGTTCTTAGTTCTTTAATCATCCTTCTCTCCCTTTTTATATTTTTTCATTTTCCATTTATTTAATTAATTTCATTTTGGAGGGTTAAGATTAATCCAACTCAAAAGTGTTTTTAACCAAGATTTTGCCATGTACCCTTTCCTAGAAAATTACTATGCCATGTGTCCTTTTCTAGAAAATGGGTAGAAGTGAACAGACCAAAATACTCTTCAATGGAAGGTTTTGCATTTTCTTCGTAACCGGGTGGTTTTACGACGCGTAAAATGTACCGTTCTCCTCCTTTCAACCTCTAGTTTCCATTTTCGACATTCATTCTTGATTTTGAACTAATTTATAAAAAATACGCTCATGCCCTTGACTTTTGTAAAAATTTCCTTTAGGTCCTTACGTAATTCGGATCTCCACTTAGGTTCATTTTTCAACATCGATCACTACGGAGTCCTTCCGTTTACTTCGGATACCTTTACGTGTCTTGTTTTCCAGTGTATAAATTATTATCACAAGAATAACGAAAATACCCTTGGTCGAGAATCCACTGTATCTCTCAAACTGTGCGTTTTCGGGAAAAACCTTGGTGTTCCGTTTCGACCCAATTTTTCTCTACTTTTCACCCTTAGAGTCTGTTATGGGCACTATTAAGGACCTCCGAAACAACTTTTGAAAATTACAGTCACCTCCCCAAAACTTTTTGAAATTACAGTCACCTCCACAAAACTTTACAATCTTTTCAGTTAGGTCCTTTTGTCCTATAGAGCTTTATTTCACTTCGTGTTCTTTGGTGGTTACTCGGGATGGCTCCTCTTACTGTACGTGGATGTACTGTACATATGTACAAATTGGGTCGTGACATTTCTTCCCCTCTAAAATTTAGGCTTCGTCCCGAAGCCGATCGGGTATAAAATTTAGGCTTCCATCCTCATTATTCCTTCCTTTTCCCAAATTATCTCTTCCATTCTATGGTTCCTTCACCGCACTTTAATTGGAGGAATTCTCTTATTTCTTAATCCTTTGACTTTTCGTGCTAAAATTTCTATTGGTTCTTCTTCATAATTTAGGTCAGATTGGACTCTGATGTTTTATGTCTTTATATCGTGTGTGAAGTTCAAACGATATTGCCTTATCATTGAAACGTGAAAAACATTATGTATTTTGTTCAGTTCTGGTAATAGAGTTAACTGATAGGCTATTGATCTATGCATTCGATGATCTCGTATAGTCCAATAAACCTAAGGCTTAACTTACTTTTCTGCTTAAATCTTAATACCTTCTTTCATGGGAAAGTCTTAAGAAAAACCTTGTCTTCCACTTAGAGTTCTATGTCCCTTCGTTTCGAGTTCGCATATGATTTTGTTCCTACCTACCCACATATGATTTTATCTTGTCTTTACTTAATTCCGTCCAACACTCTAGTGTTCCATGTTTTCTTTCGTCTAATTCTTTATAGGACGTCACCGTATGCTGAATTAATAGTTGTTGTTATATGCATATTCAATTAAACTCAAATACCTATTCCAGCCACCCTTAAATTCTATAACACATACTCTTAATATGTCCTCCCAAAATTTGGATTACTCTTTCAAATCGTCCATCTGTTTATGGGTGAAAGGCAGTGCTATAATTTGTTTGGGTTTCAGAAGCTGTTTGCGACTTCTTCCATAAATTCATGGTGAACTATGGCCCTCGGCCTAAAATGATAGACGTTGGAATCCTGTGTAATCGTACAATTTCCTTGGTGTACATTTCCACCAATTTATCTATTGAATAATCCATTTGTAAAAGTAGAAAATGAGCTAACTTAGTTAGGCAGTCAACGATTATCCCAACAACGTCATGCCGGCCTCGTGTCATTGGTAGTTCTATGACGAAATCCATAGTGATATGTTCCCATTTCCATACCAGAGTGGAAATTAGTTGTAAGAGTCCCGATAGTATTTGATATTTCGCTTTTGCTTGTTGACATATTAAACATTTGGTCATAAACTCAATAATATCTCTCTTCATTCCAGGCTATCATTAAAACTTCTTTAGATATTGATACATTTGTAACTCCTGGATGCATTGCGTAGAGACTACTATATGCTTTTCGAAAAAAATTTTCTTTCTTATGTCTCCCATTGTTAGTATCATTACTCTATTGTCATAATACAAACTACTGTTCTTAGAAATTTAGAATTTTATATCCTTTCCTCCTTGCACTTGCTTGATCCATTTTTGTATTTGTTCGTTTTCCTTTTTGCACTTGATGAATTTCTTGAAAAGAAACATAGTTTATGCTTGCATTTCAACTACTAGTACTTCCTCTTCCATTGGTCTTAAACTGATCTTTATAGCGCCTAAGGCTGGTATCGATTTTCCACCAAGTGCGTCGGCCACCACGTTAGCTTTTCCTAGATGATAATTTATAACTTAGCTGTTATTTCCAAATCTTGGGTTTACTTTCCTTACCATAAATTGAGATCCTCTTGGGTTGGCGGATATTTTAAACTTTTGTGTCTGTATAAATATAACACTTGTCTCCATATAAATCATATCTCCAAATCTTGAAAGCCAATACGATAACTGTTAATTCCAAACAGTGTACCGGGTTATTATTATTATTATTTTTGTATGGTTTAAATCATCAAAAGACTTATGCGACTATTTTATTTCTTTTGCATAAGCATATAACCTTAACCGATGTGTGAAGCATCACTATATATCACAAATTCTTTGCTGGACACGGGCCGTATGGGTATTAAAGCATTCGTTAACTTTTCTTTTAGTTTCTCAAAGTTCCTCTAACATTTATCAGTCCATTGGAGTTTGGCATTCCTTTGAAACAACCTTGTCATTGGGATGATAATAATGGAAAACCCTTTTATAAAACATTAATAGTACCCAACCAGTCCTAAGAAGATTCTTACTTCTATTACTGTCTTTGGTGTTTTCCATTCCAAAATAGCTTTTGTTTTCTTAAGACCTACTTTAATGCCTTATGCTAATATGGTGTGTTCTAAGAATGTCACTTTTTCCAATCAAAACTCGCATTTGTCATGTTTGACGTACAACTGCTTCTCTCGCAACATTTGCAATACTATGCAAAAGTATCGATCGTATTCTTCTTTGTTCCTTAAATAAATGAAGGTGTCATCTATGAACACCATTTACAAATTGGTCAAAGTATGGATGAAAGATATGATTCATTAAATCCATGAATACTACTGACACATTTGTGGGCTCAAAAGGCATTACAAGGAACTTATAACGTCCGTATCGAGTTCTAAATGTAGTCTTTGGAATGTCTTTTCCTTTGATCCGCAGCTGCTGATATCCCAGTCGGTGATCTATTTTTTTTTTTTTTGAAAAGACCTTGGTTCCTTTAAGTTGGTCGAATACATCGTCAATGGACGGTAATGGATATTTATCCTTAATCGTAAGCTCATTCAACTACTTATAGTTCACATATGACCTTAAGGATTTATCTTTCTTCTTGACGAAGAGTACTGGCATGCCCCATGAAGAAATACTTGGCCATATAAGACCCTTGTCGAGTAGCTCCTATAATTGCATTTTCATTTCTTTGGGTTCCGCTGGTACCATTCGGTATGAGGCAACCGACACCGGTGCAGTTCCCGGATATACATTTATAGTGAATCCTACTTTTCTCTTAGGTGATAATCCGGGTAGCTCGTCTAAAGAAACATCGAGAAAATCACGCATTGTTGATACCTCTTGAATCTTTATCACATTCTTCTTTGCTTCCATAGTGCTTACCAAGTGTGCCTCACATCCGTTTGTATGGAACGTCTTGTTGTAACTGCTGTTGTTACATTGTTTAGGTAATCGACTCTCTTTCCTACTGCCGTCACTTCCTTCTTGTGGGGAGTATGAAGTCTTACTCTCTTTCTTCTTATAATCGACCACTGTTTTAGGCCTTGTTAGCCAATCCAATACCAAGGTTACGACAAATTCTCAGAATGGTAACTCTATTAAATTTTCTGGAAATGCATTTTCATGTAACTCTATAGAACATTCTTTAATCACTTGTGTGTGACTACCTCGTCTCTTATCGGATTTATAACTAATGTTTCAAACTTAACATATCCTACTGGTAATTCTTCTAAGTTTTCATTGCGTAGGCTCTGGCTGGTGTACTTAAATTGAGCTAGTCAACAGTCTCTGATTGTGCTCTTTGAAAATTCGAATCACTTTCCTTTTCCCTGCTTCGGCCTCGGCCAAAAGCGGGTCGTGATTTTTCTGTCGGTGCGGGTGCATTCACTTGTCTTTCTGGCAGTTTACCCTAACACGATCCGGTGCCCCACATTCCCAGCATCCATCTGTTAAATACCAGCATTCACTCTTATGTCTTCATCCACAGTGTTTGCATAGAGGAGTAATATATCCTTCAAATCTATATTTCTTTCCAATCCTCCAGTAATTTTTGAATTGTTACTTTTTTCTTTTTCCTTTACCTAGTCCTTGGGTTGTTATTACTTTCATTCTTTCCTTTTTGATCTAATTTTAATTTTTCACCTTCTTCCTTTGTGGTTCTTAATTTCTCTCTTTCTCTTCTCTCTCTTTTTTTTTTCCCATCATTTCCTGAATTCATAAATCTCATATATCTTCTTCTTATAATTTCTTAATTTTGATGATTACATTGGGGCATTTTCAGGAGGAATCACAATACAGTGTTTTGATTAGATTTCATCTAGTTTCTACTCATATGGTCCGTCACCTACCATATTAAGACTCACGGGATGGTCACCCATCATCATTGGTCGAGCACGTTTAACTCCGGTTTCCTGCTAAATTTCAACATGACGGTGTCGGGTCAGCAGTATCTTCTTAGTGCGCTTACTTCATCTGCTTATGTGAATATTGTACATGGGGTTACTGTACATATTCTCTAGTGGCCGGACATGAGAATTTCTCATATACTTTGTAATATCCTCATTTATGCCCTAGAAGTTTTGTTGTTGTTGTTGTTGTTGTTGTTGTATTGTTGGTTTAAATTGAGAAAGAAAAGTATATGTGTTTTGGAAATTTAGGGTTTAGAGACAAGTTTATATGTTGTGTATATGATGATATATATATAACATATAAATGGGTCAAAGGTTGAGTCAAAGGAAGAGAGATATTTTTGTGTTAAGTGTGTAAGTACATATATGGGCTCATATAAGACAAAAGGGTAGTTATATGGTTAAGGGTATTGAGGTAATTTGCTTTTGGAAATTTTGTGGTGGAGATTTAAAGGAAGATTGACTTTGTTTATTCATTATTCTTCTCTTCTTCTTCATGTTCTTGGCCGGCTCACGAAAGGGAAAGGAAGACAAGAAATTTAAGGAAGGTTTTGGGTGTTCTAAACTCTTATTGAAGGGAGAATTGAAGAATCAAGTTGAAGATTTGTGGAATTTCTTCACTTTAGGTAAGTTCTCTTTTGGATTTTTGTTTGTGTTAAATGATATGTGAAATTGATAGATGATCTAAGAGTGTGTTGCTTGATTTTGTTAATCAAGTATGTTTGATTAGCTTAATCTTGAATTTTGAGGATGAATTGATGAAAGAAGTAAGTTGATTTTTGATAGATGGAGTAGAATGTTGGTTTTAGGGTTTTGAGGGGATATGTGCTACATATGGTGCCAATGTTTTGGTTGATGTGTTTTAATTAAGAATATTGTGATAAACATGTAGAATTTGTGTTTAGAACCTTGATTCCATTCATTTGAAAAACATGATATGGTGTTAGATGAGTTTGAGTGAAATTGGAGGAGAGTTGTGCATATTAGGGTTTTGTTTTTAAGTGACACGGCTAAAAGTTTTTAGAGACACGGCCAAGACTTTAAATTCTTGAGAGACACGGCCAAGTTCATGGAATCTTGCCCGTGTTGGATTGGTTTTTGGGTGACACGGCCGTGTCTCCAAGCCATGTTTGCTACTGCCAAAGTTTGATTGAGAGACACGGCCACAAGCTTGGCCGTGTCCCTTGCCCGTGTTGCCTACTGTCCAATTGGGTTGAGTGACACGGCCACAAGCTTGGCCGTGTCCCTCATGTGTGCTGCCCGTGTCCCTCATATGGGTTAGGTAAGTTTTGTTTTCCTTGACCTAGTTGCAATGTTTTGGTTCTTCATAGGTAGGTTGGTTCCTCAACCTAAACTTAAACACTTTAAACTATGAATGAGCTAATCAAATGCATATGAAAGATCCTAAAGCTATGAATTATATAAATTGTTCTTTGCCCTAATTGCATTGTTGAGATTTAAACAAGGTTATGTTATGCATTGTGAAAGGTAATGTGTTTCATGAGTAATGTATATTGAAATGTTGTATCAAAGATGAAATGATAATTCAAATAAGACATGACATGAGACAATGCCATTGTGTTTGGCTATGATGAATAATGAAGTGTTATATTGTGAAATGAAATGTGAAGCCATTGTTATTGGCTAATGTGATTCAATGGAAATAAATGAGGCATGTTTGCCTAAATGATAATGAGAATTGAGAATGAAATCTAAATGAATTGTGTGGCTAATGTGTTATTCCATTTTCAGAGTTTGTTGTTGGTGGCATGCCTAATAAGAGTAACAATCTCTTGAAGTTAGGTTGGATTGAATCCTTGAAGCCTAATTGAGATGTTACCACCCTTGAAGCTAGGTTGGGTTTTGTTCTTGAAGCCAAGTTGGGTTGAAGCTTAGCATGCTTTGCTCCCCTTGAAGCTTGGTTGAACCTAATCCTTGAAGCCTAGTTGGGTATATGATATTGATAAATGTGATGATAAAACCAAAACATTAACTCTGAAAATTGAATGGCATATTAGTGGATTTTGGGCCCATGCATGTGTTTGCTTAGATGTAAATGTTGAATGGTGAAATGTTTGAATAATGAGATTATGTTTGTCTTTGTTTAGTGTTGACTATGAATGGTTAAATGATCAATAATAAGGTATATGACAAGATATTGAAATGTGACATGCAATGTGAAAGTATGTTGTTAGTTTTGCATATATGATGATACATGCATGATATGGTTTGAGAAAGAACATTGCATTGCACTAAGTCATATCATTTGCATGATTATCTTACTAAGCCCTTGGCTTAGCGCGATAGTGTTTAATCGCGCAGGTGATAGAACTGATAGGATCGAACCCGAGAGCTCTTCGAGACCGAGTGAGAGTAGACATTGAAGAGTTGATTTTGGGAGCTTAAAGATCAGAGCTGACTTGCCAATCATGTATATTTCTTTTATATTTTGTAAAGTAATGTTTATAATGTAAATTTGTAAATATTTTATAACTTCCGCTGTGTAATATTTAAATGTATATGTATATCTAATATGTTTTGTTTTATAAGTAAATGACCTAATTTTTTTTTCTATAATGTATATAATTGAAAGGTTATGGTTTTGTTTAAAATGTTTTGAATGTTAAGGAAACCGTAGCATCCCTATGTTTGGTGCACTTATGCTACATTGTTGTGGTTGTAGTGTGTGTGCATTGGATATGGGGGTGTTACAATTGTTTTGGTATCAGAGCCTAGGTTTGAGATTCTCAACCTAGGAAAAATGTAATAAAAAGAATATTTTTACTTAAAAAGTGGTTTTGAATAACAAATACATTTGAGATTGGCAGTCTCTGATCTTTAATAAGATGTAATTTACTGTGTGTGCAGACATAGGTTGTGATGGATTCACATTCAAGTCAGTCGGTTGAGGCTAGTGCTGAGAGTAATGCTCCTGATGGTGGAGCTAGGGTTGTTAGTACTGGTGAGGCACCTGCTTCTGGGTCAGGTAGACCAGTAGGTGATGAGGTTCCGCCAGCCTGGTTTATGCATATGATGGAAGCTATGAGACAAGCACCTGTGCAACCACAGCCACCACCCCCTCAGCCCTTAGTTTCTGTAAGGCATTATGACAAACTGAGGAAATATGGAGCAGAGGATTTCTTTGGTACAGTTGATCCAGTTGTGGCAGAACAGTGGCTTGATAGAGTTCAGAGGGTATTTGTTCAGTTGCAAGCCACCCCTGAGGAAAAGTTTGACTATGCAAGATCTTTGCTACAAAAAGATGCATATAGTTGGTGGAAAACAGTGCCCCATTCTATGGATGATCCACCAACTTTGTCATATGCTGACTTTTTGAGAGAATTTGAATTGAAGTATACTCCAAGGGAGTATAAAGATGGGAAGAAAAGAGAGTTTTTAGATTTGAGGCAGAATCACCGGACTGTGACAGAGTATGAGGTTGAATTTATCCGGTTGAGTGAGTATGCTGGGGGAATTATAGTTGATGAAATTGATAGATGCAGGAGATTTGAGGAGGGATTGTGGCCTTCTCTTATGTGTCATGTGGCTGGTTCAAGATATACTGATTTTTCTCAGCTTGTGGCAGCAGCTCGCAGTGTAGAGAGAGCTCAAGTTATTGCAGCTGCTTCAGAGGAAGAGACTAGAGCTAGGAGGCCCCAGTTTGAGGCAGGGTCTTCTTCTGCGAAGAGAGGAAAGGGGAGTTTTATTCCTCGGGTTGGTAGGAGTCAGAGGCTTACTGGTAGGTCAGTGCAGTCTCAGAGGCAGAGATTTAGACCTGCAGCTTCAGTGGCTAGTGCTCCAACTCCAATGACTCAGAGATCTACTTACCCCATCTGCATTCATTGTGGTAGGCCTCATGGTGGTTCTTGTTGGAAGGCAGGTGTTGCAGGGGTATGCTTCAGGTGTGGATCACCAGATCACTTTGTGAGAGATTGCCCGGAGAGGCAAGAGCAGATGCCAGTTGATTCTGCCGCTTCTCGAGCTAGTGTGAGGGGAGGTAGAGGCAGCAAAGGTGCCAGCCGAGGAGGTAGAGCAGGATTCAGTTCTAGAGGTGGTGCTACATCCAGGGAGGGTAGACCAGAGGAGGTTGGTTCTTCCCAGAGGATGTATGTTATGCAGAGGCAGCCTGATGCATCGGCAGTCATTGCGGGTACTTTTTATTTATTTACCACACATTCATATATTAGTGCATCTGTTTTGCCTGTCTCTGATATGCATGCTGAGTCCTTAGGATTTGATGTGTTGGTGACAAATCCGTTAGGGCATAGTGTGATTGTGAGTAAGGTGCATAGAGATAGTGCAGTAGTGGTGCAGGGTGAGGAGTTCCTTGGGGATTTGATTGAGATGCCATTTAAGGAATATGATGTTATTTTGGGCATGGACTGGTTATCTAGACATGGAGCTGTGGTGGATTGTAAAAAGAAAATTGTTTCTTTGAGAACTGGTGATGGTAGAGAGGTGATAGTATCTAATGAGCAGGAACAGCTAGCCTCCTTAATTGTTTCAGCTGTTGCAGCCAGGAGGTTGATTAGAAAGGGGTGTGAAGCCTATCTCGCTCATGTGATAGATACTAGAGTGAAGGGTTTTCCCATTGATAGCATTGCCACAGTTGCTGAGTTCCCTGATGTGTTTCCAGAGGAGTTGCCTGGATTGCCTCCAGAGAGAGAGGTGGAGTTTGGTATTGAATTGTTACCTGGTACCACTCCTATCTCTATTACTCCTTATAGAATGGCACCAGCAGAATTGAGGGAGTTAAAAGTGCAGTTACAGGAGTTGTTGGACAAAGGATTTATTCGCCCCAGTGTTTCTCCGTGGGGAGCTCCTGTGCTATTTGTGAAGAAGAAAGATGGTACCATGAGGTTGTGTATCGATTATAGGCAATTGAATAAGGTGACTATTAAAAATAAATATCCTTTGCCTAGAATCGATGATCTCTTTGATCAGTTGAAGGGTGCAGCTGTGTTTTCTAAAATTGATCTGAGATCTGGGTACCATCAGTTAAGAGTCAGAGCTGAGGATGTTCCGAAGACAGCTTTTCGGACCAGGTATGGGCATTATGAGTTTTTAGTTATGCCTTTTGGTCTGACGAATGCACCTGCAGCTTTTATGGATTTGATGAATAGAGTATTTAAGCCCTATTTGGATCAGTTTGTAGTGGTCTTCATCGATGACATTCTGGTGTATTCGCGGAATGAGGAGGAACATGATTTGCATCTGCGGATTGTGTTGCAGATCTTGAGAGAGAAGCAATTGTTTGCCAAATTGTCGAAGTGTGAGTTCTGGTTGGATCAAGTCGCTTTTCTTGGACATATTGTTTCATCAGAAGGTATCAGAGTTGATCCGAGCAAAGTTGAAGCTATTCTGAATTGGAGTCCACCCAAGTCTGTGACAGAGATTAGAAGTTTTCTGGGTTTAGCAGGCTATTACCGACGATTTGTGAAAGGTTTTTCTTTAATAGCTACTCCACTCACCAGATTACTTCGTAAGGGAGTTAAATTTGTGTGGACTGATCAGTGTCAGGCGAGCTTTGAGCAGTTGAGAGATATGTTGACTCAAGCGCCTGTTCTTACTTTACCTGTTGAAGGCAAACCTTATGTGATCTATAGTGATGCTTCACATAGAGGTTTGGGGTGTGTTTTGATGCAAGAAGGGAAAGTTATAGCTTATGCATCTAGACAGTTGAAACCGCATGAGCTTAATTATCCTACCCATGATTTGGAATTGGCAGCCATTGTGTTTGCATTGAAGATTTGGCGCCACTATCTGTTTGGAGAGAAATGTTTCATCTACACTGATCACAAGAGTTTGAAGTATTTGGGTGTCCAGAAAGAACTCAATCTTCGCCAGAGAAGATGGTTAGAATTGATTAAAGATTACGACTGCTTGATTGACTATCATCCAGGTAAAGCAAATGTTGTTGCTGATGCTTTGAGTCGGAAGTCTTTAGCTGGTTTAACAATTTACTCGCTCTCGTTGCTTGTTGAGTTGAGAGCATTGTGTGCCAGTTTTGTATCTTGTGATAATGGTGCATTGTTGGCACAGTTGCATTTGAAACCGGTTTTGTTAGATCAGATCAAAGAAGCTCAGTTGGCTGATAAGAAGATACAAAAGATTGTTTTGGATTGTCAGAGTGGAAAGGGTAGAGATTTTGTTGTGAAGAGTGATGGGAGTCTATGGTTCAAGAGCAGATTGTGTGTACCCGATGATGCTGATTTAAAAAGGGTTATTTTGGAAGAAGCTCATCAGTCGATGTTTGCTATGCATCCGGGTAATACGAAGGTGTATCATGATTTGAGACAGCATTATTGGTGGATTGGGTTAAAGAGAGACATTGCTGGGTTTGTATCGAAATGTCTCACTTGTCAGAAGGTTAAAGCAGAGCATCAAGTTCCAACCGGGTTGCTTCAACCGTTGTCAGTGCCAGAATGGAAATGGGAAAGAGTGACAATGGATTTTGTGTCTGGGTTGCCATTGACACAAAAGAAACATGATGCCATATGGGTGATTGTGGATAGATTGACTAAGACAGCTCATTTCCTTCCGGTGCGGATGGATTACTCTTTGGAGAGGTTGGCTGAGCTGTATATCCATGAGATTGTGAAACTGCATGGTGTTCCAACTTCTTTAGTGTCTGATCGAGATCCCAGGTTTACTTCAAGATTTTGGAAGAGTTTGCATAGTGCTTTGGGTTCTCGACTGCACTTCAGCACTGCTTTTCATCCACAGACGGATGGACAGTCAGAGAGGGTGATACAGATTCTTGAGGACATGTTGAGAAGCTGTATCATCGATTTCTCTGGAAATTGGGACAGATTTCTACCGCTTGTGGAGTTTGCTTACAACAACAGTCACCAATCCAGCATTGGTATGGCACCATTTGAAGCATTATATGGTAGACGGTGCAGGACACCTCTTTGTTGGAGTGAACTGGGAGATGGTAAGTTGATTGGGCCTGATTTGATTCAAGAAACTGAAGAGAAAGTGAAGTTGATTCGAGGCAGATTGAAAGCAGCTTCAGACCGACAGAAGTCTTATGCAGATCTGAAAAGGAGAGACATTGAGTTTGATGTTGGAAATAAAGTATTTTTAAAAGTATCTCCTTGGAAGAAGATTTTGAGGTTCGGTCGGAAAGGAAAATTGAGTCCTCGTTTCATTGGACCATATGAAGTTTTGGAAAGAGTTGGGCCAGTTGCTTATCGGCTTGCTTTACCACCTGAGTTGGATCGTATTCATAATGTATTTCATATTTCTATGTTGAGGAGATACAGATCGGATCCATCTCACATATTGCCAGTTGAGTCTATTGAAGTGAGCCCAGACTTGACATTTGAAGAAGAACCAGTTGCTATCTTGACACATGATGTGAAAGAGTTGAGAAATAAGAGAGTGCCATTGGTGAAGGTTCTATGGAAGAACCATGGAAAAGAAGAAGCAACTTGGGAAAGTGAGCAAACTATGCGAGAGCAATATCCTCAGTTGTTTCAGAATTGATTTCAGGTAATTTCGAGGACGAAATTTCTTTTTAGAGGGGGAGAATTGTAATATCCTCATTTATGCCCTAGAAGTTTTGTTGTTGTTGTTGTTGTTGTTGTATTGTTGGTTTAAATTGAGAAAGAAAAGTATATGTGTTTTGGAAATTTAGGGTTTAGAGACAAGTTTATATGTTGTGTATATGATGATATATATATAACATATAAATGGGTCAAAGGTTGAGTCAAAGGAAGAGAGATATTTTTGTGTTAAGTGTGTAAATACATATATGGGCTCATATAAGACAAAAGGGTAGTTATATGGTTAAGGGTATTGAGGTAATTTGCTTTTGGAAATTTTGTGGTGGAGATTTAAAGGAAGATTGACTTTGTTTATTCATTATTCTTCTCTTCTTCTTCATGTTCTTGGCCGGCTCACGAAAGGGAAAGGAAGACAAGAAATTTAAGGAAGGTTTTGGGTGTTCTAAACTCTTATTGAAGGGAGAATTGAAGAATCAAGTTGAAGATTTGTGGAATTTCTTCACTTTAGGTAAGTTCTCTTTTGGATTTTTGTTTGTGTTAAATGATATGTGAAATTGATAGATGATCTAAGAGTGTGTTGCTTGATTTTGTTAATCAAGTATGTTTGATTAACTTAATCTTGAATTTTGAGGATGAATTGATGAAAGAAGTAAGTTGATTTTTGATAGATGGAGTAGAATGTTGGTTTTAGGGTTTTGAGGGGATATGTGCTACATATGGTGCCAATGTTTTGGTTGATGTGTTTTAATTAAGAATATTGTGATAAACATGTAGAATTTGTGTTTAGAACCTTGATTCCATTCATTTGAAAAACATGATATGGTGTTAGATGAGTTTGAGTGAAATTGGAGGAGAGTTGTGCATATTAGGGTTTTGTTTTTAAGTGACACGGCTAAAAGTTTTTAGAGACACGGCCAAGACTTTAAATTCTTGAGAGACACGGCCAAGTTCATGGAATCTTGCCCGTGTTGGATTGGTTTTTGGGTGACACGGCCGTGTCTCCAAGCCATGTTTGCTACTGCCAAAGTTTGATTGAGAGACACGCCACAAGCTTGGCCGTGTCCCTTGCCCGTGTTGCCTACTGTCCAATTGGGTTGAGTGACACGGCCACAAGCTTGGCCATGTCCCTCATGTGTGCTGCCCGTGTCCCTCATATGGGTTAGGTAAGTTTTGTTTTCCTTGACCTAGTTGCAATGTTTTGGTTCTTCATAGGTAGGTTGGTTCCTCAACCTAAACTTAAACACTTTAAACTATGAATGAGCTAATCAAATGCATATGAAAGATCATAAAGCTATGAATTATATAAATTGTTCTTTGCCCTAATTGCATTGTTGAGATTTAAACAAGGTTATGTTATGCATTGTGAAAGGTAATGTGTTTCATGAGTAATGTATATTGAAATGTTGTATCAAAGATGAAATGATAATTCAAATAAGACATGACATGAGACAATGCCATTGTGTTTGGCTATGATGAATAATGAAGTGTTATATTGTGAAATGAAATGTGAAGCCATTGTTATTGGCTAATGTGATTCAATGGAAATAAATGAGGCATGTTTGCCTAAATGATAATGAGAATTGAGAATGAAATCTAAATGAATTGTGTGGCTAATGTGTTATTCCATTTTCAGAGTTTGTTGTTGGTGGCATGCCTAATAAGAGTAACAATCTCTTGAAGTTAGGTTGGATTGAATCCTTGAAGCCTAATTGAGATGTTACCACCCTTGAAGCTAGGTTGGGTTTTGTTCTTGAAGCCAAGTTGGGTTGAAGCTTAGCATGCTTTGCTCCCCTTGAAGCTTGGTTGAACCTAATCCTTGAAGCCTAGTTGGGTATATGATATTGATAAATGTGATGATAAAACCAAAACATTAACTCTGAAAATTGAATGGCATATTAGTGGATTTTGGGCCCATGCATGTGTTTGCTTAGATGTAAATGTTGAATGGTGAAATGTTTGAATAATGAGATTATGTTTGTCTTTGTTTAGTGTTGACTATGAATGGTTAAATGATCAATAATAAGGTATATGACAAGATATTGAAATGTGACATGCAATGTGAAAGTATGTTGTTAGTTTTGCATATATGATGATACATGCATGATATGGTTTGAGAAAGAACATTGCATTGCACTAAGTCATATCATTTGCATGATTATCTTACTAAGCCCTTGGCTTAGCGCGATAGTGTTTAATCGCGCAGGTGATAGAACTGATAGGATAGAACCCGAGAGCTCTTCGAGACCGAGTGAGAGTAGACATTGAAGAGTTGATTTTGGGAGCTTAAAGATCAGAGCTGACTTGCCAATCATGTATATTTCTTTTATATTTTGTAAAGTAATGTTTATAATGTAAATTTGTAAATATTTTATAACTTCCGCTGTGTAATATTTAAATGTATATGTATATCTAATATGTTTTGTTTTATAAGTAAATGACCTAATTTTTTTTTCTATAATGTATATAATTGAAAGGTTATGGTTTTGTTTAAAATGTTTTGAATGTTAAGGAAACCGTAGCATCCCTATGTTTGGTGCACTTATGCTACATTGTTGTGGTTGTAGTGTGTGTGCATTGGATATGGGGGTGTTACATACTTATTTTTGTTCACTCATCTTTGTTATCTAAGTTCTATCTATTTATTTCTTACCGTCTGGTCTTAACAATTTACGTACTTTTCTTTTATCCTCTTATTTTGTTCCTCTTTTTATTCCATTCTTCAAATTTCATTTTCTTATATACGTTTTCATTTTTACATTCATATACACCTATCTAACCTTCTCCTGGAACCCCCCTTATAAGGACCCCGGTATACTGGCTATGGATGTTTGGCGCCTTGAACCTCGGACGAATCCTTGGCTTTGCGATCGCCGGCTTTACTGTGCAAAACTACCTTCACCTCTAAACTTCTTCTCAACTTGTCGAAATCTTCCCAAGCTTTAAGTTTGTACTCTCTTTTGTTGCATACATTAGTGTCTACTTCTCTAATCTATGTATACCCTCTCGATACCTAAAACTTTCACAACTAATCTTGAAAATTCAAACACGTCCATGACTAATAATTGTACTTTAATTCCATTATTTAATCCTTCCAAAACCTTTAACATCTTTCTTGCTTTGTTTCTATCATTTTCTTTGCATACTTACTGAGGCGGGTGAACTCTCTATCATACTCAGATACTGTCATTCTTCCTTGCTGTAGATATATAAACTCATTTCTCCTTGCGTTTAAGTATGTTTTACCAAGTACATGTTTCTTCTATCCAAAGGGACATGGCATAAATAAATCTTTTATCTGGCGTGTATCTCAGTTGTTTCAATGCCCTACTGGTACTGTCCAAACAGTACGCAACTTCTTCAAATCCTTCTTCCCTACTAGCCTTAAATTCTTTAGCCCCATATTTCCTTAACTTCTCAATTGGGGACTTCCTTTCTCTTTTGGTAGCAACAGGTACCATTCTTGCCGTTTATTGCAATGGTATTGTCATCTATCTTAAATAAACTTCGGGGCCTTCCACAGCCACCATTGCGGGTCGTGGCATAAGTCCAAGACCCATTTCTACATTTATGGATACGAAAGCGTGTGATTCCTTCTCTTGATCTATAACTCTTTGTGATTCTACCTCTTGCAACCTTATACCGTATACATATATCGTGATAAGGATTAGTAGTTGGCTTGACTCAACACATTAATTTTCCTATATGGCATGTAAGTAATCACTATTAGATTTTCCTTTATCACATGTACCTCATATACTTATGTATTTATAATATTCTTTCTACTATACCGACATTTCGTACCTAAATGATATATGCTCTCATTTCTTATCTGCTATAGGATATCCCATTTTACACTGGTAATGGCCACTCCCAACATAAAATGTGTATCCTCCTATGTTGAATTTTCCAGGACCGACTAAACCAGTGCTCTGATACCACTAAATGTAACACCCCATCTTAGCCTACGTTTATAAACCAAGATGGACTGTTATCTCATGGTGGTTGTGTCTTAACATTTTACTTAGCCAATTTTACATGCAGATTTTAAAAAAAAATTTGCCATAACCTCCCCTAAAAATGGAGGTCCCAAGTGTCGCCAAAACTGATTTTTTTAATTTTTGAAAATAATTTTGTTTCACAATTCAACTCAAGCACACTCCCAATAATCCACCCTTATAACCTCAACTACAATCCTGCAAGAAGAATTCACACTTCTATACTTGCATACATAAGTGCTAAATCCAAATAAGATTTATTAGATTACTAGCAGTGTACGTGTTCTAGCTTTTCAGTATAATACACTTATTTGCTAGATCATACAAGCTTATGTACATGCCATATTGCTACAATCAATCATATCCAAACTCCTACTCAAAGTAGTAGTCAAGGCCAGCTGCACATGACATGCTGCAATCTCGTCTCCTCGTTTAACCTACGAGTTTAGAGGGAAACTAAACTCGCTAAGCAATTGCTTAGTGGGTACTTAAATCATTGCAACAAAATAAATAAAATGAAAGAATGACTTGAACATACATTTATATACTTTAAATAATTGAAAAGAATAAATACAAAACACAGAAGGTAAAAAGGCTTGACTGAATAATTTGAATTTAAATCATTTTTCTTGCTTTTATCATTTTGGTTGCTCTACTGGTTTAACAGAACGTCAGCGGATAAGGAAGGGTCATGATAAACATATCTCGTCATGATCATATTTCATTATCTTTCATCATAATTCTTGCACATGTGCCAATGGCCATTATCATTGCATCATTGATCATGTCATTGTAATCATCGGCCTTCAACCGGAATATCATATCATGTCATAAGCAGTACTGCAATAATATTATGATGCATCATACCCTTATCTCAAGGGTTCTGTCATAACCAAGTAGAGCGTAAACAATTTATTAATTAATTTGATCATTATATTCAACAAGCCATGATTTTTCCATAATGCATGTATTGTCGGAATAGCTTGTCATGATGCCTTTCTGATCATTTCCAAATCTCCTTCATGGAATTGTATATGATTTAACATTAATCCTATCATAATATTCAAGTTTTAACATATTTAGAAAAATGACCAAATGAATAGTGTCGCGGCACGTAATATCGGCAACACAATGGCGCGCGACAACTAAATGGTAAAATCTGTTTTTATTGCTGAAAATTAGTCAACTATGGCAACAGTTTTGACCAAGTAAACAAACTTATTTTTGGCTGAACTTTTGCAGGAAAACACTTTCATAAGTTAACTAAATGCATGTAGAATTTCGTCGAAAAATTCCTTGGTTTGCCCATTCAACGGACTGCCCAAAATGAAAGCTGCAGGATGGTGCCCAAAAGGGACCATTCGGCCCAATTTTCAAAACTTGAGGGGAATTCATTTTTTTCTTGCAAAATTAATTTTTAGACTCCTTTTGTGATACCATTGAAGGACTAAGGGTCCCTCTTTCAAAAATCAAACCAAAGGGGTGATTAAAAGTTCATCAAAGTTTATGGATAATTGAGCAAATTTAGCTAGTTTGTTTTGTTTTCATTCTTTTCACAATCAATTGATTACAAATGGTTCAGGAGCACTTTCCCACATATTTACTACACATAATAACATCATTTCAAAACCATTTCAAAAGTCTCATAATGCAAAATATGTGAATTAATTGAAAAGGGCAATGATTTAAGTACCAAACCTTGTTTATTTGCTTTATCCCTTGCTTGTCCTATTCTTTCTTCCCTTCTTCTTCTTTATCCCTTTGATTTCCTATAATTTTCATAACTTCCATAATAAGAACATTATAAAAACCATATGTTCAAGCCTTGATTCTTGCTATCTAAGGCTACTAATCACCATTAATTCATCAATTTTACATGTATGAATCATTTAATCTAATTTTTCTTTACTTTCTTAACTTTCCCATAATCTTCCCAACTTTTCTTTCATTGATAACTTGAAAACTATCAATCAAATGAATAAACTAAAGCTAGAATTGGAATCCTTACCTTAAAATTAAACTTTTCCTTCCAAAAATCCACTTGAACACTTGAAAAATTCCTTCCCTTTTTTGGTGGAGAGAATTCGGCCATACCTCTCAAAAATGGAGAGAAAAATATGTGTTCTTAGTTCTTTAATCATCCTTCTCTCCCTTTTTATATTTTTTCATTTTCCATTTATTTAATTAATTTCATTTTGGAGGGTTAAGATTAATCCAACCCAAAAGTGTTTTTAACCAAGATTTTTCCATGTGCCTTTTTCTAGAAAATTACTATGTCATGTGTCATTTTCTAGAAAATCGGTAGAAGTGAAAAGACCAAAATACCCTTCAATGGAAGGTTTTGCCTTTTCTTCGTAACCGGGTGGTTTTACGACGCGTAAAACGTACCATTCTCCTCCTTTCAACATCTAGTTTCCATTTTCGACATTCATTCTTGATTTTGAACTAATTTATAAAAATTACGCTCATGCCCTTAACTTTTGTAAAAATTTCCTTTAGGTCCTTACGTGATTCGGGTCTCCACTTAGGTTCGTTTTTCAACATCGATCACTACGGAGTCCTTCCGTTTACTTCAGATACCTTTACATGTCCTTCTTTCCGGTGTATAAATTATTATCACAAGAATAACGAAAATACCCTTGGTCGAGAATCCACTGTATCTCTCAAAACTGTGCATTTTCGGGAAAAACCGTTGTGTTCCATTTCAACCCAATTTTTCTCTACTTTTCATCCTTAGAGTCTGTTATGGGCACTATTAAGGACCTCCGGAACAACTTTTGAAAATTACAGTCACCTCCCCAAAACTTTTTGAAATTACAGTCACCTCCACAAAACTTTACAATCTTTTCAGTTATGTCCTTTTTGTCCTATAGAGCTTCCTTTCACTTCGTGTTCTTTGGTGGTTACTCGGGATGGCTCCTCTTACTGTACGCGGATGTACTGTACATGGATGTACTGTACATATGTACAAATTGGGTCGTGACATTTTTAATCAAGAATTATAGAAGATAATGTTAAGAATTGGTTATAATAATTAATCTTTACTATGCAAGTATATTCCATTACTAAAGAAAATATAGGTTTGGTTAAACAAAGATTTCATGATTAATTATGGGTAAATAAAAGTTAAACTATAATTTTTTTACTATAAGTATATGGCAATGGAAAAAAGACACCCTCCACTATATTTTTTAAAATTTTTACTTTTTTACGAGAGATATTTTAGTCATTTTATTATAAACTCCGTAAAATTTATAAAGTCATAATAAACCAATGATAAACTTATTATAAACTCATTGTACACTCATTATAAAAAAATAAAAATTAGGTATTTTAGAAAATATTTTATAAATTTTTGTATTTTACTAAATAATTTATAAATATGGTAAATTTGAAATTATTTTCAATTTTTTTTTATCTTTGTTACAAGCCCTATGACAATATTGATAATCTTATATATGAATAAAAGAATTTATAATTTATAAGTTTTATCAATGTGAATCTTCATAAATGATTTATATCTATCAAAGTTTAATAATTTTTATTGATTTCTACCAAAGAAAGTAATTACGAAAATGACTAAATTATTATTAATTGAGTTACTACTCTTAAAATAAGGTTTGAGAATAATTTGGTATTTTTCTATATAAGGATTTAAGTAAATTAACTAAATTAAGATTGAAAATCATGTATATAAGATGGTTTATATATTTTAGTGGCATAATTAAGAAATAATGGCCTTTATAAATTAAATATATTATCTAAGGAATTAGATAAAAGCAGTATGTTAAGATACAAGTATTTATCAGTGGAGGTAGTTATAAATATCAAGTAATATGATTATACAAGATTAAGATATATTGCAATAGCAGATAGGTAATTAGGATTAGTTAGCAAGTGAAAAAGGGAGTGTGGAAATGTCTTCAGAGATTAACCCAATAACCTAGCTTGATTTTTTAATATTCATATTGGCATAGCCTAACCCTAGTAGGGGTTAAACTACTAGGCAGTATACTCTAGTATTTTGAAAAGAGCATAAGGGAGAAGTTACTGCCTTAATTACCTAAAATATTGTGGTCTCTGACCCATGATCTTTGACTTATCTATTCTGATCTGTCATATAATTCCCTTTCTGCAAATGAATTCCATGTTATGCTTTAATAAAATTAATGTTGTTTTGTTTTGTTATGATTTATACTGTTTTTTAAATTAACTAAGGTTAATCTTTAATTATCTCAACTTCTATATCTAAATTGCCTAAAATATTTCTGAATTGTTGCATCTGCATTTGAAGAAAATATGTAGGAAAGAAATGATAATCTGATTTGTATTTGTCTTAGGATAGGTAAGTATAAAAAGAAATTATAAGAGAATATGAATCTTAGAGTCCGAAAGTTAAATAGAAATTTATTTACTGTAATAATTAAATATTAAGTAATAAATCAATTAAAGAATAGTTTAAGTAAAGTCTTTTAAGTTAATTATAATAGGTTAATTAAGTATTCTGAGAATATAATTTTGAAAGGTTATTTAAGTACCTTGAGAATATAATTCTGAAAGGATATTGATGTACTTTGAGTATATAATTCTGAAAGTTGATTTAAGTACTCTAAGAGTATAAGTATTCTGCAACAGTATCATAATGAAAGAATTCTTAACTATGCCAAGAATTTTAAATAAATATCCATACTATCAACTCCAAAGATACAAGAAGTTATCTTAAACTGTAATAAGCTACTAATCACTTAAAGTGAAAATTCAAGCAAACGTAATAAGCCTGAACACTTACTAAGTTGCAGTTCACCCCTTGCTCATTATTTTTTTTAGTACTATTTTGCAGGCAAAGCAACTCTGGTGATGGTGGCACTTTGATGTCTAAGAGTAGTAAAAGGAAGACAAATAGTAAAGTTCATTTTATGTGAAATATAAGGGAAAACAGATATGTATTAATAGATGAAAATACCTATAATAAAAAAATGGAAAAAATAATTTTTTTGCAAGGTTTTACTGTTTAATTATGTTTTATTCTATTCTGAAACTAGGTTCTATAAGGTTCTGAGGTATTAAATCAACCTGAATCCTAAGACTGTTGCACCTTTGAAAATGGGGTGTGACACACAAGTTCTCCAAGGACTTTGAATTGTGCCTTTTTTGCGATCACTATCATTGTTGACATCTTCAACTTCACCTATATCCAACTGGATCTGAGCATATTGTAGCTTATCTTTAAAAATATCAAAATCTGGTAATATCTCATTTTCTGGAGACCACCATGAAGATACTTCATCGAACACCACATTTGGTGATGTGTAGCACTTGCCATTTGTAGGATCATAACATCTCCACCCTTTTCTTTGACTATCATACCCTACAAAGATACATCTAACATCTTTCTTGTCTATCTTGCTATGTAAATTCTCAGGTACAAATACATAACAAACACATCCAAAGACTCAAAAATAGGTAACATTAGATTTTATGTTCCATAATTTCTCAAATGGTGAAAGAAAAATATAACCTTTGTTGGGGAAGCCTATTGGTTACATAGGTTGTCATCCTTATTGCTTTTACCCAAAATCTTCCTAGTACATTCTTAACATGAAGCATGCTTCGATATATTTCTGTAAGATGTCTATTCTTTATATCTGCTACTCTATTTTGTTGCAAAGTTTTGGCATATGTGAACAGATGACGTATTCGGTGCTTGTAGAAAACTAGTAAACTCATTTGAGATATGCTCTCCCCCATTGTCTGTGAGTAAAAAATAAACTTTCTTACCAACTTATGTTTCTCCCACCTTTTGAAACTCTTTGAATTTTGAAAAATGTTTCAAATTTTTTCTTTTGAAAATAAACCTACATGTATCTAGAAAAAGAATCAATAAAAGTCATTATATACTTCATTCCACCTATAGAAGCTTGATTCATATATCTAAATACATCAAAGTGAACTCAATCTAATGGTTCTTTTGCTTTAAATTTGGATTCTTCATATGGAAACCGATGCATTTTCCCATACCGACATCCTGCACAAATTGTATCAGCTCTCACATCAAATTAGGGAAGTCCCTTTAACATCAAATTTTTCATCATTACATCTAATTTGGAATAGCTAGCATGACTTAGTGACATATGTAATAAGTTTTTTGTCTCATTCTTCCTTGTATTGTCTATGTATGTAGTTTCTATAGACATTGCATAGACTGATTCTAACCCCATCCTTTCATCAATGGTTCTTTTCTAATTTGAAGATCTAGATATACTTTCACATCTTGCAGACCAAATAAGATAAAATTACCTGAAGATTTCAGTTGTGCTATTAAGAGAAGATTCTTCTTCATACCCAGAACTTGATAGACATTTTAATGTTAAACCTTGGTAGCATGATAAGGGGGAGAGACTATTATATTACCAATGTGAGCTATCGGTAATTTTGAGTTGTTTGTTGTCACCACCACATGACTTCCTTTGTGCTCTAACAAATTTTATAGCTTTTCTTTATCACCTGTCATATGATTTGAGCAACCTAAAATAATGATCCAATCTTTCTCGTAACCAATTTGATAAGATGTTGTGGTTGTAAGAGCATACTCCTCCTTTTCCTCAGCAAAGAAAGCCTCAACATCCCATTCCTCTTAACTTCTAGAAGTAGCAACATTACTCTTCACTAGTCCTTTTCTTAATCAACAAGCTTTTGCCATTGTGAGCAGGGATTTTTGCCCTTACTCCCATGTGAAATAGTTCTTGTGACTTTGACATTGTTAGGCTCAGGACCTTAGAGAACATGGGCCTAAACCCATAGAAAATGGAGTTGCTGCCCAAACGGGCAGGGAAAAAAAATGGGTGGATGAATCAATTCGTAAGGAATCTTCAACCCCTAATGGATTCAAAAAGTTGGATACACATGAGGAAGGTGAGAAATGGCCCAGCACCCCATAGTGCCTAGTTCATTGGAACTGACCTCCTTTACAGGTTTTAATATTATTAAATTCTTAACTTATTAAAATATCATCCATAATACATGCAAAATAAATAAATATTTATTAAAATCAAGAAAGTCCAAACCAATAAAAATGGGCACCCATACAAAACGAAAATATGACCTTATAATAACGTCCAATATCCAAAGTACAAGTAAATAAAAATAGGACACCCACCAATTGGTGGAAACATGACCCTTACAGTTATCCCAAAGTCCTTAAATAAAATAAACTTATAAAAAATAAATAAATTAAACAAATAAGGCAGTTATGAGTGAAAACATGCCTTTTACAAGTCTATTTAAAAAATATATAAATCCAAGAAAAAGAATAAAGTAAAGAAAAAATAATACAACATATATGAAAATAATTGAATAATTAAAAAGAAAATAAACAAACTCATCTTAATATTATCTCATTAAGGAAATATAATGCGCTAGGGTTTTATATTTATAAAAATTAGTGTTTAATTTGAAAATTAGTTTCTTGATATTTCGAAAAGGGATTTAGGGTTTTTAATTAAGAAACTAGCTTTATAGATTTAGGGTTTTGGAAATTGGTTTTATAGATTAGGGTTTTAGATTTTAGATAAATTAGGGTTTAGGGTTTAGAAACTTAGGGTTTTTGATTATTTTATTAGATATTGGAAATCAAATCTTAGGTTATTATGAAATTGAAACAAATATACATAAAATAAGCTATTGGATAAAACTAACAGGTTAGGTTTTGGTTTTTATAAATATATAACTAGGGTTCTAATAATTTAAACTACTGGAAATTAAAAGAACTTTCAACCTTATATCTTTCACACACAAATGGCGAGTCTCTTTTTCTAGGTATATGGTCAACAAAATATCAATATAGGATATCTTATTTTCAAAAAATTCACTCGAACAATTTAACCAATAGTTATATTTTTAAACTTAGAAGTCAGTCCATGATAATTTCCATTAATTAAGTCTTAATCCATTGGGCCAATAAAAAGGATAGAGTTTTTGCTATATTGATTCAAAACTAAATTAAAAGGTTTATCATAAATAGATTTTCCATTTAGAAAAGCAACTAATGGTTCATACCACAATCAAGCCTTTTATTAATAAGTCTTGGCATAAATTAGGCCCACACTTAATTTTTAGTATCCCATAATTGACTTAACTAGTTGTTAGCCTAAAAAAAATGTTTTAATTTTGATAAAGTGTAAAAATAGTTTTATTTCAAAGCCCATTAGAAAAAATGGATTTTGGGCATTGTATTTGGGCCATGATGTAGAAGAAATTTTGACCAATCTTTAAAAGATTTTTTTTTCAAAGATCATCTTAAAAAGTTTTGAACATAATTTTGGTGTTTTGGTGCTTAAAAGAATAAAATTAATTTTGGCTTATAATATAGTTAGGTCATATTAGGAAAAGACAAACCAAATAGGCCATAGTTCAAACAAGATAAATTAATCATAGTCAAACAACAAGCACTTGGGATAAAAAAACATAAGGAAATTCATAGAAATTATATACCAAAAGGTACAAGGCTATGAGTGGTTATGCCATGCTCGATCTCCAAACCTTGAGTAAAAGTATGTATCCCTTACATAACACAACACGGGTTACATGGGCGTCCTAACTCACGCACACAATGCAATCTAAATAATGCAATGGATAATATAATAACAAGAAAGAATAAAATAATATAAAGACCAATAGAATCAACTTCTCTCATCCCCAATAGAGTCACCATTGTGAGTGGAGATTTTTGCCCCTACTCCCATGTGGAATGGTTCTTGCGACTTCGACACTGTTAGACTCAGGGCTTTAGAGAACACGGGCCTAAATCTGGAGAAAATGGATTCGCCACCCAGACAGACCAGAAAAAAGAAAGGGATGGATGACTCGATTTGTAAGGAATCCTCAACCCCTAATGGGTTCAGAAAGTTGGGTACACATGAGGAAGGTGAGAAATGGCCTAGCACCCCCCACAGTGCCCGTTTTATTAGAATCGGCCTCCTTTTCAGGTCCTAATATTATTAAATTCTTAACTTATTAAAATATCATCCACAATACATGCAAAATAAAAAATATTTATTAAAATCAAGAAATTCCAATTCAATAAAAATGGGCACCAATACAAAACATAAACATGCCCTTACAATAATATCCAATATCTAAAGTACAAGTAAATAAAAATAGGACACCCACCAAATGGTAAAAATATATCCATTACAATTATCTCAAAGTCTTTAAAAAAAATTAAACTTACAAAAAATAAATAAATAAAACAAATAAGGCACCCATGAGTGGAAAACATGTCTTTTACAAGTCTATTTAAAAAATATATAAATCTAAGGAAAAGAATAAAGCAAGGAAAAAATAATACAACATATATGAAAATAATTGAATAATTAAAAAGAAAATAAACAAACACATCTTAATATTACTCCATTAAGAAAATATAGTGCACTAAGGTTTTATATTTATATAAAATAGGGTTTTAATTTGAAAATTAGTCTCTGGATATTTCGAAAAGGGATTTAGGATTTTTAAATAAGAAACTATCTTTACCGATTTAGGGTTTTGGAAATTGGTTTTATAGATTAGGGTTTTAGATTTTAGATAAATTAGGGCTTAGGGTTTATGAGAATTAGGGTTTAGAAACTTAGGGTTTTGGATGATTATATTAGATATTGGAGATCAAATCTTAGGTTATTATGAAATTGAAACAAATATACATAAAATAAGCTACTGGATGAAACTAACAGATTAGGTTTTGGTTTTTATAAATATATAACTAGGGTTCTATTAATTTAAAGTACTGGACATTAAAATAAATAGGGTTTAAAAAGAACAAAACCTACGTTCGTTGGCTCCTCCAATATCAAAATGTTGAATCCAATAAATGCTACTGCCTTATCAAACTTAAGACAAATGGTTCTTGCCTCCTTAGCTGCTGTATATTTGCAATCGTCTTTTGATTTCTGTTGCTTAATACTACCTATTTGTGTTTTTCTTGTTCTATGTTGCCAAAACAAATTCTCTTAATTGCTTAATAAAAAATTACGGGTCCTTTAATTCTGTCTTAGACTTTTTTATTTATAGAAAAATAAGCCAAATCCTAATCCTAATCTGAAACCAAATTGATTTAGAAAATTAACAAGAACGTGTCAAATTAGTGGTCGGTGTTGAATTGGTATGGCCAAATTTTCCACAAGGCTTGATTCGTCGTTCGCGAGTCTCGATCAAATTATTATTTTTTTATATTATTATATTTTCTTTTTATTATATTTTTATTATTATATTATAAATAAAAATAAAATAAATATTATTTTTTTCTTTTTTCTTATTTATTATTATATTATTATCTATTGAGATTTTAATATCGTACCAGACTATTTTAAGTTTGTAAAATTGTTCCAGACTGTTTTAAAAATTTAGACTTGACCTAACCTTCTTTTAATTAGGGCCGGACTGAATTTGATCCAAAATTAAGGGTCTACAGCCATATGGCCCTTCTTTCCACAATTATAAAAACTTTCCTTCAAGCTTCTGGCCATTGCTATGATTCTTTGATACTCCCCCTACATGTGTATTATCTTTACCTTGATGACTTTTTACCTTGTCATCATATCTTTTAAATCCACTACTAGTGTACTGCTTAGAATTTTGCCTGCCTTTGTTAGCATAAAGTGCTTCCTCTATACTTTTGACAAAATTCCTCCTATTTACTTAGTTAGAGCCTCTTGACCAGTAAGCAAATTCTCAAACTTAATAAGTGATGGTTGATTTTGCCATCCCTATACTGTAACAATAAAGCATCTATACTCGGGCCTCAAATTATGGATGATGATTCTCTTCATCCTAGTTTCACCAATTGGAGCTTATGGATCTAATTCAAAAGTTTCTCGACAAGAAGACTTCACTTTAGGTAAATATTGAGCAACCATCATTTCATGTTATGCTACTAACTATAATTTACTTTTTAGTGGCTGAAGTCTTGGGTCATTTTTCTTGAGAAGAGCTTGGAAAATGTATCCCAAGCTTTTTTTGGAGTTTTGGCATCTCAAATATGTTCCAACACATTTTCTTCAATCGTTGTCTTCAAAGAAAAAATCACTTTGCCTGCTTTTATCTTGCATTTTTGTAGCATTCCACTTGCATCTTCAGTCTCTGGTTGGATAAATTCATTTTTGTTGATGACTTCCCGGAGATCCTAGCCTTGCATGTAAGGCATAATACATGTAGACCAAGTATTGTAATTTTGGTTATTGAGCTTTTTAATTCCACCAAGTATTTGAAGATCGTTTATCTTGACAATAAATAATACCCAAAGACTTATGGCTCTAATAACAAATTGTTGAAATATGATTGACAAAGATGCTAATGAACTCACAAAATAAAACTACGAAAGATTATTTAGAAACTGAGAGAAGATTTATTGTGAAGAAGATAAGATGATTTTCATACTTCTCTTTTGTATTCTTACATTGAACTCTCTTTATATAGTTATAGGAGTTTTCAAAAATAGTGAATATTAAAATAGTATACAAATTAATATCCTCTTATTTTTTTAGTAAGTTAATTAAAACCATTAATCAATTAAATAAAAATTATAATAACCAGAAATAAAAAAAGAAATTTATTATTGGTTTGATTTTAACAGTATAAATGTCATTCATGTTCTTATTTGGTTTAAGGTCAAACTTTTTTTTACTTAAAATAAGCTTAAAATTAGCCCTCTAATACATCTTTTGGTTTGAGACTAGTGATTTTTATCCTTGGGATAATGTTTGAGTCAATTTAGAATTTTTTTTATTAAAATTTTCTTTTTTTTAAAAAAATAAGCTTAAGTGGCGACTATTTCTCAAAAGCCTTTTTACTTGAACAGAGCGTAACCTATGACGGCAGAGTGTTCTTGGCACTTTTAGTGAGATTTAACCTATTATTTCAGCATTCTTTGGCTAGCCAGGCAAGGCGCTCGGGCTGGTGCCTCGCAATGACCTTAGCGTTCATCTTTTACTCCTAATTTCTGTGCTGCAACTATCAGGCTGCTATTTATGTCATAGCAAACCTAGCTTTTCACATACGAATAAAGCACTTAGACATTGATTTTCATCTCATTCACAAAAAATTCAAAGGAGGCTTTGTGCTTCCTCAACATATCTTATCTCAAAACTAACTTATTGAATTCTTCATTAAGTCATTGCCAATAACTCTATTTAATCGATTTTGTTTTATGTTCGGATTGTTGCATCTACAACAACCTCCAACTTGAGGGGGATGAGGTGCATGTAAAACCATTAAGTTATGTGAAGAAACACAGTGTTTTACACAAAGCAATACACACCATTTCAACTAAAAGCTTCCAACATGTTGCACATCATTTTGGTAAAGGGCATTTACATCAACACGCAGTGTTTAGTTGGTTAGCTTCAAATTCTAGAATAGTGTGAATATTAGCTGGTAGAAAGTATCAATAGAAGGTTAAGAAGCTTTTATTGTAACAAGCTTCTTCTAAATTCATCAATCTCTTTATATAGTTAGAATAGTTGTGATTGATTCGGTTGTATGAATACATCATCTTCTTCACTACTCATCTGATATTTTCTTTAGTTTCCTTACATGTAATTTTTCTTATTTTTTAATTCATTACATTTTTAGCGGCCTTTGGTTCACATGAGAGGCTAGCTTCCCTTAGTCAAAAAATAGTACAATCTAACATCACACTTGATTGATTGAAATAAGGATAGACACTCCTTTTTCACCTAAAAGCAAAGATAAATTACAACAACATAATTAATAATATTATTAAATGAAAAAAAATCTTAGCAACACCAAAAATTTTTTGGCCCTGGACATTCTAGCTATAGACATCTTGAAATTTGGTTTCAAAACTACTAGAAAAAATTGTGGTGCGGGCTACAAATAGGAACACTCCAATCAATGGTACCTCAGTAATTCTTTCAGTCAACCAATTTGGACAATCTTATTTTGTACAACAATCATGAACCAAGTATTCTTGTATGGTCTCCAAAGTTTTATGTGAAAGCAACAAATGCAACTGTAACTCAGTTCTTAGATAAGTAAAATTTGGTCTTAGTTGTGTTGATTTCTTAGTGGAGCTATATGGAATGGCTCAATTTTATTTCTTTGAAAATGGTCTTTTTTAATATGAATTGTAATAAAAAAAATCAAAACAAAATCCATAAAATCAGATATTAAGTTATCAAATAAAAAATATTTAATTTATTTTTTAAATTTAAACCTTCTTGTTTGATCTTGCTTGATTTTGTATAGTAATTGAGGCATATTTCAACATTGCTCTTTGCATTATTTGCTACAAACTCGAAACTCTTCTGAAACTTGATTCCTTCATGGAGATAGTACTTCTCCTTGAACATTCAAAATCTTCTATTTTTTTATTTCTAAAAAAAAACCACATAAATCAAACAACTCATAGCATTACAACATAAAATTTCAACAGTTTAAGGACATGCTCTAGGTCCTTTCAATTTCATTTCATATTATCCTTCATCATTTTTGCATTTCATTACAGTTTATAGATATACCGATCACTTTTTTATTTTTCTTTTTGTTTTTCATTGTAGTTTATAGACATGCTAGTCATTTCATTTTTTTTTTGTACTTGTATTTATCATGGGCTTGGTTATATTTTTGTGATCATGGTTATGATTGTTATTACAATTATAGTTATGGATATGTGTATGGTTATGAGTATGGCTATGGATATGACTGCAGAGACTTCACAGGTCTTTTAAAGATCATTTAAGCTATGATACTGCTGTTGATTTTTTTAGCGGAGCTATATGAAATGACCTTTTATACATGAATTGTAACAAAAAAAAAGGTAAATAAATAAACAAAATCCACAAAATCTAATATTAACTTATCAAATAAAAATTATTTAATTTATTTTTTAAATTCAAATCTTGAATTTCTTTTCCTTTCATTGCATTTCTTTTCAGATTTCAAATAAAATCTGATGAAGACTAGCACGTCTCAAAATTAAGATGAAGATGAAGCCAAACCAGTTATGAATGAATAATATGAGGGAGATTTATTCCAAATCTATTAAATATATTCCTATGTCTATGATAAAAAAAAAATTATGCCTATGCCTAGAACAATATATATATATATATGGACATGCCAATGCTTATGACAAAATAAAAATATGCCATGCCTATTTCCACATAACCATGAACTTTGGATGACCATAAAAATCATATGCTAAAAAAAAGCATTTGTAACATTTGACCCGATGGAAAGTCTTGAGAAATTGAGTTAAGTGGTACAATCAAATAAGAATAAATCAAATTCTAAATAATGATAGTTAAGATTTTTTTTAGGATTTTATGTTTAAATTTTATTTTATTGCTATTGTTATGATATTATGACACCAATCAGATTTTTAGGATGCACGTGATTTTGGTTGTTAAAATCTTTAGTATAAATGTGTAAAGTATTATGAATAAAATTATGTTAAGTTCTTCAAACTCTACAATTCTTTTGTCTTCCTACATTTGTTATATTGATGCATGGTGAGAAAAACTAATAGGTTGACAGTAAAAAAAAAGGTTAACTTCAATATGTATGAAAAGAAAAGGTAAATGAATGTAAAATTGAAAACTACGAAAGCAAACGTAGTAAACTATGATTGAAAACTACGAAAGCAAACGTAGTAAACTATGTAATTGTCCCTAAAATTTTTATGGCATATGTTTTTATGATGGACACAAAATATATGATGCGATGTACAATTATAAGTTAGTAGTCAACAAGATTTTCCTTCATCATTTTGTTGGCAAGGCAGAAAAATTCTTATAGTAGACTTGTTCTTCTTTTCATTTCAAGATTTTCCTTCATCATTTTGTTGGCAAGGTAGAAAAATTCTTATAGTAGACTTGTTCTTAGTTTCATTTCAAAATTTTCCTTCATCATAATGTCTTGGGTCCACTGCATTAGGAATCCTATCCACCCCAAACAGGCCAGTCCTAATCAATGGAATAAGTCTATTGGTTTGTTTCTTCTAAATCTTTGGTTAATTTGTTTAATATTTACACACTTTAAGTGTGAATTAATTAAATAATTAGCAAAATTATGGGGAATTATGTTAAATTTTCCATTTTAAATTTTTATTGATAAGTTATTGAAGATGGAGAGTCTACTTTTATATTAATTAGGTAATATAATATTTTTTGAATGTGGATTACCCACATGGGAGAAAGCCTATGATATCAACATGGTATTTATTGACTTGGAGAAAGCCTATGATAGAGTACCAAGAGAAGTGTTATGGTGGGTTTTGAAGAGGAAAGGAGTCAGCGGCAAATATATCAACATCATCAAGGACATGTATGAGAATGCATCCACTAGTGTGAAAACACCTGGTGGAGACACTGAGGCTTTCCCCATTACTACCGGATTGCATCAAGGTTCGACCATGAGTCCATACTTATTTACCCTAGTTATGGACGAGCTAACCAGAAGCATACAAGACGATGTTCCTTGGTGTATGTTGTTTGCTGATGACATTATTTTAATTGATGAGACTAGTGCTGGTGTAAACCGTAAGTTGGAAGTGTGGAGAAAAACCCTCGAGGACAAGGGTTTTAAGTTAAGTAGGAGTAAAACGGAATATATGCACTGTGAGTTTAGTCTAAGGAAGAAGCAGGAACATGAGGTTAAGTTGGATGGAGTTTTGGTGCCTAAAACCAAGCAGTTCAAATATTTGGGTTCGGTGTTCCAGAATGATGGCCGTATAGATGAAGATGTGGCTCACAGAATACAGGTAGGGTGGTTGAAGTGGAAGGGTGCGACCGGGATTCTATGTGATAAGAAAATACTTCTGAAAGTGAAAGGTAAATTCTATAGGACGGTTGTTAGGCCTGCGATGCTCTATGGTAGTGAGTGTTGGGCACCAACGGGACAACATTTGCACAAGATGAGTGTGGCAGAAATGAGGATGCTAAGATAGATGTGTGGACATACCAGGCTGAAAAAAAATTAAGAATGTTCATATTCGACAAAAAGTCCAAGTAGTGGATGTCGGAGATAAGGTGAGGGAAGGAAGACTTAGATGGTATGGACATGTTTTAAGAAGACCTCCTAATGCTGCGGTTCGTAAGTGTGAGAATTTGTTGATTGAGGGGGCTAGAGGTCGTGGAAGACCTAGAACTGTGTGGAAGGAGGTGATAGCAAGAGACTTACGTGCCTTAGATCTTGATGCGGATTTGATTAATAACAGACTTGAATGGAGACGTAAAATCTGTGTCTTGGAAGGGGCCTAAGGCTGGAGTATCTTTTTTGGTGTCTTTTGAGCTTATTTTGTTGAGGATCCATACAGCCGACCCCAACTTGTTTGGGACTAAAGCTTAGTTGTTGTTGTTGTTGTTGTTGTGGATTACCCACATTTTATCATTAATATAGTAGTTCAACACTCTCTCTTAAATGTCAACTACTCAATTGATAAAATATATTATAGCTACCGCTCTGGCCACCTAAGAATATAATTTTACATTTTAATAGTTATTGTTCAGACCATTCAAGTAAGAGCAAGAATATCTACTTTGATATTATGTTAAAATTTTCTTTTTAATATAAATTTTAAAATACCAACTCTAAAAGCTTGCTATTAAAATTGAATACTTTATTTCTATATTAATTAGATCACATTCATATATATATTTTTTGATACAGAAGCCCTCCTTATCAAATTTTAATGTAACTCTATATCTATGAAATCAATTTCGAGGCCTTTGATTAAGCTCAAATAATCACTTACCAACTGATCTAAATGATAAATGGCCATTCTAATAAATTTTAACACTTGATATGGTTTCTTTTTTCCCAAAAAAAAAAAAGTAAACATCTTTGTGTAACATCTCTTTAATTTTATTAATTAATAGTTGGTTGCACTCATTTAAGTCCGACTACACTTGAAAGATAAGTCTTTTACTCCATAAAAATATTTTGTTAGCTGTTGCTATCGGTGAGAATTGAGTATCTTTTAACACTCGAGTATGTTTATTAAATAATAGGTGGTTAGTCGTTACACTTGAAATATAAAAATATATTTGCTAGCTGTTGCCCTTCATCATAAACTATGATCATGAATAATAACAACCAATTGAAACTCTGTCTCACCATATTGCTACTTTTCTTAATTTTCCAGTTCTGCAAATCTATTAATGACTCAATAACTCCATCACGCACTATTAAAGATGGCGATATTTTAGTCTCTGGTAAGGAATGCTTCGCACTTGGCTTCTTCAGTCCTACCAATTCTACTCCGCACTACAAGAAAAACTGAATCAGACAACGGTCATCAGACAACGGTTAAGGAAAAAACCATTGTCTGAAAAAAACAGACAACGGTTTTTTTTTTTCCAAAAAAGCGTTGTCTGATTAGTTTTCAGACAACTGTTTTTGGTTTTTTTTTTTAAGCGTTGTCTATTAGCTGTCATTTTGGTCACACCAGACAACGGTTTTTTAGGGACCGTTATGTAATATATGTTCAGACAACTGTTTTTCTGGTAATACAAAACCGTTGTCTGATATGATATTTCAGACACGGTTATTTCGAATGTGTTGTATAATTCAGCGTTTCAGACAACGGTTTTAAAAAACCGTTGACTGAATTAAGCATACAGACAACGGTTTTAAAACCGTTGTGTAATATACGTTCAGACAAGTGTTTTTTTGTCAAAAAAAACCGTTGTCTGATAAGATGTTTCAGACAATGGTTTTTTAAAAAGTTATCTGATTAACAGTTCATACCATTGTATAATATATGTTCAGACAACGGTTTTTCGTAAGAAACCGTTGTCTGATTAACTGAGTGTGAAAAAAAATGCCTTCATTCAAGAGGGTAATCCCTATACACAAATGAATCCAAAAACACAAATCAAATGAAATCCTCCACTGACAAGTGTTAAACCAAATCCACCAGCATGGTGTCAGAGCAAAAACCACATGATTCAATAAATTATATAACCAAATCTTTGAACAAAGTGTCAAATAAAGATACAAATCGAATGATAGGTACAAATGAAACTTTCAACAAATTTAAATAAGAAACACAAAACTTTCAACAAAGCGTCCAAACAATCTTTCATTAAATTGTGAATGATATAAACAATTTATTCTACAGGCAGCAGGGAGTTGTGACAGGCATTAAGGATGTTGGACCTGCAAGTATAAACGATGGAAAAATTAATGGCAGGACATAATTTCAAAATAGAACTTAAAACAAATGAAATTATTACCATCATGACAGCTGAATCAATTCTTCTTCCTCCCGCATGTAACTACTGTTTTCTTCATCGAGTTCATCAACATATGGGAACGTTGGCAAATGTAGCTCATTCTCAAGTTCTATTTCTACAGATCCCTCATTTTCATCATCACTTTCATCATAGTACTTGTCAGGTAATTTTAAGACAACTGACCATAATTTTTCAAGAGGGTCATCTATGTAACAAACTTGCTTGACATGTTTTCCTAACAGAAAAGGATCGTTTAGAAAACCTAATTTGTTCAAATTAACCAATGTATATCCCAAGTCATCTACTTTAACCCCTTTGTTCATATCTACCCAATTACAACGAAAGATAGGAACCCTAAAGTGGTTATAGTCCAACTCCCAAATACTTGTAATAACTCCATAAAATGTATGTGAAGTATGCTCGATATTTTTATCCTTACCCTTCACAAGCATTGTATCGGCATCTACACAAACACCGCTGCACTGAACTTGCCGAGTATCATCACGTTCTTTGTTGCTGAAGGTAACACCGTTGATTCTATAGCCACTGAATGTAGCTACATCCTTGTTAGGCCCTGCTGCAATCCACATTATATCCTTAGTTACTGTATTCTTCTCATCAAGTAAATCTGATGCAATCTGTCCAAAAAATTAAATTGGCCATAAGTATGATATAGCCTTTGAGAGAAGATAAATATTGTAGTATTTCAAAAGAATTCACAAGTACAGGGCATTCATTATTTTTCAGTAAAATATATAAAGAAACAGGCCTATTTTTGATGCAAATTGCAGGTAAATTCTTGGGCTATAAGATTTAACCTTTTTATGAAACCACTTAGGGAATGTTTCATTTTGCATGTTCTTTAGCCACTCTTCATCATTTTCATGTTGTGGATATATTTTCACCAAAGAAGCCATATGTTCACTGCAAGTAAAATCAACTTTATTAATTTTTGAAACAAAATGCAGAAAATAAGGAAATAACAAAAACAAATTGAAGTAACTTACTCAAAATATGGTCGAACGTCATTACAATTTTGGAGAAGACACAAATGTGCTAGGTGCAAGTCCTTCTTACTTGGCGTTATCACTGTTGCACCAGATAAGGGTCTGTATTTTGCGTCATTCTTATCCCTACTATTTTTCGGCAATCCAACAGTTGCTTCTTCAAAGTTGACCAAACACTCAACGGCCTCTTCTGCAACATAGGCCTCAGCAATGCACCCTTCCCGACGAGCCCGATTCCGTACATAACCCTTGAAAGTCTTCATATATCTGTCGAAAGGGTACATCCAGCGAAGGAAGATTGGCCCACAGAGCTCAACCTCTCTCACAAGATGAATTGAGAGATGGATCATTATATCAAAGAAGGAAGGGGGGAAGTACTTTTCTAGCAAGCATATGGTCTCCACCAACTGAGCTTGCATTTTTTCCAGTTTATCCACCTCGATGACTTTACTGCAAATTGCCTTGAAGAAGAGGCAAAACATAATAATAGTGCACCTAACCTGTTTTTGTAGTACTGACCGAATTGCGATGGGGAGTAAGTGATGCAACATTGTATGGCAGTCATGAGATTTCATTCCAACAAGTCAAAGATTTTCCATTGATACTAGACCCTTAATGTTTGAACAAAAACCATCAGGTAACTTCATGCCAACCAAGGAGGAGCAGACAATCTTCTTTTCTTTATGCAATAAGTTCCAAGATGCCGTCGGCAACTTCTCTTTTTTTCCGGGAGTTTTTGGCCTCAGCTCCGTTCTTATTCCCATTTCAGCCATATCAAGACGGACAGACTCCTTATCTTTTGACTTCCCTGGTATATTTAGCAAGGTACCAGTCAAAGCTTCACATATATTTTTCTCGATATGCATCACATCAAGAACATGCCTAACCGGCAAAAATTTCCAATACTCAAGTTGGAAAAATATAGACATCTTCTTCCAAATAGGTCGAGGTTCACATTTATTCAATCGAGGTTGGCGTTATGTCTTACCATAGACATGGCCCCTTAGTGGTTGTACCCTTTCAAAGACCTCCTCTCCAGTTAATGGAATAGGAGCCGACAACTTCTCCACGGTGTTATCAAAGGCTAATTTTTGCCTTCGATATGGATGATAACGGGGCAACCACCTACGATGCCTCATAACCACCGTCTTACGATAATTTGCCAACCTGGTAGCTTTTGTTTTATCAACACAGACAGTACAAGCATTATACCATTTAATGATATTGCCCGACAAGTTGCCTAAGGCTGGATAATCACTAATTGTCCACAACAAAATTCCCCTTAGCATGAAGAACTCTTTCTTATATGCATCATACACTTGTTTCCCATTCCATAACACTTGAAGATCTTCTATAAGTGGCTGAAGGAACACATCAATATCATTTCCGGGCTGATTCGGTCCGGATATCAACAAACTTAACATAATATACTTTCTCTTCATACAAAGCCAAGGTGGTAAGTTGTAAATACATAGCAAAACAGGCCAACATGAGTAATCAGTTGATAATCCACGGAAGGGATTGAATCCATCGGTAGATAAAGCTAACCGAAGGTTTCTTGTTTCCGAAGCGAACTCAGGCCACTTTTGGTCGACAACCTTCCATGTCTGTGAGTCTGCCGGATGTCTAATTTTACCATCCTTTTGTCGCCCGGTGTCATGCCAAGTCATTTCCTTTGCAATTTGAGCTGTATTGAACAAATTCCTCAACCTTGGTATTAATGGAAAATACCATAGAACCTTATCAGGGACCCCTTCCAATTCTTTTCCTTTCTTGTCCAGCTTCCATCTAGAGGCTCCACATATGCGGCAAATTGTCTCATCTTCATCTCTCTCACCACGATATAAGAGACAATCATTCGGACACACGTGTATTTTTTCATACTCCATACCCATAGCACATAAGGTTTTCTTGGCTTCACTGAATGAAGAAGGGATACTATTGCCTTCTGGAAGCATTGACCCAAGCAAAAGAAGAATATCAGAGAAGCATGTATCAGAAATGCCATGCTTTGCTTTCAAGTTATATAACTTGACTAAAGCTTTCATCTTAGTATAACCCTTGCATCCCAGATAAAGGGGTTCATGTTCACCTTCAACATGGTTAATGAAATCAGAGGAATCTAATGAAATATCATCATCGTCGACATTATCATGCCCCGTTCTTATGTTAGTTTGATCAACTGATTCTGAGAAACAATCGGTTTCAGCAACTAAAGGACTCCCTTCTGGATTTGACTCTCCGTGCCATATCCAGCAAGTATAGGTTTGATCAATACCATATTGGAAAAGATGATCCCTAACAGTTTGAGCCTTCCACGATTTACTGTGAGCGCATCTTAAGCATGGACAACTAATTTTTGTTTCATCAAACCCATTCTCAAATGCAAACATTAACAACTCTTCCACACCTATTTGAAACTCTCTTGTTCTTCTATCAGCCTTCAACCAAGATCTATCCATCTTTGAGTTGGACCAGTTCTGCAATTTTAGCAATAATTCAGTTAGTTGGACCACTGAATTATGCCCAAAAGTCAAATAGAACCTGGAAGGGAAGTATATTCACCTCAGATGCGAGAGCAGATGTTGCAGCTAACTTCTATGAAGGTTTCTCGAGAACAGCTATCATATGGTTGTTGTGGTTTGAATAAAGTTGCATGACGAAGCTTGGACTGTTATGTAATTGTTCAACCTGAAGGAGAAAGAAAAAGGGTTCACATATAGAACTTAAAAGTTGTCATTGAAAAGAAAAGCTAGCACCAAGAGCAAGGAAAGGGGTATTTCTTGGTTATAAGTCAGGAGTGAAAGGTTTTCTGTTTATAGATCTCACAACAAAATAAATTTTGATAGACGTTTTAACAGACATTCAACTTCATTCAGAACAACCTGAATCCACAAATAATCCTCAATTCACTGACACAACTCAACATACCATTTCAACTGATAGGCATCAAATTTTAGCCAAAGACTTATAAACAAGCAGAGAAATCAGAAGCATGGACACATACTGTAGATCTTGAAATTTAAGCAGAAAATTGAAGGGACAGAACAACATTATAGTAACCTGAAAATATCAATGCAACATTATAGTAATCTGAAAATACAATGCAATAATTCAATTAGATTAAACAGAGGAATGAATTCTATGGGACGATCTATATGGGACGATTACTTACGGCTCATAAGTAAAAAAATAATCTTCTTTCAACTTAATTGGGACAATGCAGTTACTGACAAATGAGACGGCCGGCAGCAAGGAGACGGCCGGTAGCAAGGAGACGGCCGGCATTAATGAAGACCGCAGCAAGGAGAGTGGTGCTTTAGGAGAGTGGTGCTTAGGGTTTGGCAGCGAGAGAACCACGACTAATGAAGCTGAAAGAGGAATGAGAGATGAAGCAGAAATAGAAGCTTGGACGTTTAATGGAAGTTAGATTTTCTTCCATTTTCACTTCGCTAAGGATCCAGTGGCTATTTGCAATGTATGGAAGTTAGGCTTTCTTAAGCCAAATAAACTTGACTAAGTATTAAAAGCTAAGGTTTGGATTTATAAATATTTCATTTACCCATTAAAAATTTTAAAGTCCACCGTTAAATAATGATTTAGATATAATATGATATTATATAAGTAGGAATACAAGTATATATTATAAATATATATACGTATATACATGTATATAGAAGTATATATATAAATATATACAAGTATATATTAGTATATATACAAGTATATATATTAGTATATGTTAGTATATATACAAGTATATACAATTATATATTAGTATATACAAGTATGTATATTAGTATATACAAATATATATACTTGTAAATATATAAGTATATACAAGTATATATATTAGTATATACAAATATATACAAGTTTATATTAGTATATATACAAGTATATATAAGTATATATTATATTAGTATATAATATATATATATTAGTATATGTTAAATAATGATTTAGATATAAATATGATATAATATAAGTAGGAATACAAGTATATATTATAAATATATATAAGTATATACATGTATATAGAAGTATATATATAAATATATATTAGTATATATACAAGTACATATATATTAGTATATGTTAGTATATATACAAGTATATACAATTATATATAAGTATATATTATATTAGTATATGTTAGTATATATAAGTATTCGTTAAAATACAAGTATATGTTAGTATATGTTAGTATATTAGTATATAATATATATATATATTAGTATATTAGTATATGTTAGTATATGTTAGTATATTAGTATATGTTAGTATATGTTAGTATATGTTAGTATATGTTAGTATATTAGTATATGTTAGTATATGTTAGTATATTAGTATATGTTAGTATATGTTAGTATATGTTAATATATATTTATTAGTATATTAGTATATGTTAGTATATGTTAGTATATTAGTATATGTTAGTATATGTTAGTATATGTTAGTATATTAGTATATAATATATATATATATTAGTATATTAGTATATGTTAGTATATTAGTATATGTTAGTATATGTTAGTATATTAGTATATAATATATATATATTAGTATATTAGTATATGTTAGTATATGTTAGTATATTAGTATATGTTAGTATATGTTTGTATATTAGTATATAATATATATATATATTAGTATATTAGTATATGTTAGTATATGTTAGTATATTAGTATATGTTAGTATATGTTAGTATATTAGTATATAATATATATATATATTAGTATATTAGTATATGTTAGTATATTAGTATATAATATATATATATTAGTATATTAGTATATGTTAGTATATGTTAGTATATATTAGTATATGTTAGTATGTTAGTATATAATATATATATATATATTAGTATATGTTAGTATATATACAAGTATATATAAGTATATATTATATTAGTATATAATATATATATTAGTATATATTAGTATATACAAGTATTCGTTAAAATTTTTCAATGTTAGACTTATTCAGTTTTTGCTCAATCTAATTTACATCAACACTAAATTTTATAATTATATAGGGTTCCATAGAAATTTATCACTACTAATTATTTAAATTGTATTGCCTTAAGCACTTATGGATGAATTATAAATTGAATTTTATAAGTCATCTATATAAGTGAATTTGTAAAGTTAATTTAACAAAAATTTGAAAAATTCATTTTGTTTCAAAAGAGGGATGTCAAAACTTGAGCAATATTTTGAACCCCCTTTATTTCCCAAAAAAATTTTCATTTGCCCCCATTTATTTCCCAAAAAAATTTTCATTTGCCCCCATTTTAATTTCAAAACACGGCCGTTTTGAAAATTAACAATAAACCTAAACAGACCCTCTTTCGATTTCTCTCTCCTATCTCCTCCTTCCCTCTTTCGATTTCTCTGTGTATACCTAATTTGTTTCCATTCTCACGGGTAGAAAGATTCAGAAACTAAACCCAAATTTGTTCTCCTCCTTCCCTCTTTCGATTGCTAGACCTAACTTTGTTCTCTTCCTTCCCTCTTTGGAAATCTTCAGTCTTGACCTAAAAACGCAAGGCACATCCATATTTCTTCTTCCTCTTATACCTTTCTCTCTAACCCGCCCGCCACTCACTGCGGCTCTGCATTCACTCCCTCAGTTCCAGCCTTTGAGGTTCGTTATATACTTTTGTCGCTCTGCAATTTTTTTTAATTTTATCTGTTATTATGTTATTGTATAATATTTTCTTCCTCTTCTTAGTTCTTAGAAGTTTTTTTTATAAACCATTTTCATGAGACTTAGTTGTTGTTGTATTTTCTGCTTCTTTTTGTTTCCGGCTGCAATGAGTAGAATACTGCAAATGTCGCTGTTAATATTTTTTCCTGCTCTGAAATACAGCCCATGTCCTGTTTGTTAATCTTTGACTAAATTTTAGCCATGTGAATATTTTTTTACTGGAAGAGATAGATAAGCCTTTCACTGGTTTGGACACAGGAATTTGAAATATTGAGATTTGACTTAAATAATGCATAGGTTTTCTTTGATTTGATACAATTCAGGTTCATGGTTGTGGACACAGGTCTTGTTGAATGTGGCTTTATAATAGGTGTCATTTCAAATGCACCTGAAATAAGTCCTTAACCACTTTCTGTTTTGTTTTAGTATCGTAGTAGGATTTTAGTTTAGCCGTGTCCCAATTAAATTATGAGTTATTTGCTTAGCAACGTGATACAATGCAGGTGATTTCGCACAAAATGTAACTTTTAATTTGTGAATGCAGGTGCTGATTATGGCTCCTTCGAAGAAGAAACAATCGTATCAACTACCCACCCGTTCTTCTCCCCGTGTATGTAAACAACAAGTCAGGTCTTCCCCAAATCTAGCCACAATGAGAGTGGTGAAGGCTATCTCCAGGACACGGACAATGCACCCAGAAAAGCCATCGACTTCTTCCCCCGTATCTTCGAAGAGGAAGTCGATCTCTGAAAACTTGGAAAAAAAACTGTCCAAGAAAAGAAAGCGAGTGGATAAGGTTAAGCCGAAATCAAACGAGGACGATGTTGCAGGATTAAAACTGCTGAAACGAGGGTGTGTCTCCATGCACCGAATTGTTAGACGGAAGATCAGTAGCCAAAAGCCTACAGTTTCATTTAATGCAAAGGGAGCACCATTTGGCAGGGCTGCTTCGGAGATGCAATCATATATCGGAGTTTTAGCAAGGTCTAAAGCCCCGATATGGCATGATTCCTGGAAGGAAGTTGCTGAAGACGTCAAAACAAAGATTTGGGATTGTGTCCAGGTTATGCAAAATCCTTCCCACACAATTAATTTATATACATTAGTTTTTCAATTGCTTTATACACGTTGGGTTTTCAGTAACTTATTCATCTAATTTTATTTTTGTGGTTTATGTATGTAGATGGCTTTCGTTGTACCACCAACTTCCAAGAAAATGGTACTGCAGTCTGCTGGTAAAAAATGGAGGGAATTCAAATGTCGGTTGACGAGACTCTATGTTCTTCCACACCGTGATGAACCAAAGAAGCTGCGGTTTCCTCCAGCTGACTTCACATTCATTGAGCAGTCGCACTGGGACATTTTCATTGCTGATCATCTGGGAGTCGAGTTTAGCTTAAGGAAATCTTCAATTTTCTTGTTTCTTAATTTAGTTCCAAATGGTAATCTGGATTCCTTTTTCATACTTATGATGTTTTGTTCCTTTTTGTCTTAGAAAATTCATGAAGAACAACACAAGAGAAGTATGCAGAATGAGTATCCTCATCGTTTGTCTCGAAAAGGATACGCGAACTTGGAAAGTGAATGGGTTAGTGTTGACTTGTGTATTTAATTTTGCTTTCTATGACTTGTGTATCGTCAATATCGATTTATAATGCTTCTTAAAACATGTTTATATTACTAATAAGGTCATCCTCTATATATATACATGCAGACTGAATCCCATCCTGAAGGGATTTCAGAGATCGATCGATCGAAGGCTTGGATCCTTGCAAGGCAGGACATACAAGGAAAGTTTAAAGATGAGAGAGTGAAGCACAAAGCTGAGGAAATCGTAAGTTCTGATTTTCGATTCAAGTTTCAACTCAATTCATCAGCTTTTATTGTTTACTAATTTATTAACTACATCCATTTTGGGTCTATTTTTTAGGAGTCATTAAAGGAGCAAGTTAGTTCAAGTGAAGTAGTTGAACAAGGCGCTGATGATGTGTTATCGAAGGCGCTTGGTAAACCGGAGCATTCTGGAAGAGTACGTGGCTAGGGAAGGCACGTGAAGCAATCTGTCTATTTTGGTCTCCCAAGACAGAGAAAATCAAAGAATTTTGATGAAAAGATACGGGAGGGGGTTCAAATGGTCATGGAGGAGGAGACCAAGAAAATTATAGCACAGAGAGATGCATTTTGGGCTGCTGAAATTGCCAAGCTTAGAGCAGAATTTTTGTCAAAGCCTGTGTCTAGTCCAAACATGCCTTCCCAACAAGCAAGTTGCTCCAATTCCATTCCTATTGTGAAGGATCAAGAGGCGCAAGTGCCGGTTGTGAGGAAGAATTTGAGTACTGAATTTGATGCAAATTTTGTTGAAGCAAAAAGGAGTCTCAACTCAGATGAAGCAAAAAGGAGCCCCAATTCTGTTGATGATGAGAAGGTCCTTGCTTTGGAGAAACTGGAGGTGCTTGATAAGGATGATGTTCATGAGGTTGCTGCTGAGATTGTTGCAGATGTTGATGAGGTTGCTGCTGCTAAGGAGGCAGAACGTATCGAGGTTGTTGCTATGATGACATTGTTAAAAAAAATGATGATGATGGGTTTGATAATCAAGTGAAATTGGCGAAGCTGGCCATAGGATCACCGAGCAATATTGTTGCTTATGCAAAGGTTGTTGAAGTCCCGGTTGTTGAAGGACATGAGCCATCTCTCCATGGAGTTAAGATTGCACAAGAGAATGCAAGAGTGTCGATCACTAGTACAATTCAAGGTTTGAGGATACTACTTAATATTTATTCAAACTTATAATGATTATATTCAAACATATAATTAAATGCAATTTTTCCATGTTTTTTATATTTACAGACGTCAATATCCCATTCCCAGTCGGCGATGAAATTGTTACTGTGGACCAAGCCGTGGGTACTTTTATAGCATGGCCGAGAAATTTGATTGTGCTGGATGGGGTGTCTAATCCAAAGGTTAAGTTTTGAGAAATGAAACTTTGCATAATTACTTTTTTTTTTCCGCTATTTACTGTGTTCACATGCCCCCCTTTATTTTCAGAGTTTTAAAAAAGCTTGTGTGAAGAAAAAAGCCTCCAAGAAATTAAAGAAGCCTGTTGTTATAGAAGCTGATATGTTTGAGGAGGAGCTGCATGTTCAGATGGGTGCTGATTATCCAGCGTCTTTGAAACGTTTGTGGCTGTGGGCGAAGGATGCCTTAAGCGATGATCGAACAATTAGTTTTGCCCTAAGTGAAGAAGCATTTGGTGTGAGCAAAAAGCAAGTTGTGTTCTTACAAGATCTACATGCTGTGTGCGCCGGAGGTGAAATGTCCGGATCCATACTTACCATATTTATTCAGTATGTTTCCAAGTACAATAGCTTTTTATTTTATTTGTTAATTGTGCTAGAATTAAACTGATAATATGTACCAACTATTACTTCATTTTGTATGCAGCTACTTGTATGAATATGTCAAAAGGCATAAAATGGTTGATATGATTGGCTTTGTGGATCCCAGCATGATTGGTGCTTTTGGATGTGGTAATTCAGGGGGGAGGTCACGTATACTTGCGAGTCGATTTAAGGGGGCTAAAGAAGGGTAATACTTTCTCTTGCCTTTCAACGATGTGTGAGTATTTCTTTACCTTTCTTTTTTATCTGCTATTGTAGCTAATGAGAGTTAGTAGCTAAATAACGCTGCTTCTGTATGTGATTGTGATTGATGTTATGAATTGAGCCTTTGTGATTGCTATTTTGGTGATTCAAATCACTGTTTAATTGTCGGTTCTGTATTTATTCAGATCTTTTTGTTCAATGAATTGTTTGGCGTTATGTTCTTCCAAATATGAAGAATTGCTTGTATTTTATTTTGTTATTTCGTAGGAATCACTGGGTATTGACTGTTGTAAATCCGACGGGAGAGGTAGTCTACCACATGGACCCTCTTAAACGTTGCATTGCTAGCCAGGAATGGATAGAGGTTGTTGACAAGTAAGTTGCGAGTCTGCCTATTTAGTCTTAAGTTGTTAAATTTGGGGAAAATGCAATTTTGTTAACTTATATTGTGTTTCTTGTAGTGCCATAAAGTTATACAAAGAGAGTGTCAACAAGAATGTGAGGAGGAAAATTTTATGGGAGAACATGGCGGTATTGTTTTTCTCATCATTTCTGATTTATACAATTTATACAATATGTTCATTGCTTGTTCTATGAAAGAAATATTGCAAAATTTGGACTGCATTTTTTCATTTGAGTACAAACTTGGAGTCCACAAAGCATTTTCAGTTGGTCTGCATTTTCATTTCCAATTGCAGCACTGCTGGCATTACTTGTATACTTGCTCGTATATATTTGGATTGCATTTTTTCAAGTTAGATTGTGTGATTAGGTTGATGTGTTGGTTTGCATATGGGTTTACATATGGATGTAACATGTGGTACTTCATTTTTGTTTTCATTTGCTATTTCAGGGGGTTCCTGTGCAGAAAGAGGCCACGGACTGCGGCCTCTTTGTCATGAGGTACATGAAGGAAATCTGTTATGACAAGGAGCTTCAGTTTGCAGCTAAGGTGAGAATTTTAATTATTTTCATTTTTTATATAATAGTTTTGTATTTACCACATGTGGCTAACCAAAATTTGATTCATTTTTCAGTGGTTGCGCAGAGGCAACTTGGAATATAGTGATGCCGACATCAACGAGATTAGGATTGACTTCGCCAAATATTTCATGAAGCGTCATTCAAGTTGAAGTTAATAGTATAATTCAGTGATATATGTATAGTGTTGATTTTATTTTAGTTTTTTAATATGTTGAATGGTTGAATTTGTGGAGGTTTTTTTATTCCCAAATTTGCAATCCTCCATTGTAAAGTGTTGTCTTATATGTATAATGTACAGTTTAACAGACAATGGTGGTGAAATGAAAATGAACATTGAAACTATTGTCTAATATTCAGTGTGCACATATTAAGCAGACAACGGTTTTTAATAAGAAAGCATTGTATAAACCTTAATCAGACATCGCCTCAATAGACAACCGTTTTTGTCTTCATCAGACAACGGTCAAAAACCGTTGTCTAATCCTTCATCAGACAACGGTTAAAAACCGTTGTCTGATAAAACTAAAAACCGTTGTGGAAACAATCTTCAGACAACGGTTATAAACCATTGTCTGAAATGCTATCAGACATCGCCTCAATAGACAACGGTTTTTGTCTTCATCAGACAACGATCAAAAAGCGTTGTCTAAACCTTCATCAGACAACGGTTAAAAACCATTGTCTGATAAAACTAAAAACCATTGTGGAAACCATCTTCAGACAACGGTTATAAACCATTGTCTGAAATGCTATCAGACATCGCCTCCATAGACAACGTTTTTTTTCTTCATCAGACAATGGTCAAAAAGCGTTGTCTAAACAATCATAAGACAACGGTTAAAAACCGTTGTCTAAAAATTTAGAAACCGTTGTCTGAAAATTTACAAACCGTTGTTGAAACCATCATACAACGGTTAAAAACCGTTGTCTGAAAAATTAGAAACCGTTGTCTGAACTATAATCAGACAACGGCCAAAAACCATTGTCTAATAAAATTAAAAACCGTTGTGCAAACCAACATCAGACGACAGTTTTAAAACCGTTGTCTGAAATGCTATCAGACATCGCTTCAATAGACAACCGTTTTTGTCTTCATCAGATAACGGCCAGAAAGCGTTGTCTGATTCAGTTTTCCTTGTAGTGCCGGTTCATCGTTACCTTGGAATTTGGTATCACCAAGTTTCAGAAAAAACTGTCGTTTGGGTTGCACACAGAGATAATCCTATTAATGATACCTCCGGTGTGCTAACTATCAACTCTCAAGGTAACCTTATTCTCTACCAACATAACCAAACTCATGTTCCTGTCTGGTCCGCCAATTTTAGTGACTCTACTTCGTCTTCAACTTCCAATAATTCCATTTCCATAGCTCAGCTTCATGATTCAGGAAATCTTGTTTTAATTCAAAAAGATACCAATCGCAACTTATGGCAAAGCTTTGATTACCCGACAGAAACTTGGCTACCTGGCATGAAACTTCGGCTGAACCGAAGAACAAGAAACTACTGGTTTCTTTCGTCTTGGAAATCAAAAGATGACCCTGGAACTGGTAATGTTGTTTTTAGAATTGATCCATATGGGTTTCCTCAGTTATTTTTATACAAGGATTCGGCCATCTTGTTTCGAGGAGGGCCATGGACTGGACAAAGATGGAGTGGTGTACCCGAAATGAAACGTCAATCCATGTTCAAAGTTACTTTTATAAATAATAACGATGAAGTGTCAATCATGGATAGTCTCACTAATGCTGATGCCTCAATCATTGCAAGAATGATGGTCAACGAATCTGGAGTTGTAGAAGGTGCCGCGTGGAATGCTCGTGAACGTCGATGGAATGTGTACTTTTCTGTTCCGAAAGAACAATGCGATAATTACGGAGAATGTGGTGTAAATAGCAATTTTGATCCTTACGATTTAGATAATTTTAATATATGCAAGTGTTTGCCAGGATTTGTGCCTAAATCTCCGCATAATTGGTACTCGAGAGATCGATCAGATGGGTGCATTAGAAAAATTGGGCAATCCACGTGTAACAGCGGGGAAGGATTTGTAAAGGTTGCACCTGTAAAGGTGCCTGATACAACAATGGCACTTGTGAACATGAACTTGAGCTTGAAGGAGTGTGAAGAAGAGTGCTTGAAGAACTGTTCTTGCACGGCATATACAAGTGCAGATGAGAGAGGATTTGGATGCTTGAGTTGGTATGGAGATTTGGTTGATACAAGAACATTTTCAGTTGTGGGGCAGGACTTGTACGTACGAGCGGATGCAATTGATTTAGGTACAAGTCTATTTTTGCATTTAGTTCACTTCTTTATTTATTTTTAGGACACATACCGATACTTTGCAGGTATTTTTATTATTTTTTAAAATTTTATAATTGTTTTAAATAAATAATTATTTACTTATAATAAAAATAATAATTAATTGTACATATTGACAAATTTAAATAAATAATTAATAATTATCAAATTATAAATAGCAGAAAGATTTTCAACTGTATAATATTATCGTGACATAATAATTAAATCTGTAAATTTATTTAAGTTTGTGGCTGTAATTTTAATTTTTAAAAATTAATAATATTAAATAAAATATATTGATTATCTAAAACCAGAAGAATTGGACTCTAACCAAAATCAAGACAAAGTTATAAGTTTATTTTTTTGAATTGGAACTAAAACTAATGGTTTAGAGCCTGGATTCGTGAAAATAAAAAATATATATCCTAGATTCGTGAAAACTCCAATAACCTACCCTGAGCTATTGTGATACTTTTGACAAGTCTTATGATTACTAAGATGAATAGGCGAGAAGCTCAAAGAAAGCAATGATTAGTCAAGATCATGAGGATAGTTGAAGTTTCAAGACCATGAAGATAGTTGAAGTTTGAAGACCATAAAGATAGTTGATGTTTTCAAGACCATAAGGATAGTTGAAGTTTTCAAGACCATAAGGGTAGTTGAAGTTCCTTTGATATCTCCAATATATCAAAACAACATCATCATTAGAGTAACAAATGATTTATCCCTGCTAAAGATGATTTATGTTACTCCATTCATCCATTATTGGAAGCCCAAGCTAGTACAAAAGAGACAACTCTTTTAGAGCTAGAACCAAATAAAAAAAATATAAAAATAAACAAAAAAAGAGAGAAGAGAAAAGAGAAGAAAAAGAAAAAGAAAAAGGACAAAAGAAAAAGAAAAGAAAGAAAACGAAAAAAAAAAGAAAAAAGAAAAGAAGAAAAAGGAACAACAAGAAAAGAAAACCTAAAAAGGCGGTTCCAAAAGCCAACTGAGTTCTCTTTTACCTAAGCAGCAAAAGGCTTCCATTTGGTTTATAAAGACATTTTGACTTGAATTGGTCCAACCCAACCAAAGATTCAATTAAAATTGGAGAAAAAGGAGAAAGACCATTTAGTGCTTAAAAGTTCTGTACTTGACAGTCCTACAAGGAAGAAGGACAAAATGATAAAATGCTCAAAGAAAGGGAAGAGTAAGAAAAATAAAGAGAAAGAAATGGGAAAAGAAGAAAAGAAACAAATTTGGGTCTCAAAATTTTTGCAAGGACAAAGACTATCCTGATCAAGATCCAGATTAATGCCAAGAAGATATAGAAGGAATTTGGAGTCTAGCAAGATTCCTGTAATATCCAAAAGTATACCCTAAAAGTTTTGGTATTATTGTTGTATTTGGATTTAAAGTATGTGTTTAATGGAAAGAGGAAAGAAGTAAAGAGAGAGAGTGTATATGTTGTATATATAGAAATATATACAACATATACAAGTCAAGGTGATGAAAGTCAAAAGAAGATATTTATTGATTTTAAATTAGTAAAATAAATTAAAAGGAAAATAAATGAGTGGAAGAGAATATATTAGAATATTTTAATGATTCATTGCTTGGTGGAGGCTTAAGTGGATGAGAAGTGTTTGACTTTGCCATTTACTCTTTTTCTTCTTCTTTTCTTTGTGGTTTGGCCGGCACACTTCAAAACAATAGAGAGAAAGAGAGTTTTGTTTTCCTAAGATCAAATTGAAGGAGAATTCAAGTGATCAAGTTGAAGATTTGAGAAGTTTCATTAACTTTGGTAAGTTTCCTCTTGATTCTCTTGTTTTATTTTAAGTTGTTGTTGTTGAGTTTGATGATTGGTTGTGGATAGTATGAATATGTTTGATTGGGGTGCGTTTGAGAGTGTTGGGTATAATTGATTTTGATTTTGGGATTGAATTGAAGAAAAGGAATTAGGTTGGTGTTGAAAGAGTAAGAGTTGTGACTTGGTAATTGATGTCAATATTGAGTTTGGTCCGAAATAGAAGCATTTTGGATGCCACGCCAGTGGCCCTTGGATGCCACGACCGTAGGGGTGTTAAGCAATTGGACAGATTCATTTTCTAACCCACGACCGTGGGGGTTTGTGAGGCCACGACCATTGGGTTGTGAGGCCACGACCGTGGGGGTGTGAGGCCACAACCGTGGGCCCTAGTTAGTGGTTTTGGTTTGTAATTTGTGATCTATGGGTCTAGTATGAGACTAATAGGTGAATAATTGTATTGGAATTCATGTGTATCTTTAAATAAGTGAGTATTATTCTTTTTGCATTAGGTTGTAAAGAGGTTGAGTTGCCCTAACCTAAGTGTTGAGGATTCTTGGAAGAGGAAGTGTATAGATTGGTTTGAGTTGTTCTTGAGGTAAGTACAAACCCTACATTATTGCATACATTTACATGACATTGGGACTTATCACATTTGGTTGTAAATATGTAGCTTAATGCAATTATAAATTTAGATATAATTAAGTTTTTGATTTAATAAAATTAGAGTTTTTTTAAAAAAAATCAAAACTAGAGTTGTTTTTAAAATAAAAATAAATAAATTTAAGATATAGTTAAATTTTATAATGTCCATAATTTTTCTGAGAAAAATAATGTCCATAATTTTTAATATAGTATTAAAATCATCTTTTACTAAAAGTCAATTCAAGCAATATTGTTGGCAATCAATTCAGAAATAAATTGATGCATTATAATTTTAACATGAATCTTTCGTTATTTTATAATTTAAATTCCAAAATTACCCTATTAATTAATTAGAAAGAGTTAACATGTAGAGAAGTTAATAGTGCAAAACCATACTTTTATTAGGAACACAATAATATGTAAAGACTATTAACTATCAAACAAAATACACATTTTTTTTTTCATGTGTTCATAAAAAAGAAAGATCAATTTATTAAGTAATTTTAGTTTCAGCATTGTCAGCGGCCTCCACCTAATAACACAAATACTAAAATACCCTATAAAATCTGAATGACTATTTTATAAAAATCTGGGTCTGTCAATATCCATGACTTTATTTCATACTAAGCTTGTTGTAAAAATTCATTTGTGGTCGTTGACAACTTTATCCTACTTTGACTAAGACAAAACAGATGTTTCACAGTTTTTCATGGCATATAATTATGTTAATTTTACCTAATTAATTTCACTAATTTGATTTACAGCTAAATATAGGAAGTCAAAAGGTCCACTTGCCAATCAAGGAGTACAAGCAATACTGACAGTGTCTATTGCTACCACATTTTTTCTTATACTATTCCTTTCATATTATTTGGTAAGAAAGAAGAAAAGAGGTAAGCAAATTTCTTTACTCTTCTGCATCAATTAATTGTCATACAAATTTCATTACTTATTGGTCCTGTTTTTCCACACCCATCTGATAATAAATTGCAAATTTAACCAAGGAAATTAATCAATTTTCATTAATTGATACAGCCAGAGATGCGCGAAGCAAATCTTTGTTCAGTTTCAGCACAGGTACAACACACTTTGGGCATTCTCAAAGTGGAAATGGGAGTGACGAAGGTGGAATTTCAGACTTACCATTCTTTGATTTGAGCGTAATAGCTGCTGGTACAAATAATTTCTCAGATCAGTGGCGTAGCCAGGATTTTAGATAAGGGGGGTCCAATTCAACTTAAAATTTATAATTCACAAAAATAACATTTATAATAAAATAAATAAAACAAGAAAAATGTTGGATACAAAGAAAATTTAAAACATTAAATTACAATATTCCTCGCCTATTTTTCATTGATTGAAATCTATTCATAATTGTTTCATTGTCAATACTTGCAAATACATCTCTTTCAATATAGGTAACTAAACAATCATTTAGCAGCTCATCTCCCATGCTATTACGAAGTGAACTCTTAATAATTTTCATTGCGGAGAAAGCTCTTTCCACTGTAGCTGTAGCAACTGGTAAAAGCAATGCCAATTTGATTAACAGATACACTAAAGGAAAAACTTTATGCTTTTTTATAGCAACCATAGTTTTGGCGAGATCTCCAATTCCTTTCAATTCAGAAAATTTCTTATCCAAACGCACATCAACAATGAAGTTCTGAAGTTGAGATTGGAGTTCAATTAAATCAACTGGCGAAAAGTCAGAGGGATAAAACTTTGCAAGTTCAACTAATTTGCTCACATCAAATGCATAAAATGAATCTTTAGGATCAAGACAAGCCATACACAAAAGCAACTTTGTATTAACTTCATCAAATCGACTATTCAACTCTTGAAGTTGCATATCAATTACTGAATAAAAAAGCTCAACTCGATAATGATGGAGATTTGTCATTGGTTCCATTCCCCGCTTTGATCTTGGAACAAAAACATGCTCGTCCATATTTATCACACTAATTTCATTTTTAGCACAAAATTCAAACACTTCTTTCAATAAATCCTCCCAACCATTATCTCTAACATCCTGCAAACGGAGTTTTGACACTTTTACCAAATTCATAGCATTCACAATATTTTGATCCCTCTTTTGTAAAACTTGAGACAACTCATTTGTGATTCCCAAAATCAATTTCATAAGATGCAACACAAACACAAATTCAAATTGAATCACAATATCAAACATTTTAATGGCCTCACCCCTTTGTGAATCATCAATCCCATTATCTCTAACATAATCAACAATATCCACAACTGAAGAAAATAAATGAATCAAATTAATAAGCGTACCGTAATGAGAACCCCAATGAGTATCTCCCGGCCTCTTCAATGTCATCTCTTGATTCAACCCTCGTCCATTTTTTATGATACCTTCTTCAATTCCTTTTGCCACTTTTTCCATTTGCAATTCTCGAAGCATTTCTTTTCTTTTACAAGAAACTCCAACTATATTCACCAAACGATTAATAGTATGGAAAAATGAACATACACTATGGTGCTTTTTAGCAACTGCAACAAGAGTAAGTTGGAGTTGATGGGCAAAACAGTGAATGTAATAAGCACTTGGATTTTCCTTTAAAATTAAACTTTTGAGGCCATTGAATTCACCCCGCATGTTACTAGCCCCATCATACCCTTGTCCTCTCAAACCATATATGCTTAAGCCATAAGTACAAAAGAAAGACTTCAAACCTGCTAGAAGCGTTGAGGCACTTGTATCATGTACATGAACAACACCAATAAACCTTTCAACCACACACCCTTGTTCATTCAAATACCGTACAACAACACCCATTTGCTCTTTAACTGAAACATCTCGACATTCATCAACTAGAATAGAAAACAAATCATTGCCCATATCTGAAATAATAGCTTTTGTTGTCTCAAATGCACATGCACTAATGATATCTTTTTGAATAATAGGAGAAGTGAGCTTGTGATTTTCAGGAGCATTATGAAGCACAACACTATTAATTTCTTCATTAGTTAAAGCCAATACTTTAACAAATTCAATGAAATTTCCTTGATTTAATGAAGTTTCAGATTCATCATGTCCTCGAAAAGGTAGACCTTGCATCAAAAGATAGCGAAGAGCAAATAATGATGCATATAATCTACAGCGATACTCACGCTTTGACTTTTCAGAATGTTTTGAAAAAGCAAATTCAATGTGTTGCTCTTGATTCATTAAATCTTGACAAGCTAATCGACACCTATGATGCAAAGAATCGTGTTTTCCTACATGATCTCTTATTCTCTCTTTCTTTCGCCAAGTTGAAAAACCTTCAGATACAAAAGTATTATGACCTCTTTCACTATGTCCGGGTGAAAAAAGATAACAATACAAACAAAATACCGCATCTTTTTCAATACTATATTCTAACCAATCACTAAAATCATCAAACCACGATAATATAAATTTCCTTTCTCTACCTCCTTCTACTCTTTTAGGAAAAGTATGATTGCGTGGTTGACATGGACCTTTTAATAAATAGGCTCTACGTACCTGATCTCGGACATCAGGTGGATAACTCATTATGCTAGGTCGTAATCCCGGATCAGAAGGAATATTTTCTATATCAATCTCATGTTGTTGAATAGTAGGTTCTTTTGGTGGTACCGGTTGAACAATTGCTTCCTTATGTGGTTGAGTCGATTGAATATTTTGATTAACTGATGGCGACTCTTCACTACTTGGTCTTAATTTTTTAAAATATCGCTCCATATAACTACAAAGAATAAGAAAAATAATTCAATCACAATAGTCAATAGATATATAGTAGCCATTTCAATTTATCAAATACTAAACATTAAAAATATCAAATTATAAAAGAAATAAAAAAATTCCAGATTATAAACTACAAAAAAATAATAATTTCAATTTAACTTCATACTACTTTTCTCAAAAAAAAAAAACTTCATACTACAAAATCAAATTAAACATTTCAAATTTTTAATGTCCTCAAGTATTCAAGCCAATTTCTTAATTCATTATTTTTCAAATTTCAATTCATTTTAGCAAGATAAAAAAATTGCAACAAAATAAATATGAGATTAAAAGTAAGTGGTGTACCTATTCTTAACTTGTTGCCGCTGCCTTGCTGGTGCCAATCGGTGAAAGAATGAAATTGAAAAAGGAAGAAACTGTTATCTGAAAAAAAAAAAGAAAGAAAAAGGAATTAACGAAGAAGAAACGTGAGAAAGAAGAGAAAGAGTCACAATTAAGTTATTCTTGTTTGTTTGTAATGGGCAGAGTCATTGACAAATCTTGTTTGTTTGTAATGAGCTTGATTAAAAGGCCCAGTTTTAAAGATTGGAAAAAAAAGGATGAAAAATGTTGGGAGCATAGATCGAAGTTGCGTGCTCTCACATAGTAAGGCCAAGCTGTTCCATCTCAACCAATGTAATATTCAATCTCAAATATACCTAAAAATTTTTTATTTTTAACTGAGGGGGGAACAGGGCCCCATGGGACCCCCTTTATCTCCGCCTCTGTCTCAGATGCTAACAAGCTTGGCGAAGGTGGTTTTGGTTCTGTCTATAAGGTACACACATACACTGCACAAAATATTGAAATTAACAGTATTAAATTTTTTATTTATACCTCTTTAAATTCATTTATATCAAACAAAAGATTGTACTAAATATATACAAAATTGAAGTAAAGCGCATTTGGACTATATTTTTCAGGGTCTACTACATGGTGGAAAGGAAATAGCTGTTAAAAGACTGTCAAAATATTCTGGACAAGGAACTGATGAATTCAAGAACGAAGTTGCATTAATAGCAAAGCTGCAACACAGGAATCTTGTAAGAGTGCTAGGTTATTGCATCCAAGGCCAAGAGAAAATGGTAATCTATGAATATCTGCCTAACAAAAGCTTGGACTCTTTTATCTTTGGTATGTCATTGTCAGTTAGAAACTATATAGAATTAGCTAGTAATTTATTTATACCAACGCTTGATTTGACAAATTTAATTAAAATGTTTTCATTCAGATGAAGAGAAAAAATCACTGCTAGATTGGTCGATGCGCCACAACATTATTTGTGGGATTGCTAGAGGAATTTTATATCTTCATCAAGATTCAAGATTACGAATCATTCATAGAGATCTTAAGGCTAGTAATGTTTTGCTAGATGCATCAATGCATCCAAAAATTTCAGATTTTGGCATGGCTAGAATATTTGGTGCGGACCAACTTGAAGCAAACACAAATCGCGTAGTTGGAACATAGTAAGTATTATCCATCTAAAAAGGAAACGAAAAAAGAACTACTTATGAGTCTTAAAATCTACTCTTTTTATACATATTATTAGTTTGACTCAAACTGAAATTCAAATTTCTCCATCCTTACAATTTTCATTGTACTTCTGTAGTGGTTATATGTCACCGGAATATGCAATGCAAGGCCTATTTTCTGTAAAGTCTGATGTATATAGTTTTGGAGTACTGCTATTAGAAATAGTCACTGCCAGAAGAAATAGCAGCTACTACGACGAGTCTACTTCTTCAAATTTGGTTGGATATGTAAGTTAATTAGACATTAATTACTTCAATTAAGTCCTAATTAATTAATCTTTAACTTATTATTTTTTGTATAAAAATTGATGTTTTAATGTAGGTTTGGGAGCTATGGAAAGAAGGCAGGTCCTTAGAGATGGTTGATTTATCGTTGGGTGACTCGTTCCCAGAACATGAAGTGGCAAAATGCATCCAGATTGGGTTACTATGCGTGCAAGAATCAGCAACAGATCGGCCAACAATGTCTACTGTTGTTTTCATGTTGAGTAATGATACAATTCTTCCATCTCCAAAACAGCCTGCATTCGTAATGAAAAGAAGTTACAATAGTGGAGATCGATCTACCAGCGAAGGGGCTGTCTCTGTAAATGAAGTCACTGTCACTATGCTTGAAGCTCGTTAGCGCAACATTGAAATATCATGAAATCAAGGCCTATTTGATTCAGCTGTTCGAATTTAGAGTTTTCCATTTCAGATCTCAATCGTTAATATAAAGTGTTTGATAAACATATGATTTTGAATAGAATTTCCAAATTATAGCTAAAATTCTAATGTTTAATAGTTAATCTCTCTTTGCAGCAGTACTTCAAAATTATAACTGAAATTTTAAAATCTGAAATTAACTTATAATTAGCTGTTGCCTTTTTCATCCTCCAAGGTGATCACGGTTTGATTTACCGGGTTGGAAGGAAGAAAAATAAGCCATCAGTTTTGGTCTAAAACAAATATAAACCAAAACAAAATGTTTTTTTTTTTTTAACAAAAGCTGCGTTCAAAATGGTTTTAGTTTTTCATTTTATGTTTTTTTAAGAAAAATTCAAAATATTTTTAGTAATAACACTAAATTTTAAATTTTCTTAATTAAATAAGAAATACTTTTATACTAAATATGGAATGCATAAAATAAGATTTTGAAGGTTTTGATTTGGAGAAAATATTTATTTCTACAAGTCTTTTTTTATTCGCTTCATATCATTTTTCATCAATCAAATTTTTTTTTTTCTGTTTCCATTATAGTTTGTACAAATTTTCTCTTTCTACTTTTTTTTGCATGTATTTTTTATTCTCTTTTTTTCTTCTCCAAATCCATGCAATTGATTTTTTTATTTTTTATTTCTTAATTTTTTAATAATTTTATTTTAATTATTATATATAATATCTAATTAATATTATGATGCATTATTATTATAAATTAATTTTTTAAATAGGTGAATAAAATGGCAAAAAAAATTATAAAAGAAGGTTATAAAGAATATGAAAAGTATCATTTATGGTTATATAACTAAGAGTCAATTCTCATCTTTCTACTAAAAATCTTTCAATTAGTGAAAATGATAGTAATGAAATTAATAATTTTAATGAAGAGTTTGAAGACACAAAAGAATATAAAGATAAGAGAAAATTTTTGAAAAATAATAATTCAAGGCTTAGTCAGAATAAAAGAAAACTAGGGGGAAAAGTGATATTTTTATTGTGTTAGATCAATTTTCTAAATTCATTATTGATAAATTTTTAATTTATAGATGACAATTTATTAATTATTTTTAGAATATTCAAAATCAAGTTAGAAGATAGTGTTAATTTCCAAAATCAAATCTTTTCAATCAAATCTAAATTGAACTTTTTTTCAAAACTAATATCTAAAACTTGGGCTTTAGACCTAGTTTTAATATTAAATTATTGAAATGAACCTAGACTTAGGCTCAAATAGCTTAGGTTAGAAACCCAACCTGTTTTTAGTTAAAAAAACAATCATCGCACAATGATTAGGACTACATTGGCTGTGATTCTTATTCAAACAAGATATGCAAGCTTATTTAGAATTTCACTTTACGTATCAAGTCCATTTTTTCTTAAAAACTTCATTTTCTTCCTTTATAAACTTTACTTCTTTTACTTTTGGAAAATGTGTGCTCACCTTAGAATCCATAGTTATAAACTTTAATTTACTTTTTGCACTTTATTTTTATTTGCTATATGGATGGATGCTTATATATTGTTGAAATATGATTAGCCAAGATACTAATGAACACACATAATAAAACTACGAAAGATTATTTGGAAACCAAGAGAAGATTTATTGTGAAAAAAATAAGATGATTTTCATACTTCTCTGATAAATTATTACAATAAATTCCCTTTACATAGTTATGGAAGTTCACAAAAATAGTGAATATTAAAAAAAGTATGCAAATTAATATTGTCTTATTTTTTTGTAAGATAATTAAAATAATTAATCTATTAAAAGAAAATTATAATAATCGTAGATAAAAATAAAAAATTATTATTGGTGTTGATTTAACTCTCTCCCTCAGCATCAAACTTCTTTTCTTTTAACCATCCCGAGCTCCTAACTGAATGATTCAAACTTGTTAGTGTTCATGCTTTTTGTGAATAAATATTGTAATATTCCGATTTTTGATTTACTTTGGAATAGTAAATATGGAAGAGTAAATAGTTGTGATAGGTAGAGAAAATATAAAATGAATATGTATAATAGATGTAATATATATGTATATGTTATATATATTTGAAATATATTTAAAATAAATATGACATATATAAGACATATACATATACCTAAAATATACAACATATATGTATGAGGTATACATTGGTGGTGGAAAAGTTGATGGTGATGATTAAAATAATAATAATAAAGAGAAGTGAAAGTCAAAAGAAGGAAGAAGATGATTGGTGGGTTCTTAATTAATTAATTAATTAATATATATTATAATATATATATATGTACTACTAAGCTTTCAAGCTCAGTGCAGTTGTGTGAATCATGCAGGTGAGTAGATTATTAATCTGAGAGTCAGACAATTGTGCCACAACCAGAGTAAGAGTGCTTCGAGACCAACTAGAAGGTGGTGCATGCATGTACAATCTTGTTATGTTGTATCATATGTATATGTATATAAATGAATTTTTGAAAAGACAACGTATATTTGTATACATGTAATCTAATGAAAAGTATAATAGTTTTGGAAATGTTACTTTTAAAAGAATGAGATTTGATAATGGGAAATGTTCTTTTATTAATTATATAATTAATGTGGAACTAAGGTAAGGGTTTAAACAATACTGTAACGTGACATCCTTATATTTTATATTCGTATTGTATGTATAAGGGGTATATTTATGGTATGTATATATGGTATATAGGTGTTACAAACTACAACTTGTTTATCAGTTTTAACTTGTTTTAGCTCAATTTCTCCTTTTAAAACTTTCTCCCTGATAAAACTATAATGCACCTCTACATGTTTAGTTCTTGCATGAAAAACTTGATTCTCTTCCAAACGTATTGCTAAGTGGTTATCGCAATATAAGAGAATTACATAACTCATTGGTTGATGCAAGTTCTTCAATAACTGAATAAGCCAAGTGCTTTCTTCAACTATCATTGTCGTAGCTTGGTACTCCGCTCTGTTGTTGCCAAAGACACCATTGGTTTTCCTAATAAATTGCTCAGATCTAAGCATAAAAACATACCAGTTAGTTGAACGTTGGGTATCATGATCACCTGCATAGTTAGCATTATAATAACCAACTAACTTACGGTCTTCACATTTCTTATACAAGATACCATAGCCAAGCGTGCTCTTCACAAATCTTGGAATTCTTTGAGCTGCTTCTAAGTGAGGCTTCTTGGGATTTTGCATATACTGACTCGTGATACCAACTGCATAGGAAATGTCACATCTAGTTAAAGTTAGGTAAATCAAAATTCCTACTAATTGTCAATACATCATTGCATCTTCTAAAGCTCTTCCTTAATAGGCACACATCTTGACATTTAGCTCCTTTAGAGTCGAAATTGGCCTATACATAAGCATTCCAAATCTCTATAACAAAGCTCTAGAATATTTTTGCTGATGAAGAAATATTCCCTCTTGGGTACAATTAATCTCTAGACTAAGAAAGAGCTTAAGTTGCCCAAGTTTTTTCATCTAAAAACGAATGGATAAATTTTCCTTTGTTCTAAGAATTTCTTATTCACAATCTCCTGTTTTGATTAAGTCATTTACATACACTAGTACAATAGCTAGTTTAACTCCATTAGCCTTAATGAACAAACTAGAATCTACATGTATTACTGAATAATCACTATGAGTTAGAAATTAATCAATTTTACCATACTTGGTGCTTGCTTTAATCCATAAAGCACCTTTCAGGGTGATCTTCACTTTGAAAGCCTATTGGTTGATTCATGTAGATCTCTTGATCCAATTCCCTATGTAAGAAAGCATTCTTCACATCCATTTGTCACATGTTCCAATCTTTGCTAGCTGCAAGTGCAAGCAAAACTCTAATAGTTTTAATCTTTGCAACTGGACTAAATGTTTTATCATAATCTAGTTCATATTATTGAGAGAAACCTCGTGCTACCAAACAAGCCTTATGGCTCCCAATTGATCCATCTAAGCGACGCTTTATTTTCTAAACCCATTTGCAGGAAATAGGCTTAACATCACTAGGCTTTGGTACAAGCTCCCAAGTTGATTTTGTTCCAATGCAACAATTTCTTCTTCCATGGCTATTGTCCACTCTAGATTTTGAATTGATTCCTTAAATGTCTCTGGTTCACATTCATTTGATTCTTCTAGTATGGTTGCATTGGCATACTTGGGATTTGGCTTCCTAATTCTTGTTGAACTTCTGTGTGGAGTTGGACTTTTTGCTTCAGTAAGCTGATCTTCTTCACTTGGTTGTTTGTGGACACCATGTAATACCCCAAACCTAAAATAGATAAAATTTTATTCTGTAATAAATAATAATTTGGTAAGTCAAGGTAATTAGGAAACCTTGAAATGAAAATTTGAGATGAGCAGATTTTAAATGAATACATGAAAATAAACTAGAATATAATTAAAGAATTGATTAATAAAGTATAATTTAAATTTTTATTTGGAAAATTAAAGTAATTAAAATACTTATAAAATTTAAATTTTGGCTTTGATAAATATTGCTATTGGGAATTTAATGAAGCATTATTAATAAGCAATATTAGCTTGTTAATGTAATTAGTGAATTAGCAAATTACATTTGATGGGAACCATGCAACGTGCATGGATATGGAAAAGTACTAAGGAACTAAAGGGTATTACAACCTACCAATAAAGAACTAGCCAAAAGAAAGAATGTTATACAATAAACACCTATAATCTTAACTATAGAAAATTAGTGAGAATTAGGTAGAAAGGAAAGATATTTTTTAATTGAGATGAAACAATTAGTAAACATGTGTGGACAAGAGGCACAGAGAAGAATTAAATAAACTTATAAGTGTCTAAACTAAATATTAAACAAATTAAAATTCAATCAAAGCGGGAGAAAAATCGGTAGAAGAATTTTAGTAGAATTTGGGCTTTAATGTTAAGTAAACATTTGGCCAACACATGTCAAAGTGTGGCAATGAAAAGCTTAAGAAGACAGCAAGTGTTAAGTGACTAATCTATTAACATCTTAATTGAAAGAAAAGAAAGGAAAGGTTGAGAAGGAGCTGGAATTTTTATTGTTACGTGGAGGGAGAGAAGAAATAGAAAGAAAATCATTCTAACTGTTGCTACCCTATAAAAGAGTAAAAGTAATAGTAAAATTTGAGAAGTATTTGGTGAGTTAGAGAGGAAAACCCACTTAAATTTACAGCTTTTGAACCCCAAAAAAGAAGAAGAAGAAAAGTGGTACTAAGAGGAGTCATCAAGAGGTGAGTGTTTCAAACACCCTTTCTTAAAAGCTTTAGAAAGATAAAATTTAATGGAAAATTAACTCGTAAATTACGATTAATATTTAATTAGATTTAAGTTAAAGTAAAATTTAAGATATAAAAACTAAACTATGAAGTATAGACATAATGCATGCTGGAAATTCTGTTTTTGTTATGTGAAGTGATTTTATCCAAATTTTTAGACTGATATAGAGAAGGTCAATGAGTATGAAATTTTAATCAAGAGTTTATCTATATGTTAATAGTTGGTATATGAAATTGCAAAATTTTTAAAGATTATAGGGGAAGTAAATTAAGCAAGGACAAAAGGGTGTTATTCCTATTTATTCTATAGATGCCCAAAAAATAAACACAAAATGAGAAAAAATTTCTCTTCTGAAATGTTATTAAAATCTCAAAACTACCTTACACTTCTTCAAACATTACAATATAAAGCTTTAAGGTTACGGAAAATCCTAATTCCAAATAAGAAAAGTTTTCAAAATATAACAAATTGCCAAAATAAAAGAATTACAAGTATAGAAAGATAATATTTAACGAGGTAGATAAAATGCCTAAACGGCACCTCGATCCAAGGGTTCTAAATAAGGAAATAAAAATATGCCCTAAGCTGCCCTAACAGTAAAATACGTTTTCGGAGGCCTAAACAATGAAATTTGGGCGAAAATTGATGGACTTTACTGCAAAGCTATGACTTTGACTCGCTAGTCCATTTCCTATTGGGCTAGGCCCTTACAACGCCCAGTTTACAACATCAGATTTTGGCAGTAGTTACCAAACTGTCACTATGACAGTTTTCGGTCAAACTGCTCCATGAAAGTCAAAACTCTCTGTTCCATATCATTCCCCCCAGGATAGAGAAAATTCACCCTCGAATTATCAGCATTATCATCATCATCAAAAGAGTCCACTTGAAAAGGAATCAAATGCATCACATTAAATACATCAACATTACGGATATAGCTGGGCAATTTGAGGCAGTAGGCATTAGGATTAATCTTTTCAATGATTTCTATAGGATTAATCTTCTTAGCAGAAAACTTATTATATTTTCCAATTGAGAAGAGCTCTTTGGTGAGGACAACCCATACAAAATCACCCATCTCAAATTCAACAGGGCGGCACTTATGGTCTGCAGCTTGCTTATACTTAGCGTTGGCTTACAGTAAGTTGGCGTGCACTGCCTTATGAACATCCTATAGATTATCCATAAAATTTGCTGCTTTCTATGAACTCTGGTCTTGTCAGGTAAAGGAAGAAGATTTAAGGGACCCCTGGGCACAACCGAATACACAACCTGAAAAGAGCTGAAACCTAAACTTCTATTGACAACATGATTATGAGCAAACTCAGCATGGCATAACTTCTGTTCCCAACTCTTCACATTATCACCAACCAAACTACGAAGGAGATTGCCCAAAGATTTATTCATTACTTAAGTTTGACCATCAGTCTGTGGGTGATAAACACTGCTAAAATTCAGTTGTGTATTAACCACTTTTCATAAATTGTGCTAGAAGTGACTTATGAAGTGGGTATCTCTATCAGATATAATGGATGTAGGCAGGCCATGAAGACGATACGCTTCACAAAAATACAACTAGACCACATTGACAGCATCTGTCGTTCTTTTACATGGAATAAAATGAACCATCATAGAAAAATGATCAGCAACAACAAAGATGGAGTCATTACCACGCTGTATGCGGGGCAAGCCCAATACAAAGTCCATGCTGATGTCCACCTAAGGCTAAGTAGGTATTGGCAGGGGTATGTATAGGCCAGCATTAGTGGATGTACCCTTAGAAACTCGGCAAATCCAACATCTTTGCATATACTTGTCCACGTCTTTTCACATTGTGGGCAAAAAATAGGAAGCTTGAACCAGTTGCAAGGTTCTGCCACGACCGACATGCCCTTTGCCATGTAACTCCGGAATGATCTTGAGGCATAAGCTGCAATCTAGAATACATTACTGGTTCCCTTTGAATAAGAACCCATCATTTTGTTCTTTCACCTGCTTGAACCTTTTTCTGAATAGTAAAAAAGAATGGATCAGTAACAAACAAGTCACAAAAAGAGTCCAAGCCAGGTACCTCAACTAGCATTGAAATTACTCCTGCGGCTCAAAGCATCAGTATCTCTATTTGTAACTCCTAACTTGTGTTGTACCATAAAAGAAAATCATCCGAGGTAGGCCACCCATGGAGCATGTTGTGAAGACACCTAATCTTGTCCATGCAAGTGCTTCAAAGTCTCATGGTCTGTGTATAATATAAACTCTCTGTTGTACAAGTAGTGCCTCCAATGCTTTACTGCTTGAACTACTGCTCTCTGTTGTACAAGTAGTGCCTCCAATGCTTTACTGCTTGAACTACTGCATAAAATTCAACATTATAGGTTGTTGTCCCAAGATGGCAACCAAGAGGGGGGGTGAATTGGTTTCGTCAAGAAATAATGACAATTTAAAAAACTCAACAAACAAGAAATGCGGAATAGAGAGTTGGTTGAGTAATGGAGGAAGGTAAGAACACACAAGATTTATAGTGGTTCGGATTTACTTCAATCCTACATCCACTTCCTTAACAACTTGTTAAGGTTCCACTAGTCTTTGAAGTTTTCACAAGCTCACTTCCAACTTTACAAGTGTTTTTCTTAGGCTCACACTTACAACCCACACAAGAGTTTTACAAGGCTCACTCTCTCAACCTAAGTGTTTCCCAAGCTTACACTCAAACTTATACAATGGTGTTTTCAATGCTAACACCTAACATTCATAACAATTCAAATACAAGTTTAAGCAAAAGGAAATTTGTTGCTTGGCTATGAAAATCTTTTCTTAATAATGTTATTCTATTTGTTTTCTCATGGAAACATTGTATTTATAGCCAATGTGGTCTTACTAGCCGTTATTGCTGTTTAGAATAAAGTCTTGGCAGATTAGACCTTCTTTACTTAAACTGTCCGAAGCACTTAGCGGTCGCCCTTCATACAAGGATGGTCGCTCTCATGCTTCACGCGGTCGTCCTTTTAACCAGGGACGGTCGCTACTTTTGAAAAAGTTCAACGGTCGAATTTTAGTGCTTTACAGCAGGAATCTTGCCCATGATGTTTTTGTCGGACCGTTTCTTGCCCATGCTGTGTTTGTCGGGACGGTCGCGCATCACAAAGTGCGGTCGCCCTTTTTTGAATACTGAAGTGGGATTACAACGGTCATGTCACGTGTCATTTTCTGACAGGGCAAAAGAGATGTCCGCCATAATTTGAATCTCGCGGTCGCCCTTAGTAGCTTTTCGCGGTCGAACTCATATTCTCGCGTCGAACTTCTGGACGCACCTGAGGACGCGAACACTACTGTCTCTTTGAGCAATTTCTTCATTGAATTGTTGGGCGGTCGCGACTATAAAGGAGCGGTCGCTAAATTGGTAGGCGAGGTCAAATCATTCACCGTTCTTGTCACCGCGAACCTTACTGTGATTGTAATGATTTAAGTTCCTTGAGTAGCGGTCGGGCAAATATTAGGACGGTCGCTATTATGTATGAGCGGTCGCGACTATGGTCGAACTTCTGACCGCGAAACCTACTGTGACAAGGTTTCATTCTGTAATTGCATGGAGCGGTCGTATTCAGTTGAGGTGCGACCGCTATACTTGTTCTGTTCACCTTTAATTGAAGCAACCTAATCCTGCAACAAGCTTTCTCAAACACAAGTTAAATAGATCATCCATTTGAGTTGTCAAGGATCAAAATTAAGATCATTTGTCTAACAATCTCCCCCATTTTGACTTTGACAATTCAAATGGAATGATGAGAAAAATAATAAGTCTAAAATACTCCCCCTTAACATATGCAACAATCATCGTTAAGAGCATTGTGATTAATAGTTTATCTTGGTGCAAAGGTTATTGTTTGATGCAAACATTTCTCCCCCATAAACATTTCTCCCCTATTGCAAATATTCAACATTATTGTTCTTATTCTTGTTTTCCCATTTTTGTATACTGTTACTTGGTTCATTCCACTTGGTTCATTCCATTTTGGTATTGTTCTCCCCCATTGGCATAGGCAAAATGAAACAAATGTTAAGCAAAACAAGCATATAAAAGTGCAAACAATGAAAGGGAATATAAACATTATATATATGAAAGTGGAGGAAAGTACAAGACATGAAACATAAGCAGTAAACATATGAAAGTGCAAACAAAAACAAATTAAAGCTAAGCTTATTCTGAGTCATCATCTATGTCTAACTCTTCTTCAACTAAAGGAGTTTTCCCTTTATCTTGAGGTGCAACAGAGGCAGAGCTAGTGCTAATGGACTCTTCTTCTTCAGCAACGCTTTGGGTGTGATCACTTATATCCCAATCTTCAAGATTGCATTGAGGCAAGTCCAATTTGCCTTGCATGTCATAAAGATCATGGTGCATGTGGGATATAAGGTCTATCCTCTTGTTTAAGTGCTGGAATCTCTTGGAAACACTTTTCTTGAACTTAGTGAGTTTCCTGGAGAGAGTTTTGATAGCTTGGAGGATGAGTTGTGTGGAGGATGAAGCAGTTTCATGAGCAGCTTTTGATGAAGCAGCTTTTGAAGGTAGTTCTACTGCAACTTCTACAGAATCTCCCTCTTCCTCAATTGTATACCTTGGCCTTTTCTTTTGTTTATCCATAACTCCTTTCTTGCCATAGCAGTATACATATGACCCTTCTATCTTCCTTACACAACCAGCATGCTCTAAGTAATCCATTGTGATAGCATTGGAGGCTAGAGTGAAAGGGTTCCTCAAAGTGGCTAAGTTCAAATCATTCAGAAGGTTTAGGTGCCTAGCTATTTGAGTAACTTGAGAGGATAGGAAGAAGGTACCAGTTCTTGTAACAGCATGATGATAAAAGGTATCAATCAAGAACTTGGTTGTGTTCATTTTGATGTTGTGGGTGAAAGCATAGAGAAAGATAAGGTCTCTCTTGGTTACTTTCTCATTCCCATCTGCTCTTTGGTGAATGGTATAGGTGATAATCCTATGGAGCATCCAGTGGGTGAGAGATTTGATGTGCCTGGCTTTAGATTCCTTTTCAAAGGAAGTTTCAATGGAAATTTCTCGCCAGAAATCAGAAAGGGTTGGGTTTGAGAAGATTTGGTCATTGTAGGAGGTTATACCTTCAGAAGGGAAGTTCCAAATTCTGCCAAAATCTTCAAGGGTTAAGAATTGATACTGATCAAAGAGTTTGAACCTAACCCCATACCACCCTAGTGCAGAGTTTGCACTCTTCTCTATCTGGAATGACATTAGAAACTCCTTACTTAGACTAGAGTAACCTACCTCTTCTGGAAAGACAAAATTTCTCCATCCAAGGACATCCAACAATCCTTCAATTTCGTCCTTGATGCCCAAGGCAGACAGCATCCCACCAAAAGGTGATTTGGTGCCTTCAACCTTCTTCTTCTTTAGCATGGCATACCTAATGTCTTCCTCAGTGGTTTGGTGATGAGGTTTGTGAATTTTCTCACCCCTTTTTGATTGTGGAGGAGATGGAGGTTCAACAACAGGTTCTCTAATGGTGATTCCTGGAACTCTCTTAGCTTGACCCTTAATTTTGGAAGTGGTTTTTCTTTTGGGAGCCATTAGATTAGAAAGAGTAGAAGTAAACTGGAAAACAGAGGGTGATTGAGATGTAGAAGTTTTTTAGGGTTTCAGAAGTAAGTTTGTGTGCTTTGATAGGCAAAATATCAGATAAACTGTTGCAAAACACTTTTAAATAGATGAAGTAAAGAAATAGCCGTTTATGACTGTTGAGAGTTAAGAGTTGCGACCTGTCACATAGCCAACGGTTATAAATTTTCGAGCAGAGTGTACAGGGTGCGGTCGCAGATTTAACAAGGTGCGATCGCGGAATGGTGTACAGCGACCATTATTATGATCAGTACGCTCGCGAGTGAAGAAAAACATCTGTAACGGTCGAAACTATTCAAATTGGTGCGATCGCGCACAAATTTTCTTGACCGCGCTCAGAGAATTTTATTGAATGAAACTAGCAGACGAAGTAGCGAGCGCGAAAGAACACTGGAGCGACCGCTACATACTCAAAAATAAAAGATTCAAGGAAAGATGGAAGATATTCTAAGTGTGTTAAGAAAAATTAATTTCATGCACATAGAAACTTTATTTTAAGGCAAAAAAAATTCTAATTAACTCAAAGTGATTCCATCAATCATTCCTAAATTGAGTTTGATGAAGTTAAGTCTATCTTCATTCAAGGGTTTTGTAAAGACATCAGCAAGTTGATTTTCTGTATCTATGAATTCTAAGGTTATATTCTGATTTTGTACATTTTCTCTTAAGAAATGATGTCTAATATCTATGTGTTTGGATCTAGAATGTTGGATAGGATTCTTAGACAAATTGATAGCACTAGTGTTGTCACATTTAATGGAGATATTGTTAAACATTTTACCATAGTCAAGCAATTGTTGTTTCATCCATAATACTTGTGTGCAACAAAAACATGCTGCAACATATTCAGCTTCCGTTGTGGATAAAGCAACTGATGCTTGTTTCTTACTATGCCAAGAAACTAGACAATTACCAAGAAAGTGACATGCTCCTGTTGTGCTTTTCCTATCTAATATACTACCAGCATAATCTGCATCTGAAAATCCTATAATATGAAATGATGTGTTTTTAGGATACCAAAGTCCTAAATGTATTGTACCGCTCAAATATTTCAAGATTCTCTTAGTGGCATTCAAGTGTGATTCTTTAGGACTAGTTTGAAATCTAGCACAAAGACATACACTATACATTATATCAGGCCTAGAAGCAGTTAAGTAAAGTAGTGATCCGATGATACCTCGATATTTCTTCTCATCTACTGCTTTACCATTATCATCTTTACCTAATTTCAATGATGTGCTCATAGGAGTTTTGCTAGTTTTGCAGCCATCCATTCCAAATTTCTTGATGAGTTCTTTTGTATATTTGGATTGGTTGATGAAGATCCCATCTTTACATTGCTTGACTTGCAGTCCAAGGAAAAACTTGAGTTCACCCATCATGCTCATTTCAAATTCCCTAGTCATACAAGAAGCAAATTCTTTGCACAGGGCTTCATTAGTAGCTCCAAATATTATGTCATCCACATAAATTTGTACAATCAAAATGTTGTGCTTATTCTTTTTAACAAAAAGAGTTGTGTCTACTTTTCCTTTTGAAAAACCATTTTCAAGCAAATATGCACTAAGTTTATCATACCAAGCTCTAGGTGCTTGCTTTAATCCATATAAAGCTTTGGTAAGTTTGAAAACATGATCAGGAAATTTGTAGTTTTCAAAACCAGGAGGTTGTTCAACATAAACTTCTTCATTTATGAGTCCGTTTAGAAATGCACTTTTAACATCCATTTGATAAAGCTTAAAATTCATATGACATGCAAAAGCAAGTAATATTCTAATAGCTTCCAATCTAGCTACGGGGGCAAAGGTTTCATCATAGTCAATACCTTCTTCTTGATTATAACCTTTGGCTACCAATCTTGGTTTATTTCTAATGATGTGACCATTTTCATCAAGCTTATTCCTATAAACCCATTTGCATCCTATTATAGAATGATCTATAGGTCTAGGAGTAAGTTGCCAAACATTATTTCTTTCAAATTGATTAAGTTCATCTTGCATTGCAATTATCCAATTTTCATCATTTAAAGCTTCCTCAATAGTTTTTGGTTCAATTTGAGAAACAAAAGCAACATTAACATCAACATGATTAATTTTAGATCTAGTAGTTACTCCCTTTGATGTTTCTCCAATGATGAGTTCCTTTGGATGATCTTTCTTGTATTGCCAATCCTTAGGTAGATCTTGAGCCTTTTCTTCAAGTTGATTAATCTTTGGAGCATCAATAGATTCAAGAGGTTCAAGAGTGCCTGCAGGGTCATTGAAAGTAATACCTTTCTTTTGATCAAGTTTAGATGATTCATCAAATACAACATGCATTGATTCTTCTATAACTAGAGTTTTCATATTAAATACTCTATATGCTTTGCTATATGATGAATATCCTAAGAATATGCCTTCATCTGATTTGGATGAGAATTTTCCAAGATTATCCTTGGTATTCAATATGAAGCATTTGCATCCAAATACTCTAAAATATCCAATTCTGGGTATTCTTCCATTCCATAGCTCATAAGAAGTTTTATTAGTTAAATGCCTTTTATAAACACGATTTGCAATGTAACAAGCTGTATTAACGGCTTCCGCCCAAAAATAAGATGGTAAATCATATTCATTGAGCATTGTTCTAGCCATTTCAATTAAAGTTCTATTTTTCCTTTCAACTACACCATTTTGCTGTGGAGTTCTAGGAGCAGAAAAATTGTGTGAAATGCCAATTTCATTGCAAAAGTTTTCAAAGTTTTCATTTTCAAATTCTTTGCCATGATCACTTCTAATAGATGTGATCACATATCCTTTTTCATTTTGAACTCTTTTTGCAAAGGTTTTGAAGTAATTAAAGGCTTCATTCTTTTGAGCTAAGAAATTAACCCATGTGAATCTAGAGTAGTCATCAACAAGAACAAATGCATATGATTTGCCTCCTAAGCTTGTAACTCTATTTGGTCCAAACAAGTCTAAATGAATGAGCTCTAAAGGTCTAGAGGTGCTTATAACATTCTTTGTTTTAAATGAGCTTTTATGTTGCTTACCATGTTGACAAGGTTCACAAATCCTATCTTTATCATATTTTATCTTAGGTAAGCCATCAACTAAATTCTCATTACAAATATATTTCAATTGATCCATACCAGCATGTCCTAGTCTTCTATGCCATAACCATGCATCATTATTAGTGGACATTAAACATGTATGATCAGAATGTATGCTTACATTGTAAGTGTTGTTTGTTCTAGTACCCTTAAATATGATAACATCATTTGAATTTGTGATTTTGCATTCCTTGGAATCAAACTTAACAAAGTATGCTTTATCACAAAGTTGACTAACACTTAGCAAGTTATGTTTCAAACCATCAACAAGCCATACATCTTCAATTAAATCCTTACCAATAGAACCAATGGAGCCAACACCAAGAATTTTACCTTTAGCATTGTTTCCAAAAGTTACATTACCTCCATGTTTATAGGTAATACTTGTAAAGAGCTTTGCATTTCCAGTCATATGCCTTGAGCATCCACTATCCACAAGCCATGTGCTTTCATTGGTAGTAGATTTTAGGCATACCTGCAAGCCAATTGTGGTCATCCTTTTTTAGGTACCCACATATAGTTGGGTCCTTGATGGTTAGTAGAAAGAGTGCCTTCTAAATTTAGATGAGCTTTTCTTATATAACAATAGAAATTTTTGTGACCAAATTTCATGCAATATGTGCATTGCCATGGTATCCTATGCTTCTGCATTTTTCTTTTTGGATTATACATACAACTACAAGTATGTGATTTCTTTTGTACAAGTTTAGTAAACAACAATGCATAATTGTTTTTGGCTTTATCTCCTAGTGAACCGTAAGAAGTTCTTTTAGACTTGGTGCAAGCATCTTTGATATGAACATCAGAAATTTTGGTTGTAGATGCTTTCACAAAAGTTGGTTTACTAGGTGCAATGTTGGTTGAGCCATTGAATCCTAATCCATATTTCAAGGAAGGTGATCTTTGATTATTAATTAATGTGTTCAATGCTTCCTTTCCTTTATGAAATCTGGAAATTGATTCTTTTAGTTCTTTTAGTTCATGCTTCAATGTCTCATTTTCTTTAATCACCTTTTCTAAGTCATGTGAGCTTTTATTTAATTCTCCTATTGTATTCATTAAGTGTTCATTTGAGGTTTTCAATTCTAAGGTAGAGTTCTTTAAGCATATAAAATCCTTTTCTAACTTAGAGTTTTTCTCTTTATAGAGCATCATTTTAGAGAAATATTTTTCTATTTTAGAATTCATGTGCTCAATCAAATCACTATCATTTATATCACTTATATCATCATGTGCTACAAGATCAAAAGATTGAGTACTTACCTCATTGGAGTCATCTTCAATAGCCATGAGACAAAGATTTGCAATTCCTTCCTCTTCTTCTTCTTCACTTGAGGAAGAGTCATCCCATGTGGCTTTGAGAGACTTTTTCTTTTCTTTATCCCATTTCCTTTTGTTCTTTAATTTGTAGCAATCCGACTTGATGTGACCGGTTTTTCCACATTCATAGCATTTTGCCTCATTTTTCTTTTCTTTATCTTTGAAGGAGAATTTAGGAGGTGTACCTTTGTTTGCTTGTAATCTTTTCTTCCTTTTCCATTCATTCATTCTTTTTGAGAACATTGCCATTTCATCTTCATCATCAGTACCTTCATTGCTTGAGCTCTCAACTTCTTTGATTGCTTTGAGTGCAATTGGTTTTCTCTTTTCTTTCTCACCTTGATCTTCTTCTTTTTCACTGTGCAGCTCAAAAGTGAGTAATTTACCAACTAGCTCGTCGGTTCTTAATGTGCTGAGATCATGAGCTTCTTCTATGGATGATACTTTGGATTCAAAGTTCTTTCTAGCTCTTAGGGCTCTCAAGATCTTACTGTTTACATCACCTTGATCATATACCTTGCCATACTTCTTCAGTTCATTGACAATAGCAAGCAAGCGATTTGTCATGTCGGTGACATTTTCATTTGGTTTCATCTTGAATAGCTCATACTCATGAACATGCATTTGTTTCTTGGTAAATCTTACTTGAGTTGTACCTTCATGGTAGTTTTCAAGTGTTTTCCAAATACAATGTGCACAAGTTAAATGTTGAACTCTTCCACCTTCTTCTCTTGAAATGGAGTTCATCAAGATGGAAGCAGCTCTATTGTTCTTGAATCGATCTCTGATATTGCTAGTTGACCATTGAGCTTTGGGAAGTGGAACTTGAATACCGTCAACCTCATGAGTAGGAGATTTCCACTCATTTTCCACGAAATCCCATAGTTCAATCCCTTCACTGTCTAGAAACAAATACATTTTGTGTTTCCAGTATGAGTAATCCGTTCCATCAAAGTAAGGTCTAAGAATAGAGTTAAGATTTCCATGAGAGCTTGATGAAGAAGAAGTTGCCATTGTGGATCAGATTTCACAATTAAGTTTAAGAAATCTCAGGGCTCTGATACCAATTGTTGTCCCAAGATGGCAACCAAGAGGGGGGGTGAATTGGTTTCGTCAAGAAATAATGACAATTTAAAAAACTCAACAAACAAGAAATGCGGAATAGAGAGTTGGTTGAGTAATGGAGGAAGGTAAGAACACACAAGATTTATAGTGGTTCGGATTTACTTCAATCCTACATCCACTTCCTTAACAACTTGTTAAGGTTCCACTAGTCTTTGAAGTTTTCACAAGCTCACTTCCAACTTTACAAGTGTTTTTCTTAGGCTCACACTTACAACCCACACAAGAGTTTTACAAGGCTCACTCTCTCAACCTAAGTGTTTCCCAAGCTTACACTCAAACTTATACAATGGTGTTTTCAATGCTAACACCTAACATTCATAACAATTCAAATACAAGTTTAAGCAAAAGGAAATTTGTTGCTTGGCTATGAAAATCTTTTCTTAATAATGTTATTCTATTTGTTTTCTCATGGAAACATTGTATTTATAGCCAATGTGGTCTTACTAGCCGTTATTGCTGTTTAGAATAAAGTCTTGGCAGATTAGACCTTCTTTACTTAAACTGTCCGAAGCACTTAGCGGTCGCCCTTCATACAAGGATGGTCGCTCTCATGCTTCACGCGGTCGTCCTTTTAACCAGGGACGGTCGCTACTTTTGAAAAAGTTCAACAGTCGAATTTTAGTGCTTTACAGCAGGAATCTTGCCCATGATGTTTTTGTCGGACCGTTTCTTGCCCATGCTGTGTTTGTCGGGACGGTCGCGCATCACAAAGTGCGGTCGCCCTTTTTTGAATACTGAAGTGGGATTACAACGGTCATGTCACGTGTCATTTTCTGACAGGGCAAAAGAGATGTCCGCCATAATTTGAATCTCGCGGTCGCCCTTAGTAGCTTTTCGCGGTCGAACTCATATTCTCGCGTCGAACTTCTGGACGCACCTGAGGACGCGAACACTACTGTCTCTTTGAGCAATTTCTTCATTGAATTGTTGGGCGGTCGCGACTATAAAGGAGCGGTCGCTAAATTGGTAGGCGAGGTCGAATCATTCACCGTTCTTGTCACCGCGAACCTTACTGTGATTGTAATGATTTAAGTTCCTTGAGTAGCGGTCGGGCAAATATTAGGACGGTCGCTATTATGTATGAGCGGTCGCGACTATGGTCGAACTTCTGACCGCGAAACCTACTGTGACAAGGTTTCATTCTGTAATTGCATGGAGCGGTCGTATTCAGTTGAGGTGCGACCGCTATACTTGTTCTGTTCACCTTTAATTGAAGCAACCTAATCCTGCAACAAGCTTTCTCAAACACAAGTTAAATAGATCATCCATTTGAGTTGTCAAGGATCAAAATTAAGATCATTTGTCTAAGATCACAGTAGGTTTCGAGTTGTCTAAGATCACTGCATAAAATTCAACATTATAGGTGTTGTAGTTACACTTGGAGCTTGGGAGCTTCTCACTGAAGTATGCTATAGGTCTTCCATTTTTACTCAAAACAGCCCTAATGCCCATTTTAGAAGCATCACAGTGCAATTCAAATGCTTATGAAAAATTAGAAAGCACTAAGATAGGAGCAGTGGTCAAGTGTGTCTTGATAAGCTAGAAGGCTTCCTCTGCTACCTTTGTCCATACAAACTTGCCACCCTTAATACAATCTGTCATAGAGGCCATTATACTATTGAAATGTGGAATGAAGCGTCTGTAAAAAGAGGCAATCCCATGGAAACTTCGAACTTCAGTAATTGTACTAGGTCAAGGCCACTGTCTAATCATCTCAACTTTGGACTCATCAACCTGCAGCCCCTCTCCACAAATCACATAACCCAAGAACAACACTTTAGGCACCAATAGATACACTTCTTTACTCCTGCATAAAATTTTTCCTTGCGAAGCACAAATAGAACTTCTCACAAATGTTGCAAGTGTTCTGTAAGGTTAGCATTGTAAATCAAAATATCATCAAAGTACACCATAACAAATTTGCCAATGAATGGCCTCAGTGCCTAGTTTATCACCCACATAAAAGGTACTTGGTGCATATGACAAGCCAAATGGCATTACCAACCACTCATACAACCCTTCTCGAGTTTTGAAGGCCGTTTTCCACTCATCTCCTGGCCGTATCCGAATATGGAGGTACCCACTTTTAAGGTCTAGCTTGGAAAAGATTCTTACATTGCTGATCTGATATAATAAATCATCCAAGTGAGGGATGGGAAATCTATACCTTACAGTGATCTTATTGATGGATCTACTATCCATACACATACGCCAGGAACCATCCTTCTTAGGAACCAATAGTGCTGGCACTGTACAAGGGCTTAAGATTTCTCGCACATGTCCCTTAGCTACTAATTCCTGTACTTGCCTCCGCAACTCCTCATGTTCACTAGGGCTCATCTGATAGTGAGGTCTATTTGGCAAAGCTGCACAAGGTTCCAAGTCAATATAGTTGTAGACCCTTATTTTTTGACCAACTCTAGTCTAATATTTTAAAAATAATCCAAAATAATTTTTTTATAATATTTATTATTTTAATATAATATTTACTATTTAATATATTAAAAAAAAGAAATTTTAAATATTTATATAATATTTGTTTTTAATAACAAAAATAAAAATAATAAAAAATAAAAAAATCGGATGGACGAATCGGCAAGGGCACGCGGCATTGGGCGTGGCAAGCCAGTTTGCCTCAAACGTGGCCTGCGGCGAATCACGCAGCCCTACTCGCCACTCTCCAGCAGCCTCACTCATAATCTAGCGCCAATTCTAGAAGTTGCCCAGCGCCAATCCTCGCAGTAATGCGCAATTGGCCCAGCAGCCTCGCAACAGTGCAAGGGCAATTGGCCCGCAACTCGCCCCAGCGCCCGGGGGCAAATTTTTCCAAAACCTTATTTATCTCAATTTTTTAATTTATTTTTTGAACAATTTTTATTTTCTTAAACAACCAGTATTAGGTTTTTAATTTCCTATAAATAACTCATTAAAAGATGAAAAATGAACTTTTGGAGAATTTCAGGAGAGACTGAAGACTTTTGAACTTTGGCAATTTTTTCAGAGACTTTAGACTGAAGCTCCTAGAATTCTTTCACAAGCAAGAAGAGACGATCCATAATCAAGGCAGTAAGTAGAAGCGATGTTGTCTTGGTGTTAGCTCATCTAGAATTTCATCCAACGATTTTGGTGGATCCTCCAAACGTAGGTAAGTTAATCCAAGTTTAGTTTATTAAATTAATAATTACTTTCACTTGTCAAATTATCATTACAATGTGGTGATTATACAAATTCCTTTTTTATTTATTGCATACAGTAGCCTTATTCTACCAATGTTAAAATTCCAAACCCTGATTCAGTAAACCTTAAACCCTAGTAAACTATTTCATAAACCCTAATTTAAATTATACAGCAGCCATAATCTTTTTGTAAAAAAAATAATAATAATGTTAGTTTTTTTTATTAAAACCCTAGTTTCTAAAACAAAACCCTAAAATCATAGTTTTTAAATTTAAGCCTACAAAATCCTAATTTTATTTAAGAAATCCTAATTCAAGATGTAAGCCTAAATTTATATATTTATTGCTTTATGCAAGTTTAGATGCATGATTTATTACATGTCTTGATGAATGAATTATTCTTGTTTGATCTTTGATGAATTATTTATTTATGATGAATGATTGATTATTTTTATTGATCTATTTTGGTTTTAAGAATTTTAAGAGGTATGTTTCCATAATTGGGTACCTCAATTGTTAAAGTATAATGTAATTCAATTTATTTTTAAGTTCCAGATCTATGTAAAGGATACGTTTCCATCAATTAGTAGGTATCCTATTTTATTCATTTTCTTTTGGACTTTGGACAATTGTAAAGGCATATTTCCATCTACGGATGGGTGCTTATTTATTTATTTTATTTGAACTTGTTATAATTTTAATAAAGTAATTGTTTATTCTTATGATTGTATGTATTATGGATAATATCATATTAATTAAGAAATTTATAATATTAAGACCTGAAAAGGAGACCGGTTCTAATGAATCGAACGTTGTGGGAGTGCTGGGTCATTCTCACCTTCCCCACACGTGCCCAACTTTCCAAACCCATTAGGGGGTTGGGAATTTCTTAAGAATCGAGTCATCCACCCCTTTCTTTTTTTCAGCCCGTCCGGGTGGCAACTCCATTTTCTCCGGGTTTAGGCCTGTGTTCTCTAAGGTCCCAAGACTAACAGTGCCAAAGTCGCAAGAACCATTTCATGGAGTAGGGGTAAAAATCTCCGCTCACAATGGTGCTAAATGTCACGTAGGAGGGGGGTAATCCATCAGGCAACTCATTTGGAAAGACATCTTCAAATTCTGCTAATAAAGGGGTTGCCTTATTAGTAACTTTCAACTCTATGGCAACCTCCTTCCCAATAAGAGTAAAGACCATTTTTGTACCCTGCAACTTATCAATAAATCTAGCCAACGACAACAGCTTGGTATTATTCCCAGTTGGTTTTACTTGTTCAGGCTCTTTACTAGGTAGTAATACAATTTTTACATTATTAAATACAAAAGAATATATATTAGCACGACCATCATGAATGACCTTAATATCATACTATCAAGGTCTCCCTAACAATAAATGACATGTATTCATAACAACCACATCACACCATACACTATCTTTATATTTAGAACCAATAAAAAAGGTTACTAAAGCACGTTGTGAAATAGTTACCTCACCACCATTCTTTAACCAAGCCAGTTTGTAGGTCAAGGATACTTCTTATTCTTCATTCCCAATTTTTGTATTGCCTCTGCTGTAATAATATTCTCAAAACTACCAGCATCAATGACAAAGTGATAGACCATATCAAGAATGGTACATGTTGACTAGAAAACATTACTTTGTAGCCAATCTTCTTCAACAACCTTAGGGGTTAGACAAGATCACCTAAAGACTAAGCCAACGCCTGTATTTCCTACTACCACCTCTTCATTAACCACCTCTTCATCATCAAACACTGGCTCTCCTACAAGGTCTACACCTCCATCTTTATAGTCATCTGCTTCCACAAAGAGTGCTTTCTTCCCTGTTGTTTTCTTCCATTTAGACTGCCTATTCCCAATCTCACCACATCCGAAGCACTTTAAACCACTACCAATTGTTCTGTTGTGTTGGTTTTGGTTGGCAGTGCATTTGTTAATCACCCCACCTACTCAGTTGGTTGTACTACTGCTACCAGCGCCACTGCCACTGCCATTGCCTCCACCTATAAGGCTTTCTAATGAGCAGCAGAGATTGAGACAGGATAAAACAAATTGATAGTATCCTAAATCTACCCCTATGATCATCAATATATCTTACCACCAACTGATCCTTTGTCTCATGTATATCATTTCTGGCTGTCAACTAGTAGAATTCAGTGGTGTAATCGTCCATTGACCTAGCTCCCTGCCTTAGATTTTGCAACCTCTGGTACATTAACCTCTGAAAGTTGTGAGGTAAAAACTCAGATCGCAAATGTTTCCTCATCTTTTTCCAACTAACGATCTTAGCCTTACCTTATCTGTTCCTGGTTAATATGGACTACTGCCACCAGACTGCTGCCCTATCTCGCAGCCTTGTTGCAACTAAAGAGACACGTTTATCATTAGGCACTCCTTTAAATTCCATGATCTCTTTTGTTGTAGCCAATCAGTCTAAGAATTCTTCTAGTCTAAAGCCGCCATGGAATTCTGGTATTTCTATTCTCATTCTAGATTCCCAGCGCCTATCTTCAACAAGAATTCTGTATTCTCTGCGTGGATCTTATTCATAATAAGCTCCTTCTTCAATATCAAAACCCCCATTGGATCCATCTACACTAGGGTTCCCCCATTGGTTAGGGTTTGCCTTATTCTGACCCCCCATGAGTTGAACCATTCATTTTGTTAACCAGTCCATCATCTGTTCCATTCGTTAATCCATCATCTTTCCCATTCACTACTCAAGGTGGGCTATGTGTTCACACTTATACACCTCCTCTAAGCGTTGTTGTGGTTGTCTTTACGGTGCCATCATTGTCTAAGAATGCATCAGGCTTTGATACCAACTGACGTAGTGAAAGTAAAATAAACAAAGATAAAAGGGTGTTATTCCTGTTTAGTATGTGAATGCCTAGGAAATAAACACAAAATGAGAGAAAATTTCTCTTCTGAAATGTTATTAAAATCTCAAAACTTCCTAACACTTCTTCAAACATTACAATATAAAGCTTTAGTGTTACAGAAAACTTTAATTCAAAATATGAAAAGTTTTCAAAATATAACAGATTGGGAAAATAAAAGAATTACAAATATAAAAAGATATTATTTAACGAGGCAGACAAAATGCCCAAACGATGCCTAGATCCAAGGTTCTAAATAAGAAAATAAAAATATGCCCTAAGCTACCATAATAATAAAACGTATTTTTGGAGGCCTAAACGATGAAATTTTGCTAAAAAATGATGAAACTTACTGTAAAGTTGTGGCTTTGACTCGCTGGTCTATTTTTCATTGGGCTAGGCCCTTAGAACACCCAGTTTACAACACAGCTTTTGGCAGTAATTATCAAACTGTCACTATAGCAGTTTTTGGTCAAACTGCTCCATGAAAGTCAAAACTCTCTGTTCCACATCATTTACCATTAAAGAAAAATAGAAGAAAAAAATGCTAGAGTTGTCCGATAATCTAGAATTTGTAGAGGTTGAGAAACCTATTTAAAACTCACAGTAAACAAACCCAAAAGAATTCAAAATTTTATATACACGCTTATATATATATGACTAGGATATATGGTTAAATTTTCATAAATTTTAATTGAGGTTTATTTATGGAAATAAAATTGAAAATATATTTTTTTCATGATAGAGACTGTAAAACCAGAATCTATAAGGTTGAATAAATATAATTTAAAAATATAGTAAAATGAAAGTATAAAATTTTTAAATTTTAGGTATAATTTCCTATATATATCTGAGTTATGTGGTTAAAATTTTATAAATTTTTATAGAGGTTTGGTACGTAAACAAAGTGGGTAAACATGTACTGCCAGAGAGTGTTATGGAAAATGAATCTGTAGGTTTGAAAAACCTAATTTTAAATATAGTAAAAGAAATTAGAAAAATATGAAATTTTAAAAATAAGCATATATGTGTCTAAGACTTATTTTTAAATCTTTATAATTTTTAATAAAGATTTAATACTAAGAAATAATTGAGGAAATGAGATTGTTAAAGAAAATAGAAATCTGGCAGATTTATAGGGTTAAGAAATAAATTGATTTTATATAGCGAACAAATGAAGAAAATTATGAAAATTTACATATGGATTTATAAATATATTAAGAATAAATCTGGAGTTTTAATAAATTTTTAATCAAGAATTATAGAAGATAATGTTAAGAATTGGTTATAATAATTAATCTTTACCATGCAAGTATATTCCATTACTAAAGAAAATATAGGTTTGGTTAAACAAAGATTTCATGATTAGTTATGGGTAATTAAAAGTTAAACTATGGGTAATTAAAAGTTAAACTATAATTTTTTTACTATAAGTATATGGCAATGGAAAAATGACACCCTCCACTATATTTTTTAAAATTTATACTTTTTTACTAGAGATATTTTAGTCATTTTATTATAAACTCCGTAAAATTTATAAAGTCATAATAAACCCATGATAAACTTATTATAAACTCATTATACACTCATTATAAACAAATAAAAATAAGGTATTTTGAAAATATTTTATAAATTTTAGTATTTTACTAAATAATTTATAAATATGGTAAATTTGAAATTATTTTCATTTTTTTTTGTATTTTTTTATAAGCCCTATGACAATATTGATAATCTTATATATGAATAAAAGAATTTATAATTTATAAGTTTTATCAATGTGAATCTTCATAAATGATTTATATCTATCAATGTTTAATAATTTTTATTGATTTCTACCAAAGAAAGTAATTACGAAAATGACTAAATTATTATTAATTGAGTTACTACTCTTAAAATAAGGTTTGAGAATAATTTGGTGATTTTTTTATATAAAGCATATATATATTTTAATATTGAGTTATTATTATTTAAAAGGAATTTCAAAATGAGAATTAAAGAAATTTAAAATTTATAAGATTATGATATAAATATATATTTTGAAATATATATAAATATATATGCATATATATATATATGTTTATGTAATTAAAAGTTTTAAGTTAAAGTTCTAAAAAGAGTATAATTTCATAAGAGTTCATTATAACTTACCAAGTGAGGGTATGTCTGGAAAACAAAAGAGATAGTTAAGATTATATAAGGATTTAAGTAAATTAACTAAATTAAGAATGAAAATCATGTATATAAGATGGTTTATATACTTTAGTGGCATAATTAAGAAATAATAGCCTATATAAATTAAATATATTATCTAAGGAATTAGATAAAAGTAGTATGTTGAGATACAAGTATTTATCGGTGGAGGTAGTTATAAATATCAAGTAATATGATTATACAAGATTAAGATATATTGCAATAGCAAATAGGTAATTAGGATTAGTTAGCAAGCGAAAAAGGGAGTGTGAAAATGTCTTCAGAGATTAACCCAATAACTGTTTTATTAGTTTTTGTCATAGTATTGTGTCTTATTCATTATGATAATTATTGTTTTCTTTAGGTATTTTGTTAGTTTTAATATGTTTATTTAGTGTTTTCATTAATTTTGGTAGTTTTAATTTATTTGAGTGTTTATGTCATTTTTATCTTAGTTTTTTTAGTGTGTCTATGTGTGTTGTTAGTTTATGTTTATTTGATTCTTGTTTAAAGTGTGTTTCAAGTGTCTGTGTTAGGTTAATATGCAAGGAACCATACCAGGGATCAAGAGAGGAAGGAAAGACTAAGGAACCAAGAGAAGAAAATAATGACAGTAGCTGACACATGCAGAGGACACGGCCAAGCTTGTTGCCATGTCCCATACCAAGCTAAGGAACAAGACCAAGACACAGAAGGTGACACACTCAAGGGACACGGCCAAGCTTGAGGCCGTGTCCCTCCAAAATTGTCAAACACGACCAAGCTTCCTCCAAACTGGCCGTGTCACTCACCACTCCAAAGAAGAAAAGAAGAAAATCACATAGGAGCGAACACATGCAAGGGACATGGCTAAGCTGGTGGCCGTGTCCCTCCAAAATTGTCCAATACGGCCAAGTTGTTTTGGCTTGGCCGTGTCACACTCAAGTCCAAAGCAAAGAAAGATGAAAATCAAGCAGTAGATGACACCTTCAGGGGACACGGCCAAGCTTGTGGCCGTGTCCCTCCAAGAACCTCAGACACGGCCAAGTTCACTTGAGCCTGGCCGTGTCCCTCATGGATTAATGAAGACGCGATTTTTGGAGCGGAGGTTTCGTATAAATATTAAAGTTAGGGTTTTTAGAGCTGTTGTTGGGAGTTTGAGTTTGTTTTAGCCGTCAAAGAACATTAGGGTTTTGATCTCTTGTTTTCTTTTTATCTTTTGATTACTTTTTGATTAAACTAGCTCAGATTAGATTTGTTCTTGCCATTGATACATTCTTCGAGCAAGTTTTGAATAAGAGATTCTTTAAGAGCTAAGGGAGTTTGTAATTTGGTTTTGTTCTCGAACTTTATCTCTTTAATTTCATTGGAATTGTACTCATGAATTCTTCTATGTCTAAATTGATTTCTTTGAATTTTAATGAGATGAGTATGTTTGATAGCATTATGAACTAATTTGATCTAGTCTATGGTTTGTATGGATCTGCATGATTGTATGAATTGGTTATTACTCTTAACTTAATTATTTCTTTAGCCTTGATTGAATGGATTATTATTAATATATAATTGATTGGCCACCAATTATGTATTTTAGGTATTAGATGATGGATTGAGAAATGAAGTCTAATGTTGGAACAATTCAATTAGGGACTTAGGTGAATTAGAGATATAACCTAGGAAAAGATTATTTCAATTGTAACAAGATTATTTGAGAGAGGTTTGAATGCGAGAGCTTATTTCCTTGATTCGATTAATTAAGTTGCTTGAGATTTAATCTTTCAAATTAAATTAGTTAAGAGGAATAACCGTTCATACATACAAGTAGTAGAGAAGTGCAAACCCTAGACCATTCTATTAAGTGAATCAATTCATCAGTCCAGTTTACTTTTATTTGTTTTAAACTTTAATCAATCTTCTTCATTAGTTGTTAGTGATTTAAATTTATTCATTACTTGTTATCTATAATCTGATAATCAATTAGCTTATCTAGCTTCTTTGTGAGACGACCTTGGGGCGATCACCTTTGCTACAGCTACCTCGTATACTTGCGAGTGACGCTTTGTGGTAGAGTTAATTAGAGCGCAACAAGTTTTTGGCGCCGCTGCCGGGGAGGCTAATTGGCGTAATTGTTTATTAGTAATAGATATTCTAGATTATTTTTCACTGTTTTCATTTTATTTTATTTGTCTTTTGCTTTTAATAATTCTTTTGTTCTAGAAATTTTGTTTATGCAAGGCAGGAGATCACTTGGAGGAGAGCTATACCCAGTCATTCCAGAAATTCAGAGAGTGAAAAGGAGCAGGGAAGAGTTTGAACTGTACACTGGATTTGATACTACAGAGGAGGACACTTCTGATTTTGAGTCGGAATATGCACAATCTGTTAAAATGGCAGAAGAAAGACAAAGGACTATGAGAGATTTTGCTAGACCTGTCATTGGAACTTCCACCTCTTGCATAAGATTGACAGATGCAGTAAGGAATTATGAGTTGAAGAACATTCATTACAATATGCTGCCATCATTCTATGGAGTTCCAAATGAAGATCCTTTGAACTTTATTCGGGATTTTTATTCTACCCTCAACACTTTTCCATTGGGAGGATTAACAGAGGATCAGTTGAGGATGAGATGTTTTCCGTATACATTGAAGGACAGAGCTAAAAGCTGGTTAATGATGTTGTCCGAAAATTCTTTGACAACTTGGGAGCAAGTTTATAACAAATTTATTGGCAAGTTTTACTCACATCAGAAGACAGCTGAATTGAGAGGGAAGATTGCTACATTCTCTCAATTTGAAGGAGAGCCATTTCATGAGGCTTGGGACAGATTTAAGATGCTATTGATCCAGTGTCCACATCATCACTACCCACTTCAACTTCTTAATCAGTTTTTCTATGATGGTCTAACCCAGCAATTTCAGAATACTATTGATAACGCAGCTGGGGGAGCTATGGGAGAAAAAGACAGCTGATGAAACTTATGAGATCTTTGAGATGTTGGGAGCTAATTCTCAACAGAAAAGTGTAAGGGGAAGAAGTAAAGGGGTGAATCAACTGGAAGCCAATAGTGAGATGGTCAATCAGATAGCTGAATTGACAATGCAAGTGTAGATGCTGAATATGAAAAACAACACTTCTTCATCCACTCAAGAAGTGTGTGGAATTTGTGGGACTTTTGGGCATGGAGCAAATATTTGCCCCTCCGCATATGAGTCTTATGGTGTTGAAGCTGAGCAAGTCAATGCTATAGGGGGATATCAACCAAGGGCCCGAAATGATCCTTATTCCAATACTTACAATCCTGGTTGGCGGAGTCACCCAAATTTTTCCTGGACAACAAATAATTCTCAACAGCCTTTCCATTTGCTCCAGAGACAGAACCAACAGCAGGGTCAATCCTCAAATCAAGGGCAGCCTAAGAGAGAGAGTTTGGAGGAAAGTTTACAGGCTTTTATCCAAGTCAGTGCTAAAAATCAAGAGATGAACAACAAGATGCTGGATTCATTAGAAGCATCTTTTAAGAAAGTGGAGACCCAAGTGGGACAACTTGCACAACAGATGCAGATTCAACAAAAGGGGAAATTCCCAAGTCAACCTGAACAGGCACAATCAGTGACTGTTCTTAGAAGTGGCAAGGTAATTAACAATAATGTTGAAAATAATTCTGTGAATGCAGGTGAGCAAGAGAATAAAAAGAAAGGAGAGCCAGAACACAGGTGATGGAGAAAGATCAATGGAGAAATCCCCTACAGTAGATTTACACAAGGCAAGCAATCCATACCGGCCACCTATACCATTCCCCAGCAGGTTGAAGAATGATAAACAAGATAAGCAATTTTCAGACATCTTCAACATGCTGTCTAAGGTAAGTATTAACTTACCCTTACTTGAAGCAATAAAGAACATGCCAGCTTATGCCAAATTCTTCAAGGAACTGAACACAAAGAAAAAAAGGTATGAGCCCAATGAAAAGGTGATAGTTTTAGAGGTAGCTAGTGTTGTTTTGCAGCATAAACTACCTCCCAAGCTAAAGGATCCTGGAAGTTTTATAATTCAAATTACTATGGGGAATGGAAAGGGTACTGATGGCATGTGTGATTTAGGAGCTAGTGTAAATTTGATGCCTTATTCTGTGTACCTTGAATTAGAACTGGAGGAACTTAAACCAACCAAAATGGTGTTGCAATTAGCTGATAGATCTCTTAGATTCCCGAAAGGAGTTATAGAAGATGTGTTAGTTAAGGTTGGGGGGTTGATAGTACCTGTGGATTTCATAGTTGACATGGAAGGAAGTAACCCTACACCATCAGCATATACTATTCTGCTGGGTAGGCCTTTTATGGCTACTACCAACACCTTGATAGATGTTAAAAATGGTAAATTGTCAATGACTGCCTTAGGACAAACAGTTGAATTTTCTATTTTTAACACTTCTTTCATTCCTACAACTGCTTTATATGAGGATTGCTCTTTAATTAATTGTATTGATGCAGTTGTTTCAGATGTTTTCTTGTAGATAGGCTCCTCAGATAAATTGGAGCTGGCACTGACCTTAGATGGTGGTTTAGATATTTTTGATTCAGAAATAGCCAGTTGCCTTGAGACATTAGAGAGTGCTGAAATAGAGGAACTTAAGGAGGACCCAGTATGTGAGCTTCCCTCCATTCAAAAAGAAGAGAAGAACCCTTCACTTGAGTTAGAGCTGAAAGAGTTACCTAAAAATCTGAAATATATGTTTTTAGGAGATCACAATACCTTGCCTGTGATAATATCTAGTGAACTTAGTGAAGAGTATGAGATGAGGTTGGTAAGTGAGCTTCGAAGATTGAAAAGAGCAATAGGATGGGGATTGAGTGACATTAAAGGTATTAGCCCTTCAATGTGCATGCATAGAATCACCTTAGAAGAGGGAGCTAAACCTGTGAGGGAGACCCAAAGGCGCCTTAACCCAAATATGAATGAAGTGGTTAAGAAGGAAGTGCTCAAATTGCTAGATGAAGGAGTAATTTATCCAATTGCTAATAGTGAGTGGGTGAGCCCAGTACATGTAGTTCCTAAGAAATCAGGAATCACTGTGGTGAAAAATGAAAATAATGAATTGGTTCCTACTAGGACTACTACTGGGTGGAGAAAGTGTATCGATTATAGGAAGTTGAACAATGCTACAAAGAAAGACCATTTCCCTCTTCCTTTTATTAATAAGATGTTAGATAAGCTTTCTGGACACTCACATTATTGTTTTTTGGATGGCCTTTCAGGTTACTATCAGGTGCCGATAGCACCAGAGGATCAGTCCAAGACTACCTTTACTTGCCCTTTTGGGACTTATGCATTTCGGCGTATGCCCTTTGGCTTGTGCAATGCACTTGCAACCTTTCAGAGATGCATGATGTCTGTCTTCTCAGACATGATTGATGATTTTATTGAGGTATTTATGGATGACTTTTCTGTTTTTGGTAGTTCTTTTGATAATTGCCTCAATAAACTTGTTCTTGTGCTTGAGAGATACATTGAATGTAACCTTACTTTAAGTTGGGAAAAGAGTCATTTCATTGTTACTCAGGGCATTGTATTAGGTCATGTTGTGTCAAGTAAGGGGATTGAGGTGGATAAGGCCAAGGTGGAATTGATTGCTAAATTACCCCCACCTACATCTGTGAAGGGAATAAGAAGTTTTTTAGGGCATGCAGGTTTTTACCGGAGGTTTATTAACGATTTTTCCAAAATAAGCCAACCATTGTGCCATTTGTTGGGGAAAGATGTTCCATTTGAAGTTACAGCATAATGCATGCAAGCTTTTAATTCCCTTAAAGAAAAACTGACTAGTGCACCGGTAATTGTAGCTCCTGTTTGGTCTTTACCTTTTGAAATCATGTGTGATGCCTCTAATCATGCAGTAGGAGCTGTTCTTAGGCAAAGGGTTGATAAATTCTTGAGAGTAATATATTATGCTAGCTTGACCCTGAATAGTGCACAAATGAATTACACCACAACTGAAAAGGAAATGTTAGCTGTTGTTTTTGCTTTAGATAAGTTTAGAGCATATTTAATTGGGTCAAAAATTATTGTGCATTCTGATCATGCAGCTCTAAAATATCTTTTAACAAAACAACATGCTAAACCGCGCTTAATTAGATCGGTGTTGTTATTGCAAGAATTTGATTTCCAAATCAAAGATACTAAGGGTAGTGAGAATGTTGTTGCTGATCATTTATCCAGATTACCCTTCTTTAGTGAAAATCTTGCATCTGATAGCATTCATAAAAATTTAGAAGCATTTCCTGATGAGCAGCTGTTTGTGGTATTTGATGCACCTTGGTTTGCAGATATTGCTAACTATCTTGCTTGTGGTATATTGCGTACTAACATGTCATTTCAGGAAAAGAAAAGGTTTTTACACGTAAGTAAATTTTACTTTTGGGATGAACCTTACCTATTCCGGATTTGCAAAGATGAGATAGTTCGCAGGTGCGTATCTGAAGAAGAACAACTGAGTGTTCTTAAATTTTGTCATGACCTTCATTGTGGTGGTCATTTTGGAGGAAGAAAGACTGCAGAAAAGGTTCTTCAGAGTGGTTTTTATTGGCCTACGCTATTCAAAGATGCTCAAGAGTATTGCAAGCATTGTGACAGGTGTCAAAGAGTGGGTAACATTGGGAGGAGGAATGAAATGCCCCATCAATCATATATTGTTGTTGAACTTTTTGATGTATGGGGAATAGACTTCATGGGTCCTTTCCCCAAGTCTTTTGGATATGAATATATTTTAGTTGTTGTTGATTATGTTTCAAAATGGGTGGAGGCAATCCCCACCCGTACTAACGATGCTAATGTGGTTGTTAAATTTGTGAAGGAAAATATTCTTAGCAGATTTGGCACACCAAGAGTGATAGTCAGTGATGGGGGAAGCCATTTTTGCAATAGACTTTTTGAGAAGTTAATGCACAAATCTAGTGTGAAGCACAAGGTGGCAACCCCATACCATCCACATACTTCTGGGCAAGTTGAAACATCCAACAAGCAAATAAAAGGTATTCTAGAGAAAACAATCAACTTATCAAGAAAAGATTGGGCGAGTAGATTGCATGATGCACTATGGGCATATCGGACTGCTTTCAAGACTCCTTTGGGTATGAGTCCATACCGATTGGTTTTTGGTAAGGCTTGTCATTTACCAGTAGAGTTGGAGCACAAAGCATATTGGGCAATCAAGACTCTGAATTTGGACTTGGACAAGGCGAAGAGAGAACAATTTCTGCAAATTTCAGAGTTGGATGAGCTGAGGAATGAGGCATATGAGAGCTCAAGGATTTATAAGGATCGCACTAAAGCACTTCATGACAGAATTATAGTGCGAAAGACTTTGAGTCCAGGTATGAAAGTTTTACTTTTTAACTCTCGTCTCCGTTTGTTTCGAGGTAAACTCAAGTCTAGGTGGAGTGGTCCTTTTGAGATAACTCAAGTATATCCTTCTGGTGCCATTGAATTGCTTAACTCTCGAACAAATGAGACTTTTAAAGTAAATGAATAGAGAGTTAAGCCATACAATGAAGGATTTCAAGAAGTGAGGATCATTGACAGCACCTTGATCCACGATCCCTAAGTCTTGCAGTGATGTCCAGCTATATGACATTAAAGAAGAGCTAAATGGAAGGCAACCCATCGGTTTGCATTTCTTTTTCATAGTTGTAATTTTAAATTTAGCAATTTTGATTTGATGATTGATTTAAATAAATGGAATGGGTGCTTTGATCGGTTTTTATTTTTCTAATGTGTTTCAGGGTTGATCGAAGAAGATGTTTGCAAATTCTTTAACATTTGGTGATATAAAAAAAATAAATGAAAAAAAAAGGTTAAAATTGGGAGAAGGAGACACGGCCAAGGAGCTTGGCCGTGTCACATGGGACACGGCCAAGCTTCACCAAAAAGTTTTTTTCCTTTATTTTTCCTTTATTTTTGTTTCTTTCACAGTAGGTGACACGGCCAAGCTTCACCAATATTTTCTTTGTTTTTATTTTTCATCTCTTCTTACAGTAAGTGACACACCCATGGGACACGGCCAATTCATTGGCCGTGTCCCTCAAAACACATCAGACACGGCCGTGTCAACCCAGACTTGGCCGTGTCTCTTCACTTTTACACTTTAAAAACACGATTTTTGCACTGTTTGCTCATTCCAATCCCTAGATCTATTTTGTTTTCTCTCTCGCTCTCTTGACTTTTCTCTCTCCCAAAACTCCATTGTTGTGTTTCAAAAGCTTCAAAACCTCCATTAAATCTCAATTTTCTTCACTAAAACTATAATTAATCCATTAAATCTTCTTCTTCTCTCACAAAAGATCACTTTAATAAGTTTTTGTTTCAAATTTTCATATCTTACAAGATGCCAAGAACTAAGATGGTTTCCCACCGCAAGAAGAAGAGACCTACAACTGAAGGTGCATCTTCATCTTCATCGGTTTCATCTTTGAAGAGAGCAAATCTTTTGGCTCGGGGTTTCTTCCCGACGAGGTATGTCAATGATGAGTCCCTTGATGCTCTTAATATTAGGAATAATTTTTATCATTATGTTCAAATCCTTGGGTGGGAGAACCTAGTCTCCTTGCGACCTTTGCAATTTCAAGAGCTTACTTTGGAGTTCTTAATTTCTCTTAATGTTGAAAGAGATGCGCAGAAAATTTGCTCTAGGTTGAGTTTTAAGTTGTTTGGAAAATCAATTGTGCTTAGTATTGAACAATTAAATGGTATATTCGGTTTCCATCAACATGGTGAAAGGTTGGTACCTAAGGAATTTAAACAATAATTTGCTTGGGGAGCATTGGGCTCGGGGACTTATGTGGCCAAATCGGCCAAAGCAACTAAATTGAGCAATTCCGCTTTGAGGTATTTGCATCGTTTTATGTCTTGCGGATTCTTTGCTAGGAAGGAAAGCCCAGGAGTAGTTGAACTGAGTGGACTGTTTTTCTTAGATTGTGTGGTTAATGCAGTGCCTATTAGTTTCGGCTATTGGTTAGCCGACGTTTTTTATAGTGTGGCAAACAAGAAGAAGGGGGCTATCTATATTGGAGGATTGGTTACCTCATTGGCCTTAGCCTTTTTTGATGATTTTGACCCGAGTACCTGTCGCATGACTAGAATTACGGGTAATGATTCCTTGGATTTGGCTACACTAGAGAAGATGCATATGGTAGTGCATAGGAGAGGGGCTTATATGATGGCTTCAGCTGATCCAGAAGCACCGGGGGACAGTCAGAAGAGACCTCGAGTCCAAGAGGCGTTCGATTCGGATTCTCTTGGTTTAGATGAAGATGCTCCGGTCTCGGGTAATCAGGAGATAATTAATAGGATTGAGGCATTGGAGGGCAAAGTAGACCGTAACCATGCTGCAGTCTTGCAGCAGTTGGAACAGATTAATAGCAACCTTGCAAAAAGATTTTGAGTCTTCATCCCTCAGCTGCATCATCTTCACATCCTCCTTCACCGTAGATTTTGAGTTCCTTGCTTTATTGTGTTTAGTGTATTTTTTGTTATTATTTTTCGTTTTAATGTTAACATTTTATATTTTGGATATTTTATTTTTATATATTGTATTTTGTTTGTGATGAAAAGTTAGGATTTTGCCTCACCAGGGTACGTTGGAAATCAGGTTGCACCTTAACTCTTTTTCTTTCTTATTCTTGTTTTCCATTGAGGACAATGTAAATTCTAAAGTGTGGGGTAATCTTTTAGCTTTTCTTTAATTTTTGTTTTGTTTGTCTTTTTGTGTTTTATTGTGCGTTGTGCATGGCATGATTGTTGAAAACTTATTGATTTTTTCTGTGATTATAGCATTATAGTTGAGACTTTAGTATAAGCATAGAGATTAGCATTTGAATTCATTCAGGATCAATTTTCACATTCTGCAATTCTTGACATATAAATCTTTGAGAACCCACCTTTGTTAGTTTTGAGCCTCATAGATTGAATATTAGTGTCAATTGATTTTCTTTTCTTAAGTGTGCACCTTCATGATTTTGCATCTCTAGAGCTTGCTTTTGCATACTAATTGAACTCACATTATGATTTTATCTCAAGTTTTAAAATGATGAAGGCAAATTAGGTTAGCCCTTTAGCTTAAAAAGACCTCCCTTAATATTGAATTCCTTAGTGAGCCAAGTTGAGCCTTTGACATTTTCTTGATTGATCAACACAATTCTAAACTCAACATGTTCTTATTATCATCATACTTGCATTAAGGAATGGAGTTTCTTATGATATGACAATAGGGTGGTTTGATTCAAAAGTGTGGGGTAAGCAATTAAAAAAAATTAAAAAAATTGTATTGCTATTTGGGGTTGAAATGCATACTTTGCACATTGTATTTGCTAAGAGTTGGTTATTCTTTTCCTCTTCATTTTAAGCTAGATGTTCCATGCAATTTTATATTTTGTATATAAAAGAAAGAGAAATATAAAAAAAAAAAGAAGAGAAAAAAGATAAAGAAAAGAAAATAAAGAAAAGATATATATATACAAAATTCATATATTTTTTCTAGCATTAGAGGAATGTCGACTCATATACTTTTCTTTTAGTGTGCAAGTATGTAAGATTATCAAGGGTTGGTGAATATGCCATTTGAGGGAGTAATGAGTTTCTGATGAAGAGTATTGTCTAATTAGATACTCCATTTCTTGATGCTTCAGCTTAAATGTCTTTTCTCACACCTGCACCGTAGCCCCATTACATCCAAATAAAAGACCTTTAGATTATTTCTTGAGAAAATCAGTGAGGGAGATTGGATAATTAAGCAAGTTTATGGTAGTATGCAGTTATGAGTGGTTTGAGTGAATTAACCTTTGAAATCGAGTGAAACACTTAGATGAGAGATGAGATTTGTATGTCTGGATTAATGAATGAGTTAAGAAAATCTTGATTGAAGGAAATTGCAATTATTTATGGCTGAGTCTTAAAGGATTTCATCTTATATACTGGAATTATAGTTAACGTTGTTTGAGTTTTTAATTTATGCCATGTCAATTTCTTGAGGACAAGCAAAGTTTTAAGTGTGGGGTAGTTGTTTTATTAGTTTTTGTCATAGTATTGTATCTTATTCATTATGATAATTATTGTTTTCTTTAGGTATTTTGTTAGTTTTAATATGTTTATTTAGTGTTTTCATTAATTTTGGTAGTTTTAATTTATTTGAGTGTTTATGTCATTTTTGTCTTAGTTTTTTTAGTGTGTGTATGTGTGATGTTAGTTTATGTTTATTTGATTCTTGTTTAAAGTGTGTTTCAAGTGTTTGTGTTAGGTTAATATGCAAGGAACCATACCAGGGATCAAGAGAGGAAGGAAAGACCAAGGAACCAAGAGAAGAAAATAATGACAGTAGCTGACACATGCAGAGGACACGGCCAAGCTTGTGGCCGTGTCCCATACCAAGCTAAGGAACAAGACCAAGACACAGAAGGTGACACACTCAAGGGACACGGCCAAGCTTGAGGCCGTGTCCCTCCAAAATTGTCAAACACGGCCAAGCTTCCTCCAAACTGGCCGTGTCACTCACCACTCCAAAGAAGAAAAGAAGAAAATCACATAGGAGCGAACACATGCAAGGGACACGGCTAAGCTGGTGGCCGTGTCCCTCCAAAATTGTCCAATACGGCCAAGTTGTTTTGGCTTGGCCGTGTCACACTCAAGTCCAAAGCAAAGAAAGGTGAAAATCAAGCAGTAGATGACACCTTCAGGGGACACAGCCAAGGTTGTGGCCGTGTCCCTCCAAGAACCTCAGACACAGCCAAGTTCACTTGAGCCTGGCCGTGTCCCTCATGGATTAATGAAGACGCGATTTTTGGAGCGGAGGTTTCGTATAAATATTAAAGTTAGGGTTTTGAGAGCTGTTGTTGGGAGTTTGAGTTTGTTTTAGCCGTCAAAGAACATTAGGATTTTGATCTCTTGTTTTCTTTTATCTTTTGATTACTTTTTGATTAAACTAGCTTAGATTAGATTTGTTCTTGCCATTGATACATTCTTCGAGCAAGTTCTGAACAAGAGATTCTTCAAGAGCTAAGGGAGTTTGTAATTTGGTTTTGTTCTCGAACTTTATCTCTTTAATTTCATTGGAATTGTACTCATGAATTCTTCTATGTCTAAATTGATTTCTTTGAATTTTAATGAGATGAGTATGTTTGATAGCATTATGAACTAATTTGATTGTATGAATTGGTTATTACTCTTAACTTAATTATTTCTTTAGCCTTGATTGAATGGATTATTGTTAATATATAATTGATTGGCCACCAATTATGTGTTTTAGGTATTCGATGATGGATTGAGAAATGAAGTCTAATGCTGGAACAATTCAATTAGGGACTTAGGTGAATTAGAGATATAACCTATTAAAAGTAATTGAGAGAAGTTTGAATGCGAGAGCTTATTTCCTTGATTTAATTAATTAAGTTGCTTGAGATTTAATCTTTGAAATTAAATTAGTTAAGAGGAATAACCGTTCATACTTATATGTAGTAGAGAAGTGCAAACCCTAGACCATTCTATTAAGTGAATCAATTCATCAGTCCAGTTTACTTTTATTTGTTTTAAACTTCAATCAATCTTCTTCATTAGTTGTTAGTGATTTAAATTTATTCATTACTTGTTATCTATAATCTGATAATCAATTAGCTTATCTAGCTTCCTTGTGAGATGACCTTGGGGCAATCACCTTTGCTACAGCTACCTCGTATACTTGCGAGTGATGCTTTGTGGTAGAGTTAATTAGAGCGCAACAATAACCTAGCTTGATTTTTTAATATTCATATTGGCATAGCCTAACCCTAGTAGGGGTTAAACTACTAGGCAGTATACTCTAGTATTTTGAAAAGAGCATAAGGGAGAAGTTACTGCCTTAATTACCTAAAATATTGTGGTCTTTAACCTATGATCTTTGACTTATCTATTCTAATCTATCATAAGATTCCCTTTATGCAAATGAATTCCATGTTATGCTTTAATAAAATTAATGTTGTTTTTGTTTTGTTATGATTTATACTATTTTTTAAATTAACTAAGGTTAATCTTTAATTATCTCAACTTCTATATCTAAATTACCTAAAATATTTCTGAATTGTTGCATCTGCATTTGAAGAAAATACATAGGAAAGAAATGATAATCTGATTTGTATTTGTCTTAGAATAGGTAAGTATAAAAAGAAATTATAAGAGAATATGAATCTTAGAGTTTGAAAGTTAAATAGAAAATTATTTACTGTAATAATTAAATATTAAGTAATAAATCAATTAAAGAATAGTTTAAGTAAAGTCTTTTAAGTTAATTCTAATAGGTTAATTAAGTATTCTGAGAATATAATTTTGAAAGGTTATTTAAGTACTCTGAGAATATAATTCTGAAAGGATATTGATGTACTTTGAGTATATAATTCTAAAAGTTTATTTAAGTACTCTAAGAGTATAAGTATTTTGCAACAGTATCATAATGAAAGAATTCTTAACTATGCCAAGAAATTTAAATAAATATTCGTACTATCAACTCCAAAGATACAAGAAGTTATCTTAAACTGTAATAAGCTACTAATCACTTAAAGTGAAAATTCAAGCAAACGTAATAAGCCTGAACACTTACTAAGTTGCGGTTCACCCCTCGCTCATTATTGTTTTTAGTACTATTTTGCAGGCAAAGAACTCTAGTGATGGTGGCACTTTGATGTCTAAAAGTAGTAAAAGGAAGACAAATAGTAAAGTTCATTTTATGTGAAAAATAAAGGAAAATAGATATGTATTAATAGATGAAAATATCTATAATAAAAAAATGGAAAAAATAATTTTTTTTTGTAAAGTTTTACTATTTAATTATGTTTTATTCTATTTCAAAACTAAGTTCTATAAGGTTCCGAGGTATTAAATCAACCTGAATCCTAAGACTGTTGCACCTCTGAAAATGGGGTGTGACACATCAGTTCTCCAAGGACTTTGAATTGTGCCTTTTTGCGATCACTATCATTGTTGACATCTTCAACTTCACCTATATCCAACTGGATCTGAGCATATTGTAGCTTATCATTAAAAAAATCAAAATATGGTAATATCTCATTTTCTGGAGACCACCATAAGGATACTTCATCAAACACCACATTTGGTGATGTGTAGCACTTGCCATTTGTAGGATCACAACATCTCCACCCTTTTCTTTGACTATCATACCCTACAAAGATACATCTAACATCTTTCTTATCTATCTTGCTATGTAAATTATCAGGTACAAATGCATAACAAACACATCCAAAGACTCAAAAATGGGTAACATTAGATTTTATGTTCCATAATTTCCTAAATGGTGAAAGAAAAATATAACCTTTGTTGGGGAAGCCTATTAGTTACATAGGCAATCGTCCTTATTGCTTTTACCCAAAATCTTCCTAGTACATTCTTAACATGAAGCATGCTTCGATATATTTATGCAAGATGTCTATTCTTTCTATCTGCTACTCTATTTTGTTGCAAAGTATTGGCATATGTGAACAGATGACGTATTCGGTGCTTGTAGAAAACTAGTAAACTCATTTGAGATATGCTCTCCCCCATTGTCTGTGAGTAAAAAATAAACTTTCTTACCAACTTATATTTCTCCCACCTTTTGAAACTCTTTGAATTTTGAAAAATGTTTTAAATTTTTTCTTTTGAAAATAAACCTACATGTATCTAGAAAAAGCACCAATAAAAGTCACTATATACTTCATTCCACCTATAGAAGCTTGATTGATATATCCAAATACATCAAAGTGAACTAACTCTAATGGTTCTTTTGCTTTAAATTTGGATTCTTCATATGGCAACCGATGCATTTTCCCATACCGACATCCCGCACAAATTGTATCAGCTCTCACATCAAATTAGGGAAGTCCCTTTAACATCAAAATTTTCATCATTACATCTAATTTGGAATAGCTAGCATGACTTAGTGACGTATGTAATAAGTTTGTTGTCTCATTCTTCCTTGTCTTGTCTATGTATGTAGTTTCTGTAGACATTGCATAGACTGATTCTAATCCCATCCTTTCATCAATGGTTCTTTTTTAATTTGAAGATCTAGATATTCTTTCACATCTTGCAGACCAAACAAGATAAAATTACCTGAAGATTTCAGTTGTGCTATTGAGAGAAGATTCTTCTTCATACCCAGAACATGATAGACATTTTAAAGTTAAACCTCGGTAGCATGATAAGGAGGAGAGACTATTATATTACCAATGTGAGCTATCGGTAATTTTGAGTTGTTTGCTGTCACCACCATATGACTTCCATTGTGCTCTAACAAATTTTATAGCTTTTCTTTATCACCTGTCATATCATTTGAGCAACATAAAATAATGATCCAATCTTTCTCGTAATCAATTTGATCGGATGTTGTGGTTGTAAGAGCTTACTCCTCCTTTTTCGTAGCAAAGAAAGCCTCAACATCCGATTCCTCTTAACTTCTAGACTTAGCAACATTACTCTTCACTAGTCCTTTTCTTAATCGACAAGCTTTTACCATTGTGAGCAGGGATTTTTTCCCTTACTCCCATGTGAAATAGTTCTTGCGACTTTGACACTGTTAGGATCAGGGCCTTAGAGAACATGGGCCTAAACCCATAGAAATGGAGTTGCTGCCCGGACGGGCCGAGAAAAAAAAGGGGTGGATGACTCAATTCGTAAGGAATCTCCAACCCCTAATGGATTCAAAAAGTTGAGTACGCATGAGGAAGGTGAGAAATGCCCAGCACCCCATAGCGCCCGGTTCATTGGAACTGACCTCCTTTTCAAGTATTAATATTATTAAATTCTTAACTTATTAAAATATCATCCATAATACATGCAAAATAAATAAATATTTATTAAAATTAAGAAAGTCCAAACCAATAAAAATGGGCACCCATACAAAATGAAAATATGCCCTTACAATAACGTCCAATATCCAAAGTACAAGTAAATAAAAATAGGACACCCACCAATTGGTGGAAACATGACCCTTATAATTATCCCAAAGTCTGTAAATAAATTAAACTTACAAAAAATAAATAAATAAAACAAATAAGGCATTTATGAGTGAAAACATACCTTTTACAAGTTTATTTAAAAAATATATAAATCTAAGGAAAAGAATAAAGTAAGGAAAAAATAATACAACATATATGAAAATAATTGAATAATTAAAAAGAAAATAAACAAACACATCTTAATATTATCTCATTAAGGAAATATAATGCGCTAGGGTTTTATATTTATAGAAATTAGTGTTTAATTTGAAAATTAGTTTCTTGATATTTCGAAAAGGGATTTAGGGTTTTTAATTAAGAAACTAGCTTGATAGATTTAGGGTTTTGGAAATTGGTTTTATAGATTAGGGTTTTAGATTTTAGATAAATTAGGGTTTAGGGTTTGTGAGATTTAAGGTTTAGAAACTTAGGGTTTTTGATGATTATATTAGATATTGGAAATCAAATCTTAGGTTATTATGAAATTGAAACAAATATACATAAAATAAGCTATTGGATAAAACTAACAGGTTAGGTTTTAGTTTTTATAAATATATAACTAGGGTTCTAATAATTTAAACTACTGGACATTAAAATAAATAGGGTTTAAAAAGAACAAAACCTGCATTCATTGGTTCCTCCAATATCAAAATGTTGAATCCAATATATGCTACTACTTGTTCAACCTTGATCTTGGATGAATCAAAGCAAACTTGAGACAAATGGTTCTTGCACCCTTGGTTGCTATATATTTTCAACCGTCTTTTGATTTCTATTACTTAACACTGCCTCTTTGTGTTTTTCTTATTTTGTGTTGCTAAAACAAATTCTCTTAATTGCTTAATCAAAAATTGTCGGTCCTTTAATTCTGCCTTAGACTTTTTTATTTATAGGAAAATAAGCAAAACCCTAATACTAATCCAAAACAAAATTGATTTAGGAAATTAACAAGCACGGGTCAAATTAGTGGTCCATGGCAAATTGGATTCTCAACTCGAGACTGGATTTAGGTTCTCGACCCTAAATTTGATTGGGTTCTAGACCCTAGTCTGGGTACTTGGATCTGAGACTAAATTTGATTTGGTACTGAGACTCGAGATTGAATTTAATTTGGGTACTTGGACCCGGGACTGGGTACTTGGATCTGGGACTACTTACTTAGACCCTAGACTGGATTTAATTTGGGTACATAGACCCGAGATTGGATTTGATTTGGGTACTTAGCCTGATTCTAGATTGGTTGCGTTCTAGATCTAAAACTAGATTGGTTGGGTTATGGACTCAAAATTGGATTTGTTATGTTCTGGAGCTGAGGTTGGTTAGGTTCTGGACTCGAGATTGGATTGGTTGGGTTGTAAACCCAAGGTTGGTTGGGTTCTGGACTTGAAACTAGATTGGTTGGATTTTGGACCCGAGGTTAGTTTAGATTATGGACCCGAGATTGGATTTGAGCTCTTCTAGGTTGATTATCCCTTTGTCATTTGAGAGTTTAGATTTCTTCTAGTCAATTGATTTCAGCTCTTCTAGCTGACTGACCTTCTGTTAGTTGAGAGTTCTAGTTGTCTTCTAGTTAATTGGTTTCAGCTCTTCTAGTTGACCGACCTTCTTTCAGTTGAGAGTTCTTGTTATCTTCTAGCCAATTATTTCATTCTTCAATGGATTATGGGTCTTCACCCTTCAAAATAGATCTTTATCCTTGGACATCGGGTCTTCACCCTTTAAAATGGATCTTCATCCTTGGACATCTGGTCTTTACCCTTCAAAATATATCTTCATCCTTTGAAAATTGGATCTTTACCCTTCAAAATGAATCGTCATCCTTTGGAAATTAGATCTTTACCCTTCAAAATGGATCTTCATCCATGGACATTTGTCCTATAAAGGCTTCAGCTCTTCTAGCTAGATTGATCTTTTGTCTTTTGCATCTTCATTTCTTTTGGGGTTCTTACATTCTTCTTGTTACATTCTTTTTGTTTTTCTTTTTGCAAAAAATTCATCTATTTTTAGCTGGCCTTTATATCCTCTCTTTTCCTCCTGCGTGGCAAAATATTGAAAGTGAGTCTGAAAATATTTTATACTCGCATAAACTCAAAAATTAAAAGAAGAAACTTTACTCCCTGTATAGGCTCAAACTAATGATTTTGTTCCCTTGCAGGCTCATATTGATGTTGGCATTTTTGCTGAATGCTTTCACAAGCATGTGTCTCTATTTTTATAAAATAACTGGATCTTCCTCAAGCAATGGGCCTTCCATACCCTATGATTCCATATTTGCTTCATGTTTGCTTTATAGAGTATTGGTTGTTCATTTTGGCAAAGGATAGACAATACAAGGCAACAAAATGAAATATGATATGCTCATGTATGCGTGATATGCATGAATAATACTTACAATGGTTCTATTGACTCACAGACTGAGGCGATCAGCTGAAGTGCTCCCATTGATTCATTCCAGATGCTCGTTCAGATATTGTATTAGAACATTAGAAGACTTTACATCTATGGCTTTTATCTTCCAAGATGAAATCATGAGTAGTTGAGGCCCTAGCAGGGTAGAGACAAGAGAGACATCCATTTGGGTGGTAACTTCTCCATGACATGACCTTACAAGTGATCCTTTCATTAGCCCTCTTTTGTCCATTATGTCCTTTGAGGTTTGCCAATGTTGTTTACTTCCCTTAACTTAAAGGCTTTGTATGATAAAAATATTTTTCTAAAATAATTTTTTTTTAAATCTTGAATTTGTAATTTTGAAATCAAAAGTTGGATTTGCAAAATCAGTAGCAATCTATCTTAGGACTCGACTTTTCTAAATTAACACATCCATTACATCATAACCCTACTTACCGTACTAAACTTCGGATTCATTTCTATTTGAGCAAGAACTATTACACTTTAGATAAGCACATACACATTATTTGGCCAAAGATCTCATTGAGTTTAAATATTATCTATCTCATATGCATGCTTATTCAAAATATCTCCACTAATGGACTCTACCTACCAAGAGAGATTAACATATCTTTAATAGACTTCAAATGGAATCTATAAGGGACACGGGTTAAATGAATGTCATTTGTAAATTGGAGCCAATGTGATACTATGGACAAACCTTCACACTACAAACTTCTTGTTGAAACTTTAGACAGTTGGAAGCATAAAAAGATAGAGCTTTGAACGTTCTTTCATCTTCTTGGCATTAATTTGGATCTCGATTGGAACAGTCTTTGCCTTTGCAAAAAGTTTGATACCCATATTCCTTTCCTTTTCTTATTTTCCCTTTTTCTTTTCCTTTCCTTTTCTTTATTTTTTTTAGCATTTTGTCTTTTTCCTCTGTAGGGTTGTCAAGTGTAGGACTTTTACGAACTAAATGGCTTTTCTCCTATCTCTCTGATTTTGGTTGAATCTCTAGTTGGCTTTTCTTCTGCTGCCTTAGGTAAAAGAGAAGTCGGTTGACTTTGAAGATTGCCTTTTTGGGTTTTATTTTCTTTTCATTTTGTTTCTTTTGTTGCTTCTTTTTCTTTTTCTTTTTTTTTTCTTTTTTTTTTTCTTTTTTTCTTTTTTTTCTTTTTTCTTTTCTTTTTTAGGTTTTCCCTCTATAAGAGTTGTCTTGTTTATACCAACTTATGTTTCTGATAATAGGTGAGTGGAGTGGCATAAATATGCTATCTCAATAAGTCTGTGATATTAGGTCTAATTCAGGTGTCCTTCAACTATCATTATAAACTTGACAATATATCCTTCTTTTGATCTTCTTTCCCTTTTGTTCCTTAGTGATCATAAGACTTGTCAAAAGTGTAACAATAGCTCAGGGTAGGTCATTGGGTTTGCAAGCAAATGAAAAGTAAGCTAAAATTTTATGAAGGCTCAAAAGGACAAACTAAGGATTGATATTAATAGGGAGGATAATAGTTGTTGGCCAACCAAACAATGCCTAAATTATCTCTCCCTTAAATAAGCAGAGTTCAATTTCGCCTCAAAAGCTCATCAAACATGTTCTAAGATTAACTAGGATCTAGACATTCATAATTATGTAGGAGCCCCCTCTTAGCAAGCATACACAGCTCAATGCTATAGAATAATTCTCTCACCTAGTAAAGTCATTCGAGCCATGATGCATAGATACACTAATTTATATATATCAAGCTAGACTCATCATTGGTTGAGCACTAAAATGAACAAAGACCAACATAAATAAAAATTTGATGAAAGTAATTTATTCAAATAATCCTAATTTGAAAAACATAATTGTTCAAGAAAATACCAAAGAAAACAAATGAAACAAAAAACTAAACAAGCCAAGGGAAGATTTATTGAGTTGAATTCGAAGATGCTTCATTTATTTAGGCATATCAAGGGCAACGATTTTTCTATCATCAAGGATCATTGCTTCACCATCCATAGTTAGTCTAAGCTTGCTTAGTAGCACCTCCTCTTTAGCAGTTTCTCTATCCATATCATGACAAGATGACAAAATAAAACTCTCCTCCAATCCTCTCTCTATCATGGTTCTTGCCTCCTTAGTTGCTGTATATTTTCAATCATCTTTTGATTTTTGTTGCTTAATACTACCTCTTTTTGTTTTTCTTGTTCTATGTTGCTAAAAGAAATTCTCTTAATTGCTTAATCAAAAATTACCGGTCCTTTAATTCTGTCTTAGACTTTTTTTATTTATAGGCAAATAAGCCAAATCCTAATCCTAATCTAAAACCAAATTGATTTAGAAAATTAACAAGCACGGGTCAAATTAGTGGTCGGTGGTGAATTGGCATTGCCAAATTTGCCATAGACAGGCCTTGTGGCAAATTGGCCTTGCCGATTCGTCATTCGCAAGTCTTGATCAAATTATTATTTTTTATATTATTATATTTTATTATATTTTCTTTTTATTTTCTTTTTATTATTATATTATAAAATAAAAATAAAATAAATATTATTTTTTTCTTTTTCTTATTTATTATTATATTATTATGTGTTGAGATTTTAATATCGTACCAGGCTATTTTAAGTTTGCAAAATTGTACCAAACTGTTTTAAACATTTAGACTTAACTTAACCTTCTTTTAATTAGGGTCGCACTGAATTTGGTCCAAAATTAAGGGTCTATAGTCATATGGCCCTTCTTTCCATAATTATAAAAACTTCCCTTCAAGCTTTTGGCCATTTCTATGATTCTTTGATACTCCCCCTACATGTGTATTATCTTTACCTTGATGACTTTTTACCTTGTCATCATATCTTTTAGATCCACTACTAGTGTACTGCATAGAATTTTGCCTGCCTTTGTTAGTATAAAGTGCTTCCTCTATACTTTTGACAAAATTCCTCCTATTTACTTCGCTAGAGCCTCTTGACTAGTAAGCAAATTCTCAAACTTAATAAGTGATGGTTGATTTTGCCATCCCTACACTGCAACAATAAAAGCATCTATACTCGAGCCACAAATTATGGATGATTATTCTCTTCATCCTAGTTTCACCAATCGTAGCTTATGGATCTAATTCAAAATTTTCTCGACACGACGACTTCACTTTACGTAAATATTGAGCAACCATCATTTCATGTTGTGCTACTAACAATAATTCACTTTTTAGTGGCTGAAGTCTTGGGTCATTTTTCTTGAGAAGAGCTTGGAAAATGTATCCCAAGATTTTTTTGGAGTTTTGGCATCTCAAATATGTTCCAACACATTTTCTTCAATCATTGTCTTCAAAGCAAACATCACTTTGCCTGTTTTTATCTTGCATGTTTGTAGCGTTCCACTTGCATCTTCAGTCTCTGGTTGGATAACTTCACTTTCTGTTGATGACTTTCCGGAGATCCTAGCTTTGTACGTAAGGCATAATACATGTAGACCAAGTATTGTAATTTTGGTTATTGAGCTTTTTAATTCCACCAACTATTTGAAGATCATTTATCTTGACAATAAATAATACTGAAAGACTTATGGCTCTAATAACAAATTGTTAAAATATGATTGACAAAGATGCTAATGAACTAACAAAATAAAACTACGAAAGATTATTTAGAAACTGAGAGAAGATTTATTGTGAAGAAGATAAGATGATTTTCATACTTCTCTTATGTATTCTTACATTGAACTCTCTTTATATAGTTATAGGAGTTTACAAAAATAGTGAATATTAAAATAGTATACAAATTAATATCCTCTTATTTTTTTAGTAAGTTAATTAAAACCATTAATTAATCAAGTAAATAAAAATTATAATAACCATAAATAAAAAAAGAAAATTATTATTAGTTTGATTTTAACAGTATAAATGTCATTCATGTTCTTATTTGGTTTAAGGTCAAACTTTTTTTTTACTTAAAATAAGCTTAAAATTAGCCCTCTAATACATCTTTTGGTTCGAGACTAGTGATTTTTATCCTTGGGATAATGTTTGAGTCAATTTAGAATTTTTTTATTAAAATTTTCTTTTTTTTAAAAAAAATAAGCTTAAGTGGCGACTCTTTCTCAAAACCTTTTTACTTGAACAGAGCGTAACCTATGATGGCAGAGTGTTCTTGGCACTTTTAGTGAGATTTAACCTAATATTTCAGCATTCTTTGGCTAGCCAAGTAAGGTGCTCGGGCTGGTGCCTCGCAATGACCTTAGCGTTCATCTTTTGCTCCTAATTTCTGTACTGCAACTATCAAGCTGCTATTCATGTCACAGCAAACCTAGTTTTTCACATACGAACAAAGCACTTAAACATTGATTTTCATCTCATTCGCAAAAAATTCAAAGGAGGCTTTTTGCTTCCTCAACATATCTTATCTCAAAACTAACTTATTGATTTCTTCATTAAGTCATTGCCAATAACTAAATTTAATCGATTTTGTTTTATGTTCGGATTGTTCCATCTACAACAACCTCCAACTTGAGGGGGATGAGGTGCATGTAAAACCATTAAGTTATGTGAAGAAGCACAGTATTTTACACAAAGCAATACACACCATTTCAACTAAAAGCTTCTAACATGTTGCACATCATTTTGGTAAAGGGCATTTACATCAACACGCAGTGTTTAGTTGGTTAGCTTCAAATTCTAGAATAGCGTGAATATTAGCTGGTAGAAAGTATCAATAGAAGGTTAAGAAGCTTTTATTGTAACAAGCTTCTTCTAAATTCATCAATCTCTTTGTATAGTTAGAATAGTTGTAACTAATTCAGCTGAATGAATACATCATCTTCTTCACTACTCATCTAATATTTTCTTTAGTTTCCTTACATGTAATTTTTTTTTAATTTTAATTCATTACATTTTTAGCAGCCTTTGTTTCACATGAGAGGCTAGCTTCCCTTAGTCAAAAAATAGTACAATCTAACACCACACTTGATTGATTGAAATAAGGATAGACACTCCTTTTACACCTAAAAGCAAAGATAAATTACAACAACATAATTAATAATAATATTAAATGAAAAAAAATCTTAGCAACACCAATAATTTTTTGGCCCTGGAAACTCTAGCTATAGACATTTTGAAATTTTGTTTCAAAAGTACTAGAAAAAATTGTGGTGCGGGCTGCAAATAAGAACACTCCAATCAATGGTACCTCAGTAATTCTTTCGGTCAACCAATTTGGACAATCTTATTTTGTACAATAATCATGAACCAAGTATTCTTGTATGGTCTCCAAAGTTTTATGTGAAAGCAACAAATGCAACTGTAACTCAGTTCTTAGATAAGTAAAATTTGGTCTTAGTTGTGTTGATTTTTTAGTGGAGCTATATAGAATGGCTCAATTTTATTTCTTTGAAAATGGTCTTTTATATATGAATTGTAATAAAAAAAAATCAAAACAAAATCCATAAAATCTGATATTAACTTATCAAATAAAAAATATTTAATTTATTTTTTAAAATTTAAAGCTTCTTGTTTGATCTTGCTTGATTTTGTATAGTAATTGAGGCATATTTCAACTTTGCTCTTTGCATTATTTGCTACAAACTCGAAACTCTTCTAAAACTTGATTCCTTCATGGAGATAGTACTTCTCCTTGAACATTCAAAATCTTCTATTTTTTTATTTCTAAAAAAAACCACATAAATCAAACAACTCATAGCATTACAACATAAAATTTCAACAGTTTATAAGGACATACTCTAGGTCCTTTCAATTTCATTTCATATTATCCTTCATCATTTTTGTATTTCATTGCAGTTTATAGATATACCGATCACTTGATCATTTTTCTTTTTGTTTTTCATTGTAGTTTATAGACATGCAAGTCATTTCATTTTTTGTATTTGTATTTATCATAGGCTTGGTTATGTTTTTGTGTTCATGATTATGATTGTTATTACAATTATAGTTATGGATATGTGTATGGTTATGAGTATGGCTATGGATATGACTGCAGAGACTTCACAGGTCTTTTAAAGATCATTTAAGCTATGATACAACTGTTGTTTTTTTTTTAGCGGAGCTATATGAAATGACCTTTTATACATGAATTGTAACAAAAAAAGGTAAATAAATAAACAAAATCCACAAAATCTGATATTAACTTATCAAATAAAAATTATTTAATTTATTTTTTAAATTCAAATCTTGAATTTCTTTTTATTTCATTGCATTTCTTTTCATATTTCAAATAAACTTTGATGGAGACTAGCACGTCTCAAAATTAAGATGAAGATGAAGCCAAACCAGTTATGAATGAATAATAGGAGGGAGATTTATTCCAAATCTATCAAATATATTCCTATGTCTATGATAAAAAAAAAATTATGCCTATGCCTAGAACAATATATATATGGATATATATATATATATATCATACCAATGCTTATGACAAAATAAAAATATGCCATGCCTATTTCCACATAACCATGAACTTTGGATGACCATAAAAATTATATGCTAAAAAATGCATTTATAACATTTGACCCGGCGGAAAGTCTTGAGAAATTGAGTTAAGTGGTACAATCAAATAAGAATAAATCAAATTCTAAATGATGATAGTTAAGATTTTTTTTAGGATTTTATCTTTAAATTTTATTTTATTGCTATTGTTATGATATTATGATTCGGTTATCAAATTTTTAGGATGCACGTGATTTTGGTTGTTAAAATCTTTAGTATAAATGTGTAAAGTATTATGAATAAAATTATGTTAAGTTCTTCAAACTCTACAATTCTTTTGTCTTCCTACATTTGTTATATTGATGCATGGTGAAAAAAACTAATAGGTTGACAGAAAAAAAAAGGTTAACTTCAATATGTATGAAAAGAAAAGGTAAATGAATGTAAAATTGAAAACAACGAAAGCAAACATAGTAAACTATGATTGAAAACTATGAAAGCAAACGTAGTAAACTATGTAATTGTCCCTAAAATTTTTATGGCATATGTTTTTGTGATGGACACAAAATATATGATGCGATGTACAATTATAAGTCACTAGTCAACAAGATTTTCCTTCGTCATTTTGTTGGCAAGGCAGAAAAATTCTTATAGTAGACTTGTTCTTAGTTTCATTTCAAAATTTTCCTTCATCATAATCTCTTTGGTCCACTGCATTGGGAATCCTATCCACCACAAACAAGCTAGTCCTAGTCAACGGAATAAGTCTACTGGTTTGTTTCTTCTAAATCATTGGTTAATTTGTTTAATATTTATGCACCTTAAGTGTAAATTAATTAAATAATTAACAAAATTATGGGGAATTATGTTAAATTTTCCATTTAAAATTTTTATTGACAAGTTATTGAAGATAGAGAGTCTACTTTTATATTAATTAGGTAATATAATATTTTTTTTAAATGTGGATTACCCACATTTTATCATTAATATGATAGTTCAACACTCTCTCTCAAGTGTCAACTACTCAATTGATAAAATATATTATAGCCACCGCTCTGGCCACCTAAGAATATAATTTTACATTTTAATAGTTACTGGACCATTCAAGTAAGAGTAATAATATCTACTTTCATATTATGTTAAAATTTTCTTTTTAATATAAAATTTAAAATAATAACTCTAAAAGCTAGCTATTAAAATTGAATACTTTATTTGTATATTAATTAGATCACATATATATATATATATATATTTGATATATGAAGTCCTCCATATCAAATTTTAATGTAACTCTATATCCATGAAATCAATTTCGAGGCCTTTGATTAAGCTCAAATAATCACTTACCAACTAATCTAAATGATAAGTGGTCATTTTAATAATTTTTAACACTTGAGATGGTTTCTTTTTTCCCAAATAAAAAGTAAACATCTTTGTGTAACATCTCTTTAATTTTATTAATTAATAGCTGGTTGCACTCATTTAAGTCCGACTACACTTGAAAGATAAGTTTTCTACTCCATAAAAATATATTGTTAGCTGTTGCTATTGGTGAGACTTGAGTATCTTTTAACACTCGAGTATGTTTATTAAATAATAGGTGGTTAGTCGTTACACTTGAAATATAAAAATATATTTGCTAGCTGTTGCCCTTCATCATAAACTATGATCATGAATAATAACCAACCAATTGAAACTCTGTCTCACCATATTGCTGCTTATCTTAATTTTCCAGTTCTGCAAATCTATTAATGACTCTATAACTCCATCACGCCCTATTAAAGATGGCGATATTTTAGTCTCTGCTAAGGAACGCTTCGCACTTGGCTTCTTCAGTCCTACCAATTCTACTCCGGTTCATCGTTATCTTGGAATTTGGTATCACCAAGTTTCAGAAAAAACTGTCTTTTGGGTTGCAAACAGAGATAATCCTATTAATGATACCTCCGGTGTGCTAACTATCAACTCTCAAGGTAACCTTATTCTCTACCAACATAACCAAACTCATGTTCCTGTCTGGTCCGCCAATTTTAGTGACTCTACTTCGTCTTCAACTTCCAATAATTCCATTTCCATAGCTCAGCTTCTTGATTCAGGAAATCTTGTTTTAATTCAAAAAGATACCAATCGCAACTTATGGCAAAGCTTTGATTACCCGACAGAAACTTGGCTTCCTGACATGAAACTTGGGCTGAACCGAAGAACAGGAAACTACTGGTTTCTTTCGTCTTGGAAATCAAAAGATGATCCTGGAACTGGTAACGTTGTTTTAAGGATTAATCCATATGGGTCCCCTCAGTGTTTTTTATACAAGGATTCGACCATCTTGTGGCGAGGAGGGCCATGGACTGGACAAAGATGGAGCGGTGTACCCGAAATGAAACGTCAATCCATGTTCAAAGTTACTTTTATAAATAATAACGATGAAGTGTCAATCATGGATAGTCTCACTGATGCCTCAATGATTTCAAGAATGACGGTCAACGAATCTGGAGTTGTAGAACGTGCCACGTGGAATGCTCGTGAACATCAATGGAATCAGTGGCGTAGCCAGGATTTTAGATAAGGGGGGTCCAATTCAACTTAAAATTTATAATTCACAAAAATAACATTTATAATAAAATAAATAAAACAAGAAAAATGTTGGATACAAAGAAAATTTAAAACATTAAATTACAATATTCCTCGCCTATTTTTCATTGATTGAAATCTATTCATAATTGTTTCATTGTCAATACTTGCAAATACATCTCTTTCAATATAGGTAACTAAACAATCATTTAGCAGCTCATCTCCCATGCTATTACGAAGTGAACTCTTAATAATTTTCATTGCGGAGAAAGCTCTTTCCACTGTAGCTGTAGCAACTGGTAAAAGCAATGTCAATTTGATTAACAGATACACTAAAGGAAAAACTTTATGCTTTTTTATAGCAACCATAGTTTTGGCGAGATCTCCAATTCCTTTCAATTCAGAAAATTTCTTATCCAAACGCACATCAACAATGAAGTTCTGAAGTTGAGATTGGAGTTCAATTAAATCAACTGGCGAAAAGTCAGAGGGATAAAACTTTGCAAGTTCAACTAATTTGCTCACATCAAATGCAGAAAATGAATCTTTAGGATCAAGACAAGCCATACACAAAAGCAACTTTGTATTAACTTCATCAAATCGACTATTCAACTCTTGAAGTTGCATATCAATTACTGAATAAAAAAGCTCAACTCGATAATGATGGAGATTTGTCATTGGTTCCATTCCCCGCTTTGATCTTGGAACAAAAACATGCTCGTCCATATTTATCACACTAATTTCATTTTTAGCACAAAATTCAAACACTTCTTTCAATAAATCCTCCCAACCATTATCTCTAACATCCTGCAAACGGAGTTTTGACACTTTTACCAAATTCATAGCATTCACAATATTTTGATCCCTCTTTTGTAAAACTTGAGACAACTCATTTGTGATTCCCAAAATCAATTTCATAAGATGCAACACAAACACAAATTCAAATTGAATCACAATATCAAACATTTTAATGGCCTCACCCCTTTGTGAATCATCAATCCCATTATCTCTAACATAATCAACAATATCCACAACTGAAGAAAATAAATGAATCAAATTAATAAGCGTACCGTAATGAGAACCCCAACGAGTATCTCCCGGCCTCTTCAATGTCATCTCTTGATTCAACCCTCGTCCATTTTTTATGATACCTTCTTCAATTCCTTTTGCCACTTTTTCCATTTGCAATTCTCGAAGCATTTCTTTTCTTTTACAAGAAACTCCAACTATATTCACCAAACGATTAATAGTATGGAAAAATGAACATACACTATGGTGCTTTTTAGCAACTGCAACAAGAGTAAGTTGGAGTTGATGGGCAAAACAGTGAATGTAATAAGCACTTGGATTTTCCTTTAAAATTAAACTTTTGAGGCCATTGAATTCACCCCGCATGTTACTAGCCCCATCATACCCTTGTCCTCTCAAACCAGATATGCTTAAGCCATAAGTACAAAAGAAAGACTTCAAACCTGCTAGAAGCGTTGAGGCACTTGTATCATGTACATGAACAACACCAATAAACCTTTCAACCACACACCCTTGTTCATTCAAATACCGTACAACAACACCCATTTGCTCTTTAACTGAAACATCTCGACATTCATCAACTAGAATAGAAAATAAATCATTGCCCATATCTGAAATAATAGCTTTTGTTGTCTCAAATGCACATGCACTAATGATATCTTTTTGAATAATAGGAGAAGTGAGCTTGTGATTTTCAGGAGCATTATGAAGCACAACACTATTAATTTCTTCATTAGTTAAAGCCAATACTTTAACAAATTCAATGAAATTTCCTTGATTTAATGAAGTTTCAGATTCATCATGTCCTCGAAAAGGTAGACCTTGCATCAAAAGATAGCGAAGAGCAAGTAATGATGCATATAATCTACAGCGATACTCACGCTTTGACTTTTCAGAATGTTTTGAAAAAGCAAATTCAATGTGTTGCTCTTGATTCATTAAATCTTGACAAGCTAATCGACACCTATGATGCAAAGAATCGTGTTTTCCTACATGATCTCTTATTCTCTCTTTCTTTCGCCAAGTTGAAAAACCTTCAGATACAAAAGTATTATGACCTCTTTCACTATGTCCGGGTGAAAAAAGATAACAATACAAACAAAATACCGCATCTTTTTCAATACTATATTCTAACCAATCACTAAAATCATCAAACCACGATAATATAAATTTCCTTTCTCTACCTCCTTCTACTCTTTTAGGAAAAGTATGATTGCGTGGTTGACATGGACCTTTTAATAAATAGGCTCTACGTACCTGATCTCGGACATCAGGTGGATAACTCATTATGCTAGGTCGTAATCCCGGATCAGAAGGAATATTTTCTATATCAATCTCATGTTGTTGAATAGTAGGTTCTTTTGGTGGTACCGGTTGAACAATTGCTTCCTTATGTGGTTGAGTCGATTGAATATTTTGATTAACTGATGGCGACTCTTCACTACTTGGTCTTAATTTTTTAAAATATCGCTCCATATAACTACAAAGAATAAGAAAAATAATTCAATCACAATAGTCAATAGATATATAGTAGCCATTTCAATTTATCAAATACTAAACATTAAAAATATCAAATTATAAAAGAAATAAAAAAATTCCAGATTATAAACTACAAAAAAATAATAATTTCAATTTAACTTCATACTACTTTTCTCAAAAAAAAAAAAAACTTCATACTAAAAATCAAATTAAACATTTCAAATTTATAATGTCCTCAAGTATTCAAGCCAATTTCTTAATTCATTATTTTTCAAATTTCAATTCATTTTAGCAAGATAAAAAAATTGCAACAAAATAAATATGAGATTAAAAGTAAGTGGTGTACCTATTCTTAACTTGTTGCCGCTGCCTTGCTGGTGCCAATCGGTGAAAGAATGAAATTAAAAAAGGAAGAAACTGTTATCTGAAAAAAAAAGAAAGAAAAAGGAATTAACGAAGAAGAAACGTGAGAAAGAAGAGAAAGAGTCACAATTAAGTTATTCTTGTTTGTTTGTAATGGGCAGAGTCATTGACAAATCTTGTTTGTTTGTAATGGGCTTGATTAAAAGGCCCAGTTTTAAAGATTGGAAAAAAAAGGATGAAAAATGTTGGGAGCGTGGATCGAAGTTGCGTGCTCTCACATAGTAAGGTCAAGCTGTTCCATCTCAACCAATGTAATATTCATTCTCAAATATACCTAAAAATTTTTTATTTTTAACTGAGGGGGGAACAGGGCCCCATGGGACCCCCTTTATCTCCGCTTCTGCCTTGGAGGATGAAAAAGGCAACAGCTAATTATAAGTTAATTTCAGATTTTAAAATTTCAGTTATAATTTTGAAGTACTGCTGCAAAGAGAGATTAACTATTAAACATTAGAATTTTAGCTATAATTTGGAAATTCTATTCAAAATCATATGTTTATCAAACACTTTATATTAACGATTGAGATCTGAAATGGAAAACTCTAAATTCGAACAGCTGAATCAAATAGGCCTTGATTTCATGATATTTCAATGTTGCGCTAACGAGCTTCAAGCATAGTGACAGTGACTTCATTTACAGAGACAGCCCCTTCGCTGGTAGATCGATCTCCACTATTGTAACTTCTTTTCATTACGAATGCAGGCTGCTTTGGAGATGGAAGAATTGTATCATTACTCAACATGAAAACAACAGTAGACATTGTTGGCCGATCTGTTGCTGATTCTTGCACGCATAGTAACCCAATCTGGATGCATTTTGCCACTTCATGTTCTGGGAACGAGTCACCCAACGATAAATCAACCATCTCTAAGGACCTGCCTTCTTTCCATAGCTCCCAAACCTACATTAAAACATCAATTTTTATACAAAAAAATAATAAGTTAAAGATTAATTAATTAGGACTTAATTGAAGTAATTATTGTCTAATTAACTTACATATCCAACCAAATTTGAAGAAGTAGACTCGTCGTAGTAGCTGCTATTTCTTCTGGCAGTGACTATTTCTAGTAGCAGTACTCCAAAACTATATACATCAGACTTTACAGAAAATAGGCCTTGCATTGCATATTCCAGTGACATATAACCACTACAGAAGTACAATGAAAATTGTAAGGATGGAGAAATTTGAATTTCAGTTTGAGTCAAACTAATAATAAGTATAAAAGAGTAGATTTTAAGACTCATAAGTAGTTCTTTTTTCGTTTCCTTTTTAGATGGATAATACTTACTATGTTCCAACTACGCGATTTGTGTTTGCTTCAAGTTGGTCCGCACCAAATATTCTAGCCATGCCGAAATCTGAAATTTTTGGATGCATTGATGCATCTAGCAAAACATTACTAGCCTTAAGATCTCTATGAATGATTCGTAATCTTGAATCTTGATGAAGATATAAAATTCCTCTAGCAATCCCACAAATAATGTTGTGGCGCATCGACCAATCTAGCAGTGATTTTTTCTCTTCATCTGAATGAAAACATTTTAATTAAATTTGTCAAATCAAGCGTTGGTATAAATAAATTACTAGCTAATTCAATATAGTTTATAGCTGACAATGACATACCAAAGATAAAAGAGTCCAAGCTTTTGTTAGGCAGATATTCATAGATTAGCATTTTCTCTTGGCCTTGGATGCAATAACCTAGCACTCTTACAAGATTCCTGTGTTGCAGCTTTGCTATTAATACAACTTCGTTCTTGAATTCATCAGTCCCTTGTCCAGAATATTTTGACAGTCTTTTAACAGCTATTTCCTTTCCACCATGTAGTAGACCCTGAAAAATATAGTCCAAATGCGCTTTACTTCAATTTTGTATATATTTAGTACAATCTTTTGTTTGATATAAATGAATTTAAAGAGGTATAAATAAAAAATTTAATACTGTTAATTTCAATATTTTGTGCAGTGTATGTGTGTACCTTATAGACAGAACCAAAACCACCTTCTCCAAGCTTGTTAGCATCTGAGAAATTATTTGTACTAGCAGCTATTACCCTCAAATCAAAGAATGGTAAGTCTGAAATTCCACCTTCGTCACTCCCATTTCCACTTTGAGAATGCCCAAAGTGTGTTGCACCTGTGCTGAAACTGAACAAAGATTTGCTTCGCGCATCTCTAGCTGTATCAATTAATGAAAATTAATTAATTTCCTTGGTTAAATTTGCAATTTATTATCAGATGGGTGTGGAAAAACAGGACCAATAAGTAATGAAATTTGTATGACAATTAATTGATGCAGAAGAGTAAAGAAATTTGCTTACCTCTTTTCTTCTTTCTTACCAAATAATATGAAAGGAATAGTATAAGAAAAAATGTGGTAGCAATAGACACTGTCAGTATTGCTTGTACTCCTTGATTGGCAAGTGGACCTTTAGACTTCCTATATTTAGCTGTAAATCAAATTAGTGAAATTAATTAGGTAAAATTAACATAATTATATGCCATGAAAAACTGTGAAACATCCGTTTTGTCTTAGTCAGAGTCGGATAAAGTTGTCAACAACCACAAATGAATTTTTACAAGAAGCTTAGTATGAAATAAAGTCATGGATATTGACAGACCCAGATTTTTATAAAATAGTCATTCAGATTTTATAGTGTATTTTAGTATTTGTGTTATTAGGTGGAGGCGGCTGAAAATGGTGAAACTAAAATTACTTAATAAATCGATCTTTCTTTTTTATGAACACATGAAAAAAAAATGTGTATTTTGTTTGATAGTTAATAGTCTTTACATATTATTGTAAATGCCGTCCAAGAACAGTTCTTCAAGCACTCTTCTTCACACTCCTTCAAGCTCAAGTTCATGTTCACACGTGCCATTGTTGTATCAGGCACCTTTACACGCGCAACCTTTACAAATCCTTCCCCGCTGTTACACGTGGATTGCCCAATTTTTCTAATGCACCCATCTGATCGATCTCTCGAGTACCAATTATGCGGAGATTTAGGTTCGAATCCTGGTAGACACTTGCATATATTAAAATTATCTGAATCGTACGGATCACAGTTACCATTTACACCACATTCTCCGTAATTATCGCATTGTTCCTTCGGAGCAGAATCATACACATTCCAAGAGGCGGAGATAAAGGGGGTCCCATGGGGCCCTGTTCCCCCCTCAGTTAAAAATAAAAAATTTTTAGGTATATTTGAGAATGAATATTACATTGGTTGAGATGGAACAGCTTGACCTTACTATGTGAGAGCACGCAACGTCGATCCACGCTCCCAACATTTTTCATCCTTTTTTTTCCAATCTTTAAAACTGGGCCTTTTAATCAAGCCAATTACAAACAAACAAGATTTGTCAATGACTCTGCCCATTACAAACAAACAAGAATAACTTAATTGTGACTCTTTCTCTTCTTTCTCACGTTTCTTCTTCGTTAATTCCTTTTTCTTTCTTTTTTTTTTTTCAGATAACAGTTTCTTCCTTTTTCAATTTCATTCTTTCACCGATTGGCACCAGCAAGGCAGCGGCAACAAGTTAAGAATATGTACACCACTTACTTTTAATCTCATATTTATTTTGTTGCAATTTTTTTATCTTGCTAAAATGAATTGAAATTTGAAAAATAATGAATTAAGAAATTGGCTTGAATACTTGAGGACATTATAAATTTGAAATGTTTAATTTGATTTTGTAGTATGAAGTTTTTTTTTTTTTTTTGAGAAAAGTAGTATGAAGTTAAATTGAAATTATTATTTTTTTGTAGTTTATAATCTGGAATTTTTTTATTTCTTTTATAATTTGATATTTTTAATGTTTAGTATTTGATAAATTGAAATGGCTACTATATATCTATTGACTATTGTGATTGAATTATTTTTCTTATTCTTTGTAGTTATATGGAGCGATATTTTAAAAAATTAAGACCAAGTAGTGAAGAGTCGCCATCAGTTAATCAAAATATTCAATCGACTCAACCACATAAGGAAGCAATTGTTCAACCGGTACCACCAAAAGAACCTACTATTCAACAACATGAGATTGATATAGAAAATATTCCTTCTGATCCGGGATTACGACCTAGCATAATGAGTTATCCACCTGATGTCCGAGATCAGGTACGTAGAGCCTATTTATTAAAAGGTCCATGTCAACCACGCAATCATACTTTTCCTAAAAGAGTAGAAGGAGGTAGAGAAAGGAAATTTATATTATCGTGGTTTGATGATTTTAGTGATTGGTTAGAATATAGTATTGAAAAAGATGCGGTATTTTGTTTGTATTGTTATCTTTTTTCACCCGGACATAGTGAAAGAGGTCATAATACTTTTGTATCTGAAGGTTTTTCAACTTGGCGAAAGAAAGAGAGAATAAGAGATCATGTAGGAAAACACGATTCTTTGCATCATAGGTGTCGATTAGCTTGTCAAGATTTAATGAATCAAGAGCAACACATTGAATTTGCTTTTTCAAAACATTCTGAAAAGTCAAAGCGTGAGTATCGCTGTAGATTATATGCATCATTACTTGCTCTTCGCTATCTTTTGATGCAAGGTCTACCTTTTCGAGGACATGATGAATCTGAAACTTCATTAAATCAAGGAAATTTCATTGAATTTGTTAAAGTATTGGCTTTAACTAATGAAGAAATTAATAGTGTTGTGCTTCATAATGCTCCTGAAAATCACAAGCTCACTTCTCCTATTATTCAAAAAGATATCATTAGTGCATGTGCATTTGAGACAACAAAAGCTATTATTTCAGATATGGGCAATGATTTGTTTTCTATTCTAGTTGATGAATGTCGAGATGTTTCAGTTAAAGAGCAAATGGGTGTTGTTGTACGGTATTTGAATGAACAAGGGTGTGTGGTTGAAAGGTTTATTGGTGTTGTTCATGTACATGATACAAGTGCCTCAACGCTTCTAGCAGGTTTGAAGTCTTTCTTTTGTACTTATGGCTTAAGCATATCTGGTTTGAGAGGACAAGGGTATGATGGGGCTAGTAACATGCGGGGTGAATTCAATGGCCTCAAAAGTTTAATTTTAAAGGAAAATCCAAGTGCTTATTACATTCACTGTTTTGCCCATCAACTCCAACTTACTCTTGTTGCAGTTGCTAAAAAGCACCATAGTGTATGTTCATTTTTCCATACTATTAATCGTTTAGTGAATATAGTTGGAGTTTCTTGTAAAAGAAAAGAAATGCTTCGAGAATTGCAAATGGAAAAAGTGGCAAAAGGAATTGAAGAAGGTATCATAAAAAATGGACGAGGGTTGAATCAAGAGATGACATTGAAGAGGCCGGGAGATACTCGTTGGGGTTCTCATTACGGTACGCTTATTAATTTGATTCATTTATTTTCTTCAGTTGTGGATATTGTTGATTATGTTAGAGATAATGGGATTGATGATTCACAAAGGGGTGAGGCCATTAAAATGTTTGATATTGTGATTCAATTTGAATTTGTGTTTGTGTTGCATCTTATGAAATTGATTTTGGGAATCACAAATGAGTTGTCTCAAGTTTTACAAAAGAGGGATCAAAATATTGTGAATGCTATGAATTTGGTAAAAGTGTCAAAACTCCGTTTGCAGGATGTTAGAGATAATGGTTGGGAGGATTTATTGAAAGAAGTGTTTGAATTTTGTGCTAAAAATGAAATTAGTGTGATAAATATGGACGAGCATGTTTTTGTTCCAAGATCAAAGCGGGGAATGGAACCAATGACAAATCTCCATCATTATCGAGTTGAGCTTTTTTATTCGGTAATTGATATGCAACTTCAAGAGTTGAATAGTCGATTTGATGAAGTTAATACAAAGTTGCTTTTGTGTATGGCTTGTCTTGATCCTAAAGATTCATTTTCTGCATTTGATGTGAGCAAATTAGTTGAACTTGCAAAGTTTTATCCCTCTGACTTTTCGCCAGTTGATTTAATTGAACTCCAATCTCAACTTCAGAACTTCATTGTTGATGTGCGTTTGGATAAGAAATTTTCTGAATTGAAAGGAATTGGAGATCTCGCCAAAACTATGGTTGCTATAAAAAAGCATAAAGTTTTTCCTTTAGTGTATCTGTTAATCAAATTGGCATTGCTTTTACCAGTTGTTACAGCTACAGTGGAAAGAGCTTTCTCCGCAATGAAAATTATTAAGAGTTCACTTCGTAATAGCATGGGAGATGAGCTGCTAAATGATTGTTTAGTTACCTATATTGAAAGAGATGTATTTGCAAGTATTGACAATGAAACAATTATGAATAGATTTCAATCAATGAAAAATAGGCGAGGAATATTGTAATTTAATGTTTTAAATTTTCTTTGTATCCAACATTTTTCTTGTTTTATTTATTTTATTATAAATGTTATTTTTGTGAATTATAAATTTTAAGTTGAATTGGACCCCCCTTATCTAAAATCCTGGCTACGCCACTGCTCTAAGGTGATCACGGTTTGATTTACCGGGTTGGAAGGAAGAAAAATAAGCCATCAGTTTTGGTCTAAAACAAATATAAACCAAAACAAAATGTTTTTTTTTAAACAAAAGCTGCGTTCAAAATGGTTTTAGTTTTTCATTTTATGTTTTTTTAAGAAAAATTCAAAATATTTTTAGTAATAACACTAAATTTTAAATTTTCTTAATTAAATAAGAAATACTTTTATACTAAATATGGAATGCATAAAATAAGATTTTGAAGGTTTTGATTTCGAGAAAACATTTATTTCTACAAGTCTTTTTTTATTCGCCTCACATCATTTTTCATCAATCAAATTTTTTTTTTCTTTTTTCATTATAGTTTGTACAAATTTTCTCTTTCTACTTTTTTTGCATGTATTTTTTATTCTCTTTTTTTCTTCTCCAAATCCTTGCAATTAATTTTTTTATTTTTTATTTCTTAATTTTTTAATAATTTTATTTTAATTATTATATATAATATCTAATTAATATTATGATGCATTATTATTATAAATTAATTTTTTAAATAGGTGAATAAAATAGCAAAAAAAAATATAAAAGAAGGTTATAAAGAATATGAAAAGTATCATTTATGGTTATATAACTAAGAGTCAATTCTCTTTCTGCTAAAAATCTTTCAATTAGTGAAAATGATAGTAATGAAATTAATAATTTTGATGAAGAGTTTGAAGACACAAAAAAATATAAAGATAAGAGAAAATTTTTGAAAAATAATTATTCAAGACTTAGTCAGAATAAAAGAAAACTAGAGGGAAAAGTGATATTTTTATTGTGTTAGATCAATTTTCTAAATTCATTATTGATAAATTTTTAATTTATAGATGACAATTTATTAATTATTTTTAGAATATTCAAAATCAAGTTGGAACATAGAGTTAATTTCCAAAATCAAATCTAAATTGAACTTTTTTTCAAAACTAATATCTAAAACTTGGACTTTGGACCTAGTTTTAATATTAAACTATTGAAATGAACCTAAACTTAGGCTCAAATAGCTTAGGTTAGAAATCCAACTTTTTTTTAGTTAAAAAAACAATCATCGCACAATGATTAGGACTACATTGGCTGTGATTCTTATTCAAATAAGATATGCAAGCTTATTTAGAATTTCACACCACGTATCAAGTCCATTTTTTCTTAAAAACTTCATTTTCTTCCTTTATAAACTTTACTTCTTTTACTTTTGGAAAATGTATGTTCACCATAGAATCCATAGTTATAAACTTTAATTTACTTTTTGCACTTTATTTTTATTTGCTATATGGATAGATGCTTATATATTGTTGAAATATGATTAGCAAAGATACTAATGAACACACATAATAAAACTACGAAAGATTATTTGGAAACCAAGAGAAGATTTATTGTGAAAAGAATAAGATGATTTTCATACTTCTTTGATGAATTATTACAATGAATTCCCTTTACATAGTTATCGAAGTTCACAAAAATAATGAATATTAAAAATAGTATGCAAATTAATATTGTCTTATTTTTTTAGTAAGATAATTAAAATAATTAATCTATTAAAAGAAAATTATAATAACCATAGATAAAAATAAAAAAATTATTATTGGTGTTGATTTAACACTCTCCCTTAGCATCAAACTTCTTTTCTTTTAACCATCCCGAGCTCCTAACTTAATGATTCAAACTTGTTAGTGTTCATGCTTTTTGTGAATAAATATTGTAATATCCCGATTTTTTATTTACTTAGGAATAGTAAATATGGAAGAGTAAATAGTTGTGATGGGTAGAGAAAATATAAAATGAATATGTATAATAGATGTAATATATATATATATATGTTATATATATTTGAAATATATTTAAAATAAATATGACATATATAAGACATATACATATACCTAAAATATACAACATATATGCATGAGGTATACATTAGTGGTGGAAAAGTTGATGGTGATGATTAAAATAATAATAATAAAAAGAAGTGAAAGTCAAAAGAAGGAAGAAGATGATTGGTGGGTTGTTAATTAATTAATTAATATATATTATAATATATATATATATATATAGATAAAGATGGAATTAAAAAGAAAGAGATATTTCTTCTTCTTTCTTCTTCTTTGAACATGAGTTAGAGAGAGAGGTGAGAAGAGAGTGAGTTTTTCATATATACACCAAATTTACAAGGGATTTCAAGAGGATCTAAGTGGATAATGAAGGTTTAACAAGGAATTCATCTAATTATTCATTTCTAAGCTTGTTTTTATAGATTTTAAATATATGAGAGATATGGGTGGTTTTATTATTATGTTGAGATATAGATAATGAAAACATGATTGGATGTTGAGGATGATGTTGGATGGTGCAATTTGGGAAAAAGAGTGATAAGGAAAAGAATAAGGGTTTTATAGAAATGAGTTGAGAAATGAGTGAATTAGTATATGGATGATTGTATGAATGAATTATAATGATGATTGTTGTTGATGATGTTATGTTTAGGCCAAGAGGGATTAAGTGGAAAAAAGTAAGCTTGGGATATCCAAGGTTTGTATATATAATCTCTTTAATTTGTACATATTTTTTTCCTTAAGTGATATGTGTGTTGTATTGATGAAAAAGGTGTGAAAGTGTGATTCTGGGATGCCGTGGGTGTGGCCATGCAGTGCCACGACTGTGGGATCTGAAGTGGAATTATCTCGGGTGAAAATGGTAATGAAACAGAAATAAAATGAATGCCATGGGAGTGGCCCTTGTATGCCACCACCATGGTGGTCATCCCACGGGCATGGCTATTGAATGCCACGGCCGTGGTGTTGGTATGCCAAGGTTTAGAGCTTCATTTTATGTTATACGAGCATGATTTGTGGCTTGCATGGCTGTATCTTTTTATATTATGTTGATTATATTAAGTGAAAGTGTATGTATGTGAATTGAGTCATATGATGAGTGTGGCTCATGTGCATGAGTGTAATAGAAATGTGAAGTGATCACGGACAGTGGTGATCACGGGAAAAAATAGAGTAATGAGCATGTGATGTTATACGTGTGTAGCCTATACCATTACCTGTCCAGTTATGTTGAGACTGATTGGATATGTAATGAGAAGTCCTGAGCAGAGCTACGCCTTGAGGTGCATATGTTAATGAACTTGAGCAAAGCTAGGTCTTAACCTGAGCAGTGCTAGGTCATGTGATTGAGATTTGTGATGGTTCCTAGTAGAGCTGGACCATGAGACGGTGTTAATCGGACATGATAATTGTATAGAGGTATTGGATCCAATAGTGTAATTGAGTATGAGTATGGGATATGATTCCCAAGAGTATATTTGTGTATATTATATGTGTATGAGTATGTGATATTTGACCAATGTATATATATGTTGTTTATATGTACTACTAAGCTTTCAAGCTCAGTGCAGTTGTGTGAATCATGTAGATTAGTAGATTATTAATCTGAGAGTCAGACAATTGTGCCACAAGTAGAGTAAGAGTGCTTCGAGACCAACTAGAAGGTGGTGCGTGCATGTACAATCTTGTTATGTTGTATCATATGTATATGTATATAAGTGAATTTTGGAAAAGACAACGTATATTTATATACATGTAATCTAATGAAAAGTATAATAGTTTTGGAAATATTACTTTTAAAAGAATGAGATTTGATAATGGAAAATGTTCTTTTATTAATTATATAATTAATGTGGAACTAAGGTAAGGGTTTAAACAATACTATAACGTGACATCCTTATATTTTATATTCGTATTGTATGTATAAGGGGTATATTTATGGTATGTATATAGGGTATATAGGTATTACAAATCTGCAACTTGTTTATCAGTTTTAACTTGCTTTAGCTCAATTTCTCCTTTTAAAACTTTCTCCCTGATAAAACAATAATGCACCTCTACATGTTTAGTTCTTGCATGAAAAACTGGATTCTCTTCCAAACGTATTGCTAAGTGGTTATCGCAATATAGGAGAATTACATAACTCATTGGTTGATTCAAGTTCTTCAATAACTGAATAAGCCAAGTGCTTTCTTCAACTATTATTGTCGTAGATTGGTACTCCGCTCTGTTGTTGCCAAAGACACCATTGGTTTTCCTAATAAATTGCTCAGATCTAAGCATAAAAACATACCAGTTAGTTTAACGTTGGGTATCATGATCACCTGCATAGTTAGCATCATAATAACCAACTAACTTACAGTCTTCACATTTTTTATACAAGATACCATAGCCAAGCGTGCTCTTCACAAATCTTGGAATTCTTTGAGCTGCTTCTAAGTGAGGCTTCTTGGGATTTTGCTTATACTGACTCATGATACCAACTGCATAGGAAATGTCACATCTAGTTAAAGTTAGGTAAATCAAAATTCCTACTAATTGTCAATACATCGTTGCATCTTCTAAAGCTCTTCCTTAATAGGCACACATCTTGACATTTAGCTCCTTTGGAGTCGAAATTGGCATATACATAAGCATTCCAAATCTCTATAACAAATCTCTGGAATATTTTTGCTGATGAAGAAATATTCCCTCTTGGGTACAATTAATCTCTAGACTAAGAAAGTGCTTAAGTTGCCCAAGTTCTTTCATCTGAAAACCAATGGATAAATTTTCCTTTGTTCTAAGAATTTCTTCTTCACAATCTCCTGTTATGATTAAGTCATTTACATACACTAGTACAATAGCTAGTTTAACTCCATTAGCCTTAATGAACAAACTAGAATCTGCATGTGTTACTGAATAATCACTATGAGTCAGAAATTCATCAATTTTACCATACTTGGTGCTTGCTTTAATCCATAAAGCACCTTTCATAGCTTACAAACATACTCAGGGTGATCTTCACTTTGAAAGCCTATTGGTTGATTCATGTAGATCTCTCGATCCAATTCCCTATGTAAGAAAGCATTCTTCACATCCATTTGTCACATGTTCCAATCTTTGCTAGCTGCAAGTGCAAGCAAAACTCTAATAGTTTTAAGCTTTGCAATTGGACTAAATGTTTCATCACAATCTAGTTCATATTATTGAGAGAAACCTCGTGCTACCAAACAAGCCTTATGGCTCTCAATTGATCCATCTAAGCTACACTTTATTTTCTAAACTCATTTGTAGGAAATAGGCTTAACATCACTAGGCTTTGGTACAAGCTCCCAAGTTGATTTTGTTCCAATGCAACAATTTCTTCTTCCATGGCTATTGTCCACTCTATATTTTGAATTGTTTCCTTAAATGTCTCTGGTTCACATTCATTTGATTCTTCTAGTATGGCTGCATTGGCATACTTGGGATTTGGCTTTCTAATTCTTGTTGAACTTCTGTGTGGAGTTGAACTTTTTGCTTCAGTAAGCTTATCTTCTTCACTTGGTTGTTTGTGGACACCATGTAATACCCCAAACCTAAAATAGATAAAATTTTATTATGTAATAAATAATAATTTGATAAGTCAAGGTAATTAGGAAACCTTGAAATGAAAATTTGAGATGAGCAGATTTTAAATGAATACATGAAAATAAACTAGAATATAATTAAAGAATTGATTAATAAAGTATAATTTAAATTTTTATTTGGAAAATTAAAGTAATTAAAATACTTAGAAAATTTAAATTTTGGCTTTAATAAATATTGCTATTAGGAATTTAATGAAGCATTATTAATAAGCAATATTAGCTTGTTAATGTAATTAGTGAATTAGCAAATTACATTTGATGGGAACCATGAAACGTGCATGGATATGGAAAAGTACTAAGGAACTAAAGGGTATTACAACCTACCAATAAAGAACTAGCCAAAAGAAAGAATATTATACAATAAACACCTATAATCTTAACTATAGAAAATTGGTGAGAATTAGGTAGAAAGGAAAGATATTTTTTAATTGAGATGAAACAATTAGTAAACATGTGTGGACAAGAGGCACAGAGAAGAATTAAATAAACTTATAAGTGTCTAAACTAAATATTAAACAAATTAAAATTCAATCAAAGCGAGAGAAAAATCGGTAGAAGAATTTTAGTAGAATTTGGGCTTTAATGTTAAGTAAACATTTAGCCAACACATGTCAAAGTGTGGCAATGAAAAGCTTAAGAAGACAGCAAGTGTTAAGTGACTAATCTATTAACATCTTAATTGAAAGAAAAGAAAGGAAAGGTTGAGAAGGAGCTGGAATTTTTATTGTTACATGGAGGGAGAGAAGAAATAGAAAGAAAATCATTCTAACTTTTGCTACCCTATAGAAGAGTAAAAGTAATAGTTAAATTTGAGAAGTAGTTGGTGAGTTAGAGAGGAAAACCCACTTAAATTTACAGGTTTTTAACCCCAAAAAAGAAGAAGAAGAAAAGTGGTACTAAGAGGAGTCATCAAGAGGTGAGTGTTTCAAACACCCTTTCTTAAAAGCTTTAGAAAGATAAAATTTAATGAAAAATTAACTCGTAAATTACGATTAATATTTAATTAGATTTAAGTTAAAGTAAAATTTAAGATATAAAAACTAAACTATGAAGTATAGACATGATGCATGCTGGAAATTCTGTTTCTGTTATGTGAAGTTATTTTATCCAAATTTTTAGCTTGATCTATAGAAGGTCAATGAGTATGAAATTTTAATCAAGAGTTTATCTATATGTTAATAGCTGGTGTATGAAATTGCAAAATTTTTAAAGATTACTGACGTCGGGGAAGTAAAATAAGTAAGGACAAAAGGGTATTATTCCTGTTTATTCTGTGGATGCCCAGAAAATAAACACAAAATGAGAAAAAATTTCTCTTCTGAAATGTTATTAAAATCTCAAAACTACCTTACACTTCTTCAAACATTACAATATAAAGCTTTAATGTTACGGAAAACCCTAATTCCAAATAAGGAAAGTTTTCAAAATATAACAAATTGCCAAAATAAAACAATTACAAGTATAGAAAGATATTATTTAATGAGGTAGATAAAATGCCTAAACGGCTCCTTGATCCAAGGGTTCTAAATAAGAAAATAAAAATATACCCTAAGCTGCCATAACAGTAAACTACGTTTTTGGGGGCCTAAACAATGAAATTTGGGTGAAAAATGATGGACTTTACTGCAAAGCTGTGACTTTGACTCGCTAGTCCATTTCCTATTAGGCTAGGCCCTTATAATGCCCAGTTTGCAACATCAGCTTTTGGCAGTAGTTACCAAACTGTCACTATGACAGTTTTCGGTCAAACTACTCCATGAAAGTCAAAACTCTGTGTTCCACATCATCCCCCCCCTAAGGATAGAGAAAATTCACCCTCGAATTATCAGCATTATCATCATCATCAGAAGAGTCCACTTGAATAGGAATCAAATGCATCACATTAAATACATCAATAGTACGGATATGGCTAGGCAATTTAAGGCGGTAGGCATTAGGATTAATCTTTTCAATGATTTCTATAGGACTAATCTTCTTAGCAGAAAACTTATTATATTTTCCAATTGAGAAGAGCTCTTTAGTGAGGACAACCCATACAAAATCACCCATCTCAAATTCAACATGGCGGCACTTATGGTCTGCAGCTTGCTTATACTTAGCGTTGGCTTACAGTAAGTTGGCGTGCACTGCCTTATGAACATCCTGTAGATTAGCCATAAAATCTGCTGCTTTCCATGAACTCTGGTCTTGTCAGGTAGAGGGATAAGATCTAAGGGACCCATGGGCACAACTGAATACACAACCTGAAAAGAGCTGAAACCTGAACTTTTATTGACAGCATGATTATGAGCAAACTAAGCATGGCATAAATTCTGGTCCCAGCTCTTCACATTATCACCAACCAAACTATGAAGTAGATTGCCTAAGGATTTATTCATTACTTAAGTTTGACCATCAGTTTGTGGGTGATAAACACTACTAAAATTCAGTTGTGTATTAACCACTTTTCATAAATTGTGCCAGAAGTGACTTATAAAGCAAGTATCTCTATCAGATATAATGGATGTAGGCAGGCTATAAAGACGATACACTTCACGAAAATATAACTTGACCATATTGACAGCATCTGTCGTTCTTTTGCATGGATTAAAATGAACCATCTTAGAAAAATGATCAGCAACAACAAAGATGGAGTCATTACCACGCTGTATGCGGAGCAAGCCCAATACAAAATCCATGCTGATGTCCACCTAAGGCTGAGTAGGTACTGGCAGGGGTATGTATAAGCCAGCATTAGTGGATGTACCATTAGAAACTCGACAAATCCAACATCTTTGCATATACTTGTCCACGTCTTTTCACATTGTGGGCCAAAAATAAGAAGCTTGAACCAGTTGCAAGGTTCTGCCACGACCGACATGCCCTTTGTCATGTAACTCATGAATGATCTTGAGGCAAAAGCTGCAATCTGGAATACATAATTGGTTCCCTTTGAATAAGAACCCATCATTTTTTTCTTTCACCTGCTTGAACCTTTTCCAAAATAGTAAAAAAGAATGGATCAGTAACAAACAAGTACAAAAAGAGTCCAAGCCAAGTACCTCAACTAGCATTGAAATTACTCCTGCGGCTCAAAGCATCAGTATCTCTATTTGTAACTCCTAACTTGTGTTTTACCACAAAAGTAAATCATCCGAGGTAGGCCACCCATGGAGCATGCTGTGAAGACACCTTATCTTGTCCATGCAAGTGCTTCAAAGCCTCGTGGTCTGTGTATAATATAAACTCTCTGTTGTACAAGTAGTGCCTCCAATGCTTTACTGCTTGAACTACTGCATAAAATTCTACATTATAGGTGTTGTAGTTACACTTGGAGCTTGGGAGCTTCTCACTGAAGTATGCCATAGGTCTTCCATTTTTACTCAAAATAGCCCCAATGCCCATTTTAGAAGCATCACAGTGCAATGCAAATGCTTGTGAAAAATTAGAAAGCACTAAGATAGGAGCAGCGGTCAAGTGTGTCTTGATAAGCTGGAAGGCTTCCTCTGCTGCCTTTGTCCATACAAACTTGCCACCATTAATACAATATATCATAGGGGCCATGATACTATTGAAATGTGGAATGATGCGTCTGTAAAAAGATGCAATCCCATGGAAACTTCGAACTTCAGTAATTGTACTAGGTCGAGGCCACTGTCTAATCATCTCAACTTTGGACTCATCAACCTGCAGCCCCTCTCCAGAAATCACGTAACCCAAGAACAACACTTTAGGCACCAATAGATAAACTTCTTTACTCCTGCATAAATTTTTTTCCTGCAAAGCACAAATAGAACTTCTCACAAATGTTGCAAGTGTTCTGTAAGGTTAGCATTGTAAATCAAAATATCATCAAAGTACACCACAACAAATTTGCCAATGAATGGCCTCAGTGCCTAGTTTATCACCCACATAAAAGGTACTTGGTGCATATGACAAGCCAAATGGCATTTCCAACCACTCATACAACCCTTCTCGAGTTTTGAATGCCGTTTTCCACTCATCTCCTGGCCGTATCCGAATATGGTGGCACCCACTTTTAAGATCTAGCTTAGAAAAGATTCTTGCACTACTGATCTGATCTAATAAATCATCCAAGTGAGGGATGGGAAATCTATACCTTACAGTGATCTTGTTGATGGCTCTACTATCCATACACATATGCCAGGAACCATCCTTCTTAGGAACCAATAGGGCTGGCACTGTACAAGGGCTTAAGATTTCTCGCACATGTCCCTTAGCTACTAATTCCTGTACTTGCCTCCGCAACTCCTCACGTTCACTAGGGCTCATCTGATAGTGAGGTCTATTTGGCAAAGCTGCACAAGGTTCCAAGTCAATATGGTTGTAGACCCTTATTTTTTGACCAACTCTAGTCTAATATTTTAAAAATAATCCAAAATAAATTTTTTATAATATTTATTATTTTAATATAATATTTATTATTTAATATATTAAAAGAAAAAAAAAGAAATTTTAAATATTTATATAATTTTTGTTTTTAATAATAAAAATAAAAATAATAAAAATATATAAAAAATAAAAAAATCGGATGGACGAATAGGCAAGGGCACGCGGCATTGGGCGTGGCAAGCCAGTTTGCCTCAAACGTGGCCTGCGGCAAATCATGCAGCCCTGCTCGCCACTCACTAGCAGCCTCACTCATAGTCCAGCGCCAATTCTCGCAGTTGTCCAGCGCCAATCCTTGCAGTAATGCACAATTGGCCCAGCAGCCTCACAACAGTGCAAGAGCAATTGGCCCGCAGCTCGCCGCAGCGCCCAGCGCTCGCAGCCCGCGCCCAGGGGCAATTTTTGCCAAAACCTTATTTATCTCAATTTTTTAATTTATTTTTTGAACATTTTTTATTTTCTTAAACGACCAGTATTAGGTTTTTAATTTCCTATAAATAACTCATTAAAAGATGAAAAAAATTAACTTTTGGAGAATTTCAGGAGAGACTGAAGACTTTTGAACTTTGGCAATTTTTTCAGAGACTTTAGACTGAAGTTCCTGGAATTCTTTCACAAGCAAGAAGAGGCGATCCATAATCAAGGCAGTAAGTAGAAGCGATGTTGTCTTGGTGTTAGCTCATCTAGAATTTCATCCAGCGATTTTGGTGGATCCTCCAAACGTAGGTAAGTTAATCCAAGTTTAGTTTATTAAATCAATAATTACTTTCACTTGTCAAATTTTCATTACAATGTGGTGATTATACAAATTCCTTTTTTATTTATTGCATATAGTAGCCTTATTCTACCAATGTTAAAATTCCAAACCCTGATTCAGTAAACCTTAAACCCTAGTAATTATTTCATAAAAACTATTTCATAAACCCTAATTTAAATTATACAGCAGCCATAATCTTTTTGTAAAAAAATAATAATAATGTTAGTTTTTTTTATTAAAACCCAAGTTTCTAAAACTAAACCCTAAAATCTTAGTTTTTAAATTTAAGCCTACAAAATCCTAATTTTATTTAAGAAATCCTAATTCAAGATGTAAGCCTAAATTTATATATTTATTGCTTTATGTAAGTTTAGATGCATGATTTATTACATGTCTTGATGAATGAATTATTCTTGTTTGATCTTTGATGAATTATTTATTTATGATGAATGATTGATTATTTTTATTGATCTATTTTAGTTTTAAGAATTGTAAGAGGTATGTTTCCATAATTGGGTACCTCAATTGTTAAAGTATCATGTAATTCAATTTATTTTTAAGTTTCAGATCTATATAAAAGATACGTTTCCATCAATTGGTAGGTATCCTATTTTATTCATTTTCTTTTGGACTTTGGACAATTGTAAAGGCATATTTCCATCTACGGATGGGTGCTTATTTATTTATTTTATTTGAACTTGTTATAATTTTAATAAAGTAATTATTTATTCTTAGGATTGTATGTAGTATGGATAATATCATATTAATTAAGAAATTTATAATATTAACACCTGAAAATGAGACCGGTTTCAATGAATCGGACGTTGTGGGGGTGCTGGGTCATTCTCGCCTTCCCCACACTTGCCCAACTTTTCAAACCCATTAGTGGGTTGGGGATTTCTTAAGAATCGAGTCATCCACCCCTTTCTTTTTTTTAGCCCGTCCGGGTGGCAACTCTATTTTCTCTGAGTTTAGGCATGTGTTCTCTAAGGTCCCGAGACTAACAGTGCCAAAGTCACAAGAACCATTTCACATGGGAGTATGGGCAAAAATCTCCGCTCACAATGGTGCTAAATGTCACGTAGGAGGGGGGTAAAGCATCAGGCAACTCATTTGGAAAGACATCTTCAAATTCTACCAATAAAGGGGTTGCCTTATTAGTAACTTTCAACTGTATGGCAACCACCTTCCCAATAAGAGTAAAGACCATTTTTGTACCCTGCAACTCATCAATAAATCTAGACAATGACAACATCTTGGTATTATTCCCAGTTGGTTTTACTTGTTCTGTCTCTTTACTATGCAGTAATACAATTTTTACATTATTAAATACAAAAGAATACATATTAGCATGACCATCATGAATGACCTTAATATCATACTATCAAGGTCTCCCTAACAATAAATGACATGTATTCATAGCAACCACATCACACCATACACTATCTTTATATTTAGAACCTATCGAAAAGGTCTACACTGGCTCTTCATCAACCACCTCTTCATCATCAAACACTGGTTCTCCTACAAGGTCTACACCTCCATCTTTATAGTCATCTGCTTCCACAAAGAGTGCTTTCTTCCCTGTTGTTTTCTTCCATTTAGACTGCCTATGCCCAATCTCACCACATCCGAAGCACTTTAAACCACTACCAATTGTTTTGTTATGCTGGTTTTGGTTGGCAGTGCATTTGTTAATCACCCCACCTACTCAGTTGGTTGTACTACTGCTACCAGCGCCACTGCCACTGTCATTGCCTCCACTTATCACTATAAGGAAAACTGAATCAGACAACGCTTTCTAGCCGTTGTCTGATGAAGACAAAAACCATTGTCTATTGAAGCGATGTTTGATAGCATTTCAGACAATGGTTTTAAAACCGTTGTCTGATGTAGCTTTGCACAACGGTTTTTAATTTTATCAGACAACGGCTTTTGGCCGTTGTCTGATGATGGTTTAGACAACGGTTTCTAATTTTTCAGACAACGGTTTTTAACCGTTGTCTGATGGTTTCCACAACGGTTTCTAAATTGTCAGAAAACGGTTTCTAAATTTTTAGACAACGGTTTTTAACCATTGTCTGATGAAGGTTTAGACAATGCTTTTTGACCATTGTCTGATGAAGACAAAAACCGTTGTCTATTGAGGCGATGTCTGATAGCATTTCAGACAACGGTTTTTAACCGTTGTCTGAAGATGGTTTCCACAACGGTTTTTAGTTTTATCAGACAATGGTTTTTTACCATTGTCTGATGAAGGATTAGACAACGCTTTTTGACCGTTGTCTGATGAAGGATTGCAATTAATCTAAAACCGTTGTAGAAGGACACTAAATACAACGGTTAATTAATGTGGACACTGAATATTAGACAATAGTTTCAATGTTCATTTTCATTTCACCATCATTGTCTGTTAAACTGTACATTATACATATAAGACAACACTTTACAATGGAGGATTGCAAATTTGGGAATCAAAAAACCTCCACAAATTCAACCATTCAACATATTAACAAACTAAAAAAAAATCAACACTATACATATATCACTGAATTATACTATTAACTTCAACTTGAATGACGCTTCATGAAATATTTGGCGAAGTAAATCCTAATCTCGTTGATGTCGGCATCACTATACTCTAAGTTGCCTCTGCGTAGCCACTGAAAAATGAATCAAATTTTGGTTAGCCACATGTGGTAAATACAAAGCTAGTACTCTAATGTGAGGAGGATCACTATGGATAAATTTTAAAGAGTGTTTTAAGCAGGCCAAATGTTCAAGGTTGCAAATTAATTGGAGCGGAAGCACCAGTAGTACTGATGTTCAGTGATGGGCAGATATTGCATTCAGTCCCATTCTAAACAAATTGCAGGAAAAGCAGCACTGGCAACTAAAGCTGCAGCCGGCAAAATCTGCTAGAGAAGAGCATTCAAAGATGCACCATGTGGATATGAAATCAAGAAAGAGAGACCAGATACATAGAAACTAGAGAGGCTAGCTCAAATCCAAATAGTGCTAGCAGAAGTAAACATGCATTCTTTACCATGTAATTTTTCAAGAACTTCAATAGCTTCCTTGGCTTTGTACCCCTCATTAGCATCCAAGATAAATAAGCAATCAGGATAGGCTATTCGTATGGCCTGAAGAACTTCAATGTCCGCCTTGAGGTTCTTTCCCACCTTGAGCTTCAAAGTTTTGAATCCTTGTTTGCGATACTTTGAAGCCAATTCAGCAGCTTCCACAGGTGATACAATGGGAATCTGCATGGGTAAAGTAGATAAGCCTCTTTTCAAGGATAAAGCTTTTATTTAATTCTTATTTATTAATCAATGAAGTAAAATGCGAAAGCCTCCAATTGCGAAAGGCAATGTATCACAAACAAAAAGAAAAAAGTATCTTTTAATTATAGAATCACTACCAAAGGCACTGAACTGTTATATCAGTAATTATGCTCTCTGAAACTCCACAAAGGTATGTCAGCACTATTTGCTACAACATCAATTAACGCCATCTCAACTCCAGCCCTAACCTTTAAGAGTAAAAACAGATTATAAGTACATAAAAATAGAATTCTATTTTATGTACAAAAATGAAAAGAAAATGAACAACAAATAATTAGGATGATTAGTTTCTGTTAGAACTTTGTTGCCTGTAATGATATAATACAGCCTTTACAAGTAAATGGATGTGTAGTCAAAACAAACAACAGTTCATCGTTATCAGCGCCTACATACAAAAGTTCTACAATTGTACAATATATCACCAAAAGCTGAGATGAGTGGATAATTTCATGAATTATGATTTCACAATGCTTATCTTGCAAAATTAGTTCACCATTTAAGATCTAACAGAATCAAAGAGACCAGCAAAATCAGAAAACTTGCTTTGAGTTTGGTACTTTAGGGTCCAGTTAGGGATTGATTTTGGTGTTTGTTTTTCTAAATTACAATGAGACTTAAAAAAAAAGTTGATTTTGGTAAATATGGATTGAAAGAAGTTAAAAATTCTATCTTGTCCTACTCTAAATATTGTAAAAACAGTTTTTGCCAAAATGCAGTTGAATCACAAAATCAAACACACCGTGTCATCACCCATCACAGAACATGCACATATATTGTTTTATTCTCACCATAGTTATAATAAAACTAAAAGTTGTGCATTTCAACTGATATCACCCAGCTGAGCAGGATAAACAGAGGAGAGAGAGAGAGTTCTCTAAATTTTAAATTTCATGTTTACTTCTGTTATGCAATTTATATTTTCTCGATCACGTTAAATTGATTACTTAATCCACATCCAACTAATTAACAAACCAAACAGTTTACTCACTTGCATTCAATAAACAAGCAATCACCAAACTAGTGAAAGTATATTAGTAGAGATACTAGTAGAGTTAACAAAAAACCAAAACCACATCTAATCCTAAAAACCCAAAACCAGACAAAAATGTCAATTCTACTCACCGAAGCAAACTCATGCCCAGGAAGAATCCTGCCAATTTTCTCCAAAAGTGAACCTAACGTCATCGGTGGACTGCTCCTCAGCAACGCATAAGCCTCCCTAGTCTTCATCATAGCCATAGGCTGATCCTCTACAGTAACAAACGGCAATATCGGAGCCTCACCCCATCCAACCCACCCATTACTTAATTCAATCCTAATTGCGACGTTCTCTACTTTATCAAGCCTGGAGGAGGCAATTGTAAAAGGAGCTATCAAGGGCACATTTAGTGGCCTATTCTCTGCTCTCTCAACATTCACTGTGAAAGTTTCCATCAGGTCCTTAAACCCAAAGCTTGTTCGAGTGTTGGGTGTAGTTGCAGCCGTTGATTTGGTTCCATAAAGCTTGCAAAAGGGTCTTGGAATTTTCAAAAAGTTAGAACTTCCAAAGGTTTTGGGTGTCTGAAAGGAAAAACGGGGACAGGGACAACCAATTGAAAGCATCATTTTGATTTGAGGTTTAATTCAGGAATTCCACAGCCGCGCGTTCGGTTATTTCCCCATAAAGGATAGCCGGCGACGATAGTTCCACAGACAAATCGAATACCACAGGAAGTGTACAAATCAAGATTGCTTTAATAGACAAAGAGAATATATCATAACACAACAAATAATGAAAGAGTGCATTAACTTCAGGCTTAGAGAATATATATATACATGAGCACGAATTAAGTTGTTACCTGGGTAAATTAGGGCAAAATGTGATTGTATAATTAGCACCACTACAGGTGAAATTAGTGTTTGAATTGTCATAGGCATAGCTATACGATTCTGGACAGGCACTCTTAAACATCTGTGAATACAAGGACGGGAATTTAAATGTTTTTGGTAAAATGGGGGCAAATGAAATTTTTTTTTGGAAATAAAGGGGGGAATTTAAGTGTTCAAAATTTTTGAAGTTTTGACATCCCTCTTTTGAAACAAAATGGATTTTTCAAAATTTTGTTAAATTAACTTTATAAATTCACTTATATAGATGACTTATAAATTTCAATTTATAATTCATCCATAAGTGCTTATACTTGACTTATAAATTTATGTACTTGTATATATACTAATATATACTAATATATATATACTTGTATATACTTATATATACTAATATATACTTGTATATACTAATATATATATACTAATATATACTAATATATATATAATTTAGTTTAACAAATGGAAGCGAAGATTATGATTATGATTTGAGAAACATTAGAGTTAATAGGATGTGAGAAGAACATGAGAAAAAATTTATCAAAGAACTAGCACTAATATATACTTGTATATATATAGTAATATATACTTGTATATACTAATATATATATACTAATATATACTTGTATATACTAATATATATACTAATATATATACTTGTATATACTAATATATACTTATATATACTAATATATACTTATATATATACTTGTATATACTAATATATACTTGTATATACTATAATATATACTAATATATACTAATATATATACTTATATATCCTAATATATACTTGTATATACTAATATATATATACTAATATATATATAATTTAGTTTAACAAATGGAAGCGAAGATTATGATTATTATTTGAGAAACATTAGAGTTAGTGGGATGTGAGAAGAACAAGAGCAAAAATTTATCAAAGAACTAGCACTAATATATACTTGTATATAGTAATATATATTTGTATATACTAATATATACTTGTATATACTAATATATACTTGTATATACTAATGTATACTTGTATATACTAATATATATACTTGTATATACTTGTATATATACTAATATATACTTATATATATACTTGTATATACTTGTATATACTAATATATATACTAATATATACTAATATATATACTTGTATATGCTTGTATATACTAATATATACTTGTATATACTAATATATATACTAATATATACTAATATATACTAATATATATACTTGTATATACTAATATATATATACTAATATATACTTATATATACTAGTATATATACTAATATATACTTGTATATACTAATATATATATACTTATATATACTTGTATATATACTAATATATACTTGTATATACTAATATATATACTAATATATACTTGTATATACTAATATATATACTTGTATATACTAATATATACTTATATATACTTGTATATATACTAATATATACTAATATATATACTTGTATATGCTTGTATATACTAATATATACTTGTATATACTTGTATATACTAATATATATATACTAATATATACTTATATATACTAGTATATATACTAATATATACTTGTATATATACTAATATATACTAATATATATACTTGTATATACTTGTATATACTAATATATATACTTATATATACTTGTATATATACTAATATATACTTGTATATACTAATATATATACTTGTATATACTAATATATACTTGTATATACTAATATATATACTTGTATATATTTGTATATACTAATATATACTTGTATATACTAATATATATATACTAATATATACTAATATATATATAATTTAGTTTAACAAATGGAAGTGAAGATTATGATTATGATTTGAGAAACATTAGAGTTAGTGGGATGTGAGAAGAACATGAGCAAAAATTTATCAAAGAACTAGCACTAATATATACTTGTATATAGTAATATATACTTGTATATACTAATATATATATACTTGTATATACTTGTATATACTAATATATATACTAATATATACTTGTATATACTAATATATATACTTGTATATACTAATATATACTTGTATATACTAATATATATACTAATATATACTAATATATATACTTGTATATACTTGTATATACTAATATATACTTGTATATACTAATATATATATACTAATATATACTTGTATATACTAATATATATACCTGTATATACTTGTATATACTAATATATACTTATATATACTTGTATATATACTAATATATACTTATATATATACTTGTATATACTAATATATATGCTTGTATATACTAATATATACTTATATATATACTAATATATACTAATATATACTTGTATATACTTGTATATATACTAATATATACTTGTATATACTTATATATTTACTTATATATACATGTATATACTTGTATATATATACTAATATATACTTGTATTCCTACTTATATAATATCATATTATATCTAAATCATTATTTAATGGTGGACTTTAAAGTTTCTAATGGGTTTATGAAATGTTTATAAATCCAAACCTTAGCTTTTAATACTTAGTCAAGTTTGTTTGGCTTAAGAAAGCCTAACTTCCATACATTGCAAATAGCCACTGGATTCTTAGTATGTTTTTATACTAAGAAAATCTAACTTCCATAAAACGTCCAAGCTTCTGATTCTGCTTCATCTCGCATTCCTCTTTCAGGTTCAATAGTCGTGGTTTTTGCTCTGACACCTTGCTGGTGGATTTGGTTTAACACTTGTCAGTGGAGGATTTCATTTAATTTGGTTTTACACAACACTTTTTAAATAACCATTGTCTGAAACATCTTATCAGACAATGATTTTTTTTTTTACCAAAAAAACACTTTTTCTGAACATATATTACACAACGGTCTCTAAAAACCGTTGTCTGTATGCTTACTTCAGACAACGGTTTTTTTTAACCGTTGTCTGAAACGCTGAATTATACAACACTTTCAAAAAAACCATTGTCTGAAACATCTTATCAGACAATGGTTTTGTATGATTAGAAAAATAGTTGTCTGAACATATATTACACAACGGTCCCTAAAAAACCGTTGTCTGGTGTGACCAAAATGACACCTAATAGACAACGGTTAAAAAAAAACCAAAAATAGTTGTCTGAAAATTAATCAGACAACGCTTTTTTGGGAAAAAAAAAACCGTTGTCTGTTTTTTTCAGATAATGGTTTTTTCCTTAACCGCTGTCTGATGACCGTAGTCTGATTCAGTTTTTCTTGTAGTGTATAAGGCTTTCTAATGAGCAGCAGAGATTGAGACAGGATCAAACAAATTGACAGTATCCTGAATCTACCCCTAAGATCATCAATATATCTTACCACCAACTGATCCTTTGTCTCATGTATATCATTTCTGGCTGTCAACTGGTAGAATTCAGTGGTGTAATCATCCATTGACCTAGCTCCCTGCCTTAGATTTTGCAACCTCTGGTACATTAACCTCTGAAAGTTGTGAGGTAAAAACTCAGATCGCAAATGCTTCCTCATCTTTTTCCAACTAATGATCTTAGCCTTACCTTATCTATTCCTAGTTAATATGGATTAATGCCACCAGACTACTGTCCTATCTCGCAGCCTTGTTGCAACTAAAGAGACACGTTTATCATTAGGCACACTTTTAAATTCCATGATCTCTTTTGTTATAGCCAATCAGTCTAAGAATTCTTCTATTTTAAGGCCGCCATGGAATTCTGGTATTTCTATTCTCATTCCAGATTCCCAGCGCCTATCTTCAACAAGAATTTTGTATTCTCTGCGTGGATCTTCTTCATAATAAGCTCCTCCTTCAATATCAAAACCCCTATTGGATCCATCTGCACTAGGGTTTCCCCACTGGTTAGGGTTTGCCTTATTCTGACCCCCATAAGTTGAACCATTCATTCTGTTAACCAGTCCATCATTTGTTCCATTCGTTCATCCATCATCTTTCCCATTCACTACTCAAGGTGGGCTATGTATTCACACTTACACACCTCCTCTAAGCATTGTTGTGGTTGTCTTCACAGTGCCATCATTGTCTAAGAATACATCAGGCTTTGATACCAACTGACGTAGCGAAAGTAAAATAAACAAAGATAAAATGGTGTTATTCCTGTTTAGTATGTGAATGCCTAGGAAATAAACAAAAAATAAGAGAAAATTTCTCTTCTGAAATGTTATTAAAATCTCAAAACTGCCTAACACTTCTTCAAACATTACAATATAAAGCTTTAGAGTTACAGAAAACTCTAATTCCAAATATGAAAAGTTTTCAAAATATAACAGATTGGGAAAATAAAAGAATTATATAAAGATATTATTTAACAAGGCAGACAAAATGCCCAAACGACGCCTAGATCCAAGGTTCTAAATAAGAAAATAAAAATATGCCCTAAGCTACCATAACAATAAAAAGTATTTTTGGAGGCCTAAACGATAGAATTTTCCTAAAAAATGATGGACCTTACTGTAAAGTTGTGACTTTGACTCGCTGGTATATTTTTCATTGGGATAGGCCCTTAGAACGCCCAGTTTACAACACAGCTTTTGGCAGTAATTATTAAACTATCACTATAGCAGTTTTTGGTCAAACTGCTCCATAAAAGTCAAAACTCTCTGTTCCACATCATTTACCATTAAAGAAAAATAGAAGGAAAAAATGCTAGAGTTGTCCGAATAATCTAGAATTTGTAGAGGTTGAGAAACCTATTTAAAACTCACGGTAAACAAACCCAAAAGAATTCAAAATTTTATATACACACTTATATATATATGACTAAGATATATGGTTAAATTTTCATAAATTTTAATTGAGGTTTATTTATGGAAATAAAATTGAAAATATATTTTTTTCATAATAGAGACTGTAAAACCAAAATCTATAAGGTTGAATAATATAATTTAAAAATATAGAAAAATGAATGTATAACATTTTTAAATTTTAGGTATAATTTCCTATATATATATGAGTTATGTGGTTAAATGTTTATAAATTTTTATAGAGGTTTGGTACGTAAACAAAGTGGGTAAACATGTACTGCCAGAGAGTGTTATGGAAAATGAATCTGTAGGTTTAAAAAACCTAATTTTAAATATAGTAAAAGAACTTAGAAAAATATGAAATTTTAAATATAAGAATATATGTGTCTAAGACTTATATTTAAATCTGTATAGTTTTTAATAAAGATTTAATACTAAGAAATAATTGGGGAAATGAGACTGCTAAAGATAATAGTAATCTGGCATATTTATAGGGTTAAGAAATAAATTGATTTTATATAGCGAACAAATGATGAAAATTATGAAAATTTACATATGGATTTATAAATATATTAAGAATAAATCTAAAGTTTTAATGAATTTTTAATCAAGAATTATAGAAGATAATGTTAAGAATTGGTTATAATAATTAATCTTTACTATGCAAGTATATTCCATTACTAAAGAAAATATAGGTTTGGTTAAACAAAGATTTCATGATTAATTATGGGTAATTAAAAGTTAAACTATAATTTTTTTACTATAAGTATATGGCAATGGAAAAATGACACCCTCCACTATATTTTTTAAAATTTTTACTTTTTTACTAGAGATATTTTAGTCATTTTATTATAAACTTCGTAAAATTTATAAAGTCATAATAAACCCATGATAAACTTATTATAAACTCATTATAAACTCATTATATACTCATTATAAACAAATAAAAATAAGGTATTTTAGAAAATATTTTATAAATTTTTGTATTTTACTAAATAATTTATAAATATGGTAAATTTGAAATTATTTTCAATTATTTTTAGTATTTTTGTTACAAGCCCTATGACAATATTGATAATCTTATATATGAATAAAAGAATTTATAATTTATAAGTTTTATCAATGTGAATCTTCATAAATGATTTATATCTATCAATGTTTAATAATTTTTATTGATTTCTACCAAAGAAAGTAATTACGAAAATGACTAAATTATTATTAATAGAGTTACTACTCTTAAAATAAAGTTTGAGAATAATTTGGTGATTTTTCTATATAAAGCATATATATATATTTTAATATTGAGTTATTATTATTTAAAAGGAATTTCAAAATCAGAATTAAAGAAATTTAAAATTTATAAGATTATGATATAAATATATATTTTGAAATATATATATATATATCTTGGTAAAGGTGGACGGTACCACCGCAATTTTTATTAATATATCAAAACGTATGGAAAACCCATACAAAATGTCTGAACAAAACCCTTATAAAATCGGGCAAAAATTAAGCGTATCTAAAGTTGGGCATACCCAAACTATCTGTTAAAACTATACCCAAACTAACTTAAATATATATATATATAAATATATATGCATATATATATATATGTTTATGTAATTAAAAGTTTTAAGTTAAAGTTCTAAAAAGAGTATAATTTCATAAGAGTTCATTATAACTTACCAAGTGAGGGTATGTATGGAAAACAAAAGAGATAGTTAAGATTATATAAGGATTTAAGTAAATTAACTAAATTAAGAATGAAAATCATGTACATAAGATGGTTTATATACTTTAGTGGCATAATTAAGAAATAATGGCCTATATAAATTAAATATATTATCTAAGGAATTCGATAAAAGTAGTATGTTGAGATACAAGTATTTATCGGTGGAGGTAGTTCTAAATATCAAGTAATATGATTATACAAGATTAAGATATATTGCAATAGCAGATAGGTAATTAGGATTAGTTAGCAAGTGAAAAAGGGAGTGTGAAAATGTCTTCAGAGATTAACCCAATAACCTAGCTTGATTTTTTAATATTCATATTGGCATAGCCTAACCCTAGTAGGGGTTAAACTATTAGGTAGTAAACTCTAGTATTTTGAAAAGAGCATAAGGGAGAAGTTACTGCCTTAATTACCTAAAATATTGTGGTCTCTGACCTATGATCTTTGACTTATCTATTCTGATCTGTCATATGATTCCCTTTCTGCAAATGAATTCCATGTTATGCTTTAATAAAATTAATGTTGTTTTTGTTTTGTTATGATTTATACTATTTTTAAAATTAACTAAGGTTAATCTTTAATTATCTCAACTTCTATATCTAAATTACCTAAAATATTTCTGAATTGTTGCATCTGCATTTGAAGAAAATACGTAGGAAAGAAATGATAATCTGATTTGTATTTGTCTTAGAATAGGTAAGTATAAAAAGAAATTATAAGAGAATATGAATCTTAGAGTCCGAAAGTTAAATAGAAAATTATTTACTGTAATAATTAAATATTAAGTAATAAATCAATTAAAGAATAGTTTAAGTAAAGTCTTTTAAGTTAATTCTAATAGGTTAATTAAGTATTCTGAGAATATAATTTTGAAAGGTTATTTAAGTACTCTGAGAATATAATTCTGAAAGGATATTGATGTACTTTGAGTATATAATTCTGAAAGTTTATTTAAGTACTCTAAGAGTATAAGTATTCTGCAACAGTATCATAATGAAAGAATTCTTAACTATGCCAAGAATTTTAAATAAATATTCGTACTATCAACTCCAAAGATACAAGAAGTTATCTTAAACTGTAATAAGCTACTAATCACTTAAAGTGAAAATTCAAGCAAACGTAATAAGCCTGAACACTTACTAAGTTGCGGTTCACCCCTCGCTCATTATTGTTTTTAGTACTATTTTGCAGGCAAAGCAACTCTAGTGATGGTGGCACTTTGATGTCTAAGAGTAGTAAAAGGAAGACAAATAGTAAAGTTCATTTTATGTGAAATATAAGGGAAAACATATATGTATTAATAGATGAAAATACCTATAATAAAAAAATGGAAAAAATAATTTTTTTTTGCAAAGTTTTACTGTTTAATTATGTTTTATTCTATTCCGAAACTAGGTTCTATAAGGTTCTGAGGTATTAAATCAACCCGAATCCTAAGACTGTTGCACCTCTGAAAATGGGGTGTGACACACCAGTTCTCCAAGGACTTTGAATTGTGCCTTTTTTGCGATCACTATCATTGTTGACATCTTTAACTTCACCTATATCCAACTGGATCTGAGCATATTGTAGCTTATCTTTAAAAAAATCAAAATCTAGTAATATCTCATTTTCTGGAGACCACCATGAGGATACTTCATCAAACACCACATTTGGTGTAGCTCTTGCCATTTGTAGGATCACAACATCTCCACCCTTTTCTTTGACTATCATACCCTACAAAGATACATCTAACATCTTTCGTGTCTATCTTGCTATGTAAATTATCAGGTACAAATACATAACAAACACATCCAAAGACTCAAAAATGGGTAACATTAGATTTTATGTTCCATAATTTCCCAAATGGTGAAAGAAAAATATAACCTTTGTTGGGGAAGCCTATTGGTTACATAGGCAATCGTCCTTGTTGCTTTTACCCAAAATCTTCCTAGTACATTCTTAACATGAAGCATGCTTCGATATATTTCTGCAAGATATCTATTCTTTCTATCTGCTACTCTATTTTGTTGCAAAGTTTTGGCATACGTGAACAGATGACGTATTCAGTGCTTATAGAAAACTAGTAAACTCATTTGAGATATTCTCTCCCCCATTGTCTGTGAGTAAAAAATAAACTTTCTTACCAACTTATGTTTCTCCCACCTTTTGAAACTCTTTGAATTTTGAAAAATGTTTCAGATTTTTTCTTTTGAAAATAAACATACATGTATCTAGAAAAAGCATCAATAAAAGTCATTATATACTTCATTCCACCTATAGAAGCTTGATTCATATATCCAAATACATCAAAGTGAACTAACTCTAATGGTTCTTTTGCTTTAAATTTGGATTCTTCATATGGCAATCGATGCATTTTCCCATACCGACATCCTGCAAAAATTGTATCAGCTCTCACATCAAATTACGGAAGTCCCTTTAACATCAAATTTTTCATCATTACATCTAATTTGGAATAGCTAGCATGACTTAGTGACATATATAATAAGTTTTTTGTCTCATTCTTCCTTGTCTTGTCTATGTATGTAGTTTCTATAGACATTGCATAAACTGATTCTAATCCCATCCTTTCATCAATGGTTCTTTTTTAATTTGAAGATCTAGATATAATTTCACATCTTGCAGACCAAACAAGATAAAATTACCTGAAGATTTCAGTTGTGCTATTGAGAGAAGATTCTTCTTCATACCCAGAACATGATAGACATTTTAAAGTTAAACCTCGGTAGCATGATAAGGGGGAGAGACTATTATATTACCAATGTGAGCTATCGGTAATTTTGAGTTGTTTGCTGTCACCACCACATGACTTCTTTTGTGCTCTAACAAATTTTATAGCTTTTCTTTATCACCTGTCATATGATTTGAGCAACCTAAAATAATGATCCAATCTTTCTCGTAACCAATTTAATCGGATGTTGTGGTTGTAAGAGCTTACTCCTCCTTTTTTGCAGCAAAGAAAGCCTCAACATCCCATTCCTCTTAACTTCTAGAAGTAGCAACATTACTCTTCACTAGTCCTTTTCTTAATCGACAAGCTTTTACCATTGTGGGCAGGGATTTTTGCCCTTACTCCCATGTGAAATAGTTCTTGTGACTTTGACACTGTTAGGCTTAGGGCCTTAGAGAACATGGGCCTAAACCCATAGAAATGGAGTTGCTGCCCGGACGGCCCGGGAAAAAAAAGGGGTGGATGACTCAATTCGTAAGGAATCTCCAACCCCTAATGGATTCAAAAATTTGGGTACGCATGAGAAAGGTGAGAAATGGCCCAGCACCCCATAGCGCCCGGTTCATTGGAACTGACCTCCTTTTCAAGTCTTAATATTATTAAATTCTTAACTTATTAAAATATCATCCATAATACATGCAAAATAAATAAATATTTATTAAAATCAAGAAAGTCCAAACCAATAAAAATGGGCACCCATAGAAAATGAAAATATGCCCTTACAATAACGTCCAATATCGAAAGTACAAGTAAATAAAAATAGGACACCCACAAATTGGTAGAAACATGACCCTTACAATTATCCCAAAGTCTGTAAATAAATTAAACTTACAAAAAATAAATAAATTAAACAAATAAGGCACTTATGAGTGAAAACATGTCTTTTACAAATCTATTTAAAAAATATATAAATCTAAGGAAAAGAATAAAGTAAGGGAAAAATAATACAACATATATGAAAATAATTGAATAATTAAAAAGAAAATAAACAAACACATCTTAATATTATCTCATTAAGGAAATATAATGCGCTAGGGTTTTATATTTATAGAAATTAGTGTTTAATTTGAAAATTAGTTTCTTAATATTTCGAAAAGGGATTTAAGGTTTTTAATTAAGAAACTAGCTTTATAGATTTAGGGTTTTGGAAATTGGTTTTATAGATTAGGGTTTTAGATTTTAGATAAATTAGGGTTTAGGGTTTGTGAGATTTAAGGTTTAGAAACTTAGGGTTTTTGATGATTATATTAGATATTGGAAATCAAATCTTAGGTTATTATGAAATTGAAACAAATATACATAAAATAAGCTATTGGATAAAACTAACAGGTTAGGTTTTGGTTTTTATAAATATATAACTAGGGTTCTAATAATTTAAACTACTGGACATTAAAATAAATAGGGTTTAAAAAGAACAAAACATGCATTCGTTGGTTCCTCCAATATCAAAATGTTGAATCCAATATATGCTACTGCTTGATCAACCTTGATCTTGGATGAATCGAAGAAAACTTGAGACAAATGGTTCTTGCACCCTTGGTTGCTGTATATTTTCAACATTCTTTTGATTTCTATTGCTTAATACTGCCTCTTTGTGTTTTTCTTATTTTGTGTTGCTAAAACAAATTCTCTTAATTGCTTAATCAAAAATTGTCGGTCCTTTAATTATGTCTTAGACTTTTTATTTATAGGCAAATAAGCAAAACAAGCACGGATCAAATTAGTAGTCGGTGGCAAATTGGATTCTCAACTCGAGACTGGATTTAGGTTCTCGACCCTAAATTTGATTGGGTTCTAGACCATAGACTGGGTACTTGAATCTGAGACTGAATTTGATTTGGGTACTTAGACCCGATACTGAATTTAATTTGGGTACTTGGATCTGGGACTGGGTACTTAGACCCTAGACTTGATTTAATTTGGGTACATAGACCCGAGATTGGATTTGATTTGGATACTTAGCCTGATACTAGATTGGTTGGGTTCTTGATCTAAAACTAGATTGGTTGGGTTATGGACTCGAAACTGGATTTGTTATGTTCTAGAGATGAGGTTGGTTAGGTTCTGGACTCGAGATTGGATTGGTTGGGTTTTAAACCCAAGGTTGGTTGGGTTCTGGACCCGAAACTAGATTGGTTGGATTTTAGACCCGAGGTTAGTTTAGGTTCTGGACCCGAGATTGGATTTGAGCTCTTCTAGCTTGATTATTCCTTTGGCATTTGAGAGTTTTAGATTTCTTCTAGTCAATTGATTTCAGCTCTTCTAGCTGACTGACCTTTTGTTAGTTGAGAGTTCTAGTTGTCTTCTAGTTAATTGGTTTCAACTCTTCTAGTTGACCGACCTTCTGTCTGTTGAGAGTTCTTATTGTCTTCTAGCCAATTATTTCATTCTTCAATGGATTATGGGTCTTCACCCTTCAAAATAGATCTTTATCCTTGGACATTGGGTCTTCACCCTTTAAAATGGATCTTCATCCTTGGACATCAGGTCTTTACCCTTCAAAATAGATCTTCATCCTTTGAAAATTGGGTCTTCACCCTTCAAAATGGATCGTCATCCTTTGGAAATTGGATTTTTACCCTTCAAAATGAATCATCATCTTTTGGAAATTAGATCTTCACCCTTCAAAATGGATCATCATCCATGGACATTTGTCCTATATTGGCTTAAGCTCTTCTAGCTAGATTGATCTTTTGTCTTTTTCATCTTCATTTCTTTTGGGGTTCTTACATTCTTCTTGTTACGTTCTTTTTGTTTTTCTTTTTGCAAAAAATTCATCTATTTTTAGCTAGCCTTTATATCCTCTCTTCTCCCCCCCCCCCCCCACGTGGAAAAATATTGAAAGTTCTCCCATTGATTCATTCCAGATGCTCGTTCAGATATTGTATTAGAACATTAGAAGACTTTACATCTATGGCTTTTATCTTCCAAGATGAAATCATGAGTAGTTGAGGCCCTAGCAGGGTAGAGACACGAGAGACATTCATTTGGGTGGTAACTTCTCCATGACATGACCTTACAAGTGATCCTTTCATTAGCCCTCTTTTGTCCATTATGTCCTTTGAGGTTTGCCAATGTTGTTTACTTCCCTTAACTTAAAGGCTTTGTATGATAAAAATATTTTTTTTAAATAATTTTTTTAAATCGTGAATTTTTAATTTTGAAATCAAATGTTGGATTTGCCAAATCAGTATCAATCTACCTCAGGACTCGACTTTCTAAATTAACACATCCATTACATCATAACCCTACTTACCGTACTAAACTTCGGAATCATTTCTATTTGAGCAAGAACTGTTACACTTTAGATAAGCACATACACATTATTTGGCCAAAGATCTCATTGAGTTTAAATATTATCTATCTCATATGCATGCTTATTCAAAATATCTCCACTAATAGACTCTACCTACCAAGAGAGATTAACAGATCTTTAATAGACTTAAAATGGAATCTATAAGGGACGCGGGTTAAATGAAGATCATCTGTAAATTGGAGCCAATGTGATACTATGGACAAACCTTCATACTACAAACTTCTTGTTAGAACTTTAGACATTTGGAAGCATGAAAAGATAGAGCTTTGAACGTTCTTTCATCTTCTTGGCATTAATTTGGATCTCGATCGGAACAGTCTTTGCCTTTGCAAAAAGTTTGATACCCATATTCCTTTCCTTTTCTTCTTTTCCCTTTTTCTTTTCCTTTTCTTTTCTTTATTTTTTTAGCATTTTAGCATTTTGTCTTTTTCCTCTGCAAGGTTGTCAAGTGTAGGACTTTTAAAAACTAGATGGCTTTTCTCCTATCTCTCTGATTTTGGTTGAATCTCTAGTTGGCTTTTCTTCTGCTGCCTTAGGTAAAAGAGAACTCGGTTGGCTTTCAAGATCACCTTTTTGGGTTTTATTTTCTTTTCCTTTTGTTTCTTTTGTTGCTTCTTTTTCTTTTTTTTTCTTTTTTTTTTCTTTTCTTTTTTAGGTTCTCCCTATATAAGAGTTGTCTTGTTTATACCAACTTATGTTTCTGATAATGGGTGAGTGGAGTGGTATAAATATGCTTCAGTCTTGACTTTATCTCAGTAAGTCTGTGATATTAGGTCTAATTCAGGTGTCCTTCAACTATCATTATTAACTTGACAATATATCCTTCTTTTGATCTTCTTTCCCTTTTGTTCCTTAATGATTATAAGACTTGTCAAAAGTGTAACAATAGCTCAGGGTAGGTCATTGGGTTTGCAAGCAAATGAAAAGTAAGCTAAAATTTTATGAAGGCTCAAAAGAACAAACTAGGGATTGATATTAATAGGGTGGATAATAGTTGTTGGCCAACCAAACAATGCCTAAATTATCTATCCCTTAAATAAGCGGAGTTCAATTTCGCCTCGAAAGTTTATCAAAGCATGTTCTAAGATTGACTATGATCTATGTAACACCCCTTCCCGACCTACATGTGTAAGCCGAGTAGAGGTGCCACACTATCCAAATGTTGCTACCAATTTTACATAGTCAAATTTTTGTTCCGATTTTACAGAAATTTTGCCAGAGGTTCGCCTAGAGATTTGGATCCCAAGTGTCGACAAAACTTGTTTTTCTGATTTTTGAAAACATTTTACATAGACCCATGTGAATACAATCAGTTTTCAATACACTCCCAATGAATCCACCTTATACCCTCAACTACAACCTGCAAGAAAAATTCACACTTCTAATCCAGAATAAAGTAGAGATTTATTATTATTACATACCAATAACGTACAGTATCACATATTGACTCTCAATCTTATATACATATACATGCCACAACTAGTTAACTCATAATGGAAACTAAAGGCTACTCTGAGGTGTTGTGCTGTGTTGTGCTGCTCGATGCTAATCACCGAAATCTACTGCTCCAAACCTACGAGTCAAGAAAACTCAACTCGCTGAGCAATGACGCTCAGTGGGTACTTTACCGATGAAAATATAAGTGAAACATGAAAGCATTTGAAATAAAAGGAAATAATTAAATCATAAATCAACCCACCTCAAACCAATGGAAGTTACTGTACATTCAGTGTAAATATGCTTTCAACAAATGTAAAAACCATAATTCAAACTCATTTTGCATTACGTAGTTTAACGAAAAATAATATGTCTTTGATTCAGGCTCTACTGGTATATAGGGAACCATAGTGATAAGGCAGTGGGCCTCCCCACTGTAACATAGGTGGCCCTCACCACCGATATCAGATCACAGGAATGGGCCTCCCCATCCAGGTTAACCAATGGGCCTCCCCATTGGCTTCAGTGGCCTCACCACTGAATAAAATATCATATCACAATAATGAGCAGTACTGCATGCGTTAGTATAGTGCACCATACCCTTATCTACCACTCCCACTATCCAGTAGAGCAAAAAGGTTAAAATGATTCAATTTAAGTCTCAAACCTCATTTTAGAATGACTCGCGAAATCATTTTAAATTCCCATCGCACTTTGCCATTTATGCCGCGCAACACATTCTTTAGTCAAACCATTCCCCTTTTTTGCATATTTAATATCCACAATAAAAATATTAAACATTTCAAAGCATTCCTCAAAATATACCAAATTGACCAAATGAATAGTGTCGCGGCGAGAAAAATCGGCAACGCAAAATGGCATGACCAAATGAATAGTAAAATCTGGGTTTTCGTCAAAATTTCAGTCCACTTCAGTTATGCATTTGACCAAGTAAATGATCTTATTTTTGGATGAAATTTTACAGAAACCTTATTTCATATGTTGACTAATTGCATGTAAAATTTTGTTGAAAAATTCATTCGTTTGCTGCCCCAAACAATTGCCACAAAAATAGTCCAGAAGCTGTCACTTTGGGACCATTTCGGCCCAAACATTTGAAATGCATAGGATAGTTTATTTTTCTTTTGCAAATCAATATTAAGGCTTCTTTAATAGTAAAGTGAAGATTCAAACACTTCCTTTTAGCAATTTTTGCAAGTTTAACTCAAATCAAACTAATTAAAGTCCAAACAACTTACTAAATCAACTTGCCAAATTTTCTCAAAACATTTGGTTTCAATTAAATTTAACAACCCAATTGCCATAAGAAAACAAGAACATAACTCAAATATTTAATTTAAACTCAATCAATATATTTAAACATCAATTTCAAAACTTCCATAAACCAAAGTTTGTAAGCAAATAGAATTTCTTTTATGGTAAAGCACCAAATCAAAAGTAATTATTCAAAGGTAAAGTACCAAACCTTATTTCTTTAACTTCTCTTAGCTTTTCCTTCTTCTCCTTCTTTAATTCTTTATTTCTCCTTCAATCAATTCAAAATACAACATAAACCTTAGAATTTCAAAATAATAAATTATCCTCCATTTCTTTTCCAACCGAAACCCCTAATCCAATCTTATTAATCTTTCTACCTCTTGATTCTTCCATTTAATCAATTAATCTCATCACTTACTTAATATTTTTTTTCCAATTCCATATAAAGACTCTAATTCCCAATCTTCCAATAAATATATAACTACCTAAAATTAATACTAAAATTAAAGTCTACTTACTAGAAAACCTTTAAAACTTACCTTAAAAATCAAAATTTGAGGAAACTTGGAAGTCCTTTGGTGTTTCCCTTTTGTTGGCCGAATTTTGTAAGTGGAAAAAGAGAGAATTTGCTCTTCATTTCATATATATTTATATACAAAGGAAATGATGATCACCTTAGGTGTTGGTTAACCTCTTAAGACCACTTGTCCACTTTTTCTCTTTCTTCATTTATTACACATTCATTACACATGCTAAATGCTTTCTTTTGATTGGCCAACATTAGATTTTTATTAGTTTTCTTTTCCTTTACTTCTTTCCACTTGTCCCTCTTCCCATTGGATCTCATAAAGTTGTCCCGGGTTACTCATCCGGTCCCGACATGAAACCGGGCCCACTTTACGTTCCGGCGATTAATCGATCATATCTTTTAAACCGTATAGTTCCACGAGTCAAACTATATATAGTTTTGATCCTCTCGACCTCTACTTTCTATTTATAAGGTCTATTTTAGGTTTCCAAGTCATTTTAAAAAATTACCGATAAGCCCTCAACTTTTTACAAAATTCCCTTTAGGTCCTATTTTTGCTCGGGTTTTCTTCGGCTTCGTTTCTACTGGCGATCGTTTCATATTTAACCTCTCGTCATTCTCTACGTACTCACGTCCTTATTTCCTACCCTAAATTCATGTATAACTTTAATTGATAATGACCAAAATGCCCTTAGTCAACATTTCTTCATTTTTCTTTAACGGGACATTTCCTGGAAAAACCGTTACACGTCGTTGCGATCCGATTTTTCTCTACACTCCATTTTTGGAATCTGTTATATGCACTATTAAGAACATCCGGTGCAACTTTTTTTGAAATTACATCTATGTCCCCAAACTTTTGAAAATTACAATTAGGTCCCTTTGGTCATACAACCTTATCTAGGCTGTTATCAAGAATTATCTTCTCCTTTCCCCTTCTCTCGCTATGCACGTGACTACTCTGCATAATTGCGATAGGCGGATGTGACAGTTCCTTCCTCGTTAATTTAGGCTTCGTCCCGAAGCCCATCAGATTGAAATAAACATGGGTATTGCTTCCTCATAGTTTCTTCGCGTTCCCATGTAGCTCCTTCTACTTTGTGATTCCTCCAAAGCACTTTGACCAATGGAATCTTCTTATTCCGCAACTCTTTTCTTTCCCGTGCTAAGGTTTCTACCGGCTCTTCCTCGTATGTCAGGTCGGGATGAATCTCGATATCTTGAGCTTGTATAACATGGGTTGGATCTGAACGATACCTCCTTAGCATTGAAACATGGAAAACATCATGTATTTTACTTAATTCGGGTGGTAACGCCAATTGGTAAGCTACCGGACCTATACGTTCAATGAATATGTAAGGCCCAATAACCTTGAACTTAGCTTACTCTTTTGTTTAAATCTTAGCACTTTCTTTCATGGTGAAACCTTAATAAATACCTTATCACCAACATTGAATTTTATGTCCCTTCTCTTCAGGTCCGCGTATGATTATTATTTTTTTTTCTATCCGTCACAACTTTTAACCGATCCCGGATAATTTCTACTTTCTCCTCGGTATACTTAACTATCTCCGGGCTCAAGATCTTTGCTTCGCTTAATTCCGTCCAACAAATTGGAGTCCTGCATTTTCATCCTTATAGTGCTTCATAAGGAGCCATCTGTATGTTGGACTGGTAGCTGTTGTTGTAAAAAAACTCCATTAAACTTAAATACTTCTCCCAACTACCTTTGAATTCTAATATGCATGCTCTTAACATATCTTCCAAGATCTGGGCTACCCTCTTTGACTGTCCATCCGTTTGTGGATGAAATGACGTACTCTAGTCCATTCGAGTTCCCAAAGTCGTTTGGAACTTTTGCCAAAAGTTCGACGTAAAGCGTGGATCTTTTTCCGATATGATTGATGTTGGACTCCATGAAGTCGTACAATCTCTTTAATGTACAAGTCCGCTAACTTATCTAGGGAGTAGTCCATCCTTACTGGTAAGAATTGAGCTGACTTAGTTAGCTGGTCTACTATCACCCATATTGCATCATGTTTGTCTCTTGTCATTGGTAGTCCCGCCACAAAATCTATAGCTATGCGATCCCATTTCCATGTTGGAATCGTAATAGGTTGTAGAAGTCCCGAGGGTAGTTGATGTTCTACCTTTACTTGTTGGCAGGTTAAACATTTCGCCACGTAATCTACCACATCTCTCTTGATCCCTGGCCACTAATAACATTCTTTCAAATCCAATACTGCTTCTACCTTCTTAGAATCAACTCTTATTCCTTCCACCGATACAATATGTCCTAAAAAGGCCACTTCTTCTAACCAAAATTCACACTTGCTGAATTTGGTGTATAACTGCTTCTCCCTCAATGTTTGTAACACGATTCTCAAGTGCCGGTCATGATCCTCTGCATTCATTGAATAAACCAGTATGTCATCGATGAATACCACGACAAATTGGTCCAAATAAGGATGGAAAATCCGGTTCATCAAATCCATGAATACCGCAGGTGCATTCGTGAGCCCAAAAGGCATTACGATAAACTCATAATGTCCATATCGGGTTCTGAATGTAGTCTTTGGTATATCTTCATCTTTAATCATTAGTTGATAATAGCCGGATTGCAGATCAATCTTTAAAAAAAAACTCTCACACCTTTCAATTGATCAAATAAATCGTCTATCCGGAGTAGCGGGTATTTATTCTTAATCGTAAGCTTATTTAACTGCCGATAATCCATACATAGTCTTAGGGACCAGTGAACACTCGAATTTTGAGGCTCGGAAAGCCGATTTTCTCAGACTGCTGAAGATCGGATCGGACCGGAGGTCCACGGTAAAGTTCACCGGAAATATATCAATATGGTACTTGAAATGTCCGGGACGGCGTGAGGATCACGGATATGGTCCCGAAATATTTTTCAGAGGCTCGTGGCTACAGAAAAATCAGTTTTGACACCAGTAGCGCGAGTCGGGCACCTTTTCTTGGGGCCAGAGCCTGCGGCCAGGCTGCCGAGACCGGCGGCTCGGCCGCTGTACAGTTCGGTTTTTTGCCTATAAATAGGCTTCAGATTTTCAGAAAAGAAAAAGCTTTTGGACATCCTACGCCCAGGTGCTGACGAAATTTTTATGCTTAAGAATTTCTAATATTGTGTTGTAGAAAGCAAGAATCATACTCAAAAAGTGTAAGGAAACAAGATCTGGAACTTAGAAGTGGAAAAATTCTAATCAAGGTAATATCATAATTCATCTTTGGTCAATTCGAGCATATCATAAGCATTCTAATCTTCTTCTTAATTTCTTCTTGGTCAAAGATCTAATCCTTTTAGATCTAAAGGCCTAATGGATCAATCAATCAACCTTTCGTCATCAAGCCGTGAATAAAATCAACCTTTTGGCACGGAGCCTAAATTACATCCTTTAAATACGAAGTATTTAAATATTACAATTAAGATCAAAATTTGGCATGAAGCCTAAATCGAACTCTTTTGGTACCAAGTACCCGAAATTATACAATTTTTGCACTAAGTGCTAAAACTCACAACTCTGGCAAAATGCCTGAAAAATGCACGAAGCATACACACACATGCATGAAGCATAAATTTCATCGCCTTTAAATAGGCTTTTCCGAACTACATGGGCTTTGATCTCTCATAAAAACGAGAGTATGTAGGCATATTTGGGATTTACCCCGAATAGCAAGTCCACAATTTACTAACAATCTGTTCTTCTTCCTTTCTGTTTTCCTTTTAGATTCTTTTCTAAATTGGCAAATTAATCAAATGCATGACATAGTCCCCGAATCCTCCTTGGGTTCGCAGATTAGAAACCTTTACATTGGATGCATTAATTGGAGTCAAATAAGGGTTTTCTTAGTTTTTCCCTTCAAACAAAATAAACTGAGTGGCGACTCCCGACAACAAGTGAACATTCATCCGAATCCTTTTCGGGTGGAAACGGAGGTTCACAAATTGGCGACTCCACTGGGGACCCATAAAAATGATTTATGGGATTCTAAGTGGACTACTATTGCTTATTTGATTAATTTGACACTAGGGACCATAAAAAATGATTTATGGGATCCTAGTAGATTGTTATTATTTGTTTAACCGATTTGCCCTTCTTTAGGGTATTTTTGTTTATTTTGCAGGGTACCTTAGCAATATATATCCTTCCTTTAAGAATATTGGACTGAAGATTGAAGAAAGGAATCTTTTTCCTTTGATGGATCTATTGTTTGACTACTTGTGCATTTATTTTGTCATTCAGAGAATCTTTTTCTCTTGCATATATGGGGGAATCATTTTTCTCCATTGCATAAAAAATTGTTTTCAAATGAATTTCTTCTCTTTCTGTTCAAAGTTCTGAGTCTGGATAGCAAGTAGCGCTGACCGGCAGGTCTCCTTGATTATGCCGGCGGACAGCCAAAGCGTCCTCCCTGTTGTCGCAAACCATTCCAATCCTTTTGGAGTGGCCCATGAGTAATCGTACTATTGGACCCACGCGAAACTCCTTGTTTCACATGTGGTTAGGTATATCTTACTCAAGACTCAAGGGTCCCTATGATAAGCCGATTCTCTATTTTTCACATAACAATAGAACCTTCCCTTAGGTTGTATGTACCCAATGATAGTGCTGCATTCCATTAAAATGAATTATGATGTGATGAGGTGCATTCATGCAACATAACAACATTGTTTTGGGGAAAAATTTTTGATGTATATAAGTGGACCAAGAGTTTTTCCTACCCTACACACTACCCTGATCTCTTGCCCTTAACCTTTGCAGGTACCCACTATCCGTGTGCCTTCACCTACACCAGACACACTAATACCAAATGTGCTATCCCCTACAAATTCTACTACCCCAAATTCACCAACTGCTTCAATTACTGAAATGGCTACTATTGAACAGATTAAGGCCTTGCTGGATGGACAGGTTAAGGAAATTGAAGCTAGAATGCAAGAGAGAATTGATGAAGCTTTAGCTGCCCAAAGGGTAGCCATCCTGGCTGAATTGGGAGGAGTACCAAAGACAGCCACTACTTCTGGAAATTTAGGGAAAGAACCTATTGTGGGACAAACTAGTACCCCCATTACTGCTCAGAATAATACCCCTGTCATCAATTTGGAGGATTCACCCTCTAAGACTGAGACTGATGAACTAAAAAAGAAACTTGAATTGCTTGAAAGGTCAATCACTGCCATGAAAACTCATAAAGAGGTGGTAGACATGGATTCCTTATCCTTGTTTCCCCAAGCTAGATTGCCTCCAAAATTCAAGATGCCTGGGATGGATAGATTTGATGGGACTACTTGCCCTAAAACTCACCTAAAAATGTATGTGGGAGCCTTAAGTCCTTGGGGTTTAATGATGAGCTCTTTGCTCAGTTATTCCAACAATCCCTGACTGGTGCTGCCCTTAAATGGTTCGTGAGTCTAGACCGTTCCAAGATTAAGACATGGGAAGACATCTGCAATGCATTTAACTCTCAATACCACTACAATATTGAGGTGGATGTCACTAGAAGAGAACTTGAGACCACCAAACAAAACAACAATGAACCCTTCTCCTCGTTCCTTACGAGGTGGAGGGCAAAAGCAGCCCAGATGATCAATCGCCCTTCAGAACAAGAGCAGATTGATATCATAATCAGGAATTTAAGACCTACATATCAGGCTCAACTGCAAACCCAATATCTACCTACTTTCAAATCTCTCATTGCGACTGCAACCAAGGTAGAAGATTTGATACAGTTGGATAAAATAGTGGATGAGGGGGCTGCTTCAAAATATAAGAAACAAAGCCAAACTCCTTCCTCAAGCAAGGACAATCAAGTGGCCAATATTGCCCCTGCGAATCCTTTACGTGTGGGCAATCTTGGGCCGAGAAATCAGCCGAGAAGGCAATATACTGACCTTGGAGTGCCCCTTCATTTGGTGTTTAAAAAGGCTGTGGAAGGGAAATATTTGAAGCCTTTGGACCCAAGACCTCCTCCAAACCCATTACCTTCCAGTTATAAAGTCAATGAATATTGTGAATACCATCAAGGGAATGGGCATAAAACAGATGCTTGCTGGACACTGAAAAACCGCATCCAGGATCTGGTGGATAGTGGTGACATCATTCCTCTCAGGAGGCAACCAAACATTAACACTAATCCTTTGCCCAATCACTCCATCCATGCCATTACTGTGGAAGAAGAGCTGTCTGATCCTTTTGAACTTCTCTCAGAAATGAATGAAGTGTGTGTGTTAGATTTGAACGACCTTGCTGAAGAGGTTAGTGCTCTGACAAGAAGTGGAAGACAATATCAGCCACTTGACTTGGGAAAAACCCCTACAACCTCAAATCACCCCCATAAGAAGACTCCAGAGCCAAAAGAAGACCCTGTCCTTACTCAGCTTAAGCAAACCCAAGCTAAGGTGTCAATTTGGGAGCTCCTTGCTTCCTCATTCCCACACCGCCAGGCTCTCAGCGAAGCTTTGAGTCAACTTGATACACCAGTGGACACAAGCCCAGAAGCTTTGGTGGCCACTTTGACCCAATCAACCAAGGCATTGAGTATCAGATTTTCTGATGTAGATTTACCAGAAGACGGTAAGAAACACAATAATGCTCTATACATCACCATACAGACTGGGGGAAAGACTGTGCCCATGGTTCTCATTGATAATGGGTCAGCCTTAAATGTGTGTCCTTTGAAAGTAGCAAGCTGTTTGGGATTGGAGACTACAGATCTTACACCTTCTGATCAGATTGTGAGAGCATATGATAACACTCGAAGAGAAATTTTGGGTGTTGCCACTCTAGAAATTGCTATTGGGCCGGTGAAAATGAAAGTACCCTTCCAGGTCATTGATGTACCCGCAAGCTTTAATCTCCTCCTTGGAAGGCCGTGGATTCATCAAATTAATGCTGTACCTTCTTCATTACACCAAAAACTTAAATTCCCTTTTGAAGGAAAAATCATCACTATCAAAGGGGATACCTGTGAAATCAACAAGAAAACCATGGATCAGTCTCTCTTTGAGGTTGTTCCTGGTGAAACCGCCATGACCTTGACTGGGCTTCATTACGACACAGTTCAATGCATTGAAGGTGAAAAACCAAAAGGACCATTTGTCTCATATGACTTTGGGGAGGTCCAAATCAATTGCCTAGTGGGAATGATGTTGAGGGTAGGTCTATTGCCCGGAATGGAAATGATGAAGTCTGGGAGAAAAACACCCGTAGTACGGCCATGGGAAGAGCCTGAGAATAAAGGAACTTTTGGCTTGGGGTACAAACCTACAGATGATGAAATAGAAGAGTTTGAGCGTGGAAGGAAGAAAAAGGGAAATTGGGGGGCAAGAAGTCTCAAAATGCGCCCTTACTTTAGAACTCTAAATGGTCACTTTTGCAAACCTGGAAAGGCAGTTCATCACCGTGGTTTTCAGGAACCATTCTATTCTCCTATGACCGGAAAGAAGCTACCGGGTTTTGAAATGTTTGCTGATGTTGTGGCCATAAAAGAAGAAGAACCAGAACCTGAAACTGACCCCCAAATGGAAGATTTCATGCGGCCTAGTCTCTTTGATAAGGTTGCTATGATAACCAATGTCGAAGGCAAAAGGGACTTCACAAAGCTGATCAAGACAATAGATGGACCACTGATGAACTGGTATGCCGAGGAGGGACAAGCTGCTGTAGACAAAACTAGTCCAGTGTCACACCTTGAACCCGAGTCTTGTACCGAGTCAAATTCTGAGTCAAACACCAAGCCAGAGTCTAATTCTGAGTCTTCTGTAGTTTCAGATTTAGAGAACCCTAATGTCAAATCTAATGTAATCTTGGAGAATGACTCCACCATTATCAATGAAATTGTTCGGATTCTTGGTTACCCTATGTCTTTTGCTTCCCAAGTATTATCTAGCAAAAATGATATAAATGAAATAAAAGAAATAAATGAAAAGATAATAATTGGCAAAGAAAATGAACATACATACATTGCATATGATTGTGTGAATAAAGAACAGGTGGTTGAATGCATCAGAAGGTATGCCGACTGCTTCATGTGGAAGACAAGTGATGTCACGGGAATAGACCCAGCCATAGCAGTTCACAAGATTCCGCTATATCCCGATGCAAAGTCGGTTAAGCAGAAATTGAGAAGGATGAAGCCGGAATGGTCTTTGAAAATTAAAGAGGAGGTTGCCAAGCAACTGGACAATAAGTTCATAGAACCAATTGCCTACCCTTCATGGTTAGCAAACATCGTACCGGTCCCGAAGAAAGACGGAAAGGTCAGGATGTGTGTTGATTATAGAGATCTGAATAAGGCTTGTCCCAAGGACGATTTCCCGCTACCACACATCGATTTACTGATAGACAGGATGGCTGGGCATATGATGGTTTCCATGACTGACCTTGCGGTTGGATACAATCAGATCCTGGTGCACCCACCAGACAAAGAGAAGACAACTTTCATTACAGAATGGGGCACTTTCTGCTACAGGGTTATGCCTTTTGGATTGATAAATGCAGGGGCTACCTACCAAAGGATGGCGACAACAGTCTTTCATGACATGATTCACAAAGAAGTAGAAGTGTATGTTGATGATATGATTGTTAAGTCAAAATCTCCAAAAGAACACGTTGAAGCACTTGAGAAGTTCTTCCTTAGACTTCGCAAGTACAATTTGAAGCTTAATCCTGCAAAATGCCTCTTTGGTGCGACATCGGGCTTATTTTTGGGATATCTGGTCAGCAAAAAAGGAATAGAAGTTGATCCAGCAAAGTCAAAGGCTATTCTGAAAATGCCTCCACCAAGAACAGAGAAAGAGATTCGAGGCTTGCTAGGTAGATTACAGTATATCAGTCGATTCATATCACAGTTGGCTGAGACTTGTGGTCCTATCTTTAAGCTACTAAGGAAAGGTGCTTCACAAGAATGGAATGAAGACTGTCAGAAGGCCTTCGACAAGATCAAAGAATACTTGTTAAGTCCGCCAATTCTACAACCTCCCAGAATGGGAAAACCTCTGCTCTTGTATTTGTCTGTAACAGATGAAGCCATGGGGGCAATGCTGGCTCAAGAGGCTGAAGATACAAAGGTGGAAAATGCAATTTACTACCTCAGCAAAAGGATGCTGGACTATGAGTTAAAGTATAACAGGATTGAGAAGTTGTGTTTAGCATTGTATTGGGCTTGCACGAAGTTACAACACTACTTGTCTTCTTACACTACTTATGTCATTGCAGAACAGAGTCCCTTGAAATTCCTTATGGAGAGGCCTATTTTGGACAGCAAAATGGCTAAGTGGGTGTCAACATTGGCAGCCTTTGACTTGAAATTTGTTCAAAGAAAAGCTGTGAAAGGCGGGGCAATAGCTGACCAATTAGCAGAATTACCTATAAAAGACGAGATGCGAGAAATGGGTTTCCCCGACGAAGACCTCTTGAATGTGGAAAGAAGTGTTTGGGAGATGTATTTTGATGGAGCATCCAATTATCATGGAAACGGAATTGGAATTGTGTTCAAAACTCCTTGTGGAGAATACATTCCATTCGCAGTTAAACTTGACTTTAGCTACACAAACAACGAAGCAGAATATGAAGCTTGCACTAATGGGCTTGAAGCCGCCCTGAAATTGGGGATTAAGGACCTAAAGGTCTATGGTGATTCTATTTTAATAGTATCACAAGCTTTAAGGAAATGGAAGATAAGAGAAGAGCGTTTGGTTCCTTACCTACAACGCCTTGATCATTTAGCACAACAGTTCAATGATCTGTCCTTCGAATATCTCCCAAGAGCAAAGAATCAGTTTGCTGATGCCTTGGCTACTTTAGCTTCCATGATCAATATCAGGGAGGGGAAAGTCATTCGTCCATTGAAAGTTCAGCTTCAAAAGCAACCCGCCCATGTAATGCCCTTGGCCGATGGTAAACCATGGTTTTGGGATATCAAGACCTATCTCAAGGATGGAAGTTATCCGGAGGGATCATCAAAGGTTGATCAGAGGGCAATAAGGCAGCTAGCCGCAGGTTACACTCTTAATGAAGATATCCTCTACAAGAGGAGTTGGAATGGAATGCACCTAAGATGTGTGAATGAAGCAGAGGCTAAGCAGATAATGGAAATGGTACATGGTGGCGAATCAGGACCACACATGTATGGGATCGCCTTGGCTCGAAAAATTGCCAATCTAGGATATTATTGGTCTACCATGAATGCTGACTGCGTGGCATTTGTGCAAGAATGCCATCAGTGTCAGATATTTGCCAAGATGCAGAAGCAACCTCCCATTGCCCTGAACCCGATCACTTCTCCATGGCCCTTCGCTACTTGGGGAATAGATATAATTGGCAAAATACATCCAAAAGCATCAAATGGACATCAGTTTATCTTGGTAGCAGTGGATTACTTCACAAAATGGGTTGAAGCAGCTTCCTATGCAGAATTAGACGCCAAAAAGGCAGCACAGTTTGTCCGAACCAACATCCTTTGTCGGTACGGAATGCCATTTGAGATTATCACTGATAATGGAACTCATTTCCAAGCAGAATTTGCTAAGCTCTTGAAGGATAAGAATGTCCAGCACCATAAGTCCTCTCCTTATAGACCTCAAACAAATGGAGCTGTAGAAGCAGCGAACAAGTTTATAAAGGTGATCATACAAAAAATGATCAAGGAACATAGGCGTTGGCATGAGAAATTACCACTGGCCTTGTGGGGATATAGAACATCGATTAGAACTCCTACTGGGGCAACCCCGTATTCCCTGGTGTACGGAATGGAAGCTGTACTCCCCATTGAACTGGAAGTTCAATCGGCGAGGATAATTCAAGAAAGTCAGATAAATGAAGCTGAATGGATCAGCAATTATCATCATCAGTTGTTGGGTTTGGATGAAAAAAGACTTCAAGCTCTACATCAGATTCAAGGATATCAGAGGCGAATGGCCAGACATTTCAACAAAAAGGTCAAAGATCGAAAGTTGGAAGAAGGTTGTTTGGTCCTGAAAGAGATCAGAACACCTGTCACAGATCCTCGTGGAAAGTTTCGTCCTCATTGGGCGGGACCCTACATTTTGAAGAAAATACTTTCCGGCGGAGCCGTCATCTTGTCTGATTTGGATGGTCTGGAGTTCACAAACCCATGCAATCTGGATCAACTAAAAAAATATTATGTATGATCATGCATTGTAATGAACTACATTAGACCTGATTCTCGCAAACTAATTCGAGATATGTAGGCAGCTCTCCTTGAGCATGGTCTAAATATTAATAAAAATCATCCATTCATTTTTCTTTTGCTAATATTACATAAAAAAATAAAACAAAAAGAAACAAAAAATCCCGCTAAGCCGAAAACCCACAAAGGGCGGCTTAGGCAATAGTGGGGCCCGCTAAGTCAAAAACCCGCAAAGGGCGGCTTAGACAAGAATGGGTAAGAGCTCGCTAAGTTGAAAATCCGAAAGGATCACTTAGGCAAAAATTAGAGCAAATAAGTAAAGTAGATAATGCTTGGAAAGCAAACAAAAGAGTCATTCATTAAGAGTCATTCATTACAAAAAGAATCATCTGTTACAAAAAAGAGTCATTCAGAAAGAGTCATTCATCCTATAAAATACACAACTAATCAAAAAGGTCAAGTCATATTCCCAAAAAACCAAAAAGGTAAAAAGACAACCCAAAAACAGAAAAGACAATGGAGTCACCCTGGGATCTAAATCCTACGCCTCCTATAGGGGGCGGAGTCTTCGGCGTCTTCCTTAGTCCCGGAACTCTCCGCAATATCTACCTTTTCCTCGCTAAGAGGAACCACCTCCTCTCCCTCTAACTCTTGCAGCAATGCACACCTCCTCGGTTTTTCAACAGGCCAAACCTCAGCTATAAACCAAGTCCTGTACTCTGGAGTGGGCTGAACAAGCGAAGGCTCTGCAAGAGGCCTGATCATCTGATGGTCTCTGACCCAAGTCTGTAGAATAGCCCGAGTAACTCCGGGAGTAATAGGAGAAGCAATGGTAAGCCCGACAGGAAGGGAAACTCTCTGATCAATACCCATTTGCCTGAGGACTCGGGAAGCACTGTACCATGTACTGTGAGTGAACCCAAGAAGGTATACATGGTTGTGCATTGCATTTGCCTCCATAAATTGAGCAATCCTATACCAAGGGATGAACCGTAATAATTCTTCCGGCCCAAGCTCAAATAGCCAGATAGTCCACTTGGCCATCGAAGGAAAAGAAATCTGAATTTTCCTGGTGCGGTACTGCGAAGGGCTGTAGGTCAAAGTCTGGGGGGCGGCAACCACTCGAAGATGGTCTCTCAGCCAAACCTGAAAAAATAGATCATTTCTATTTTACAAAGGAAAAGAGAGATGATGGAATAAGAAAAAAAAAACAAAAGGTATGACAAAATTACCTGAAGGATGATCGGGGTAACGGTCCAACGTTCAAATCCGAGTGCACATCTGTCGAGACTCTGAATAGTCTCAGCCAGAATCATGCCCCCGATACAGTTGAGCTCTTCCATTTGCCTAACCATTGGACAAAGTTTCAAATCTCCAAAGCCGGGGTCACGGTTGAAGAGAAACCCAGCTAACAGACAAAAGACGAAGGCTCGCATTCTATGCCTCAATTGAATATCATCTTCAAAATTGGCAGTCAAGAATTCATCAATTAGAGGAAGCAGCATCGCCTTATCCCCGTCTACAATCATAGCTTGGGCTTGGGGTTTTGTGAAGCTAAAAAGTCTCTGAAAAGATCCCACATAGCCGATTTGAACCTCATGCCTTACAAGAGGGGCATTTGGGTCGCATCCAATGATCGAGCAGAATTCCTCAAAAAGAGGACACATCTCCTCCATCCGAGCCCCAAATCTGAAAACATGGGCTTGGGGATCCCAAAACCTGATGCAAGCATGCAAGAAATCCCAGTCCACAGCTACACCTCTAAGGGTGGCGACAGCTTTCAACCCGTATCTCCCCATGTTGATCCTTTCAACATTATGGAGACTTTTGGTCCAATTATGCATCACGTGATTGAAAAGGGGATTCATTGTTATTTGAAAAAAATAATAATAAGATCTTGCAGTAAGAAGATTGCTTTCTGGCCCACAGATGTAAGACAACTTCGAATTTTATACTGGTCTGGTCCGGGTAGCGGCTCAGCCGCCGTGTCCGGCGGTTCAACCGCAGAAAACGGCGGCTCGACCTCCGAAAACGGCGGCTCAGCCGCCGAATATGGTGGCTCAGCCGCCGCCGACCCGTCCTGACTCCTGATGTTTTGAAAAATTCTCGTGTGTTGGCCCTGTTTAGGATCTGTTATGTGCTATTTTTGTGGTTGTGTCAGGGACTTATTTTGAAAATAGATTTCTAAAAGAAAAAGCATCATGCATACATATGTGCTGTTAATACTAACAAATAAGTGCAGGTTTACAGATAAGTTCATATAACAGCTGAAAAACATGAAAGGTACAAAGTACAGAAGGAAAATGATTCAAATACAGCAAGCATAGTTTAAGACAAGTATGAAAAAAAGATCAGTGCCGGCCTCTCCGTCTTTGCGGCCTGCTCTGCCTCTCATAAGCAGCATCAGTCCAAGCACCAGACAGCTCATCCGAGAAAGCAGTAATCAGCGCCGCCATTTCCGTAATCAGGCCCTTAGGTACCTGTAAGAAGAGACAGAATCACAATCAATTTCAAGAGAATTTTATGAATCCTTTTCATGAAAAGTTCTATGAGAATATACCTGAGTGACATGAGCAAAGCTCTGATATAATGCACCCTCTGCACTAATTGTTCGGGTCACCCAACCACCAGGTGCATGATGACGAACAGCATAAGGCAGCCTCAAGTCGGCTAAAATAGGGTCAAATTGGCCGGTAGCTGTAAGGACGGATGCGGGAGGCCTCAAATGAGATGAGCTGCTGCTTGCTCCAGTGTGTGATGGTCCGGCCCTGAAAGCAGAAGCCTCAACCCTAGAGGAAGAGGGTCTGTCAGCTCGCCAGTTGGGAAAGGGATGGTTTCTCGGAGTGCTAGAAGTGGGGGCCGAAGAATGGGAAGACCGATAAGGGGGTACAGAGTCAAATCGTGTCCCAATGCGTGGCATCAGTCGCTGAAGACAGTAGAAATCATAATCATACTCATCCGGGGCATAAGCCGACTCGAAAGGGTCGCCCTCATACTGGGACACAGTAACAGGCAGAAGTGTTGAAGATAGCATATCATCAGGGGGATCCACGGGAACTGCACAGAAACCGGCAATCTGGAAAGTCACCCTCTCAGCGAGATAATACCGTCGAAACTCTGGATGGGGAAGTATGAATCGTCGTCAAGTCAGAAACTCTGATCGCTGAAAGCTGTAATCTTGAGCTATCCACTCTGCCAGTCGGCTAGACATCACTTTAGATGCAACCTGTAAAAGATTTGTTATATTAGTGAATCATTTTCTTTAATATAATAAAAAAGGATGATGATAAAGCATTTACGGAGTTCAATGAGCAGCTATCGAAGAATGATCTCAGCTCTCTGATGGGAAGTTTCCTCTTTGGTACTTCTACCCTCTCTCTATACCACCTCCAAGCAATGGGGGAAAGAGGATCTGCAGGGGCAGGTATCTCACGAAGAAAAGGGGCGATGTCAGGAAAGTACTCGTAAGCCCAAGTCTGAAAAAAAAAGATATATCAAAGTGGGTGTATGTCAACATATATAAGATAAGGGAAATGTTCTTTACATTACCTCCCAGAAGTAATACAGGCCACATGGAGTAATGCGGGTATAGCAGAGGTCTGACATGTCGTCATACAACCTACACAGCATCATACTAGCCCAATCGTACGTATGAAGTCGTGTTAGGTCAAGTAGGCTCTTCAGCACATTAAGACTCACTGCATCCTTCCTATTTGATAAGAAGGAGCTAGCAAACAGGAGAAGCAAGGTAAACCTGGCCACCTGGTCAGCAGTAAGATTGCCCATCTCGTAACCAGTGTAGATACCTGGCGCCTGCTCCACAAGCCACCTCCGCTGAATGCAGCGAGGCGCCTGATATCGAGGATAGTCAACCCCGATCAAAGTAATCATGTCGGCTGGAGAAATGTCCTGCCGCCAGTCATCATAGGATTCCACCATCTCAACACCAAAGGGAATCCAAGAAATGATGGAAAAGTCGGTAGGCGTCATTGTCATTTCCCCCCAAGAAAAATGGAAAGTGTCAGTAGTGGGCCACCAGCGTTCGGCCAACGCGTAGATCAACTCCCTGTGAACATCTCTACCCACATCTATAGCCCTCAAATGGTGGAGGAAAGTAGGTCTGATAAGATCCCCCACTGGGTGCCCGGCATCAAAGATGTAGGCCGGAATAGTGACCATCGGACGCTCAGCTATAGATATCTTGATCGTAGAGTCCTAAAAAAAAAATTCAAATTCAGAAAAGTTGGACAAATTCAGAAAAGATTTAAGTTCTTTCCCCAGCCGGGTGTGGATTCCTAAAGGATTATTTCTAAGTTCTTTACTAGAAATAATTACTGATGGCAGAACATAATGAAGCCTAGTACTAATCCTAATTCATTACTAGTACATGTAAAGGAAAGGTTCCTAAAATTTATTTCTAAGTTCCTTACTGGAAATAAATAAAATTCCTAAGCATGCATACTAGATGGACAAACGGGAGAGTACTCACCTCATAGCAGCCGGTCCGAGAACTGTGCTTCTCCTCCTCAAGTAAAAGATTACAGGGAGGGAGTGGGATTTCGAAATCTTCAAAGTCAGTGAAATCCATCGTCAAAAGAAAATTTGAAAAAAGAAGAATGAATGAAAGCAAGTGAAAATTGAATGGAAATGAGCCTATTTATAGGGAAAAGGTAAAAAACGCGGGTCTTTCTACCCCTCGCTCAAAATTCGCTCTTCAGAAGGCCACTGGGCCCCATAAATCATTTTTATGGACCCCAGTGGGGGGCAATTGTGAACACTCGAATTTTGAAGCTCGGAAAGCCAATTTTCTCAGACTGCTGACGATCGGACCGGACCGGAGGTCCACGGTAAAGTTCACCGAAAATATATCAATATGGTACTTGAAATGTCCGGGACGGCGTGAGGATCACGGATATGGTCCCGGAATATTTTTCAGAGGCTCGTGGCTACAGAAAAATCAGTTTTGACACCAGTAGCGCGAGTCGGGCACCTTTTCTTGGGGCCAGAGCCGGCGGCCCGGCCGCCATCCCTGGCTGCTCGGCCGCTGTACAGTTCGGTTTTTTGCCTATAAATAGGCTTCAGATTTTCAGAAAAGAAAAAGCTTTTGGACATCCTACGCCCAGGTGCTGACGAAATTTTTATGCTTAAGAATTTCTAATATTGTGTTGTAGAAAGCAAGAATCATACTCAAAAAGTGTAAGGAAACAAGATCTGGAACTTAGAAGTGGAAAAATTCTAATCAAGGTAATATCATAATTCATCTTTGGTCAATTCGAGCATATCATAAGCATTCTAATCTTCTTCTTAATTTCTTCTTGGTCAAAGATCTAATCCTTTTAGATCTAAAGGCCTAATGGATCAATCAATCAACCTTTCATCATCAAGCCGTGAATAAAATTAACCTTTTGGCACGGAGCCTAAATTACATCCTTTAAATACGAAGTATTTAAATATTACAATTAAGATCAAAATTTGGCATGAAGCCTAAATCGAACTCTTTTGGTACCAAGTACCCGAAATTATACAATTTTTGCACTAAGTGCTAAAACTCACAACTCTGGCAAAATGCCTGAAAAATGCACGAAGCATACACACACATGCATGAAGCATAAATTTCATCACCTTTAAATAGGCTTTTCCGAACTACATGGGCTTTGATCTCTCATAAAAACGAGAGTATGTAGGCATATTTGGGATTTACCCCGAATAGCAAGTCCACAATTTACTAACAATCTGTTCTTCTTCCTTTCTGTTTTCCTTTTAGATTCTTTTCTAAATTGGCAAATTAATCAAATGCATGACATAGTCCCCGAATCCTCCTTGGGTTCGCAGATTAGAAACCTTTACATTTGATGCATTAATTGGAGTCAAATAAGGGTTTTCTTAGTTTTTCCCTTCAAACAAAATAAACTGAGTGGCGACTCCCGACAACAAGTGAACGTTCATCCGAATCCTTTTCGGGTGGAAACGGAGGTTCACAGGACCCATCTTTCTTTTCCACGAACAGTACACTAATGCCTTATGTTTGGTCAGCTCATCCATTTCAAGTATTGCATCAAATTCCTGGAATGGCAACTCAAACAGATCACCTAAGAAAGTGTGTCCGTGTACTTCTACCGGACAATCCTTTATTACCTTCCTGGTAACCATCTCACTACCCAAAGGATTTATAACTAACACTCCATTTGTTTCAAGTTCTACTTCTAAATCCTTTAATTCTTCATTTTTCATGCATATATATATGAATGTGAAGAACCTGGGTCTATTAAAGCATAAATCGGCATTCCAAACATAATTAGCTGACCTGTTATGACATTTGGAGCCTCTTCTTCCTCACGCGCCCTCATTGCATACATCCTCGCAGGGGCTCTTGGCTTGGGTCTATCCACCGTCTCTTACTGTGCCCACGATGGATTTCCTCCTCGACCTCTACCAGCTATGGCTCGAGATCCTTCGATATTATCTGGTGTGTTTTGCTGTCTTAAGGGGCATTCTCGTTTAAAGTGGTCCTTCGCTCCACAAATAAAACATACCCAGGCCTTGCCCCAACATTTTCCTGAATGCCTACGCCCACATTGAACACAGCGTGGATGGGTGTTTTCACTTCCTCCGATAGTTTTGAACTGAGCAAAGTTACCTCCACCTTGGCCATGCCCTCTTCCTTGTCCTCTCCTAGACCTACCAGTACTGGCTACAAAGGTAGCTTGACTCGGGCCGCCCCGAATTGACCTTTGACTGGATACCCTGCTCTGATTTCCTCCCATGGAACTACCTTCTCTAAATTGTTTCCTTGTTGGCTGGAAATTTTCTGAATAACTCTAGGTATCCCTTCTTGGTCTTACCCTCTGTCTCCTATTTCGCTCATCCTCCTGACATTGCTCTACTTCCAGAGCCCTAGTGACCATCTCGGAAAATTCCTTGATATTAGCAGCAATTAACTGCATCCTAATCTCATTATTCAAACCATCCTGGAATTGCTTACACCTATCATGTTCGTCTTCAATTGTCTTCTTGGCATACCTACTTAGCCTAGTAAATTCCCTCCCGTATTCAGCAACGGTCAGTCGACCTTGCTTTAAGTGTAGAAACTCCTTTTTCTTGGCATCTAGGTATGCCTCCGATATAAACTTCCTCTTGAACTCATTCACAAAGAAATCCCATGTTCTCTGTTCCGGTGGAACTCGTTGGTGAACTGTGTCCCACCATATATAGGCTTCTTCCAGTAATAAGGAAGTAGCACATACCACTCGCTCTTCTGGCGTACACTGTAACTGATCTAAGGCTCGTATTGTTCCTTCCAGCCAATACTCGGCTGTAGAAGAATCATTATCCCTTCGAGCCTTAAACTCCTTCGCACCGTACTTTCTTATCTTTTCTATCGAGGGTTTCCTTTCCCCTCCTACAGCAGGTACTGGTATGGGTGATGGCGCTGGTGGTGGTGCCGGGGCAACGCCTGCTATCTGTCGCAGCGCTACAGCCATCTGTTGCAACATCTCATTCAGAAGAGGAGCTCCCGCTGAGGGTTGCTCAGCCTCCGGTGTTTCAGATACATACGTCTCTACAATATGTGACACTCGAGATTCAACTTCCTCCTCTACGGCTCTTTGAGAGGACTCTCGCGACATCTATATTCTAACACATAACTCACAGTCAAAAGCAGCACAGCTCAGCAGCACTATTAAACCCTATGTGGCATGTATATAAAGACAAAACACTTAATCAAATATATGCAAACATACCCTTATTTATTTTCCTATATTTCCTTCCTGAATGATGCCTACTTTTTATCTCCTATTTACTATAGGATATCTCATTTTACGTCGGTAATGGCCACTCCCGACATAAAACATACATCCTCCTATGTTGGATTACCCAGAAGCGGCTAAACCGGAGCTCTGATACCACAATTGTAACACCCCTTCCCGACCTACATGTGTAAGCTGAGTAGAGGTGCCACACTATCCAAATGTTGCTACCAATTTTACATAGTCAAATTTTTGTTCCGATTTTACAGAAATTTTGCCAGAGGTTCGCCTAGAGATTTGGATCCCAAGTGTCGACAAAACTTGTTTTTCTGATTTTTGAAAACATTTTACATAGACCCATGTGAATACAATCAGTTTTCAATACACTCCCAATGAATCCACCTTATACCCTCAACTACAACCTGCAAGAAAAATTCACACTTCTAATCCAGAATAAAGTAGAGATTTATTATTATTACATACCAATAACGTACAGTATCACATATTGATTCTCAATCTTATATACATATACATGCCACAACTAGTTAACTCATAATGGAAACTAAAGGCTACTCTGAGGTGCTGCGCTGGGTTGTGCTGCTCGATGCTAATCACCGAAATCTACTGCTCCAAACCTACGAGTCAAGAAAACTCAACTCGCTGAGCAATGACGCTCAGTGGGTACTTTACCGATGAAAATATGAGTGAAACATGAAAGCATTTGAAATAAAAGGAAATAATTAAATCATAAATCAACCCACCTCAAACCAATGGAAGTTACTATACATTCAGTGTAAATATGCTTTCAACAAATGTAAAAACCATAATTCAAACTCATTTTGCATTACGTAGTTTAACGAAAAATAATATGTCTTTGATTCAGGCTCTACTGGTATATAGGGAACCATAGTGATAAGGCAGTGGGCCTCCCCACTGTAACATAGGTGGCCCTCACCACCGATATCAGATCACAGGTATGGGCCTCCCCATCCTGGTTAACCAATGGGCCTCCCCATTGGCTTCAGTGGCCTCACCACTGAATAAAATATCATATCACAATAATGAGCAGTACTGCATGCGTTAGTATAGTGCACCATACCCTTATCTACCACTCCCACTATCCAGTAGAGCAAAAAGGTTAAAATGATTCAATTTAAGTCTCAAACCTCATTTTAGAATGACTCGCGAAATTATTTTAAATTCCTATCGCACTTTGCCATTTATGCCGCGCAACACATTCTTTAGTCAAACCATTCCCCTTTTTTGCATATTTAATATCCACAATAAACATATTAAACATTTCAAAGCATTCCTCAAAATATCCCAAATTGACCAAATGAATAGTGTTGCGGCGAGAAAAATCGGCAACGCAAAATGGCATGACCAAATGAATAGTAAAATCTAGGTTTTCGTCAAAATTTCAGTCCACTTCAGTTATGCATTTGACCAAGTAAATGATCTTATTTTTGGCTGAAATTTACAGAAAACTTATTTCATATGTTGACTAATTGCATGTAAAATTTCGTTGAAAAATTCATTCGTTTGCTGCCCCAAACAATTGCCACAAAAATAGTCCAGAAGTTGTCACTTTGGGACCATTTCGGCCCAAACATTTGAAATGCATAGGATAGTTTATTTTTCTTTTGCAAATCAATATTAAGGCTTCTTTAATAGTAAAGTGAGGATTCAAACACTTCCTTTTAGCAATTTTTGCAAGTTTAACTCAAATCAAACTAATTAAAGTCCAAACAACTTACTAAATCAACTTGCCAAATTTTCTCAAAACATTTGGTTTCAATTAAATTTAACAACCCAATTGCCATAAGAAAACAAGAACATAACTCAAATATTTAATTTAAACTCAATCAATATATTTAAACATCAATTTCAAAACTTCCATAAACCAAAGTTTGTAAGCAAATAGAATTTCTTTTATGGTAAAGCACCAAATCAAAAGTAATTATTCAAAGGTAAAGTACCAAACCTTATTTCTTTAACTTCTCTTAGCTTTTCCTTCTTCTCCTTCTTTAATTCTTTATTTCTCCTTCAATCAATTCAAAATACAACATAAACCTTAGAATTTCAAAATAATAAATTATCCTCCATTTCTTTTCCAACCGAAACCCCTAATCCAATCTTATTAATCTTTCTACCTCTTGATTCTTCCATTTAATCAATTAATCTCATCACTTACTTAATATTTTTTTTTCCAATTCCATATAAAGACTCTAATTCCCAATCTTCCAATAAATATATAACTACCTAAAATTAATACTAAAATTAAAGTCTACTTACTAGAAAACCTTTAAAACTTACCTTAAAAATCAAAATTTGAGGAAACTTGGAAGTCCTTTGGTGTTTCCCTTTTGTTGGCCGAATTTTGTAAGTGGAAAAAGAGAGAATTTGCTCTTCATTTCATATATTTATATACAAAGGAAATGATGATCACCTTAGGTGTTGGTTAACCTCTTAAGACCACTTGTCCACTTTTTCTCTTTCTTCATTTATTACACATTTATTACACATGCTAAATGCTTTCTTTTGATTGGCCAACATTAGATTTTTATTAGTTTTCTTTTCCTTTACTTCTTTCCACTTGTCCCTCTTCCCATTGGATCTCATAAAGTTGTCCCGGGTTACTCATCCGGTCCCGACACGAAACCGGGCCCACTTTATGTTTCGGCGATTAATCGATCATATCTTTTAAACCGTATAGTTCCACGAGTCAAACTATATATAGTTTTGATCCTCTCGACCTCTACTTTCTATTTATAAGGTCTATTTTAGGTTTCCAAGTCATTTTGAAAAATTACCGATAAGCCCTCAACTTTTTACAAAATTCCCTTTAGGTCCTATTTTTGCTCGGGTTTTCTTCGGCTTCGTTTCTACTGGCGATCGTTTCATATTTAACCTCTCGTCATTCTCTATGTACTCACGTCCTTATTTCCTACCCTAAATTCATGTATAACTTTAATTGATAATGACCAAAATGCCCTTAGTCAACATTTCTTCATTTTTCTTTAACGGGACATTTCCTGGAAAAACTGTTACACGTCGTTGCGATCCGATTTTTCTCTACACTCCATTTTTGGAATCTGTTATATGCACTATTAAGAACATCCGGTGCAACTTTTTTTGAAATTACATCTATGTCCCCAAACTTTTGAAAATTACAATTAGGTCCCTTTGGTCATACAACCTTATCTAGGCTGTTATCAAGAATTATCTTCTCCTTTCCCCTTCTCTCGCTATGCACGTGACTACTCTGCATAATTGCGATAGGCGGATGTGACAATCTAGACACTCATAATTATGTAGGAGCCCCCTCTAAGCAAGCATACACAGCTCAATGTTATAGAACAATTCTCTCACCTAGTAAAGTCATTCGAGCCATGATGCATAGATACACTAATATATATATATATATATATATCAAGCTAAACTCATCATTGGTTGAGCACTAAAATGAACAAAGACCAACATAAATAAAAATTTGATGAAAGTAATTTATTCAAACAATCCTAATTTGAAAAACATAATTGTTCAAGAAAATACCAAAGAAAACAAATGAAACAAAAAACTAAACAAGCCAAGGGAAGTTTTATTGAGTTGAATTCGAAGATTCTTCATTTATTTAGGCATATCAAGGGTAAAGATTTTTCTATCATCAAGGATCATTGATTCACCATCCATAGTTAGTCCAAGCTTGCTTAGTAGCACCTCCTATTTAGCAGTTTCTCTATCCATATCATGACAAGATGAAAAAAATAAAACTCTCCTCTAATCCTCCCTCTATCATGAAGGTTGCAAGCGGTGGTGCCCTTCCAAATTTAGGCAAAGGATTATTCTTAGTGGTGGGCTTATCATGCTCAGGAAGTTTTCCACTGTCAATCAAATCTTGGATCTCATGCCTTAATCGAATATATTTATCTGTTTCATGCCCTTGCACTTGATGAAATTGACAGAAGACCTTGGCATTAAAATTTGATGGCAGAGGCTTGTGTAGAGGTCGAGGTGCCAATGGTTGTAGCAAATACATCTTCACTAGATTTTCTAACATCTTTGAAAAAGCTTTTCCCAATTTTGAAAATTTACACTTCATTGATGGTTCAGTTGTTGCATTTTTGTCAACACCTCTTCTTTCCCTTTGACTTTGCTCACTGGGGTGGTGGCCACCTTTATTGCTCCACTTAGACAGCACATGGTTCAACTGGTCTTGTAGAATAGGGATTGACCCCACATTTTCCATTTGATCTCTATCAGTGGACCTATTCCTTATTAATGTTGCCTTTTCCTTCTTTTTTATGTCAATGGGAGATGCCTCATTAGCATTATTGATGATCTCTAGAATTTTAATCAACTTGATCTTCATAATTTTAGCCAGTTGATCTCGTAGCTCGACCATCCTAGCTTTAACAACTTCATCGACTATATCCCTTAGCTGGTTTGCATCCATCCTTCTAATAGTGCTTGAATCAAAATCAATGTTGTAGGTGGTGTCATTGTATTGCTCTTGAACTGCTGTACTCCAGGTCAGTGAGCCAGAAAGGATCAATGCCACGTAATGCAATGTATATATGCATGGATGTACAAGTAACAAATAAATAAAGATAATTAGGATGTTCCTTTCAATCTTATATCTTTCACACACAAATGGCGAGTCTCTTTTTCTAGGTATATGTTCAACAAAATACCAATATAGGATATCTTATTTTTGAAAAATTCACTCGAACAATTTAACCAATAGTTATATTTTTAAACTTAGAAGTCAGTCCATGATAATTTTCATTAATTAAGTCTTAATCCATTGGGCCAATAAAAGGATAGATTTTTTGCTATATTGAATCAAAACTATATTAAAAGGTTTATCATAAATAGATTTTCTATTTAGAAAAGCAACTAATGGTTCATACCACAATCAAGCCTATGATTAATAAGTCTTGGCATAAATTAGGCCCACACTTAATTTTTAGTATCTCATAATTGACTTAACTAGTTGTTAGCCTAAAAAAAAGGTTTAATTTTCATAAAATGTAAAAATAGTTTTATTTCAAAGCCTATTATAAAAAGATTTTAGAAAAAATAGATTTTGGGCATTGTATTTGGGCCCTGATGTAGAAGAAATTTTGACCAATCTTTAAAAGATTTTTTTTTCAAAGATCATCTTAAAAAGTTTTGAACATAATTTTGGTCTTTTGGTGCTTAAAAGAATAAAATTAATTTTGGCTTATAATATATTTAGGTCATATTAGGAAAAGACAAACCAAATAGGCCATAATTCAAACAAGATAAATTAATCATAGTCAAACAACAAGCACTTGGGGTAAAAAAACCTAAGGAAATTTACTGGCCAATTACATGAGCTTTAGTCTTTGGGTTGAAAAGCTTAGGTTCCCATAGCAAGTATATAACAAAAGGTACAAGGCAATGAGTGGTTATGCCATGCTCAATCTCCAAACCTTGAGTAAAAGTATGGTATCCCTTACATAACACAACACGGGTTACATGAGCTTCCTAACTCACGCACACAATGCAATCTAAATAATGCAATGGATAATATAATAACAAGAAAGAATAAAATAATATAAAGACCAATAGAATCAACTTCTCTCATCCCCAGTAGAGTCACCATTGTAAGTGGAGATTTTTGCCCCCACTCCCATGTGGAATGGTTCTTGCGACTTTGACACTGTTAGACTCAGGGCTTTAGAGAATACGGGCCTAAATCTGGAGAAAATGGAGTCTCCACCCAGACAGACTAGAAAAAAGAAAAGGGTGGATGACTCAATTTGTAAGTAATCCTCAACCCCTAACGGATTCAGAAAGTTGGGTACGCATGAGGAAGGTGAGAAATGACCCAGCACCCCTATAGTACCCATTTTATTAGAATCAGCCTCCTTTTCAGGTCTTAATATTATTAAATTCTTAACTTATTAAAATATCATCTATAATACATGCAAAATAAAGAAATATTTATTAAAAACAAGAAATTTCAAATCAATAAAAATGGGAACCATTACAAAACATAAACATGTCCTTACAATAATATCCAATATTCAAAGTACAAGTAAATAAAATAGGACACCCACCAATTGGTAAAAATATGTCCATTACAATTATCTCAAAGTCTTTAAAAAAAATTAAACTTACAAAAAATAAATAAATAAAACAAATAAGGCACCCATGAGTGAAAACATGTCTTTTACAAGTCTATTTAAAAATATATAAATCTAAGAAAAAGAATAAAGCAAGGAAAAAATAATATAACATATATGAAAATAATTGAATAATTAAAAAGAAAATAACAAACACATCTTAATATTACTCCATTAAGAAAATATAGTGCGCTAGGGTTTTATATTTATAGAAAATAGGGTTTTAATTTGAAAATTAGTCTCTGGATATTTCGAAAAGGGATTTAGGATTTTTAAATAAGAAACTAGCTTTACCGATTTAGGGTTTTGGAAATTGGTTTTATAGATTAGGGTTTTAGATTTTAGATAAATTAGGGTTTAGGGTTTGTGAGAATTAGGGTTTAGAAACTTAGAGTTTTGGATGATTATATTAGATATTGGAGATCAAATCTTAGGTTATTATGAAATTGAAACAAATATGGATAAAATAAGCTACTGGATGAAACTAACAAATTAGTTTTTGGTTTTTATAAATATATAATTAGGGTTCTATTAATTTAAAGTGTTGGACATTAAAATAAATAGGGTTTAAAAAGAACAAAACCTACGTTCATTGGCTCCTCCAATATCAAAATGTTTAATCCAATATATGCTACTACCTGATCAAACTTAAGATAAATGGTTCTTGCCTCCTTAGTTGCTGTATATTTTCAATCGTCTTTTGATTTCTGTTGCTTAATACTACCTCTTTGTGTTTTTCTTGTTCTATGTTGCTAAAACAAATTCTCTTAATTGCTTAATCAAAAATTACCGGTCCTTTAATTCTGTCTTAGACTTTTTTATTTATATGCAAATAAGCCAAATCCTAATACTAATCTGAAACCAAATTGATTTAGAAAATTAACAAGCACGGGTCAAATTAGTGGTCGGTGGTGAATTGGCATTGCCAAATTTGCCATAGAAATTTGCCATAGACAAAGCCTTGTGGCAAATTGGCCATGCCGATTCGTCATTTGCGAGTCTCGATCAAATTATTATTTTTTATATTATTATATTTTATTATATTTTCTTTTTATTATATTTTTATTATTATATTATAAAATAAATAAAATAAATATTATTTTTTTTTCTTTTTTCTTTTTTCTTATTATATTATTATGTGTTGAGATTTTAATATCATACCAGACTATTTTAAGTTTGCAAAATTGTTCCAGACTATTTTAAACATTTAGACTTAACATAACCTTCTTTTAATTAGGGTCGCACTGAATTTGGTCCAAAATTAAGGGTCTACAGCCATATGGCCCTTCTTTCCACAATTATAAAAACTTCCCTTCAAGCGTCTGGCCATTGCTATGATTCTTTGATACTCCCCGCCCCTACATGTGTATTATCTTTATCTTGATGACTTTTTGCCTTGTCATCATATCTTTTAGATCCACTACTAGTGTACTGCTTAGAATTTTGCCTACCTTTGTTAGCATAAAGTGCTTCCTCTATACTTTTGACAAAATTCCTCCTATTTACTTAGTTAGAGCCTCTTGACCAGTAAGCAAATTCTCAAACTTAATAAGTGATGGTTGATTTTGCCATCCCTACACTGCAACAATAAAGCATCTATACTCGGGCCTCAAATTATGGATGATTATTCTCTTCATCCTAGTTTCACCAATCGGAGCTTATGGATCTAATTCAAAAGTTTCTCGACACGACAACTTCACTTTAGGTAAATATTGAGCAACCATCATTTCATGTTGTGCTACTAACAATAATTCACTTTTTAGTGGCTGAAGTCTTAGGTCATTTTTCTTGAGAAGAGCTTGGAAAATGTATCACAAGCTTTTTTTTTGAGTTTTGGCATCTCAAATATGTTCCAACACATTTTCTTCAATCGTTGTCTTCAAAGCAAACATCACTTTGCCTGCTTTTATCTTGCATTTTTGTAGCGTTCCACTTGCATCTTCAGTCTCTGATTGGATAACTTCACTTCTGTTGATGACTTTCCGGAGATCCTAGCTTTGCATGTAAGGCATAATACATGTAGACCAAGTATTGTAATTTTGGTTATTGAGCTTCTTAATTCCACCAACTATTTGAAGATCGTTTATCTTGACAATAAATAATACCCAAAGACTTATGGCTCTAATAACAAATTGTTGAAATATGATTGACAAAAATGCTAATGAACTCACAAAATAAAACTACGAAAGATTATTTAGAAACTGAGAGAAGATTTATTGTGAAGAAGATAAGATGATTTTCATACTTCTCTTATGTATTCTTACATTGAACTCTCTTTATATAGTTATAGAAGTTTACAAAAATAGTGAATATTAAAATAGTATACAAATTAATATCCTCTTATTTTTTTAGTAAGTTAATTAAAACCTAATCAATAAAATAAAAATTATAATAACCATAAATAAAAATAAAAAATTATTATTGGTTTGATTTTAACAGTATAAATGTCATTCATGTTCTTATTGGTTTAAGGTCAAATTTTTTTTTACTTAAAATAAGCTTAAAATTAGCCCTCTAATACATCTTTTGGTTCGAGACTAGTGATTTTTATCCTTGGGATAATGTTTGAGTCAATTTAGAATTTTTTTTTATTAAAATTTTCTTTTTTTAAAAAAATAAGCTTAAGTGGCGACTCTTTCTCAAAACCCTTTTTACTTGAACAGAGCGTAACCTATGATGGCAGAGTGTTCTTGGCACTTTTAGTGAGATTTAACCTAATATTTCAGCATTCTTTGGCTAGCCAAGTAAGGTGCTCGGGCTGGTGCCTCGCAATGACCTTAGCGTTCATCTTTTGCTCCTAATTTCTGTGCTGCAACTATCAAGCTGTTATTCATGTCACAACAAACCTAGTTTACAACATGTTGCACATCATTTTGGTAAAGGGCATTTACATCAACACGCAGTGTTTAGTTGGTTAGCTTCAAATTCTAGAATAGCGTGAATATTCGCTGGTAGAAAGTATCAATAGAAGGTTAAGAAGCTTTTATTGTAACAAGCTTCTTCTAAATTCATCAATCTCTTTGTATAGTTAGAATAGTTGTAACTAATTCGGTTGAATTAATACATCATCTTCTTCACTACTCATATGATATTTTCTTTAGTTTCCTTACATGTAATTTTTCTTCTTCTTTTTTTATTCATTACATTTTTAGCAGCCTTTGTTTCACATGAGAGGCTAGTTTCCCTTAGTCAAAAAATAGTACAATCTAACACCACACTTAATTGATTGAAATAAGGATAGACACTCCTTTTTCACCTAAAAGCAAAGATAAATTACAACAACATAATTAATAATAATATTAAATGAAAAAAAATCTTAGCAACACCAATAATTTTTTGGCCCTGGAAACTCTAGCTATAGACATCTTGAAATTTGGTTTCAAAAGTACTAGAAAAAATTGTGGTGCGGGCTGCAAATAAGAACACTCCAATCAATGGTACCTGAGTAATTCTTTCGGTCAACCAATTTGGACAATCTTATTTTGTACAACAATCATAAACCAAGTATTCTTGTATGGTCTCCAAAGTTTTATGTGAAAGCAACAAATGCAACTGTAACTCAGTTCTTAGATAAGTAAAATTTGGTCTCAGTTGTGTTGATTTTTTAGTGGAGCTATATAGAATGGCTCAATTTTATTTCTTTGAAAATGGTCTTTTATATATGAATTGTAATAAAAAAAAATAAAAAAAAATCCATAAAATCTGATATTAACTTATCAAATAAAAAATATTTAATTTATTTTTTAAATTTAAAGCTTCTTGTTTGATCTTGCTTGATTTTGTATAGTAATTGAGGCATATTTCAACATTGCTCTTTGCATTATTTGCTACAAACTCGAAACTCTTCTAAAACTTGATTCCTTCATGGAGATAGTACTTCTCCTTAAACATTCAAAATCTTCTATTTTTTTATTTCTAAAAAAACCACATAAATCAAACAACTCATAGCATTACAACATAAAATTTCAACAGTTTAAGGACATGCTCTAGGTCCTTTCAATTTCATTTCATATTATCCTTCATCATTTTTGCATTTCATTACAGTTTATAGATATACCGATCACTTGATCATTTTTCTTTTTGTTTTTCATTGTAGTTTATAGACATGCTAGTCATTTCATTTTTTGTATTTGTATTTATCATGGGCTTGGTTATGTTTTTGTGATTATGGTTATGATTGTTATTACAATTATAGTTATGGATATGTGTATGGTTATGAGTATGGCTATGGATATGACTGCAGAGACTTCACAGGTCTTTTAAAGATCATTTAAGCTATGATACTACTGTTGATTTTTTTTAGCGGAGCTATATGAAATGACCTTTTATACATGAATTGTAACAAAAAAAACGTAAATAAATAAACAAAATCCACAAAATCTGATATTAACTTATCAAATAAAAATTATTTAATTTATTTTTTAAATTCAAATCTTGAATTTCTTTTTATTTCATTGCATTTCTTTTCAGATTTCAAATAAAATCTGATGAAGACTAGCACGTTTCAAAATTAAGATGAAGCCAAACCGGTTATGAATGAATAATAGGAGGGAGATTTATTCCAAATCTATCAAATATATTCCTATGTCTATGATAAAAAAAATTATGCCTATGCCTAGAACAATATATATATGGATATATATATATATATCATGCCAATGCTTATGACAAAATAAAAATATGCCATGCCTATTTCCACATAACCATAAACTTTGGATGACCATAAAAATCATATGCTAAAAAAAAGCATTTGTAACATTTGACCCGACGGGGAGCCTTGAGAAATTGAGTTAAGTACTACAATCAAATAAGAATAAATCAAATTCTAAATAATGATAGTTAAGATTTTTTTTAGGATTTTATGTTTAAATTTTATTTTATTGCTATTGTTATGATATTATGATTTGGTTATTAGATTTTTAGGATGCACGTGATTTTGGTTGTTAAAATTTTTAGTATAAATGTGTAAAGTATCATGAATAAAATTATGTTAAGTTCTTCAAACTCTACAATTCTTTTGTCTTCTTACATTTGTTATATTGATGTATGGTGAAAAAAACTAATAGGTTGACAGTAAAAAAAAGGTTAACTTCAATATGTATGAAAAGAAAAGGTAAATGAACATAAAATTGAAAACTACGAAAGCAAACGTAGTAAACTATGATTGAAAACTACGAAAGCAAATGTAGTAACTATGTAATTGTCCCTAAAATTTTTATGGCAAATGTTTTTATGATGGACACAAAATATATGATGCGATGTACAATTATAAGTCACTAGTCAACAAGATTTTCCTTCATCATTTTGTTGGCAAGGCAGAAAAATTCTTATAGTAGACTTGTTCTTAGTTTCATTTCAAGATTTTCCTTCATCATAATGTCTTTGGTCCACTATAAATAAATAATTATTTATTTACAACTATAAATAAAAAAAACAAATGAATGTATATATTGACAAATTTAAATAAATAATCTATAATAATCAAATTATAAATAGCAGAAAGATTTACAAATGCTTAATATTATCATGACACAATAATTAAATTTGTAAATATAATATTACAAAGTTTTTATAATTCTTTATTTTATTATCAATAGATGAATAATAATAATAATAATAATAATAATAATAATAATAATAATAATAATAATAATAATAATAAGTTCTTCACAAATCACAAACAAAAATACTTATAAAGTGCTTCACATAAGCGACAAATACATAATGAATCAATCAAATGTGAGAAGACATTAAAAATAGATTATAGTTTGCGGGATTGTTAATTTTAATTATTTATCAAAAAGGAATTGTAATTATTAATTGGTCTACTTACTAATTAATATTATAATATCATAAAGTTTTTCTATTAGACACAACATTGGAAAACTAGTTCATAATAACTAACCAATTTCTACTAATCTTTACTATGATTAATTGCATCATTGTTTCCTTTTTAAAATTGAAAACTAAAAAATAAAAATTGTCTACTTACCTTTTCTTTTGTCCAATTAAATAAAATACTCAAATTGCATCATTGTTTCCTAATTAGTGGTTATGGTATGATGAATACTAAACTTGTGGATGATATGCTCCTTGATAAATTGTATGACATCCTGTTATTGCACCTTTCTCATTGGTACTGTCTCTACTTATTTTGTAAAGTAATATATGGCATAATCAAGAAACTGTGTCCTTTAGATAAAGTTGGATAAATTTTTCCTATCAAATCAACAGCTCATCCACGAAAAAGCCAAGGTTTGACTATTGCATGCATATCCTCTGCTGGTACTCTTTGAACACTTCAATATTTTTGGCATTAGTGGCAGTATTTAGCATAGGCAATACAATATTTCAAGATTGATGGCCAATAACAGTCATACCTTCGAATCAACCATCTCATCTTTACCCCCACTTGATGAGCTTCACATACTCCTTCGTGCACCTACTTTATTACTTCAAAAGCCTCAGGTTGAGCTAAGCATTTCATCAACAGCCCATCTTGCCCTTTTCTGTATAGTTTGCCATTCAAAAGAACATAATTCAATGCCTGAATTTTGATCCGATGCAAAGTTCTCTTGTTGGGGCACTCTAAATACCTCTTGATTTTCTGCCTCCAATCCCTAGCCACCTTAGTATCCAATGAGAAGGACTCCACCTATATTCCCTTATCTTTAATTAAAGGGTGATTTTTCCTCTTTCCTTAGTTATTCTCAATCCTGATGCCACCTAAGCTAACTCATTTGCCTCCCAATTCTCTTCTCGTGGAATATGCATAAAACTTACTTCTTCGAAGTTATTAATCAGTTGGATTGTTGCTGTAAAATATAGGGCTAAAAGGATACTATTGCACTTATATTCCCCAACCACTTTCTTTAATACCAGCTGAGAATCACCCATAATTATCACATTCTTAGCTTTTAAATCCTGAAGTATTTTTAATCTAACCACCAATGCTTCATATTCAACTTGGTTATTAGTGCATTCGAAATCCAAATTGAATGACAATGCGGTTTTGACTCCATCCAGGGTTGTGCTTGTAGAAGATCCATCAAATTTTAAAATCCATGTGTTACTTTCCACATATAATATAGGCAAATCATCACTTTCATCAAGCTGCAAGACAGATAGGTGATCAGTTAAAAAATCTGCCACTGCTTAACCCTTTACAGACTTCTAAGAAAAACATACCAAAGAAAATTCTGCTAATGTTATAGCCCATTTCCTAGTCCTTCCAGTAATGAGAGGTTTATTTAGCATATATTTAATCAAATCTGTTGTTGACACTACATATACTCTGCTCTTGATAATATAATGATGAAGCTTGATGCATGCAAAAAATAAGGCCAAACACAATTTCTCAATAGGAGAATATTTTACCTCTGTAGCAATTAATAAGCAGCTGAGATAATAGATAGCCTGCTTACTCCCTTGAGAATCATCTTGCACTAGCAAGCAACCTATAGAATTCTTTGTTGCAGAGATGTACATTTTCACGGGAAAACCCTCTCTAGGAGGCACTAAAATTGGAGGATTCATTATGTATTATTTGCCTAAAAACATTTGTAACTCATTTTTTTTTTAATTTTGTGGAGGTTGTACTTCTATTATTGCCATTGTTTTTTTTTATCACCTCCACACCCCTTCAATGCACCAAAAATCCCAAGAAATTTTCAACCTATACTCTGAATGCACACTTCAATGGATTTAACTTTAAGTTATGGATTCTCATTCTTTCAGAACTTTTCTTTGACTTTACTAGCAGATCAGCCGCCGCCACTTCTAGTTGATTAATTTCCTGGAAATAAGTCTCCGTTGCACTCTTTCTCCTTTGTCTCACTTCTTGAAGCAATTTTTTATATTCAACCACTTTAGCGGTCAATTCATAAAAATCTCTTAATTACATCCCCTTGAATTTCTTCCTCAATTCCAAGTCTAAGCCCCTCTATGCTATCTTTACAAACTATGTCTCAGGCAAATACACCTTGCATCGATTCCTCATTTTTTAGAATCTAGCAATATATTTGTGGTTGTTTCTCTAGCTATCTGGGTAATCCTAGACAACTCTGTTATACACACTTCAGGTTCAGCCCTGAAGAACTGGATGCGAAACTTACATTTCATTTCCTATTAATGAATAGAATTCCTACAGAGTGTGGTGTACTAGGTGAAGGCACTCCCTATTAATGAATTAGGGAACAACCTCAGCTTATAGAATGCAAAGTTATCATAATTGGCTAATTCACCATACTAAATAGTAGATCTAGCAATATGCTCTATAGAAGACTAACCATCCTCCCTAGAGAATAAAGAAAAATTAGGGATACGATACCCCCTTGGATAACAATTCTCTCTATCTATTATCTCAGAATAAGGTTTCATAAATTCTAGCTGGCCAATCTATCTCAGGCCAAGCCCATATAATTCTTGAGCAGCTCTGTCACAACTTCCATATTAATGTTCCCATGTACCTGTTTTCCTGAGGAGGCATCTGTGGAGGTCTTTTGGTAAATGTTTGTGAAAGTTTGTCATAAACTTGTGGTTGCATATGGGGATTGATCGTTCCGAAGATTTGTTGGGTTTAATTTGGCCTGCCATTTCCATTGGTTGCTTTATTATTTTCGTTCACCTCTTCTCTCATAGAGAGAGGAACATATTTTTTCTCAGTATGGCATTAAGGCCTATGCCAATCTCCTGATTCTATGTTAACAGAATATCCCTCGAGCTCCTCCATTGTCTGCTTAAAAGGTCGTGTACCAGTATTTTGAACAAATGAGCTTGCATCCTGTAACACATTTTGTTTTCCAAGCGCCAGGATCCCTTCGCTTATGGTCTATAGCAATATTTCCTGTTGCTTTTGCATTTAAACATATGCTTCTTGGAACTTTCTTTGAGATTCCATCTGGGACTCTAGTACCTCTGACTGTGACTCCTAAAACTTTCTCTGCGACTCCAAAATCTGTTTGAATATGGAGAGCAGTTTTCTTTTTCAACAACCGCTTGCTTCAACTGTCAAGCTCAAAATGGTTTCTTTCTTTAATAACCATTTCCTTCACCAGCTGGTGCTGATGTTCTCTTGGGCCTCTCATCATTGTGGCCGGGCTTCTCCTTCTATTGGGCCTAGAGCATTAATTCTGGTGCCGACAATAAGTTAAAGTGCATTTCAAATATTTTTCTAATTAATTAACGAAAGATTATCATGAGTAAAAAAAAAGATTATCATGAGTGATTTTTTTTTTCGTTTGAAAGGATCATGAGTGATATTTTGAAGATGTGAGAACCGTCAAGATTAGAATCTTGAGTTCTTGTAGAATTGGCAATCAATCACTAATTGGATAACTATTTTCTAAATATCTGGGCCTGTCAATATCCATGACTTTATTATTATTATTATTATTAACGAAAATTATATGGTTCTATTAAGAGATCAATTGAGAATCCTGGTACAAAAGAACCGAGAGGGTTCTCGATGGATATAACATCCAGTCTACTCTCAAATTACATCTTTTTACATTTGAAGCAACCCAATCTACACATCTATTACCATTTCAATTCACAAAGACAGAGGAGAACTCTGTTAATGTTGAGGTTAACCTCCTAATTTTCTGTACCATTGTATCTATCTCGAATGGGCAGCCATCTGGAGATGTAATAGCTTGAATTAGGATCAAGTTATCAGATTCAAATATACACTTTTGCATTATGAGATTGATTGCTCTCTGTAATGCCATTAGAATAGCTAGAGCTTCATTGCGTAGGGGGGAAATGGAAGTGATTAAGCTAGCTATTCCTTGACTTTATTTCATACTAAGCTAGTTGTAAAAATTCATTTTGTTGTTGTTGACAATTTTATTCGACATATTGTGACTTTGACTAATACAAAATAGATGTTTCACAGTTTTTCATGGCATATAATTAATGTTTCTACCTAATTAATTTCACTAATTTGATTTACAGCTAAATATAGGAAGTCTAAAGGTCCTCTTGCAAATCAAGGATTGCAAGCAGTAGTGATAGTGTCTATTGCGATCACATTATTTCTTGTACTCTTCCTTTCATATGATTTGATAAGAAAGAAGAAAAGAGGTAAGCAAATTTCTTGACTTTTCTGTATAAATTGCCATACAAATTTTTCATTACTTCTTGGTCCTGTTTTTTCCACACATCTGATCATTAATTAAATACAAATTTTAACTAAGGAAACTAAGTAATTAATTTTCATTATAATTGATACAGCTAGAGATGCGCGAAGAAAATCTTTGTTTAGCTTCAGCACAAGTGCAACATACTTTAGAGACTCTCAAAGCGAAAATGGGAGGGACTTACCATTCTTTGATTTGAGTGTAATAGCTGCTGCTACAAATAATTTCTCACATGCTAACAAGCTTGGAGAAGGTGGTTTTGGCTCTGTCTATAAGGTAGACACATGCACTGCACAAAATATTGAAATTAACAATATTAAAGTTTTTATTTATATGTCTTTCAATTCATTTATATCGAACAAAAGATTGCACTAAATATATGTAAACTTGAAGTAAAGCGCATTTGGACTATATTTCTCAGGGTCTACTACATTGTGGAAATGAAATAGCTGTTAAAAGACTATCAAAATATTCTGGACAAGGGACTGATGAATTCAAGAACGAAGTTGCATTAATAGCAAAGCTGCAACACAGAAATCTTGTGAGAATGCTAGGTTATTGCATCCAAGACCAAGAGAAAATGCTAATCTATGAATATCTGCCTAACAAAAGCTTGGACTCTTTTATTTTTGGTATGTCATTTTCAGTTAGAAACTATATAGAAGTAGCTAGTAATTAATTTATGTCAATGCTCGATTTGATAAAAAATAATTAAAATGTTTTCATTCAGATGAAGAGAAAAAATCACTGTTAGATTGGTCAATGCGCTACAATATTATTTGTGGGATTGCCAGAGGAATTTTGTATCTTCATCAAGATTCAAGATTACGAATCATTCATAGAGATCTTAAGGCTAGTAATGTTCTGCTAGATGCATCATTGCATCCAAAAATTTCTGATTTCGGAACGGCTAGAATATTTGGTGTTGACCAACTTGAAGCAAACACAAATCGCGTAGTTGGAACATAGTGAGTACTATCCATCTAAAAAGGAAACAAAAAAAGAACAGCTGATGAATTTTAGTAATTTCTTTCTTAAAATCTACTCTTTTTATTCTTATTATTAGTTTGACTGAAAATCGAACCTCTCCATACTTACGATTTTCATTGTACTACTGCAGTGGTTATATGTCACCAGAATATGCAATGCAAGGCCTATTTTCTGTGAAGTCTGATGTATATAGTTTTGGAGTAATACTGCTAGAGATAATCACTGGCCGGAAAAATAGCAAGTATTACGAGGAGTCTACCTCAAATTTGGTTGGATATGTAAGTGTATTACACATTAGTTAAGTCCTAATTAATTAATCTTAAACTTATGATTTTTTGTACAAAAATTCATGGTTTAATTTAGGTTTGGAAGCTATGGAAAGAAGGCAGGTCCTTAGAGATAGTTGATATATCACTGGGTGACTCGTACCTAGAACATGAAATGGTAAAATGCATCCAAATTGGGCTATTATGTGTGCAAGAATCTGCAATGGATCGGCCAACAATGTCTACCGTTGTTTTCATGTTGAGTAATGATACAATTCTTCCATCTCCAAAAGAACCTGCATTCATTATGAAGAGAAGTTACAATAGTGGTGATCCATCTACCAGTGAAGGAGCTGTCTCTGTAAATAAAGCCACGGTCACTTTGCTTGAAGCTCGCTAGTACAACATTGAATTATCATGAAATCAAGGCTTATTTGATTCAGCTGTTCAAATTTAGAGTTTGCCATTTGATATCTCAATCATTCATATTAAGTGTTTGATAAATGCACTCGGCAAGTGCACCCTTTTCTGAATAGATCCCCTCCCCATTGTAATGCTAAAAAAAGAAAGTGTTTGATAAATATAAGATAAACAAAAGATTTTGAATAGCATTTCAAAATTATAGCTAAATTTCTGATGTTTAATATCCAATATTCTCTCTTTGCAGCAGTACTTCAAAATTACAACTGAAATTTTAAAAGCCAAAATTAACTTCTAATTAGCTATTACCTTTTTCATCGTCCAAGGTGATGACAATTTGATTAACATGGTCGTCAGAAAAAGAGCAAAAAAAAAAAAACCATCAGTTTTAGTCTAAAACAAAATGAACCAAAACTAAAATAAAACGTTGTGTTTGTAATAATTTTTGTTTTTTTATTTAACCTTTTTTTAGGGAAAAAAATTAAGAATGCGTTTTGTTATGGTTTTTATTTTTTTATTTTAATATAAAAAAAAAGAAAACAAAATAAAAACATATTGGATAATATCACTGAGTTTTATATTTTTTTTTATTAGGTAAGAAACGGTATTAGCTAAATATGGTATTTAATATTTAGTTTTGAGAAGAGATATAGATCAATAATTTTTTTTTCTCTCTACTATTTTTATTTTTTACCTATATTTTTTTACTTTTTTTTTTCAAATTCAATTATAAAATGAGAAATTTGTCTTATATTAAATTTTTATTTTCTTTATTTTTAATAATTTTATTTTATTTTTATAATTATCTATAATATCTAATTAATATTATGATGGATCATTAAAATAAACAATATAATTTTCAAATAGGTAAATGAAATGTGTTTTTAAGAAAAAATTAATAATATAATTTTTAAAGATATAAAATAGTTTTTTTAATAAATATAAAACAAGTTTTTAAAAAATATAAAATAAAAACTAAAAATAATTTTTGATTTTAAAAAATTTAAAACTTACAATGTAAATGAACATGAATGTGTTCAGTTTTTGGGGGAGAAGAAATTTTACATCAGTAAAACTCTTTTTTAATATAAGACATTTTATATTAATAAAAAAAAATTTACTCCAAAAGTCAATTTTTTATGTTTGTTTTTTAAATTTTTTTTATTTTTTATTTTTAATAATTAAAATTTTAATAATTGTGATATATTTTTAAAAATATAAAATAGATTTTTAAAAATAGAAAACAAAAACTAAAAATAGTTTTTGATTTAAAAAATAAAAAACAACAAATCTATAATCTAAATGAAAACACCCTAAAGTTGCGTTCAAAAGGTTTTTTATTTTTTAGTCTCATCTTTTTTCATGAAAAAAAATCAAAATTTTTTGTAATAACACTAAATTTTAGATTTTGTTCATCAAATAAGAAACACTTTCACACTAAATGCGGAATGCATAAAATATAGTTTTGAAGATTTTGATTTTTAACAAAAATTTATATCTACAAAATTTTTTTTTATTCACCTTGCATCATTCTCTTTCTTAGATCAAAGCTTTTTTTTTTCTTTGTACAAATTTACTCTTTCTAATTTTTTTTCACATTTTCTATATATTTTCTTCTATTCTTCTCCAAATCCAGAAATAAAAGTTGCAATTGACATTTTTATTTTTTTATTTTTTTTGAAACCGACAATTTTATTTTTTATTTCTTTATCTTTTAATATTTTATTTTATTATTATATATAATATCTAATTAATATTATGATGCATCATTAGTATAAATTAATATATTTTTTTAATAGATAACAACCAATTTTTTTCTTAATTTTGAATTAATTAAGAGATGCTCATTAATTAAATATTGCCAATGGATATTCCTAGAAATGTTCTTAGAATTTAGTTCATCTATAACATTAAGAATTAGAAATATACGATTCTAATTAACAAACTCAACCGCATAATTTATTTAAATTAAATTATATATATATATTTTTTATTAGAACACTAATTTATCACTAATTATCCAAACAACTTAAATAATTACGTGCAATTTATTAGCATGCTAATGTACAGTGGGCCCTATTGTAACATCTAACAAAATAATAGTTTTTATAAGCACAAAAAATAGATAGATGGTAAAAATAAATAATAAGAAGAGATAAGCAATTTGATCTCACAATCCTTAACAAATTAAAACTACAACTAAATCTTCAACAGAAGAGAAAATTAGTTCCACGTGTTGAAAGTAAAAACATGTGAAAAAAGAAAATAAAACTATTTGATAGCTAGGTAAAAAAAAAAATAAAAGTCTCGCTATCTTTATATAGAAATAAGAAATAATAACTAAATAGGAATCCTAACTTATTAAGGAAAAAATAATAAAAATCCTTATACAAGTAGTTCGCATTTCTAAATCACGTGAAGTCTAAGTATGTATTTTGCCAATTAATTACTTAGTTATTATAGGGCAAAACTCAAACATGTCATATTTAAGACATCCATCAAAAATGATCATTCATGGTGCGTGAAAAAATGAAAAGTAAATTAAAAATGCTAGCAAAATGTTGCAATAACAATTTGTTTTTCAAGAATCCACAACTAAAGTAATTCAAAGACAAGATAGAACTTATGACTTAGAACTATTAAATGAAAAAGAGAGCAGCAAAAGCAAAAATTAACTAGAAAAAACTTTTTTAAGGGAAAAACTCAACAAGCTTATATGAAAATGTTAAATGCCCTGCCCCACACTTATTTCATACATTGTTCTCAATGTGTAAATATAAATATAATACAAAAATTAGGAACAACAAGACTCACTTGAATTTTTCTTGGATGTTGGTGGAGATGTGCCAATTGTCTTTAGCTGTGAGGTTGCCATCGAATCGGTATGTTCTTCATCGAATAGGTAAGGCTTTATGGGCTTCGGGGAATTGAGCCATAGTGTATGCCTTGTGCTGCTCCTTGTTCTCATGATTTTGTTATGGGTGTTAGAGAGAGAGATGAACGAGAGGGAAGAGAGATGTGTGGGAGAGAGGGAGGAAGATGGAGGTTATGCTATTAAAAATAAAAGAGGTAAGTGAATGTTTAAGCTAGGGTTTAGTTTCATTAAGGGTATTTAGGACATTTGGCTAGATCCCCACCTAAGCCTTAGGGAAGGCTTATAATTTCACCCTTAAAAGAAAATAAAAACAACTGATTGCACATCCGTCCATTAACTGAGTTCCATTTGACTTGAAAAGAAGTTATGGTAAAATTAAAATTGTAGATGAGGTGGAAGGAAGAAGATGATAAAAATAACAATAACACAAAACAAAACAAGATAAGATAAGATAAAACAAAAATAAAACAGAATAAGATTAAACAAAAATAAAACAAAATAAGATTAAACAAAAAAAAAGTGAAATGAAACAAAATGAAATAAATTAAAATAAAAAAGAAAACAAAATAAATTAAATTAAATTATACTAAAAACTAAAAAAAATATTAAAAAATTGGGTTATCTCCTAACAAGCGTCTTTGTTTACTGTCCTAGGTTGGATATCGTTATTCTCTTCAAGGGTTCTCTAATAGATGTAACAAGGTAATTTCTTCAACAGTATGCACCTGGCATCCTTCACATCTATCGTACCTACTTTCTTCAAGTTGTCCCTATTTTGATTCTTGCAAAGCACAACATTCAACTTATCATTATTACTTAATGCATAACTTTCTTAATTCAAGGAGTCTACAACATCTGCACCATATACACAAGACACGTTACTAGGATATTTTCTATACTCATAAACATTAAATTTAATAAATTCTCCATCAAATTTCATAGTGAATGTACCATCATGCATATCTTTCTTTGTTTTTATTTATACTAAGAAATGTCTTACTAGAAAAATATCATAAGAATTACAATATTTATCTTATCCCATGTTAAGTAAGTAAAAATCTGTAAGAAAAATTAACTCATTAACTTAAACTAAAATATCTTCTAAGACTCCTTCAAGATAAACAATTGATTTATCAGCTAATTGAATCACAACACTAGTTTTCTTTAATGGACTAGCATGCAAAGATGAATAGATAGAAAATGGCATAAGATTTATCATTGATACAGAATCACATATAGCTCATTTTATGCCTAAATTACCTATTTTACAAGAAATAACAAATATACCTTGGTTCTTGCACTTGGAAGGTAGTTTCCTTTGAATTACAGCATAAACACTTTTTCCTACACTTACAATTTTATTATCATTAAGCTTCTTTTGTTGATGTATGTTTCTTTTAAACACTTACCATATTGAGGTACTTGTTTAATAGCATCAAGTAAAAAAATATTTGCCTCAACTTTACAAAAAGCTTACAAAATGTCTTTCTCTCCTTTTTCCTTCTTAGATTTAGCAAACTTTTTAAGAAATGGAGGCTCAATTGTAAATGATTTTGGATTGTTAAAATCAATCTTATCATGTTGCCCATCATCTTAAGCAATAACTTTAGATTTTGTCTCTTTCCCTAAGCCTTGCCCACGTCTTATTTTATTGGGATTTCTAGCAACTCTTTTCCATTCCTTAAGGTAATCGCACTAACATTTTTCTTTGGATTGACAATCGTTTGAGAAGGAAATTTGCCTTGAGACTCCAACTTGTTCACATATGTTGCTAACTAGCTCATTGGTTCTCCAAGTTTTAAATACTCGCTCATGTCTCCTATTGAAATTGTTGGTTGGTAGTAGTAAGTGATTTAACTATTTCTTCAAGAGACATTCATGTTTTTTATGAAAATAGCTATTGTTGCTGAGGTAGTCTTGGTTGAAATTGTTGAAATTACGCGACTTTACTCCATAGCCAAAGTTTGGATGATCCCTTCACCTTGGTTTATAAGTAGGAAAAATGTATATTTAGCCCTCAACTTTATGTCACTTGTAAATTAAGCCCCTCAACCTCTATTTGGTTAAATTAAGCCCAAAACTCTTCAGGATGATGAAATTTTACACCAATTAAACGCGTGTGGCTCAAACTTTGTTAAAATCGCATGAAACATTAAATATGTCATGTTAGTGACACTTAATCAAAATGGTGAGTTTCAATCTTCAAATGAAACTAGTGGGTTTTGTTTTGATTTAGCCAAAATGGAGATAAAATCCCCAAATTTAACATTTCAATCCCTAACTTCCTATGTCGAAGACTCAACTGAGGTTAAAGGAAGAAGTACCCACCCACCTAAGATCGAACTAAGAGTAAAAATGTCAAGTGAAACATATGGCAATGGGTCGACTTTGGCTCGTCAGATACAGATAAGAAACGAACAATTATTGCGAGATAAACTCTCATCGATGCGAAGTCTACCTCAAAGATTTATGTTTGCCTATTCGAATAAGCTTTGCAAATGTGGTAGAATGCCTGTTCTGAGGATGTCTTGAATATTTAGAAACCTAGGTGGACATTTTTAGGGTTGCTCCTTCAGAGAGGTAAGTTAAATACAAAGCTCATTGATAATTATTGAAGTGTAATTTTGAATTCATTCATTGTTGTAAATCTTTAATTTGCTATATATATATATATCTAGTTTTAGCTATCTTATATTTGTTGTAATTTTTTGTAGATGAAGTTGAATTTGTAGATTTTTATTTGTTGAAAATTATTATTTGACTTTTTGAATAAGGCATGGTTCGGTTTGTGATTATTTCAATTAGGTTGATGATAAATAGTCAGAGTATGTGGAGCTATTGTTGAATGAGATGAGAGACACAACTGAGGAGTTGGTGATTGAAAGAAATGATCATATGCAGAGGCCATAGTTCATGCAAGGGGAGAGTATGAGCAAGGATTAATTGTTGAAATTGTTGAACTTAAAGATAAGCTGCAAGAAATGAAAGCTAGGTGCACAACATATAAGCTTCTGGTATTGGCTTATTTTGGTGGCTTTATGTTATTTACATGGTTTAGGTCTTAGGTATTTTGTATTGGTTATAAGTGATTTTGTGGTAGGTAAATTTATAGCTTCATGTAATGTTAATTAGGTATGTGTTAGAAAACACAGCTGATAACAAACTCTTGCAGGTTTTGACTATTTTGTAGGTATTAGGTTATTTTATAACAACAACAACAACAAAGCCTTAATCCCAAGTCAATTGGGGTCGGCTATATGGATTCTTCTTTTCCACTCAATACGATTTAAGGTTATCTCTTCTGATAGATGTAACATCATAAGATCATTTTGGACCACCTTTGACCAAGTCAGTTTAGGCCTACCTCTGCCTCTCTTAGTTATATCTACTCTAACTTGTTCGATTTTTCTAACTGGCGCATCGCTAAGTCTTCGTTTCACATGGCCAAACCACCTCAATCTATGCTCTCTTATCTTATCCTCAATAGGTGCTACCCCCACTTTTTCTCTAATGCACTCATTGCGGATTCTATCCATCCTAGTATGACCACACATTCATCTTATCATTCTCATTTCCGCAACATGCATTTTACTCATGTTTTATCCTTTTCCTGCCCAACACTCACTACCATACATCATAGCAGGCCGTATTACAGTGCATATTAGGTTATTTTATAATTCAAGAAAATTGCAACTGTTGTTGGATACTCTCTTATTAAGTGCAATTAAATTCTTGAATTATGTTTGTTTACCAATTATGTGCAATTGCATTACATTCTTCTCATCTCAAGCCATTTGTAGACTGTAAAGGAGATAGAACTTCTTATCTTAAGCCATTTATGGGCTGTAAAGAAGATAGAACTATTTACATACAAATTGCAGTTGATTTTGTTTGTTAATAATGTTAAAATTGCAACAAAAACTCAACAAAACCTGTCCAAAACCATTCCAAAGCCATTCAAAACCTGGTTGAACCATTCATAACCATTCAAAACTTATCAAAACCATTCTAAAAATAGAACCATTCATAACCATAATTAAAATTCAACATAACCAAAATAATACAAGTTCCATTTGCAGTAAAAAAAAAAAACATAAGCACTTAAATCCATTGAAAACAGAACTATTAAATTCCATTTAAAACAAAAATATTCAAAACCATTGAACAGAACTCAAAACCATTTAAAACGTGTCAAAACCAATCACAGCAACTTAAAACCATTCCACACTATTCAAAACCTGTCAAAACCATTCTCAACCTTTCAAAATAAGTCAATCATCGTTAATAAGTTAAAAAATTTGTCATAACAACCTTGTCATGTTACCAAAATATTGTAAAAACAAATTGCAATACAAAATATTCTTAATATCCAAAAAAACATCATCCATAATATTCTACATCTACATCTTCCATACAGTACAAAATATTGTTAAAGACATAGCCAATCAATCATGCATCAGAATTTGGTCTAGATCTTCCATATTGGCTTTGCATGATTATCTTTATCAGTTTGATTGCTGCTTGTTAATGGATTGTATTATAAATACTTGTAAAATAATTACACTTGAGATTAAATTACATACATGCCAAGTTCCAACTCCAGTTTCCATGGAAATGTTACAGCCCATTCCATTTAATCTATGTTTTATAATCTTACTCTTATACCAGACTCTTTTGCTTGATTGACTTATAGTTGCTAAGGTTGTTGTTGTGCCTGATGATTAAGCATTCATCTGTGGGTGATTGCATCTTCTTTGAGAGTTAGAATTTTTCATCCCTTCCCGGTTGATTATATGTTGTTTGTTTTCTAGTTCACTTTGCAACTAGCTAAGTGGCAGCACCTAGTGTAGATTTTCTAGTAATTCCATTAGTCCTTTTTCTAGATGTGTAAAATTCTCTAAATATCTCTGTTGGTTCTACTCTCCTAAAAGCAGTAGACTCCTGCAATTATATGCATATATTATGTTAAAATTAAAATAACATATATGCTACATAAATTCCAAAACTTCAAGTACCTGTGAAGCATTAGTTGTCTAGCTTTGACTCACACTTTTCTTTCTCTTCTTTGGTTGTACATCCTGAGAATGCAAAAGGCATATAAAATTAATTTTTTATCAAGCCATATATGAATTTGCATTTGTATAATGACTTACATTTCTCCTCGGAAGCCCCTACTATTATGTCCTTGAGACTTGTAAACTCTACAAGTCATGACTCTTCCGCTCCTGGATAATTTACCCACCTTATTAATTTCATCTTTGTCTTTCCTTCTGTTCTTTTTATGCCTTCGTGGCATCTTCCTTATTTTTGGTGGAAGAATTCTTTCCTGGCCAGTTTCTGGCCAATGTTTTTTCCATTCACACAATGAATTTTATTAGAATATGCCTTAAGATACACAGGTTTACAATATCATGGACTGATATAATGCTCTACTTGGTCAGAACAGTGATAAATTGCACAACATGCATGCTGGCAAGGAATGCCTGTTAGGTCCCAAGCTTTACATGTGCAAGTTTTCTTCTGGATATCAACTGTGTGATTGTCTTCCTTGTCAAACAAAGATGTCATTTCATAACCCTTATCCCCATCCTATTCCATAACCCAATCATAAGACTTTAGCTCATTTTTCTCCAGGCTATCCATTACTTTTGGAGAAATATCTGAAATCTAAGTCTGTCACTGTCCCTTTTACTCCAAAGCATGTTCATTACTTGAATTTGACTGTCCTCCAACATAACTTATGATTGTCTTACATCTTGGCTCAAGTATCCAATCATTGAATGTTTCACTCAAGTTGTTGTCAACCACATCACATATAGCATATATGTTAAAAAAAAAAAAAGAATTGCACTATCTCTCAATTTCAAAAGTCAATGCATGCTCCACATAACCTTCCCTAAGTTCTCCTAAAGCTTTCATATTCTCATTAGCGTCAACCATATTTATAGACTTGGCAACATTCTAGAATGCAATCTTCCTCTCCTCTCCCCTATATTTCTTTGCCCAATTTGCAAATGTGTCTTGCACTTATTCTATGCTTTATCTTAGGAAACAATTCTGAAATTGCACTCTCTAATCCCCATTAAAATGAACAATTGTGTTAGTAGCTAAAATATTGTTTCATCAAACTATCATGCATTTGAATTTGTTTATTCATACGTTTGTGTAGATTACTTGCTTACTTCTTGTTGTGTCCTTAGTACATCTTCTGTATTTGGAATGGGCATAAATGGCAAGCCTTAGGCTTAGATACAAGCTATCTATGCAATCATATTTTGGGATTTTTGCAAAATTACCTTAAAATTTTCAATACAGAAAAATACTACACTTTAAAAAAAATTCAAAAATACTTTAAAAATTTTTTTATTCACAAAAATACTTCATTATTTGAAACACCCTTATACCCTATACACGTATAATACACACACATAATATAGATAAAATACGTATATATGGTATAAAAATGTCACAACCCAGTTTAATAAAATTTTTCATATTTCTAATTTAAAATTCCAAACACCTTAAAATATATAATTTAATAGTAAATAAAATATTTTTTATTAATTATTTGGAACTCAAAATAAATATTTTATATAAAAATATCAGAAAACAATTTACCAGAGTTTTGTCTGTAATTTGGACATCTCAAAATTTAAATAATTCCACAACCTGCATAAAAAAATACTTGATAAATACAAATTTATATATTTTTATTTTCATTATATTTAATTGTTTTGAGTTATTTGAAGCTTAATTTATGCAAATAAAGTGTTTTTAAATAAAATAGATTTTATTTAAGAGTGTTGTGAATAAATGTTTTAAAATAAAGAAATTTCAGCATTATAATAAATTTGACCGTTGCCTTGATTTTTAAAGGATATTTTAATTTGTAGGTCTCCAATTTGGGTGAAAAATGACTCAACTAAAAGCTAATGAACAGACCTACAAGAAAAAAAATACTCCAAATGCTAATAATAAAGGAATGTGGACGAAAAAGAGCTTCAAAGTGGTGACAGCCATGCTGTCCATCTGATCTGCACCACCTTTAGTATTAAAATTATAAGATGAGTTGTGGATGTCCAAATTGGACATAAAAATATGATTTGGATAGCTAATGGATAGACCTAAAAGGAAAAAATTATTCCAGCGGCTGGGAATCAATTAATGTGCATGAAAAAGAGACTGAAGGTGGTGGCAAACATGCTGTCCATTACAGCAATGCAATAATGATGAAATTAGGTGGCATTTTAATTATTAAACCACTTTGTACAGCCAAGATTGGCTATAAATACCTTCATTTGTATGCCTTGGAGATGAATCTGAAATCATCTCCTCTCCCTTGTTGTTTTATTAATTTTCTTTGTATTTTGCTGTTGTAAGCCACAACATGAGTGGCTAAGTTTTAAATTCAGCTCAAAGACTTCAAGTTCATTTGCGTAATTTGTGAGGCCAGGTTATAATTTCTTTATTTTGATTAAATATCTATTGTTTCTTGATATTATTGTTTTTTTTTATATGATAAATATTCAACTAAGAAGGCCTAATAGTTGATCGTTTATTATGATTAATCGTTAATCATTCTTCTTAATCCGTAATTGTTATGAAGAGTGATACTAGTAGCAATTAGGTTTTATTAATTATGATCCAAGTTTTTAATAAAAACCTAAAGAAACAATAGGGTGAATTAAATGATTTATGCTTCATAAATTATTATTCAAGCTTAACTACTTCCTGTTGCAATGCAGTTATTAGTTTGTTGAGGATTGCTTAATACCAATTCAATTAATAACTATATTCAATAAAAGTGCTGGGCTTTAATTGATGAATGTAGGGAATTGGAAGATTTATTTTGCTTTTTAATAAATCTATGTTAAGTATTTAATCTAAAATAAAATCATATGTTTTGTCTGTGATCAAATTATGCAGTGAATTATGAACGTTCTTTGAGCTGATCTTTTTATTCATTGAATTTAAGTTATTTATCATAATTGCATTTTAACAGAATTCAGTCTCTGTGGAATCGACCCTACTTATTACTATACACAAAATCATTAAAGTAGGTTAATTAATTTTTGGTGGTTTCGACACCCATTTTGGCACCGTTGCCGGGGATTGATAGTCTATTTGATTTTGTATTATTTATTTTTTTTATGACACGATCTTCTCGATCTGTTGAAATTTTGTTTGATCCATAAATAGAGAAAACAACAAAAAAAATTGAGGAAAAAGACCAAACAAGCTAAGAAGGAAAAAGTTAGAAAAAGTTCTGATTTTTGTGAATCAAATAAGGAAGATAACTCCTCAACAGAGTCAAATTCTGAACCAGAAATTGAGATCATGGCTGCTAGAACATTAAAAGAGCTAGCTACCCCTGACTTAAATCAGCAGCCTCTATGTATCCAGTTTCCCACTTTAGATGTTGCTTTTGAACTAAAATCTGGACTAATCCATTTGTTGCCAAAGTTTCATGGTCTTGCCGGTGAGGATCCTTACAAACATCTCAAGGAGTTCCATGTTGTATGTTCTAGCATGAAACCTCAAGGCGTTTCTGAAGAACAGATTAAGCTTCGAGCTTTCCCTTTTTCATTGGACAACACTGCAAAGGATTGGTTGTATTACCTACCCTCAGGTTCTATAAACTCATGGAATGAGATGAAAAGGTTATTTTTAGAAAAGTATTTTCCTGCTTCTCGTGCTGCAAACATAAGGAAGGAAATTTGTGGCATTAGGCAATATAGTGGAGAAAGTTTGTATGAATATTGGGAGCGTTTCAAAAAATTATGTGCAAGCTGCCCGCACCATCAGATAAGTGATCAACTCCTCATTCAATATTTTTATGAAGGTTTACTTCCAATGGACAGAAGTATGGTAGATGCTGCGAGTGGAGGAGCTCTAGTTGACAAAACACCCGATGATGCAAGGCAATTGATTGCTAATATGGCAGGAAACTCACACCAATTTGGAATGAGGATGGATCACACAACCAAGAAAGTTAATGAGGTAAGTACATCCAATCTTGAGAAGCAAATTTTCGATTTAACATCTCTGGTGAAACAGTTAGTTACAGGAAAGTCACAAGCAGTAATGATGTGTGGTATTTGTTCGATTTCGGGTCATACTACTGACATGTACCCTACATTACAAGAAGAAGAACTAATTCAACAAGCTAATGTAGTTGGCAATTTTCCAAGTCAACATCAGCGAAGATATGACCCATACTCCAATTCATTCAATCCAGGATGGAGAGATCATCCAAATTTGAACTATGGAAATCAACCATTACAGAATCGATATAATCCACATAAGCAGCAAGCCAATCAGATTCCTAACCAAGGTATGTCACTCGAAGATATTGTTAAAGCTTTGGCTAATAACACACAACAATTTCAGCAGGAAACCAGAAACAGCATTCAAAACATAGAGACACAAATTGGTCAGCTAGCAACGTCAGTGAGCAAGTTAGAAGCAAGAGATTCAGGAAAGCTACCATCCCAAACTGTCATAAATCCTAGAGAGAATGCAAGTGCTATACTATTAAGGAGTGGCAAGGAAATTGACAGCCAAGCACAACAAGATGAAGTCAAGAAGAAAAGCCAAAAAGAAAAAGAGATCAAAATATCCAAAGATAAGGTAATTTCTGAACCTAGCATGAATGATTGTACTGAACGTGTTGTTCCTCCATTTCCTAACAGGTTGGCTAAGACAAAAAAAAAGAAGAAAGTGAAGCGGAGATTTTGGAGACATTTGGAAAGGTTGAAATCAATATACCACTGCTTGATGCTATTAAACAAATTCCAAGGTATGCTAAATTTCTTAAGGAATTATGCACTACAAAGCGCAAATTGAAAGGTAATGAGAAAATTAGTGTTGGAGAAAATGTGTCAGCAATGATTCAACGTAAGTTACCTCCCAAGTGCAAGGATCCAGGCTCATTCTCAATTCCATGTAAAATAGGAGATTCTAAATTTAAGTGTGCCATGGAAGATTTAGGAGCATTTATTAATGTCATGTCTTATTTAATATTTCAAACTTTGAATTTGGGTATGTTACAGGAAACTAATGTGATTATTCAATTAGCTGATAGATCTAATGCATATCCCTTGGGCTTAATTGAGGATGTTCTAGTACAAGTTGGTGAACTAATTTTTCCTGCAGATTTTTACATCTTAGATATGGGGGATAATACTTCTGCATCAAATTCAGCATTAATATTGTTAGGAAGACCTTTCCTAAAAACTGCAAAGACAAAAATTGATGTTGATGATGGTACCATGACTATGGAATTTGATGGAGAAATTGTCAAATTTAATATATTTGATGCTATGAGGTATCAAGACAATGATTATTCTATTTTCTCTATTGATGTTATTGATGTACTTGTGCAGGATGTTTTCAAATTGAACAATAAAGATGATCTAGAAGTGGTAATTTCTCAAGGAAACATGGAAATTGATGGTGCTTTACCACTAAGAGAAGAAATTATAGATACAATGATGGCATTACAGTCACTCCCACAAAATTCAAAAAGGTATGAAATTTTAAAAATAGACTTGTCTGTTTCTTATACAAAATTGTTTCCTTCTATTACACAGGCACCTGTTCTGGAACTCAAGCCTTTACCAGAACATTTGAAGTATGTCTATTTGGGGGATGGCGAATCACTTCCAGTGGTTGTTGCAAGTGATTTAACAAAGCTTCAAGAAGAGAAATTGATTCGAGTTCTTAGAATCTACAAGGAAGCGATTGGATGGACAATAGCTGATATTAAAGGTATAAGCCCTTCTGTTTGTATGCACAGGATTTTATTGGAAGATGATGCAAACCCAAGTAAGGAAGCTCAACGAAGGTTAAACCCACAAATGATGGAAGTGGTAAAAAAGGAGATTTTGAAGTTGCTTGATGCATGAGTGATTTATCCAATTTCTGACAGTAAATGGGTAAGTCCAATCCAGGTAGTCCCTAAAAAATCAGGAGTAACAGTGGTGAAAAATTAAGACAATGAACTCATTCCGACAAGGATTCAAAATGGATGGAGAGTGTGTATAGATTTTCGAAAATTGAATTCAACAACAAGAAATGATCACTTTCCTTTACCATTCATTGCCCAAATGCTTGAGCGATTGGCAGGTAAGTCTTATTTTTGCTTTTTTTTATGGATTTCAGGGTATAATCAAATTGTCATTGCACCAGATAATCAGGAAAAGACTACTTTCACTTGTCCTTTTTGGAACTTTTGCTTTCAAAAGAATGTCATTTGGACTTTGTAATGCACCTGCTACATTTCAAAGATGCATGATGAGTATATTTTCAGAATTTATTGATAATTGCATTGAAGTATTCATGGATGATTTTTCGGTATATGGTGATTCATTTGAAACATGCCTTAATAATTTAACTTGTGTTCTCGAACGTTGCATTGAGAAAAATCTTGTGTTAAATTATGAGAAATGCCATTTTATGGTAAAACAAGGAATTGTTTTAGGACATGTAATTTCTAATAAGGGAATTGAGGTAGACAAAGCTAAAATTGGTTTAATTTTGAACTTACCATACCCCACAACTGTGAGGGAAGTGCGTTCTTTTCTTGGTCATGCAGGTTTTTACCGCAGGTTCATTAGGGATTTTTCAAAGATAGCTTTGTTATTATCCAAACTGTTACAAAAAGATGTTCCCTTTGAGTTTTGCCAAGAATGTAAAGATGCTTTTGATAAATTAAAATCTGCATTGACATCGCCTCCTATTATTCAACCACCAGATTGGACCTTGCCATTTGAGTTAATGTGTGATGCAAGTAATTATGCAGTAGGAACAATTTTAGGGCAACGTATTGGCAAGCAACTTCACGTGATCTATTATGCATCCAGGACACTAAACTCAGCTCAGCGCAATTATTCCACCACTAAAAAAGAATTTTTAGCTATTGTTTTTGCTTTAGAGAAGTTTCGATCATATTTACTTTGTTCTAAAGTAATTGTATTTTCTGATCATGGAGCTTTGAAGTATCTATTAGGGAAAAAAGAAGCAAAACCAAGATTAATTCAGTGGATCCTTTTATTACAAGAGTTTGATCTTCAAATTAAGGATAAAAAAGGCGCTGAAAATGTAATAGCAGACCATTTGAGCAGAATAATGACACAAGATAATCCAATTCCTTTGCAAGAATCTTTTCCTGATGAGCAGTTATTCAATTTACAAGGTATGGTCCCTTGGTATGCTGATTTAGTGAACTTTTTAGTAACTAAGACTTTACCATCTGATTTGGAAAAAAGTAAGAGGGATAAAATAAAAAGTGAGGTGAAGTATTATGTGTGGGATGATCCATATTTATGGAAATTTTGTTTTGATCAACTTATTAGAAGATACATTCCAGATAATGAAATTCAGTCTATCCTCACTTTTTGTCATACATATGCTTGTGGAGGTCATTTTGGACCTAAGAGAACTGCTAAAAAAATATTAGATTGTGGTTTTTATTGGCCTACTTTATTCAAAGATTCTTGTTTATTTTGTAAACATTGTGAACAGTGTCAGAGAACAGGAAGCTTATCCCGTAGAAATGAAATGACTCAATCTCCAATACTTGTTTGTGAAATATTTGATGTCTGGGGAATTGATTTTATGGGACCATTTCCTTCATCTTTTGGTTTTGTTTATATATTACTTGCTATTGACTATGTCTCAAAATGGGTGGAGGCCAAAGCCACAAAAACTGATGATTCTAATGTTGTTATAAGTTTCATCAAATCTAATATTTTAAGCAGGTTTGGAATTCCAAGAGCTTTGATTAGTGACCAGGGCACTCATTTTTGTAATCGATCTGTAGAAACTTTATTAAAGAAATATGGTATTTTTCATAAAGTAGCTACAGCTTATCACCCTCAAACAAGTGGTCAAGCGGAGGTGTCTAATAGAGAAATCAAGTCTATTTTAGAAAAGACTGTGAATCCCAATAAAAAAGATTGGAGCCTCAAACTTGTTGATGCTTTGTGGGCTTATAGGACAACCTATAAGACCCCTATTGGAATGTCCCCTTACAGGTTGCTTTTTGGTAAATTATGTCACCTTCCAGTTGAGTTAGAACACAGGGCATATTGGGTTGTTAAACATTGTAATTTGGATATGGATAAGGCTAAGGAGCAAAGAAAGCTACAATTGCAAGGGTTGGAAGAAATTCGGCTTGAAGCATATGAAAATTCTAGGATTTATAAAGATAAGACCAAGGCACTTCATGACAAATTTATTCTCAGGAAGAATTTTGTAGTTGGACAAAAAGTGTTGCTTTATAATTCTGGATTGAAATTAATGCCAGGTAAGTTGCGTTCTCGTTGGATTGGACCTTTTATTGTTACTAATGTATTTTCTTATGGTGCAGTTGAAATTAAAAGCTTAGTAACTAATAAGGTTTTCAAAGTTAATGGGCATAGACTTAAGCCATTTTACGAAGGATTTCAAGAGCATTCACTTGAAGAAATCAAATTGGTTGATCCAGTTTATCTGGATGAATAAAAAAAATAAATAAATAAAGATGTCTAGCCAATGACATTAAACGAAGGCGCTACTTGGGAGGCAAACCATGACGGCTATCTAGCCACAAACAGATTTGTTTTCTTTCTCACTTTGTTTTACTTATTTTTAGTAATATTTTGTTTGCATTTGATTTTACATTAGGGACAATGTAAGTTTTAAGTGGGGGGGGGGGAGGAGTTTTCACTTGGAAGTATTTTCACTTTTTTAAAAAAATTATACAAAGTTTAAAAAAAAAATTATTTACTAGTGCTGGAATTTAAAAAAAAAAACTTGATCTTTTATTAGCTTGCTTTATTAAAAATGAAAAATTATAATTAAAAGAATTAGTATCATTTTAATTTCTTATTAAATATTCTTTTATTTTTTTTCTTCAATAGTTCAATTAAATTGATGCTAATTACTTTGGATTTACAAATAAACAAGTAAGTTTTGAGCCCAAACACTTTATTATTATTTTTTTTGAGAGAGTTAACGTTTTTGGTAAAAAGTACTAGAACTTGCTCTTGTATCTTCTTGAGATTACCATAATTAGCTCCCTAATTAAAAAGTGATTAAGGCAAATTATGTTTAACCATTTAGCTTAAAAAGCCTACCCTTTTACTAAACCCTTAGATAGCCATTTTGAGCCATTCAATATATACATTTTTTTCTTTCTTCCTATTGTACCTATGAGAATTTTATCTAGTTCTTCAAGTTCAAAAAAAAAAATCCCTTCTAAATTAAGAAATTTTGAGCTTTACTAGAGTAGCACAAGCATGAGTTGTTTTTAGCACAATTGTGCTGACTTTAAATCTCATTATTGCTTTCAATATTTCATGGCACAATTGTGCCATCTCTTGTGCTTACTTTTGTACTCTTCTCTTTTGGTTGCACAAGTTGTTGCTTTATAGCACAATTATGCTTGTTCTTGTCTGCTTATTCTAAGCAAATCAATAAACATTTCTGCCTTTAAAAAAAAATACCTCTATCATACCTACTACCCAAGCCCCATTACAACCAAAATAAAGACCTTTTGATTTTAATTAGTTGGCTATAGTAGTGGAGATTAGATCAAAAGAGCAAGCCTATGGTGATTTTTCTACTAAAAACAGTTGAATGCTGAGAGTATTTATCACCCTAATTAAACACATGAGAGTTTGGTGAGATGTGAGACTGTTAAATCTTTGTAATTAGCTTATATGTTTAATTTTACTATTTTTGAAAAAAAAAACTTATTAAATATTTTAAGAGAAATAAAAATATAAAAATTCTTTTAAATATAACTTGTTAATTTTAATAGAGCATGCCTTGAGAAGATTAAGAGAAATTTCAAACTATGCTTGAGGGCAAGCATAAAATAAGTGTGGGGGAATTTGATAAATACAAATTTATATATTTTTATTTTCATTATATTTAATTGTTTTGAGTTATTTGAAGCTTAATTTATGCAAATAAAGTATTTTTAAATAAAATAGATTTTATTTTAAGAGTGTTGTGAATAAATATTTTAAAATAAAGAAATTTCAGCATTATAATAAATTTGACCGTTGCCTTGATTTTTAAAGGATATTTTAATTTGTAGGTCTCCAATTTGGGTGAAAAATGACTCAACTAAAAGCTAATGAACAGACCTACAAGAAAAAAAATACTCCAAATGCTAATAATGAAGGAATGTGGACGAAAAAGAGCTTCAAAGTGGTGACAGCCATGCTGTCCATCTGATCTGCACCACCTTTAGTATTAAAATTATAAGATGAGTTGTGGATGTCCAAATTGGACATAAAAATATGATTTGGATAGCTAATGGATAGACCTAAAAGGAAAAAATTATTCCAGCGGCTGGGAGGAGTTTTCACTTGGAAGTATTTTCACTTTTTTAAAAAAATTATACAAAGTTTAAAAAAAAATTATTTACTAGTGCTGGAATTTAAAAAAAAAACTTGATCTTTTATTAGCTTGCTTTATTAAAAATGAAAAATTATAATTAAAAGAATTAGTATCATTTTAATTTCTTATTAAATATTCTTTTATTTTTTTTCTTCAATAGTTCAATTAAATTGATGCTAATTACTTTGGATTTACAAATAAACAAGTAAGTTTTGAGCCCAAACACTTTATTATTATTTTTTTTGAGAGAGTTAACGTTTTTGGTAAAAAGTACTAGAACTTGCTCTTGTATCTTCTTGAGATTACCATAATTAGCTCCCTAATTAAAAAGTGATTAAGGCAAATTAAGTTTAACCATTTAGCTTAAAAAGCCTACCCTTTTACTAAACCCTTAGATAGCCATTTTGAGCCATTCAATATATACATTTTTTTCTTTCTTCCTATTGTACCTATGAGAATTTTATCTAGTTCTTCAAGTTCAAAAAAAAAAAAATCCCTTCTAAATTAAGAAATTTTGAGCTTTACTAGAGTAGCACAAGCATGAGTTGTTTTTAGCACAATTGTGCTGACTTTAAATCTCATTATTGCTTTCAATATTTCATGGCACAATTGTGCCATCTCTTGTGCTTACTTTTGTACTCTTCTCTTTTGGTTGCACAAGTTGTTGCTTTATAGCACAATTATGCTTGTTCTTGTCTGCTTATTCTAAGCAAATCAATAAACATTTCTGCCTTTAAAAAAAAATACCTCTATCATACCTACTACCCAAGCCCCATTACAACCAAAATAAAGACCTTTTGATTTTAATTAGTTGGCTATAGTAGTGGAGATTAGATCAAAAGAGCAAGCCTATGGTGATTTTTCTACTAAAAACAGTTGAATGCTGAGAGTATTTATCACCCTAATTAAACACATGAGAGTTTGGTGAGATGTGAGACTGTTAAATCTTTGTAATTAGCTTATATGTTTAATTTTACTATTTTTGAAAAAAAAACTTATTAAATATTTTAAGAGAAATAAAAATATAAAAATTCTTTTAAATATAACTTGTTAATTTTAATAGAGCATGCCTTGAGAAGATTAAGAGAAATTTCAAACTATGCTTGAGGGCAAGCATAAAATAAGTGTGGGGGAATTTGATAAATACAAATTTATATATTTTTATTTTCATTATATTTAATTGTTTTGAGTTATTTGAAGCTTAATTTATGCAAATAAAGTATTTTTAAATAAAATAGATTTTATTTTAAGAGTGTTGTGAATAAATATTTTAAAATAAAGAAATTTCAGCATTATAATAAATTTGACCGTTGCCTTGATTTTTAAAGGATATTTTAATTTGTAGGTCTCCAATTTGGGTGAAAAATGACTCAACTAAAAGCTAATGAACAGACCTACAAGAAAAAAAATACTCCAAATGCTAATAATGAAGGAATGTGGACGAAAAAGAGCTTCAAAGTGGTGACAGCCATGCTGTCCATCTGATCTGCACCACCTTTAGTATTAAAATTATAAGATGAGTTGTGGATGTCCAAATTGGACATAAAAATATGATTTGGATAGCTAATGGATAGACCTAAAAGGAAAAAATTATTCCAGCGGCTGGGAGGAGTTTTCACTTGGAAGTATTTTCACTTTTTTAAAAAAATTATACAAAGTTTAAAAAAAAAATTATTTACTAGTGCTGGAATTTAAAAAAAAAAAACTTGATCTTTTATTAGCTTGCTTTATTAAAAATGAAAAATTATAATTAAAAGAATTAGTATCATTTTAATTTCTTATTAAATATTCTTTTATTTTTTTTCTTCAATAGTTCAATTAAATTGATGCTAATTACTTTGGATTTACAAATAAACAAGTAAGTTTTGAGCCCAAACACTTTATTATTATTTTTTTTGAGAGAGTTAACGTTTTTGGTAAAAAGTACTAGAACTTGCTCTTGTATCTTCTTGAGATTACCATAATTAGCTCCCTAATTAAAAAGTGATTAAGGCAAATTAGGTTTAACCATTTAGCTTAAAAAGCCTACCCTTTTACTAAACCCTTAGATAGCCATTTTGAGCCATTCAATATATACATTTTTTTCTTTCTTCCTATTGTACCTATGAGAATTTTATCTAGTTCTTCAAGTTCAAAAAAAAAAAATCCCTTCTAAATTAAGAAATTTTGAGCTTTACTAGAGTAGCACAAGCATGAGTTGTTTTTAGCACAATTGTGCTGACTTTAAATCTCATTATTGCTTTCAATATTTCATGGCACAATTGTGCCATCTCTTGTGCTTACTTTTGTACTCTTCTCTTTTGGTTGCACAAGTTGTTGCTTTATAGCACAATTATGCTTGTTCTTGTCTGCTTATTCTAAGCAAATCAATAAACATTTCTGCCTTTAAAAAAAAATACCTCTATCATACCTACTACCCAAGCCCCATTACAACCAAAATAAAGACCTTTTGATTTTAATTAGTTGGCTATAGTAGTGGAGATTAGATCAAAAAAGCAAGCCTATGGTGATTTTTCTACTAAAAACAGTTGAATGCTGAGAGTATTTATCACCCTAATTAAACACATGAGAGTTTGGTGAGATGTGAGACTGTTAAATCTTTGTAATTAGCTTATATGTTTAATTTTACTATTTTTGAAAAAAAAACTTATTAAATATTTTAAGAGAAATAAAAATATAAAAATTCTTTTAAATATAACTTGTTAATTTTAATAGAGCATGCCTTGAGAAGATTAAGAGAAATTTCAAACTATGCTTGAGGGCAAGCATAAAATAAGTGTGGGGGAATTTGATAAATACAAATTTATATATTTTTATTTTCATTATATTTAATTGTTTTGAGTTATTTGAAGCTTAATTTATGCAAATAAAGTATTTTTAAATAAAATAGATTTTATTTTAAGAGTGTTGTGAATAAATATTTTAAAATAAAGAAATTTCAGCATTATAATAAATTTGACCGTTGCCTTGATTTTTAAAGGATATTTTAATTTGTAGGTCTCCAATTTGGGTGAAAAATGACTCAACTAAAAGCTAATGAACAGACCTACAAGAAAAAAAATACTCCAAATGCTAATAATGAAGGAATGTGGACGAAAAAGAGCTTCAAAGTGGTGACAGCCATGCTGTCCATCTGATCTGCACCACCTTTAGTATTAAAATTATAAGATGAGTTGTGGATGTCCAAATTGGACATAAAAATATGATTTGGATAGCTAATGGATAGACCTAAAAGGAAAAAATTATTCCAGCGGCTGGGAATCAATTAATGTGCACGAAAAAGAGACTGAAGGTGGTGGCAAACATGCTGTCCATTACAGCAATGCAATAATGATGAAATTAGGTGGCATTTTAATTATTAAACCACTTTGTACAGCCAAGATTGGCTATAAATACCTTCATTTGTATGCCTTGGAGATGAATCTGAAATCATCTCCTCTCCCTTGTTGTTTTATTAATTTTCTTTGTATTTTGCTGTTGTAAGCCACAACATGAGTGGCTAAGTTTTAAATTCAGCTCAAAGACTTCAAGTTCATTTGCGTAATTTGTGAGGCCAGGTTATAATTTCTTTATTTTGATTAAATATCTATTGTTTCTTGATATTATTGTTTTTTTTATATGATAAATATTCAACTAAGAAGGCCTAATAGTTGATCGTTTATTATGATTAATCGCTAATCATTCTTCTTAATCCGTAATTGTTATGAAGAGTGATACTAGTAGCAATTAGGTTTTATTAATTATGATCCAAGTTTTTAATAAAAACCTAAAGAAACAATAGGGTGAATTAAATGATTTATGCTTCATAAATTATTATTCAAGCTTAACTACTTTCTGTTGCAATGCAGTTATTAGTTTGTTGAGGATTGCTTAATATCAATTCAATTAATAACTAGATTCAATAAAAGTGCTGGACTTTAATTGATGAATATAGGGAAGTGGAAGATTTATTTTGCTTTTTAATAAATCTATGTTAAGTATTTAATCTAAAATAAAATCATATGTTTTGTCTGTGATCAAATTATGCAGTGAATTATGAACGTTCTTTGAGCTGATCTTTTTATTCATTGAATTTAAGTTATTTATCATAATTGCATTTTAAACCCCCTTTATTTTCAGCAAAATCAAGTGACACAATTCAGTCTCTGTGGAATCGACCCTACTTATTACTATACACAAAATCATTAAAGTAGGTTAATTAATTTTTGGTGGTTTCGACACCCATCAATACTCCCAATAACAGTTCACACATTTCATCCCAATTTCTCAAATCCTCCATAATTCTCAAAACATTTACATCTATATACATATATACTTATACATCAAAAAACTTCACACAACCCACATTTTACAATTATTCAAAATATTATTTATGACTTACATTATATATATATATACTTTAAAAACATAATATAATATACATAATATCAAAATATACTATAATATAAAATTTATACATGCTGGCAATGTGTCTCTGATCTCGATATATCCACAATCAGCTCAATAAGCAGACTCGAATCTAGACTCGACCTGGTCTAGAAGAACTCTCCGGCTCAACCGGATCTCTCTTGTCACATGCGCGATGAAATACAATCGCGCTAAGCTAAAAGCTTAGTAATACAAACTCTAAAATAATGACAATGCAATAATACTCTTATGTCATGTCACAATATGGCATCCAAGCACACATATTCTTTCATCATTTAAAAATTCACACAAACACATGCAAGCATGAGCCCAAATAACTAATACATTATTCAAATCTCAGAGTTACTATTTTTGGTCTATAATGACATCAAGTATCTAGCTCCGAAGACAAATCAAGTAATGCTCAAAAGTTAGCCCCGAATGCAAATCATATCACAATAACGCTAAGCGTCTAGTCCCGAAGGCAAATAATGAGAATAACCTCATAAGCATGCCGCCAAACACAGAACTCTGAAAATTGACTAACATACTAGGCACACAATTATTTCATATTTTTCATTATTAATTTCTTTCTCATTTTTTCATTTTCAATTAGGCACATTGCCTTATTTTCTCATTTTTCTCATTCATATCAATATCATTTCATTTTAATTCATCATATTTCATCACAATATACCTCATTTTCCATTAAAAATACATTACCCAAATATTTTGGGTAATTCTCACATAATACAAATAAATCACATTTTATTCAATTTAGCTATTAATAATGGTTTTTCACAATGCAAATGATGCATATACAATAATTTACAAGTCATAGCACAATGTTCATGAATGTTCAATGAATCAAGTAGTTCAACACATTTTTCATCCAAAATGTGTTAAGCCCAATATAATGTCAACTTATCTAATTTATCAAAAGTTTATACTTACCTAATATTGCACTCCAAAACAAGCTTCAAAATTCCCTCCAACCTTCTCTTCCAAGTTATCCTTCAATACTTAGGTTAGGCAAACTCATTTCTCTCAATGATTATACCAAATGTGATCATAAACAATCATTTAATACCATATTATAAGGCATTCTCAATATCAAACCATAATTAAATATCACTCTAAAGAAAATCCCAAAATTCAACCTTTCCTAACTTTAATATTGAACTTCCATTTTAATCCATTTAAATTAGTATTTAAGTTTATTAATATCATTAAAAATATATTTTAATATGTTTAAATCAATTACATTACAATAATACATATTTATCTTCCAAACCCTAAAATGACATAACCTTCTCCTATTGAAGGTTCTCCATTCAAATTCATTTCAATTATCAATCTAATCTTATTTTCCTCACTTATATCCTTAAAGAACATGATTAAAACAATAAACCAAATAATTCACCATACTTGAAATTTTTCCTTTTTTCAAAACTCTAAATCGCCACTATTATTTCCAAACTCTATCTAAATTTAACCAAATCCATCATTTGACTTTAAATTCATTGTTTATGCATCAAAACAACACATTTGGAACTAAATTGCACAATTAAAACTTATGATTTCAGAAACCCAAAAGTTTCACAACCCTAAATTCTCTCTCTTTACCAAACTCAACTTAAATTCAACCATTTCTTCAATCCAACCTTAAAATCATTAATAACCAATCAAAACAACTTCATTCATATCTAATTAAGCAATTAAAATATACCAATAGAAAATCTCAAAATTGACATATTCATACTTTCATACAAAATCAAAAATTTTTTTTAAAAAAAAAAAGCTTACTAACCTATTGAAAAACCACCAAAATTTCAATTAATTCTTGAAAATTTTTGTCAAAATGAGTAATTGGATGAAGAAAAATCACTCCCATGGAGCCATGAAATTTCGGCCAAAGAAGAAGAAGAGAGAAAGAAGATGACCAAATTTGTTTTTCTCTTTCCTTTCCCTTTAAAAATATGACCACATATATATATTATTTTATTTTAATAATTAATTTATTATTTATTATTTATTATTTAAAAGTCATATTTTTTCTTTTTCAACCAAAAATAATTTATTTTTAATTTATTTAAATAATTTTAATTTTACAAAATATAATTACAAAAATGCTACTTGACTTTGACTTTTCTTTTAAAAGAGTTAACTTTTGTATATGTTAGGTATATTATAGATATATTTCTCATATACATTCTATTTTTTTCACTTAAAATCCTTTTATTTTTTTAAATTATTTATTTAATTTATTTAAATTTTATTTTATTTTATTTTATTAAATTTCAAAAATTAGGGATGATACATTCTTCACTTCAAATAATTTTTTTTACAAAAAGGCTAAATACATATATTGCTCCTAAATTTGTAGTGTTTAGTTAGTTTACCCTCTTGAATTTTTAATTTAACCATATGGCCTCCTAAACATGTATTTTTCTTTACTTATAAACACATACTCTCTGAGTCATACCGAGTCAGGATGAGTCACTAACGTATCTATTTAATGCAAAATGTATAAATATGAGGGGTAAAGTACCAATATCCATTAATATAAGTGTATGTTAGTGACAAATAGATAATTTTAAAGGAAAAAGTAGTTAAAATGAAAATTTATGTGGCAAATTAACTAAAAGCTATAAGTTTAGGGAGCTACATATGTATTTGGCCTTACAAAAATATATTATCCCTCACTTCAAATAATATTTACTTCAATTTTTATCTTTTTCTTTTTGAAATTTTACTTTTAAATAAATATATTCCAATAAGAATTAATATTTTAATTACGTTTTCAACATATAAAATGTTTTTTTTATAAAGGAAAATTTTAATTGTGATTTCAAATAATAAATAACACTCATAAAAATTATTTTAAAAGGTAAAATATATAAAAAAAATATTTTAATAAAAATCATCAAATTTATTTTTAAATAAATTTTACATATTATACATATTAAAAAAATATTAAGTTTGTTGTGTATATGTTATATATGTATTGTATGTATATCTATATTTGTTGTGTATAGATTGTGTAAATATTATATATATTTATATATATTGTGTGTATGTCTAAGTTTGTTGTGTGTATATTGTATATATGTTGTATATAAGTTATGTATATATGTGTATGATGTGTATATATTGTGCATATATTTTGAATATTTTGAACTGCAATTGATAAAATGTATAATCTTTTATTGTTGTGTTTAATTATATTATATATTTTGTGTATATATTTGAACTTGTTGTATGTATATTATATATATATTATATGTATATTGTGTATATATTTATATATTTCAAGTATATAATATTATTAATATGATAACAATGAAATTTATTCATGAATAATAGAAAATAAAATAGAATAAAAAGACAAAATTAACATAATAAAGAAAAAATAAATAGAAAAATGAATAAAAAAGGGGCGTTGAAACTTTGGCGTATAACTTTAAAAAACCCTTTTTAATCATGAAAATATAAATTTCATTAAGAATAACAGATGATTACAAACTGGAAAAAGAACAAACTAAAACAACAGCAACAAAAACCAACAAACACAATAGGAAAAAAAAAACTTAACAGTAGAAACACTAGAGAACAAACATAGCATCCGTTCAAGCAAAGCTTGTAGGCGGACAAAGATTTGGCCATAAAAATAACACGGAGCAGAGCCTTGAATATGCTTAAAAGCAAGCATCGACAAATCGACAATATGATGAAGGCTTGAACTGATCGGATATCCCTACCATCCTCATGTATTGAATAAGTTGAGGGAAAGAAAGAATCAAACATCTTAAAAAGGGACCATAAAAAAAGAAGCCATATGGATTGAATTGAACCGTAGGAGCTTCAAGAAGCATTGAGCAGCCATCTTCTTTGATTTTGATGAGTCAAAATAGAGAGGTTAAGCCAGACGCAAAAATAAAAGTAAAAAACAAAAACAAAAGAAAAAAGAAAAACAAAGCAGCCCCATATTTCAAGATATCCACCACAAAAGGGGGGTAAATATTCATCTTATTTAACAAAAAGGGGCTAGGAAAAAGGAAGAAAAAAGGGGAATGCATGGTCTTCCTACCAAAAAAAAATATAGGAAACAAAGGATTGGCTGACGATAGCTCTATATTTGAATGAAAAAGAATAGAAAAATCCCTCTAGAAAGAAGAAAACTACTGTATACTATTTAATTTCTGAAAATTTTTATGTAAATTTGTTTTACAATAATGGATTTTATTTAGGGATCTTTACAAAAATATAAGAAAAAATAAAAAAATTTAAAACTTTCATCAGAATTTATAAATTTTTTTACAAAAATATCAAATTTAGATAGTTTATTATGAATTTAGTTTGAATTATTATGAGTCTATTATATATTTATTATGAGTTTATAAATTTACATAATTTATTATAAGTTTATTATAAATTTATTATAAATTTATTATAAAATGACTATAATACTCTTGGTAAAAATAAAAAAATTTTATAAAACATAGCAGAGTGTAATTTTCCCTTCTATTTATCTTGTTGACGCCTTCAGCGTTGTGAATGATCAATGCGCCTAAGGCATATGTGTTGATGATAAACATAAAATATATGATGGGAGGTACAATTACTAGTTATTGACAAGCTTTTCCTTCATAATTTTTTGGAGGCGGCAGCAAAATTCTTGTTGTAGACTTGTTCTTAAATAATTTCATTTCAAAATAATGTCTTTAGTCCATCGAATTGGGAGTCCTAGTCAACATAAGAAGTCTACTAGTGCGTTTCTGATAAATCATTGGCTTGTTTAATATCATTACACTTTTAAGTGTAAATTTAGACAAATAGCAAAATTATTAGCATCTTATATAATGGTGGTTTAATATAAAATGAGAAAGTTTATTTTTAAAAAAATTAATCAGCTAATTTGGAATAACAAGTTATTTTGTTATGTAACTTTGACCTAAAATTCCATAATCCATATAATTTAGATTAATTGTTTAATTGTTTTGAGTCAAAGTTTTTTACTCCTTTTATTTTAAAATATATGTTATTTTAGAGTATTAATTTTATTATAAAATATTTAACATTTAATAATATCGAGATAAAATTTTAATATTATTTATTATTTTATTCTTTGTATTTAATTTTATTAATAATAATTATCTTTTCAACAATTTAAAATGATATATTTGAGAGAGAGATAATTAATTAAGAATTAAGAGTAAATTACTAATTTTAATTAATTTCTTAAAATATGTAAAATCTTCTAAAATGATATACATTTTGAAACAGATGGAGTATATAATTTAGATTAATTATTTAATTGTTTTGGGTCAATTTTTTTTTACGGACTTTTGGGTCAAAGTAATAAAAAAAACATGTTATTCCAAATTAGCTGATTGATTTTTTTAAAAATTTAAAAATAAACTTTCTCATTTATAAAAATTCTTAATTTAATAGTCATCTGTACTATTATGATATTATTGTTCATAAGAAAAAAATGAAATATTTATAAGAAATCGAGAAATAGAACTATTAAATTTGAGATTTTATTATATATATATATATATATTTTTAAATAAACTTATATTTTTTATTTATAACGAATATAAGGAAGACCCGTAGTCTCCGAAAGTACAATGCCTTTAAGTAAATGGGGCAACATATCAAAAGAATTAAAATAGCAAGCATTATTGTTAGCACGACTAAAGGAAGCTAGAAAATGCGCTGCTTGATTACATTCCCTATAAATATGTGAGATGGATCCTGCATGATGGAGAAGTAGCCGAGCGACCTTCTGCACTTTAAACTCTCCATTGTGTCCCCACATAGCTTGATGAGCAGCTTGGACAACTTCTAGGCAATCGGTCTCCACTTGTATAATACCCAAGACATTATTAATACACCAAAACAAACCCAGCCAAACCATTTCCAGTTCAGCCTCAAAAGCCGAATTAGCAGCTATGGGAAAGCCAAAGGCAGCAACTACTTGACCATTATAATCCCTTACTATAGCACCTCCAGTAACAACATATTTATTGAATGAGGCATCTACATTCAGCATGAAGTGATTCACCGGAGGCCTCATCCAATGCACAAGAGTTGGTTTCAAATTGCTCTTACCAAAATTAGTAGAAATCAAACCTTCAGCACCCAAAGACAGCAAAGGAACAGCAAATTTCTTATGGGAGTTAGCAATACTCCAACTGAGTGAATGAGACCGAATTCCCTGCATTAACTTATCTGGGTAGCACTCCTCTTTACCCCAAGTAACCTTGCAGTAATCAGTCCAGATAAGCCATATAATTAACTGTGGCAGCAGCCTACGAAGACGTCCCATAGCCGAATTCGGCCGACTTGTTAACCACCAACACATAAGTTCCAATCTTAAGGAATTTTGCACATCCATCGAGTCAAGAAGGAAGGACCTGAAATATCTCCACAAAATAGTAGTCTTTGGGCAAGAAAGAAAAATATGATCAGTGGTAATTTGAGAGTTTTTACAAAAAGGGCAACGAGAAGGCCCATTCACTCCAAGTAACGCCAATCGGTGTGGCAGAGGAATGGCATTACGAATAACTCTCCAAGTGAAAACCGAAACCTTTAGAGGAAAGGTGGAATCCCAAATAGCAGAGAAAAGCAAACTAGTAGATTGAGTACTTCTAACCTGATCAAGAGCAGAGGCAAGAGAGAAAGAACCGTTGGAAGAGTGATTCCATCTAACCACGTTCTCCTCCATATCAACCAAAGAAAGAGCAATATCATGGGTGTTACAAATCCTCTTCCACATACAAGAATCCACTATTTGATAGGTCATAAGGCCATGTCTATGATACTTTTGCCGCATATAATTTGCCCACAAGGAGTCATTGTTGTTATAACTCCACCAAATCTTAAGAGAATATGCATCCTGCAAAGCAAAAAGAGATCTAAGACCCAAACCTCTTTCCGCAACCAGGAAACACAAATCATCATATTTAAGCCAATGATGCTTGCTCCGATTCACGTCCTGGCCCTAAAAGAAATTTGCAAATTTAATATGCAACATATGCAACACCTTCTTAGGAAGCTGCATGGCACCCATAATGTGAATTGGGATAGAACTGAGAACATGTTTAATGAGAATCAATCTACCACCTTGAGAAAGAATCCGTCTAGTCCAACCTAAAAGTTTTGTATCAATTTTATGCAAAATATCTTTACAATATTGAATACGATTTATACCCTGAAAGATCGGAGCCCCTAAATAGGTGAAAGGTAAACTCTTCCTCTTAATGGACAAAGAAGCTTGAATGCGGGAAATAACCCTTTGAGTAGCCTTTTTGGAACAAAAAAATGAGCTTTTATCCAGATTAACCATTTGTCCTGAAGCAGATTGATAGGCCAACAGAAACTTCCGAAAATTAACAATGCTTCTAGCATCCCCTTTCATGAACACAAGCAAATCATCTGCAAAAGATAAATGAGAGACAAAGGAGCAAGGCCGAGCTAGCTTGTATGGAGAGATTCTACCAGATGTCATGAGAGAATTTAAACCTCGAGAAAAGCATTCGAAAGCCAAGATAAATAAGTAAGGTGAAAGAGGGTCACCTTGTTTAATTCCCCTAGATGGCTTGAAAAAACCGTGAGGAGAACCATTGATGTTAACAGATAAATAAGTGGAATCTAGATTCCTCATGATAATATGTACCACATGAGGAGAAAAACCAATCTTCAGTAGAACTGCCCGTAAGAAGGACCAGCTGACTCTGTCAAATGCCTTTGCCATATCAAGCTTAATAGCAAGATTGAAACCCCGTGTATTCCGATCCAACTCATGAATCATCTCATTAGCAAGCATAATATGTTCATGGATCAATCTGCCTTTCATGAAACCCACTTGCTCCTTGGAAATCAATAAGTCCAGAATAGGGGAGAGTCTGTTAGCTAGTATTCGAGTGCAAACCTTGCTGATAAAATTAGTCAAACAAATAGGACGAAATTGGGAGAAAGAAGAGGGATTATCCACTTGAGGAATAAGGATAATTTGAGCACTCCCAAAATCTTTGGGTATAGGTAAACCCAAGAAAAACTCCTTCACTACACTACAAGCATCCCATTTGATAATATCCCAACACTCCCGAAAGAAGGCACCATCAAAACCATCTGGCCCAGGAGCACTCTTATCATCAAGTTGCCAAACAGCATGTTTAATCTCATCATCTTCAGGAATTTTTTCAATATCTCGATTATGACCATCTGAAACAAGAGAAGGCAAAAAATCAACCAGGCTCTGAAAATCATCCTCAGCTCCCTCTCTGGAAAACAAGGAAGAGAAAAAATTAGTAGCCTCCAGACCAATGTCCGCCTGAGAATAAATCCAATTACCATTCGCCTGTTTAATAGAGGAGATACGCTGCAATTTCCTATTCATTTTCACATAATTATGGAAAAAATTAGTATTAGAATCACCCTCAGAAAGCTATCTAATGCGAGCTTTTTGTTTCCAAAAAGTCTCCTCTAACTTAAGTTTAGAAATAAGGTTGCACTCTTTTTCTTCCCAAAGTTTCCTATTGAGAGGTGTGGGATCCACATCAAATAAAGCCTCTGCTGCCTCCACAGCCTTCTCAGCTTCAGCAATACTAACAAAAACATTCCCAAAAATCTCTTTATTCCAAGAGCGAATGGCTTGCCTTAAAGACTGAAGCTTGAGATAAAAACCTCGCATTCCTCCCCCATAAAAGGTGGAATTCCAATTCGCACGGACCATAGGCAAAAAAGATTGATTAGAGAACCACATATGTTGCACTCTAAACTGTTTAGGACAACTTTCCACATGAGCTTTGCAAGAAAGAAGAATAGGGGCATGATCAGAAGTTGTGTGACTTAAATGCCTAACATGTAATTCATCAAAACCATAAAAAAAAATCAGAATTGGCCATAAACCTGTCTAAACGTACCCAGACCCGACCATTACTACGAACTCCAGACCAAGTAAATTTAGAACCTTGATAGGGAATGTCAGTTAAACCAGCAGCATCAGCCATATCAACAAAATCCTGAATACCAAGTAAATTCGGAGTAGAATTACCTTTATATTCGGACACGGACTTTATAGCATTGAAATCACCCCCAACAAACCATGGTCCAACAACTGTAGAAGCAAAGGCTAAGATATGATTCCAAAGCTCATTACGAAGAACCCGAGAATGGTAGCCATATACAGCCGAAAGAAAAATAGATTTAGAGCAAGAAAAAATATCCATAGAGCAACTCAAAACCTGAATATCATCAACAAAATTAGATAAATGCATGTGACTAGCTTTCCACATAATCCAAATTTTGTTGTTAGAACTCGTGTAAACACTGTCAAAACCCAATTTACTAGCAAATAAAGAATTTTGAGAAACAGGTATCATAGGCTCCAAGATAATAATAAGGCTAACTTGATGCGTACGACAAAGTTTGAGAAGACGATTTAGAGAGGAAGGTAGTCCTCTAATATTCCAACTCAGGGCATTCATTAGAAGAATTAGAAACATGAGCAGTCATTGTGTTTTTACAAGTTCTTGTTGGTTGAAGAAGTTCTGAAGCTGTTTTAATTTTCCGATTCCGTTGCTTCCTAGTAACTTTAATAAAACCCCTATCCTCAGAATGCCCAACCTATCCAGACGAATCATCAAAGTGAACCTTCTTAAGTCTAGAATCAATTATCCCCCCATCACGTTTTAAATCATTCACCAAAATAACAGAATTTGGGTCAAGCACATCACCATCTGAAGAAAAACCATTGAGGCAATCATTAACATCAGTATTCTTAACTCCTCCATCAGAAGGACAATAAAACCTATCCCCCACATGGTGCTCATTGCAATCAGACCCAACTGAATTAAGCATAGGATCATTAGAAGTTCCAGCCAATAGAGTCACATCAACGTCAGTTATAGTTGACCGGACAGTCTGCATCTGTTCAGGATTTTGTAACTGATCCGACTCCACAGGATTGTGGAGCTCAAATCTTTTATTAGCATTAGAATTGTCAATCTCATTTTCCACAGTTTCAAGAATAACAGGAGCATTCGAAGGAATAATTACCTCATTTACCACAGCCGATTTAGGAACCCAAGTCTGAACTTTCCCTTTAGATTTACTAGCAACAGTGGGAATATGTTCTGGCGGTAAATGCATGATACTGCTACCATTCAGATTGCAAGTAGTGGAATCATGACCAAGTTTTCACAGGATGAACAATATTTAGGAAGGTTTTCAAAAATCACTGATTGGAAGAACCCCTTGTCACCGTTGCCAATCCAGATTCTATTAGGAAGATCCGAGGTCAAGTCAAGTTCAACACATATACAGGCAACCGATGGTCTGGTCAATTGAATAGTTGCTGCATCCAACTTCAATGGATTTCCAATCGCCACAGCAATGGAATATAAAGCTTCCTTATCAAACAAGTGCACAGGAAGACCTTCTAACGCAATCCAAATTGGCACTATAGGACTATCAATATTTGGCCGATAATCAGCCGACCACTTAGAGACGCGCATCGAAAAGCCATTAAAATACCAGTTTTGCCGCAGCCAGCATCTGTGGAAATCTTCCTCCAAAGTAAATTTAATCAATACATGCTGAGGGTCAATCAAGCCAAGAGAAAAATCCCCTTTAAAACCGACTAAATCAAAAGCCTTTCGAAAAGCCACCATAGAAGGTCTGCCAAGCAAGAAAGATCCGATAAGAGCGTAGCGAAACGGACGAGAAAGTTAGTGAATATCCTCAGAGGTTAAGGAGACAGCCGGCACTCCCTTGTATTTAGCAGGAACCTTAGGGGAAAGTCACCTAGAAGATAAAAGAGAAGAAAAGGACCGAAGATCTTCCAAATCAGTGACCTTGGATGAAGAACCTGATAATACCGCCGCAAAGGAACGGCCGGCCACCCCCGAAGGGGCAGGATCTGGCGAAGACAGCAGAGCCGTGACTAACAGTTCAAGCCGCTCAAACCCTAGGAGAGTAAACGAAATACATATTAACCTTTATATATATATATATATATATTGTAGGAAAATTATATCAAAAATTGTCTAAGTACATAATTACTATCATGAACCAAAACGTGCAAGAAATATATGAAAAAAGGAAGAAACCAGATAGTCATCTTTCGGTGTCTTTGTACAACCACAAACAACGAACTAGTAATTTTTGTTTTTATATATTCATTGGCAGTTGAATAAATCGAAATAATAATATCAACTACATAATATAATAAAGTAGCATTGCTCTAGAGATTTTTGTGGTTTGAAAAAGTCCACTTTCAAAATCTAATTAATTAATTAACTCACATATCTCGTGGAAATTGACCTAATCAAGCAAAAATTTGTCTCCATTTTAGTATCTTTTTTTTTTATACATTTGATATCTTTTAACACTTGAGTATGGTTTCTCTTTCCCAAAAAATAAATGTCTTTATGTAACATCTGTTTAATTTTATTAATTAATAGGTTGTTATACTCATTTATATCCTCAACTGCTACACTTGAAAGGTAAGTCTTTTACACCAAAAAAAAATATTTGCTAGCTATTGCAATTCCTGAGACTTGAATGATCCATCATAAACTATGATCATGAATAATAACCAATTGAAACTCTGCCTCACCACATTGCTTCTTTTCTTAATTTTCCAGTTCTGCAAATCTATTAATGACTCTATAACTCCATCACGCCCTATTAGAGATGGCGATATTTTAGTCTCTGGTAATTCGGTTCGTCGTTACCTTATTGTTACTTGTAAATAATAATTTCTTGGTACTAAATTTATAAATACATTTTCTGTTTTATAAAAAATAAAAAAATAATTATTTTTATTAAAAAGTAAATTTATATATATTTCTTCTATTGAATCCTTATTTAATTAGTATAAGATATATTGATTAAAACTTTTAATAAATAACATTAAATATAAATATAATGGAGATTTAATAACATTACCATTCTTTGATTTGAGTGTAATAGCTGCTGGTACAAATAATTTCTCAGAGGCTAACAAGCTTGGAGAAGGTGGTTTTGGCTCTGTCTATAAGGCACACACATGCACTGCACAAAATATTGAAATTAACAGTATTAAAATTTTTATTTATACGTCTTTAAATTCACTTATATCAAACAGAAGATTGTACTAAATATATATATACATCAAGAAACGCTCATTTGGACTGTATTTCCCAGGGTCAATTACATGGTGGAAAGGAAATAGCTGTTAAAAGACTCTCAAAATATTCTGGACAAGGGACTGATGAATTCAAGAACGAAGTTGCATTAATAGCAAAGCTGCAACACAGAAATCTTGTGAGAATGCTAGGTTATTGCATCCAAGGCCAAGAGAAAATGCTAATCTATGAATATCTGCCTAACAAAAGCTTGGACTCTTTTATTTTTGGTATATCATTTTCAGTTAGAAACTATATAGAACTAGCTATAATTTATATATGTCAACGCTTGATTTGATAAAATTAATTAAAATGTTTTCATTCATATGAAGAGAAAAAATCACTGTTTGATTGGTCAATGAGCCACAACATTATTTGTGGGATTGCAGAGGAATTTTATATCTTCATCAAGATTCAAGATTGCGAATCATTCATAGAGATCTTAAGGCCAGTAATGATCTGCTAGATGCATCATTGCATCCAAAAATTTCTGATTTTGGCATGGCTAGAATATTTGGTTTTGACCAACTTGAAGCAAACACAAATCGCGTAGTTGGAACATAGTAAGTATTATACATCTGAAAAGGAAAGAAAAAAGAACTAATTATGAATTTTAATGAATTTTTATTCTTATTATTAGTTCGACTCAAATTGAAAATCGAACTTCTCCATCCTTACAATTATTCTTATTGTGCTACTGCAGTGGTTACATGTCACCAGAATATGCAATGCAAGGTTTATTTTCTGTAAAGTCTGATGTATATAGTTTTGGAGTACTACTGCTAGAGATAATCACTGGTAGAAAAAACAGCAGCTATTACGAGGAGTCTATTTCTTCAAATTTGGTTGGATATGTAAGTTTATTACACATTAATAACTTCAATTAGTCCTAATTAATTAATCTTTAACTTATGATTTTTTGTACAAAAATTGATGGTTTAATTTAGGTTTGGGAGCTATGGAAAGAAGGCAGGTCCTTAGAGATAGTTGATATATCACTGGGTGACTCGTACCCAGAACATGAAGTAGTAAAATGAATCCAAATTGGGTTATTATGTGTGCAAGAATCTGCAATGGATCGGCCAACAATGTCTACTGTGGTTTTCATGTTGAATAATGACACAATTCTTCCAACTCCAAAACAACCTGCATTCATCATGAATAGTGGAGATCGATCTACCAGTGAAGGAGCTGTCTCTGTAAATGAAGTCACCGTCACTATGCTTGAAGCTCGTTAGCGCAACATTGAAATATCATGAAATCAAGGCCTATATGATTCAGCTGGTCGAATTTAGAATCTTCCATTTGAGATCTTAATCGTTAATATAAAGTGTTCAATAAATATGAGATTTTGAATCGCATTTGACAATTACAGCTAAAAGTCTAAAGTTTATTAGTTAATCACTTGTCATTAATGGACACTATGTGTCACCATATACAGTGCGCATTCGTGACATAGTGGGTCTTTGGCCAAATTTTATATAGTGGGCATTAAATTGGTAATAGTGATTTATTATCCAAACCTAGAATCTAAGTTCATTGTGTCTAGACATAATTAAAGAAGTTAATTACATTGAGAACAGTGTGTTATATGGTTATTGTTAAATTAATCGATTCTGAATTTAATTGTGTTTTGTATTTTAAGTTTCAATGAATTTATTAATTTCTTTATTTAACATTCTAAAAGTAATAATTTTCATTGTTTCTAAATCATTTTATGTATGGTTCTCTTTCCTTTAAATTTTCTTGCATATTGTAAATACATAAGCACCACTAAGTTTTGCTTAGCATGTTAGAATTATTTTCTGATGCACAGATCAAATAAGAAGAGTTGAGATTGCAGAGTAAGAGATATTCATTCCTAGTTAGCTGCATCACAAAGGTTCAAAGAATAATATTGTAATATTAGTTTTGTATTAGCTCACCATATTTCATAATCATAATAAGTTGCAATAGCAAGCAGAATCTGAATAGATTTTACCATTGCCACATGGAAATATGTCTTGTCATAATCAATTCCTTCTCTTTTACAATATCTCTTAGCAACAAGATGAGCTTTATAGGTTTTTACCCTACTGTCGACTCCACTCTTTTTCTTGTAAACCCATTTACATCTAATAGAACATATTTATATATATATATCATAAAAATATGATATATTAAATTATATACTCCAGTGATAATTTAAAAATTCTTTATTCTATTTATTGGAGTGGAAAAATTCTTTAATAATATGAATGAGTCCCTTGGTAGTCAAGTCGCTTCTCATACAAATTTTAAATGTAGGTACTCTTACCAATTTCATCTTTATGAAATTACCCTAAATAGCTCTATACTCAATAGTCTCTTAGTTGTCAAGTCACTCCTATTAATATAGTAGAGTTCATCCATCAAATAATATCCAAGAATTAATCAAATTTTATACTCTCCCGGGTTATTCAGATGTGTAATACAATATTGAATAATTCTTTCATATATACATCTTATGCAATAAATAATTTTAATTTATTTTTGAACTACAAGTCTCTTAGTTATCAGGCCATTCCTTGTAAATAGAAAATAAATTAAATATTTAATTTAATGGAAAGCTATATAACAAAATATCTTATATTTTATTATTTAAGAACTCAATTTTTAAATAAGAGAAAATTATAATTATTTTTTTATTTTTTATTTTATAACAACATAGTGATCAAATTATTCATAATATATGAATTTAGTTTAAGTTGTCTGCATGGAATTATTTTTTTAATTTATATCACATATAACATATAATATAAGCACGTGACAACTAAACAAAATTCAACATATTAATTATTTATTTTAACCAAATATATGTATATAAAAATAAATAAATAAATAAAATTCTTATATCACATATAAATAGGATATATTAAAAAAATAATATCCATAATAACATATGTTTATTTTACCTTTTGGAAATTAAATAATTATGCATAACTATTATACTAAAATTATTTAACTCCAAATAATTTAAACCACAAAACTATATATATATATATATATATATATAACATCTCATGATAAATATTTATTTCAAAATCATCTTTTAATTATTACCTTTTTCTCAATAAAATAATGAAGTGGAACCCCAAGACCCAAATTTGATTCTTAGACCCAAGCAATCATATTGTGGTTTGTTATTACACCCAAGAATACTTTCTAATTATAACTCAAGTTACACAGAAGTTTTCCTTGAACCCCAATGCAATAAGCACTCAAGAACACAAGAAATAGGAATTAAAACTGAAATACAAATGAATAATTCAATTGCAATTCAATCAACACCTTATGCATAAAAACTCAAAGAAAGCAAATTCTCTTTTCTTTCATAAAATGATAATTCATAATTTCCTTGGATCCTCAAACGCAAAGCAAACAACCCCTTTTATAGGGGTTTACATTAGAAACAAAACACAACCTAATGCTAGATTAATTCTCCTCCATAAATGCATTTGTAACTCCCATGGTGAATGGTCAAGTCTTTAAATTCAAAACTGAAACTTCTCTCTTTAAATGGAAGTATCTAGACAGAATATGGATAAATGGTGGTGGAACATTATTTTAATGGCTAATTATAATGGTTGGTCGTTATGTTCAAAGGAATTTAAAAGGTATTTGAAGAAAGAGGTTCAAAAATAAACAGATTTAAACCTTAAAAATAAGAAAAATTCAACCAACTTGGCCCATATCTCAAAAGAACCCAAAACGAGCCCAAATGCACTTAAGCTTTATTCAAGTCTTCTAGCCTAATTTTGTTGACATATTTGGGCTCTCCATTGTTTCCTTATATGGACTTTTTATGTTTGGACAGCCCATATTCTAAATGTTTTTGTACATAAATTTGAAGTTGATCTTTTAGGTTTTTTGCATACAACCTTGTAATCGGGCCAACGAGACTTTCCATGTGAAAAAAAGTTTCTTTATTTGCAATCAACTTCAAATCATCTATTTTGCTCTCTTAACCATCTTGAGTGGCATTTGTATCATTTGTATCATTTCCCCTCCCCTCAATAGGATACGTCCTCGAATCTTCACCTACATCAAGATCAAAAGGAGTCAAGTAAAAAACATTGAATGTAGCCGAAATACCATACTCACCTGGAAGATTAATTTTATATGCATTATCATTGATCTTCGCTATAATTTGAAATGGTCCATCCCCACGTGCATCCAGTTTGGATTTTCTTTTTTAAGGGAATCTCTCTTTGCGCATGTGAACCCATACCCAATCTCCAGGTTTAAAAGATATCATGTGCCTTCATTTATTAACTCAAGAAGCAATTTGCTCATTTTGCTTCTCTATTTTCTGCCTTTCTTTGTCATGAATGGCTTTCACCATTTCCGTCTTCTTATGCCCATTTATGTTAGAAATTTCACTTAATGGAATAGGCAAAAGATCCAAAGGGATTAGTGGATTAAAATCGTATACAATTTCAAAAAGAAAAAAAACTGGTGGAAGAATGTACACTCCTGTTATATGAAAATTCAACAAATGGTAAATAGTCTTCCCAAGTTTTTATATTCCTTCCAATCAAAGCACGTAACAATGATCTAAGAGATCTATTTACTACTTTGGTTTGCCCATCAGTTTGTGGGTGTGAAGTGGTGGAAAATAATAATTTTATCCCAAGTTTGGACCATAAAAAGAAATGGCTTAAAAACTAACATCCCTATCAGACACAATTATCTTAGGAATGCCATGCAAACGTACAATCTCACAAAAGAACAAATTAGCTATGTGTGTGGCATTGTCAATTTTGTGACATGGTATAAAGTGTACATTTTAGAAAATCAATCCACAATAACAAAAATTGAGTCTCGACCCTTTTTAGTCCTAGGCAGCCCCAATAAAAAAAATCCATAGAAATATCAACCCAAGAATGAGTAGGAATAGGCAATGGCATGTATAATCCATGTGGTTGAGTTCTAGATTTAGCTTGCCTACAAGATATACATCGTAAACAGATTTTCTCAACATCTTTGCGCATATTAGGCCAAAAGAAATGCTCATGTAAAATGATTAATGTTTTATCCCCCACTATGTGCTTCTCGAACAAGTAATTCTCTAATTAAGCTATTAGGCACACACAACTTTTCTTTTTTAAATAAAAATCCTTATGCCTATAAAATCATTGAATGCCACATGTTCACAAGCATCATAGATATTTGAAAAAATCACTATCATTCACATATAATTTTTTCAAATGTTAAAATCCCAATAATTTAGAAGAAAGAGTTGAAATCAGATTATACCTTCTTGAAAGTGCATTAACCACAACATTTTCTTTTCCTTTCTTATATTCGATGACATAAGGAAAAGACTCAATGAACTCTACCCATTCGGCATGTCTCTTATTCAATTTTCCTTGGCCTTTCAAATGGTGCACTGACTCATGGTCTGTGTGTATCACAAATTCCTTTGGTAACAAATAATGTTGCCAAGTCTCCAAAGCTCTCACCGATGCATACATCTCCTTGTCATAAGTAGAGAGGTTAAGTTGAGCTCCATTTAGTTTTTTGCTAAAATAAGCAATGGGTCTCTTTTCCTGCAATAACACAGCACCTATACCGATCCCGGAGGCATCACATTCAATTTCAAAAGTAGAATCAAAATTAGGCAGCTTCAATAATGATGCATTACTCAACTTATCTTTCAACAGTGAAAATGCATCATCTTGCTCTTTACCCCCATACAAATCCCTTATCTTTTTTCATAATTTCAGTTAATGGGGCAGTAATTGTACTAAAGTCCTTAACAAATCTCCTATAGAAACTTGACAAGCCATGAAAGCTCCTTACTTCACTCACATTTTGAGGTTTTGGCCACTCCTTAATTGCCTTAACCTTTTCTTCGTCTACTTCAATTCCTTTTGCACTCACCACATAACACAAAATGATGAGATCAACGCAAAATGTACATTTCTTCATATTAGCATACAAATGATATTTGTGTAATGCAGCAAATACACATTTTAAATGCATAATGTGATCATCAACAAATTTTCTATACAAAAGAATGTCATCAAAATAGACAACCATAAACTTTCCAATAAACTTACGCAAAACATGGTTCATAAGTCTCATGAAAGTGCTAGGTGCATTAGTTAAACAAAATGGCATAACGATCCACTCATACAATCCCTATTTTGTTTTAAAAGTGGTTTTCCATTAATCGCCTGGTTTCATTCTTATTTGGTGATAACCACTTTTAAGATCAATTTTAGAGAAGATACAAGCACCATGTAATTCATTTAACATGTCATCAAGTCGAGGTATAGGGTGTCAATATTTTATCATAATTTTGTTGGCGGCTCAACAATCAACACACATACGCCAATTTTCATCCTTTTTTGGCACCAACAAGACGAGTACCGCATATGGGCTTAAGCTTTTTCTTATGTGTCCTTTCTCTAAAAGCTCTTCCACTTGCCTTTGAAGCTCCTTTGTCTCTTTCAGATTGCTTCTATATGCGGGCCTATTAGGTATGGCAGCCCTGGGAACAAAGTCGAATTGATGTTTAATCCCTCTTAAAGGTGGCAAATCTCGTGGTAGATCATTAGGGAAAACATCACTATATTCCTACAAAACATCAACCACAACAATAGGCAAAGCAGGGTTAAGATCGTTAGAAGAAAAATATGCCTTTTTATACATAAGTACAATAATTGGCTTATTTGTAACCAAAGCTCTCTTAACATCCCTCATTTTTTCATTGAAGCTTACTTTTCTCTCCTCTTTTCTCTCTTGGGCTAATTCACTCAGACTAATTTTCTCTCTTAAATTTTCATTTTTACTCTCTAATTTTCTCTCACTCTCCTTTTTCACACTCTTTTATTTTTCTCTCCTTTTTCTTTCAGCCTCTCTTTGTATGAATTCTTCATTCGCTTTGTCAAGTTGCATTTGATCTTCAAAAACTATTTAAGGGTTAAAAAAGCTAAAGTGAATCTTTTACCTTCTTTCTCTAAAGAGTACCTATTAGAATATCCATCATGAGTCACTCTCCTATCCCATTGTCATGATCTACCTAATAACAAATGACTAGCTTGCATAGGCACCACATCAAATGTCACCTCATCATGATATTTTCCAATTGTAAATGGTACCCTCACTTATTTTTGGACTCTCACCTCCCCACTATTATTAAGTCATTGCAATTTGTATGGCTTAGGATGCTTAGTGATCTCTAATCCTAACCTATCCACAAACAAAGTACTAGCCACATTCACATAACTACCCCTTTCAATAATCAAACTACACACCTTCTCATTTACTAAACACCTAGTATGGAAAATATTTTCTCTTTGCAACTTGATCCCCTCTTCATCTTATTTTACTTGTGCATTAAGAGCCCTCCTAGTTATCATTATTCTACCTTCTATAGGCATCTCACAATTAGTACAATCCTCCAATGAAGGCATCTCATCCTCAACATCACTCTCATCATCTGTTTCAACCTCACCCTCTCGCATAATCATTACCCTTTTATTTGAACATTTGTAATGCTATGTGTCCATACCCCAAACACTTAAAACACTTAATATCCCGATTCCTAGAAGTTTGAGCATAAGTGTTACCTTTATTTTTGGGGTCAAATGTCTTCTTAGGCTTCATTTTCTCATCTTTCTTAGGTTGGGCAACCTTATTATCATTCTTCCAATTAGACCTCCATGTGGTATTTTGAGTCGAATATGTGTTAGCTTGCCTCACATTACCTTTACGCTTTAATTGTTTCTCCCCTTTAATTGTCATATGCACCATGTCTTCAATCTCTACATAGTGTTGTAGCTCCACTATGTTGGCTATGTCTTTATCTAGGCCATTCAAGAACCTGACCATGGTAGCTTCCCTATCTTTTTCAACATTTGCTCTTATCATTGCTATTTTCATTTCCTTGTAGTAGTCCTCCACATTCTTTGTCCCTTGTACAAGGCCTTGCAATTTTTGATGCAAGTCCCTATAGTAGTGGCTAGGAACAAAGTGTCATCTCATCACAGCCTTCACCTCCTCCCATGTTTGGATATATCTTTCTCTATTTATCCTTCTATTTGTAAGAAGTTGATCCCACTATACAATTGCATAGTCACTAAACTCCATGCCTGCAAGTTTTTCCTTTTGCTCTTCCGAGTATTTGTGGCACTCGAAAATAAGCTCCACCTTTCGATCCCACTCCATATATGCATTAGGATCATTCCTTCCTTGATGCCCTCAAAGTTTTGGCCTTCATTTATCATGGTGGCTTGATCATCAAAGTCTTCTTCTTCTTCATAAGTTAGAGGTGTTGGTTGCCTTCTTGGTCTAAAAGCATTTCGAATAGCCCCTCCACGAATAGCATTGATCTCTCCTTGTTGCCTCTCAAGGTTCTCATTCATGTTTTCAAACACTAGTTGCATCCTCTCAAATTATTGTCGCATCGCTTTAAGAAGGATGGGTGTGTCTTGCTTGTTGTCTCCACTTGACGATTCCATGTTTACCTGAAATTTTGAGACTAAAACAAAGAAAACACAAGAACTCTCCCTTAGGTGTTTACTCTTATGGTAATGACACTCCACTCGTGTTTCACTCATAGTTGAATTTTATCCTCTTATAAACTCACTCACTCTTGCCTTTTTCCACTCAAGCAATCTTTGTGATTTTATACACAAGGGTTAGTTCAAATCACAATTAAATGACCTTTGTGATCGGGTCAATGAGACTTTCCATGTCGGGAAAAGTTTTCTTATTTGCAATCAACTTCAAATCATCTATTTTGCTCTCTTGACCATATTGTGTGGCATTTGTATCAAATAATATTATTTTATTTTATTTTATTCGCAATAAAATAAAATTTTAGAGAATATCCAAATAAAATATACTTTTACCATTAATTAGAGTTATATTTGAACTTTTCAAATATAGTTTAAATGCAAAAAACTATGGCTCTTATACCACTGTTGGATTGTACGGTGTTCATAACCAGCAGCAAAAATCTAGAACAATCTATGATAGATCTATTTGCGTTTAAAATTATATATATATATTGAAAATATATTTACAATTACCTAAAAATGAGCTCTTTATATTAAAACTTTGATTGAATAAAGTCTCTATGTGTAATCACACCGAGACTGAGCTTTGCTATCAACCCTTTGATAAATGAAACTTGTGAGCAAATTAAAATCTTAAGCTAAAATTTTTATTAAAACAGTAGCTTTAAATATGGATAAATATTTGTAAGATTAAGACTTTCTTAATCTTCTAACTCTCTCCTTATAAAAAAATATTTTGTAAAAATATTTCTCTCTTAAATTTGTAAAAAAAATTTTCTCATATATTGTATTGAATGCCTTGGTCATAAGCCTATTTATAGACATGGAGTTGTAACTATTTACAACTTTTAAGTGTCATATGCCATATTAATGCACTAAATATTAATGCTAATGCATCAAACACTAATATTATTTTATAATATATTATTTTACTATATTTTTAAATTTTAATTATTTATATATCACATATATAAATAATAATTTAATATATATAATAATATTAACTAAGTATTATTATTATTTTATTATATATTTTTTAAATTTTTAATTTTTATATATCAAATATATAAATAATAAATTTATCCATAAAATATTAATTAATTAATTTTCTATTCTAAATAGAAAAAAATTAATTTTTCATTAATAATATTAATTATATTATCAGTGCTAGCAGAAAACATAATAATAATTCATTTGGACTGAAAATATTATTTATTTAAATAATTAAAATTTCTAATTTATTTATTAAATAATAATATGATTAATCCATTAACAAAGCCCAGAACACTCATTAGTTTGCGACCTCATAGGTTCAATACTAAATCAATAGCAAATTGATCAAATCAATTTACTAATTAAGGTTGACGTCTAGCAATACTCCTTAATAACCAAATAGTATGAAGTAAATAATTACTATCAAGAACCCGTAGAAGAATAATGTAATATTTTCTTCTGTCATTATAGCTTCGGATCAATCTTAGGACATGGTTAACCTGTCAAATCCCAATAGACTGCCAACTATATTTTATATAAATTATAAATGACAAGTGAATGACTTAAGAAATTCTTTTTTTCTTCATTCATCTGCCTTGCCAAGGTCTTAATTAAGTCATTTATAATTAATGATAATATAGAGCTTAACCTCATTACCAAGAGTTGACAAATTCTATATTAATCATTCACTAATTCTACAAGTATTTAATTATATCCAATATTATTTCAACTATTGCTCTAAAATAATAGATATCTAGTATTAAAGTATAATAAATAACTTGTCAATTACTATGACGATCTCAGGTAAAAAAAAATTATTACATTATATTTTTCAAAAAAATATCTCATTGACAGTTTATTGATTATTTTAACCATTAGTTCCATTGAGTCAGTTCAATAGTCATATCTCCATATATACCATCTATATATATGATTTAGTTAACGAGAATAACTAATCTCTATCTTATAGAGACTATCATATATATATATTGATCTAATTTGATCATCAAAATCCTATTTAATGATTTTATGATCAAGAACAATTTCAGAGTAAATTATAAAAGATTTGACTTTCATTGTAATAATCAAAATTTTAAATTATTTTAAAATAAAAAAGAAACTAAAAATTAAAATTAAAATATGTATATATATGTACTTTTTTTAAGCAAAAAGGGAGGATTTTATTGATATATTAAAATCGAATATAGGGCGAACCCATACAATCACTCAAAATGATACTCCTCAAAAAAGGAGGCAAAGAATCAAAAGAGTTAAAGAAAAAATTTCTACGGTGTAATATACTAAGTAAAGCAAAATAGTGTGCAGTTTGATTTTCTTCTCGCATTACGTGTTGAACCGAGCAAGAGTGAGAGGTAAGTAAGCTTTTGGTCTTACCTAGAAGAGATGAAGGATGAACAAGTTGCGGACTACGAAGAAGGTCAACTAAAAGAGAAGAGTCACACTCAACTTGAAAAGAGTCATAGCCAAAATCTAGAAACCATTGTGTGCTTATTTGAAGGGCCACAAGTTCAGCATTAAAAACATCGTTGGCTTGAATAGAGAAAGCAATACCAGCAATGAATTGACCATTGCTAGATCGAAGCACCGCACCACCAGATGAAGAGAGAGGGGTATAAGATGCATCAACATTAACCTTGAAAACACCTCTAGGAGGTTTATTCCAATAAATTAATTTCGATTTAATGTTGGAAGCTCCAAAACTAGGTGGCAAGAGATCAGCAAGAGAGGGAAGTGGTTTTGCAAATGGGTCTTTGGAATGTCCCACACCCCAACTATGTATAGCTTTCAAGATTAAATTTAGAGTAGCAGGAAAGTAAAAGCTTTCGCCTCCCTAATAGCACTTGCAGTATGATATCCAAATCGAGTAGAGAATACATTGAGAGATTAATCTTCTCACTTTGCCCATAAGAGATTTCGGTGGAGATTGCAGCCACCATTTCATTAGTTCTTGTCTCAAACTATTCTTGACCGAAATCTCATCAATCACATAGAAGCCAAAGAAGGACCACAACTGATTAATGTTTGAGCAAAAGTAGAAGATATGATCAGAAGATGCCTCACCCTTGTAGCAAAATGGACAACAAGAGGCCAAACTAATTCCGAGTTTCTGAATTCTTGAGGGCAGCGGTAAGGACTGATTAAGAATCCTCCAAGTTAAGATTGAGTATTTGGATGGAATCACTGCATCCCAGATAACCTTAGAAGAAAAGTAGGGGGACTTGTGAGCAGAAACAGCTTCGTATGCAGAAGCAAAAGAGAAAGTACCCGTGACAGTGAGAGACCAAGCTACAGGCGAGACATCCAGCCTGAACAAATTAGAATGCAGATGAAATGCACGGCATATGCGTTTCCATAATGCAGAATATGTTGAAAGAAAAGACATATCTCCCCTGCGGTGATATTTGGATTTCATAAAGGCTGCCCAAACTGAAGAATTGCATAAATAGGACCATAAAATCTTAAGAGAAAAGGTATCCTGAACAGAAGAAAGAGGACGAAGTCCCAAACCATTCTCCTCGGTTTTAAAGCACATATCAGAATATTTAGTCTAATGATATTTGCGGATTGTAGCATCAGAACCCCAAAAAAATGAACAAAATTTAGATTCCAGTGAAGAGATGATGGATCTAGGAAGTACTATTGACCCCATAACATGCATAGGGATTGAACTCAAAACATGTTTACTGAGGAGTAAACGACCACTAGAAGAAATGAATTTTTTATACCACCCTTGAAGTTTACTTTCAACTTTTTCCAGCAATTGATGGCAGTGAGATGCTCTAGTAATGCCTTTGTGAATGGAAGTCCCAAGATAAGTGAAAGGCAAGTGTTTACGAGGAATCCCAAGATGAGAAGCAATACGTCTTGCCACCAAAGTAGAACACTTGTTGGAACAGAAGAATGAACTTTTGTGAAAATTGATAAGTTGCCCTGAAGTCTCTTGGTATATGTTGAGAAAAGCCTTGAATTGAGTAAGACTGCGGAGATCACCTTTAATGAAAACCAAAAGGTCATCTGCAAAAGCTAAGTGGGACACAGTGAAACAATGGCGGTGTAGACTATAAGGCTGAATCTTCCCATTATTTAAAAGAGAAAAAAGAAAAGAAAAAAGAAAAAGCAAAAAAAAGGAAGAGAGAGAAAGAGCTGAAATAAGGAGAGAGAAGGTGAGAGGGAGAGAGGGGCAGATCAGTTTTTTTCAGATCTACCGCCATCCGGTAAATATTTCTTGACACCTCCTACACCATTAGAAAGCTCATCATCTGACAAGTTCAACGCCATCAAGATCGTTGCCATCCAACACCGGACCAGCCCGCACTCGCCGGATGAAATTGGCACCTCCTGAGAGCTTTCGACAAAAATTTCAGTCGATTCTGACAACTTTTTCTGGCAAGGTTGGTATTTTTGAAATTCTCTCTTCATAAGCTTTATTTTGGTATATCATTTATAAATTTTAGACCACTTTTGAGTTTGACCAAAATTCAACTACTATTTTTCGGCTACGATAATATTATTTCGGTTATCATTTTTCGGTGACGGTAATACTATTCTGGTAACTATTTTTTGGCGACGGTAATACTATTTTGGTTACCATTTTTCAGCGACGGTAATACTATTCCAATTATTATTTTTCGACGACGATGACACTATTTCGGTTACTGAATTACTATTTCGACGATTATAAAAATAATAAAAATATATAAAATAAAGAATAACTAATTGAAGGTTAATTATTATAAATTTTTTGTATTTAATAAGTAAAAATTTATAAATAGATAATAAAATAAATTATGAGTTATGATAGTAATTTTAAATATAATTAAAGGTATAAATAATAATAAATATATATAATTAATGATTGATAGTAAATAGATTGAAATTTGAATATTTTGAAGGTATTAATTTAAAACTAATTAAATGTAAAGATTTGTAATTTAAATATTATAATTTTAATTAAGTTAATTATTAAATATTAAATAAGTAAATAGAGTACTAAGTAATTAAATTAAATAGTTAAAGTATTATGTTTAAAAAAATTAAAACTAATTACTTGATTAAAATTAGTATTTTTTTAATTAAATTAATCAAATTATTTTTATAAATTGAGGTAAATAAATTATACGATAATTAATTATAAAAGATGAACGGTTATAAAATAATTTTCTAAGAATTATTTAAAATTGAATTAGCATATATCTTAAAATTTTAAGTGAACATTTTGTTAGTAAATTAAATAAATAAGATTAATGTTGATATAATAAACTATTACTATTGTATTTGTGAAATGTATGTTGAGTTTATATTTGAGTTATTAAGAATTGTAATGGTGGCCCAGATGAGGCAATTGGGTTGACGTTGACTGTTATGAATTTTTTTTAAAGCGTATTTTTGTTTTGTTTCAGGGGAAAATATTATAGTTATAGAGGAAACTCTGTCAAAATTTTGGCAGAATCTCTAAAGTCATATTTATCTATATTTTAATTATTTTTATTGTTGACTGAAAATGTTTTCAGATATCTTATATTTCCAATCAAATGTTCGATGGAGAATCATTGAATTTTTATAAATCAGTGAGTTATATAGAATAATACAATACCCCGCTCCCCTAATTTATGTTTAAATTGTATTTGCATAATGCATCGACTGTGTTGTGCAATATATGTATAGTTATTACTGTTATAAGCATAATGTGGGTTGAGTATGAGTTGGTTGTGCTTCATACATATAATATGTGATGCCGGATAGAGTTAAGATGATATGGGACCACACATAATCGATGATACGAGTTATGATGTGAGGATATTATATGATGAGATTAGAATTGGAGTGACGGCCGGGGCATTTTCATGCTCAGCGTTGCTTGTCAATTGGGTAGCGTTGCTTGGCTACGGCTGTGACGGCAGACCCTATGTATTGGATTCTAAGAAAAATATATGGACTATGAGAGCCAGATAGGAGGATAGGCTCCCTTTAGTGTGACCCCATTGACTTACTCCTATCCTTGTTTGCTTATGTGATTTGTTGGTTGATTGACATTTGTATGAGCACGTTATACAAGGGATAGTTGTATTATATTAATTACTATATAGCTCATTGAGTCGAATGCTCATTCTTGTTCACCATTTTCCCAAGTTGCAGGTTGAACATAGAAGTACTGCTTATTTAAGTAATTCTACTTTTTTATTTCTCGGCGGGAGTATTAATTATATATTTTTTATCGTATAATTATGTTATAATTATTTTATAGAACTCTGCATGGTATTTCTTTTCTTATCTATCTTCTTATTCATTTAGTTTCGCAGTTTAGTTAAATATATTTGTTAATAAATATCTGATGATGATGATGTGATATTATATTAAAGTATAATATTAGTTGGCTAGTAGGTCATGTTCAAGATACTTACTGCTGACACTATCTATATTTATCGAAAAATGAGTTATCAGGCTTATTACGAATTTTGGGAGCCACGTGTTTTCCTCGTTCCCTAGTGCCGGTCACGTGTCCCCAACCCGTTGGGTCATCACATTTATTATCGAGATCTTCATCTTAATAATAAGTCTTAAAATTTAATTAAGGCAATATCATATTAATAAAATTAAACATGATGTCCAAATATAAATATTTTCTATTAAGTAAAATAAAATGTGTTTAATTATTAAATAAAAATTAAAGCTAAGACATATCATATATATCTAACAGAGCACATCACACGGTAATATATAATATACTTGATAGATTATCGGCCAGGGCTAGCGACCTTAACCTCTCACAAGTCCTAGTCTAACTTAAGTAACACTCATGGACCTGCCAAATAATAAAGATTTTATTTAAATTATAATATTTTAAAAAAATATTGTTAACTAGTTTTTATTTTTAAATCAAAATTTGTTATTAGCTAAATACATGAGGGAGGATATAGATACCGTCTAAAGATAAAATTTTCCAAGATAAGGAAACATCTTTTTAGGAAAATTTTTGAAGTCAATTATTGTGTAATTTTGGAAGTCAATTTTCTACAAAACAAGTAAACTTACCAGTTACCAAGTAAATATCAAAAAAAAATTTCATCGAAAAAGACGGCATTCAGAAACAAACATTAAGAACATGGCCTAAAGGCTAATGAAGCCATTGGAAAACATCATGGCTTCTGCTGAAACGTTTCTGTATTATTTGTTTCTACTTCTTCAATTTACATCATGCACATCACCAGATACCATTACCAGAAACCAGACCTTCAAAGAAGGTAACCTTCTTGTCTTCAAGGATAATAATTTTGCATTTGGGTATTTTAGCCCTGGGATTTCTAGCTATAGATATCTTGGTATTTGGTATCATAATGTTTCAGAACAAACTGTTGTATGGGTAGCAAACAGAAACAATCCTATCACTGGATCTTCAGGTGTTCTCTCAATCAACAAATATGGGAACCTTATTTTTTATAGTGATCCTGACCAAAAGGTTCTGGTTTGGTCTGCCAATGTAACACTAGAAGGCTCAAAACCCGATGATTTTTTTCTTCAGCTTTTGGATTCAGGAAATTTAGTTTTGGTCAAAGGCGCAAGTAAAAGAATTGTGTGGCAGAGCTTTGATTATCCCACCAATACTCTGTTACCAGGCAAGAAAAGAATGGATTCTAAGATCTTGGAGATCAGAAAATGACCCAGGTTATTGACAGTACTCACTTGTGTTAGACACAATAGGCTCGCCACAATTTGTTCTTTACAAAGACTTAAGACTCTATTACCGAAGCACCCCATGGCCATGGAGAAGATTCTCGGATATATACAATTTTACTGTTGTTTTCAATCAAGATGAAATGTACTATACCTACCATATGTTTGATACTTCTTTTAACTTGAGAGCAATAGTGTATGACTCGGGATTATTAAAGGTGCTAATGTCGCGTAAGAGTGATGGCCAGTGGAAGGAGTTCTGGTCTGCACCTGAATTCCGGTGTGATTTGTATGGAAAATGCTGTGCTTCGAGTAAGTGTGCTCCTAGCAACCCTGACACATTTGAATGTTCTTGTTTACCAGGGTATGAACCCAAGTCCCCAAGGGACTGGCAACTAAGAGATGCATCAGGTGGCTGTGTCAGGAAGCGTGAAGATCCATCTTTATTGTGTGGACATGGAGAAGGATTTGTGAAAGTCAAAAAAGTTAAGCTTCCTGACACTTCAACTGCAATTCGGCTGGACATGATGAGTCATATGGATTGTGAACATAAATGCAAGGAAAATTGTTCCTGCTCTGCATATGCAAGTGTAGAAATTGCTGGAAAAGGAAGTGGATGTTTGGCTTGGCATGGGGAACTATGGGACATGGTAGATCATGTGGCTGAAATACATGATCTGTATGTGCGTGTTGATGCAATTGAATTAGGTATTTATGAATTCCTGCTTGACCCCTAATTTGAAATTTAAACACTAAACATATATCATAAATAAAACTAGCAAGTATTATGCAGTGTAAGCTGGAGCCAGATCGCCGCAATTCCTATGTTTTTGGTTATCCTGCTCTGCTAACCCTAACCTTTTGATTCAAAGCCTAAGTGAATTACCATTTTTTTCCCCTTCTTTAAAGTTGTAGTTTTCCTACTGGTGCAGCTGAACATCATAGCAAGGCAAGTGTTTTTCTTGGAAAGAAGCTGAACATTTTAACAGTGTTTATTCCTTCAGCATGGTTCGCTGTTTTCTGCTTTGCTTGTTTATGGCTCAGAAGGAGAAAACGTAAGACAGAAGCTTACTAATAGTGCTTTGTTCCATATGTATTTGTTCTGCATATGTGTAGATTCAGAATTGAAGTAACTTTTCATGAAATCACTTTACAATCTGTTGGAAAATACTCTCTCACAGAACATAAACAACCTACAAATACAAGAAAAGCAGAGAAAGCAATAACTGTAATTGGAGTCTTAAGATTGCTCAAAACAATTTTTCTTTTTTCTTTTTCTTCTTCATCATACAGCATACAAATTGTACTGCTACTTTCTCTCTAACTCGGTCTCTAATTCTCTCTATATATCACTGTCTTTCTCACAAGTTATAGCACCAATACTCTCTTTTATAGAAAAAGAATGGTTTTTCAGTCAACAACTAACATACCTAACACTGGACAAACATTCTAGAGATCTTATCACAAATAAGGAGCCATTGTTTTCTTGATTTGCTTTGATTTGTTAGAAGCTGGGACACTTAAGCTGTTACAATAGCGTCTTTGTTTTTGTTGTCAAGATGATGTTTCTGCAGATGAATCTAGAAGTTAAGCAAAATGTAAGTTGACGCTTGGTTTAAGCAGAAATTTAGGGGAATATCTAGGAAAAGTGATGTGTTTGTTGAGGTTTGTTTTGACTTGTACTTTGCAAGCTATATAAAATGGCAGCACCTGTTCATGAAAAAAAAGTAAAATATCAGTATGTTTTCTTGAATATTTTTAAACTCTCACCATTTTTGTTTCTTGTACTGAGCCTTCTTCAAGCTCCATTTTCAGTCTGTTTTTTTAGTCTCTATATTTCTTTATTTGTGTTTGTTTTGTTATTAGAAGTTACCAACATGATTTTAACCAAAAATCTTAGCAACTCCAACAAAAGCTCTCTATATCATCAAATGCACAAAATATAATATGATAATACATTAGAAATGTGTACGGCTCTTAAAACAGCATCAAAAGCTGTCACAAAGAACATAGATTAAGCATTTCTTTTCAATGACGGATGAAGAGCAAATCAAAAAACAGAGCATTTGATCCTATCAATGGTTCAATCTACTACAAAAATACTATGGTGGCACGGGAACTTGGGGGGAATAATCGTCCTCCGGACATCACATTTTTTGATCTCAGCACCATAGTTGCTGCTACTAACAACTTCTCTTCAGCCAACAAACTGGGCCAAGGTGGATTTGGCTCAGTGTACAAGGTGCAGTCTCCCTATATGTTAAACACGTTTCCATATGTCTGCTTTTGTCTATCATTTTAAGATTATACATTAAGAAATTAGCTTTGCCTTTAGTTTTCAGAGAAAAAAATTAACAGTTGCAAATATTATTTTCAGGGTCAACTATCTAATGGACAAGAGATTGCTGTAAAATGTCTATCCAGAAATTCAGTGCAAGGAATAGAAGAATTCAAAAATGAAGCCCTGCTGATTGCTAAGCTTCAACATAGAAATCTTGTGAAACATCTTGGATGCTGCATTCAGGGAGGAAAGCAAATGTTAATTTATGAGTATATGCTAAACAAAAGTTTGGATTCATTTCTTTTTGGTAAGTCTTTTCATACATCTGCTCAGTGCCAAACTGTTTCTCAAATATATTAAATGTTTCATGACATATATGAATTGTGTGCATAATTCCAACGAATTAAAAAATTTTTAAAACTTGTTGCAGATCAAACAAGAAGGTGCATCTTAGATTGGATGAAGCGCTTCAATATTATAATTGGGATTGCTCGAGGGATATTATATCTCCACCAGGATTCAAGATTGAAAATTATTCACAGAGATTTAAAATGCAGCAATATCCTATTAGATGCAGAGATGAATCCAAAAATTTCAGATTTTGGCACGGCTAGAATATTTAGAGCAAATCAAATTCAAGAGAGGACAAATAAAGTGGTTGGAACCTAGTAAGTATAAAAATTAAAATACATGACCAAAGTTCTTAGTTAATGATATATAGAGAACAGATATTAACTACTATGAGTAATTTTCTTATGCAGTGGCTACATGTCACCGGAGTATGCTTTGTTTGGAAAATTTTCTACAAAATCTGATGTGTTTAGTTTCGGGGTCATATTGTTGGAGATCATAAGTGGCAAGAAAAGCAGTGGCTTCAATAGAGGAGATTTTGGCTTTTGCTTGATAGGACATGTAGGTGAAAGAAACTTTTTGAAAATTATAGCTCTAAGGTAATATAATACATATCATATCAATTTATAGTTGGTCCTCTGTACAGGTATGGGAGCTATGGAGAAAAGATTGTGTACTAGAGATAGTTGATCCGTCATTGGAGGGCTCATATTCAATGCATGAAGCTTTGAGATGCATTCAAATTGGACTAATATGTGTTCAGGAAAATGCTGTCGACAGACCAACTATGTTAGAAGTTGTTCTAATGTTGAGCAGTGAAACAACTCTTCCTACTCCAAAACAACCTGCATTTATTGTAAGAGCATCTGGCAGCTACAATAACTCACTAGATGAAGTGCAAGAAGGATCAATCTCTGTAAATCTGGTTACAAACACTACTTCTGTTGCACGATAAGGATATTGGCTTTTCACTATTTGCATGTAAATTCTAATTATGGAATTCATGCTATACAAGAAATTATGGGATAAGAAATGCTATTAGATTTTGTAACATGTATATACAAGAAAAAAGAAAGATATAGCTTAAATATCTAATAAACTGAAAAAAAAAATGAAAAATATGTTTATGATTCAACAATTCTCTGTTTTAATCCTCTTGCATTTGCTTTAGGATATTATGACTGTTTTCATAAAAGTATAAAATATAATCTGCTTCTTTACTTTTTTTTTTTTTTTAAAAAAAGAACTTTTACATGGACAAGTTACATAATTTTTTTATTATGCTTGTTCTTGTTCAGAGTTCAGAGAACACTAGTCAACTAATCTTCATAGAAATATCATAACAAACAAAAGGAAAAAGAATAAATGGTCTTTAAAAAAAAACTACTACCAGAAAATCACATTTACATGATAGACACGTAACTTAATTTTTTTGACCTTTCTCATTATGCACAGTATATAAACTAGGCGAAAAGTCCAAATTCCCCCTTGAACTCATACAAAAAGCTGAATTTCACCCTCATACTTAGCAGTTAATTAACTTCTTAACCCTGAAATTGTAGTCAATTGAACCTTTATACTTTCGATTTTTCTCTAATCTCAAACTTCAAATTTAGTACCCTTCAAATCTAACAAGTCAATGGTTTAGACGAGGAAAAGTCATTAACAAAAGAATTTGGGAGAATAACATTCAAGCACGTCAAAAAGACCCAAGAAACTGAGAGCTAGTGAAAATAATCATGGCTGCCCAGAAAAAGTTTCTCCAGCATTTACTGCTGCTACTCCAATTCACATTAGTTATTTCCCTCGATATCATATCCGTAAACCAAACTTTAAAAGAAGGTGATCTTATAATTTCCAGGGGAAATATTTTTGCTTTTGGGTTTTTTAAACCTGGCAATTCTAGCTATAGATATCTTGGAATTTGGTATCATAAAGTTTCAGATCGATCTGTGGTGTGGGTAGCAAACAGAAACAATCCTATCAGTGACTCTTCAGGAATTCTCTCAATCAACCAATATGGGAACCTTGTTCTCTATGATGGTTCAGAACAAAAGGTACCACTGTGGTCTACAAATGTTTCAGTCGAAATAACTGATTCTTGTAAGGTTCAACTCTTGGATTCAGGAAACTTGGTTTTGGTCCAAAGCAGAAGTAAAAGAATTGTGTGGCAAAGCTTTGATTTTCCTACTGATACCCTTCTACCAGGAATGAGACTTGGGTTGAATCAAAAGACAGGTCTACAGGGGGTCTTAACCTCATGGAGATCAGATGATGACCCAGGAACTGGAGTTTATTCTGTTGAGTTCAATCCAAGGGGAATACCACAAGTGTTTCTATACAAGGGTTCGAGACCTATTTGGCGAGCCACCCAGTGGCCATGGAGGACATTCTCAGATGTCTACAACTACAGTATTGATATCAATCAAGAAGAGATGCACTTTGTATACATCATCGATGATGCTTCTATTATTATGAGAGTAATAGTGGACAACTCGGGAACTCTTAAGTGGTTAAGGTGGCATGAAAGAGATGCCAAATGGAAGTTTTTCTGGTCCATAACTAAATACAACTGTGATTTGTATGCATATTGCGGTGCTTATAGTAAGTGTTATCATGACAAAAGATATGAATGTTCTTGTTTACCTGGGTATGAACCCAAATCCCCAAGGGACTGGATTCTCAGAGATCCATCAAGAGGATGTGTTAGGAAACGATTAGAATCCTCATCAATATGTGGTCATGGAGAAGGGTTCGTGGAAGTGAAAAATGTCAAGTTTCCTGATACTGCACCTGCAGCTGTGGTAGGCATTAATATGAGTTCTACAGAGTGTGAACAGGAATGCTTGAGGAATTGTTCCTGCTCTGCATATGCAAACACAGATAATTCTGGAGAAGAAAGCAGATGTTTGGCATGGTATGGGGAATTAATGGACATAGTAAAGGGAAGTACAGTAAAATTGTATATATATTATTCACATATGCAGCTTTACAATATTTAAATACAGAAGTTTGTTGTGCTATAGATTACATGGAGATGTTGTAGGTATTTAAATATAGTATTTGACTTGTGGTGGGATATCAATTTGACTGGATCTTATCGCCGTCATCCCCCTGCAAGTTGAGCGGGGCTTGTACCGCCAACTTGTCCCGAAGTAGCTGAAATCTGGTCTTGGACAGTGGCTTAGTGAAGAGATCAGCAATCTGATCAACATAACTGATGTATTGAACACTGAGCTGTTTGGTGGCCACATGTTCTCAGGCAAATAAAAATTAATCTCAAGGTGCTTTGTTCGATTATGAAAAATAGGATTTGCTGTCAAGTAAGTGGCACTAAGATTGTCACACCACCGAAGAGGGACCTATGTAACAGAGAATCCAATCTCATGCAGTAAATACTGTAACAACATGAGTTGTGAAGTAGCAGTGGCAAGCGCTCGGTATTCAGCCTCAGTGGAAGACTGAGAAATAGTATGTTGCTTACGAGCAGAACAGGAAACAAGATTGGGCCCTAAATAAATCGTAAAACAGCTGGTAGACCGCCGATCATCAGGAGAGCCACCCCAGTCAGCATTCGAATAACTCTGAAGACGAAAATCCGTACTGTGCCTAAGAAACAATCCATGTCGTCTGGTGTGCTGAAGGTAGCGCAAAATGCGCTTCACACTTGTCCAATGAGCAAGTGTGGGGTTATGCATAAATTGGGACACCCTATTGACTGCAAAATTGATGTCTGGTCTCGTAAAAGTCAAATATTGAAGAGATCCAACTATCTGTCTATATAGAGTAGGATCAGGAAAACACTCACTGCTATGCTGGCTGAGTTTATCTGAGGCGTGCATAGGAGTAGAAATGCCGGTGCAAAAAGCCATATTAGCACGCTGAAGAAGACCATCAATATACATAGGTTGTGAGAGTAACAATCCATCATTAGTCCAATCAACTTGAAGTCCCACAAAGTAGTGCAACTTACCCAAGTTGCGAATAGGAAATCGCTGACTTAGATATTGCAAAACATCATCAATTGCCACAGGCCTAGAACCAGTAAAAATAAGATCATCAACATATACGAGACAAAAAAGGCGAAGATCACCACGTTTGAGATAGAATAGAGAAGTGTCTGTTTTAAAAACCTGAAAACCATATGTTAATAAAGCATCAGTAAGACATTTATTCCACATACATGGGGCTTGCTTGAGGCCATAAATAGACTTCTTTAGTGCACACACATGATTTAGTCGTTTAGGATCAACAAATCCTTGAGGTTGAGTCATAAACACCTTGTCATCAACAGGCCCATGTAAGAAAGCATTCGAGACATCCACCTGAATACATTTCCAATCAAGGGATACTGCCAAACTTAAGAGTAGGCGAATAATAGCTGGTTTAACCACCGAACTGAATGTATCAGAATAGTCAAGATCAGGTCTTTGGTGAAACCCCTTAGCAACCAATCCGAATTTCTGCCTCTCAATAGACCCATCAGCATTGAACTTAGTCCGATAAAACCATTTACAAACAATAACAATTGGAGCACACTCGGATGGCTCTAATTCCCAGGTACCATTAGCCAATAGAGCATTATATTCGGCCTCCATAGACCTGCGCCAGTTTGGATTTTTTGCCCCCTCAATATAGGAAGTAGGGTCAGGTGAAGAGAGGGAATGTGTGGTGACAAAGACCAGTGGTTTACGAATCCCTGATTTAGACCGTGTTTGCATTGGGTGAGTAATGTTGTTGGTGGGTTGAGGAGGTGGAGAGGGAAGGGGCTCAGCTAGTGGGAGTGGGCCGAAAGGTTGAAGATCAACCATTGTTGGAATAGTCGGCAGACATGGTGGGGAGGAGAGAGATAATGATGTGTTAGGTGAGGTAGTTGGAGGAGAAGTGGTGGATGGAGAAGAGGGTAAGACGGTGTGGTCAGTGTTAATGGCAAGTTCGACATTGGAAGGTATTGTGGGTATGGATGAGATAAGAGTGACCATAGAGAGAGGTGGAGGGGATGTGTAATACCCCGATTTTGGTGTACATTGGAATAGTAGTTGTGAGAAGATATGTTGGTAAAATATGTAAAGAAAATATTATAAGAGATAGATATATATGAAGGATGATATGTATATATGGTATTTGAAAAAAATATGGGAAATATAAAAACAATATATAAGAGGTATACATATAGCAACATATACATCACATATACATGATGTATATATTGGTGTAGGAAAAGTAAGTTGTAAATAATAATAATAATAATAATAATAATAATAATAATAATAATAATAATAATAATAATAATAATAATAATAATAAGAGAAAAAGAAGAAAAGGAAGTCAAAGGGAATGACAAGTGTGTGGTGGAGAATTTTTAAGGGATTTAATTATATTATTATTATTATTATTATTATTATTATTATTATTATTATATATATATAAGATAAGATTGAAAAAGGAAGAAAAGATCTTCTTTCTTTCTTTCTTTCTTTCTTCTTCTTCTTCTTGAACGAGAGAGAGAGAGAGAGAGAGAGAGAGAGAGAGAGAGAGAGAGAGAGAGAGAGAGAGAGAGATGTGATTTTGTTGGCATACACATCAAATTCTTAAGGGCTTTAAGAGAATTGAAGGTGGATATTGAAGATTTGGCAAAGAATTCAAGTAAGTATTCATTTCTTTGTGTTGATTTCTATTGATTGTGTTTATATTTGATATGGTTAGTGTGTGAAGATGATGATAATGAAAGATTGAAGTATATATATATGTTGAAGTGGTATTTAGATGATGATAATATGGTTATTTGTGAGGATGATGATGGATTGTTGAAATTGTTTAGTAAGGGTTTAATATAAATGAGTTGGGGAAACTGAGTAATTGATATATGGATGATGTATATAATGATTATTATTATGATATGTTGAAGTTATATAAGTGTTAAATTAATAGGTGATTTATGTGTATATAAACCAAGATGTTGATTAAGGGGGTTGTAGTATGGATTTTGGAGTGTTTGTGTTTTCATGGATGAGATTTCGGAATTTATAATTCTTGCCTGACACGGCCATGTCGTTGGGCATGTCAACAGTACTGAGTTTGACATTTGTGACACAACCATTAACACGACCATGTTACTAAGCTTGTCATAGCTACTGAGAGATAAAGTAATTGACACGGCCATGAACACGCCAGTGTTGTTGGGCGTGTCAATGTTCTGTGAGGCAGAATGAGTGACACATCCAGTGACATGCCCGTGTTACTGAGCGTGTCAAAGCTTCTGTGTTGTTGGTTTAGGGCACGATCAGGGACACGCTCGTGTTGTTGAGCGTGTCATGTCTAGAGTTTGCCCTAGTTGGTTCGTATCTATATTATCTCATGTGTATCTCTGAGTGAGTGTGTATGATCACTTTTGATTAGGTTTTGAAGAGATTGGGTTGCCCTAATCCAAATGTTGGAGGATTCTTAGAAGAGGAGTTTAGATTGGTGAGAGTTTCTCTTGAGGTAAGTACAAACCCTATATGATTGTATGTATTTGCATGACTATGGGACTTAACACATTTGATTGGAAAATGTGTTAAGTTATTTATTGTATTGTTGATGTGTGAGAAATGTGCTATGATGTGTATTATGTGTACTATGTGGAATGTATGTTGAAGATTCTAAATATATGAATAATGTAAATTGCTATGTATACCTCAATGATGAAATATAAAACTATTATAAATGGATATAAAGGTGAAACGTGAAAGATATGATGATCATTCAAATTATATGTACAATGTAATTGGTTGTGTATACCCTAATGATGAGATGTGAAGCCATTGTTGTTGGCTATAATGATGCAAATGAAATAATTGAGGCATGTTTGCCTAGATGATTATGAAGAAATGAGAATGGAATTGATAATGAAATAATAAAAGTATTGTGTGCCTGATGTGTTATTCACTTTTCAGAGTTTTGTTGTTGGTGGCATGCCTAATAGTAACAATCTCTTGAAGCTGGGTTAGGCTTGATCCTTGAAGCCAAGTTGGGTTGAAGTTTAGCATGCTTAACTCCCCTTGAAGCTTGGTTGGATCTAGTCCTTGAAGCCTAGTTGAGATGTTACAAACCCTTGAAGCTAGGTTGGGTTTGGTCCTTGAAGCCAAGTTGGGTTGATGCTTAGCATGCTTCGCTCCCCTTGAAGCTTGGTTGGGCCTAATCCTTGAAGCCTAGTTGGGATAATGATAAATGTGAAAATTAAACCAAAACATTAACTCTGAAAGTTGAATGACATATTAGTTTCTTTTGGGCTCATGCTTTTCTTTGCTTAAAGGTGAATTATGAATGATGAATTAATTGAATAATATAATGACATGTAACGTTATGAAGTATGATATGATTACAATACATAGGTAAATTATTGAAAAGAAATGTGGCCTGAGAAGCTATGCTGAATGATGAGATTATGAATGTTCTAATAAGTCATGGAAGTGTGGTTTGTGTTGTTGATATATATGTATATATATATAATTATGAGATTAGTAGAAATTTATGAAAAGTGTAATTGAAAATGGAAAACAGGACAAGAAAATAATGATACATGAAGTTAATATATGAGTATGATTTTCTGTAATGTATGTTTATAATGTTTATTTGTACTACTAAGCTTTCGAGCTTAGCGCGGTTGTGTAAACCGCGCAGGTGAGTAGGTGGTTGATCTGGAAGTCAAATCGTTATGCCACGTGAAGGGTAAGAGTATTTCGAGACCAACTAGAAGGTGGTGCATACATGTACAATTTAATTATGTTGTATTTTGATAAAAATGTATTCATATGTATAAATGAAATTTAGTAAAGACAAGATCATTATATATATGTAATATCATCAGAAGTATAATGATTTTGTAAATGTTCTTTAAATAAAATGCATTATTGTTTGGAACTAAAATAAATGTTTTTAATCTGAAATGAAAAGTGGCATTCTTATACTTTATATATATACTGCATGTATACAAGGTATATGTATAGTACTTATATAGAGTATGGGGCTGTTACAATTATTTTGGTATCAGAGCTTAGGTTTGAGATTCTCAACCTAAGTAGATATAAAAAAAGAAAAGAAAAGAAAATTTTTAAAAAGTGAAATTTGTGATATATGCATATGCATTAACACCTAGGTTGGTCTCGGATGTGGCATTATGTAATTTGTAGTATATCTAAATTATATGAGATGGATGATAGTGTGTGAATGAGGTTTTGCGTGAAAATAAAATTTGAAAAACAAATGATATGGGGAAATTTGTATAAGTTTAATTGATAAACTAAAGAATGGGAGTTTACTTAAGTAAAGCAAATTTTGAAATTTTTGGTTAGTAAAGTGTGCTTGTGAAATAGATTATAAAGAAATGAATAGGAGAATAATGTTGGAAATGAGTTAAAAAAAATTAAAATTAAGAGTTAATTAAGTACTCTTTTCTCTAAGATTTGGATCTCTTTATTATTTGGATTGCTAGAAAGAGAAAATATTGTTCGATAGTTAAAAAGGATAGATATAATATTAAATTGAAGAAAGTAAGGTGGACTATTAAGTGAGTTGATCGGTATAGACAAAGTGTGACAATTTAAGGTTTGGGTATGCAAAATTAAGGTTTTTAAAACAAGGGATGATGTTGGTTAACGTAAGGAGATATAATGGTGTTGTTTGTATTGTTGTTTTAATGCAAACATTGTGATTTTTAATGTTAGAAATGTGATATGTTTAAGTGTTGTTAAAGCTCATGTTAATGGTAGTAATATGTGAAATTTGGATTTTTGAAATGAGCTTTAATAATTGTGAAAATGAGATATTTTGATATTACAAGATGGTATATATATATATTGTTTTAAAGTTGATATTAAGAAAACGAGATTAGTAATTTGAAGTTTAGGTAAAGTAGCAAGTTGAGAGTTTAGAGTTTTAATAGAATTTTGATGAGGATTATTTAGATATTGATAGTTTAATGTATATTAAACATATGAGCTATGTGGAATGAATATTATTGCACATTAAAGTATTATGAAGTGGGTAATGTGATTGATAATACTGAAATTTGTTTTGAAATAAAAGGAAAATGAGTTACTTTAAGTAATTTGACTGAAAATGATGAAAATGGGTATGAAGGGTATACTAAATGCTTTTAAAAACAAATGTGAGAGAGATGTCACATTAAAAATGTGACTAAGATTTATGTGAAGTGTTATTATGGTTAGAGTGTATATATTTGTTGAGTTGATGAATAACTTAAGTCATGTTAAAAGAATGAGAATGATAATGTTCAATGAAAAGTAATAAACATTAAATTTGTATAGATTATATGCAAAAGAGAAATTAAATAAAATTGTATGATTATGTGTATACATGTATAAGATATGTGAGATGAGTTTTTCGATATGAATGTAATTGTATTATGTAAGAAATGTGGAAAGTAAGTCAAATTATGAATGTGACCTATGAATGTGTATGTGGTAGGAAAAAAAATGTTATTGTATGTTTATTATTTTATACAATTACATGTCTAGTGGTATTGAGAATGATATTGCATGTATGAGCAGACCTAAGAGAGATTAGGTCTTGACCTGCGCAGAGCTAGACTATGTGACGAAATTGAGAGTGAGAATGGACTTGAGTAATGCTGGACTATGAAATTTTTGTTGTAATCACTGAACTTGATGATCATATAATGTTTTGAGTCCCAATGTATCTACATGTGGAAAGGTTCTATGTATATGTATATAATAAGAGATTGTAAGGAAAAAGGGGAAGTATAATGTATGAAAAAAAAAATTTATATAAGAAATAGAATAAAAATGGAGTAATAAATGGAAGTTGTGTAAAATTTGCATATGATCGAATGTTGTGCATAAGAAATATTAAAGATAATATTATTGATCATGAGTTAGGCTAATGATGATCAAATGATCAAGAGCAAATTGTTTTTGACACGAAGTTGTAGTGTGTTAACTCTTGGCATAGCAAAAGTTTAGAGAATGAATATGTAATAACTGCAATACAAACTTAACATTTGTAATTTGAAATGTTTGAAAAAGAATAATAGAAGGGCAGTATTGATTAATAAGCCTTAGGCGTGACCATTAAAATACTGTGACCATATGTCTGGTTTAGTATTTTGGCTGCTTAGTTTTATTATCCGCAGATTTGAGCCTGAGATAACATGACCGTAGTATAATTTTGGTGAGATTGATAATTATGTTTCTAGAAACATGGTCAAGAGTTATGATTGGTAAAGTTGTACCTTATCATTTTATGTTAGAAATTTGTTTATAATTATAGAAAGTATGGAAGAAAAGAGAACTGTGAAAATGTTTTGAGTTATGGATAATGTGATAGAAAGGTAATTATTGTAAAAATAGTAATGGTATGAAATGTGAGGAGATGTTAAATGGGAGAAATTACAAAATGTGATTTAAAGTTATACTGAATATGTTTATAGTATAAAATGAATAAGTGGATGGACTTAAGGTTTAAGTGAGTGAAATATGGGTAATAAATATGGAATGAGATAATCATGAGAATTTTGTGAAAATTGTACTAAGATAATTTGAAGTGATTTGTTATTAATAATCATAATTTCAAAAAGCTGAAAAATGGATCCGAAGAGATTAGCATTTGAATATAAGTTTGACCTAATGGAATTAGGTCATATATATTGTGAAATCTAATGATAAATTTAAATAAGTTAATTGTTGGTTTGAATCGAATAAAGTTGAGACGTTAGTATATTGTGATAGATAGATCAATTGATCTAGATTTCGCTAAGATTGCGAATCATTATTGAGATTTAATATGTATAGTTGTACTAAGAGTATAAGATATAAGTGATAATGTATATGATGTAATATTCTGATATATGAATGGACATGAATGAATTGAGTTATATCAGTTGTAAATGATGATAAAAGGGAAAAGGTTGATTACCTGTAAAGTAAGTTTAAAGGCATTGTATTAATATTTATGTTAAGCGAGAAGCATGTTAAAGAAAAATTAAATATATGAAAAGTAAGAATATTGTTATAAATTAAGATTTGATAAATGTCTATTTTGAAAAATGATTGTAGTGACGGGATAATCAATATTAAGATATAAATCAATGATTTTTAAGGTTAAAGTTAAGAGAGTATTTATAAAGAGATGAAGTGATAAAATATCTTGAATGTAATAAATGGACGAAGTATATGTATATTATAAGATGATCTGATTCTTGTGTAAAGATAAATTAATTGGGAATGTAATGAGTTATTTTGAATGCTTGGTTAAGAAGGTAATAAGATATATAAATATATATAATGATGAGTTATGAAATTTAGAGAAGATGATCGACTCTAAGGGGGAGAGTAGAAGTTATGTGATTTGATGACATAATAACTTAATAATATGATTAACTTCATATGAAAGTTAATATGGTATTTTGTTTAGAATGGATTGTTACTGTACTGGATAATTTCGAGGACGAAATTATTTAAGGGAGAGAGAATTGTAATACCCCGATTTTAGTGTACATTGGAATAGTAGTTGTGAGAAGATATGTTGGTAAAATATGTAAAGAAAATATTATAAGAGATAGATATATATGAAGGATGATATGTATATATGGTATTTGAAAAAAATATGGGAAATATAAATACAATATATAAGAGATATACATATAGCAACATATACATCACATATACATGATGTATATATTGGTGTTGGAAAAGTAAGTTGTAAATAATAATAATATTAATAATAATAATAAGAGAAAAAGAAGAAAAGGAAGTCAAAGGGAATGACAAGTGTGTGGTGGAGAATTTTTAAGGGATTTAATTATATTATTATATATATATATATAAGATAAGATTGAAAAAGGAAGAAAATATCTTCTTTCTTTCTTTCTTTCTTCTTCTTCTTCTTCTTGAACGAGAGAGAGAGAGAGAGAGAGAGAGAGAGAGAGATGTGATTTTATTGGCATACACATCAAATTCTTAAGGGCTTTAAGAGAATTGAAGGTGGATATTGAAGATTTGGCAAAGAATTCAAGTAAGTGTTCATTTCTTTGTGTTGATTTCTATTGATTGTGTTTATATTTGATATGGTTAGTGTGTGAAGATGATGATAATGAAAGATTGAAGTATATATATATATATATATATATGTTGAAGTGGTATTTAGATGATGATAATACGGTTATTTGTGAGGATGATGATGGATTGTTGAAATTGTTTAGTAAGGGTTTAATATAAATGAGTTGGGGAAATTGAGTAATTGATATATGGATGATGTATATAATGATTATTATTATGATATGTTGAAGTTATATAAGTGTTAAATTAATAGGTGATTTATGTGTATATAAACCAAGATGTTGATTAAGGGGGTTGTAGTATGGATTTTGGAGTGTTTGTGTTTTCATGGATGAGATTTCGGAATGTATAATTCTTGCCTGACATGGCCAGTGACACGGCCATGTCGTTGGGCGTGTCAACGGTACTGAGTTTGACGTTTGTGACACGACCATTAACACGGCCATGTTACTAAGCGTGTCATAGCTACTGAGAGATAAAGTAATTGGCACGGCCATGAACACGCCCGTGTTATTGGGCGTGTCAATGTTCTGTGAGGCAGAATGAGTGACACGTCCAGTGACACATCCGTGTTACTGAGCGTGTCAAAGCTTCTGTTGTTGGTTTAGGGCACGATCAGGGACACGCTCGTGTTGTTGAGCGTGTCATGTGTAGAGTTTGCCCTAGTTGGTTCGTATCTATATTATCTCATGTGTAGCTCTGAGTGAGTGTGTATGATCACTTTTTGATTAGGTTATGAAGAGATTGGGTTGCCCTAATCCAAATGTTGGAGAATTCTTAGAAGTGGAGTTTAGATTGGTGAGAGTTTCTCTTGAGGTAAGTACAAACCCTATATGATTGTATGTATTTGCATGACTATGGGACTTAACACATTTGATTGGAAAATGTGTTAAGTTATTTATTGTATTATTGATGTGTGAGAAATGTGCTATGATGTGTATTATGTGTACTATGTGGAATGTATGTTGAAGATTCTAAATATATGAATAATGTAAATTGCTATGTGTACCTCAATGATGAAATATAAAACTATTATAAATGGATATAAAGGTGAAATGTGAAAGATATGATGATCATTCAAATTATATGTACAATGTAATTGGTTGTGTATTCCCTAATGATGAGATGTGAAGCCATTGTTGTTGGCTATAATGATGCAAATGAAATAATTGAGGCATGTTTGCCTAGATGATTATGAAGAAATGAGAATGGAATTGATAATGAAATAATAAAAGTATTTGTGTGCCTAATGTGTTATTCACTTTTCAGAGTTTTGTTATTAGTGGCATGCCTAATAGTAACAATCTCTTGAAGCTGGGTTGGGCTTGATCCTTGAAGCCAAGTTGGGTTGAAGTTTAGCATGCTTAACTCCCCTTGAAGCTTGGTTGGATCTAGTCCTTGAAGCCTAGTTGAGATGTTACAAACCCTTGAAGCTAGGTTGGGTTTGGTCCTTGAAGCCAAGTTGGCTTGATGCTTAGCATGCTTCGCTTCCCTTGAAGCTTGGTTGGGCCTAATCCTTGAAGCCTAGTTGGGATAATGATAAATGTGAAAATTAAACCAAAACATTAACTCTGAAAGTTGAATGACATATTAGTTTCTTTTGGGCCCATGCTTGTCTTTGTTTAAAGGTGAATTATGAATGATGAATTAATTGAATAATATAATGACATGTAATGTTATGAAGTATGATATGATTACAATGCATAGGTAAATTATTGAAAAGAAATATGGCCTGAGAAGCTATGCTGAATGATGAGATTATGAATGTTCTAATAAGTCATGGAATTGTGGTTTGTGTTATTGATATATGTGTATATGTATATAATTATGAGATTAGTAGAAATTTATGAAAAGTGTAATTGAAAATGGAAAACAGGACAAGAAAATAATAATACATAAAGTTAATATATGAGTATGATTTTCTATAATGTATGTTTATAATGTTTATTTGTAGTCCTAAGCTTTCGAGCTTAGCGCGGTTGTGTAAACCGCGCAGGTGAGTAGGTGGTTGATCTGGAAGTCAAATCGTTATGCCACGAGAAGGGTAAGAGTATTTCGAGACCAACCAGAAGGTGGTGCATACATGTATAATTTAATTATGTTGTATTTTGATAAAAATGTATTCATATGTATAAATGAATTTTGGTAAAGACAAGATCATTATATATATGTAATATCATCAGAAGTATAATGATTTTGTAAATGTTCTTTAAATAAAATGTATTATTGTTTGGAACTAAAGTAAAGGTTTTTAATCTGAAATGAAAAGTGGCATTCTTATACTTTATATACGTACTGCATGTATACAAGGTATATGTATAGTACTTATATAGAGTATGGGGGTGTTACAGGATGGGTATGATGGTGGGATAGAGGCAGAAGGTGTTTGGTATGGGAACTTAGTTTCATCAAAGATGACATGGCAGGAGATAGGTTTTTCTGGTCTTAGGGTCAAAGCAGTGATATCCTTTATGGTGAGGACTATAACCCAAGAATGCACATGGTTGAGAACGTGGCTCTAATTTGGACTTCACATAAGGCCTTAGCCAAGGATAACTTTTGCATGACTCGGCCTCACTATCTGCAAGTGCACAGATCGTTAACAAATAATATAATGATGGGTAGAGTATCGTTCCCACTAGGAGGTTAATTCTAAGTACCAAACAATTAAACTAATTAATATTTGGACAATCAAATTCGTTTTTATGATTTAAATAACTAGAATGACAATGAATCAAGAATAAATTTCTAATAATTTAAGACTTAGGGTTTAGTCACCTTTATTGATTTATCATGGATTTTCTAAGGTATCCATTTAATTCAGTCTTCCTTTTGATTAATGGTTAGATTCTCCTAAATCAAGCTCAAGTCTCTCTCAAGTACTAGAACTAATATCGACTTTAATCCTTACGTCTACTCTCGTGATCATAAGTAATTAAATCAATTCATTAAGTTTTATGAGAATCTTGAATCAACCTCATAAGGGTTTAACCTTATCTCTAAGTGAGAAACTTACTTAAGATTGTTATCTCCTTGGACTAATGTCATGCTTCCACTCTCGCTCCATCACATAACATCTCAAATCAATTAATCATTGGCCAAATAATCAAAGCATTAAGATTAAAGACAACAAAATAATCAAAGGATAACTAAATTAACCAAATAGACATTTATAGCTCCATGATAAATTCAATTAAAGGGACCAACCCTAAAAAGGATTAGTTCTTCATTATTGAAATAAAAACATTACAAATATTCAAAATGGTAAATGAAAACATAATTAAAAGGAACAAGAAATATCAAGCTCTATTTCTTTGAAGAAGATCTTGACTTGGATCTTGAACTCCTCCTTGAAGCAGAATTTTACACTTCTAAACTAAATTTATTTGGATGAATCTAATCTAATCTATTACATCTCTCATACCTTGGAGGAAGTGTGTTTAAATAGAGTGTTTGAAAGCTTCTTTAGTGGGGAAAAACTGAAAAAAGTTAGGCCACACCTTGTTTGGTTCAACACCTACCCAATTGTTTGCTCAAAGTCATGATTTTCGGCCCCACGGCCGTGGCTTTTGAGTGCCACGGTCGTGGCCTGAGTTGGTTTGGTCGGTTTGAGCACTTTAAAGATGTAAAATGGTCGATTTGGAAGGCCACGGTCGTGGCCTTTGAAATGAGGCTGCCAGACTTATTTTCTTCTTGTTCTTGGCTCAGGCAGTGACGAAATGGAACCCATGGTCGTGGCCTTTGGGAGGCCATGGTCGTGGCTTTCAAAAATGCTTCTAAATATGCAAAATCTCTTCAAAATAGAGCCAAAATCCATGTCAAAGTCGTGGCCTTTGAGCCCCATGGTCGTGGCTTTCCAAATGCTTCTGCCCTTACAATTTCTGTCATTGAAAAACTTGGACAGCTTCAAATCAAATCCCATCGCCATGGATTTTTGACAGCTTTGGCCCTGAGATTCAAAACAACTCTGGACCTCTTGATTTCTCATCTTTAATTCCATTTTCAAGTTCAAAATCATGTATCCTGGTTTATAAGACCATGTAAATTCATTTTCTTCCATTTTTGAGCTTGATTTGACCTCCTTTCCATTTTCCATGATTTTTAGCCAAAATAAGCTTTTTCTTCATACTTGCAACTCTATACTTGAAATGATGAATATTTTAGCTTTCACAATAAAGATTGATCAATTTCAATTGATAACAATAAAAATATAACTAGAATAATCATTAAATTATGTGCAAAATATAGTCCTATCAACTCCCCCAAACTTAAATCATTGCTTGCCCTCAAGCAACAAGAACAATCTCATTCACAACATGCCTCATTAAAACAGTCCCAAGATTTTGATATACAAATAAAATTTCAAAATTCAATTCTACATCAATTTTCATAACTGTACTTACTTCATTCTCCCTTCCTTCATTCAAGAATTTATTCAATTGTAATCAATTGTTGCTCTTTAGATAAACACATACCCCTTGCATTCATTAAAAAAATTATATAGTTTAAAGAAAATTTGCCTTTCTCATATGCATGTTTAATCAAACCTTCTCCACTAATAGACCTTACTAACTCAAGGAAAATCAAAAGGTCTTTTTAAGCTTGTAATGTGGTTTAAAAGGATTAAGGCTAAAGCGACGCTTAACTTTTTTTTTTTTGAATACCTTCCAAGGTTTCGATTGCAGCTCTTCTTAATGGTTTTGGAGAGTTCGTTAATAGATATGATTTTTCCTCAATTGCTTTAGCACACTAGTAGGGAAATTTTATTTTTACTATCTTTTTCTTCTTTTCTTTTTTTATATATATTTTATATTTTATATTTTCCCCCAAAACTTGAAATTTTATTAATGAGAAATCTAAAGGTGCTTTCCCATTTTATTATTTTCTCTCTCCAATTGAGCATAAATAATAGGAAGATATAACAAAAGATAATTAACCACAAAAAGGTAGATATTAGTGTTTAATGAGAAAGAACAACAAGCTAGAATATTTAATTTGGCTCAAAGGGGACAACTAGAGGCAATGTTCAAATATGGTGGATATGAGAATTTGACTACACAAACAATGCCTAAATCATCTTTTCCCCTACTTAGCAAGGTTCAATTTCGCCTCAAAAGTTCTTTTAAACATATTCTAGGCTTAGGCATAAGATAATAAAAAAATAAATAAATGACAAAACAGTAGGAGTCATCTCTAAGTAAGCATATACCATTGATCACTTTCAACTGAAATCAAGAATGTATTCAGGTCAAAATCTATAAAGTACAATTCTTCACAACAACTTTATTTTAAAAGATAAATTTAAGTAATTAGCATCACAAAATCACAAAATTTTATTAGCCTGTCATGAATTCAATCATTCAAGTGTAAGATAGCAAGAAATTTTTTATTTTTTATTTATTTTTTATTTTTTGAAAATTTTTTCGTAGGTACCCCATATCCCCACATTTATGAAAGAGTAATAAAATTCAAAAAGGGAATGGAATACATTACTAAATTTTGGGCTAAACTCCCCCAAACTTGAAGTGTTCCACTATCCTCAGTGGTTTAGGCATTGGGTGGTGGAAGGGTTGTGCATGCCCAATCTTAAATTTGCCCTTTGCAAGAAGAATCCATCAAAAGCTCATTTCCATCCAAGTTCATCGTGAAATAAAAACATAAAATACAAAATCAAAACACAAAAATAAAACCAAAAATAAAAGACAAAGCTTAAATAAAACATTGGGTTACCTCCCAAAAAGCGCTAATTTATAGTCTTTAGCTTGACTATAACTTCTTATCCTCAAGGTGGAAGATCACAAATTACTTCCTTTCCCACTATGTTGCTTGCTATAGTTGACTTGGAATTTTGCTTCCCAAATTCATTATACCCTTCAAATTGTGCTTGTGAGCTTGATGAGGCTAAATTGTATTTTTCCTCCTTTGGATTGGAGTTTTGAATTTGGCAATCCTTGAGTGAATTTGGAGATTTGATCATGTTAATTTCCACTTGTTCATCTTCAATCTTTGAAGTGAGTTTGCCTTTTTTAACATCAATTACAACTCCAATAGTGGCTAAGAAGGGTCTCCCAAAAATCAATGGAGCATCTTCATCCTTATTTAAATCAACGATCATGAAATCAACAGGGATGTAAAATTTTTCCATTTTTACAAGCAGATTTTTTGCAATTCCTCTTGGGCATTTGACTGATTTATCTGCAAGCTGCAATACTAAATTGGTAGGTTTCATTTGTGCAAGTTTTAATTTCTTGAAAATAGATAAAGGCATTAAATTAATACTAGCACCTGAATCACATAATGCGTTTTGAAAATTTAATTTACCAATTTGACAAGGAATCGAAATACTCCTTGAGTCTTCAAGTTTAGAAGGGATTTTATCCTGAAGAAGATTGTTGCACTCCTCAGTAAGTGCAATCTTTGCATTTTCCTCCATATTTTTCTTTAACCTTTGAGGAAAAGGAATAGGTGGCACATAAGGTCTGACCTCTTGTTTTAATGGTGCCTCCTCTTGTTTAGCTTCACTTTCTTTTATTTTAGAAGAAGAAATTTGATAGATTCAGGGCTCTAGTAAAGAATCTTCAAGTTGTATGCTATTTAGGAAAATAGCATTACAATGTTCTCTTGGATTGATTTCTGCTTGGCTTAGAAGTGCTCCTTGTGGTCGAGTGTGAAGAGAACTTGCTATTTGACCAACTTGAATTTCAAGATTTCTATTTTGAACTGCAATTTGTTCCATCCTTGATTCAAGCTTGTCATATTATTTTTCAAGCTTGTCGAACCTTTCTGAAGTTGCACCAATAAATTTTTCCAAAGCCAATTCATAGGATGGTTTTTTAGGAGGATGAATTTGACCTTGGCTTTGAATTTTCATGAATGGTGGTTGATATGGTGCTTTTTGATTGCCTTCATTTTCCCATGCCAAGTTAGGGTGATTTCTCCATGTGGGGTTGTAAGTGTTTCCTTGTGGGAAAGTTGGACCTCTATTTTGATTCCCCACAAACTGGACGTGCTCCATTATCTTGCAATCAGCTACATCGTGGCTACCTCCACATCCTTCACAACTTTGAGATGATGCTGATGATAAATTGACATGCTCCAATTTCTTGGCAATTGTATCCACTTTAGCTGCAAGTAAAGAAAAATTGTCAATCTCATGTAAACCTGCAACTCTTTTTTGCATACCTTGTTCTGAAGTCCAATGATAATTATTTGCAGCTATTTCTTTAATTAAATCAGTTGCTTCAGAAGGAGCTTTGTTCATTAGAGCACCTCCTGCTGCTGCATCAATCATTCACTTAATATTTGGATGAAGTCCATTATAAAAGTTTTGAATTAAAAGCCATTCTAGGACTCCATGGTGAGGACATTTTCTTTGCAAATTCTTGAACCTTTCCCAAGCTTCATATAAGCTTTCCCCACCTTGTTGAATGAAACTTGTGATGTCATTTCTTAATTTAGCCGTCTTGGCAGGTGGAAAGCATTTTGCCAAAAATGCCGCAACTAATTGATCCCAAGTGGAGAATGTACCTGGTGCCTTAGAAATGAGCCAATCTTTTGCTTGATCTCTTAATGAGACTGGAAAAAGTCGCAACCTAATACCATCATCAGATACACCATTAATTTTAAATGTATCACACATTTCTAAAAAATTTGAAATATATATGAGCATAAGCATCCTCATGTGGTAAGCCATGAAAAATAGATTGCTGAATTAAATTAATAAGTGCTGGTTTTAGATCAAATGTGTTGGCTTGCACAAGAGGTTTGACTATGCTAGATCTTGGGTGAGCAGATGGCATAGCATATTGTTTCAAGGTCATGTTCTGTGGATCTCCCATGATTTCTTCTTCTAACTGGATTTCAGTTGAAGTTCCTTCTCCTCTTTGACTTTCTCTTCTTTCCTTGTTTTGCTGTTTATAAAATTTTTCAATTTCAGGATTATAGGATACAAGTTGAGTGTGTGGATTGTTACGCATGTACCCTTAAAATTTAAAGAAATAATGCAGAAAAGTAAAAATTCAAAGTAATAATAGTTTAATATTATCAATATCAGAATGATTGCCTCCCCGGCAATGGCGCCAAAAACTTGTTGCGTGACTCGGCGCCACTATCTGCAAGTGCACAGATCGTTAACAAGTAATATAATGATGAGTAGAGTATCGTTCCCACGAGGAGGTTAATTCTAAGTACCAAACAATTAAACTAATTAATATTTGGACAATCAAATTCGTTTTTATGATTTAAATAACTAGAATGACAATGAATCAAGAATAAATTTCTAATAATTTAAGACTTAGGGTTTAGTCACCTTTATTGATTTATCATGGATTTTCTAAGGTATCGATTTAATTCAGTCTTCCTTTCGATTAATGGTTAGATTCTCCTAAATCAAGCTCAAGTCTCTCTCAAGTACTAGAACTAATATCGACTTTAATCCTTACGTCTACTCTCGTGATCATAAGTAATTAAATCAATTCATTAAGTTTTATGAGAATCTTGAATCAACCTAGGGTTTAACCTTATCTCTAAGTGAGAAACTTACTTAAGATTGTTATCTCCTTGGACTAATGTTATGCTTCCACTCTCGCTCCATCACATAACATCTCAAATCAATTAATCATTGGCCAAATAATCAAAGTATTAAGATTAAAGACAACAAAATAATCAAATGATAACTAAACTAACCAAATAGACATTTATAGCTCCATGATAAATTCAATTAAAGGGACCAACCCTAAAAAGGATTAATTCTTCATTATTGAAATAAAAACATTACAAATATTCAAAATGGTAAATGAAAACATAATTAAAAGGAACAAGAAATATCAAACTCTATTTCTTTGAAGAAGATCTTGACTTGGATCTTGAACTCCTCCTTGAAGCAGAATTATACACTTCTAAACTAAATTTATTTGGATGAATCTAATCTAATCTATTACATCTCTCATACCTTGGAGGAAGTGTGTTTAAATAGAGTGTTTGAAAGCTTCTTTAGTGGGGAAAAACTGAAAAAATTTAGGCCACACCTTGTTTGGTTCAACACCTACCCAATTGTTTGCTCAAAGTCATGATTTTCAGCTCCACGGTCGTGGCTTTTGAGTGCCACGGTCGTGGCCTGAGTTGGTTTGGTCTGTTTGAGCACTTTAGAACTGTAAAATGGTCAGTTTGGAAGGCCACGGTCGTGGCCTTTGGGAGGCCACGGTCGTGGCTTTTGAAATGAGGCTGCCAGACTTATTTTCTTCTTGTTCTTGGCTCAGGCAGTGACGAAATGGAACCCACGGTCGTGGCCTTTGGGAGGCCACGGTCGTGGCTTTCAAAAATGCTTCTAAATATGCAAAATCTCTTCAAAATAGAGCCAAAATCCATGCCAAAGTCGTGGCCTTTGAGCCCCGTGGTCGTGGCTTTCCAAATGCTTCTGCCCTTGCAATTTCTGTCATTGAAAAACTTGGACAGCTTCAAATCAAATTCCATCGCCATGGATTTTTGACAGCTTTGGCCCTGAGATTCAAAACAACTCTGGACCTCTTGATTTCTCATCTTTAATTCCATTTTCAAGTTCAAAATCATGTATCACGGTTTATAAGACCATGTAAATTCATTTTCTTCCATTTTTGAGCTTGATTTGACCTCCTTTCCATTTTCCATGATTTTTAGCCAAATAAGCTTTTTCTTCATACTTGCAACTCTATACTTGAAATGATGAATATTCTAGCTTTCACAATAAAGATTGATCAAATTCAATTGATAAAAATAAAAATATAACTAGAATAATCATTAAATTATGTGCAAAATATAGTCCTATCAATAACATAAGCATCCAAAAGTGCAAAATTGAGCATAGTCCGGTGCAACGAGAAAGAGTTTCTGAAACGGAGACAGAGAAGTGAGTGAAGCCATTGGTAGGCGATTAATAATATATACAGCAGTATGAAAAGCTGAATTCCAATGAAATAAAGGTATATTAGCATGATGTATAAGACTACGACCCATTTCAGTAATATGACGATGCTTACGCTCGGCCTGACCATTTTGTTCAGGCGTGTGGGGACATGAACGCCTATGAATAATACTATGCATGGACAAGTAAGAAGAGAGCTTTTGATACTCTGCGCCCCAATCATATTGTAATTGCTTAATGGGTCTGTCAAAAAACTTCTCAACCATAGTTCGAAACTGAATAAACACATTTGTCACTTCAGATTTAAATCTAATAAAATAAATCCAACTAATTTTGGAAAAGTCATCAACAAGCAATACATAATAAAGAGAACCATCCAAGGCTGCAATATTAGCTGGACCCATACATCAGTATGTAATAATTCCAGTGGTGACATAGTTTGAGATTCTGACATAGAGAAAGATAATTTATGAGCCTTGCTAACCGAAGAAGCCTCACAAGAAGAGGCAACTTTATTGCTGCTAAGAGGAATTTTATTCTGTTGAATAGTGCGCTGCACAGTGGGAAACGCTGCATGTCCTAACCGAGCATGCCAAGTAATTAGAGAAGCAGTATAGGCTTTGGGTGAAATAACTGAATCAGATGGCATCTGCATCCAGTAAAGGCCATCCCTACTGTTGTCTTGAGCCACTATGTTCCAGGCCTTCAAATCCTTCACAATCACAGAATCATGGAAAAATTCGACAGATACATCATTAGATTTAGTCAACGAACTAGCAAATAACAATTCAAATGTAGATGTAGGAACATGTAAAACATTGTGCAAGGCAAGAAACTTAGAACCAGAATTGAAATGAGAACTGCCAATATGTTTAATAGGTAGAGTGGAGCCATTACCGTCACCTCTTCGGGGCCATGATATTCACTATGCAAGGATAAATTACTGAGATCAGAGGTGATGTGATGAGTAGCTAGAATCTAAACCTAATTTTTAGAGGTCTAAACTGTATGATGAGCAACAAGAGAAGGACCTTTGAATTCAGATGGTGACGGAGACACCTTAGCAACATGACCACGTCCTCCACGGGTATAACAAACAACCTTATTACTGGAATTATGAGTACCAGAAACATAACCAGAAAAAGACGACTGACCAGAATTGAAAGGCTGAGAAGAAACACGCCCACGCCCTCAGCTAGTGTTGAATCTACCGCGACCTCTACTCCTACCACTGGAACCAGAAAAAGAATAATGAATAGATGGGGTTGGAAGAAGTCCATTGCCCAAGCCATCCAACTGCATTTGGCGTTCTTCACTCAAGAGTAAACCAAGGAGATCATCAAAAGAGACATTCTCCAAACATGTCTCCAGGCTGCGTACAAAAGGCCTATAGGCTGAACCAAGTCCCTGAAGAGCAAAATCAACAAGATCTTCTTCTGAAACAATGTGACTAAGAGAGGCAAGATGATCAAAAAGTGACTTAGCCCGCTGCATATAAGTGGTAATGTTATCATTTCCTCATCTGAGGTTGAACAATTGAGTCTTGAGTTCCCTAATCTGAGATTTGGAACCGCTAGCATAGGCCGTGACCAGTTTGTCATAAGCCTCCTTAGCTGTTTTAGTTGACACAATTTGGGGGAGAAGAGATTCAGAGATAGAAGAAATTATCCATGAGAGAACCAGCTGATCCTTGTGGTACCAAGCTGCAAATTCAGGATTAACATTGCCATCAACAGTACGTTGAGATGGAGGAGCAAAATCATCTTCAATATGAGATCTAAGTTGGCATCCACATAGCAGAGGGAGAAGCTGTGTGCGCTACAACAGAAAATTGGAGGATGTAAGTTTGATTGAAAGCTGGTTGAGCACATTAGGAAGGGAGGGGGCTATCGACTTTTCCATGGCAGAGAAGAAAGGAAGAATGAAGAAAAAAAAAGGGTCTTTGTTGATGTCTAATCGTGCTGCTCTAATACCATAAAGGGAAGTAAAGTAAAATTGTATATATATTATTCACATATGCAGCTTTACAATATTTAAATACAGGAGTTTGTTGTGCTACAGATTACATGGAGATATTGTAGGTATTCAAATATATTGTGGGATATCAATTTGATTGGATCTTATCGTTGTCACATAGTATATCGCATAGATGGAAATTTTGATTTGCATGTTCGTGTTGATGCAATTGAATTAGGTATTCTATTCCTATTATTCTCCAATTTTGAAGTGTGAATACTGTTTTTCATAGAAATTAGTATCTCATAAACAAAAACTAATAGATATCATGAAGGTATTGCCAGCCTAGCACATATCTATGTAGTGGCTCTGTTCTATCATTCTTGACAAAGGAAAGGACCATTTATTTTCTCTCTTTTTTTTATTTTTGATCAATAATCGTATTTTTATTGCCAAAATTGAATCAGAACAAGTCAAACAATCAAATCAAACACCCACATTTACACTTTCACAGCTACGAACAAATGCTGCGCTTCTAGCTATACACAACTCAACTACTATTTACGACACCTGTCTCTTCAACCTGCCACTCACCATTTCAGACAAACAGCAAAACAAAATCATCCACACCAATTAGAAAAGCAAACAACCTGCAACATCATCAACGTAGCAAGGCCACATTAAGCCAGTCTTCAATCAGCCACAAAATTCACTAATTCCATTCATTCCATCTACCTCACTCATCCAATCACAGTCTCCACAGCTCAATCTGATCGTGTCAGCATTTTCATTTTGAAAATCAGCAGCATTTCTGTCCCTCCAAATCCAATAAACAGCAGATAACATTGCTATTCTTCTTATCTTAGCCAATACACTTTTTCCTATTGCCTTCTTGGATAACCAACTGACTTCTCTCCTCCATTGTAGCTTACCTCTTCTAATATCACATTTATTCAACACTCACACCCATATTCTCTTAGAGAAAGCACAATCAAAGAAAAGATGGGTAACAGTTTCTGGAGCACTCTTACACAACCAGCACTTATCATCTTCAACCATTTTCCACTTCAGTAACCTAGCTTTAGTTGCTAGCCTGTTGTTAATGGCTAACCAACCAATAAAGCTTTGCCTTGGAATGTGAGCTCTTCCCCAAATAAGTTTGAACCAGCTGACCTTTTCTTTTTTCTGCCTCAAAGCATCCCAAGCAGACTTCACAGTGTACACATCATCTCTCGTTAAGCATCATTTAACAATATCAGTTGTCCCATCTGCAATTCTGAACATTCTTTCTTTTTTCTCTCTTTTTTCTGCAATAATACTATTTTTTTCACATTGATGCAGCTGCAAATGCAGAAAAATCAAAATATTTTCGCAAAGTGGGGCTGGAAAATCTAATACAGTACTTTTTTGGCATGGGTTACCATTATCTTATTTGTCTGCTTGTGGATTACAAGGAGAAAAAGAGGTAAGAGACAAGTTTATCCATAGAATTTGTGCTCTTAGATGCTTTTATATCCTGCCTAATAGATTAAGAATACCTCATGTGTGATTTCTATATGATCTAAGGAAAAAAAAAAAAAAAGTCTACTTTTTCTCTATTTTTCTGGTAGAAGTATTGATTTTGCTGAAACTGAATATATCAAAAGGCATATATATGAATCATTACTTTTGAATTTGTTCAAGGACAGTCATGAAGAAAAAATGGGAAAAAAGACTATTTGATCCTACTTCTGGTTCAATCTACCACAAAAATACTTTGGTGGCAAGTGAATTTGGGCAGAGCAGTCGTCCTCCTGACATAGCATTTTTTTATTTCAGCATCATCCTTGCAGCCACTGACAACTTACCTGTAGATAACAAACTGGGCCAGGGCGGTTTTGGTTCAGTGTATAAGTTAAATTCCAAATACTGATTGGCTTTTACAAGGGCATGTGCTTGCTTTACTGTCATTATGAGATTCTACAACCGCATGAAAAAACTGGCTTTCCATTGATTGTTCATAGAAAATTGACTCAGACACATGATTTCAGGGTCGGTTATATAATAGACAGGAGATTGCTGTAAAGCGGCTATCCAAAAGTTCAGGGCAAGGGATAGAAGAATTTAAAAATGAAGTCATGTTGATTGCAAAGCTTCAACACAGGAGTCTTGTGAAACTTATTGGATGTTGCATTCAGGGAGGAGAGCAAATGTTAATTTAAGAATATTTGCCAAACAAAAGCTTGGATTTATTTCTTTTCGGCAAGTCTTTTTACACTTAAATTGCCCATTGTTAAACTGACCAACTAATAGTAGCTACTTCAAGCAAAATAAATATGATTGAGGTGTACAATTACAGTCTGCATCATTTAACAGTAAACCCAATTGAATAAAATCTAAAATTCTCTTGTAGACCAAACAAGAAAATTACAACTGGACTGGAGGTTACGCTTTGATATTATAGTAGGGATTGCCCCTGGGATCTTGTATCTTCGCCAAGACTCGAGGTTAAGAATTATTCACAGGGATTTAAAATGCAGCAATGTTTTAATAGATGCAGAGATGAACCCAAAAATTTCAGATTTTGGCATGGCTAGAATATTCAAAGCTGACCAAATTCAAGAGAAAACAAATAGAGTGGTTGGAACATAGTAAGTACTCAATCACTATGAACACACAAGAATAAATTAGAAATCAGTATTAATCTAATTTAACAATTTTTCTTATGCAGTGGTTATATATCTCCTGAGTATGCAATTTTTGGAAAATATTCAACAAAATCAGATGTGTTTAGTTTTGGGATCATATTACTGGAGATTTTGAGTGGCAAGAAGAGCAATGGCTTTTGCCAAGAGGATACTTCATGGAGCTTGATAGGGCATGTAAGTGATGGAAATTTTAAGATACTATAGGTTCCAAGCTATTAAACTTATATTCAATAGTTAATCCTCACTATGCTAATGCTACGAACCATACAGGTGTGGGAGTTATGGAAAGAAGAAAGAGTAACGGAAATAGTAGATTCATCACTTCAAAGCTCATATCCTCTGGATGAAGTCTTTAGATGCACTCAAATTGGGCTCTTATGTGTTCAAGAAAATGCAGAGGACAGACCAAAAATGTCAGAAGTTGTTCTTATGTTGAATAGTGAAACAACTCTTCCTTCTCCAAGACAGCCTGCTTTCATTTTCACAACATCCAGTACCAATACTATAGCATTAGAAATAGGAGAGGAAGAAAGATCATCTTCCATTGATGAGGTAACAATTGTTAGCTCTTAAAGCAGATAAAGATTATAGGATGTCTCACACTAATTGCATATATGTTTTAATTTATGAGCATTTTTGAAACTACATAATAGTAACAGACAATTACCAATAAGATTTTGCTTTCATAGTCAGAACTCTTTTGAAGAAGGATAAATGAAACTTACCCGATGGAGCCTTTTTAAGAATTTCAGAAATCCTCCATCCAAGATGTCATATATGCCCACAAATTTCAATTATTTCCCTTTGATATCTGCTGGGTTTCTTCTAATTAGGTAAAAAGGTTAGTTTTTTATTGGAAATTCGATCTCTTTCCTCTCTTTTTCAGTCCAATGTCTGTCATTGAAGCCATCTAATCACATGAGACCACATCATTATAAGACACGTCAGCATATGTGTGTACATGGCAAACAATAAACCCAATGTGGTCAATCGCAATGGCCATGTCATCATATAATGCGAGTTTACATGTCCACCGGCCTTGCACTTGTTTACAACAACATTGTTAAATGACCGAGCATAGGACACATTTTCGAAAAATTTTACTTGCGCCATCAAAATTAACATAAGAGAAAAAAAATTTAAAAAAAATTATTTTTTCTATAATTTTTCTGAATAATAATTTTTTTGAGAAAAAATAATTTTTTTGAATAATAATAAATATTTATTTTTTATAAAAACATATTTTCAATTAAACAAAATTTTGTTCATCATAAACACAGCTTCAATTCAATAATTTTAACATTTAAAATTGTTAAAAATATAATTGCATAAAATCAAGTAAAGACTAACAAGAAAATTTGTATTTAAAAATAAATCGAATAGTTTTTATTTAATAAATTATATCAAATTTTATTAATTTTGTTTTGATTTTTTTTGTTACAATTTACGTATAAAAAATCATTTGATAAAAATAAAATTGAGTTATTTTAGATCGCTCTATTAAAAAAAGTGATATCAGAGCTTAAATGATATTCAAGGGACTATTGAAATCTCTATAGTTACACTCATAACCAGATTCATTTTCAGAGCTATAACCAAAACCACAAATATATAGCCAATTAAATAATAAATACAAATAGAAACACTTAATTAAGACCTTTCAAATTTTTAAACTAAAAATTTGATTAAAAAAATATTTACTTCATAAACTTGGCATCTTTGGTCATTTGTCCCCTATATTTATGCATTTGCTATATTACCTCTTGTATTTTTCTATTTTGTTTCAATAAACACTTATATAATCACATATTATCACTTTGTCCCTTGTACTTATATATTTTGTATAAAATAGACATTTACATGTACCTATAGCATTATCTTCGTTTATGTATATATAGAGTATAAAATAAACAAGTATAAGTGATAAAATAATAAATATGTGATTATATAAGTATCTATTAGAATAAAATAGATAAGTAAATAGGGAGAATATGACAAATATATAAATACTGAGAGCAATATACTAAAATTATCAAATTCAGAAAAATATAAACAACCTTTATAAGTCCAAAATTTGCCTGTGTATCTCCATGTGGTCCCTTCTTTAGTCCACGGCAATTGCAATGGCCATGTCATCATAAAAATGTGTGTTTATATGTCCACGTGCCTTGCAATTTCTTACAACAATATTGTAATGAGTGCTTAGCACCTTCTCCTTATTGATTTTTCTATTATTTTCTCTCTAATATAATGACATTTAACATTCTATTAACTTCGAAACTTGCAAGTGTGGTAAATAAAAATTATATCATTTATTTTTTCACTTATGGGTCGCACATAAGAATTTATTTCTATATCTCTTTATTTCTAATTGATTTCATCACATCTATATATATATATATATATATTCTATTCTATTTCTCTATTCTTATTTTTTTCTCTCACTTACATATGTGCAGGTTCCATTAAACTAAATAAAAATTATATCATTTTTTCACACTTTTTTTCACTTGGTATATATAAAAATTTTCACATAAATTCTTTTTTTCTAAACTAGAAATAGATTAGAAGAATGTAAATTAATAATTTCAATCAATTAGAAATGACCACACAAAATCTTATTGATTAAAGTCTTAAAATAATGAAAAAAATAAATTCTTTCAATTCATTTATAAAAAATAAAAATACTACAGCCAATTAAATATCTTTCTTTTTTTTTACAGCAATTCTTGTATTTTAAGTCTACCCAAATTGATGCATTGATGTCAATGTTTCCTCTAGCATTTCTAATCTACACCACCTATAGACATGAATATAATGTCAGCATATTATTCTAAACAATCATAAAATGAAAAAATAGATTAATTAAAGAAATAAGAAAATACCTTGTTGTATTTTATATACAAATGGTTCATTATTGTAAGAGGATAATAGATTTAAGTATTCCAGATAATAAAATATTAATATGAAAATAAAATAATTGGCATATAACATATAGATCATAAGAAAACTAAATAGTTCATATCATACTACATAACTCCGTGATTATTATATTTCATGATAAGAATTAACATCATCTGAATTTTGAGTGACCTGCCATATTGATAAAACAAAACAAAACAATATAATATATTCATAATAAAAAAAATAAAGATTATAAAATAATAATAATAACAATGATAATAATAAATAAACTGTGAAAAACCTTAAAATGAAAGACAATATTTTCATTAGCTTTGCAACTATTGATCTCTGTTTGAACCTATAACAAATCAAATAAAAATTAAAAAAATTAAAACCAAAAATATCACGTGAGAATAAAAAAGCAACAAAAATTTACAAATATTAAAAAATCCTTTAAAAATGAATTACCTTTCTTTGTTGTCTTTTATATATTTTTTTAGATGTATTTTCAACTCCACTTTTTATCCTTTTTGGAGCTCCCTTATTTTTTGAAATAGAGGGATCAAGGACCACAAACTCTCTAACAATACAATTTTCTTTTTGAGTATGGTAGTCAGATTGTCCATATAGAGTATGCCTCATCAGCTGCTTATGAGATGCATTGATACTAACACATTTTCTCATGACTTCCTCTAGTGCAATGGACGCAAACTCATAACTCTCACCACAAAATGATGCTTCTTCATTTATTTTAGTAGATAAAGAACATAAGTTCTTGTACTTTTGCTCTTTTGATGGCACATACTCAAATGTAGATGAAGTGTTTTGTCGTTCTCCTTCAAATCTAGTCCATCTCTTCAATATATACTTTGATGGAATTTTGAATACACCTAAATTGTGGAGTACACACAAAGCATGCCTACAAAGAATTCCCTTATATTCAAAAGAATGACATAAGCAACATATTTCTTCTAAATCTCTATTCCAAGAAACAAAAAAAATCTTCATTTTGCTCAAAATCTTGAACTCTAAATGTCACAATTGTTTCATCTTCTTTCTCCTTTATTGAATAGCAATATGCTACTCCTAAAACTTTCAGTTGAAACTTTTTAAAGATTTCATGAGTATATATTGTAGACAATTATTTTTCAAAAGGTGATGGAGACCTCAAAACTAGATTTTTATTCCATGTATTGAAATTAGCTAAATCTTCATCCTTTTTCCTATCTTGCAAAGCTTCTTTATACTTCTCCATAAATTCTTTTAGTGTTGTCTTCCTATTTACATATTTGTCAAAAAAAAGAGTTTATGCTTTCAGATCGTTGAGTTGTTGACATGCCTCCAAAAAAATCTCTCTCATAAATGTAGGGATCCAATGATTTCTCTCTTGATATAAAGAACAAAGCCATTCATCTCCATGAAGGTTATATTTCTCAATTATTTCCCACCAATGCATCTCAAATTCTTCTTCTGTCCATGATCTATAAATGCATCTTTTAAAAGCCCCCATGAAATTCTCATATTTTTTTTGTCACATCCCCAAGCTTTTCTAGATTTTTTTTTCATTATATGCCATAAGAAATAACGATGACATGTATTAGAAAACACCATTTCAATAGCAACTTTCATAGCTTTGTCTTGATCAGTTAAGATTTCCTTTGGTGCATCCCCACCCATTGCTCTTAGCCATGTTTTCATCAACCAGACAAATGTTGAAGTAGTCTCATTTGCAAGCAATGCACATCCTAACAGTGTGGATTGAAAATGATTATTAACCCCAACAAATGGAGCAAAAGGCATCTTATACTTATTTGTGATATACATAGTATCAAATGAGACAACATCATTATATTTTTTGTAATCCTCTCTTCCTTTACAATAAACCCAAAAGGCATTCACCAATCGTTGTTCTTCATCCAAATCTATTGCATAAAAAAAATTAGAATCATCCTCCTGCATTTGCAGAAAATGCTCCATCATTGCATTAGCATCCCCGGATTCTAAAGTCAAATGTCCTTTTTTATCAAGATAATTTCTGATATCTTTTTCCAAACAGCCAACTTTTTTAAAACCACCATGTTGTTTTGCCATTGAAGAAAAAATTTTACTTGGTCGTACACCGACTGCATACAAGTTGTCTATATTATTTTTGTCAATGGAGGAAATTTTCCTATGACAGGGAAAATAAATGTGCTTGTTCTGGGAATAATTGATGATTGTGATCCTTAAAAAAATTATGCACAACCCACCGCAAATCCAATTTTCTAATTTTTACATGTAAAGTAGCCATGCAATTTGACTTGGAACTAGAACGTGGATTATTTGGATTGGTTTCACGCTTAAATCCATGTCTACTGCAAGCAAATTTCACATCAATGAAGGCATTTGAAACTTTAGAGCGACGATAAGCAATGTTTGACATACCAAAACCCATAGATTTAGCATATTCCATATAATATTCATATGCGTCTTCATGTGAATTGAATTTCATTCCAATATATGGCTCTAAATTTAATTTTTCTTGTGGGATAGAACTTTTATCATTGTCAATAACATCCTCAAAGCCATTAAAATTCAGATCAACATTCAATCCCATAGACACCTAAAAAAAGAAATAACATTCAATACTAAAGTATCATATATATACACGTACTAGGCACTCAAATGCATAAAAATTAATTATAATCTAAATATTTTCTGGAAGAACTATTAGTATTATCTAGCAGTTATTGTTAAAATATTGCATTGGTTATCAATGAATATAAACACAATAAGAAATTTAATTTAAAATTTATGCTTAATACCTGGAAAGTATCATTTTTTGGTGTTAAAATTTGATCTTCATAGTCCATGACAAGAAAATTTTATTAAGCACAAATTCAACAATTAAAAAAAGGGGTACTGGCGCGAATTTTTTTTATTATGGAGCAATAATGACGGCACAACAATAAAAAAAACCTAATAGTATTTTTGTTAGATGGGAACCAAACTTATTTTTTAGTGGGAAGTAAAAAAAGGATATGAAAAAGCTTGTAGGACCCTTTATTAATATAAATTCTAAAAAAAAAATTAGTTACAAGATTTACAGGTTGTAGGCTAATAGATTGCTACATGTCAATATAGTAAAGAGAAAACATTAGAAAAATTAATAAGGAAAAGATCCTTAGCAATTCTTGTTTGTAAAATGACTAAGCTAAGGAGAAATAACATGACATATCATAACTGTAACTTTAATTAAGCATCCTATTAAAATGACATATTAATTAAATAATAATATATGATAATATTTTTATCATTTTAATTTTTGGGATAAATTTTAAAATATCTTCATTTATAATATATAAAAAATATATAATTATCTTATTTGTTGATTTCAAATAGTATATATAGTTGAAATCACAATAATAATATATAATTTTTTTAGTATGAGATATATTTTTTAAAATTTTTATTTGCAATCTCAAAATCATTTGATAAAAAAATAAATTTAAAAAATTTTTAATATATAAGCTTTTGAATAACAATAACTTTTTTATTTATGAAAATATATTTTTAGTTAAACAAAACTTTATTCAAAATAAAAAGAAAGTTAATTAAATAATATTAACATTTAAAATTATCAATAAAAATTTAACTTAAGTCTAGCAATTAAAAATTAAAAAAATAATTATATAGCAGTCATTTTTCATTTGATCACATCATCAGTAATTATTTCATTTTGCTATGTAAACCTTCTTTCAAAGGACTCTTATCATTTAAAGACATCTATAACAATCATTAACCTCATCATGGTAGAAGAGGGAGATTGATATGGAACATGCTTTTCAATTGATTGTTTCATAAAAAACTGACCCCTTTAATGGATTGGAGAAATTAGTTGCAAAGTCATAGAGCTTCAAAACGATAATGTCGCTACTCCTCTAAGAAGATTAAAAAAAAATACATGGAATTTGTGTTGAATATGTTGTTTTCGAATAAGAAGAAGATTGAGAAGAAGATAAAATTGTTAATTAGAATGCTAATTGAGGCTATGGAGCATTAAAGTGATTACCATGGTATAGGTAAATTTTTGTGGTTTGACTTTTAATATATTCTATTTGGCTAATATTTGCTTGCTCTCTTTTCTAATTTTTGGAAAATAATTGTGTTGGATTTTTAGACTCCATAGATAATTTTCTTCTTGGGCTTTCTTGATCAAATGAGCGTTGGACCATATAAATTATTGGACTTCTTCAAATTTGGGCTTCTAAATTACACCACTCAATAAATATTTCCTTTTTTCTTTCTTCATTTTTTCAATGTGGGATTACATACACACTGCCAACACTCCCCCTCAAATGCAATAAGGCTAGACTTCATATTTCTTTTGAAGCCTAGTTGTCATTCAAACTTTCTTGCTTCGGACTCATGGGCTCGAATTCGGCTCAACTCCAGTCTTCAACTTTAGATGACTAAATCTTAGCTATCAACACTCCCATTCAAGTGCAATTGGACTGGACTTCATATTTCTTTTGAAGCCTAGTTGTCATTCGAACTTTCTTACTTCTGACTCATGGGCTCAAATTCGACCCAACTTCAGTATTCAACTTTAGATGACTAAATCTTGGCTCCTTTGGGCTCAAAGGATCAAGCTCCATATGTTGCCGCAAGCACTGATCTTGGCTCTTCATTGGGCTTAGAAGATCAGCTTCAAATTAATCCATAGTCCATCATATTTCATAATCGGGCCTTTTTTGATGTATTGTCCATTTCTTTCTCCAAGTGCAATCTGCTTCCTCATGGATATTGTCACTTGGGCTTGACTTGGCCAGCCAAGATCTTTGGCCCATTGGGGCATTGAGGCTCTGATACCATGTTAGCTTTTTGAACTCCATAGATAATTTTCTTCTTGGACTTTCTTGATCATTGGAGTGTTGGGCTTTATAAATTATTGGGCTTCTTCAAATTTGGACTTTTTGACAAAATGACTTGGGTCATTTTGCTCTTTACACCACTCAATTAATATTCCCTTTTTTTCTTCATTTTTTCAATGTGGGATTACATACCCACTGCCAACAAATTGCTGGGTCTATGCTTGTATTCTATTATTATGTGATGTTTAGTTGTAGCTAGTTTAAGAACTAAAAGGAAAAATATATATATAATTGATTGTTATATTCGATTCCCCTATCCATCATAATAGTGTGAGTAATTCTTACCAATTTTATTAGAGGATATGCAAAAATAATTAGAAAAGAAACAATAAAAAAAAAACTCTATCAAACATGAGAAAATAATTCATAGAAATGAGCAATAAAGCAAACAAGGTATGCTTTTATTTTTGAGTATTTTGGAAGTGCTTAAAGAATATAAAGTTCTTTAGCATTGTTGGGTAGATAACGTGTATTAAATGGGACAAATGTGGATTTTGGTGAATAAGGGGATAGTCAATGGAGAAAGGAAAAAAATTAGCAAAAAACCATACTTCAAGACCAAGCCAATTTTAGTATAATAATAAGTTAGCATTGCCGTTCTCATTGGTGATACAAGAAAATATTGTTGTATTCTTTGATTATTGCAGTCCTTTTTAGATTTTGTATTCCAATTATAAACAAAGATATTGATAGATGGAGATGTTCTAATCTCCAACGAAAGCAATTCATAATAGGATTTTTTAGCCTTAGAAATTCTAGCTGTAGATATCTTGAAATTTGCTTTTAGAAAGTACCATAGAAAACTATGGTGTGGATTGCAAATATAGGAACACTCAAATCAATGGTACCCCAATTGTTCTTTCGATCAAACAATTCGAAAAATCTTGTTTTGTACAACAATCATGAATCAAGTGTTCTTGTTTGGTCCCTAAAATTTTCTATGGAAGCAACAAATGCAACTATAGTTCAGCTCTTAGATAAAGAAATTTGGTCTTGATTGAAAGATAAAAAATTATGGCAAAGCTTTGATTATTATCCTATAGATACTTTGATTCCAAGTAGGAAAATCATGTTGGATCACAGAACTATTCTACAATAGTTCTTAACATCATGGATGTTACCAGATGACCCAGTAATTGGAGAGAATATATTTAAGCTTAATCTTAAGGGATCTCCACAGATCTTTTGTAAAAAGGTTCAAATCAATGTGGGAGGATTGGTCCACTACTATAGACAATTAGTTTTTCAGATCATTTCAATTGCAGTCAAAGAAGAAATGCATTTTTGAGAGGAAATTTCTCTACTGGTTTCATTAGCAATAAAACCTCAAATAAACAACTTACAAAAAGAGAAAATGCAAAAAATTAACCAATAATTTCTTCAGCTAACAACATAACTGAAATTTAAAATTGAAAATTCTATATCATAACTAAATCTGATTTATTTCAATAACTAAATGATAAAAGCCATACTTAGCATATAATTTAGTGATTATTCTAGTTATATTTTTATTGTTATTAATTAAATTTGATTAGTTTTCATTGTGAAAGCTAGAATAATTTTTATCTTAAGTATGTATTTACAAAACATGAGTTTAGAGTGCAACTTAATCAAAATATGATGAAAGTTGAAGAAAATAGAGATGCAAAATAAAAAACAAGTTAGACAAGCTCAAAAAAAGGGAAAGCAACTCCACGGTTGTGCAACTCAATCCCCACGACCCTAGACTTGAAATCAACAATACCCAGAGAAAGAGAAAGAGCATCAAGACATCCAGAACAAGTTCCAAGTCCACAACCATAGGATTCCATAGCCATGGCCGTGGACTTCATCACACTATTGCCTAAAAGGAAATTTCGTGAAGTTCGAGCGGAACAATTATGCGCAGGCATGGGATTTCAAAGGCATAATCGTGGGAATTATTAGGAGGCTGTAAATTGTGATTTTATGCAAATTATTGCTCAATTTGGATTCCTAATCATGGAAAAAATCGCCAAGTTTTCCTTACTTCTATTCATAATTAGTTTAGAAGTCCTAGAGACCACTATATAAGCAAGCCTCCACATTTATTCTCAATCATCATTAGTTTTACATAAGCTTTTCAATTCTTTTAAGCCAAATACATATATAGCCCTCTGAACTTGTCTCAATTGGTCACTTCCCCCCCCCCCCCCCCCTCAACTTACAAATTAATCAGTTTGCCCCCCTAAACTCAAATTTTTCATAATATTTAAACACAATTTCACCAAGTCAGCAGATAAATGAATAACTTATGTGCAAAGGTGAGTGAAAGCATCTGAAGCCATTGATAAATACAGAAAGAGTATCTCCTCTCTCCTCCCTCCTCCCTCCTCCCTCCTCATCCTCATCCTCCTTCTTCTTCATCTTCTTCTTATTGTATTTAAAACCCTAATTAAACAAAACAAATTAAATCCATTAATCGAACAATATTACTCCTTTCTATCCTACCCATTAATCAAATAAAACAAATAAAAAGCTATTAAAGTACTCTTGCCCATAAATTAAATAAAACAAATAAACTCATTAAAATGTTCGTGCATATTAATCAAAGAAAACAAATAAAATCCATTGAAATGCTCTTGAAAGGAAATGAAGAAAAATATTTACTAGAAAGTTGGGCCATATAGAGATTGACGTGAGAGATGTTAATTTCTTCTTCAACAATGCTTAAGGAATTGAATTTTTTCTTCTTCAAAGAGATGTGGGAATGGTTTTTTTCAACCAATTTAGTCAATACTTTCTTCAAGCATATTTTAAATAATGATTCAGTTTGGGAACGACTTTAGAGAGAGTGAGAGAAATATTCAGTTTGGGAATGAATTTCACACTTATTCTTCTTCAAACATATGAGGAATGAGTTAATCAAACTTCAACCAATGGTTCAATCAAACTGTGGAATGAGTTAAAATACGATTTTAAATATTTGATTTTGAGGATTGAATTTAAGATTTTAGATATTAGGGATTTGAATTGGAGTGGATTCAATTTGGGATTAAAATTTTAATTTTGTGTAATTGAGCTTATTGTGATAGGGAGAGGGAGCAAATCCACATCACAGCAAGCTACAATTTTCATTGGATGGAAATCCATGTTAGCATGCATAACATTTACTCAAATGCATATCAGCAAAATTGTGTTTGAATATTAAGAAAAAATTGAGTTCAGGGGGGCTAACTGGTTAATTTGTAAGTTAAGGGGGGCAAAATAACCAACCGAGACAAGTTCAGAGGGCCACATATGTATTTAGCTATTCTTTTAAGATTTTCTTTAGAGAGAAGGAGAAGGAGGCTTAGTTATGAAGAGATTTAAGCAAAGGTTAAAAGCTCTATTTGATCTAAGTTCTATTTTTCTTATCTATACCTTTCTTTTGTTTTCAAGTCAATTTAGATTTAATGTTTCAATTCAATTTATTTTATTCTTTTATTATTTTATTTACAATTATGGATAGCTAAACCCCTAATTTTGGGTCTAGACAATTCAATTGATTATTTTATGATGAACGTAAAATGTTGTGGAACAACTAGCACACCGCAAGGATGAGCAAGAGTTAGGACGTGAGGAACAAGTTGAGGAGATCATCAATCCAATTATTCTGCCACAAGGTCCTATAACTAGATCACGAGCCAAAAAGATTCAGCAAGCACTAATTTGCCATTTGCAAGATTTGGTGAATTTGGCTAACTATGGTTTGCAAGGAATTACAAGCTTGGAGACAAGACCAAAGGAAGTCAATTACAACTTGCTACAAGTTGAAATTCACGAATGAGGCTTGTAATTAATATGTATTAAGGCCCACTAGTTATGCTTATTTAAAAAGTAAGGGCCCTGTTTGTTTTGTATTAAATTAGAACTTTGTTTACTTTATTATTTCTTAAAATTTGATTAGAAAACCAAATTCTACTTAATAACCCTAATTAGGGTTTAGCTATTTATATCTCATTTAGGGTTGTAAGACATCAGTTTTGGTTTTTTGGACGAATTAATAACCTAAAGCCGATTTGCTTTTATCTTTGTGTTCTTGCTTGAATACATGCTTAAGAAACATTCAAGTAGTTTGATCAACTTTCTTGTGGAGTGTTTCGAATATGGGATTTATGAACTAGTTTGTTTCCACATCTTGGATCTCTGATCAATTCAAAGAAATCTGAAATCTAACCTTTATTCTTTGGAGGTTGTGCCGAATTCGACTAGGGGTTTTCAAGTTAATGTTTTGGGGGTTCGACATCAAGAAGTTCTCAGGCTTATTCTTGGAGGTTCCGTATCATTTGGTATCAGAGCCAACGCTCTAGATCAGGTTTTATCCCTATCAATTTCGAATTCTTTGTTTATTTCGTTTCTTTCTTGTTCTCTTGTTATTCGAATTCTTGATTCTGAATTCTTTGTTTGATTCGTTTTCTTCTTAACTCTTGTTAGACGAATTCTTGATTCTTAATCTTGAATCTTTGATTTGTTTTTCTTTGTGGGTTATTTTCATTTTCGTTTTCTTCACTTGTTATTTTCGTTCTGTTTCTTTGTTCTTGATTCTTGAATCATTTTTTTTTTGTTTCTTGATTGTCTAAGTTGTATGTTCCTTGAATCATTTTTGTTTTCTTTCAAATTCAAAAATTCAAAAAAAAAATTTATAAAACCTAAAATTCAAAATTCAAGAAAAGGTGTTTTAAATTCGAATCTTGGTCTTGTTCATCATTCTGATTTGAATTTGAAATTCAACAAAGTGTGCTAAATTCGAATCTTGTTCTTGATTATTCATTCTGATTCAATTTCGAGTTTCAAAGATAGTACTCTAAATTCGATCTTGTTCTTGTTACTTAATTGGGTAAAAGTTTCGTGTGGTGTGAACTAAGGTCGCCACCATCAAGAGAGATAGTGAGAGGGAGCAAAAAAAAAAGAGTACAAAACCACTTCAACAAAAATTTGTCATTCTCCTTGCTATTTAGGAGATAAGGGTCAAATCTGGATAAGTTAGAATCAATATAATTTCTGGTCACGAAATTTTCACCATTGAGGGGCTATTTTGATTCGAATTGCATTAGTGATTCTTTCGAAATTTCAGACTTGGGATACTACACACGGAAGACTATTTGATTTGTTTCATAAAGTGTGATTCACCTAAGAACATAAAAGAAATTAGCTTGAGAGGTGTGAGCTAAGCCGTGAGTGAATACATTATATTGAGTGGAACACGAGTGACCAACCCCATCTATTGAGTGTAAACACGTGAGGGAGTATTGTGAGGCCTTTTATTTGTTTTGTTCTAACCTTTTATTGCAAGAAAAATGTCTGGCCGAGATGACAATGACAGGGGTGTTCAAATTGATCCAGCTCGATTGCGTGAGGCGCAGTAAGCTGAATTTACACGTTTATACCGTGTTATGGAGAACATAACAGAAACATTGGAGCGCATGGATTTGAGGTTGCAAAATGTTGAAAGAGCCACACCGGAGCGCAATGAGAGGCAGAGAGGTGGCAGAAATTAAATGAAACAGCCTGAACAATTGGAAGATGAAAATGAGCTTGAGGATGATAATGCAAGTCTGGTTGGAGGAGCTCTACATAGAGGTGGAGGTAGAGGAGGCCGTGGTACTGGTCGAGGTAGAGAAAGGATGAATAATAATGCTTTCTATGGTAGAAATCATGGTGATGATGAAGTCGTTGATAGGAGCTTGGGAAGCATCAAGCTGAAAATTCCTAACTTTCATGGTAAATCAGATCCAGAAGCTTATTTGCAATGGGAAAAGCAGGTTGATCTCATATTTGATTGCCATCGATGTACTGAGGAAAAGAAGGTCAAGCTTATTGTTACTCAATTTACAGATTATGCTATAGCTTGGTGGGATCAGTTAGTGACTAGTAGAAGAAGGAATTTGGAGTATCCAATTGAGACTTGGGCTGATCTTAAATCGGTCATGAGGAAGAGGTTTGTGCCTAGACATTTCCATAGGGAAATTATACAAAGACTTCAGGTTCTTAAACAAGGTAGTAAAATTGTTGATGACTACTACAAAGAAATGGAAATGTTAATGACTAGAGCTAATATAGATGAAGACATGGAGACTACTATGGCACGTTTCTTGGCTGGTTTGAATTCGGACATTGCTGATCAGGTTGATTTGCAGCCTTATGTGGAGTTAGAAGAGATGGTGCATATTGCCGTCAAGGTGGAAAAACAACTCCAAGGAAGAGGACCATCAAGGTATCATTCGAAACCTGTTTCTAATTCTATTTCTCCTTGGAATAGGGAAGGAAGGCGTGATTACAAGGAAAGAAACAAGGCTGGTCAAGATAGTGGGAAAGCAAAGGCCGAAACAAGTTCTAAAGACAAATCCAAAGTTGAAGAGCCTAAGCTGCGAAATCGAGATATTAAGTGTTGGAAGTGCCAAGGTGTGGGATATATCAGCAAAGAATGTCCAAACAAGAGAGTTATGACCGTAAGAAATGGTGAGATAGTGACTGATGAAGAAGAAGGTGACGATGAGAGTGAAGATGGAGAAAAGCAAGACATGGAATGTTATAGTGATGGGAGCATTGAAGAACCAATAAAGGGGGACTTGCTGGTTGCTAGGCGTGCTCTTAACACGCAATTGAAGGAGGAAAACCATGAAGAACAACGAGACAACTTGTTCCATACAAGGTGTCACTTTCAAGGCAAGGCTTGTATTGTGATTGTGGATGGTGGAAGCTGTACCAATGTGGTAAGTACACTCTTGGTTGATCTATTGGGGCTGCCTACAAAACCTCACCCCCAACCTTACAAACTTCAGTGGCTGAATGAATGTGGAGAGGTTAAGGTAAATCGACAATCTAACATTTCTTTTTCCATTGGTAAATATCATGATGAGGTGTTGTGTGATGTGGTGCCAATGCATGCTGGAGAGATTTTACTTGGACGTCCATGGCAGTATGATAGGCGAGCTATGCATGATGGATACTTCAATCGGTATTCATTCACTAAGGACGGACGAAAGACAATTCTGACCCCACTCTCTTCAAAAGAAGTGTATGAAGATCAATGTAAAATGGAAAGAATGAGACTTGAATTTGAAAAGAAAGAAAGAGAGAGTGACAAAAAAATGAGTGAAAAAAATCAGATTGCAAATGAAAAGAAAGAGAGAAAAGAAAAATAAAAACAAATTCAGTTTGAGAAAAATAGAGAAGGAGAGAAGAATGTGAGTTTGTTAGCTAGTACAAGTGAGGTTAAACATGCTTTTTACACCAATCAGCCTATGTTTGTGCTTTTGTGCAAAGAGGCTCGTTTAGATACTACTGAGGTTGTGAATCGAACATTGATTACTTTACTTAGGGCAGTGATAGAAAAGAATATTAGGATGTGGGAGGATTGTTTACTATTTGTGGAGTTTGCTTATAATAGGGTTGTTCATAGCACTACTAATTGTTCTCCATTTGAAATTGTTTATGGTTTTAATCCGCTTACTCCTTTGGATATTTTGCCATTGCCATCTAATGATTTTATGAGTGTTGATGCTAGCTCAAAGGCAGATTTTGTGAAGAAATTACATAAACAGGTTAAGGAAAGGACTGAAAGGCAAAATGCTAAAGTAGCTTCTCGAGTGAATAAAGGAAGGAAGCCAATGATTTTTCAGCCTGGTGATTGGGTTTGGGTTCATTTTCGCAAAGAACGGTTTCCACACCAAAGAAAGTCCAAGTTAAACCCACGAGGAGATGATCCTTTTCAGATACTTGAAAGGATTAATGACAATGCATATAAAGTGGATTTTCCAGGTGAGTATAATGTAAGTGCTTCGTTTAATGTTGCTGATTTAAGTCCTTTTGATGTAGGTGATGCTTTTGATTCGAGGACGAATCCTTTTTAGGAGAGTGGAAATGTTGTGGAACAACCAGCACACCGCAAGGATGAGCAAGAGTTAGGACGTGAGGAACAAGTTGAGGAGATCATCAATCCAATTATTCTGCCACAAGGTCCTATAACTAGATCGCGAGCCAAAAAGATTCAGCAAGCACTAATTTGCCATTTGCAAGATTTGGTGAATTTGGCTAACTATGGTTTGCAAGGAATTACAAGCATGGAGACAAGACCAAAGGAAGTCAATTACAACTTGCTACAAGTTGAAATTCACAAATGAGGCTTGTAATTAATATGTATTAAGGCCCACTAGTTATGCTTATTTAAAAAGTAAGGGCCCTGTTTGTTTTGTATTAAATTAGAACTTTGTTTACTTTATTATTTCTTAAAATTTGATTAGAAAACCAAATGCTACTTAATAATCCTAATTAGGGTTTAGCTATTTATATCTCATTTAGGGTTGTAAGACTTCAGTTTTGGTTTTTGGACGAATTAATAACCTAAAGCCGATTTGCTTTTATCTTTGTGTTCTTGCTTTAATACATGCTTAAGAAACATTCAAGTAGTTTGATCAACTTTCTTGTGGAGTGTTTCGAATCTGGGATTTAGGAACTAGTTTGTTTCGACATCTTGGATCTCTGATCAATTCAAAAAAATCTGAAATCTAACCTTTATTCTTTGGAGGTTGTGCCGAATTCGACTAGGGGTTTTCAAGTTAATGTTTTGGGGGTTCGACATCAAGGAGTTCTCAGGCTTATTCTTGGAGGTTCCGTATCAGTAATGCTTATTTAATTTAATAATTATTCTATTTTATTATTTTATTATAATTGTGCCTAAAGCTACGATTATCTAGCCAATAATTATTAGATTTAAAATACTAAGCAAGAGTGGTAGCATAATATTAATTCAAAGGGATAATAATCTTAAGTAGATTTTATTTAGAGATAAGAAAAACTCTCAGGAGGTTATTTAAAGATCTTCACCAAACTTAATGAATTAAAATAATTCTTGTGGTCACGAAAGTAGACATAGAAATTAATATTAATATTAGTTTTAGATCTTGAGAGAGACTAGAACTTAATTTAAGAAGATTCAACTAATAATCAAAAAGAGAATAAAATTAGATTAAACCTAGAAATTCTATAGATATCCAATTGAAGAAGTCAGACCCTAGGTCTTAAATATAAGAGTTAAATTTAGTTAGTTTTAGTTTAATCAATTTAGTTTAATTAAAAATCAATTGCTTTTATAAATAATAAATAATTTAATTGTTCGGTACTTAGAATTAACCCTTCATCATGAAAATGATACTCTACTCACTTTGTATTACTTGTTATCATATTGTGCATTTGCAATTAAACTAGATATAGCACCATAATTTTTTATTTTCAATAAAAAATAATATAGAAAAATAGTTAAAGTGTATGCTTAAATTTTTGGTATTGATTATTCTGATATGTTTGCTCCTATTGCAAGGTTGGACACAATCAGATTATTGTTACCAATAGCTACACACAAAGGCTGGAAAGTATTCCAATTAGATGCAAAATCAGCCTTTTTAAATGGTATATTGCGAGAAGAAATATATATTGAACAACCAGAGAGATTTGTGAAGCAAAGTGAAGAAGATAAGGTCTATCTACTAAAAAAGGTTCTCTATGGCCTAAAACAGAAACCAAGAGCCCGGTATAGCAAGATAAATGATTGATAGCATACGAATATCGTCTATATTTTAGGAGTAATTTGGGCTCACTATTAAATATTTCTATTGATTTTTAAGTATTTTTGCAGAAAAAATGACAGAAACAAGGGCTAGAGTCAGACGAAGAACTTTGAGCAAAAAGATGGAAAAATACAAAATATGCTGACAGAAGCCTCAGGTACAACCCTTGGACAATGGTAGCATCAGTGTCAGATCTAAAAGTTTTGAAGATAAACTTGCCAGTTATTTTGATGCTTTAGAGACACGATTTTGAAGGGATCTTGAAGAATATATCTGATTTTGTAATCCCCTATTAGTTAGAAATTTAATTTGAAAATTATTTTCTTAGTTAGTTTTAGTTTAGGAAATCTTTAGACTTAGGGTATAAGCTAGAGGTTCTAGCAACCCCAGCCATCAATTGTTCTAAGTTTTGGTTGCTGGATATTTTTAATTTACAGAGATTTTCTTTATTCAAACATTGAGCAACTAAATCTTTAATTGGTTGAAAGATAATTGAAGTTCATATTTGCAAATTGTGAGATCTAAATAATTTTATCTTTTCTCTTTTTTAATATTCAGTATTTATATAATTCTTTGTGGCTTAATTTAGTTGTTGTTTTGCTAATTAATCAATAAGGCTCATTGCTTAATTGGTTAAATAACATAATTCTATCCAAAGTACTTGAATCCATAATTGTTCTTTATACTTTGATTTAGGTAGCGATTAAGAGTATCCTAAGAGATTATATAATCTAATTAAATAAATCTCAAAATTGGATTTATTGGTTAAAATCAGGTCCGTCTAGTTCTTAAGACTATCAATAATTATATTCTTAAGACGTTCTTATAGAGTAGGTTATTGTCAATAGTTAATTAGAGAATATTTCCTAATTAATTTAAAATCTAATGAATGATTGGTATTGAGAGCTTGTCAAATACTCTAACTGATTTATTTAAGAACTGAGCTAAAATTATTCCTTCAACTAAATCTTTTCCTATTGAATTTCTTAATTTAGTTTTATTGTTCTTTAATTTATCAATTAATTTTTAGTTTTAATTTAATTTAATTTCTTAATTTATAAACCCTCATTTTAATTTTTATTGTTGTTATTTTGGTTTTCATAATAAATTTAAATAAGTAGTTAATTCCTTATGAATTCGACCATATTCGCCACTACTACAATTTAATTTGCTTAGGAATATGAAGTTATTTTGATGGTTTCGACATCCATCAATGATCATTTGTTAAGTTTCGGGTTTAAAAAAAAAATCTTATCTAAGACTACTCTTTATGTTAAACATAAGGGCAATGATATTCTCATAGTGTCTCTATATATGTTGATGATCTTTTGGTAACAAGAAATAACACAAAGCTAGTTGAAGAGTTTAACAAAGAAATGATGCAATGTTTTAAAATGACAGATCTTGGTATTATGAGCTACTTCCATGGGATGGAAATCAAACAAAGTCAAAATGAAGTCTTCAAGTTGCTGAGTTTCTCAAATAGTGAATGGGTAGGATCTATTAATGACAAGAAAAGCACATCAGGATATTGTTTCAACTTAGGTTCTAAAATTTTCTCATAGTGCTCAAAAAGTCTCTTGCAGCACAATCTATTACAGAAGCAGAATTCATTGCAGTAACAACAACGGTAAATCAAGTTTTATGGTTGAAAAAGCTCATGTGTGATCTACATATGGAGCAAGAAAATAATAAAGAAATATTTTTTGATAATCAAGCAGTAAATGCAATCTCTCACAATCCAATATTCCATGGAAAAACAGGCATTTCAACATTAAGCTTTTCTTTTTAAGAGAGATGCACAAGAATGGAGAAGCAACTCTAGTCTATTTTAAATCAGAAGATCAGTTAGCATACTCGTTCAAAAAAATGACTTCTGGTTAGCAAATTGGAGTTTACAAATCCTAAAGCAAGGAGAAGTGTTAAATGTTTGCTTCAAGGACTGCACATTTTTTTTGGTATTTTACTCATTCTACTTATTTCAAATTATGTTCCTATTTTTTAGTAGTTTGTTTTGATATGCATCTGTGATCATGGCTAAAGTTTTGGTCACGATTGACTTTCAATTTCCTTACTGCTATTCAATGTAACACTGTCGATCAAATAAAATTAATTCCTGTTTGATGCTTTCTAAATATTTATCTCAAAATATTAGTTTCTTTTTTTGTCTGTTAAAACCAACAAGGATAAATAGCAAGCCATATGCTTGGATCCACGCTATCTCTGTCTAAGCTATAAATTTTTATGTAAATTTGTTTTACAATGGATCTTTATATCTGCTCGACGCCTTCAATATTATGAATGATAATATGCCTTAGGCATATATTTCTACGATAAACACAAAATATATGATGCAATCAAGGACAGTACTACGGGGTCTTGAGTGGTTCACGGACCACCTTAGGACTGTACACTAACTAGGTTAGGTAATCTTTTGGGCTAAAAAAATGAGATTCAAAGCCCAGCTTTAACTCAAGTAGCCCGAACTGCTTAAGCAGCTCAGGCCAGCAGGTTGGGTTATTCTGGCATAAAGTATTATATATATATATATATTTTTAATATTATAATTTTTATTAATTTTCTTATATTTTACATATTATTAATTTTTAAGTTATATATATTTTTAATTATTAATATTATAATTTTTATTAATTTCCTTATATTTTACATATTATTAATATTTAAGTTAATAATGTTATAATTTTTATTATATAAAAATTGTATATTAAAATCAATATAATTATTTATAAATATTAATATAATTAATTAATTTAATTTTTTAAAAGGTGTTTTCCTAAGGATTCAAAGCCGAGATGGCAACGAGCTGTCTCATAGAGTTTAAAGTCCAATTTTTTTTAAACTATGCCCAACTTGGCCAGGCCGAGCTACTAGGCTAGATGCACAGCCATAGACACCTCCTCCTCTCTCTCTCGCTCTGCCCTGCCATCGATGACTGCCTTCTAAATTCTAGTTCTTGAAACCATTTGATACAAAGCTTGAGCCTCTTTATATATTCCATCATATTGTCAAAATCTCTCTTAGAAAATCCAGAAATAACATATTAGAAAATTTGAATTCACAATTCCAGAAAAAGCGAGAAATACTCAATAGCACAAATTAGTAAAACAAAAGAATTTACACATAGTATTGCTTTAAAATATAGAAAGGAATTTTTTTAATTATTATTTCTTATTATATTTATTTTTTTATTTTTTAATGAGCTAAGGATGGTAAGTTTGGTTTATTTCCATAATTTATTTTATTGATTTATGTTTTGTGATCAGGTTAAATTATGAAATTTGATTATGAAATAAAAATTTAGTGTTTTTTTTTTCAAAAATTTAAAATGAGGGTTTAATTTATTATTTATTGAGTATAATAATTTATTTTAATTGATTTGTGTTATTTTAATTGATTTGTGTTTGAAATTTGATTATAAATTGAAATTTTAAGATTTTTTTTAGAAATTTAGAATTGGTGTTTAATTTATTATTTATTGAGTATTATAATTTATTTTAAATGATTTGTGTTTCTTGTGATTTAGTTAAATTAATTAATTGTTACAATATGTTAAATATTTAATTTTATTTTAAATTTATTTACAGTAAGTTTATATGTAGATTGTACTTTTTTTATTTTAAAATTTGACACCCTTCACTTAAATCTTAGTTCAGCCAGTCAACGCGATGTACAGGTATATGTCACTGGTCAATAAGCTTTTTCTTCATCATTTTCTAGCCACGCGGCAGAAAAATCATGATAGTAGACTTGTTCTTAATTTCATTTCAAGAGATGATGTCTATAGTAGATTTATTCTTAATTTAATTTCAAGAGATGATGTCTTTGGTCCATCGTATTGGGAATCCTATCCGCCGCACATTGGCTAGTCTTAGTCAACGGAAAAATATTATATATATATATATTCCAATTGTTCAAATTAATTATTTAAGAAATATAAAGGTCAACCAAGTTTCACTCATAAATCACAATCGACAATTTATTACATAGTTATTTCTAAAAAATAAAAAAAAATTGAAATTTGTTTAAAATTTGAAACTTCAAACTTTCACATTTAATATAAATAAGAACGTCTTTTTAAAAAAAAATTAATTAGCTAATTTGGAATATCATGTTATTTTATTACTCAACTTTGACCTAAAACAATTAATCTAAATTATATAGAATATATAATAAGAAAGAAGGGCTTCTAAACCATTAATATACATTAAAAAATATATATTTTTTTAAATTTTAAATTTCATTAGATACGGTAAAAAGCCACTTTTGAATTAAAATTTACTTTTAATTAAGTTTAAAATTTTAAAATTGCAGAATTTTATGAAAACTTTTAGTTTAGTAGTCATATGTTACTATTATGATATTATTTTGTTGATAAGATAAAAATGAAATATTTATAAGAAATTGAGAAATATAACTATTAAATTTGAGATTTTATAATATTTTTTATATAATTTTTTTGTTATTCTAAAATGTGTAAAAGATTTTTGTAGGAAAATTATAACAAAAATTGTCCAAGCACATAATAACTATCATGAACCAAAACGTGCAAGAAATATATGAAAAGGGAAGAAACCACATGCACATAATTATCTTTCGGTGTTTTTGGTATAACCACACATAATTACCATTTGTGTCCTACTTAAATTGTCAATTTTATAAAATATATATATTCCACTAACATTGTCATTTTATAGAATAAAAAAACTAATTTTTTTATTATAAATTTATTAGTTTTTTTAGTTATAAATTTATTATTTATGAGTTAATTCATAAAATAATAATATAATATTTCTCATATTAATAAGTTAACGAATGATATTTTAATTTATTTAAATTAATTTTATATAATATTTTTAAATAAATGATTAATTTTTTTAAATAAATGTCTATAGAGAAAATAATATTTTTTTTAGATACATTGGAAGTTCAATGACGCCAAATAATTTGAAACTTTTGTGGTTCGAAAGAGTCCACTTTAAAATCTAATTAGTTAATTAGCTCACATATCTCGTGGAAATTGACCCAATCAAGCAAAAAACTCTCTATTTTAATATTTTTTTTATATAAATTATTCTTTTAGAGTTGAGCCGACTAGAATTATAAGAATAATAAAACTATTTATATCGAATTTTAACACAGCTGCATATTTAAATAATTTAATTTCAAACTTATGGTTAAGTTAAAAAATCTACATGCTCACCAAAAATCGTCAACCATAAATTTCAGTAAAAAGAAAAAAAAACTTGAAAAGTCGATGAAAGGAAAATCACAAAGTTGTAAAACTACTAATTTCTCGTGTTCTATTTTTAAAGAAGTTCAATAGTTAGGATAAAAATCCAATTTGTTGGTATGATATCAGTGTCTTCCCGTCCTTCTTAAAATTATTTTAACAAAGATGCAAAATTCATTAATATTATCGAAGTTTTTAAAAATTTGGACACTAACTCAAATAAAAAACCTATAAAAGACATTAATGCCACACTAGTGACTACAAAGGCCAACAATGATCCTTTCCATCTTTGTCAGATTATAAATTTGTAAGAGCAAAGTTGAATGTGTCACGAGACTATGGAAACAATAATAGACACAACATTTATTCCTCAATCGACATGTTTTGCATTTAAAAAGAAAATATTCAACACTTAATTTGCCAAAGCTTGTTTGATAATATTTATATGGAGTTTTTTCAAAAATACTCTAAAAAATAAAAATATTTTCAAAAATACCATTTTTTTAATTTCAATTTCAAAAAAATAATCTTTTTCAACTTTTAATTTTAAAAATACCCTTTTTAGAGATATATTTTTAATATGCATTTAATATATTAAAGATATATTTAATTTTTAAAAATATACATTAAGTATATATTTAATAAATTAAAAATATACTAAAAATATAAAATATTTTTAAAAAAAATAAAAAAATATACTATAAAATGTAATTTTTTTAATATTTATTAGCACGGTAACATTTTTGTTTTCAACAATTAAATTAAAAAAACTTTAATAAATTAAGTTAATGAAAATAATTGACCACCTTAATTTATTCACTATCATATCATCTCCACCATCACAAACTTCTCTCACCATGGTTGTCACTGTTGTCATTACTAACACCATCATTTCACCATGACTTGCATAAACTAATCCGACCATGAATATCACTCCAACCATTCAACAAGAAGAAATCATTAATTATATTCAACTACCACTACCCACCAGAATTAATGTCTTTTCCACTTCAAACTATTATTACCATGATAACCATCATCAGTCCACTGATATGACTGAAATAATCAATCAATTTCTTAAATTACAAAGTTAGATTTTAACTTCACACATTTGGCAATCATAAACAGGTTCTTTCTTTTTCTCTATTAACGAAAAATCTTATATAAAATTCTTGACAATCATAAATAGGTTCTTTCTTTTTCTCTATTAACAGATATTACCAGTAATATCACCTGGTATATAAAATTCTTATAGCTAGTTTTTAATAACACATTTATGAACAAAGAATAGAATACAACTATTTAGGGACTTGGTGATAACCCAATAATAACAGAGTGCAATACAATCCCTCAAAGAGGTGCGATTTGGCATTCCAATTTCTAATTTCTAAAATAATAAAACCCTTAATTTCATAGTTGAAATAAACAAAAAGAAAACTAGAAATAATAAGCAAGCTTACCTGAAACTTTGAAGAGAAAGAGACACCTTCGAAGCTACCACTGGTGCCGACCGAGAACGAGGCAAGGCTGGTACCGATGATAGTGATAGAGGGTGCCGCTAGTTAGTCCCAACGTGTTTAACTCTTTTTCTTTCTAGGTTTTACTTAATACTCTATTTATTATATATTTGTATATATATATATACTAATATTATTAACTAATATTTTTAAGTTTTAAATAATATTTTTATTACTTTTTTATTCTATTTTATTAATATTATATTATTTTATTGATACATATACTAAATATTACGTTATATATAATTAAAATATTAATCTACATTAAGTGCGCTTGGAGGGAGTCATTTCCTATCCTATTCTAGCCTACAACATCATAGAAAATTGTGATGGTCTGATCTCTAAAAATTGGATTGTTCATAGATTGATCTATCCAGTCAAATTAAATATATAGAAAAATAATTTTTATTATATAACTTTTATTAATGCCATATTATATTAAGAAGATAATTAATATATAATTAAAAAATTTATAATTTTTTAAAATTTTTAAATACTTTTTAAAAAATATTGATAAAGCTATAAAAAATATTGTTAATATAACTAAGATATATTAGGTTAATTAATAAATATTTCATTAGAAAAATGTATATAATATTATTAATAGTCTATATTAGCATAGGAAACTATCGACAGTAAAATAAATTTTTTAAATGCTTTTCACTAATACACAACATTATACATTTAAAAAGTATAGACAAATGACGAAAAATATTGATAAATTTGTAAACATTTTATATTAGCGTAAAAAATTACTGAAACCTACGTAATCTTTTTAATACTTCTATAAAGTGTTAGCAAAATTATATTGCGATTAGTATAAAATATAACTGCACATTTAAAAAGTACAGACAAATTATTAAAAAAATCAACGTAAGAAAAAAATATTCATAATTTATTTAAAAAATATCAACGTTATTGCAAAAATATAGATATTTTTACCAACGTTTTTATATTAGCGTAAGAAATTATTAACACTTACATATTATGTAACACCCTTATACCTCATATATATATATAATACATACACCCCATATATGTATATACATATGCATAATACAAGAGTACCATTGACATTAGAAAATTCTCCATTCCATAAATCATTTCTTAAATAAATTTATAAAGGAAAAATCTCTGAAAAAAAATTGTCAGAGTTTTTTCTATAATTTTAATATTTTCCAAAACAACAAATACACAATCTGCATAGAAAATTTCACTCCCAAATACATTACATTTCCAATACTTCATCATCTCTCCAACTATATTCAAAAATTCTCAAACATAACCAATGTACACTGTAAATTCATATTTTAAGTACCAATACTTATTAAAATATTCACATATACATAACAACATTTTATAAAACATATCTAATATACATATAATATTTTTACTGTATAAAATACACATTACATATTACATAAACTATAAAAGTATGCATCACTATCCAAGTTGGTCTCCTGGCACCCACAACATCAAATCTCAATCACATGCACGTTCACCCTGGTTTATACTTTTAAGACCTGTGTTGAACGATTTGTGTGTGTATCGATTCTAACCGCAAGTGCACGTATAGTAAAAAATAGTAAAGTGAATGTAAATATCGTTCCATAGAGAAAGAGTAATTTGAATATCCAAAATTTAAGTTGACTATTATCTGAAAACTAATTAATTAATTTTATATTTTTAAAAATTAAATACTTCATCCTTAATTTAAAATTTAAAATTTAATTCAAATTCAAAATGAAATTAAACTAAGATAATTATCTATAAATTCAAACTTCAAATTCAAATTCAAATTTTTAAATTCAAATAATTGAGATAAACAAATAGGATTATGTTTCATTAGAATTATTTCAAATGGGCAAAAATAACTTTTTAAACTAATTCAAATCTTTCTTGAATCAAAGTTATTAATTCTTTAAATTTTAATCTTCTTCTTTCTCAAGCAAGAAAATTAATGATTGATATAATTTATAAGTTCTATTTTCATGAATAATAAACTATAATAATCTATACAGCTCAAAGAAATTAAGTTAGTCTTTAGATTATTCTTTATCTCTAAATAGAATTTTCTAAAGTTGTTGATTTCTTAATCTAAAATCTTACCTAGCTTTCACTCAACATATAATTTTAATTTATCAAGCAATTGGTGGCCAATCAATCACAAGTATTAAGAACAAAACTAACAAAATCTTGATTCAAGAAATAAAATATTAATTAAATCAATTAATACCCATCATTCATAACTCTAAAACTACCTAATCCCACTAAAGAGATTAGTTGTTCCTAGCTAATTTGAAGGTAAAAACATTAGAAATGAAGAAATAAAGAAAAGTATCCATAACTCTAAAATTGAATTTAAAGAAATAATAAAAGAAAACAAAATATTAAAAATTAAATTTCTAAACCGTGATTGAATGTTCAAACTTGATGGATGAATCTTGAAGGGATGATTGAGTTCTCCTCCAAGCTCAATTTTCTTCTTCCCCACCTTCTTTCTAATGATGAATGAATGCTTTTGAGTAAAAGAAAAATGAGATAGAGATCAATTTTTTCCAAGATAGATAATGATGGTTACTATTTATATTCCTGTTCACCTTATTAAAACAAACTCTTACCTCCTACTTAACTTCTGTAGAAAATTCAAATTTAAACTTGCAAACCAATTTTCTATCCAATAGAAACCTTATCTCTTTCTAACTCCTCAGCAAAATTGTAGCCCTTGAAGAATAGATGACTTTAGGCTCTTGAATAATCTCAATTGGACTCTGAATGTCCAAGTTATAGCTCAATTACTCTCAGTAGCTCGGACTTTATCATTATTGAAATCTTTATTAAAGGTTTGAAAGTCTAATCTGCTTAAAATCTCTACTTATAAGAGTCCTACAATAAATTAATTAAAACTAAGCTTTAATAAAAAATAATACAACTAGAACATATAATTAAGCTTAGAATTAGTAAATTCAACTTAATTTCATGTAAAAACTGATAGACAAATGTATATTCATTATGGACTTATCAAATTTTTCCACACTTGAACTTTTACTTGTACTCAAGCAAATTAACCATCATTAAATTAAATCCAAACATTCAACCAAACATAATTAACCAAAGAAAAATAATAATAACTTATCCTCAACTTAACACACTAAGCTTGAAAGAATCATAACCTTAAACAACTTTACAAACTAAGCACACTTCTATATTAGGGTGATTTACAAAAAACTTTTATATAAAACCATTGCCATAAGAAATTTATTATAACTCCATTAATCCAAGAATATAGCAAATATCACTAAGTAGCCAACTTTACACAATAATTCAGGATCAATAGGAACTATGTATTTATTATTATTATTATTATTATTATTATTATTATTATTATTATTATTATTATTATTATTATTATTATTATTATTATTATTATTATTTATTCAATGAGTGTATTTTAAGCTACATCTCATTATTATTATTATTATTATTATTATTATTATTATTATTATTATTATTATTATTATTATTCTCTTTTTCTTTTTTCTACTCTTATATATAGTGGATACATTTTATGTTCCATTACACCTTAATTATTTAAAACAGTGCGTTTTATGCTCCATCTCGTAAAAATTTTTAATATATGAATTATATTAATTATGCATAATTCTCATAGTATATGCCCATATAATTAAACAATTTACTACCTTAGTGATACATACTAACTCAAGAATCTATTACATTACAATAAACTCAAAAGACTATGATAAAAATAATTTTAACTATTTTTTTTAAAAAATAAGTGTTCTTAATTTATAAAACTTTTCAAGGCCATAATCCCATCCATTCCATGCATTAAATTGAAAATAAGCAAAAAGTATTTTAATCTAGCTAAAGAATTAAATATCATGTTGAAATATGAAATAACAATAATTAACACGCTCAATAACAAGTAAAGAACAAGTAGAGATAAAAAATAACCCAATAGATTGCAAAATAGGAGTAGAACAAGTTTTAGTATTTATTAAAAATTAAAATTTACCTCTAGTACAAATTAAAATAAAAAAGAAAAAAAATTAAATAAAAATAAAAATTAAAACAAAAGACAACCGAATCAAATATCATATAGAACAAACTAATAATAAGAGTTAACCACTCTCCTCCCACACTTAATCTTTTCATTGTCTCTAATAAAAAATAAGCAACCACAAATAAGAGAAACCACAAATAATAATAAAAAGAAAATATAATAAGAAAAAGATAAAAGATTAAAACTTCCCTCTTTTATGGCAAAATAGTTATTGAATATAGAGATAGAAATCTCTTACCTTCTTCTTCATTATAAATGGAAAAATGGGCACCAAATTGAGAAGAGAGATATATCTCACCCCTTGAAGAACTTGAAACTTTCTCCTTGCCTTTCTTTGATGTTGATTTTTTTGCAATGCTTTTTAATCTTGAACCCATGGTTGGAAGATTAGAGTGATCGGTAAAGTAGATTTGGTAAGGATTTTTGTGATTGTGGAAGAAATTGAGTGGATTTTGGAGGTTTATAGTTAGGGATTTGGGAAAAGGACATTGGGAGTGAGAGAGAGAGAAGAAGGAGAAGAATATATAAGTGAGGAGAGAGAAGGGGCTGAATGGGTTTATTTATTTTAATTTTTTTTAAAGAAATAGCCCGTCGCGATCGTGACAGAGGAGTGTTACACCAGTAGTGCGATCACGCTGCTAGTCGTGCGAAGGGGAATTGTTGCTACTGTTGTGATCACAACAGCAGCTCGGCCTATGGCTGAGTTGGCTTTCGCTCGTTACGCTCGCACCACGCACGGGAAAAGGACATTGGGAGTGAGAGAGAGAGATGAAGGAGAAGAATAGATAAGTGAGGAGAGAGAAGGGGCTGAATGGGTTTATTTATTTAAATTTTTTTTTAAAGAAATAGCCCCGTTGCGATCGTGAAAGAGGAGTGTTACACCAGTAGTGCGATCACGCTGCTAGTCGTGTGAAGGGGAATTGTTGCTACTGTCGTGATCACAACAGCAGCTCGGCCTATGGCTGAGTTGGCTTTCGCTCGTTACGCTCGCACCACGCACACAACGAACAACTTTTACTTTTTTTTCAAAGGCCTATTTCGATTGTGCTGGAGATGCAACACAAGCAGCGAGCTCACGCTGCAGAGCTTAATGGCATGAGCTCATCTGTCCTCTCTGTTGCGAGAGTGCAAGCCGCGCTATCGCGACAGTACCTGTAATTTTTTTTTTCAAAACAAATAAAAATCCAATTTAAACTCACTTCTTCTTGTTCTTTCTTCTCCCCCTTTGCTATTTACTTAACAAACAAAAACAAGAATAAAATATTAAAGAACATAGAATTAAAATACCAACCTGCAAAACACCAATAAACTCAATTAATAACTCTAATATTATATAAAACAATTATTAAAACTTCAAATTAACAGAATTAAATGAATTAAAACTACAAAAAACACAAATGTTAAATTAAAATAAAGAAATAAAAAATTGGGTTGCCTTCCAAAAGTGCTTATTTAAATTCTTCAGCTTGACTTCCCTTTGAAGCTTAAGGTGGAAGGTCACATTGTACTTCCTTTCCTACCATATTGCTTGATTTTGTTGACTTGTAATTATGCTTCCCAAGTTCTTTATACCCTTCAAATTTCTATTTGTGAACTTTTATCCATAGGTGAAGTGAAATGGATTGCTTTACAGTTTTCTTTCTTTGTCTTGAAGTTTGGTACTGGGCAAACTTTGAGCGAATCTTTTTTAATGAAATCTTTTTGAAGAGATTTATCGCTTGCCTCCACTTGAAAACTTTTAGAAGTAGAATTCTTTGGAGATTCAATCATGTTAACTCTACCTGATCATCCCCAATTTTTAAGGTGATCTTGCCACTCTTCACATCGATTACAGCTCCAATGGTAGCTAGGAAGGGCCTCCTAAGAATCAATGGAACATATATATCTTCATTTAAATTCTCAACTACAAAATTGATAGGGATATATAATTGTTCCACTTTTACAAGTATGTTTTCTACTAGGCCTTCAGGGTACTTGACTGATTCATCTGCAAGTTATAAGGTTAGATCGGTAGGTGTCATCTCTGTGAATTTTAATTTCTTGTAAACGGATAAAGGCATTAAATTAATACTAGCACCTGAATCACATAATGAATTTTAAAAATTAAATCTACCAATTTGACAGGGAATAGAATAACTTCCTAAATCCTTAAGCTTAAAGGAAAGTTTATTTTGTAATAATGTGTTGCACTCTTCAATAAGTGCAACTGAGGCTATTTCTTCCATCTTCCCCTTCTTAGACAAAAGTTCCTTTAAGAACTTCACATATGTTGGCATTTGAAAAAGAGTTCCTATGAAAGGTAAATTAATGCAAAGTTGCTTAAAATTTTAAAGGAATTTATTGTATTGTTGATTCCACTTATGTTGTATCATCCGTTGAGGAAAGAGAATGGGTGGCATGTGAGATTTTATCTCTTGTTTAACAGGTACCTCCTTTTTTCAGCTTCACTCTCTTTAGTTGTCAGTTTAGAAGAAGAAATCTGTAGAGCTGGGGTCTTCTGTGTTGAGTTTTCAAGCCGTGTGCTATTTAGGAAAATAGCATTGCAATGTTCTCTCGGATTAATTTCCATTTGACTTGGAAGCTCTTCTTGTAGGCGATTGTTAAGAGAGCTTGCTATTTGACCAACTTGAATTTCTAGATTCTTACTTTGGATTGCAATCTATTATATTCTTGATTTCAATTTGTCAAACTTTTCAGAAGCAACTCTAATAAATTTCTCCAAACCAATTCATAAGATTATTTACTTTCTTATGGTTATAGTTGGCTTTGAATTTGGTTTCTCAAGAATGGAGGTTGATAAGATGCCCTTTGGTTACCTTGATTACCCCTCCTGCAGCTGCATCAATTGTACTCCTCAAAGGCCCTAGTATCCCATTATAAAATATTTGAATAATAAGTCATTTTAGAATCCCATAGTGAGGACACTTCCTTTGAAGGTCTTTATTCATAAAGTGATTCACCATCAAACTATATAAAACTTGTTATATCATTTCTAAATTTTGCAGTTTTTCTAGGAGGGTCACCCATGTTTACTTCTTTGTCACTAGCTTCTTCTAGCTCAACTCTACTTTCTTCTTATAGAGACTCATGGGCATGAATTTGTTCCCTTTTTTCTCTTTCTAAGTGAAGTCTCTCCTTTCTTGGTCTATTATTCTCTTTGTATTGCTTTTCAATTTCAGGATTAAATTCTTCTAATACAGCTTGCCTATTACTGCGCATATAATCCCTGCAAAAAGCAAAAGAAAATAATTAAACTAAAATTTCAAATTAATAGTCTCTTCGAACTTACTATTATCAAATTAATTTCTCCTTTTCCGGAAACGGTGCCAAAAATTTGTTGAACGATTTATGTGCGTATCGATTCTAATCGCAAGTGCATGTATCGTAACAAGTAGAAAAGTGAATGTAAAGATCATTCCCACAGAGAAAGAGTAATTTGACTAACCAAAAATTCAAGTTGACTATTATCTAAAAACTAATTAATTAATTTTATATTTTCAAAAATTAAATATTTCATCCTTAATTTAATTCAAAATTAAATTCAAATTCAAAATGAAATTAAACTAAGATAATTATCTATAAATTTAAACTTCAAATTATAATTCAAAATTTTAAATTCAAATAGTTGAGATAAACAAGTGGGAATAGGTTTTATTAGAATTATTTCAAATGAGCAAAAATAACTTTTCAAACTAATTCAAATCTTTCTTGAATCAAAGTTACCAATTCCTTAAATTTTAATTTTTCTCTTTCTTAAGCAAGAAAATTAATGATTGATGTAATTTATAAGTTCTATTTTCATGAACAATAAACTACAATAATCTATCTAGCTCAAAGAAATTAAGTTGGTCTTTAGATTATTCTTTTATCTCTAAATAACATTTTCTAAAGTTGTTAATTTCTTAACTGAAATGATACCTAGCATTCACTCAACATATGAATTCAATTTATCAAGCAATCGGTGGCTAATCAATCATAAGCATTAATATTAAAACCAATAAAATCTTGATTTAAGAAATAAAATAGTAATTAAATCAATTAATACCCATCATCCATAACCCTAAATCTACCTAGTCCCACTAAGGAGATTAGTTATTCATACTAATTTGAAGGTAAAAAAAATTAGAAATGAAGAAATAAATCAAAGTATCCATAACTCTTAAATTGAATTTAAAGAAATAATCAAAGAAAATAAAGCATTAAAATTTGAATTTCTAAACCGTGATTGAATGTTCAGACTTAATGGATGAATCTTAAAGAGATGATTGAGATCTCATCCAAGCTCAATTTTCTTATTCCCCACCTTCTTTATAATGATGAATGAATGCTTTTGAGTAAAAGAAAAATGAGATAGAAATCAAATTTTCCAGGATAGATGATGATGGTTACTGTTTACATTCATTTTCACCTTACTAAAACAAACTCCTACTCCTACTCAACTTCTGTCGAAAATTCAAATTTAAATTTTTAAACCAATTTTTTATTAGATAGAGAGCTTATCACATTTTAACCCCCTACAATAAAATTGTAGCCCTTGAAGTGTTTATGACTTTAGGCATCATCTCAATTGGACTTTGGACTCCCAAGTTATAGCCCAATTACTCTTAATAGCTCGGACTGGAATTCTGCTTCTATATTTTAAGCCTAATTTTGACTTCATAGTTGGAGGCCCAAACGAACTCGGATTTTGACAAACTGGACCTTTCAAAAAAGCTTGAGATGTTCTCTATCATCTTCGTGAAGATAACTTTTCCAATATTTTACTTTATCATTATTGAAATCTTTATTGAAGCTTTGAAGGACTAATTTGCCTAAAATCTCTGCTTATAAGATAAGAGTCTTACAACAAATTAATTAAAACTAAGCTTTAATAAAAAAAAATAATGCAACTAGAACACATAATTAAATTTAGAATTAGTAAATTCAACTTAATTTCATATAAAAACTGATAGACAAATGTATATTCATTATGCACTTATCAAATAACACACATGTAGGTTCGCCATGTTCTGCACTTCTAATACTACGTGATTCACACAACCTCGCTAAGCCGTACAGCTTAGTGATATATATTATAACCATACAATAATTTAAATAATACATATGCATACTTTTTAACTCATATTTTATGATTATACTGTCAATGCATACACTATTATTTTTGCATTTCCTTTATCTTATAATTCATATACACATAATTATTCATCACAAATTACTCATCATTCGTCCTCTAATTCTTCAAACATATATATATATATATATATATATGAGTCACACAACATTATCATCACAATATTCATATACAAATATATCACAACCATACATACATATATTCATTAACTTAACATTTCATTGCCATATTACCAGCATAGCACATTGCTCAACTAACCTCATTTAATTCATCTCATCATTTCATTGCAATATTACTAAAACTTTATAAGACATGACATGACATGACATCACACGTTAGGCCCAACTACTCCTTACACAATAATCAAGTTCCAAAATAATTGATTTGGTCCATTGTGACACCCAATGTTTAGTCCGTAGGCAAAAATCATTTCAATTTTCTCAACCCCACTCTGCTCGGGTCCTCAATCACATGACCTAACTTTGCTCCAGTCATGGCCTAGCACTGCTCCAGTCATGGCCTAGCTCTGCTCGAGCTCATCATCATATAATCTCCAACATCAATTTTTTAGAACAAGATATTATACAGGGCAATACACATATCACATAACTATTCATCTCATTAAATCATATTTCCATAATCTCATTTTCATTACCGAGACTTAGCTTTTCTCAAGTCTTTCACAACTCATTTCTCATTATTTAGCATATTTCTCGCCTCACATTCCTTCTCAGGAATTCTCATATGTATCATGATCATATCATTCCATGATTTCCATCACATATCTCATAAATAATCACATTTATATATTAATTTCATGTCTCAACACATCACATTATACATATCACATACTACCACATATCTCATCAACATACCACAACACATTCATTTATCCATCTTTTATACACATCACAATCTATCACATTGTCATCATTCTCAATCACACATTATCAACATATCACAACATGCACATATTCTTTATCTCATCATTTCCATTCTTATCATATTTTCATATCTCTACCAATTTCCACAAATTTCTAAATTCTACATACTATTTGTATATTTTTCACATATTTCAATTATTTAAATATATTTTCTTGCCATTTTCCTAATGTGGCATACTTTCCATTCCAAGTGCACAAAAATGCACTTTTACTAATTACACTTAACAAAGATATTGGTCATTCTATAATGGCTTAATATATCACAATTCAAGCATTTCACACAATTTCACAAACCATAATACACTTTTACCATGACTTCCAATATCAAAGTAACTTATCACATTTTCACAATTCACAATGTGCTAAACAAATTCAAATGCAATCAATGCAAAGGCTATCAAAGTAGATACAAACCTTAAATATGATAATATCCAAGCTCAAATCACCTTTCAAATTCAACTTCACCAATTGCCCTTCTTCACTTTGATTTTACAAATCCATTTTAATGAATCCTAAACCACATTACAAGATCTAACATAGCATTAGCAATTCATTTTAATACACTTTAATCATCCATACACGATTTACATCATTTCTACATAACATTTCACTAAAATATTATTTTCACCCTTACTATCTTATTCAAACTTCAACATATCAAACTCATTTCTATCATTCAACTATATAATCATCAATAATACATCAATGTAACATCAAAACAATGCATTACCATAATTATCAATATCCCCTTCAAAAACCTAAAATACTCATAATAGGTCCATAACCCTAAACCAAATTCTCTCATATCAAATTTTTAACCATAAAATCATTACACACACATGAAAACAACATTAAATTCTCTATTTCAACAATTATAACCATTCACACTAAAATTATAATTTGCACATATTCATCCATAACCCTAAATTTATCAATCATACCCTTTTCAATCATTTAACCAATAAATCAATATATAATCATCATTTCATCACTTATCTAACATATTAATTCAACTATTATCAATTTAAACCATTCAAACATACTTTCCATTTCTAAATCATTCAAACATAATTTTAAAATCAAATAAAACTAATTTAAAGGAAGGATTACTTACTTGTATTCCTTGCTAAACCTTGTTATACCTTCTTAAATCTTCTTTAAATCTCTATAGAATTTGGTGTATAAAGAAAACTAAACTTTCCTCACCTCTCCCCAATGGCTCACGTCCAAAAGAAGAAAAGAAAAAGAACATATCTCTTCTTTTAATTCTCATCTTTATCTATATATATACAAAATAATTAAATAATTATTAATCCACCAATCACATTTCTCCTCCCTTTGACTTTCTCTCTTCTCTTTTCTTCTTCTTCTTCTTCTTCTTCTTATTATTATTATTATTATTATTATTATTATTATTATTATTATTATTATTATTATTATTATTATTATTATTATTATTATTATTATTATTATTATCATCATCATCATCATCCACTTTTCCAACACCAAATTATACATCACATATATGTAATGTATATTTTATGTATATGTATATGTCTTATATATGTTACTTTTATTTTACATATACCATTATGTACATATTTATGTAATGTATATACTATGTATATGTAATGTATATTTAATGAATATAAATACTCATATGCACAAATAATGTGTATCCTGTATACACTTCAAATATACCTTATATGTCTATTAAATATACTAAGTATGTAATATATATATCCACATATATAATTAATATACAATATGTATATGTTATGTATACACTAGATATACATTGGGTTTATACAACTTTTATACCTTCCAATACTTAATTTCTCCAAAATCACGGATATGACATAACCATTCCAATGCTTCCACAAAAGCATTGACAAAATTACGTTGGAATTAGTATGAAATATAACTATGCATGTAAAAAGCGTAGGTAAATGATTATAAATACCAACGTAAGACAAAAGCGTTAGTAATTTACTTAAAATATACCAACGCTTAATAAATAATGTCAAAAAAATGTTATTATCACTTTTTTTTACCGACGCTAATGAAAAAATATATGTAATTTTGATGACACTTTATATTAGCATAGGAAATTTTTGACACATAAATAACTCTTCCGACGCTTGTACAAAGCGTTGGCAAAAATTTGTTGGCATAGATCTATTTTCTTATTGTGAATATATTAAGTTAAGATAAAAGAAATAAATTCTGAATAATTAAAAGAATTTTATTCTGAGAAAAGAAATATTAAAAGTAAATGACTATATTTTTATGTTTTCTGAATAAATAGAAAATTTTATTATGATTGATAGAGTGAAATTATGATCAATATTTTATATAATTCTAACCATGATTTTAATTGTTTTACAATTGAATTTGATGGATTTTGTTTGTTTGAGTTAGAATTATATTAATTAAGCTTGGAAAGATAAGATTCAAAGTTTCTAATGATTAGTGGTGCAAAATTGAAAAAAAGTTAGCAAAAATAAAGAAAATGCAAGTGCCACGCCCATGGCTCTTCAAGGCCATGACCTTGGAATTTAAATTAAGTCTGCCACAACAAAAAAATAAAAATTCCAGAAGCCAAATGGATGCCACGACCATGGCATTGAAAGACCACGACCATGGGTTTGATTTATCTACTGCCTAAGCCAAGAAAGAGAAGAAAAGTCAAAATGGGCAGCCTCCACTCATATGCCACGACCGTGGCCTACCTTGCCAATCGCTTACAATTGTAAAGTGCTCAGAACTGTCCATTCCAACTCATGCCACGATCATGGCACTCATATGCCACGATCGTGGGACCGAAATTCATGAATTTGAGCAGAAAATTTGGAAAGTGATGAACCAAACAAGATTGTGAGCTAACCTTTTCAGTTTTTCTCCACTAATGAAGTTTTCAAGCACTATATTTAAACACCTTTCCTCCAAGGATTAAAAAAAAGAGAAAGGGGGAGATTTAGAAGAGATTATCCAAGAAATAAAAGAAGTTTAGATTTTAATTAGAGAAGGATAGTAACTTTGGTTCAAGAAGAAATTCAAGATCCAAATCAAGTTCTTCTTCGAAGAAATAGAGTTTGATATTTCTTGTTCTTTAAATTATGTTTTTAATTATTTTCTTTTATGATTGCAATGTTTTTATTTTTATAATGAATAACTAATCCTTTTTAGGGTTGGTCCCTTTCATTGAATTTATCATGGAATTATAAATGTTTATTTGGTTTAATTTTAATTTTTCTTGAGTTATTTTGTTATCTTTAATCTTAATGCTTTAATTATCTGGCCAATAATTAATTGAATTGAGATATTGTGTGATGAAGCGAGAGTGAAAGCACAATATTAGTAAAAAATATGTAATAATCTTAAGTAGTTTTCACTTAGAGATAAGATTAACACTTAAGAGGTTGATTAAAGATTTTTGTAAAACTTAACGAATTGGTTTAATTACTTATGATCACGAGAGTGGACATAAGGATTGAAATCAATAATAATTCTAGTACTTGAGAGAGACTTGAATTGAATTTAGGAAAATACAACCATTAATAAAGGAAAACTAAATTAAATCAATACCTTAGAAAAACCATGATAAATCAATAAAGGTAACCAAAATCCTAAGTCTTAGAATATTAAAACCTTATTCTTGTATTGTTTAGTTCAATCAATAAAAATTTGATCATCCAAATAATATTTAGTTTTAATTGATCAGTACTTAGAAGAAAACCTCCTCGTGGAAATAATACTTTACTTATTATTATAACGATCTGTGCACTTGTAGTTAACTAGGCTGGGACCTAACAATGAGAAATAAAAATAAAAATAATATACTAAACACTATATTCCTTTTGTTTTTTAAGTAGACTCTGTTCCGTGGCAATAAGTCTTCTAGGAAATGTCTTCTGAGACTAACCCAATTACTTACCCGAATTTTTTAATATTCATATTGGCAGAGCCCAACCCTAGTAAGGGTTAAAATACTAGACAGTGTATACCGGTGCTTTAAAATGCGCATAAGAAAGAAGTTATTGCCATAACTATTGTGTCTTCTGGCCTATCTGTTATGGTCTCTGGCCTATGGTCTTTGACCTATCTGTTCTGATTTGTCATATGATTCCATTTCTGAAAATGAATTCCATGTTATGCTTTAATAAAATTAGTGCTGACTCTGTTTTGTTCTGATTTATACTGTGTCTTAAATTAACTGAGATTAATTTTTTATTATTTAAACTTTTGTTTCTAAATTATCTAAAATATTTCTGAACTGTTGCATTTACATTTTTGAAATTTGAAGAAAATACGCAGGAAAGAAATGATAACCTAATTTGTATTTATCTTAAGATAGGTAAGTATAAAAAGAAATTATAAGTGAATATGGATCTTAGATTCCAAAAGTTGCTGTAATAATTAAATATTAAGCAAGAAATCAGTTAAGGAATAGTTTAAGTAAAGTCTGGATTAAGTTAATTCTGATAGGTTAATTAAGCACTATGAGAATATAATTTTGAAAGGTTATTTAAGTACTCTAAGAATATAATTCAGAAAGGTTATTGATGTAGTTTGAGTATATAATTCTGAAAGTTTAGTTAAGTACTATGAGAGTAAAGTATTCTGCAAGAATATCACAATGAAAGAATTCTTAAATATGCTAGGAATTCTAAATGAATATCTATAATATCAACTCCGAAGATACAAGAAATTATCTTAAACTATAATCAACTCCTAATTACTTAAAGTGAAAATTAATGCAAATATAATATGCCTGAACACTCACTAAGTTGCGACTCACCTCTTGCTTGTTGTTGTTTTTAATATTGTTTTGCAGGCAGAGCAACTCTAGTGATGGTGAAACTGTGGTATCTAATAGTAGCAAAAGGAAGACAACTAGGAAAGTTCAATTTATATGAAATATAAGGGAAAACAAATATGTATTAATAGATGAAAATATCTATAATAAATAATGGAAAAATTTTTGCAAAGTTTTACTGTTTAATTATGTTTTATTATGTTCTGAATATGAGTTCTGCGAGGTTCTGACGTATTAAATTGACTCAAACCCTAGGACCATTGTGCCTTTGAAAACAGGGTGTGACACACTAGTTCTCCAAGGACTTTGGATTGTGCCTTTTTTGAGATCACTATGATTATTGACATTTTTAACTTCACTTATGCCCAATTGGATATGAGTATATTGTAGCTTATCGTTAATTAAAAATATCTTAATATGGTAATATCTCTTTTTCTAGAGACTACCATGAGGATGCTTCATCAAACAACACATTTCGTGATGTGTAGCACTTTCCATTTGTAGGATCACAAGATCTCCATCCTTTTCTTTGACTGTCATACCCTACAAAGATACATCTAACAACTTTCTTGTCATTCTTGCTATGTAAATGATTAGGTACAAATACATAACAAACACATTCAAAGACTTAAAAATGGGTAACATTGGATTTTATGTTCCATAATTTCTCAAATGGTGAAAGAAAATATAATCTCTATTGGGGAAGCCTATTGGTTACATAGGCAAACGTCCTTATTACTTCTGCCCAAAATCTTCCTAGTCATTCTTAGCATGAAGCATGCTTCGATATATTTATCCAAGATGTCTACTCTTTCTATGTGGTACTCCATTTTGTTGCAGAGTGTTGGCATATGTGAACTGATGACGTATCTGGTGCTTTTGTAGAAAACTAGTAAACTCATATGAGACATACTCTCCCCCATTGTCTGTTAGTAAATAACAAACTTTCTTACCGACTTATGTTTCTGCTAACTTTTGAAACTCTTTGAATTTTGAAAATGTTTTAGATTTTTTCTTTTGAAAATAAACCCACACTTATCTGAAAAATCATTAATAAAAGTCATTATATACTTCATTCCACCTATAGAAGCTTGCTTCACTTATCCAAATACATCAAAGTGAGCTAACTCTAATGATTATTTTGCTTTAAATTTGTATTCTTCATATGGCGTTTGATGCTCTTTCCCATACTGACATCCTGCACAAATTGTGTTAGTTCTCACATCAAGTTGGGGAGGTCCCTTTAGCATCAACTTTTTTATCATTACATCTAATTTGGAATTGCTAAACTGACTTAGTCACATGTGCCATCAGTTTTGTTGTCTCATTCTTCCTTGTCTTGTCTATGCATATAGTTTCTGCAGACATTAAATAGACCGACTTTAATCCCTGTCCTTTCATGAGTGCTTCTTTTTTAATTTGAAGATCTTGATATACTTTCACAACTTGCAAAGCAAATAAGACAAAATTACCTGAAGATGTTAGTTGTGCTACCGAGAGAAGATTCTTCTTCATACTCGAAACATGATAGACATTTTGCAGTGACACCTCGGTAGCATTACAATGAGAAGAGACTATTATATTGTCAATGCGAGTTATCGGTAATTTTGAGTTATTTGCGGTCACCATCACATGATTTCCCTTGTGCTCTAACAAAACCGGTAGCTTTTCTTTATCACCTATCATATGATTTGAGCAACCTCAATCAATGATATAATCTCTCTTATAATCAATTTGATCGGATGTTGTGGTTGTAAGAGCTAACTCCTTCTCTTTTGCAACAAAGACAGCTTCAACATCCCATTCCTATTCACTTCTAGAAGTAGCAACATTATTCTCCACTAGCCCTTTTCTTGATCAACAAACTTTTTCCATATGGCCTTTCTTTCCACAATTATAACACTTTCTTTCAAAGTTCTGGCCATTTCTACGATTCATTGATACTCCCCCTATATGTGTATTATCTTTACCTTAATGACTTTTTATCTCGTCATCATCTCTTTTAGATCTATTACCAGTGTACTGCTTAGAATTTCCCTTGCCTAGCATAAAGTGCTTCCTCTGCACCTTTTGGCGAAACTCCTCCTATTTATTTAGCTAGAGCCTCTTGCCCAGCAAGCAAATTCTCAAACTTAACAAGTGATGGTTGATTTTGCCATCCTTGTACTACAACAACAAAGCATCCATACTCGGGCCTCAAACTATGGATGATTATTCTCTTCATCCTAGTTTCACCGATCGAAGATAAGATGGATCTAATTCAAATTTTTTTTTACACAATGACTTCACCTTATGAAAACATTGAGCAACCGTCATTTCATGTAGTGTTACTAACAATAATTCACTCTCTAGTTGCTGAATTCTTGTGCCATTTTTCTTGAGAAAATCTTGGCAAACGTATCCTAAGATTTTTTTAGGAGTTTTGGCGTCTCAAATATGCTCTAGCACATCTTCTTCAACCATTGTCATCAAAGCAAACATCGCTTTGCCTGTTTTTATCTTCCATTTTCCTAGCGTACCATTTGCATCTTCAGTCTCCAATTAGATAACTTCACTTATGTTGACGACTTTTCAAAGATCCTAGCCTTGCATGTGAGGTATAATTCATTTAGACCAAGCATTGTAATTTTAGTTATTGAGCATTTTAATTCCACCAACTATTTAAAGATTGTTCATCTTGCCAACAAATAATACCCAAAAACTTATGGCTCTGATAATAAATTGTTGGAAGATGATTGACAAAGTTGCTAATGAACTCACAAAATAAAACTACGAAAGATTATTTAAAAATCGAGAGAAGATTTATTGTGAAGAAGATAAGATGATTTTCATACTTGTCTGATATATTCTTATATTGAACTCCCTTTATATAGTTATAGGAGTTTATAAAAATAGTGAATGTTAAACATAATACACAAATTAATATCCTCTTATTTTTTAGTAAGTTAATTAAAACCATTAATCAATTAAAAGAAAATTATAATAACCATAGATAAAAATATAAAATTATTATTGTGTTGATTTTAACAGTATAAATGTCATTCATATTATATTTGTCATTTACATGAAATTTATTTTGCAAGTTCTTATTTAGTTTAAGGCTAAACTTTTTTTATTTAAAATAAGCCTAAACCTAATCCTCTAATTCATATTTTGATTCGAGACATATGATTTTTATCCTTAGGATAATGTTCGAGTCAATTTATAATTTTTTTATTAAATTTTCTCTTTTTTAAAAATAAATTTAAGTGATGACTCTTTCTTAAAACCCTGTTTACTTGAATCGAGCGTAATGTAATCAGGCTACCATTCACATCTCAACAAACCTACTTTTTCACAAATGAACGAAGCACTTAATCATTGATTATCATCTCATTCGTGAAAAATTCAAAGAAGGCTTCGTGCTTCCTCAACATATCTCATCTTAGAACTAACTTGTTGATTTCTTCATTAAGTCATTGCCAAGAACTCTATTTGATCAATTTTGTTTCATGCTAGGATTGCTGCATCTGCAACAACCTCTAACTTGAGGTGGAGGGGCATGTATAGCCATTAAGTATGTGAAGAAACATAGTGTTTTACACAAAGCAATACAAATCATTTCAACTAAAAGCTTCCAACATGTTGGACATCATTTTGGTAAAGGGCAATTACATCAACATGCAGTGTTTAGTTGGTTCGCTTCAACTTCTAGAATAGTGTGAATATTAGCTGGTAGAAAGTATCAATAGAAGGTCAAGAAGCTTTTGTTGTAAGCTTCTTCTAAATTCATTAATCTCTTTGTATAGTTAGAATAGTTGTAACTAATTCGGTTGAATGAATACATAATCTTCTTCACTACTGATATGATATTTTCTTTTATTTCCTTACATGTAATTTTTCTTTTTGAATTACATTACATTTTTAGCAGCCTTCATTTTACAGGATAGGCTAGCTTCTCTTAGTCAAAAAATAGTACGATCTAACACCATATTTGATTGGTTGAAATAAGGATAGACACTCCTTTTTCACCTAAAAGCTAAGATAAATTACAACAACATAATTAATAATAATATTAAATGAAAAAAAATTAGCAACACCAACAATTTTTTAGCCTTGGAAATTCTAGCTATAGACATCTTGAAAATAGGAACACTCCAATCAATGGTACCTCAGTAGTTCTTTCAATCAACCAATTTGGACAATCTTATTTTGTACAACAATCATGAACCAAGTATTCTTGTCTAGTCTCCAAAGTGTTATGTGGAAGCAACAAATATAATTGTAACTCAGTTCTTAGATAAGTAAAATTTGGTCATGGGTGTGTTGATTTTTTAGTGGAGCTATATGGAATAGCTCAATTTTTTTTTCTTTGAAAATGGTCTTTTATACATGAATTGCAACAGAAAAAAAATCAAAACAAAATCCATAAAATCTGATATTAACTTATCAAATAAAAATTATTTAATTTATTTTTAAAATTCAAATCTTGAATCTCTTTTCATTTCATTGCATTTCTTTTCAGATTTCAAATAAAATTTGACGAAGACCAGCATGTCTTAAAATTAAGATGAAATGAAAAGGCAAATTAACGTAAAATTGAAAAGTAAGAAAGCAAACGTAGTAAACTATGCAATTGTCCTAAAATTTTTATGTAAATTTATTTTACAATGGATTTTATTTTTCTGGTTGATTTGATGCCTTCAATGTTATGAATTGTAATGTCTTAAAATTTAAAATCTTCAATTAAGCTGAAAAAATCATTTACCAACTAATCTAAACATTCAGTGTTCATTTTAATAACTTTTAACACTTAGATGGTTTCTTTTTCCCAAAAGAAAAAGTAAACATTTTTGTGCAACATCTCTTTAATTTTATTAATTAATAGCTAGTTGCACTCATTTAAGTCCGACTACACTTGAAAGATAAGTCTTTTACTCCATAAAAATATATTGTTAGCTGTTGCTATCGGTGAGACTTGAGTATCTTTTAACCAGTGTTGTTAAAACCGGACCGGACCGGCCGGTCGGACCAGAAAAACCTGGAACCGGCTACTTGTTCAATCCGATTTGTAAATTAACCCGGATATAGGATGAAAACTGGGTTGGACCGTGAAATCGGATAAAACCGGTGAACCGGACCGGACTGGTTTGAATTTTTATTCTAAAATTAATTAGGTTTGTAATTGTTGATTTTTTTATTATATTTAAATTAGTGCAATCAATTAAATAATGCATACTAATATATGTTTTACACAAATTAATTTTTAGATCAAGAGGAGAATCCAATTCAAGTTGGAGAAGAAGAAGATGATGACATTGAGCAAGATGGAAATCTCGGTGTCAATTTAGATGATATTGATCTTAATATTAATGTTTAAGACGTTAAGTATTTAGTTTCTTTACTTAATTATATAATTTATATGTTATGATGACATAGTTTTATAATATAATTTAGTTCATCATTAATTTTATATTATACAAATTGGTCTCCCTTTTAGAATTTTTAATATTTTTATGCGTAATAGTGCCGGTTCTAAAAAAGTCAAAAACCCGGTTGAACCGGTCCAACCAATAAAATCAGTGACCCAGTCGGGATGCCGGTCCGATCTCTGATCCGGTTATGAAAACATTGCTTTTAACTCTCGAGTATGTTTATTAAATAATAGGTGGTTAGTCGTTACACTTGAAATATAAAAATATATTTGCTAGCTGTTGCCCTTCATCATAAACTATGATCATGAATAATAACAACCAATTGAAACTCTGTCTCACCATATTGCTGCTTTTCTTAATTTTCCAGTTCTGCAAATCTATTAATGACTCAATAACTCCATCACGCCCTATTAAAGATGGCGATATTTTAGTCTCTGGTAAGGAACGCTTCGCACTTGGCTTCTTCAGTCCTACCAATTCTACTCCGGTTCGTCGTTACCTTGGAATTTGGTATCACCAAGTTTCAGAAAAAACTGTCGTTTGGGTTGCAAACAGAGATAATCCTATTAATGATACCTCCGGTGTGCTTACTATCAACTCTCAAGGTAACCTTATTCTCTACCAACATAACCAAACTCATGTTCCTGTCTGGTCCGCCAATTTTAGTGACTCTACTTCGTCTTCAACTTCCAATAATTCCATTTCCATAGCTCAGCTTCTTGATTCAGGAAATCTTGTTTTAATTCAAAAAGATACCAATCGCAACTTATGGCAAAGCTTTGATTACCCGACAGAAACTTGGCTTCCTGACATGAAAATTGGGCTGAACCGAAGAACAAGAAACTACTGGTTTCTTTCGTCTTGGAAATCAAAAGATGACCCTGGAACTGGTAATGTTGTTTTTAGAATTGATCCATATGGGTTTCCTCAGTTATTTTTATACAAGGATTCGACCATCTTGTGGCGAGCAGGGCCATGGACTGGACAAAGATGGAGCGGTGTACCCGAAATGAAACGTCAGCCCATATTCAAAGTTACTTTTGTAAATAATAACGATGAAGTGTCAATCATGGATAGTCTCACTGATGCCTCAATCATTGAGAGAATGACGGTCATCGAATCTGGAGTTGCAGAACGTGCCACGTGGAATGCTCGTGAACATCGGTGGAATGTGTTTTATTCTGCTCCGAAAGAAAAATGCGATAATTACGGAGAATGTGGTGTAAATGGTAACTGTGATCCGTACGATTCAGATAATTTTAATATATGCAAGTGTTTGCCAGGATTTGAACCTAAATCACCGCATGATTGGTACTTGAGAGATGGATCAGATGGGTGCATTAGAAAAACTGGGGTATCCACGTGTAACAGTGGGGAAGGATTTGTAAAGTTGGCACATGTAAAGGTGCCTGATACAACAATGGCACGTGTGAACATGAACTTGAGCTTGAAGGAATGTGAAGAAGAGTGCTTGAAGAACTGTTCTTGCACGGCATACACAAGTGCAGATGAGAGGGGAATTGGATGCTTGAGTTGGTATGGAGATTTGGTTGATACAAGAACATTTTCAGTTGTGGGGCAGGACTTGTACGTACGAGCGGATGCAATTGAGTTAGGTACATGTTTATTTTTGCATTTACTTCACTTCTTTATTTATTTTTAGGACAGATACCGCTTTTGCAGGTATTTTTATTATTTTTTAAAATTTTATAATTATTTTAAATAAATAATTATTTACTTATAATTATAAATAAAAAATAATAATTAATTGTACATATTGACAAATTTAAATAAATAATTAATAATTATCAAATTATAAATAGCAGAAAGATTTTCAACTGTATAATATTATCGTGACATAATAATTAAATCTGTAAATTTATTTAAGTTTGTGGCTGTAATATTAATTTTTAAAAATTAATAATATTAAATAAAATATATTGATTATCTAAAACCAGAAGAATTGGACTCTAACCAAAATCAAGACAAAGTTATAAGTTTATTTTTTTGAATTGGAACTAAAACTAATGGTTTAGAGCCTGGATTCGTGAAAATAAAAAATATATATTCTAAAAATAGGTATATATTTTATTATATATAATTTTAATACATATATATATAAATATATTAAAATTTTAATAATATTACACAACATATTTTAATTTTTTTATTTAAAATAAAGTAAAACAAAAAAAATTCCGAACTCAATCTAATTTTTTTTTGGTGGATTAAAAATAGTTTTTTAAGTGAAAGTTTAAAAAATATGTAGCTTAATGCAATTATAAATTTAGATATAATTAAGTTTTTGATTTAAAAAAATTAGAGTTTTTTTAAAAAAATCAAAACTAGAGTTGTTTTTAAAATAAAAATAAATAAATTTAAGATATAGTTAAATTTTATAATGTCCATAATTTTTAATATAGTATTAAAATCATCTTTTACTAAAAGTCAATTCAAGCAATACTGACATTTTTTAACATAGAATTAATTTTAACATGAATCTTTCGTTATTTTATAATTTAAATTCCAAAATTACCCTATTAATTAATTAGAAAGAGTTAACATGTAGAGAAGTACTTTTATTAGGAACACAATAATAAGTAAAGACTATTAACTATCACACGATTTACATCATTTCTACATAACATTTCACTAAAATATTATGTTCTAAGATTGACTATGATCTAGACACTCATAATTATATAGGAGCCCCTCTAAGTAAGCATACACAGCTCAATGCTGTAGAATAATTCTCTCACCTAGTAAAGTCATTCGAGCCATGATGCATAGATACACTAATTTGTATATATCAAGCTAGACTCATCATTGGTTGAGCACTAAAATGAACAAAGACCAACATAAATAAAAATTTGATAAAAGTAATTTATTCAAACAATCCTAATTTGAAAAACATAATTGTTCAAGAAAATACCAAAGAAAACAAATGAAACAAAAAACTAAACAAGCCAAGGGAAGTTTTATTGAGTTGAATTCAAAGATTCTTCATTTATTTAGGCATATCAAGGGCAAAGATTTTTCTATCATCAAGGATCATTGATTCACCATCCATAGTTAGTCCAAGCTTGCTTAGTAGCACCTCCTCTTTAGCAGTTTCCCTATCCATATCATGACAAAATGACAAAATAAAACTCTCCTCCAATCCTCCCTCTATCATGAAGGTTGCAAGCGGTGGTGCCCTTCCAAATTTAGGCAGAGGTTTATTCTTAGTGGTCGGTTTATCATGCTCAGGAAGCTTTCCACTGTCAATCAAATCTTGGATATCTTGCCTTAATCGAATACATTAATCTGTTTCATGCCCTTGCACTTGATGAAATTGGCAGAAGACCTTGGCATTAAAATTTGATGGCAGAGGCTTGTGTAGAGGTCGAGGTGCCAATGGTTGTAGCAAATACATCTTCATTAGATTTTCTAACATCTTTGAAAAAGCTTTGCCCAATTTTGAAAATTTACGCTTCTTTGATAGTTCAGTTGTTGCATTTTTGCCAACACCTCTTCTTTCCCTTTGAATTTGCCCACTGGGGTGGTAGCCACCTTTATTGCTCCACTTAGACAGCACATGGTTCAACTGGTCTTGTAGAATAGGGATTGACCCCACATTTTCCATTTGATCTCTATCAGTGGACCTATTCCTTGTTAATGTTGCCTTTTCCTTCTTTTTTATGTCAATGGGAGATGCCTCATTAGCATTATTGATGATCTCTAGAATTTTAATCAACTTGATCTTCATAATTTTAGCCAATTGATCTCGTAGCTCGACCATCCTAGCTTTGACAACTTCATCGACTATATCCCTTAGCTGGTTTGCATCCATCCTTCTAATAGCACTTGAATCAAAATCACTGTTGTAGGTGGTGTCATTGTATTGCTCTTGAACTGCTGTACTCTAGGTCAGTGAGCCAGAAAGGATCAATGCCACGTAATGCAATTTATATATGCATGGATGTACAAGTAACAAATAAAGAAAGATAATTACGACGTTCCTTTCAACTTTATATCTTTCACACACAAATGGCGAGTCTCTTTTTCTAAGTATATGTTCAACAAAATACCAATATAGGATATCTTATTTTCGAAAAATTTACTCGAACAATTTAACCAATAGTTATATTTTTAAACTTAGAAGTCAGTCCATGATAATTTTCATTAATTAAGTCTTAATCCATTGGGCCAATAAAATGATAGATTTTTTGCTATATTGAATCAAAACTATATTAAAAGGTTTATCATAAATAGATTTTTCATTTAGAAAAGCAACTAATGATTCATACCATAATCAAGCCTATGATTAATAAGTCTTGGCATAAATTAGGCCCACACTTAATTTTTAGTATCCCATAATTGACTTAACTAGTTGTTAGCCTAAAAAAAAGGTTTTAATTTTAGAAAAAATAGATTTTGGGCATTGTATTTGAGCCACGATGTAGAAGAAATTTTGACCAATCTTTAAAAGATTTTTTTTTCAAAGATCATCTTAAAAAGTTTTGAACATAATTTTGGTCTTTTGGTGCTTAAAAGAATAAAATTAATTTTGGCTTATAATATAGTTAGTTCATATTAGGAAAAGACAAACCAAATAGGCCATAATTCAAACAAGATAAATTAATCATAGTCAAACAACAAGCACTTGGAGTAAAAGAACCTAAGGAAATTTACTGGCCAATTACATGAGCTTTAGTCTTTGGATTGAAAAGCTTAGGTTCTCATAGCAAGTATATAACAAAAGGTATAAGGCTATGAGTGGTTATGCCATGCTCGATCCCCAAACCTTGAGTAAAAGTATGGTATCTCTTACATAACACAACACGGGTTACATGGGTGTCCTAACTCACGCACACAATGCAATCTAAATAATGCAATGGATAATATAATAACAAGAAAAAATAAAATAATATAAAGACCAATAGAATCAACTTCTCTCATCCCCAGTAGAGTCACCACTGTAAGTGGAGATTTTTGCCCCCACTCCAATGTGGAATGGTTCTTGCGACTTCGACACTGTTAGACTCAGGGCTTTAGAGAATATGGGCCTAAATCCGCAGAAAATGGAGTCGCCACCCAGACATATTAGAAAAAAGAAAGGGGTGGATGACTCGATTTGTAAGTAATCCTCAACCCCTAACGGATTCAGAAAGTTGGGTATGCATGAGGAAGGTGAAAAATGACCCAGCACCCCCATAGTGCCCGTTTTATTAGAATCAGCCTCCTTTTCAGGTCTTAATATTATTAACTTCTTAACTTATTAAAATATCATCTATAATACATGCAAAATCAAGAAATATTTATTAAAATCAAGAAATTTCAAATCAATAAAAATGGGAACCAGTACAAAACATAAATATGTCCTTACAATAATATCCAATATCCAAAGTACAAGTAAATAAAAATAGGACACCCACTAATTGGTAAAAATATGTCCATTACAATTATCTCAAAGTCTTTAAAAAAATTAAACTTACAAAAAATAAATAAATAAAACAAATAAGGCACCCATGAGTGAAAATATGTCTTTTACAAGTCTATTTAAAAATATATAAATCTAAGAAAAAGAATAAAGTAAGGAAAAAATAATACAATATATTTGAAAATAATTGAATAATTAAAAAGAAAATAAACAAACACATCTTAATATTACTTCATTAAGAAAATATAGTGCGCTAGGGTTTTATATTTATAGAAAATAGGGTTTTAATTTGAAAATTAGTCTCTGGATATTTCGAAAAGGGATTTAGGATTTTTAAATAAGAAACTAGCTTTGCCGATTTAGGGTTTTGGAAATTGGTTTTATAGATTAGGGTTTTAGATTTTAGATAAATTAGGGTTTAGGGTTTGTGAGAATTAGGGTTTAGAAAATTAGAGTTTTGGATGATTATATTAGATATCGGAGATCAAATCTTAGGTTATTATGAAATTGAAACAAATATGCATAAAATAAGCTACTGGATGAAACTAACATATTAGTTTTTGGTTTTTATGAATATATAACTAGGGTTCTATTAATTTAAAGTGCTGGACATTAAAATAAATAGGGTTTAAAAAGAACAAAACCTACGTTCATTGGCTCCTCCAATATCAAAATGTTGAATCCAATATATGCTACTACCTAATCAAACTTAAGACAAATTGTTCTTGCCTCCTTAGTTGTTATATATTTTCAATCATCTTTTGATTTCTGTTGCTTAATACTACCTCTTTGTGTTTTTCTTGTTCTATGTTGCTAAAACAAATTCTCTTAATTGCTTAATAAAAAATTACCGGTCCTTTAATTTTGTCTTAGACTTTTTTATTTATATGCAAATAAGCCAAATCCTAATACTAATCTGAAACCAAATTGATTTAGAAAATTAACAAGCACGGGTCTAATTAATGGTTGGTGGTGAATTGGCATTGCCAAATTTGCCATAGACAAGCCTTGTGGCAAATTGGCCATGTCGATTCGTCATTCGCGAGTCTCGATCAAATTATTATTTTTTATATTATTATATTTTATTATATTTTCTTTTTATTATACTTTTATTATTATATTATAAAATAAAAATAAAATGAATATTATTTTTTTCTTTTTTCTTATTTATTATAATATTATTATGTGTTGAGATTTTAATAACGTACCAAACTATTTTAAGTTTGCAAAATTGTTCCAGACTATTTTAAACATTTAGACTTAACATAACCTTCTTTTAATTAGGGCCGCACTGAATTTGGTCCAAAATTAAGGGTCTACAGCCATATGGCCCTTCTTTGCACAATTATAAAAACTTCCCTTCAAGCTTCTGGCCATTGCTATGATTCTTTGATACTCCCCCTACATGTTTATTATCTTTATCTTGATGACTTTTTACCTTGTCATCGTATCTTTTAGATCCACTACTAGTGTACTGCTTAGAATTTTGCCTACCTTTGTTAGCATAAAGTGCTTCCTCTATACTTTTGACAAAATTCCTCCTATTTACTTAGCTAGAGCCTCTTGACCAGTAAGCAAATTCTCAAACTTAATAAGTGATGGTTGATTTTGCCATCCCTACGCTGCAACAATAAAGCATCTATACACGGGCCTCAAATTATGGATGATTATTCTCTTCATCCTAGTTTCACCAATCAGAGCTTATGGATCTAATTCAAAAGTTTCTCGACACGACAACTTCACTTTAGGTAAATATTGAGCAACCATCATTTCATGTTGTGCTACTAACAATAATTCACTTTTTAGTGGCTGAAGTCTTGGGTCATTTTTCTTGAGAAGAGCTCGGAAAATGTATCACAAGCTTTTTTTGGAGTTTTGGCATCTCAAATATGTTCCAACACATTTTCTTCAATCGTTGTCTTCAAAGCAAACATTACTTTGCCTGCTTTTATCTTGCATTTTTGTAGCGTTCCACTTGCATCTTCAGTCTCTGGTTGGATAACTTCACTACTGTTGATGACTTCCTGGAGATCCTAGCCTTAAATGTAAGGCATAATACATGTAGACCAAGTATTGTAATTTTGGTTATTGAGCTTCTTAATTCCACCAACTATTTGAAGATTGTTTATCTTGACAATAAATAATACCCAAAGACTTATGGCTCTAATAACAAATTGTTGAAATATGATTGACAAAGATGCTAATGAACTCACAAAATAAAACTACAAAAGATTATTTAGAAACTGAGAGAAGATTTATTGTGAAGAAGATAAGATGATTTTCATACTTCTCATATGTATTCTTACATTGAACTCTCTTTATATAGTTACAGGAGTTTACAAAAATAGTGAATATTAAAATAGTATACAAATTAATATCCTCTTATTTTTTTAGTAAGTTAATTAAAACCATTAATCAATTAAATAAAAATTATAATAACCATAAATAAAAATAGAAAATTATTATTGGTTTGATTTTAACAGTATCAATGTCATTCATGTTCTTATTTGGTTTAAGGTCAAACTTTTTTTTACTTAAAATAAGCTTAAAATTAGCCCTCTAATACATCTTTTAGTTCAAGACTAGTGATTTTTATCCTTGGAATAATGTTTGAGTCAATTTAGAATTTTTTTATTAAAATTTTCTTCTTCTTTTTTTTAAAAAAACAAGCTTAAGTGCCGACTCTTTCTCAAAACCCTTTTTACTTGAACAGAGCGTAACCTATGATGGCAGAGTGTTCTTGGCACTTTTAGTGAGATTTAACCTAATATTTCAGCATTCTTTGGCTAGCCAAGTAAGGTGATCGGGCTGGTGCCTCACAATGACCTTAGTGTTCATCTTTTGCTCCTAATTTCTGTGCTGCAACTATCAAGCTGCTATTCATGTCACAACAAACCTAGTTTTTCACATACGAACAAAGCACTTAAACATTGATTTTCATCTCATTCGTGAAAAATTCAAAGGAGGTTTTGTGCTTCCTCAACATATCTTATCTCAAAACTAACTTATTGATTTCTTCATTAAGTCATTGCCAATAACTAAATTTAATCGATTTTGTTTTATGTTCGGATTGTTGCATCTACAACAACCTCCAACTTGAGGGGGATGAGGTGCATGTAAAACCATTAAGTTATGTGAAGAAACATAGTGTTTTACACAAAGCAATACACACCATTTCAACTAAAAGCTTCCAACATGTTGCACATCATTTTGGTAAAGGGCATTTACATCAACACGCAGTGTTTAGTTGGTTAGCTTCAAATTCTAGAATAGCGTGAATATTAGCTAGTAGAAAGTATCAATAGAAGGTTAAGAAGCTTTTATTGCAACAAACTTCTTCTAAATTCATCAATCTCTTTGTATAGTTAAAATAGTTGTAACTAATTCGGTTGAATGAATACATCATCTTCTTCACTACTCATCTGATATTTTCTTTAGTTTCCTTACATGTAATTTTTCTTCTTTTTTTTTAATTCATTACATTTTTAGCAGCCTTTGTTTCACATGAGAGGCTAGCTTCCCTTAGTAAAAAAAAATAGTACAATCTAATACCACACTTGATTGATTGAAATAAGGATAGACACTCCTTTTACACCTAAAAGCAAAGATAAATTACAACATAATTAATAATAATATTAAATGAAAAAAAATCTTAGCAATACCAATAATTTTTTGGCCCTGGAAACTCTAGCTATAGACATCTTGAAATTTGGTTTCAAAAGTACTAGAAAAAATTGTGGTGCGGGCTGCAAATAAGAACACTCCAATCAATGGTACCTCAGTAATTCTTTCGGTCAAGCAATTTGGACAATCTTATTTTGTACAACAATCATGAACCAAGTATTCTTGTATGGTCTCCAAAGTTTTATGTGAAAGCAACAAATGCAACTGTAACTCAGTTCTTAGATAAGTAAAATTTGGTCTCAGTTGTGTTGATTTTTTAGTGGAGCTATATAGAATGGCTCAATTTTATTTCTTTGAAAATGGTCTTTTATATATGAATTGTAATAAAAAAAAATCAAAACAAAATCCATAAAATCTGATATTAACTTATCAAATAAAAAATATTTAATTTATTTTTTAAATTTAAAGCTTCTTATTTGATCTTGCTTGATTTTGTATAGTAATTGAGGCATATTTCAACATTGCTCTTTGCATTATTTGCTACAAACTCGAAACTCTTCTAAAACTTGATTCCTTCATGGAGATAGTACTTCTCCTTAAACATTCAAAATCTTCTATTTTTTATTTCTAAAAAAACCCACATAAATCAAACAACTCATAGCATTACAACATAAAATTTCAACAGTTTAAGGACATGCTCTAGGTCCTTTCAATTTCATTTCATATTATCCTTCATTATTTTTGCATTTCATTGCAGTTTATAGATATACCGATCACTTGATCATTTTTCTTTTTGTTTTTCATTATAGTTTATAGACATGCTAGTCATTTTATTTTTTGTATTTGTATTTTTCATGGGCTTGGTTATGTTTTTGTGATCATGGTTATGATTGTTATTACAATTATAGTTATGGATATATGTATGGTTATGAGTATGGCTATGGATATGACTGCAGAGACTTCACAGGTCTTTTAAAGATCATTTAAGCTATGATACTACTGTTGATTTTTTTTAGCGGAGCTATATGAAATGACCTTTTATACATGAATTGTAACAAAAAAAAAGGTAAATAAATAAACAAAATCCACAAAATCTGATACTAACTTATCAAATAAAAATTATTTAATTTATTTTTTAAATTCAAATCTTGAATTTCTTTTTATTTCATTGCATTTCTTTTCAGATTTCAAATAAAATCTGATGAAGACTAGCACGTCTCAAAATTAAGATGAAGATGAAGCCAAACCAGTTATGAATGAATAATAGGAGGGAGATTTATTCCAAATCTATCAAATATATTCCTATGTCTATGATAAAAAAAAATTATGCCTATGCCTAGAATAATATATATATATGGATATATATATATATATCATGCCAATGCTTATGACAAAATAAAAATATGCCATGCCTATTTCCACATAACCATGGACTTTGGATGACCATAAAAATCATATGCTAAAAAAAAATATTTGTAACATTTGACCCGACGGAAAGTCTTGAGAAATTGAGTTAAGTGGTACAATCAAATAAGAATAAATCAAATTCTAAAAAATGATAGTTAAGATTTTTTTTAGGATTTTATGTTTAAATTTTATTTTATTGCTATTGTTATGATATTATGATATTATGATTTGGTTATCAGATTTTTAGGATGCACGTGATTTTGGTTGTTAAAATCTTTAGTATAAATGTTTAAAGTATTATGAATAAAATTATGTTAAGTTCTTCAAACTCTACAATTCTTTTGTCTTCCTACATTTGTTATATTGATGTATGGTGAAAAAAACTAATAGGTTGACAGTAAAAAAAAAAGGTTAACTTCAATATGTATGAAAAGAAAAGGTAAATGAACGTAAAATTGAAAACAACGAAAACAAACGTAGTAAACTATGATTGAAAACTACGAAAGCAAACGTAGTAAACTATGTAATTGTCCCTAAAATTTTTATGGCATATGTTTTTATGATGGACACAAAATATATGATGCGATGTACAATTATAAGTCACTAGTCAACAAGATTTTCCTTCATCATTTTGTTGGCAAGGCAGAAAAATTCTTATAGTAGACTTGTTCTTAGTTTCATTTCAAAATTTTCCTTCATCATTTTGTTGGCAAGGCAGAAAAATTCTTATAGTAGACTTGTTCTTAGTTTCATTTCAAAATTTTCCTTCATCATAATGTCTTGGGTCCACTGCATTAGGAATCCTATCCACCCCAAACAGGCCAGTCCTAGTCAACGGAATAAGTCTATTGGTTTGTTTCTTCTAAATCTTTGGTTAATTTGTTTAATATTTACACACTTTAAGTATGAATTAATTAAATAATTAGCAAAATTATGGGGAATTATGTTAAATTTTCCATTTTAAATTTTTATTGACAAGTTATTGAAGATGGAGAGTCTACTTTTATATTAATTAGGTAATATAATATTTTTTAAATGTGGATTACCCACATTTTATCATTAATATGGTAGTTCAACACTCTCTCTCAAATGTCAACTACTCAATTGATAAAATATATTATAGCTACCGCTCTGGCTACCTAAGAATATAATTTTACATTTTAATAGTTACTGTTCAGACCATTCAAGTAAGAGCAAGAATATCTACTTTGATATTATGTTAAAATTTTCTTTTTAATATAAATTTTAAAATACTAACTCTAAAAGCTTGCTATTAAAATTGAATACTGTATTTCTATATTAATTAGATCACATTCATATATATATATATATATATTTTTTGATACATGAAGCCCTCCTTATCAAATTTTAATGTAACTCTATATCTATGAAATCAATTTCGAGACCTTTGATTAAGCTCAAATAATCACTTACCAACTTATCTAAATGATAAATGGTCATTCTAATAATTTTTAACACTTGATATGGTTTCTTTTTTCCCAAAAAAAAAAAAAAGTAAACATCTTTGTGCAACATCTCTTTAATTTTATTAATTAATAGTTGGTTGCACTCATTTAAGTCCGACTACACTTGAAAGATAAGTCTTTTACTCCATAAAAATATATTGTTAGCTGTTGCTATCAGTGAGAATATAGTATCTTTTAACACTCGAGTATGTTTATTAAATAATAGGTGGTTAGTCGTTACACTTGAAATATAAAAATATATTTGCTAGCTGTTGCCCTTCATCATGAACTATGATCATGAATAATAACAACCAATTGAAACTCTGTCTCACCATATTGCTGCTTTTCTTAATTTTCCAGTTCTGCAAATCTATTAATGACTCAATAACTCCATCACGCCCTATTAAAGATGGCGATATTTTAGTCTCTGGTAAGGAACGCTTCGCACTTGGCTTCTTCAGTCCTACCAATTCTACTCCGGTTCGTCGTTACCTTGGAATTTGGTATCACCAAGTTTCAGAAAAAACTGTCGTTTGGGTTGCAAACAGAGATAATCCTATTAATGATACCTCCGGTGTGCTTACTATCAACTCTCAAGGTAACCTTATTCTCTACCAACATAACCAAACTCATGTTCCTGTCTGGTCCGCCAATTTTAGTGACTCTACTTCGTCTTCAACTTCCAATAATTCCATTTCCATAGCTCAGCTTCTTGATTCAGGAAATCTTGTTTTAATTCAAAAAGATACCAATCGCAACTTATGGCAAAGCTTTGATTACCCGACAGAAACTTGGCTTCCTGACATGAAAATTGGGCTGAACCGAAGAACAAGAAACTACTGGTTTCTTTCGTCTTGGAAATCAAAAGATGACCCTGGAACTGGTAATGTTGTTTTTAGAATTGATCCATATGGGTTTCCTCAGTTATTTTTATACAAGGATTCGACCATCTTGTGGCGAGCAGGGCCATGGACTGGACAAAGATGGAGCGGTGTACCCGAAATGAAACGTCAGCCCATATTCAAAGTTACTTTTGTAAATAATAACGATGAAGTGTCAATCATGGATAGTCTCACTGATGCCTCAATCATTGAGAGAATGACGGTCATCGAATCTGGAGTTGCAGAACGTGCCACGTGGAATGCTCGTGAACATCGGTGGAATGTGTTTTATTCTGCTCCGAAAGAAAAATGCGATAATTACGGAGAATGTGGTGTAAATGGTAACTGTGATCCGTACGATTCAGATAATTTTAATATATGCAAGTGTTTGCCAGGATTTGAACCTAAATCACCGCATGATTGGTACTTGAGAGATGGATCAGATGGGTGCATTAGAAAAACTGGGGTATCCACGTGTAACAGTGGGGAAGGATTTGTAAAGTTGGCACATGTAAAGGTGCCTGATACAACAATGGCACGTGTGAACATGAACTTGAGCTTGAAGGAATGTGAAGAAGAGTGCTTGAAGAACTGTTCTTGCACGGCATACACAAGTGCAGATGAGAGGGGAATTGGATGCTTGAGTTGGTATGGAGATTTGGTTGATACAAGAACATTTTCAGTTGTGGGGCAGGACTTGTACGTACGAGTGGATGCAATTGAGTTAGGTACATGTTTATTTTTGTATCTCTTTAACCGTAAATATTTTTATTTTTTTAAAATTTTATAATAATTTTAAATAAATAATTATTTATTTACAACTATAAATAAAAAAAAACAAATGAATGTATATATTGACAAATTTAAATAAATAATCTATAATAATCAAATTATAAATAGCAGAAAGATTTACAAATGCTTAATATTATCATGACACAATAATTAAATTTGTAAATTTATTTATTTCTATGGCCCCTCTAAATCCTTCCATGCAATTTTAAATTTCAAAAATTAATAATATGAAATAAAATATATTGATTATTTAAAACCCGAAGAGTTGTTTGAATTGGAATAACAAATGGTTTAGAGTCTGAATCATCGAAATAAAAAAATAATATATTCTAAAAATATGTGTATATTTTAATATATATAATTTTAATACACATAAAATTATATATACTAAAAATTATATATAATTTTTAGTTTTAAAATTTATTAGTTCAAAAAATTAAAATTTTTAATATTTCAATGTTTTAGTTTGAAATTTCTTATTTTAATTTATTGTATAATTTATTTAAAGAATTTTATTTTAAAAATTGAAATTTAAACATTAATTTGAATTTTTTTAATTTAATATATAAGCAAAATATTATTATTATTATTATTATTATTAGTTTAAAGATGTGATATGTGATAAAGATTACAATAAAACACGTGGTATAATATACTTTTAGTGATTATAAATTTATGATAATATATATAGCTAGATTGGCTAAAAAAAATATCAAAAGAGTCGCTACTATTTTTTTTCCCGTGAATTATAGTTAAAATTTTCAAGTTGAAATATTACTATTTTTATTTTTTCATTCATTTTGATATAGATTTTAAAAATATAATATTACAAAGTTTTTATAATTCTTTATTTTATTATCAATAGATGAATAATAATAATAATAATAATAATAATAATAATAATAATAATAATAATAATAATAATAATAATAATAATAATAATAATAATAATAATAAGTTCTTCACAATTCACAAACAAAAATACTTATAAAGTGCTTCCCATAAGCGACAAATACATAATGAATCAATCAAATGTGAAAAGACATTAAAAATAGATTATAGTTTGCGGGATTGTTAATTTTAATTATTTATCAAAAAAGAATTGTAATTATTAATTGGTCTACTTACTAATTAATATTATAATATCATAAAGTTTTTCTATTATACACAACATTAGAAAACTAGTTCATAATAACTAACTAATTTCTACTAATCTTTACTATGATTAATTGCATCATTGTTTCCTTTTTAAAATTGAAAACTAAAAAATAAAAATTGTCTACTTGCCTTTTCTTTTGTCCAATTAAATAAAATACTCAAATTGCATCATTGTTTCCTAATTAGTGGTTATGGTATGATGAATACTAAACTTGTGGATGATATGCTCCTTGATAAATTGTATGACATCCTGTTATCGCACCTTTCTCATTGGTACTGTCTCTACTTATTTTGTAAAGTTGGATAAATTTTTCCTATCAAATCAACAGCTCATCCACGAAAAAGCCAAGGTTTGACTATCGCATGCATATCCTCTGCTGGTACTCTTTGAATACTTCAATATTTTTGGCATTAGTGGCAGTCTTTAGCATAGGCAATACAATATTTCAAGATTGATGGCCAATAACAATCATACCTTCGAATCAACCATCTCATCTTTACCCCCACTTGATGAGCTTCACATACTTCTTCGTGCACCTACTTTATTACTTCAAAAGCCTCAGGTTGAGCTAAGCATTTCATCAACAGCCCATCTTGCCCTTTTCTGTATAGTTTGCCATTCAAAAGAACATAATTCAATGCCTGAATTTTGATCCGATGCAAAGTTCTCTTGTTGGGGCACTCTAATTACCTCTTGATTTTCTGCCTCCAATCCCTAGCCACCTTAGTATCCAATGAGAAGGACTCCACCTATATTCCCTTATCTTTAATTAAAGGGTGATTTTTCCTCTTTCCTTAGTTATTCTCAATCTTGATGCCACCTGAGCTAACTCATTTGCCTCCCAATTCTCTTCTCGTGGAATATGCATAAAACTTACTTCTTCGAAGTTATTAATCAGTTGGATTGTTGCTGTAAAATATAGGGCTAAAAGGATACTATTGCACTTATATTCCCCAACCACTTTCTTTAATACCAGCTGAGAATCACCCATAATTATCACATTCTTAGCTTTTAAATCCTAAAGTATTTTTAATCTAACCACCAATGCTTCATATTCAACTTGGTTATTAGTGCATTCGAAATCCAAATTGAATGACAATGCGGTTTTGACTCCATCCAGGCTTGTACAAGATCCATCAAATTTTAAAATCCATGTGTTACTTTCCACATATAATATAGGCAAAATCATCACTTTCATCAAGCTGCAAGACAGATAGGTGATCATTTAAAAAATCTGCCACTGCTTAACCCTTTATAGACTTCTAAGAAAAATATACCAAAGAAAATTCTACTAATGTTATAGCCCATTTCCTAGTCCTTCCAGTAATGAGAGGTTTATTTAGCATATATTTAATCAAATCTGTAGCTGCTGACACTACATATACTCTGCTCTTGATAATATAATGATGAAGCTTAATACATGCAAAAAATAAGGCCAAACACAATTTCTCAATAGGAGAATATTTTACCTCTGTCGCAATTAATAAGCAGCTGAGATAATAGATAGCCTGCTTACTCCCTTGAGAATCATCTTGCACTAGCAAGCAACCTATAGAATTCTTTGTTGCAGAGATGTACATTTTCAAGGGAAAACCCTCTCTAGGAGGCACTAAAATTGGAGGATTCATTATGTATTATTTGATCTTATCAAATGCTTCTAGGTGGTGGTGACCCCAAATAAAATTTTCATATGTTTTCAACTTTAATAGCACTGAGAAAACTTTAGTTCTACCGGCTAAATTGGAGATAAATCTCCTCAAATAATTAATTTAGCCTAAAAACATTTGTAACTCATTTTTTTTTATTTTGTGGAGGTTGTACTTCTATTATTGCCATTGTTTTTTTTATCACCTCCACACCCCTTCAATGCACCAAAAATCCCAAGAAATTTTCAACCTATACTCTGAATGCACACTTCAATGGATTTAACTTTAAGTTATGGATTCTCATTCTTTCAGAACTTTTCTTTGACTTTAGCAGCAGATCAGCCACCGCCACTTCTAGTTGATTAATTTCCTAGAAATAAGTCTCCGTTGCATTCTTTCTCCTTTATCTTACTTCTTGAAGCAATTTTTTATATTCAACTACTTTAGCAGTCAATTCATAAAAATCTCTGAATTACATCCCCTTGAATTTCTTCCTCAATTCCATGTCTAAGCCCCTCTATGCTATCTTTACAAACTATGTCTCAGGCAAATACACCTTGCATCGATTCCTCATTTTTTAGAATCTAGCAATATATTTGTGGTTGTTTTTGTAGCTATCTGGGTAATCCTAGACAACTCAGTTATACACACTTCAGGTTCAGCCCTGAAGAACTGGATGCAAAACTTACATTTCATTTTCTATTAATGAATAGAATTCCTACAGAGTGTGGTGTACTAGGTGAAGGCACTCCCTATTAATGAATTAGGGAACAACCTCAGCTTATAGAATGCAAAGTTATCATAATTGGCTAATTCACCACACTAAATAGTAGATCTAGCAATATGCTCTATAGAAGACTAACCATCCTCCCTAGAGAATAAAGAAAAATTAGGGATACGATACCCCCCCTTGGATAACATTTCTCTCTATCTATTATCTCAGAATAAGGTTTCACAAATTCTAGCTGGAAAATCTATCTCAGGCCAAGCCCATATAATTCTTGAGCAGCTCTGTCACAACTTCCAAATTAATTTTCCCATGTACCTATTTTCCTGAGGAGGCATCTGTGGAGGTCTTTAGGTAAATGTTTGTGAAAGTTTGTCATAAACTTGTGGTTGCATATGGGGATTGATCGTTCCGAAGATTTGTTGGGTTTAATTTGGCCTGCCATTTCCATTGGTTGCTTTATTATTTTCGTTCACCTCTTCTCTCATAGGGAGAGGAACATATTTTTTCTCAGTATGGCATTAAGGCCTATGCCAATCTCCTGATTCTATGTTAACAGAATATCCCTCGAGCTCCTCCACTGTCTGCTTAAAAGGTCGTGTACCAGTATTTTGAACAAATGAGCTTGCATCCTGAAACACATTTTGTTTTCCAAGCGCCAGGATCCCTTCGCTTATGGTCTATAGCAATATTTCCTATTGCTTTTGCATTTAAACATATGCTTCTTGGAACTTTCTTTGAGATTCCATCTGGGACTCCAGTACCTCTGACTGTGACTCCTAAAACTTTCTCTGCGACTCCAAAATCTGTTTGAATATGGAGAGCAGTTTTCTTTTTCAACAACCGCTTGCTTCAACTGTCAAGCTCAAAATGGTTTCTTTCTTTAATAACCATTTCCTCCACCAGCTGCTGCTGATGTACTCTTGGGCCTCTCATCATTGTGGCCGGGCTTCTCCTTCTATTGGGCCTAGAGCATTAATTCTGGTGCCGACAATAAGTTTAAGTGCATTTCAAATATTTTTCTAATTAATTAACGAAAGATTAACATGAGTAAAAAAAAAGATTATCATGAGTGATTTTTTTTTTCTTTTGAAAGGATCATGAGTGATATTTTGAAGATGTGAGAACTCAAGATTAGAATCTTGAGTTCTTGTAGAATTGGCAATCAATCACTAATCGGATAACTATTTTCTAAATATCTGGGCCTGTCAATATCCATGACTTTATTATTATTATTATTATTATTATTATTATTATTATTATTATTATTATTATTATTATTATTATTAACGAAAATTATATGGTTCTATTAAGAGATCAATTGAGAATCCTGGTACAAAAGAACCGAGAGGGTTCTCGATGGATATAACATCCAGTCTACTGTCAAATTACATCTTTTTACATTTGAAGCAACCCAATCTACACATCTATGACCATTTCAATTCACAAAGACAGAGGAGAACTCTGTTAATGTTGAGGTTAACCTCCTAATTTTCTGTACCATTGTATCTATCTCGAATGGGCAGCCATCTGGAGATGTAATAGCTTGAATTAGGATCAAGTTATCAGATTCAAATATACACTTTTGCATTATGAGATTGATTGCTCTCTGTAATGCCATTAGAATAGCTAGAGCTTCATTGCGTAGGGGGGAAATGGAAGTGATTAAGCTAGCTATTCCGTGACTTTATTTCATACTAAGCTAGTTTTAAAAATTCATTTTGTTGTTGTTGACAATTTTATTCGACATATTGTGACTTTGACTAATACAAAATAGATGTTTCACAGTTTTTCATGGCATATAATTAATGTTTCTACCTAATTAATTTCACTAATTTGATTTACAGCTAAATATAGGAAGTCTAAAGGTCCTCTTGCAAACCAAGGATTGCAAGCAGTAGTGATAGTGTCTATTGCGATCACATTATTTCTTGTACTCTTCCTTTCATATGATTTGATAAGAAAGAAGAAAAGAGGTAAGCAAATTTCTTGACTTTTCTGTATAAATTGCCATACAAAATTTTCATTACTTCTTGGTCCTGTTTTTTCCACACATCTGATCATTAATTAAATACAAATTTTAACTAAGGAAACTAAGTAATTAATTTTCATTATAATTGATACAGCTAGAGATGCGCGAAGAAAATCTTTGTTTAGCTTCAGCACAAGTGCAACATACTTTAGAGACTCTCAAAGCGAAAATGGGAGGGACTTACCATTCTTTGATTTGAGTGTAATAGCTGCAGCTACAAATAATTTCTCACATGCTAACAAGCTTGGAGAAGGTGGTTTTGGCGCTGTCTATAAGGTAGACACATGCACTGCACAAAATATTGAAATTAACAATATTAAAGTTTTTATTTATATGTCTTTCAATTCATTTATATCGAACAAAAGATTGCACTAAATATATGTAAACTTGAAGTAAAGCGCATTTGGACTATATTTCTCAGGGTCTACTACATTGTGGAAAGGAAATAGCTGTTAAAAGACTATCAAAATATTCTGGACAAGGGACTGATGAATTCAAGAACGAAGTTGCATTAATAGCAAAGCTGCAACACAGAAATCTTGTGAGAATGCTAGGTTATTGCATCCAAGACCAAGAGAAAATGCTAATCTATGAATATCTGCCTAACAAAAGCTTGGACTCTTTTATTTTTGGTATGTCATTTTCAGTTAGAAACTATATAGAAGTAGCTAGTAATTAATTTATGTCAATGCTCGATTTGATAAAAAATAATTAAAATGTTTTCATTCAGATGAAGAGAAAAAATCACTGTTAGATTGGTCAATGCGCTACAATATTATTTGTGGGATTGCCAGAGGAATTTTGTATCTTCATCAAGATTCAAGATTACGAATCATTCATAGAGATCTTAAGGCTAGTAATGTTCTGCTAGATGCATCATTGCATCCAAAAATTTCTGATTTTGGCACGGCTAGAATATTTGGTGTTGACCAACTTGAAGCAAACACAAATCGCGTAGTTGGAACATAGTGAGTACTATCCATCTAAAAAGGAAACAAAAAAAGAACAGCTGATGAATTTTAGTAATTTCTTTCTTAAAATCTACTCTTTTTATTCTTATTATTAGTTTGACTGAAAATCGAACCTCTCCATACTTGCGATTTTCATTGTACTACTGCTGTGGTTATATGTCACCAGAATATGCAATGCAAGGCCTATTTTCTGTGAAGTCTGATGTATATAGTTTTGGAGTAATACTGCTAGAGATAATCACTGGCCGGAAAAATAGCAAGTATTACGAGGAGTCTACCTCAAATTTGGTTGGATATGTAAGTGTATTACACATTAGTTAAGTCCTAATTAATTAATCTTTAACTTATGATTTTTTGTACAAAAATTGATGGTTTAATTTAGGTTTGGGAGCTATGGAAAGAAGGCAGGTCCTTAGAGATAGTTGATATATCACTGGGTGACTCGTACCTAGAACATGAAATGGTAAAATGCATCCAAATTGGGCTATTATGTGTGCAAGAATCTGCAATGGATCGGCCAACAATGTCTACCGTTGTTTTCATGTTGAGTAATGATACAATTCTTCCATCCCCAAAAGAACCTGCATTCATTATGAAGAGAAGTTACAATAGTGGTGATCCATCTACCAGTGAAGGAGCTGTCTCTGTAAATAAAGCCACGGTCACTTTGCTTGAAGCTCGCTAGTGCAACATTGAATTATCATGAAATCAAGGCTTATTTGATTCAGCTGTTCAAATTTAGAGTTTGCCATTTGATTTCTCAATCATTCATATTAAGTGTTTGATAAATGCACTCGGCAAGTGCACCCTTTTCTGAATAGATCCCCTCCCCATTGTAATGCTAAAAAAAGAAAGTGTTTGATAAATATAAGATAAACAAAAGATTTTGAATATTATTTCAAAATTATAGCTAAATTTCTGATGTTTAATATCCAATATTCTCTCTTTGCAGCAGTACTTCAAAATTACAACTGAAATTTTAAAAGCCAAAATTAACTTCTAATTAGCTATTACCTTTTTCATCGTCCAAGGTGATGACAATTTGATTAACATGGTCGTCAGAAAAAGAGAAAAAAATCAGTTTTAGTCTAAAACAAAATAAACAAAAACTAAAATAAAACGTTGTGTTTGTAATAATTTTGTTTTTTTATTTAACCTTTTTTTAGGGAAAAAAAATTAAGAAAGCGTTTTGTTATGGTTTTTATTTTTTTTTAATTTAAAAAAAAAGAAGAAAACAAAATAAAAACATGTTGGATAATATCACTGAGTTTTATATTTTTTTTTATTAGGTAAGAAACGGTATTAGCTAAATATGGCATTTAATATTTTAGTTTTGAGAAGAGATATAGATCAATATTTTTTTTTCTCTCTACTATTTTTATTTTTTACCTATATTTTTTTACTCTTTTTTTTTTTGCAAATTCAATTATAAAATGAGAAATTTGTCTTACATTAAATTTTTATTTTCTTTATTTTAATAATTTTATTTTATTTTTATAATTATCTATAATATCTAATTAATATTATGATGGATCATTAGAATAAATAATATAATTTTAAAATAGGTAAATGAAATGTGTTTTTAAGTAAAAAATTAATGATATAATTTTTAAAGATATAAAATAGTTTTTTAAAAAATATAAAATAAGTTTTTAAAAAATATAAAATAAAAACTAAAAATAGTTTTTTATTTCAAAAAATTAAAAACTTACAATGTAAACGAACATGAATGTGTTCAGTTTTTGGGGAAGAAGAAATTTTATATCAGTAAAACTCTTTTTTAATATAAAACTCTTTTTTACTCCAAAACTCAATTTTTTATGTTTGTTTTTTAATTTTTTTTATTTCTTTATTTTTAATAATTAAAATTTTAATAATTGTGATATATTTTTAAAAATATAAAATAGATTTTTAAAAATAGAAAACAAAAACTAAAAATAGTTTTTGATTTAAAAAATAAAAAACAACAAATCTATAATCTAAAAAGTTATGGGCTTCGGGGAATTGAGCCATAGTGTATGCCTTGTGCTGCTCCTTGTTCTCATGATTTTGTTATGGGTGTTAGAGAGAGAGATGAACGAGAGGGAAGAGAGATGTGTGAGAGTGAGGGAGGAAGATGGAGGTTATGCTATTAAAAATAAAAGAGGTAAGTGAATGTTTAAGCTAGGGTTTAGTTTCATTAAGGGTATTTAGGACATTTGGCTAGATCCCCACCTAAGCCTTAGGGAAGGCTTATAATTTCACCCTTAAAAGAAAATAAAAACAACTGATTGCACATCCCTCCATTAACTGAGTTCCATTTGACTTGAAAAGAAGTTCTGGTAAAATTAAAATTGTAGATGAGGTGGAAGGAAGAAGATGATAAAAATAACAATAACACAAAACAAAACAAGATAAGATAAGATAAAACAAAAATAAAACAAAATAAGATTAAACAAAAATAAAACAAAATAAGATTAAACAAAAAAAAGTGAAATGAAACAAAATGAAATAAATTAAAATAAAAAAGAAAACAAAATAAATTAAATTATACTAAAAACTAAAAAAAATTAAAAAATTGGGCTATCTCCCAACAAGCGCCTTTGTTTACTGCCCTAGGTTGGATATCGTTATTCTCGTCACGGGTTCTCTAATGGATGTAACAAGGTAATTTCTTCAATAGTATGCACCTGGCATCCTTCAAATCTGTCGTACCTACTTTCTTCAAGTTGTCCCTATTTTGATTCTTGCAAAGCACAACATTCAACTTATCATTATTACTTAAAGCAAAAATTTCTTGATTCAAGGAGTCTACAACATCTGCACCATATATACAAGACACGTTGCTAGGATATTTCTTATACTCATAAACATTAAATTTAATAAATTCTCCATCAAATTTCATAGTGAATGTACCATCATGCATATCTTTTTTTGTTTTTATTTATACTAAGAAATGTCTTACTAGAAAAATATCATAAGAATTACAATATTTATCTTCTCCCATGTTAAGTAAGTAAAAATCTGTAAGAAAAATTAACTCATTATCTTAAACTAAAACATCTTCTAAGACTCCTTCAAGATAAACAATAGATTTATCAGCTAATTGAATCACAACACCAGTTTCCTTTAATGGACTAGCATGCAAAGATGAATAGATAGAAAATGGCAGAAGATTTATCATTGATACAGAATCACATATAGCTCATCTTATGCCTAAATTACCTATTTTACAAGAAATAACAAATATACCTTGGTTCTTGCACTTGGAAGGTAGTTTCCTTTGAATTACAGCATAAACATTTTTTCCTACACTTACCTTTTCATTATCATTAAGCTTCTTTTATTGATGTATGTTTCTTTTAAACACTTACCATATTGAGGTACTTGTTTAATAGCATCAAGTAAAAAAATATTTGCCTCAACTTTACGAAAAGCTAACAAAATGTCTTTCTCTTCTTTTTCCTTCTTAGATTTAGCAAACTTTTTTAGAAATGGAGGCTCAATTGTAAATGATTTTGGATTGTTAAAATCAATCTTATCATGTTGCCCATCATCTTGAGCAATAACTTTAGATTCTGTCTCTTTCCCTAAGCCTTGCCCACGTCTTATTTTATTGGGATTTCTAGCAACTCTTTTCCATTCCTTAAGGTAATCGCACTAACATTTTTCTTTGGATTGACAATCGTTTGAGAAGGCAATTTGCCTTGAGACTCCAACTTGTTCACATATGTTGCTAACTAGCTCATTGGTTCTCCAAGTTTTAAATACTCGCTCATGTCTCCTATTGAAATTGTTGGTTGGTAGTAGTAAGTGATTTAACTATTTCTTCAAGAGACATTCATGTTTTTTATGAAAATAGCTATTGTTGCTGAGGTAGTCTTGGTTGAAATTGTTGAAAATTATGCAACTTTATTCCATAGCCAAAGTTTGGATGATCCCTTCACCCTGGTTTATAAGTAGGAAAAATGTATATTTAGCCCTCAACTTTATGTCACTTGTAAATTAAGCCCCTCAACCTCTATTTGGTTAAATTAAGCCCAAAACTCTTCAGGATGATGAAATTTGACACCAATTAAACGCGTGTGGCTCAAACTTTGTTAAAATCGCATGAAACATTAAATATGTCATGTTAGTGACACTTAATCAAAATGGTGAGTTTCAATCTTCAAATGAAACTAGTGGATTTTGTTTTGATTTAGCCAAAATGGAGATAAAATCCCCAAATTTAACATTTCAATCCCTAACTTCCTATGTCGAAGACGCAACTGAGGTTGAAGGCAGAAGTACCCACCCACCTGAGATTGAACAAAGAGTAAAAATGTCAAGTGAAACATATGGCAATGGGTCGACTTTGGCTCATCAGATAGAGATAAGAAACAAACAATTATTGAGAGATAAACTCCCATCGATGCGAAGTCTACCTCAAAGATTTGTGTTTGCCAATTCGAATAAGCTTTGCAAATGTGGTAGGATGCCTGTTCTCAGGATGTCTTGAATATTTAGAAACCTAGGTAGACATTTTTAGGGTTGCTCCTTCAAAGAGGTAAGGTAAATACAAAGCTCATTGATAATTATTGAAGTGTAATTTTGAATTCATTCATTGTTGTAAATCTTTAATTTGCTATATATATATATATCTAGTTTTAGCTATCTTATATTTGTTGTGATTTTTTGTAGATGAAGTTGAATTTGTAGATTGTTATTTGTTGAAAATCATTATTTGACGTTTTGAATAAGGCAGAGTTCGGTTTGTGATTATTTCAATTTGGTTGATGATAAATAGTCAGAGTATGTGGAGCTATTGTTGAATGCGATGAGAGACACAACTGAGGAGTTGGTGATTGAAAGAAATGATCATATGCAGAGGCCATAGTTCATGCAAGGGGAGAGTATGAGCAAGAATTAATTGTTGAAATTGTTGAACTTAAAGATAAGCTGCAAGAAATGGAAGCTAGATGCACAACATATAAGCTTCTGGTATTGGCTTATTTTGGTGGCTTTATGTTATTTACATGGTTTAGGTCTTAGGTCTTCTGTATTGGTTGTAAGTGATTTTGTGGTAGGTAAATTTATAGCTTCATGTAATGTTAGTTAGGAATGTGTTAGAAAACACAGCTGATAACAACTCTTGCAGGTTTTGACTATTTTGTAGGTATTAGGTTATTTTATAATTCAAGAAAATTGCAACTGTTGTTGGATATTCTCTTATTAAGTGCAATTAAATTCTTGAATTATGTTTGTTTACCAATTATGTGCAATTGCATTACATTCTTCTTATCTCAAGCCATTTGTAGACTGTAAAGGAGATAGAACTTCTTATCTTAAGCCATTTGTGGGTTGTAAAGAAGATAGAACCATTTACATACAAATTGCAGTTGATTTTGTTTGTTAATAATGTTAAAAAATTGCAACAAAAACTCAACAAAACATGTCCAAAACCATTCCAAAGCCATTCAAAACCTGGTTGAACCATTCATAACCATTCAAAACTTATCAAAACCATTCCAAAAATAAAACCATTCATAACCATAATTAAAATTCAACATAACCAAAATAATACAAGTTCCATTTGCAGTAAAAAAAACATAAGCACTTAAATCCATTGAAAACAGAACTATTAAATTCCATTTAAAACAAAAATATTCAAAACCATTGAACAGAACTCAAAACCATTTAAAACGCGTCAAAACCAATCACAACAACTTAAAACCATTCCACACTATTCAAAACCTATCAAAACCATTCTCAACCTTTCAAAATAAGTCAATCATCGTTAATAAGTTAAAAAATTAGTCATAACAACCTTGTCATGTTACCAAAATATTGCAAACACAAATTGCAATACAAAATATTCTTAATATCCAAAAAAACATCATCCATAATATTCTACGTCTACATCTTCCATACAGCACAAAATATTGTTAAAGACATAGCCAATCAATCATGCATCAGAATTTGATCTAGATCTTCCATATTGGCTTTGCATGATTATCTTTATCAGTTTGATAGCTGCTTGTTAATGGATTGTATTATAAATACTTGGAAAATAATTACACTTGAGATTAAATTACATACATGCCAAGTTCCAACTTCAGTTTCCATGGAAATGTTACAGCCCATTCCATTTAATCTATGTTTTATAATCTTACTCTTAGACTAGACTCTTTTGCTTGATTGACTTATAGTTGTTAAGGTTGTTGTTGTGCCTGATGATTAAGCATTCATCTGTGGGTGATTGCATTTTCATTGAGAGTTAGAATTTTTCATCCCTCCCTGGTTGATTATATGTTATTTGATTTCTAGTTCACTTTGCAACTAGCTGAGTGGCAGCACCTAGTGTAGATTTTCTAGTAATTCCATTAGTCCTTTTTCTAGATGTGCAAAATTCTCTAAATATCTCTGTTGTCTCTACTCTCCTAAAAGCAGTAGACTCCTGCAATTATATGCATATATTATGTTAAAATTTAAATAACATATTATGTTACATAAATTCCAAAACTTCAAGTACCTGTGAAGCATTAGTTGTCTAGCTTTGACTTACACTTTTCTTTTTCTTCTTTGGTTGTACATCCTGAGAATGCAGAAGGCATATAAAATTAATGTTTTATCAAGCCATATATGAATTTGCATTTGTATAATGACTTACATTTCTCCTCAAGAGCCCCTACTATTATGTCCTTGAGACTTGTAAACTCCACAAGTCATGACTCTTCCACTCCTGGATAATTTACCCACCTTATTAATTTCAACTTTGTCTTTCCTTCTGTTCTTTTTATGCCTTCCTGGCATCTTCCTTATTTTCGGTGGAAGAATTCTTTCCTGGCCAGTTTCTAGCCAATGTTTTTTCCATTCACACAATGAATTTTATTAGAATATGCCTTAAGATACACAACTTTACTATATCATGGACTGATATAATGCTCTACTTGGTCAGAACAGTGATAAATTGCACAACATGCATGCTGGCATGGATTACCTGTTAGGTCCCAAGCTCTGCATGTGCAAGTTTTCTTCTGGATATCAATTGTGTGATTGTCTTCCTTGTCAAACAAAGATGTCATTTCATAACCCTTATCCCCATCCTATTCCATAACCCAATCATAAGACTTTAGCTCATTTTTCTCCAGGCTATCCATTACTTTTGGAGAAATATCTGAAATCCAAGTCTGTGCACTGTCCCTTTTACTCCAAAGCATGTTCATTACTTAAATTTGAATGTCCTCCAACATAACTTATGATTGTCTTACATCTTGGCTTAAGTATCCAACCATTGAATATTTCACTCAAGTTGTTGTCAACCACATCACATTTAGCATCTATGTTAAAAAAAGAATTGCACCATCTCTCAATTTCAAAAGTCAATGCATGCTCCACATAACCTTCCCTAAGTTCTCCTAAAGCTTTCATATTCTCATTAGCGTCAACCATATTTATAGACTTGGCAACATTCTAGAATGCAATCCTCCTCTCCTCTCCCCTATATTTCTTTGCCCAATTTGCAAACATGTCTTGCACTTATTCTATGCTTTATCTTCGGAAACAATTCTGAAATTGCACTCTCTAATCCCTATTAAAATGAACAATTGTATTAGTAGCTAAAATATTGATTAAATATATTTGAATTTAAAATTACAAGTAAGAATATAACACATACCTTTTGCATGTCAGAAATAATAGTCAATCCATCTCCTTCTCCAAGTGAAAGGTAATGCTGCAAATATCTTAGAAACCATGTCCACGTACTCTTGCGTTCAACCCCAACTACACCCCATGCTATAGCAAACATTTGATAGTTTCCATCTCTTCTTATGGCATATAACAATTGACCCTTACAAATACCTTTAAGAAAACAACCATCAACCCCTATGATTCTCCTGCAACCAGCTACCCACCCTTTCTTACAGGAACAGACATTAAATTTCAGAGAAAAGAGGCCCTTGATCCCCATCATCACAAATAGTCTTCACAATGCAAGTACTTCCAGGATTAGATCTATTAATCTTAGCTACATAATCATGCAACAATGCATACTCAATTTTGCAACCACCTATAAGCTCATTAATCACTTTTTTCTTTTCACTTCTTACAACACCATAACTAACATTAAGCTTCAAATTAGTCATTGCAATTTCTCTCAAATCCTTCAATCTTATGCCAAGTTGAGATATAATCCTGCTTTTGAAATCCTTGGCTAGGAACTTACCATTTACAAACTTAACTTTATTAACCCTATAGCACTTATGGTGTGGGTTATATGTTTTGCAAGTTAAGGTATTGTCATTTCTCTCCATACTCACAAATAGCACCCAGGGACAGTTTTTATGGCAGTGAGCCCTTAATCTTTTAAGCTCATTCTTAACAAATTCTACTGCTAAACCCTTTTTTTACAGAACACTTTGCTACAGCCTCTCTAACTTCTTTATTCTTGAAAATCATACCAACATAAAAAGTAGGTACATCTGCAGTATTGTCAAACTGATTCTTGCAAAGCACAACATTAAACTTATCATTATTACTTAATGCAAAAATTTCTTGATTCAAGGAGTCTACAACATCTGCACCATATACACAAGACACGTTACTAGGATATTTCTTATACTCATAAACATTAAATTTAATAAATTCTCCATCAAATTTCATAGTGAATGTACCATCATGCATATCTTTCTTTGTTTTTATTTATACTAAGTAATGTCTTACTAGAAAAATATCATAAGAATTACAATATTTATCTTCTCCCATGTTAAGTAAGTAAAAATCTGTAAGAAAAATTAACTCATTAACTTAAACTAAAATATCTTCTAAAACTCCTTCAAGATAAACAATTGATTTATCAGCTAATTGAATCACAACACTAGTTTCCTTTAATGGACTAGCATGTAAAGATGAATAGATATAAAATGGCATAAGATTTATCATTGATACAGAATCACATATAGCTCATTTTATGCCTAAATTACCTATTTTACAAGAAATAACAAATATACCTTGGTTCTTGCACTTGGAATGTAGTTTCCTTTGAATTACAGCATAAACACTTTTTCCTACACTTACCTTTTCATTATCATTAAGCTTCTTTTGTTGATGTATGTTTCTTTTAAACACTTACCATATTGAGGTACTTGTTTAATAGCATCAAGTTAAAGAATATTTGCCTCAACTTTTTAAAAAGCTTACAAAATGTCTTTCTCTTCTTTTTCCTTCTTAGATTTAGCAAACTTTTTTAGAAATGGAGGCTCAATTGTAAATGATTTTGGATTGTTAAAATCAATCTTATCATGTTGCCCATCATCTTGAGCAATAACTTTAGATTTTGTCTCTTTCCCTAAGCCTTGCCCACGTCTTATTTTATTGGGATTTCTAGCAACTCTTTTCCATTCCTTAAGGTAATCACACTAACATTTTTCTTTGGATTGACAATCGTTTGAGAAGGCAATTTGCCTTGAGACTCCAACTTGTTCACATATGTTGCTAACTAGCTCATTGGTTCTCTAAGTTTTAAATACTTGCTCATGTCTCCTATTGAAATTGTTGGTTGGTAGTAGTAAGTGATTTAACTATTTCTTCAAGAGACATTCATGTTTTTTATGAAAATAGCTATTGTTGCTGAGGTAGTCTTGGTTGAAATTGTTGAAAATTACGCAACTTTATTCCATAGCCAAAGTTTGGATGATCCCTTCACCCTGGTTTATAAGTAGGAAAAATGTATATTTAGCCCTCAACTTTATGTCACTTGTAAATTAAGCCCCTCAACCTCTATTTGGTTAAATTAAGCCCAAAACTCTTCAGGATGATGAAATTTGACACCAATTAAACGCGTGTGGCTCAAACTTTGTTAAAATCGCATGAAACATTAAATATGTCATGTTAGTGACACTTAATCAAAATGGTGAGTTTCAATCTTCAAATGAAACTAGTGGGTTTTGTTTTGATTTAGCCAAAATGGAGATAAAATCCCCAAATTTAACATTTCAATCCCTAACTTCCTATGTCGAAGACGCAACTGAGGTTGAAGGAAGAAGTACCCACCCACCTGAGATCGAACTAAGAGTAAAAATGTCAAGTGAAACATATGGCAATGGGTCGGCTTTGGCTCGTCAGATAGAGATAAGAAACGAACAATTATTGCGAGATAAACTCCCATCGATGCGAAGTCTACCTCAAAGATTTGTGTTTGCCTATTCGAATAAGCTTTGCAAATGTGGTAGGATGCCTGTTCTGAGGATGCCTTGAATATTTAGAAACCTAGTAGACATTTTTAGGGTTGCTCCTTCAAAGAGGTAAGTTAAATATAAAGCTCATTGATAATTATTGAAGTGTAATTTTGAATTCATTCATTGTTGTAAATCTTTAATTTGCTATATATATATATATCTAGTTTTAGCTATCTTATATTTGTTGTAATTTTTTGTAGATGAAGTTGAATTTGTAGATTTTTATTTGTTGAAAATCATTATTTGACTTTTTGAATAAGGCAGGGTTCGGTTTGTGATTATTTCAATTAGGTTGATGATAAATAGTCAGAGGCGATGAGAGACACAACTGAGGAGTTGGTGATTAAAAGAAATGATAATATGCAGAGGCCATAGTTCATGCAAGGGGAGAGTATGAGCAAGGATTAATTGTTGAAATTGTTGAACTTAAAGATAAGCTGCAAGAAATGGAAGCTAGGTGCACAACATATAAACTTCTGGTATTGGCTTATTTTGGTGGCTTTATGTTATTTACACGGTTTAGGTCTTAGGTATTTTGTATTGGTTGTGAGTGATTTTATGGTAGGTAAATTTATAGCTTTATGTAATGTTAATTAGGAATGTGTTAGAAAACACAGCTGATAACAAACTGTTACAGGTTTTGACTATTTTGTAGGTATTACGTTATTTTATAATTCAAGAAAATTGCAACTGTTGTTGGATATTCTCTTATTAAGTGCAATTAAATTCTTGAATTATGTTTGTTTACCAATTATGTGCAATTGCATTACATTCTTCTCATCTCAAGCCATTTGTAGACTGTAAAGGAGATAGAACTTCTTATCTTAAGCCATTTGTGGGCTGTAAAGAAGATAGAACCATTTACATACAAATTGCAGTTGATTTTGTTTGTTAATAATGTTAAAATTGCAACAAAAACTCAACAAAACATGTCCAAAACCATTCCAAAGCCATTCAAAACCTGGTTGAACCATTCATAATCATTCAAAACTTATCAAAACCATTCCAAAAATAGAACCATTCATAACCATAATTAAAATTCAACATAACCAAAATATTCAACATAACCAAAATAATACAAGCTCCATTTGCAGTAAAAAAAAAAACATAAGCACTTAAATCCATTGAAAACAGAACTATTAAATTCCATTTAAAACAAAAATATTCAAAACCATTGAACAGAACTCAAAACCATTTAAAACGTGTCAAAACCAATCACAACAACTTAAAACATTCCACACTATTCAAAACATGTCAAAACCATTCTCAACCTTTCAAAATAAGTCAATCATCGTTAATAAGTTAAAAAATTAGTCATAACAACCTCGTCATGTTACCAAAATATTGCAAAAACAAATTGCAATACAAAATATTCTTAATATCCAAAAAAACATCATCCAAAATATTCTACGTCTACATCTTCCATACAGTACAAAATATTGTTAAAGACATAGCCAATCAATCATGCATCAGAATTTGATCTAGATCTTCCATATTGGCTTTGCATGATTATCTTTATCAGTTTGATTGCTGCTTGTTAATGGATTGTATTATAAATACTTGTAAAATAATTACACTTGAGATTAAATTACATACATGCCAAGTTCCAACTCCAGTTTCCATGGAAATGTTACAACCCATTCCATTTAATCTATGTTTTATAATCTTACTCTTAGACCAGACTCTTTTGCTTGATTGACTTATAGTTGTTAAGGTTGTTGTTATGCCTGATGATTAAGCATTCATATGTGGGTGATTGCATCTTCTTTGAGAGTTAGAATTTTTCATCCCTCCCTGGTTGATTATATGTTGTTTGTTTTCTAGTTCACTTTGCAACTAGGTGAGTGGCAGCACCTAGTGTAGATTTTCTAGTAATTCCATTAGTCCTTTTCTAGATGTGTAAAATTTTCTAAATATCTCTGTTGGCTCTACTCTCCTAAAAGCAGTAGACTCCTGTAATTATATGCATATATTATGTTAAAATTAAAATAACATATTATGTTACATAAATTCCAAAACTTCAAGTACCTATGAAGCATTAGTTGTCTAGCTTTGACTTACACTTTTCTTTCTCTTCTTTGGTTGTACATCCTGAGAATGCAAAAGGCATATAAAATTAATGTTTTATCAAGCCATATATGAATTTGCATTTGTATAATGACTTACATTTCTCCTCGGGAGCCCCTACTATTATGTCCTTGAGACTTGTAAACTCCACAAGTCATGACTCTTCCACTCCTGGATAATTTACCCACCTTATTAATTTCATCTTTGTCTTTCCTTCTGTTCTTTTTATGCCTTCCTGGCATCTTCCTTATTTTCGGTGGAAGAATTCTTTCCTGGCCAGTTTCTGGCCAATATTTTTTTCATTCACACAATGAATTTTATTAGAATATTCCTTAAGATACAGCTTTACTATATCATGGACTGATATAATGCTCTACTTGGTCAGAACAGTGATAAATTGCACAACATGCATGCTAGCATGGAATGCCTGTTAGGTCCCAAGCTCTGCATGTGCAAGTTTTCTTCTGGATATCAACTGTGTGATTGTCTTCCTTGTCAAACAAAGATGTCATTTCATAACCCTTATCCCCATCCTATTCCATAACCCAATCATAAGACTTTAGCTCATTTTTCTCCAGGCTATCCATTACTTTTGGAGAAATATCTGAAATCCAAGTCTGTGCACAGTCCCTTTTACTCCAAAGCATATTCATTACTTGAATTTGAATGTCCTCCAACATAACTTATGATTGTCTTACATCTTGGCTCAAGTATCCAACCATTGAATGTTTTACTCAAGTTGTTGTCAACCACATCACATTTAGCATCTATGTTAAAAAAAGAATTGCACCATCTCTCAATTTCAAAAGTCAATGCATGCTCCACATAACCTTCTCTAAGTTCTCCTAAATCTTTCATATTCTCATTAGCGTCAACCATATTTATAGACTTGGCAACATTCTAGAATGCAATCTTCCTCTCCTCTCCCCTATATTTCTTTGCCCATTTTGCAAACATGTCTTGCACTTATTCTATGCTTTATCTTAGGAAACAATTCTGAAATTGCACTCTCTAATCCCTATTAAAATAAACAATTGTATCAGTAGCTAAAATATTGATTAAATATAATTGAATTTAAAATTACAAGTAAGAATATAACACATACCTTTTGCATGTCAAAAATAATAGTCAATCCATCTCCTTCTCCAAGTGAAAGGTAATGCTGCAAATATCTTAGAAACCATGTCCACTTTCTCTTGCATTCAACCCCAACTACACCCCATGCTATAGCAAACATTTGATCGTTTCCATCTCGTCTTATAGCACATAACAATTGACCCTTACAAATACCTTTAAGAAAACAACCATCAACCTCTATGATTCTCCTGCAACCAGCTACCCACCCTTTCTTACAGGCTTCAAAACAGACATAAAATGCAGAGAAAAGAGGCCCTTGATCCCCATCATCACAAATAGTCTTCATAATGCAAGTACTTCCAGGATTAGATCTATTAATCTTAGCTACATAATCATGCAACAATGCATACTCAATTTTGCAACCACCTATAAGCTCATTAATCACTTTTTCTTTGCACTTCTGACAACACCATAACTAACATTAAGCTTCAAATCAGTCATTGCAATTTCTCTCAAATCCTTCAATCTTATACCAGGTTGAGATCTAATCCTGCTTTTGAAATCCTTGGCTAGGAACTTACCATTTACAAACTTAAATTTATTAACCCTATAGCACTTATGGTGTGGGTTATATGTTTTGCAAGTTAAGGTATTGTCATTTCTCTCCATACTCACAAATAGCACCCAGGGACAGTTTTTATGGCAGTGAGCCCTTAATCTTTTAAGCTCATTCTTAACAAATTCTACTGCTAAACCCTTTTTTTACAGCATACTTTGCTACAACCTCTCTAACTTCTTTATTCTTGAAAATCATACCAACACAGAAAGCAGTTACATCTGCAGTATTGTCAAACTGATTCATATTCTTTTCTTCTTATTTACCTCTTCATTTACATCCTCATCAATTTCACTATGATAGCTACCCAAGTCAGAGCTATCATAATAAACACTACCTCCACTATCTGACAAATCATCCTTATCAACTACGTAATAATCTTTAGCCTCTGAAATTTGCTCATCTAAATCATTTTGAGTTTGGTCACCTTCAGTAGCACCCCTTATTGAACCTTGATCTTGCTCATCTACATTTAATTTCCCTCTCTTTTGGTATTCTCTAACATTTTTTTATTGCATCTTCTAACTCTTCATCCTTCTCATTAGTAAGATAAGGAACATCTATCACCATGTCATCAAAGGTGTGATGAGGGTCACTATTATCACATAATCTCTCCTCTCCCTCAATATGGCCACTGCCCTCTGCCCCAAAGTTGTCACTTTCTAGATGCCCTAAGGGTGAAATATAAGATTGTGACCCCATTGTATATGTCTTATCACTTGCACTATCTCCACTACCCAACATGTAAAATTTCACCACATCACCATCTTTTACCCCCTGACATGCATTTAAAACCCTAACATCATCTTTAATTTCAATTGATTCCCCATTACCTATTTTTCTATAATGAATTTAGTCTATTTTGTCTTTATTACAACTAAGGTTCTCTTCAATATAGGATAATATATTAGGGCATGACAGTTTATCCATGTCAAACATACTATCTACAATATTGGAAACACCTCCAATGTATTAACCCTTAACAATTTTCCCCCCATGATGTATAACTAATGAAATAAAGCAATCTGCCATTCTCATACAGTAACAAACACAATACCTACAAATAAACAAAAGCAATAGTCAGGCTCCCACCATATGCAACTCATTCAATAAAAAATCCGCAATAAAAAATTCAAATAAAAAATTATAGGAACACCAGCTTGAATATATAGTGGAAAAAGACTTCAAAGTAGGACCATTAAAGTACAAAAATAAAATTACATGTCTTTATTCGAATTTCTAGTCCACTACTCACTCAATAAACTATGTGCTCGTGCACTTTCTTACAACCTAACTTAGGGACCACAGTGGTCAATATGGCCTTTTTCTTCTTACCAGACAAACTGACAAACTCACATATTTCGAATCAAATCAACAATGCCTTCACCTAAATACCTATTAAAATTACAATACTAAACAACATCAATGTATATTGGCAAATACTACTTACCAAAGCTTTGTAATCTCAGGTTATTCATTCGAGCTCAATAAACGATTTGAACAAATGACCTGAACAATCGATTTATGTTTAGCTTAATATTGAATTAGGCTTTAGAAATTATATTGATGCTTGGACACACAATCTCAATAAGCTATTTTGAAATATCGGCAAAAGGAATTACGGATTCATAAGTTCAACTTGAAGAAATGGGATTTTGTAGGTGTGTCTTCGACAAAGGAAGTTAGGGATTGAAGAGTTCAATTTGGGTATTTTATTTTCAATTCACTAAACACAACATTTTGGCCAAAACACAACTTTAATTCTTTGTTTAATCTGCATGTCAATCTCACTGTTTTGATTATATGGCATATTTAATGTTTCATGCAATTTTAATGAGGTTTGAGACACACGTATTTAACTAGTATTAAATAAGGGGTCAGTTTGAACATCTTGAATAGTTTAGGGGTTTAATTTAACTAAATAGAAGTTGAGGAGCTTAATTTATAATTGACCTAAAGTTGAAAGGCCAAAATATGCCTTTTTCCTTATAAGTATTAGAAAATGAATCATATCTTCTTTGGGTTGATCATCTTCTTAAAGTTTAGGACAAGTACCTATACGGTGTCCCATATGTTCACAAATTTCATAAACTCTAGCTAGCTGCATATTACCTAAAGTCATATCTTGCACCAAAGTGGTTAGTTGAGAATTTTTGAATTCAGAAGAAGATATATTTATGTTATTCACTCTTCTTGGAGTTTATCACTTGTTTCCAAATTGTTGCAAAGTAGTAGTCGTAATCAAAATCAAATCGCTAGCAGCTTGAGGGATTTTATTCTTTATGGTACCTCCATTAACGACATCTAACATACTCCTCTTTGTTGGTAGTAATCCTTCATAAAAATATTGAATAAGGGACTATTCTGTAATGCCATATTGAGGGCAGTTTGCACACAACCCCTTAAATATTTCCCAAAATTCATGAAGATTTTTTTAATCATTTTACTTAATTTGATACATTTTTCTTTTAATTCCAGTAGCTCGTGAAGCAAGGAAGAAGTTATTTATAAATATTCTAAGCATGTTGTCAATATGGTTATTGAACCAAGAATTAAATCAAAAAACCGATCATTAGTTAGACCATCTAAGGAAAAAGAAAATTCATGTAACTTAATTTGTTCCTCAGAAACTCCTTTCATGATTGAGCACACTATATGGAATTCTTTAAGGTGCTTATAAGGATCTTCATCCTCCAATCCATGAAACTTTAGCAAAAGATATATCAATCTAGATTTTAGTTTGAATACCACATCCAAAGCTGGATAGGTGATGCAAAGGGGTTGTTGGTTGATAGGTGGGGTAACCAACTCTCTCAAAGTGCATTCTTCTTCAGCCATCTCTTCTTCGTTTTCGAATTCACTAGAAAAACTAGTGGATTTAGAGTCAATTTCATGATTGGTTGCTGAAGGTGCAATCATGGAAGTTTGCTTTTTTAATTTTGTTTCTTTTTTAAGCTTTTAGCGGTCTTTTTAATTTTCAAATCGCAGAGATGAGTTCCTCCATGATCAAACCTAGTCATTAGAAGAATTAATTTAGTTAATACCAATTCCTCGATAATGGCACCAAAATATTTATGAGTATCGAAACCATGAAAAGTAATTTCTATTTATGAACAAAATTAATTCTAGAAGTGGTGAATATGGTTGAATCCATAGAGAATTTATAACTTAATTTCTTTTTAAACCATCAAATAAACAAAAATAAAATATGGGGGGTTTAAAAAATTAGAATAAAAATAAAAAATCAAATCAAATGACAATAAATAAAATAAAAATAATATCAATCCCAACAAATACAGTTGAAGGAATAATTTTTAATTTCAATTCTTTAGAATAATTCTTGATGCAAAGATAACTCTTTCTATATTTCTAATAAATCAGTTCTAGTTGTTGGAGATACTTTTTGACCAATCTTTCCTTAATTGTAAATTAATTAAGAAACATTCATTAATTAACCCTTGCTAATGAACAACCTTAGCAACATTCTTAGAATTTAGTTTATCAATAGCATTAGGAATTAGAAAGGCCTAATTCTAATCAACAAACACAACCGTATGGTTCATTTAAATTAGATTATATGTTTTCTTAGTAACAATAATTATTAGAACAATGTAAACAATTACATATTCAGATATTCTAATTGACAATCTATTATCATGCTAATGCACAATTGACAAAATAATAGTTTTCATAGGCACATAAAATTTATAAATATTGACAAATAAAGAATTAGAAGAGATAAATAATTCATTCTCACACCGATTAAAACATCAAGTAAACCTTGAACTGGAAAGAAAATTAGTTGCACATATTGAATGTAAAATACACGAAGAAAGAAAACAAAACTACTTGATAGCTAGATAAAAAAAAAACTAAAATAAAAGTCTCCATGTCTTTATATAGATTTAAGAAATCTTAACTAAATAGGAATCCTAACTTATCTAGGAAAAATTAATAAAAACTTATAAAAATAGTTCTTATCCCCAAAATGAAATAAAAGTTCTAAGAGAATCCAATCTTCCAAAGAAACAACAAAGAAACAAAAAAAATCTTCATTTTGCTCAAAATCTTGAACTCTAAATGTCACAATTGTTTCATCTTCTTTCTCCTTTATTGAATAGCAACATGCTACTCCTAAAACTTTCAGTTGAAACTTTTTAAAGATTTCATGAGTATATATTGTAGACAATTATTTTTCAAAAGGTGATGGAGACCTCAAAACTAGATTTTTATTCCATGTATTGAAATTAGCTAAATCTTCATCCTTTTTCCTATCTTGCAAAGCTTCTTTATACTTCTCCACAAATTCTTTTAGTATTGTCTTCCTATTTACATATTTGTCAAAAAAAGAGTTTATGCTTTCAGATCGTTGAGTTGTTGACATGCCTCCAAAATAATCTCTCTCATAAATGTAGGGATCCAATTATTTCTCTCTTGATATAAAGAACAAAGCCATTCATCTCCATGAAGGTTATATTTCTCAATTATTTCCCACCAATGCATCTCAAATTCTTCTTCTGTCCATGATCTATAAATGCATCTTTTAAAAGCCCCCATGAAATTCTCATATTTTTTTGTCACATCCCCAATTTTTTCTAGATTTTTTTTCATTATATGCCATAAGAAATAACGATGACATGTATTAGAAAACACCATTTCAATAGCAACTTTCATAGCTTTGTCTTGATCAGTTAAGATTTCCTTTGGTGCATCCCCACCCATTGTTCTTAGCCATGTTTTCATCAACCAGACAAATGTTGAAGTAGTCTCATTTGCAAGCAATGCACATCCTAACAGTGTGGATTGAAAATGATTATTAACCCCAACAAATGGAGCAAAAGGCATCTTATACTTATTTGTGATATACATAGTATCAAATGAGACAACATCATTATATTTTTTGTAATCCTCTCTTCCTTTAGAATAAACCCAAAAGGCATTCACCAATCATTGTTCTTCATCCAAATCTATTGCATAAAAAAAATTAGAATCATCCTCCTGCATTTGCATAAAATGCTCCATCATTGCAATAGCATCCCCGGATTCTAAAGTCAAATGTCCTTTTTTATCAAGATAATTTCTGATATCTTTTTCCAAACAACCAACTTTTTAAAAACCACCATGTTGTTTTGCCATTGAAGAAAAAATTTTACTTGGTCGTACACCGACTGCATACAAGTTGTCTATATTATTTTTGTCAATGGAGGAAATTTTCCTATGACAGGGAAAATAATGTGCTTGTTCTGGGAATAATTGATGATTGAGATCCTTAAAAAAATTATGCACAACCCACCGCAAATCCAATTTTCTAATTTTTACATGTAAAGTAGCCATGCAATTTGACTTGGAACTAGAACGTGGATTATTTGGATTGGTTTCACGCTTAAATCCATGTCTACTGCAAGCAAATTTCACATCAATGAAGGCATTTGAAACTTTAGAGCGACGATAAGCGATTTTTGACACACCAAAACCCATAGATTTAGCATATTCCATATAATATTCATATGCTTCTTCATGTGAATTGAATTTCATTCCAATATATGGCTCTGAATTTAATTTTTCTTGTGGGATAGAACTTTTATCATTGTCAATAACATCCTCAAAGCCATTAAAATTCAGATCAACATTCAATCCCATAGACACCTAAAAAAAGAAATAACATTCAATACTAAAGTATCATATATATACACGTACTAGGCACTCAAATGCATAAAAATTAATTATAATCTAAATATTTTATGGAAGAACTATTAGTATTATCTAGCAGTTATTGTTAAAATATTGCATTGGTTATCAATGAATATAAACACAATAAGAAATTTAATTTAAAATTTATGCTTAATACCTAGAAAGTATCATTTTTTGGTGTTAAAATTTGATCTTCATAGTCCATGACAAGAAAATTTTATTAAGCACAAATTCAACAATTAAAAAAAGAGGTACTGGCGTGAATTTTTTTTTATTATGGAGCAATAATGACGGCACAACAATAAAAAAAGCCTAATAGTATTTTTGTTAGACGGGAACCAAACTTATTTTTTAGTGGAAAGTAAAAGAAGGATATGAAAAAGCTTGTAAGACCATTTATTAATATAAATTCTAAAAAAAAATTAGTTACAAGATTTACAGGTTGCAGGTTAATAGATTGCTACATGTCATTATAGTAAAGAGAAAATAATAGAAAAGTTAATAAGGAAAAGATCCTTAGCAATTCTCGTTTGTAAAATGACTAAGCTAAGGAGAAATAACATGGCATATCACAACTGTAACTTTAATTAAGCATCCTATTAAAATGACGTATTAATTAAATAATAATATATGATAATATTTTTATCATTTTAATTTTTGGGATAAATTTTAAAATATCTTCATTTATAATATATAAAAAATATATAATTATCTTATTTGTTGATTCCAAATAGTATATATAGTTGAAATCACAATAATAATATATAATTTTTTGAGTATGAGATATATTTTTTAAAATTTTTATTTGCAATCTCAAAATCATTTGATAAAAAAATAAATTTAAAAAATTTTTAATATATAAGCTTTTGAATAACAATAACTTTTTTATTTATGAAAACATATTTTTAGTTAAACAAAACTTTATTCAAAATAAAAAGAAAGTTAATTAAATAATATTAACATTTAAAATTATCAATAAAAATTTAACTTAAGTCTAGCAATTAAAAATTAAAAAAAATAATTATATAGCAGTTATTTTTCATTTGATCACATCATCAGTAGTTATTTCATTTTGCTATGTAAACCTTCTTTCAAAGGACTCTTATCATTTAAAGACATCTATAACAATCATTAACCTCATCATGGTAGAAGAGGAAGATTGATATGGAACATGCTTTTCAATTGATTGTTTCATAAAAAATTGACCCCTTTAATGGATTGGAGAAATCAGTTGCAAAGTCATAGAGCTTGAAAATGATAATGTCGCTACTCCTCTAAGAAGATTAAAAAAAATACATGGAATTTGTGTTGAATATGTTGTTTTCGAATAAGAAGAAGATTGAGAAGAAGATAAAATTGTTAATTAGAATGCTAATTGAGGCTATGGAGCATTAAAGTGATTACCATGGTATAGGTAAATTTTTGTGGCTTGACTTTTAATATATTCTATTTGGCTAATATTTGCTTGCTCTCTTTTCTAATTTTTGGAAAATAATTGTGTTGGATTTTTAGACTCCATAGATAATTTTCTTCTTGGGCTTTCTTGATCAAATGATTGGACCATATAAATTATTGAACTTCTTCAAATTTGGGCTTCTAAATTACACCACTCAATAAATATTTCCTTTTTTCTTTCTTCATTTTTTCAATGTAGGATTACATACCCACTGCCAACACTCCCCCTCAAATGCAATAAGGCTAGACTTCATATTTCTTTTGAAGCGTAGTTGTCATTCGAACTTTCTTGCTTCAGACTCATGGGCTCGAATTCGGCTCAACTCCAGTCTTCAGCTTTAGATGACTAAATCTTAGCTATCAACACTCCCCTTCAAGTGCAATTGGACTGGACTTCATATTTCTTTTGAAGCCTAGTTGTCATTCGAACTTTCTTACTTCTGACTCATGGGCTCGTATTCGACCCAACTTCAGTATTCAACTTTAGATGACTAAATCTTGGCTCCTTTGGGCTCAAAGGATCAAGCTCCATATGTTGCCGCAAGCACTGATCTTGGCTCTTCATTGGGCTTAGAAGATCAACTTCAAATTAATCCATAGTCCATCATATTTCATAATCGGGCCTTTTTTGATGTATTGTCCATTTCTTTCTCCAAGTGCAATCTGCTTCCTCATGAATATTGTCACTTGGGCTTGACTTGGCCAGCCAAGATCTTTGGCCCATTGGGGCATTGAGGCTCTGATACCATGTTAGATTTTTGAACTCCATAGATAATTTTCTTCTTGGACTTTCTTGATCATTGGAGTGTTGGGCTTTATAAATTATTGGGCTTCTTCAAATTTGGACTTTTTGACAAAATGACTTGGGTCATTTTGCTCTTTACACCACTCAATTAATATTCCCTTTTTTTCTTCATTTTTTCAATGTGGGATTACATACCCACTGCCAACAAATTGCTTGGTCTATGCTTGTATTCTATTGTTATGTGATGTTTAGTTGTAGCTAGTTTAAGAACTAAAAGGAAAAATATATATATAATTGATTGTTATATTCGATTCCCCTATCCATCATAATAGTGTGAGTAATTCTTACCAATTTTATTAGAGGATATGCAAAAATAATTAGAAAAGAAACAATAAAAAAAACTCTATCAAACATGAGAAAATAATTCATAGAAATGAGCAACAAAGCAAACAAGGTATGCTTTTATTTTTTTGAGTATTTTGGAAGTGCTTAAAGAATATAAAGTTCTTTAGCATTGTTGGGTAGATAACGTGTATTAAATGGGACAAATGCGGATTTTGGTGAATAAGGGGATAGTCAATGGAGAAAGGAAAAAAATTAGTAAAAAACCATACTTCGAGACCAAGCCAATTTTAGTATAATAATAAGTTAGCATTGCCGTTCTCATTGGTGATACAAGAAAATATTGTTGTATTCTTTGATTATTGCACTCCTTTTTAGATTTTGTATTCCAATTATAAACAAAGATATTGACAGATGGAGATGTTCTAATCTCCAACGAAAGCAATTCATAATAGGATTTTTTAGCCTTGGAAATTCTAGCTGTAGATATCTTGAAATTTGCTTTTAGAAAGTACCATAAAAAACTATGGTGTGGATTGCAAATATAGGAACACTCAAATCAATGGTACCCCAATTGTTCTTTTGATCAAACAATTCGGAAAATCTTATTTTGTACAACAATCATGAATCAAGTGTTCTTGTTTGGTCCCTAAAATTTTCTATGGAAGCAACAAATGCAACTATAGTTCAGCTCTTAGATAAAGAAATTTGGTCTTGATTGAAAGAAAAAAAATTATGGCAAAGCTTTGATTATTATCCTATAGATACTTTGATTCCAAGTAGGAAAATCATGTTGGATCACAGAACTATTCTACAATAGTTCTTAACATCATGGATGTTACCAGATGACCCAGTAATTGGAGAGAATATATTTAAGCTTAATCTTAAGGGCTCTCCATAGATATTTTGTAAAAAGGTTCAAATCTATGTGGGAGGATTGGTCCACTACTATAGACAATTAATTTTTCAGATCATTTGAATTGCAGTCGAAGAAGAAATGCATTTTTGAGAGGAAATTTCTCTACTGGTTTCATTAGCAATGAAACCTCAAATAAACAACTTACAAAAAGAGAAAATGCAAAAAATTAACCAATAATTTCTTCAGCTAACAACATAACTGAAATTTAAAATTGAAAATTCTATATCATAACTAAATCTGATTTATTTCAATAACTAAATGATAAAAGCCATACTTAGCATATAACTTAGTGATTATTCTAGTTATATTTTTATTGTTATTAATTAAATTTGATTAGTTTTCATTGTGAAAGCTAGAATAATTTTTATCTTAAGTATGTATTTACAAAACATGAGTTTAGAGTGCAACTTAATCAAAATATGATGAAAGTTGAAGAAAATAGAGATGCAAAATAAAAAAACAAGTTAGACAAGCTCAAAAAAAGGGAAAGCAACTCCACGGTTGTGCAACTCAATCCCCACGACCCTAGACTTGAAATCAACAATACCCAGAGAAAGAGAAAGAGCATCAAGACGTCCAGAACAAGTTCTAAGTCCACAACCATAGGATTCCATAGCCATGGCTGTGGACTTCATCACACTATTGCCTAAAAGGAAATTTCGTGAAGTTCGAGCGGAACAATTATGCGCAGGCATGGGATTTCAAAGGCACAATCGTGGGAATTATTAGGAGGCTGTAAATTGTGATTTTATGCAAATTATTGCTCAATTTGGATTCCTAATCATGGAAAAAATCCCCAAGTTTGCCTTACTTCTATTCATAATTAGTTTAGAAGTCCTAGAGACCACTATATAAGCAAGCCTCCACCTTTATTCTCAATCATCATTAGTTTTGCATAAGCTTTTCAATTCTTTTAAGCCAAATACATATATAGCCCTCTGAACTTGTCTCAATTGGTCACTTTCCCCCACTCAACTTACAAACTAATCAGTTTGCCCCCTAAACTCAATTTTTTCATAATATTTAAACACAATTTCGCCAAGTCAGTAGATAAATGAATAACTCATGTGCAAAGGTGAGTGAAAGCATCTAAAGCCATTGATAAATACAGAAAGAGTATCTCCTCTCTCCTCCCTCTTCCCTTCTCCCTTCTCATCCTCCTTCTTCTTCTTCATCTTCTTATTGTATTTAAAACCCTAATTAAACAAAACAAATTAAATCCATTAATCGAACAATATTACTCCTTTCTATCCTACCCATTAATCAAATAAAATAAATAAAAAGCTATTAAAGTACTCTTGCCCATAAATTAAATAAAGAAAATAAACTCATTAAAATGTTCGTGCATATTAATCAAAGAAAACAAATAAAATCCATTGAAATGCTCTTGAAAGGAAATGAAGAAAAATATTTACTAGAAAGTTGGGCCATATAGAGATTGACGTGAGAGATGTTAATTTCTTCTTCAACAATGCTTAAGGAATTGAATTTTTTCTTCTTCAAAGAGATGTGGGAATGGTTTTTTTCAACCAATTTAGTCAATACTTTCTTCAAGCATATTTTAAATATTGGTTCAGTTTGGGAACGATTTTAGAGAGAGTGAGAGAAATATTCAGTTTGGGAATGAATTTCACACTTATTCTTCTTCAAACATATGAGGAATGAGTTAATCAAACTTCAACCAATGGTTCAATCAAACTGTGGAATGAGTTAAAATACGATTTTAAATATTTGATTTTGAGGATTGAATTTAAGATTTTAGATATTAGGGATTTGAATTGGAGTGGATTCAATTTGGGATTAAAATTTTAATTTTGTGTAATTGAGCTTATTGTGATAGGGAGAGGGAGCAAATCCACATCACAGCAAGCTACAATTTTCATTGGCTGGAAATCCATGTTAGCATGCATAACATTTACTCAAATGCATATCAGCAAAATTGTGTTTGAATGTTAAGGAAAAATTGAGTTCAGGGGGGCTAACTGGTTAATTTGTAAGTTAAGGGGGGGGGGGGGGGGGGGCAAAATAACCAACCGAGACAAGTTCAGAGGGCCACATATGTATTTAGCCATTCTTTTAAGATTTTCTTTAGAGAGAAGGAGAAGGAGGCTTAGTTATGAAGAGATTTAAGCAAAGGTTAAAAGCTCTATTTGATCTAAGTTCTATTTTTCTTATCTATACCTTTCTTTTGTTTTCAAGTCAATTTAGATTTAATGTTTCAATTCAATTTATTTTATTCTTTTATTATTTTATTTACAATTATGGATAGCTAAACCCCTAATTTTGGGTCTAGACAATTCAATTGATTATTTTATGATGAACGTAATGCTTATTTAATTTAATAATTATTCTATTTTATTATTTTATTATAATTGTGCCTAAAGCTACGATTATCTAGCCAATAATTATTAGATTTAAAATACTAAGCAAGAGTGGTAGCATAATATTAATTCAAAGGGATAATAATCTTAAGTAGATTTTATTTAGAGATAAGAAAAACTCTCAGGAGGTTATTTAAAGATCTTCACCAAACTTAATGAATTAAAATAATTCTTGTGGTCACGAGAGTAGACATAGAAATTAATATTAATATTAGTTTTAGATCTTGAGAGAAACTAGAACTTAATTTAAGAAGATTCAACTAATAATCAAAAAGAGAATAAAATTAGATTAAACCCTAGAAATTCTATAGATATCCAATTGAAGAAGTCAGACCCTAGGTCTTAAATATAAGAGTTAAATTTAGTTAGTTTTAGTTTAATCAATTTAGTTTAATTAAAAATCAATTGCTTTTCTAAATAATAAATAATTTAATTGTTTGGTACTTAGAATTAACCCTTCATCATGAAAATGATACTCTACTCACTTTGTATTACTTGTTATCATATTGTGTATTTGCAATTAAACTAGATATAGCACCATAATTTTTTATTTTCAATAAAAAATAATATAGAAAAATAGTTAAAGGGTATGCTTAAATTTTTGGTATTGATTATTCTGATATGTTTGCTCCTATTGCAAGGTTGGACACAATCAGATTATTGTTAGCAATAGCTACACATAAAGGCTGGAAAGTATTCCAATTAGATGCAAAATCAGCCTTTTTAAATGGTGTATTGCGAGAAGAAATATATATTGAACAACCAGAGAGATTTGTGAAGCAAAGTGAAGAAGATAAGGTCTATCTACTAAAAAAGGTTCTCTATGGCCTAAAACAGAAACCAAGAGCCCGGTATAGCAAGATAAATGATTGATAGCATACGAATATTGTCTATATTTTAGGAGTAATTTGGGCTCACTATTAAATATTTCTATTGATTTTTAAGTATTTTTGCAGAAAAAATGACAGAAAAAAGGGCTAGAGTCAGACGAAGAACTTTGAGCAAAAAGATGGAAAAATACAAAATATGCTGACAGAAGCCTCAGGTACAACCCTTGGACAAGGGTAGCATCAGTATCAGATCTAAAAGTTTTGAAGATAAACTTGCCAGTTATTTTGATGCTTTAGAGACACGATTTTGAAGGGATCTTGAAGAATATATCTGATTTTGTAATCTCCTATTAGTTAGAAATTTAATTTGAAAATTATTTTCTTAGTTAGTTTTAGTTTAGGAAATCTTTAGACTTAGGGTATAAGCTAGAGGTTCTAGCAACCCCAGCCATCAATTGTTCTAAGTTTTGGTTGCTGGATATTTTTAATTTACAGAGATTTTCTTTATTCAAACAATGAGCAACTAAATCTTTAATTGGTTGAAAGATAATTGAAGTTCATATTTGCGAATTGTGAGATCTAAATAATTTTATCTTTTCTCTTTTTTAATATTCAGTATTTATATAATTCTTTGTGGCTTAATTTAGTTGTTGTTTTGCTAATTAATCAATAAGGCTCATTGCTTAATTGGTTAAATAACATAATGCTATCCAAAGTACTTGAATCCATAATTGTTATTTATACTTTGATTTAGGTAGCGATTAAGAGTATCCTAAGAGATTATATAATCTAATTAAATAAATTTCAAAATTGGATTTATTGGTTAAAATCAGGTTCTTCTAGTTCTTAAGACTATCAATAATTATATTCTTAAGACGTTCTTATAGAGTAGGTTATTGTCAATAGTTAATTAGAGAATATTTCCTAATTAATTTAAAATCTAATGAATGATTGGTATTGAGAGCTTGTCAAATACTCTAACTGATTTATTTAAGAACTGAGCTAAAATTATTTCTTCAACTAAATCTTTTCCTATTGAATTTCTTAATTTAGTTTTATTGTTCTTTAATTTATCAATTAATTTTTAGTTTTAATTTAATTTAATTTCTTAATTTATAAACCCTCATTTTAATTTTTATTGTTGTTATTTTGGTTTTCAAAATAAATTTAAATAAGTAGTTAATTCCTTATGAATTCGACCATATTCGCCACTACTACAATTTAATTTGCTTAGGATTATGAAATTATTTTGATGGTTTCGACATCCATCAATGATCATTTGTTAAGTTTCGGGTTTGAAAAAAATCTTATCTAAGACTACTCTTTATGTTAAACATAAGGGCAATGATATTCTCATAGTGTCTCTATATGTTGATGATCTTTTGGTAACAAGAAATAACACAAAGCTAGTTGAAGAGTTTAACAAAGAAATGATGCAATGTTTTAAAATGACAGATCTTGGTATTATGAGCTACTTCCTTGGGATGGAAATCAAACAAAGTCAAAATGAAGTCTTCAAGTTGCTGAGTTTCTCAAATAGTAACTGGGTAGGATCTATTAATGACAAGAAAAGCACATCAGGATATTGTTTCAACTTAGGTTCTAAAATTTTCTCATAGTGCTCAAAAAGTCTCTTGCAGCACAATCTATTACAGAAGCAGAATTCATTGCAGTAACAACAGCGGTAAAATCAAGTTTTGTGGTTGAAAAAGCTCATGTGTGATCTACATATGGAGCAAGAAAATAATAAAGAAATATTTTTTGATAATCAAGCAGCAAATGCAATCTTTCACAATCCAATATTCCATGGAAAAACAGGCATTTCAACATTAAGCTTTTCTTTTTAAGAGAGATGCACAAGAATGGAGAAGCAACTCTGGTCTATTTTAAATCAGAAGATCAGTTAGCATACTCGTTCAAAAAAATGACTTCTGGTTAGCAAATTGGAGTTTACAAATCCTAAAGCAAGGAGAAGTGTTAAATGTTTGCTTCAAGGACTGCACATTTTTTTTTTGGTATTTTACTCATTCTACTTATTTGAAATTATGTCTATTTTTTAGTAGTTTGTTTTGATATGCATCTGTGATCATGGCTAAAGTTTTGGTCACGATTGACTTTCAATTTCCTTACTGCTATTCAATGTAACACTGTCGTTCAAATAAAAATTAATTCCTTTTTGATGCTTTCTAAATATTTATCTCAAAATATTAGTTTCTTTTTTTTGTCTGTTAAAACCAACAAGGATAAATAGCAAGCCATATGCTTGGATCCACGCCAGGGGCGAAACTACTATGGGGTCGTGTGGGGTCACACGACCCCCCCTCACCGACGGCCAGAAGAGGAGGTGTTTATTCTGGCCGCCGGTGAAGCTAAACTCAGCCTCCCATTGAATGAGGCTGAGTTACAAATTTGTGCAGCGAGAGGTAGACGAACCCCTTGCTGCAAATATTTTTATTTTTTTTTATAAAATTAGTCCCTTCGTTTTGCCAGGAGCTAATTTTTTTTTTATAAAATGACCCTTGGAGTCGTTTCGCCAGGGGTTCAAAAAAAAAAAAAACGCAGTCCCTCTTCTCCTCTTCCCCTCTTCTTCTTCCCTCTACCCCTTCTCTCCCTAAGCCACCAGCCGGCTCGACAGCTACCGCCGGCCACCGCTTGAAAAATTTTGATCCCTCCTTAGAAAATTTTTGGTTCCGCCACTTATCAACGCTATCTCTGTCTAAGCTATAAATTTTTATGTAAATTTGTTTTACAATGGATCTTTATATCTGCTCGACGCCTTCAATATTATGAATGATAATATGCCTTAGGCATATATTTCTACGATAAACACAAAATATATGATGCAATCAAGAACAGTACTACGGGGTCTTGAGTGGTTCATGGACCACCTTAGGACTGTACACTAACTAGGTTAGGTAATCTTTTGGGCTAAAAAAATGAGATTCAAAGCCCAGCTTTCTCAAGTAGCCCGAACTGCTTGAGCAGCTCAGGCCAGCAGGTTGGGTTATTCTGGCATAAAGTATTATGTATATATATATATATTTAATATTATAATTTTTATTAATTTTCTTATATTTTACATATTATTCATTTTTAAGTTATATATATTTTTAATTATTAATATTATAATTTTTATTAATTTCCTTATATTTTACATATTATTAATTTTTAAGTTAATAATGTTATAATTTTTATTATATAAAAATTGTATATTAAAATCAATATAATTATTTATAAATATTAATATAATTAATTAATTTAATTTTTTAAAAGGTGTTTTCCTAAGGATTCAAAGCCGAGATGGCAACGAGCTGTCTCATAGAGTTTAAAGTCCAGTCCAATTTTTTTTAAACTATGCCCAACTTGGCCAGGCCGAGCTACTAGGCTAGATGCACAGCCATAGACACCTGCTCCTCTCTCTCTCTCTCTCTCTCTCTCTTTGCCCTGCCATCGATGACTTCCTTCTAAATTCTAGTTCTTGAAACCATTTGATACAAAGCTTGAGCCTCTTTATATATTCCATCATATTGTCAAAATCTCTCTTAGAAAATCCAGAAATAACATATTAGAAAAATTGAATTCACAATTCCAGAAAAAGCGAGAAATACTCAATAGCACAAATTAGTAAAACAAAAGAATTTACACATTGTATTGCTTTAAAATATAGAAAGGAATTTTTTTAATTATTATTTCTTATTATATTTATTTTTTACTTTTTAATGAGCTAAAGATGGTAAGTTTGGTTTATTTCCATAATTTATTTTATTGATTTATGTTTTGTGATCAGGTTAAATTATGAAATTTTATTATGAATTAAAAATTTAGTGTTTTTTTTTTCAAAAGTTTAAAATGAGGGTTTAATTTATTATTTATTGAGTATAATAATTTATTTTAATTGATTTGTGTTGAAATTTGATTATAAATTGAAAATTTGAGATTTTTTTTAGAAATTTAGAATGGGTGTTTAATTATTATTTATTGAGTATTATAATTTATTTTAAATGATTTGTGTTTCTTGTGATTTAGTTAAATTAATTAATTGTTACAATATGTTAAATATTTAATTTTATTTTAAATTTATTTACAGTAAGTTTATATGTAGATTGTACTTTTTTATTTTAAAATTTGACACCCTTCACTTAAATCTTAGTTCAGCCAGTAAACGCGATGTACAGGTACATGTCACTGGTCAATAAGCTTTTTCTTCTTCATTTTCTAGCCACGCTGCAGAAAAATTATGATAGTAGACTTGTTCTTAATTTCATTTAAAGAGATGATGTCTATAGTAGACTTGTTCTTAATTTCATTTCAAGAGATGATTTCTTTGGTCCATCGCATTAATTTCATTTCAAGAGATGATGTCTTTGGTCCATCGCATTAGGAATCCTATCCGCCACACATTGGCCAGTCCTAGTCAACGGAACAAGTCTGCTGGTGTGCTTCAAAATTTTTGGTTAATTTGTTTAATATCATCAATACGCACTTTAGGCAAAATTAATTAAATAATTAGCAAAATTGTGGGGAATTCTAACGTCTTCCTTCATTATTCAGTTGTCCAATTTACTAGACACCTTTCAACAACAGCTATGTGAATATGAGAATGAGATTAGCATCATATAATGAGGTATTTATCATCACAAAATTAGTTCTAAATGAATCAGGTTTAATCCAAGAGTTCACATGGTATGAAGGTGAGGATAAATGGGATGAATTTCGGCATGCCCCAAAGGATCAATGTGGTAATAAAAAAGAACCAGTATGATATTTATGGACTCTGTGGAGCCTGTATAACTGTAATAAGAGGAATGAATTATATGAATATAAATTTTATCAAATGTTGATAAAAGTTAAACAACTTGTTTATTTTAATTTTATTCAAGTTGAAAGTGAAAAAATAAGAACAAGACAGAGAGAAGACAATGTTTTAGTAATAGTTAAAAGTTTTGTTATAGAAGAAAAATATTATATATATATATATATATTCCAATTCTTCAAATTAATTATTTAAGAAATATAAAGGCCAACCAAGTTTCACTCATAAATCACAATCGACAATTTATTACATAGTTATTTCTAAAAAATAAAAAAAAATTGAAATTTGTTTAAAATTTGAAACGTCAAACTTTCACATTTAATATAAATAAGAACGTCTTTTTTTAAAAAAAATTAATTAGCTAATTTAGAATATCATGTTATTTTATTACTCAACTTTGACCTAAAACAATTAATCTAAATTATAACATTAACATTGTCATTTTATAGAATAAAAAAACTAATTTTTTTATTATAAATTTATTAGTTTTTTAGTTATAAATTTATTATTTATGAGTTAATTCATAAAATAAGAATATAATATTTCTCATATTAATAAGTTAACGAATGATATTTTAATTTATTTAAATTAATTTTATATAATATTTTTAAAAAAATGATTAATTTTTTTAAATAAATGTCTATAGAGAAAATAATATTTTTTTAGATACATTGGAAGTTCAATGACGCCAAATAATTTGAAACTTTTGTGGTTCGAAAGAGTCCACTTTAAAATCTAATTAGTTAATTAGCTCACATATCTCATGGAAATTGACCCAATCAAGCAAAAAACTCTCCATTTTAATAATTTTTTATATAAATTATTCTTTTGAAGTTGAGCCGACTAGAATTATAAGAATAATAAAACTATTTATATCGAGTTTTATCGCAACTGCATATTCAAATAATTTAATTTCAAACTTATGGTTAAGTTAAAAAATCTACATGCTCACCAAAAATCGTCAACCATATAAATTTCAGTAAAAAGAAAAAAAAAACTTGAAAAGTCGATGAAAGGAAAATCACAAAGTTGTAAAACTACTAATTTCTCGTGTTCTATTTTTAAAGAAGTTCAATAGTTAGGATAAAAATCCAAATTGTTGGTATGATATCAGTGTCTTCCCGTCCTCCTTAAAATTATTTTAACAAAGATGCAAAATTCATTAATATTATCAAAGTTTTTAAAAATTTGGACACTAACTCAAATAAAAAACCTATAAAAGACATTAATGCCACACTAGTGACTATAAAGGCCAACAATGATCCTTTCCATCTTTGTCAGATTATAAATTTGTAAGAGCAAAGTTGAATGTGTCCACGAGACTATGGAAACAATAATAGACGCAACATTTATTCCTCAATCGACATGTTTTGCATTTAAAAAGAAAATATTCAACACTTAATTTGCCAAAGCTTGTTTGATAATATTTATATGGAATTTTTTCAAAAATACTCTAAAAAATAAAAATAATTTCAAAAATACCATTTGTTAATTTCAATTTCAAAAAAATAATCTTTTTTCAACTTTCAATTTTAAAAATACCCTTTTTAGAGATATATTTTTAATATATATTTAATATATTAAATATATATTTCATTTTTAAAAGTATACATTGAGTATACAGTTAGTATATTAAAAATATATTAAAATATAAAATATTTAAAAAAGTTAAAAAATATATTATAAAGTGTAATTTTTCTTAATATTTATTGGTACGGTAACATTTTTGTTTTCAATAATTAAATTAAAAAACTTTAATAAATTAAGTTAATGAAAATAATTAACCACCTTAATTTATTCACTATCATCTCCACCACCACAAACTTCTCTCACCATGGTTGTCACTGTTGTCATTACTAACACCATCATTTCACCACGATTTGCATAAACTAATCCGACCATGAATATCACTCCAACCATTCAACAAGAAGAAATCATTAATTATATTCAACTACCACCACCACCATAATTAATGTCTTTTCCACTTCAAACTATTATTACCACGATAACCATCATCATGTTAAAATTTGTAGAGACAATCTAAAATTAAATTGTCTAATTTTATTGAATTTGAACCAAAATTAGATTGTATAATTTTGTTAGGTTGTCTAATTTTATTGAATTTGTACCAAAAATTAGATTGCCTAATTTTGTTAAGTTACCTAACAAATGTTGAAAAATTTAATATTTGGTTGCCTATAAATGACAATGATCATGGAGAAAAAATAATAATTACAAAACCCAAAAAAATGAGAGTTGTTGTAAGAGGAGAGAAAAATAGAAAAAGGAAGAAAATTTTAATAGAATTTTTCTTTGTGTCTTTCTTTAATTTTTCTTATATTTCCTTAAGAGTGAGTGTGCGTAAAACACTTGTGTACTCTTGTAATTGAGAATTTTTTCTCTTCATATTGAAAGTCAGTAACCACAGTGGATGTAACCTGTTAGGTCTAATTGACCGGGTGAACCACTATAAATTTTTATCTATTTATTATTTTGGTTATTATCTTTATTGCTCTTACTTAGAAAGTTTGGGCAAAAACCCAACAACTGGTATCAGAGAACTATTCACTCAATAGTGGTTTTATTCATCAGTAAGTCATTGGAGATCCGCATTAAGTAGGAGCAATGGGTGGAGATAGTGCCAAAGATGTTGACAAATTTGATGGGACCGATTTTCATCATTAGAGAATGCAAATTACTGATTATTTGTATACAAGGGAGCTAGAAGTACCTTTGGAAGGAGTGGTTCCAACATGCATGAGTCGATCAGAATGGGAGAAGCTTGACAAAACACTACAAGAAAAACTGAATCAGACAACGGTCATCAGACAACGGTTAAGGAAAAAACCATTGTTTGAAAAAAACAGACAACGATTTTTTTTTTCCAAAAAAGCGTTGTCTGATTAATTTTCAGACAACTGTTTTTGGTGTTTTTTTTAACCGTTGTCTATTAGGTGTCATTTTGGTCACACCAGACAACGGTTTTTTAGGGACCGTTGTGTAATATATGTTCAGACAACTGTTTTTCTGGTCATACAAAACCGTTGTCTGATAAGATGTTTCAGACAACGGTTTTTTCGAAAGTGTTGTATAATTCAGCATTTCAGACAACGGTTAAAAAAAACCGTTGTCTGAAGCAAGCATACAGACAATGGTTTTTAGGGACCGTTGTGTAATATATGTTCAGACAAGTGTTTTTTTGGTCAAAAAAACCGTTGTCTGATAAGATGTTTCAGACAACGGTTATTTAAAAAGTGGTGTAATTCAGTGTTTCAGACAACGGTTAGAAAAAACCGTTGTCTGAGGGCAAGCATACAGACAACGGTTTTTAGGGACCGTTGTGTAATATAGGTTCAGACAATAGTTTTTTCTAAGACGTTTCAAACAACGGTTATCTGTAAGAAACCGTTGTCTGATTAACTGAGTGTTCAAAAAAAATATCCTTAAATGAAAGTAATCCCTATACACAAATCAAACCAAAAACACAAATCAAATGAAATCCTCCACTGACAAATGTTAAACTAAATCCACCAGCAAGGTGTCAGAGCAAAAACCACATGATTCAATAAATTATATAACCAAATCTTTGAACAAAGTGTCAAATAAAGATACAAATCGAATGATAGGTACAAATGAAACTTTCAACAAATTTAAATAAGAAACACAAAACTTTCAACAAAGCGTCCAACCAATCTTTCATTAAATTCTGAATGATATAAACAAAACATTCTACAGGCAGCAGGGAGTTGTGACAGGCATTAAGGATGTTGGACCTACAAGTATAAAAGATGGAAAAATTAATGGCAGGACATAATTTCAAAATTGAACTTAAAACAAATGAAATTATTACCATCATGACAGCTGAATCAATTCTTCTTCCTCCCGCATGTAACTACTGTTTTCTTCATCGAGTTCATCAACATATGGGAACGTTGGCAAATGTAGCTCATTCTCAAGTTCTATTTCTACAGATCCCTCATTTTCATCATCACTTTCATCATAGTACTTGTCAGGTAATTTTAAGACAACTGACCATAATTTTTCAAGAGGGTCATCTATGTAACAAACTTGCTTGACATGTTTTCCTAACACAAAAGGATCGTTTAGAAAACCTAATTTGTTCAAATTAACCAATGTATATCCCAAGTCATCTACTTTAACCCCTTTGTTCATATCTACCCAATTACAATGAAAGATAGGAACCCTAAAGTGGTTATAGTCCAACTCCCAAATACTTGTAATAACTCCATAAAATGTATATGAAGTATGCTCGATGTTTTTATCCTTACCCTTCACAAGCATTGTATCGGCATCTACACAAACACCGCTGCACTGAACTTGCCGCGTATCATCACGTTCTTTGGTGCTGTAGGTAACACCGTTGATTCTATAGCCACTGAATGTAGCTACATCCTTGTTAGGCCCTGCTGCAATCCACATTATATCCTTAGTTACTGTATTCTTCTCATCAAGTAATTCTGATGCAATCTGTCCAAAAAATTAAATTGGCCATAAGTATGATATAGCCTTTGAGAGATGATATAGCCTTTGAGAGAAGATAAATATTGTAGTATTTCAAAAGAATTCACAAGTACAGGGCATTCATTATTTTTCAGTAAAATATATAAAGAAACAGGCCTATTTTTGCTGCAAATTGCAGCAAAATACTTGGGCTATAAGATTTTACCTTTTTATGAAACCACTTAGGGAATGTTTCATTTTACATGTTCTTTAGCCACTCTTCATCATTTTCATGTTGTGGATATCTTGTCATCAAAGAAGCCATATGTTCACTGCAAGTAAAATCAACTTTATTAATTTTTGAAACAAAATGCAGAAAATAAGGAAATAACAAAAACAAATTGAAGTAACTTACTCAAAATATGGGCGAACATCATTACAATTTTGGAGAAGATACAAATGTGCTAGGTGCAAGTCATTCTTACTTGGCGTTATCACTGTTGCACCAGATAAGGGTCTGTATTTTGTGTCGTTCTTATCCCTACCATTTTTCGGCAATCCAACAGTTGCTTCTTCAAAGTTGACCAAACACTCAACGGCCTCTTCTGCAACATAGGCCTCAGCAATGCACCCTTCCGGACGAGCCCGATTCTGTACATAACCCTTGAAAGTCTTCATATATCTCTCGAAAGGGTACATCCAATGTAGGAAGATTGGCCCACAGAGCTCAACCTCTCTCACAAGATGAATTGAGAGATGGGTCATTATATCAAAGAAGGAAGGGGGGAAGTACTTTTCTAGCAAGCATATGGTCTCCACCAACTGAGCTTGCATTTTTTCCAGTTTATCCACCTCGATGACTTTACTGCAAATTGCCTTGAAGAAGAGGCAAAACCTAATAATAGTGCACCTAACCTATTTTTGTAGTACTGACCGAATTGCGATGGGGAGTAAGTGATGCAACATTGTATGGCAGTCATGAGATTTCATTCCAACAAGTTGCAGATTTTCCATTGATACTAGACCCTTAATGTTTGAACAAAAACCATCAGGTAACTTCATGCCAACCAAGGATGATCAGACAATCTTCTTTTCTTTATGCAATAAGTTCCAAGATGCCGTCGGCAACTTCTCTTTTTTTCCGGGAGTTTTTGGCCTCAGCTCCGTTCTTATTCCCATTTCAGCCATATCAAGATGGACAAACTCCTTATCTTTTGACTTTCCTGGTATATTTAGCAAGGTACCAGTCAAAGCTTCACATATATTTTTCTCGATATGCATCACATCAATGACATGCCTAACCAGCAAAAATTTCCAATACTCAAGTTGGAAAAATATAGACATCTTCTTTCAAATAGGTCGAGGTTCACCTTTATTCAATCGAGGTTGGCGTTGTGTCTTACCATAGACATGGCCCCTTAGTGGTTGTACCCTTTTAAACACCTCCTCTCCAGTTAACGGAATAGGAGCCGACAACTTCTCCACGGTGTTATCAAAGGCTAATTTTTGCCTTCGATATGGATGATAACGGGGCAACCACCTACGATGCCTCATAACCACCGTCTTACGATAATTTGCCAACCTGGTAGCTTTTGTTTTATCAACACAGATAGTACAAGCATTATACCCTTTAATGATGTTGCCCGACAAGTTGCCTAAGGCTGGATAATCACTAATTGTCCACAACAAAATTCCCCTTAGTATGAAGAACTCTTTCTTATATGCATCATACACTTGTTTCCCATTCCATAACACTTGAAGATCTTCTATAAGTGGCTGAAGGAACACATCAATATCATTTCCGGGCTGATTCGGTCCGGATATCAACAAACTTAACATAATATACTTTCTCTTCATACAAAGCCAAGGTGGTAAGTTGTAAATACATAGCAAAACAGGCCAACATGAGTAATCAGTTGATAATCCACGGAAGGGATTGAATCCATCGGTAGATAAAGCTAACCGAAGGTTTCTTGTCTCCGAAGCGAACTCAGGCCACTTTTGGTCGACATCCTTCCATGTTTGTGAGTCTGCCGGATGTCTAATTTTACAATCCTTTTGTCGCCCGGTGTCATGCCAAGTCATTTCCTTTGCAATTTGAGTTGTATTGAACAAATTCCTCAACCTTGGTATTAATGGAAAATACCATAGAACCTTAGCAGGGACCCCTTCCAATTCTTTTCCTTTCTTGTCCAGCTTCCATCTAGAGGCTCCACATATGCGGCAAATTGTCTCATCTTCATCTCTCTCACCACGATATAAGAGACAATCATTCGGGCACATGTGTATTTTTTCATACTCCATACCCATAGCACATAAGGTTTTCTTGGCTTCACTGAAGGAAGAATGGATACTATTGCCTTCTGGAAGCATTGACCCAAGCAAAAGGAGAATATCAGAGAAGCATGTATCAGAAATGCCATGCTTTGCTTTCAAGTTATATAACTTGACTAAAGCTTTCATCTTAGTATAACCCTTGCATCTCGGATAAAGGGGTTCATGTTCACCTTCAACATGGTTAATGAAATCAGAGGAATCTAATGAAATATCATCATCGTCGACGTTATCATGCCCCATTCTTATGTTTGTTTGATCAACTGATTCTGAGAAATAATCGGTTTCAGTAACTAAAGGACTCCCTTCTGGATTTGACTCTCCGTGCCATATCCAGCAAGTATAGGTTTGATGAATACCATATTGGAAAAGATGATCCCTAACAGTTTGAGCCTTCCATGATTACTGTGAGCGCATCTTAAGCATGGACAACTAATTTTTGTTTCATCAAACCCATTCTCAAATGCAAACATTAATAACTCTTCCACACCTAATTGAAACTCTCTTGTTCTTCTATCAGCCTTCAACCAAGATCTATCCATCTTTTAGTTGGACCAGTTCTGCAATTTGAGCAATAATTCAGTTAATTGGACCAGTTCTGCAATTTTGACAGCAATAATTCAATTAATAGCAAGAACCAGATATATAACACCTATGTGAACTCCACTGAATTATGGTGATGTCAAATAGAACCTGGAAGGGAAGTATAATCACCTTAGATGCGAGAGCAGATGTAGCAGCTAACTTCTATGAAGGTTTCTCGAAGACAGCTATCATATGGTTGTTGTGGTTTGAATAAAGTTGCATGAGGAAGCTTAGACTGTTATGTAATTGTTCAACCAGAAGGAGAAAGAAAAAGGGTTCACATATAGAACTTAAAAGTTGTCATTGAAAAGAAAAGCTAGCACCAAGAGCAAGGAAAGGGGTATTTCTTGGTTACAAGTCAGGAGTGAAAGGTTTTCTATTTATGGATCTCACAACAAAATAAATTTTAGTCAGCATTTATTTACAGTTTCATGAGCAGTACTTTCCATATAAAACTAAACAAATACCAGTTCACACAACTGATGTTTTAACAGACATTCAACTTCAATCACAACAACCTGAATCCACAAATAATCCTCAATTCACTGACACAACTCAACATACCATTTCAACTGATAGTCATCAAACAGGGGACCAAAGACTTATAAACAAGCAGAGAAATCAGAAGCATGGAGACATACTGTAGATCTTGAAATTTAAGCAGCAAATTGAAGGGACAGAACAACATTATAGTAATCTGAAAATACAATGCAACATTATAGTAATATGAAAATACAATGCAATAATTCAAGTAGATTAAACAGAGGAAAGAATTCTATGGTTGTGCTGAAAATCCAATGTACCAAGTTATGTATATACATACAACAGCTTAATGAACATCGGCAGCAAGGAGAGTGCAGATGGGATGATTACTTACGGCTTATAAGAAAAAAAATAATCTTCTTTCGACTTAATTGGGACAATGCAGTTACTGACAAAGGAGACGACCGGCAGCAAGGAGACGGCCGGCATTAATGAAGACCGCAGTAAGGAGAGTGGTGCTTAGGAGAGTGGTGCTTAGGGTTTGGCAGCGAGAGAACCACGACTATTATGGAAGTTAGATTTTCTTAGTATAAAAACATGCTAAGGATCCAGTGGCTATTTGCAATGTATGGAAGTTAGGCTTTCTTAAGCCAAACAAACTTGACTAAGTATTAAAAGCTAAGGTTTGGATTTATAAACATTTCATAAACCCATTAGAAACTTTAAAGTCCACCATTAAATAATGATTTAGATATAATATGATATTATATAAGTAGGAATACAAGTATATATTAATATATATACAAGTATATACATGTATATACAAGTATATATTAAGTATATACAAGTATATATACAAGTATATACAAGTATATATTAGTATATATACAAGTATATACAAGTATATATATTAGTATATATAAGTATATACAAGTATATATATTAGTATATACAAGTATATATAAGTATATACAAGTATATATACAAGTATATATAAGTATATATTAGCATATACAAGTATATATTAGTATATATTAGTATATATATTAGTATATACAAGTATATATTAGTATATATATTAGTATATACAAGTATATATTAGTATATATATATATATATTAGTATATACAAGTATATATTACTGTATACAAGTATATATTAGTGCTAGTTCTTTGATAAATTTTTGCTCATGTTCTTCTCACATCCCACTAACTCTAATGTTTCTCAAATCATAATCATAATCTTCACTTCCATTTGTAAGTGTTCTTGTGGACTTGCTTATTGAACTCTTGCCTTGCAATTACATGCTTTCTATCTAGATGGCTGCTATATGGCTAACCATGAGCATGGTTCCTGTGTATGAAATTTAATTCTCTCAGTTGGCAATATTAGTATATATATTAGTATTGTGTAATGGCTATATGGTGATAGGGAAATCCAGAGTTGGAACTAATTTCATTAATTGCTCCTATGCATTTGATAGTAATCTTGTCTATCTGTTGCATTTCACTAGATCTTTCTACAAGCATATATTGGGAGTTAAAGTAACATATCACGATATCGAAGCTTTTGATCCAGATTACTTCAATCACTTTAAGTGGATGCTTAAGGTATGTATATTGCATTTCTTCTTCTTTTTTTTTACCTTAGAAAGAATCAATGTTAGACTTATTTAGTTGTTGCTCAATCTAATTTACATCAACACTAAATTTTATAATTATATAGGGTTCCATAGAAATTTATCACTACTAATTATTTAAATTGTATTGCCTTAAGCACTTATGGATGAATTATAAATTGAAATTTATAAGTCATCTATATAAGTAAATTTATAAAGTTAATTTAACAAAATTTTGAAAAATCCATTTTGTTTCAAAAGAGGGATGTCAATACTTCAAAAATTTTGAACACTTAAATTCCCCCCTTTATTTCCAAAAAAAAATTTCATTTGCCCCCATTTTGCCAAAAACACGGCCGTTTTGAAATTTAGCAATAAACCTAAACAAACCTATCTCCTCCTTCCCTCTTTCAATTTCTCTCTGTAGACCTAATTTGTTTCCATTTTCACTGGTAGAAAGCTTCAGAAACTAAATTTTCACCCCAATCTTGTAAATATTTCTACACCAAACTTTGTTCTCCTCCTTCCCTCTTTCCATTGCTAGACCTAACTTTGTTCTCCTCCTTCCCTCTTTCGAAATCTTCAGTCTTGACCTAAAAACGCACGGCACATCCATATTTCTTCTTCCTCTTCTACCTTTCTCTTTAACCCACCCGCCACTCACTGCGGCTCTGCATTCACTCCCTCAGTTCCAGCCTTCGAGGTTCGTTATATACTTTTGTCGCTCTGCATCTTTTTTTTTTAATTTTTTCTGTTATTATGTTATTGTTAGACGGAAGATCAGTGGCCAAAAGCCTACAGTTTCATTTAATGCAAAGGGAGCACCATTTGGTAGGGCTGCTTCAAAAATGCAATCATATATCGGAGTTTTAGCAAGGTCTAAAGCCCCGATATGGCATGATTTCTGGAAGGAAGTTGATGAAGACGTCAAAACAAAGATTTGGGATTGTGTCCAGGTTATGCAAAATCCTTCCCACACAATTAATTTATATACATTAGTTTCTCAATTGCTTTATATACGTTGGGTTTTCAGTAACTTATTCATTTAATTTTATTTTTGTGGTTTATGTATGTAGATGGCTTTCGTTGTACCGCCGACTTCCAAGAAAATGGTACTGCAGTCCGCTGGTAAAAAATGGAGGGAATTCAAAAGTCGGTTGATGAGACTCTATGTTCTTCCACACCGTGATGAACCAAAGAAGCTGCGGTTTCCTCCAGCTGACTTCACATTCATTGTGCAGTCGCACTGGGACATTTTCGTTGCTAATCATCTGGGAGTCGAGTTTACCGTAAGGAAATCTTCAATTTTCTTGTTTCTTAATTTAGTTCCAAATGGTAATCTGGATTCCTTTTTCATACATATGATGTTTTGTTCCTTTTTGTCATAGCAAATTCATGAAGAACAACACAAGAGAAGTATGCAGAACGAGTATCCTCATCGTTTGTCTCGAAAAGGATACGCGAACTTGGAAAGTGAATGGGTTAGTGTTGACTTGTGTATTTAATTTTTTTTTCTATGACTTGTGTATCGTCAATATGGATTTATAATGCTTCTTAAAACATGTTTATATTACTAATAAGGTCATCCTCTATATATACATACAGACTGAATCTCATCCTGAAGGGATTTCAGAGATCGATCGATCGAAGGCTTGGATCCTTACAAGGCAGGATAGACAAGGAAAGTTTAAAGATGAGAGAGTGAAGCACAAAGCTGAGGAAATTGTAAGTTCTGATTTTCGATTCAAGTTTCAACTCAATTCAGCAACTTTTCTTGTTTCCTAATTTATTAACTACATCCATTTTGGGTCTAGTTTTTAGGAGTCATTAAAGGAGCAAGTTAGTTCAGGTGAAGTAGTTGAACAAGGCGCTAATGATGTGTTATCAAAGGCGCTTGGTAAACCAGAGCATTCTGGAAGAGTACGTGGCCAGGGAAGGCACATGAAGCAATCTGTCTATTTTGGTCTCCCAAGACAGAGAAAAGCAAAGAGTATTGATGAAAAGATACGGGAGGGGGTTCAAATGGTCATGGAGGAGGAGACCAAGAAAATTATAGCACAGAGAGATGCATTTTGGGCTGCTAAAATTGCCAAGATTAGAGCAGAATTTTTGTCAAAGCCTGTGTCTAGTCCAAACATGCCTTCCCAACAAGCAAGTTGCTCCAATTCAATTCCTATTGTGAAGGATCAAGAGGCGCAAGTGCCGGTTATGAGGAAGAATTTGAGTCCTCAATTTGATGCAAAAAGGAGTCTCAATTCGGATGAAGCAAAAAGGAGTCTCAATTCTGTTGATGATGAGAAGGTCCTTGCTTTGGAGAAAGTGGAGGTGCTTGATAAGGATGATGTTCATGAGGTTGCTGCTGAGGTTGATGAGGTTGTTGCTGCTGAGGAGGCAGAACGTATCGAGGTTGTTGCTACAGTTGCTGCTGCTGAGGAGGCAGAAGGTATTGAGGTTTCTGCTGATGTCAAAGGTCCCAATAATGAGGAGGTTGTTGAAATAAAAAATGATGACATCGTTAAAAAAATGATGATGATGGGTTTGATAATCAAGTGAAATTGGCGAATCTGGCCATAGGATCACCGAGCAATATTGTTGCTTATGCAAAGGTTGTTGAAGGACATGAGCCGTCTCTCCATGGAGTTAAGATTGCACAAGAGAATGCAAGAGTGTCGATCACTCGTACAATTCAAGGTTTGAGGATACTACTTACTATTTATTCAAACTTCTAATGATTATATTCAAACATATAAATAAATGTAATTTTTCCATGTTTTTTATATTTACAGACGTCAACATCTCATTCCCAGTCGGCGATGAAATTGTTACTGTGGACCAAGCCGTGGGTACTTTTGTAGCATGGCCGAGAAATTTGATTGTGCTGGATGGGGTGTCTAATCCAAAGGTTAAGTTTTGAGAAATGAAAGTTTGCATAATTGCTTTTTTTTTGCTATTTACTGTGTTCACATGCAAATTGTTTATTTTCAGAGTTTTAAAAAAGCTTGTGTGAAGAAAAAAGCCTCCAAGAAATTAAAGAAGCCTGTTGTTATAGAAGCTGATATGTTTGAGGAGGAGCTGCATGTTCAGATGGGTGCTAATTATCCAGCGCCTTTGAAACGTTTGTGGCTGTGGGCGAAGGATGCCTTAAGCGATGATCGAACAGTTAGTTTTGCCCTAAGTGAAGAAGCATTTGGTGTGAGCAAAAAGCAAGTTGTGTTCTTACAAGATCTACATGCTGTGTGCGCCGGAGGTGAAATGTCCGGATCCATACTTACCATATTTATTCAGTAAGTTTCCAAGTACAAAAGCTTTTTATTTTCTTTGTTAATTGTGCTGGAATTAAACTGATAATATGTACCAACTATTACTTCATTTTGTATGCAGCTACTTGTATGAATATGTCAAAAGGCATAAAATGGTTGATATGATTGGCTTTGTGGATCCCAGCATGATTGGTGCCATTGGATGTGGTAATTCAGGGGGGAGGTCACGTACACTTGCGAGTCGATTTAAGGGGGCTAAAGAAGGGCAATACTTTCTCTTGCCTTTCAATAATGTGTGAGTATTTCTTTACCTTTCTTTTTTATCCGCTATCGTAGCTAATAAGAGTTAGTAGCTAAATAACGCTGCTTCTGTATGTGATTGTGATTGATGTTATGAATTGAGCCTTTGTGATTGCTATTTTGGTGATTGAAATCACTGTTTCATTGTCAGTTTTGTATTTATTCAGATTTTTTAATTCTCATTTACTGCATTTGACAATCTGAATTTGACAATATGCATTGAAGCAGTAATCGTAGTTAAACCTTATGTGCTTCTTGTTCCTATTTAAGCAGCAGCAATTTAGTATAAAAGATATATTATGTCCGTATGTATATATAAATGTTAGTAGTATCACTTTTCATTATCAGTTTTGACCATCTTGTTCCTGTTTTCCCTCATTTGTGAAAATGACATGATATTGTTGTTTATTTAAGTTTGGCATTACTTTAAGTTTGGCTTGTTGCTGCTGTGATTGATTCATGAATTGTTTATTTAAGTTTGGCATTACTTTTTGTTCAATGAATTGTTTGGCGTTATGTTCTTCCAAATATGAAGAATTGCTTGTATTTTATTTTGTTATTTCGTAGGAATCACTGGGTATTGACTGTTGTAAATCCGACGGGAGAGGTAGTCTACCACATGGACCCTCTTAAACGTCGCATTGCTAGCCTGGAATGGATAGAGGTTGTTGACAAGTAAGATGCGCTTCTAAAGTCTGCCTATTTAGTCTTAAGTTATAAAATTTGGGGAAAATGCAATTTTGTTGACTTATATTGTGTTTCTTATAGTGCCATAAAGTTATACAAAGAGAGTGTCAACAAGACTGTGAGGAGGAAAATTTTATGGGAGAACATGGCGGTATTGTTTTTCTCATCATTTCTGATTTATACAATTTATACAATAATTTTGCCTATACTCTTTTTGCTGTTGGGAAAATGGAGCATTGGATTGGAAATTGATATGTAAATTGCTTGTTCTATGAAAGCAATATTGCTAAATTTGGACTGCATTTTTTCATTTGAGTACAAACTTGGAGTCCACAAAGCATTTTCAGTTGGTCTACATTTTTTCATTTCAAATTGCAGCATTGCTGGCATTACTTTTATACTTGCTCGTATATATTTGGATTGCCTTTTGTGTTCTGTTGTGGCTTTGGTTTTCATATTGAATATTTCTGTTGAAGATGTTTCAGTCCGTGGCCTTGTGTTTTCTTGTTCAGTTAGTCAAAAAACAAAATATACTATTATATATTAGTATAATAGTATATAGTATAATATATAATTCTTGATGATGAGATTGATTGGGAATTTGATATTGGATTGGTATTTTTATACTATTGGTCTGGTTTCTGTTTCAACTTTTATTTTGTTTCTGGATTAAAACCAATGTCTCTATTTGCTCATCTCCGTTTGACATTCGTCAAATCTGTTTCTTCTATATTGTTATTTTGATCTATGTTGATGAATACTGTTGTGTTGATTGAGGATGACAGTGGTTTTCTTGAAGTCTTTTTGTTTGATTGATGATTAGTATGCCTATTATGAGTTCTTCCCAAACTGATTTTTGTTTCAAATTGTTTAAAAAAATGCCGTTTTGTTTCTTCAGATTACCTTTGTTCATGCGGATTAATATTTGTAAAGAATACAGCTCTTCAAACTCAGTTTCCTCTGCTTTTAAATCTAGTCTACAGTCTTGAATCTTTTAGAATAAAAATCATCTTCTTCTTATGGGTTTCAGCTTTAAGTATCACTGTAAATTTTAAAATCAATGTTGAAGTATACTTTGTTAATCAAGCAGCATACAAATTAAAGCAAGTTTGTCTTTTAATGTTTTCTTCTTTCATTTCTTATCATTTAAAGCAAATATGCATATTATAGGTATGAGTTTGCTTGTTGAGCCTGAAATTTTATATGGATGTGTCTTGTGTTCATTTTTCAGAATGATTGTTCAGATTTCAGTTTAGGTTGTGGGATTAGGTTGATGTGTTGGTTTTCATATGGGTTTACATATGGATGTAACATGTGGTACTTCATTTTTATTTTCATTTGCTATTTCAAGGGGTTCCTGTGCAGAAAGGGGCCACGGACTGCGGCCTCTTTGTCATGAGGTGCATGAAGGAAATCTGTTATGACAAGGAGCTTCAGTTTGCAGCTAAGGTGAGAATTTTAATTATTTTTATTTTTTATATAATAGTTTTGTATTTACCACATGTGGGTAACCAAAATTTGATTCATTTTTCAGTGGCTACGCAGAGGCAACTTGGAGTATAGTGATGCCGACATCAATGAGATTAGGATTGACTTCGCCAAATATTTCATGAAGCGTCATTCAAGTTGAAGTTAATAGTATAATTCAGTGATTTATGTATAGTGTTGATTTTTTTTAGTTTATTAATATGTTGAATGGTTGAATTTGTGGAGGTTTTTTGATTCCCTAATTCGCAATCCTCCATTGTAAAGTGTTGTCTTATATGTATAATGTACAGTTTAACAGACAATGGTGTTGAAATGAAAATGAACATTGAAACTATTTTCTAATATTCAGTGTGCCACATTAATTAACCGTTGTATTTAGCGTCCTTCTACCACGGTTTTAGATTAATTAACCATTGTCTGAAAAATTAAAAAGCTTTGTGTAAACCTTCATTAGATAACGGTTTTCAATAAGAAAGCGTTGTGTAAACCTTCATCAGACAACGGTTTTTAATAAGAAAGCGTTGTGTAAACCTTAATCAGACAACGGTTTTTAATAAGAAAGCGTTGTATAAACCTTCATCAGACAACGGTTTTTAATAAGAAAGCGTTGTGTAAACCTTAATCAGATAACAGTTTTTAATAAGAAAGCATTGTATAAACCTTCATCAGACAATGGTTTTAATAAGCAAGTGTTGTGGAAACATTAATCAGACAACGATTTTTAATAAGAAAGCGTTGTAGGAACCATCATCAGACAACGGCCAAAAACCGTTGTCTGAAAAATTAGAATGTGGAAACCTTCATCAGACAAAGGCCAAAAACCGTTGTCTGATAAAATTAAAAACCGTTGTGGAAACCATCTTTAGAAAATGGTTAAAAACCGTTGTCTGAAATGCTATCAGACATCGCCTCAATAGACAACGGTTTTTATCTTCATCAGACAACGGTCAAAAAGCGTTGTCTAAACCTTCATCAGACAACGGCTAAAAACCGTTGTCTGACAATTTAGAAACCGTTGTGGAAACCATCAGACAAAGGCCAAAAACCGTTGTCTGATAAAATTAAAAACCGTTGTGCAAACCTACATCAGACAACGGTTTTAAAATAGTTGTCTGAAATGCTATCAGACATTGCTTCAATAGACAACGGTTTTTGTCTTCATCAGACAACAGCCAGAAAGCGTTGTCTGATTCAGTTTTCCTTGTAGTGAAAAGTCTTTAGGGGTGGTCCAACTTACACTTGCTAAAAGTGTGAGTGCACATGTCATAAATGAGACGACAACAGCCGGGCTTATGAGTACTCTATCAGACATGTACGAGAAACCGAGTATTGTCTAACAAATTCATTTGTTAAGGCAACTTTTCACCTTGAAGATATCAAAGGGATGCTCAGTGAATCAACATGTGGTGTTGTTAAATGAAATCATTGATAAGCTACAATCCATTGGGATCACATTTGAGGAACACTTAAAGTGTTTGGTTTTGTTAACTTCTACGCCTAATGATTGGGATACTACGGTAAATTCAATTTGTAACTCTAGTGGAAAAGAGGACCTTATATATAAGGAGGTACGTGACACTCCCCTTAGTGAAGAGTTAAGAAGGAGAAATGCTAGAGAACTTCACACCGGCTCTGCTCTCAACATCGAAAATAGAGGAAGAACTTTCAATAGAAATTTCAACAACCACGGAAGATCCAAATCCAAAAGGAGAGATCAAAGCAAGTCTAAAACCAGAAAATGGGCAGATGAATGTTGGCACTGCGGGAAGCCAGGACACTTGAAAAAGGATTGTCGGGCTTTGAAAAATGAAGATGGTAAAGCCAATGCAAAGCAAGAGATTGATAGTGATGCTTTGATCTTGAGTGCACATAATCCTCTAGAATCTTGGGTGATAGATTTTGGAGCATCATTTCATTCAACTTCAAATCGGAGTATCAAGAAAAATTACGTATCTGGTAACTTTGGCAAGGTCCACCTTGCAGATGATGAAGCTCTTGATATTGTGGGTAAGGGTGAAGTCCGAATTGATTTACCCAATGGCAATATGTGGAAGTTGCATGAAGTAAGACATGTTCCAGGTTTAGCACAAAATTTAATCTCTATGGGTCAATTGGACAGAGAAGGTTGTGTGACTGAATTCTCAAATTACGTTGAAAAGTTACTAAATGAGCCTTAATTTTAGCTCGTGGGAAGATGTCAGGAACTCTCTATACGATCGTGAATTCCAAATGCTTAGCAGCTACTGTTGAGGTTGATTATACTAATCTTTGGCATCATCGGCTTGGGCACATCAGTGAGAAGGGGGATGAAGGTTTTACAATCAAAAGGCAAGCTACATGGTGTGAAATCAGTAAAGATTGGGCTTTGTAAAGATTGTATCTTTGGGAAACAAAAGACTGTTAGTTTCTCAAAATCTGGCAGAGCTCCAAAGATTACTAAGTTGGAGCTGGTTCATACTGATGTGTGGGAACCTTCACCAGTTCAATCTCCTGGAGGTTCCAAGTATTATGTAACATTCATTGATGATGCCACAAGAAAAGTATGAGTTTATTTTCTAAAAAATAAATCTGATGTCTATGATACCTTCAAGAAATGGAAAGCTTTGGTTGAGAATGAGACAGACTTGAAGATTAAATGTTTGAGATCAGACAATGGAGAAGAGTACACGAACAAAGAATTTCTCGAATATTGTGCACATAATGGGATTAGGATGGAGAAGACTATTCCCAAAACTCCACAACAAAATGGAGCGGCCGAGCGTATGAACAGAACTCTGAATGAGTGTGCAAGAAGTACGCGGATACATGCAGGTTTACCAAACATGATGTGGGACGATGCGATTAATATTGCTGCTTATTTAATTAATCGTGCACCTTCGGTTCCACTGGGAGAGCTACTAACGGAAGAAGAATGGAGTGGCAAGAAGATAGATCTATCACATTTCAAAGTATTTGGTTGTGTGGCATATGTTCATATTGAGTCTGACACAAGGAGCAAACCCCAAGTCCCAAAAATGTATTTTCATTGGCTACGGTGGCGATGAATTTGGCTATAGATTTTGGGATGAAAAGAATAAGAAGTTTATTCGAAGCAAGAATGTCATTTTTAATGAGAAGGTATTGTACAAGAACAGGGCAGTAGCAGTCCCAGAAATGATAAGTCCTACAAAAGACATACAGTTTGCTAGTCGAGATGATCTTTGTTGTTACCAACTTTGAAGAACCAGTTTCTATTCCGGAAGTTGGGCCAAGTACACCTATTTTGAGAAGGTCCAATAGAGAAAGGAAGGCACCAGAAAGGTACTCACCATCCTTGAAATATTTATTATTGACTGATTGCGGTGAACTTGAGTGTTATGATGAGGCAGTGAATCATGAAGAATCTGTCAAGTGGGAGTCTGCTATGCAAGATGAAATGGATTCTCTCATAATCAATCAAACATAGATTTTGGTGAATTTACCTCTGGGTAAAAGGTCACTACATAACAAATGAATTTACAGAATCAAAGATGAAGGATATGGTAGTAAAAGGTACAAAGCAAGACTGGTGGTAAAAGTTTTCAACAAAAGGAGGGCATAGACTATACAGAGATATTTTCACCGGTTGTGAAACTCACTACAATCCGATTGGTGCTTAGCTTGGTAGCGGTTGAGAATCTTTATTTGGAGCAGTTAGACGTCAAAACTGCTTTCCTTCATGGGGATTTAGAGGAGGACATTTATATAAAGCATTCAAAAGGTTTTATAGCACACAGAAAGGAGGACTTGGTATGCAAACTGAATAGAAGCCTTTATGGCTTGAAACAGGCCCCGAGATAGTGGTACAAGAAGTTTGATTCTTTCATGTGCAAGAATGGCTACACCAGATGCCATGCTGACCACTGTTGTTACTACAAGAGGTTTGACAATTCCTACATCATTCTTTTACTTTATGTAGATGATATGTTGGTTGCTAAGGTTGATTTAAGTGAGATTAAAGAATTAAAGAAACAATTGTCAAACAAGTTCTCTATGAAAGATTTAGGTGAAGCCAAAGAAATCCTTGGAATGAGGATTATTAGGGACAAAGAGCGAGGTACTCTGAAACTCTCACAAGAGGAGTACATCAAAAAGGTGTTGAAGAGATTCAATATGCAAGATACCAAACCAGTTAGCACACCTTTGGCGACTCATTTAAGTTGTCCAAAATGCTTTCACCTAAAAATGAACAAGAGAAGGAATACATGAAAAAGGTGCCTTATGCTTCAGCTATTGGGAGTCTGATGTATGCTATAGTATGAACTAGACCTGATATTGCTCATGCAGTGGGAGTTGTGAGCCGATATATGAGCAATCCAGGTAACAAACATTGGGAAGCGATGAAGTGGATTTTGAGGTATCTTCGAGGCACTACTGATATGGCCTTATATTTTGGTAGCAGTAGTGTGAAGCTGCATGGTTATGTTGATGCAGACTTGGGTGGTGACATAGACACTAGCAAAAGTACCATAGGTTATGTATTTACTGTAAGTGGTACTGCTGTGAGCTGGGTTTCTAAGTTACAAAAGATAGTTGCTCTTTCAACAACAGAAGCAGAGTATGTGGCTATTACAGAGGCCGAAAATGAGATGGTATGGTTAAGTGGTTTCTTGGAAGAATTAGACAAAGTGCAAGTTGATGGTATTTTGTACAGTGACAGTCAGAGTGCTATTCACTTGGCAAAAAATCCTGCTTTTCATTCAAGAACCAAGCACATTCGTTTAAGGTACCATTTTATACGATCTCTTTTGGACGATGGAGCATTGAAACTACAAAAGATCATTGGAAGCGAGAATTCAGCTGATATGTTCATTAAAGTTGTATCACTTGAAAAACTGAGGCTTTGTACAGCTTCAGCTGGTCTCCAAAACTAAAATATGAAAATGGTGGTTATTGATGAATTTCAGTGCTTGAAAAGCATACGGAATGTTCTTTGCAACATAATGGTTGAATTGTCTCCAAGTGGGAGATTGTTAAAATTTGTGGAGATAATCTAAAATTAGGTTGCCTAATTTTGTTGAATTTGTACCAAAAATTAGATTGCTTAATTTTGTTAGGTTGCCTAACAGATATTGAAAATTTTAACATTTGGTTGCCTATAAATGAAAATGATCATGGAAAAAAAATGATAATTACAAAACCCAAAAAAAGGAGAGTTGTAGTAAGAGGAGAGAAAAATGGAGAAAGGAAGAAAAATTTAATAGAAGTTTTGTTTGTGTATTTCTTTAATTTTTCTTGTATTTCCTTAAGAGTGAGTGTGAGTAAAACACTTATGTGCTCTTGTAATTGAGAATTTTTCCTCTTCATAGTGAAAGTCAGTAACCACAGTAGATGTAATCTGTTAGGTCTAATTGACTGGGTGAACCACTATAAATTTTTATCTATTTATTATTTTGGTCATTATCTTTATTGCTCTTACTTAGAAAGTTTGGGCAAAAACCCAATACGTCAGTTCACTGATATGACTGAAATAATCAATCAATTTCTTAAATTACAAAGTTAGATTTTAACTTCACACATTTGGCAATCATAAACAGGTTCTTTCTTTTTCTCTATTAACAAAAATTTTTTATAAAATTCTTGACAATCATAAATAGGTTCTTTCTTTTTCTCTATTAACAAATATTACTAGTAATATCACATGGTATATAAAATTCTTATAGCTAGTTTTTAATAACACAATCACGAACAAAGAATAGAATACAACTATTTAGGGACTTGGTGATAACCCAATAATAACAGAGTGCAATACAATCACTCAAAGAGGTGCGATTTGGCATTCCAATTTCTAATTTCTAACCTAATAAAACCCTTAATTTTAGAGTTGAAATAAACAAAAAGAAAACTAGAAATAATAAGCAAGCTTACCTGAAACTTTGAAGAGAAAGGGAGACCTTCGAAGCTACCACTGGTGCCGACCGAGAACGAGGCAAGGCTGGTACCTATGATAGTGATAGAGGGTGCCGCTAGTTCGTCCCAACGTGTTTAACTCTTTTTCTTTCCAGGTTTTAATTAATACTCTATTTATTATATATTTGTATATATATATATATACTAATATTATTAACTAATATTATTTAGTTTTAGATAATATTTTTATTAATTTTTTATTCTATTTTATTAATATTATATTATTCTATTGATACATATGCTAGATATTATATTATATATAATTAAAATATTAATCTACATTCAGTGTGCTTGGAGGGAGTCATTTCCTATCCTATTCTAGCCTACAACATCATAGGAAATTGTGACGGTCGAATCTCTAAAAATTGGATTGTTCATAAATTGATCTATCTAGTCAAATTAAATATATAAAAAAATAATTTTTATTATATAACTTTTATTAATGTCATATTATATTAAGAAAATAATTAATATATAATTAAAAAATTAATAATTTATTAAAATATTCAAATACTTTTTAAAAAACATTGATAAAGCTATAAAAAATATTATTATTATAACTAAGATATATTAGATTAATTAATAAATATTTCATTAGAAAAATGTATATAATATTATCAACACTCTATATTAGCGTAGGAAATTATTGACACTAAAATAAATTTTTTAAATACTTTTCACTAATACACAATATTATGCATTTAAAAAGTATAGACAATTGACGAAAAATATAGATAAATTTATCAATATTATATATTAGCGTAAGAAATTACTGACACTTATATAATCTTTTCAACACTTCTACAAAGTGTTAGCAAATTTATATTGCGATTAGTATAAAATATAACTACACATTTAAAAGTATAGAAAAAATTATTAAAAATATCAACCCAAGATAAAAATATTCGTAATTTATTTAAAAAATATCAACGCTATTGCAAAAATATAGATATTGTTACCAACGTTTTATATTAGCGTAAGAAATTATTAACACTTCCATAATATGAAACACCCTTATACCTCATATACGTATAATACATACACCACATATATGTATATACATATGCATAATACAAGAGTATCCTTGACATTAGAAAATTCTCCATTCCATAAATCATTTCTTAAAATTTATATTAAGTTAAATTATAACTAAATAAATTTATAAAGAAAAAATCTTTAAAAAAAAAAATTTGTCAGAGTTTTTTCTGTAATTTTAATATTTTTCAAAACAACAAACACACAACCTGCATAGAAAATTTTACTCCCAAATACATTATATTTCCAATACTCCATCATCTCTCCAAGTATATTCAAAAATTCTCAAACATAACCAATGTACACTATAAATTCATATTTTAAGTACCAATACTTATTAAAATATTCTTATATACATAATAACCTTTTATAAAATATATCTAATATACAGATAATATTTTTTACTGTACAAAATACATATTACATAGTACATAAACTATACAAGTATGCATCACTCTTCAAGTTGGTCTCCTGGCACCCACAACTTTAAATCTCAATCACATATAGGTTCACCCTGGTCTATATTTCTAATACCTGTGTTGAACGATTTGTGTGTGTATCGATTCTAACCTCAAATGCACATATCGTAAAAAGCAGTAAAGTGAATGTAAATATTGTTCCCGTAGAGAAGGAGTAATTTGAATAATCAAAATTCAAGTTGCTATTATCTGAAAACTAATTAGTTAATTTTATATTTTTAAAAAATTAAATATTTCATCCTTAATTTAAAATTTAAAATTAATTTCAAATTTAAAATGAAATTAAACTAAGATAATTATCTATAAATTTAAACTTCAAATTTGAATTTAAATTTTTTAAATTCAAATAATTGAGATAAACAAGTAGGATTATATTTCATTAGAATTATTTCAAATGGGCAAAAATAACTTTTCAAACTAATTCAAATCTTTCTTGAATCAAAGTTATCAATTCCTTAAATTTTAATTTTTCTCTTTCTCAAGCAAGAAAAATAATGATTGATATAATTTATAAGTTCTATTTTCATGAATAATAAACTACAATAATCTATATAGCTTAAAGAAATTAAGTTGGTCTTTAGATTATTTTTTATCTCTAAATAGGATTTTCTAAAGTTGTTGATTTCATAATCAAAAATCATATCTAGCTTTCACTTAACATATAATTTCAATTTATCAAGCAATTGGTGGCCAATCAATCACAAGTATTAAGAACAAAACTAAAAAAATCTTGATTCAAGAAATAAAATAGTAATTAAATCAATTAATACCCATCATCCATAACCCTAAATCCACCTAATCTCACTAAGGAGATTAGTTGTTCATAGATAATTTGAAGGTAAAAACATTAGAAATGAAGAAATAAATCAAAGTATCCATAACTCTAAAATTGAATTTAAAGAAATAATCAAAGAAAACAAAACATTAAAAATTAAATTTCTAAACCGTGATTGAATGTTCAAACTTGATGGATGAATCTTGAAGAGATGATTGAGTTCTCCTCCAAGCTCAATTTTCTTCTTCCCCACCTTCTTTCTAATGATGAATGAATGCTTTTGAGTAAAAGAAAAATGAGATAGCGATCAATTTTTTCCAGGATAGATAATGATGGTTACTATTCATGTTCATGTTCACCTTACTAAAACAAACTCCTACCTCCTACTTAACTTCTGTAGAAAATTCAAATTTAAATTTGCAAACCAAATTTCTATCCAATAGAAACCTTATCTCTTTATGACCCCTCAGCAAAATTGTAGCCCTTGAAGAATAGATGACTTTAGGCTCTTGAATAATCTCAATTGGACTCCGGACGCCTAAGTTATAGCCCAATTACTCTCGGTAGCTCGGACTGGAATTCTGCTTCTGTATTTTAAGCCCAATTTCGACTTTATAGTTGGAGGCCCAAACAAACTCAAATTTTGACGAACTAAACCTCTTTAAAAAACTTGAGATTTCTTCTATCAACTTTATAAAGACAACTTTTCTAATCTTACACTTTATCATTATTGAAATTTTTATTAAAGGTCTGAAGGTCTAATCTGCCTAAAATCTCTACTTATAAGAGTCCTACAACAAATTAATTAAAACTAAGCTTTAATAAAAAATAATATAACCAGAACATATAATTAAGCATAGAATAAGTAAATTCAACTTAATTTCATGTAAAAACTAATAGACAAATGTATATTCATTATGGACTTATCAATTTCTTCCACACTTGAACTTTTACTTGTCCTCGAGCAAATTAACCATCATTAAATCAAATTCAAACATTCAACCAAACATAATTAACTAAAGAAAAATAACAATAACTTATCCTCAACTTAACACACTAAACTTCAAAGAATCATAACCTTAAACAACTTTACAAACTAAGCACACTTCTATATTAGGGTGATTTACAAAAAACTTTTATAAAACCATAGCCATAAGAAATTTATTATAACTTCATTGATCCAAGAATATATCAAATATCACTAAGTAGCCAACTTTACACAATAATTCAGGATCAATAAGAACTATGTATTTATTATTATTATTATTATTATTATTATTATTATTATTATTATTATTATTATTATATATTCAATGAGTCTATTTTATACTCCATCCCATTATTATTATTATTATTATTATTATTATTATTATTATTATTATTATTATTATTATTATTATTATTCTCTTTTTCTCTTTTCTACTCTTATATATATATGGTGGATATATTTTATATTCCATTCCACCTTAATTATCTAAAATGAGTGTGTTTTATGCTCCATCTCGCAAAAATTTTTAATATATTAATTATATTAGTTATGCATAATTCTCATATCATATGCCCATATAGTTAAACAATTTACCACCTTAGTGATACATACTAACTCAAGAATCTATTACATTACAATAAACTCAAAAGACTATAATAAAAACAATTTTAACTATTTTTTTAAAAAATAAGTGTTCTTAATCTGCAAAATTTTTCAAGGCCATAACCTCATCTATTCCATACATTAAATTAAAAATAAGCAAAAAGTATTTTAATCTAGCTAAAGAGTTAAATATCAAGTTGAAATATGAAATAACAATAATTAACACACTCAATAACAAGTAAAGAATAAGTAGGGATAAAAAATAAACAAATAGATTACAAAATAGGAGTAGAACAAGTTTTAGTATTTATTAAAAATTGAAATTTAACTCTAGTACAAATTAAAATAAAAAGAAAAAAAATTAAATAAAAATTAAAATTAAAATAAAAGACAACCGAATCAAATATCATATAAAATAAACTAATAATAAGAGTTAACTACTCTCCTTCCACACTTAATCTTTTCATTGTTCCCAATGAAAAATAAGCAACCACAAACAATAGAATCCACAAATAACAATAAAAAGAAAATATAATAAGAAAAAGATAAAGGATGAAAGCTTCCCTCTTTTATGGCGAAATAGTTATTGAATATAAAGATAAAAATCTCTTACCTTCTTCTTCATTATTGTCACACCCCATTTTTAGAAGTGTGACGGTCCTAGGGTCCAGGTAGGCTTAAGGCCACCAGGCACCACGTAGAACCCAATTAATTTATGAATTTATATAAATTAATTAGTACACTAGTAAATTATAACTTTATTATTTACTCATAATAACACATGTATTTTTATATTATATATTATTTACAAACATTTTCTTTATTTATTACATTATGGTTTATTTCCATAATTTACCAAGCTATTCACAATATTACTATGGAGCAACTAGAGTATAGCACAAACATTATTATTTAATTACATATGATAATATTGACTGATTATATTATTCTCAAGCTTCTTGCTGGAAGAAGAAATCAAGAAGCTGATGGTCCTGGGTCACCTCTACCTGAAACCACAGACGATGGGGTGAGTCGTCAACTCAGTGAAATTACAGTGTCACAAGGGTAGAATATGCAATAACGATATTTCAAGGATCAAGGATAATAAATAAATAAGGCGGCTGCACAATAAAGGTATAACAATGAAATTTAATTCACAAGAAAGGCCCACAATAATTGGACCAAAATCACAAAAGTAAATTATATAATATGACAGATAACACATAGCAATAACACTGAAGACAATATATCATTATTCCAGTGCTATCATATATCACATTCACATAAGGGTAGCTTCTACCTTACAAATCACAAACTTCTATGTGCACATAGCCTGATGGTATAGCCCCCATCAAGTTGGGATTCTATCATATTGGCTAATCAAATGGCTTGGTATGATCACATAGGCCAAGAGGCCACACTGGTTTTCACAATTCACAAATGCAAAATTACAAACGATAAATGATATTAAATGGCTCAAATATCAACAATGGTTAAATTTTCATCAAAGAATTTCAAATGTGACAAAGCAAGGATTGGACACTATAACTCACCTTGAATATGCAAATTTGATTCCTCTAAGTTATTGATAATAATTGATTGATTTGATGGCAATACCCGACCTATATTCACATCCACATATAAATCACACATTTAGGTTTATTTTGTTTATTTTATCATTTTTTTGTCTTAATTATTTATTAGGAATCTATGCCCTGTTTTAATATCTTAATATGTCCTAAAATTTATTTTATAATTGTGAATTCAAATTTTACAAATTATATTATAATAGAGTTATATAATAGAGTAAGTTAAAATATGTGTCATATGCCTATAACAATGTACATTGGTTTCTTTATGTTATTTAATTTACTTATTTATTAAATTAATATTTATACTTTTGAGAACATTAAATACACATACTAGAGATTATATTCATCTATAATATGCTTATATTTATGACCAAATCAAATATATTTTATTATGCTCAATTCAGTCCTACATCAACAAAATACCTAAATTCCAGCATTTGAGTAGTTTGTATTCATTTAATTATATATTAATTTATTTAAATTAATTTGTCCTGAAATTTTACCAGCATATTCCCAACATTATATATGACCTCTCTGTAAATTTTCACAATTTATAGAGTTTATTTATATAGGTCAATAATTTAAACACAGCAGCAAAATCTCAATGGTATTCATTCAGACTATTAAAATGAGCAGCTTGTGTTTATTTATTTACTCACTCATCTTTCTTCATCATTTTGACTTGGCCTTTTACCACCACCTTCCCAAAATCCAAATAAACCTTTCTGTAATTTTTGATTAATTTTAAAGCTCGTTTTCATGTTAAAATAAATAAATCACAGTAGCTAATTTATTGAGAATTCAAGCTGTAATATTTAGACAGATTTGAGTGTTAAGGTTTTTAGCTTCATTCCTTTCAATTTCTTTCAATACAAATCGATTTATAACATCCTAAATACTTAATTAATATGTAAAAATGATAATTTTTAGCTCAGATTCAATAAATAATAGTTTTAAAATTAGAAAAACAAAATAAAAGATTAAGATTCAGAATTTTCAGATTCTTACCTTTAGGAGTTCTTTTGCCTTCTTTGCCTTTATATCACTTTGTTGATTTAATTTTTAACTTTGGATCACTTCTAAACATAAGAAACTAGCCTAGGAATGGTTTTTAGCTGCTGGAAAATGAGAGAGGGTCATGATAAAGAAGAGGTGTTCTTGATAGTAACAAGAAAAGAGAAAGAAGAAAAGATAAGACCAAAACAATTTCTATCATCTTTTAGTCAACATTTTCCAGCACCTATTACTATTCAAAATAGATGAGTTACCCACTTATTTTGGTAGAAAATTGGCTGAGAATTAAGTGAGTGAAATGTCCATTTTTCCCCTCGATCTTATACATTTCTTTTATTAACTCAAATGCCCTTTTAGTCATTTTACACCATAACTTGTTATCTACACTTGTAATTAATTTCTTTAAAATTGTTTTCACTTCTAATTTTAAATTTTAATTTATCTTATATGGTTTTAATGTATATTATTATATTAAGATATTATTAATTAAGTTATAATATATTTCAAGTATAATACCCTAAGATTTTTATACATACGGGTTCACATAGCTAAAGTATTTTAAAATTTATATTTCCATGACTTTAGTAACACATAAATTTTACTTCTTTGTATATGAATGATTTCTTTATCACTCTAATAGGTCATTTTGTTTCTCTAATAGTTTATATACAAATATAATTAATTATTTAATAACTTACAGTTAATTGATTTGATTCACAGTTGTAGAGTTTTCAATTCAGATACTTTAAAGTTTTTGTTTATTATTTTGGCACATTATAATTTTATTTCAATCAAAGATTTTTTTCTCACTTTATTCATTCATTTGTACAACATTTAAGCTATTAGATTTTAGGGTATTACATTCTCTCCCCCTAATTAAAATTCGTCCTCGAATTTTTTTAAAGTAATCACCCACTAAAAAGTTGAGGATATCTATCTAACATCTCAGACTCAGTTTCCCAAGTATATTCTTCTACTGATTGACTTTGCCACAAAACTTTTACCATAGGAATATTCTTATTTCTAAGTCTTTTAATTTGCTTATCAACTATAGCTACTGGTACTTCCTGATAGGTCAAATCTTGCTGCAAGTCTACCGGTGAAGCTTGTAAAACGTGGGATGGATCAGAAACATATTTTCAAAACATCGAAATATGGAACACTGGATGCACTTGTTCCATATTGGATGGTAGTGCCAAACGGTATGATACTGATCCCACTCTTTCTAAGATCTCAAATGGACCAATGTACCTTGGTGATCGCTTTCCTTTCTTACCAAATCTTATGACTCCCTTCATTGGTGACACTTTCAGAAATACATGCTCACCAATACTAAATTGAACATCTTTTCTTTTAGGATCTGCATAGCTCTTCTGGCGGCTAAAAGCTGTCTTCAAACATTCTTGAATTAATGGTACTTTCTCTATGGTTTCTTGAATAAGTTCTGGGCCTTCTATATGTCTTTCACCAATTTCATTCCAACATATAGGGGATCTGCACTTCCTTCCATATAATGCTTCATAGGGTGCCATCAGTATGGTTGAATGGTAGCTATTATTATAGGCAAATTCAATCAATGGCAAATGCTTGTCCCAAGTACCTCCAAAATCCAAAATGCACAATCTCAACATATCTTCTAAGTTTTGAATAGTTCTTTCTGTTTGCCCATCTATTTTGAGGATGAAATGCAGTGCTTGAATCTAACTTTATTCCCAATGCCTCTTGTAACTTCTGCCAGAATCTGGAGGTGAATTGTGTTCCCCTGTCAGAAATGATGGAAATAGGCACTCCATGTAAACCTATTATCTTATCTAAGTATAATTGTGCATATTGGGACACAGAATAGGTGGTTTTCATAGGAAGAAAATGAGCAGATTTCGTCAACCTATCAACAATCACCCATATAGAATCATATCCTGTAGATGTTCTAGGTAATCCAACCACAAAATCCATAGTAATCCTCTCCCATTTCCATTCTGGCAGTGGTAACTGTTGTAATAGCCCAGATGGTTTCTGATGTTCAAATTTCACCTGTTGGCATGTTAAACACCTTGCTACAAATTCTGTAATATCTTTCTTCATACTAGTCCACCAATAAACATCTTTCAAATCATAATACATTTTGGTAGTTCCAGGATGTACATTGTAGTTTGCATAATGAGCCTCCTTCGTTATCTGTTTCTTTAGATCATCTACTGCTGGTACACAAAGTCGATTGCCACATTTTAATACACCTTCATCAATTACAAAGTCAGAGGTCTTACCTGTAGCAATGTCTTCTTTTATTCTCACCAACTGTGGATCTTCATCTTGTAGTGTCTTAATTTGATCAATCAGTAATGGTTTGACAGTGAATTGGGCTATCAATGCTCCATTATCTGATAAATCAAATCGTATCCTCAAGCCATATAAATTCTGAACCTCTTTTACTAATGGTCTTCGACTTACATGAATGTGTGCTAAACTCCCCAAAGATTTCCTGCTTAAAGCAACTGCTACTGCATTAGCTTTGCCGGGATGATATAAGATCTCACAATCATAATCCTTAAGTAGCTCCATCCATCTACGTTGCCTGAGATTTAGATCTTTCTGTTGAAAGATGTATTTGAGGCTTTTATGATCTGTGAAAATCTCACATTTCTCACCATATAAATAGTGTCTCCAAATCTTCAGAGCAAATATAATAGCAGCCATTTCCAAATCATGAGTAGGATAATTAACCTCATGCTTTCTCAGTTGTCTAAAGGCATAGGCAATCACCCTATCATTCTGCATTAAAACACAGCCAAGTCCCACTCTGGATGCATCACAATACACTGTAAATTTACCTCCTTCAGTTGGTAGGGCAAGAATAGGTGCAGATGTTAAATATTCCTTCAATCTGCAGAAGCTTTCCTCACATTTGCTGTCCCAATCAAACTTTACCCCTTTATGAAGCAATCTAGTAATTGGTGTAGCAATTTTAGAAAAGTCTTTTACAAATTTCCTATAATAACCAGCCAATCTCAGAAAACTCCTTATTTCTGCAATATTTGTTGGTCGAGGCCAATCAGCTACTGCTTCAATTTTCTTAGGATCCACTTGTAACCCTTCACTGGTGATCACATGTCCTAAGAAAGATATTTTCTCTTGCCAAAATTCACATTTAGATAATTTAGCGAATAAATGATTTTCCCTCAGCGTCTGCAATGCTATCCTTAAGTGCTCTTCATGTTCAGTCTGACTCTTAGAATAAATCAGTATATCATCTATAAAAACAACCACAAATTTATCCAAGTATGACTTGAAAACTCGATTCATCAGATCCATAAATGTTGCAGGTGCATTAGTGAGACCGAAAGGTAGTACCAAAAACTCATAATGGCCATATCTAGTTCGAAATGCAGTTTTAGGTACATCTTCCTTCTTGATTCTCAATTGATGGTACCCAGAGCGAAGATCTATCTTAGAAAAATAACTTGCCCCTTGTAATTGATCAAACAAATCATCAATTTTAGGCAGAGGATATTTGTTCTTTATAGTCACCCTATTCAACTGTCTGTAGTCTATACACATTCGAAGTGAACCATCTTTTTTCTTAACAAATAATACTGGTGCACCCCAGGGTGAACTGCTAGGCCTAATGAAGCCTTTATCCAGAAGATCTTGTAATTGTGCTTTCAACTCCTTCAACTCAGTTGGAGCCATTCTGTATGGAGGGATAGAAATAGGTGTTGTACCAGGTAGCAAATCTATACTAAACTCTATTTCCCTTTCTGGAGGTAAAGTGGTCAGATCATCAGGGAATACATCAGGAAACTCTCGTACTGCAGGTATTTGATCCAAACTAGGGAATGAAACACTAGTATCTCCGACATGGGCCAAATACCCTATACATCCCTTTCTTAATAATCTTTTAGCACTAATTGCTGAGATCAAACTATTTAACACTTCACTCCTATCCCCCTGAAATTCAAAAATTTCCCCTGATGGACTATGAAATATTACCCTCTTACCATTACAATCTAAGGTGGCCAAATACTTAGACAGCCAATCCATTCCCAAAATAACATCAAACTTTAAAACTGGTAATTCTATCAAATCAGCTCTCAAGATTTTATCATCAATCACTACCTCACAAGAAGGGTATACATTTTTAACAACAATTTCTTCCTCTAAAGGAGTAAACACAGTGAGAGGTATATCAAGCAGTTTGGAAGGTACATGTAATTTAGAAGCAAAATAGGTAGACACAAAAGAATGAGTTGCCCCTGAATCAAATAACACCCTTCCTTTAACAGATTGAATGGAAATGATACCTGTAATAGCTGCATTTGATGCTTGTGCCTCCTGAGGTGATAAGGTATACACTCTCCCTCTACCCCTATCAGATGGTGACATTACTGCAGGTCTCTCAATAACACTACCTCTTCCAGAACCTCTTCCAAATCCACTAGATCTATGACCCCTTTCCATCTGCATGGTGGTCTGAGATGTTTGTGGTCTTGTTTCTGCTGCAATCAAAGGACAATCTTTAATCATATGATCTTTTTGCCCACATTTAAAGCATGCCCTAGTCTCCCTATAACATTGGCCTCTATGCATCTTCCCACAAGTCTGACATGGAGTACGTATAGGAGGCCTCTGAACATTAGTACTGAAAAATCCATGGGTAATAGTCCCAGATGACCTTCCAGTAGGTGGTCTAGGTGGAAGTCCCATTAAAGTTCTAGGTAGGTTGATTTGTGGCATAGATTGTGATTGTCGCCTGGCGCTAGATGTTCCTACTTCTTCCTTGCCTTTCTGTCTTATAAAGCTTTCAGTTCTAGCCTTCTTCTTCTGTTCTCGGGCTTCCATCTCTCTATTTTCTATTATTCTTGCTTCGTCCACCAATTTAGAGTAAGAATCATAATCATGAGCAGCCAAAATCATGTACAGTGAATTAACTAATCCTCTTATGAATCGATGTATTCTTGCTGCTTCATTTGGTACTAGAGCAGGTACATACTTACTCAACTGATTAAACTGTCTTGCATATTCAGATACTGTCATACCAGGTGTTTGTACTAACCTCTCAAACTCTAAAGCCTTGGCTTGCCTAACACTTTCAGGTAAAAACTCTTGCAATACCATTTCTGCAAATTGCTCCCAAGTCAAAAGAACATTTTCTTTCAATATTCCAGCCACAACTCTCTTGTACCATTCCTTTGCATCAACTCTCATTTGGTACCCTGCAAATTCAATTGCTTTCTTGTCTTGACAACGAAGTATTTGAGTTTTTGCTTCCATTTCCTCTAAAAACTCTGTAGGATCTTCTTCCCCTTTATAAATTGGAGGACTAAGTTTCAAAAATCCAGTTAATAATTTTCTTTCTTCATTTGATTCCATCTGTGGTGGTGGAGGTGGAGGAACATGGAATTCAGGGATAGGAGTCTGTTGTTGTTGTTGTTGTCTTTGTTGTATCATCATTTCCATCATCAACGCATAATTTTTCTGTAATTGTTCAAGTCTTTCCATCATTCCAGTTATTCTGTCTTCAGCTGCCAGTGGTTCTGGAGGATAAGTCCTTACATTCTCAACTCTTTGTACTAATTCCTCAGAAGGAACAGCTCCCTCAGATCTAATTGCCCTAGGTCTTCTTCGGTTTTCCATATCTAACTATAAGAGAGAAAATAATTATTTAATTAGCGCACGAATTAACGCAGATCTAGATAACAACGAAAACAAGACATGACAGAATAATCCTAAGCTCCATAGTATTCTTACACATTTATGCTTACGAACCTTTAACCTATATATATTATTATAAACCTAAGCTCTGATACCACCTCTGTCACACCCCATTTTTAGAAGTGTGACGGTCCTAGGGTCCAGGTAGGCTTAAGGCCACCAGGCACCACGTAGAACCCAATTAATTTATGAATTTATACAAATTAATTAGTACACTAGTAAATTATAACTTAATTATTTACTCATAATAACACATGTATTTTTATATTATATATTATTCACAAATATTTTCTTTATTTATTACATTATGGTTTATTTCCATAATTTACCAAGCTATTCACAATATTACTATGGAGCAACTACAGTATAACACAAACATTATTATTTAATTACATATGATAATATTGACTGATTACATTATTCTCAAGCTTCTTGCTGGAAGAAGAAATCAAGAAGCTGATGGTCCTGGGTCACCTCTACCTGAAACCACAGACGATGGGGTGAGTCGTCAACTCAGTGAAATTACAGTGTCACAAGGGTAGAATATGCAATAACGATATTTCAAGGATCAAGGATAATAAATAAATAAGGCGGCTGCACAATAAAGGTATAACAATGAAATTTAATTCACAAGAAAGGCCCACAATAATTGGACCAAAATCACAAAAACAAATTATATAATATGACAGATAACACATAGCAATAACATTGAAGACAATATATCATTATTCCAGTGCTATCACACATCACATTCACATAAGAGTACCCTACAAATCACAAACTTCTATGTGAAAATAGTCTGATGGTATAGCCCCCATCAAGTTGGGATTCTATCATATTGGCTAATCAAATGGCTTGGTATGATCACATAGGCCAAGAGGCCACACTGGTTTTCACAATTCACAAATGCAAAATTACAAACGATAAATGATATTAAATGGATCAAATATCAACAATGGTTAAATTTTCATCAAAGAATTTCAAATGTGACAAAGCAAGGATTGGACACTATAACTCACCTTGAATATGCAAATTTGATTCCTCTAAGTTATTGATAATAATTGATTGATTTGATGGTAATACCCGACCTACATTCACATCCACATATAAATCACACATTTAGGTTTATTTTATTTATTTTATCATTTGTTTGTCTTAATTATTTATTAGGAATCTATGCCCTTTTTAATATCTTAATATGTCCTAAAATTTATTTTATAATTGTGAATTCAAATTTTACAAATTATATTATAATAGGGTTATATAATAGAGTAAGTTAAAATATGTGTCATATGCCTATAACAATGTACATTGGTTTCTTTATGTTATTTAATTTACTTATTTATTAAATTAATATTTATACTTTTGAGAACATTAAATACACATACTAGAGATTATATTCATCTATAATATGCTTATATTTATGACCAAATCAAATATATTTTATTATGCTCAATTCAGTCCTACATCAACAAAATACCTAAATTCCAGCATTTGAGTAGTTTGTATTTATTTAATTATATATTAATTTATTTAAATTAATTTGTCCTGAAATTTTACCAGCATATTCCAAACATTATATATGACCTCTCTGTAAATTTTCACAATTTATAGAGTTTATTTATATAGGTCAATAATTTAAACACAGCAGCAAAATCTCAATGGTATTCATTCAGACTATTAAAATGAGCAGCTTGTGTTTATTTATTTACTCACTCATCTTTCTTCATCATTTTGACTTGGCCTTTTACCACCACCTTCCCAAAATCCAAATAAACCTTTCTATAATATTTGATTAATTTTAAAGCTCGTTTTCATGTTAAAATAAATAAATCACAGTAGCTAATTTATTGAGAATTCAAACTGTAATATTTAGACAGATTTGAGTGATAGGGTTTTTAGCTTCATTCCTTTCAATTTCTTTCAATACAAATCGATTTCTAACATCCTAAATATTAATTAATATGTAAAAATGATAATTTTTAGCTCAGATTCAATAAATAATAGATTTAAAATTAGAAAAACAAAATAAAAGATTAAGATTCAGAATTTTCAGATTCTTACCTTTTGGAGTTCTTTTGCCTTCTTTGCCTTTATATCACTTTGTTGATTTAATTTTTAACTTTGGATCACTTCTAAACATAAGAAACTAGCCTAGGAATGGTTTTTAGCTGCTGGAAAATGAGAGAGGGTCGTGATAAAGAAGAGGTGTTCTTGGTAGTAACAAGAAAAGAGAAAGAAGAAAAGATAAGACCAAAACAATTTCTATCATCTTTTAGTCAACATTTTCCAGCACCTATTACTATTCAAAATAGATGAGTTACCCACTTATTTTGGCAGAAAATTGGCTGAGAATTAAATGAGTGAAATGTCCATTTTGCCCCTCGATCTTATACATTTCTTTTATTAACTCAAATGCCCTTTTAGTCATTTTACACCATAACTTGTTATTTACACTTGTAATTAATTTCTTTAAAATTGTTTTCACTTTAATTTTAAATTTTAATTTATCTTATATGGTTTTAATGTATATTATTATACTAAGATATTATTAATTAAGTTATAATATATTTCAAGTATAATACCCTAAGATTTTTATACATACGGGTTCACATAGCTAAAGTATTTTAAAATTTACATTTCCATGACTTTAGTAACACATTAATTTTACTTCTTTGTATATGAATGATTTCTTTATCACTCTAATAGGTCATTTTGTTTCTCTAATAGTTTATATACAAATATAATTAATTATTTAATAACTTACAGTTAATTGATTTGATTCACAGTTGTAGAGTTTTCAATTCAGATACTTTAAAGTTTTTGTTTATTACTTTGGCACATTATAATTTTATTTCAATCAAAGATTTTTTTCTCACTTTATTCATTCATTTGTACAACATTTAAGCTATTAGATTTTAGGGTATTACAATTATAAATGGAAAAATGGGCACCAAATTGAGAAGAGAGATATACCTCATCCCTTGAAGAACTTGAAACTTTCTCCTTGCCTTTCTTTGATGTTGATTTTTTTACAATGCTTTTTAATCTTGAACCCATGGTTGGAAGATTAGAGTGATCGGTAAAGTGGATTTGGTAAGGATTTATGTGATTGTGGAATAAATTGAGTGGATTTGAGAGGTTTATAGTTAGGGATTTGGGAAAAGGACATTGGGAGTGTGAGAGAGAGAAAAAGGAGAAGAATAGATAAGTGAGGAGAGAGAAGGGGCTGAATGGGTTTATTTATGTTAAATTTTTTTTAAAGAAATAGCCTCGTCGCGATTGTGACAGAGGAGTAATACACCAGCAGTGCGATCACACTACTAGTCATGCAAAGGGGAATTGTTGCTACTGTCGTGATCGCAACAGCAGCTCGGCTTGTGGCTGAGCTGGCTTCCGCTCGTTATGCTCACACCACGCACGCGATGAACAACTTTTACTTTTTTTTTTGAAGGCCTATTGTGATTGTGCTGGAGATGCAGCACGAGCAGTGAGCTCATGCTGCAGAGCTTAATCGCGTGAGCTCATCTGTCCTCTCTGTCAGGAGCGTGCAGGCTGCGCTATCGCGATAGTACCTGGAATTTTTTTTTTCAAAATAAATAAAAATTCAATTCAAACTCACCTCTTCTTGTTCTTTCTTATCCACCTTTGCTATTTACTTAGCAAACAAAAACAAGAATAAAAATATTAAAGAATATAGAATTAAAATACCAACCTGCAAAACACCAATAAACTCAATTAATAACTCTAATATTATATAAAACAATCATTAAAATTTTAAATTAACTGAATTAAATGAATTAAAACTACAAAAAGCTTAAATATTAAATGAAAATAAAAAAAATAAAAAATTGGGTTGCCTCCCGAAAGTGCTTATTTAAATTCTTCAGCTTGACTTTCCTTTAAAGCTCAAGGTGAAAGATCACATTGTACTTCCTTTCCTACCATATTGCTTGATGTTGTTGACTTGTAATTGTGCTTCCCAAGTTCTTTATACCCTTCAATTTCTATTTGTGAACTTTTATCCATAGGTGAAGTGAAATGGATTGCTTTACAGTTTTCGTTCTTTGGCTTGGAGTTTGGTACTGGGCAAACTTTGAGCAAATCCTTTTTAATGAAATCTTTTTAAAGAGATTTATCATTTGCCTCTACTTAGAAACTTTCAGAAGTAGAATTTTTTGGAGAATCAATCATGTTAAACTCTACCTGATCATCCCCAATTTTTAAGGTGAGCTTGTCACTCTTCACATCGATTACAGCTCCAATGGTAACTAGGAAGGGCCTCCTAAGAATCAATGGAACATCTATATATTCATTCAAATTCTCAACTATAAAATTGATAGGGATATAGAATTGTTCCACTTTTACAAGTATGTTTTCTACTAGGCCTTCAGGGTACTTGACTGATCCATCTGCAAGTTGAAAGGTTAGATCGGTAGGTGTCATCTCTGTGAATTTTAATTTCTTGTAAACAAATAAAGGCATTAGATTAATACTAGCACCTGAATCACATAATAAATTTTGAAAATTAAATATACCAATTTGATAGGGAATAGAAAAATTTCTTGGATCCTTAAGCTGAAAGGAAATTTTATTTTGTAATAATGTGTTGCACTCTTCAATAAGTGCAACTGAGGCTATTTCTTCCATCTTTTCCTTCTTAGACAAAAGTTCCTTTAAGAACTTCACATATGTTGGCATCTGAAAAAAAGTTCCTATGAAAGGTAAATTAATGCAAAGTTGCTTAAAATTTTTAAGGAACTTGTTGTATTGTTGATTCCACTTATATTGTATCATCCATTGAGGAAAGAGAATGGGTGGCATGTGAGATTTTATCTCTTGTTTAACAGATACCTCCTTTTTTCAGCTTCACTCTCTTTAATTGTCAATTTAGAAGAAGAAATCTGTAGAGCTGGGTCTTCTGTGTTGAGTTTTCAAGCCGTATGCTATTTAGGAAAATAACATTGCAATGTTCTTTCGGATTAATTTTCATTTGACTTGGAAGCTCTTCTTGTAGGCGATTATTAAGAGAGCTTGCTATTTGACTAACTTGAATTTCTAGATTCTTACTTTGGATTTCAATCTATTCTATTCTTGATTTCAATTTGTCAAACTTTTCAGAAGCAACTCCAATAAATTTCTCCAAAGCCAATTCATAAGATTGTTTACTTTCTTGTGGTTATAGTTGGCTTTGAATTCGGTTTCTCAAGAATGGAGGTTGATAAGATGCCCTTTGGTTACCTTGATTACCACTCCAAGACAAATTTGGGTGGTTTTTCCAACTAGGGTTGTATGTGTTTCCATAAGGCAATTGTTGAGCTCTATTTTGATTCCCCACAAAATGCACTTGTTCTTGAGCTATACATTCTAAAGATTGATGGTTTCCACCACACCCTTCACCCCCTGTAGTGGAAAGATTAACATGTTCTAACTTTCTAGCTAAGGAATCAAACTTAGCTAAAAGTAGTGAAATTCCATCTACTTCATGTACACCAGCCAGTTTCTTAGGGAATGGCCTCTCACTAGATCAATGATAATTATTTGCTGCCATGGATTCAAGCAATTCCAATGCTTCAGCTGTATTTTTGTTCATAAAAGCCCCTCCTGCAGCTGCATCAATTGTACTCCTCAAAGGTACTAGTATCCCATTATAAAATGTTTGAACAATAAGTTATTCTAGAATCCCGTAGTGAGGGCACTTCCTTTGAAGGTCTTTATTCATAAAGTGATTCACCATCAAACTGTATAAAACTTGTTATATCATTTATAAATTTTGCAGTTTTTCCAGGAGGGTCACCCATGTTTACTTCTTCATCACTAGCTTAACTCTACTTTCTTCTTATAGAGACTCATGTGCATGAATTTGTTCACTTTCTTCTCTTTTTAAGTGAAGTCTCTCCTTTCTTGGTCTATTATTCTCTTTGTATTGCTTTTCAATTTCAGGATTAAATTCTTCTAATACAGCTTGTCTATTACTGCGCATATAATTCTTTCAAAAAGCAAAAAAAAAAATAAACTAAAATTTTAAATTAATAGTCTCTTCGAACTTACTGTTATCAAATTAATTTCTCCTTTTCCAGCAACGGTGCCAAAAATTTATTGAACGATTCGTGTGCGTATCGATTCTAATCACAAGTGCACGTATCGTAACAAGCAGTAAAGTGAATCTAAAGATCGTTCCTACAGAGAAAGAGTAATTTGACTAACCAAAAATTCAAGTTGACTATTATTTGAAAACTAATTAATTAATTTTATATTTTTAAAAATTAAATACTTCATCCTTAATTTAATTTAAAATTAAATTCAAATTCAAAATGAAATTAAACTAAGATAATTATCTATAAATTCAAACTTCAAATTATAATTCAAAAATTTAAATTCAAATAATTAAGATAAACAAGTAGGATTAGATTTCATTAGAATTATTTCAAAGGGGCAAAAATAACTTTTCAAACTAATTCAAATATTTCTTGAATCAAAGTTACCAATTCCTTACATTTTAATTTTTCTTTTTCTCAAGCAAGAAAATTAATGATTGATGTAATTTATAAGTTCTATTTTTATGAACAATAAACTACAATAATCTATCTAGCTCAAAGAAATTAAGTTGGTCTTTAGATTATTCTTTTATCTCTAAATAACATTTTCTAAAGTTGTTGATTTCTTAACTAAAATCATACCTAGCATTCACTCAACATATGATTTCAATTTATCAAGCAATTGGTGGATAATCAATCACAAGAGAACAAAACTAATAAAATCTTGATTCAAGAAATAAAATAGTAATTAAATCAATTAATACCCATCATCCATAACCCTAAATCTACCTAGTCTCACTAAGGAGATTAGTTGTTCATAGTTAATTTGAAGGTAAAAAAATTAGAAATGAAGAAATAAATCAAAGTATCCATAACTCTAAAATTGAATTTAAAGAAATAATCAAAGAAAATAAACCATTAAAAATTGAATTTCTAAACCGTGATTGAATGTTTAGACTTAATGGATGAATCTTGAAGAGATGATTGAGATCTCATCCAAGCTCAATTTTCTTCTTCCCCACCTTATTTATAATGATGAATGAATGCTTTTGAGTAAAAGAAAAATGAGATAAAAATCAAATTTTCTAGGATAGATGATGATGGTTACTGTTTACATTCATGTTCACCTTACTAAAACAAACTCCTACTCCTACTCAACTTCTGCAGAAAATTCAAATTTAAATTTATAAACCAATTTTTTATCAGATAGAGAGCTTATCACATTCTGACCCCTATAGTAAAATTGTAGCCCTTGAAGAGTATATGACTTTAGGCTCTTGAATCATCTCAATTGGACTTTGGACTCCCAAGTTATGGCCCAGTTACTCTTAATAGCTCGGACTGAAATTTTGCTTCTGTATTTTAAGCCTAATTTCGACTTTATAGTCAAATTTTGACAAACTGGACCTTTCGAAAAAGCTTGAGATGTTCTCTATCATCTTCATGAAGATAACTTTTCCAATATTATATTTTATCATATTAAAATCTTTATTGAAGCTCTGAAGGACTAATATGCCTAAAATCTCTGCTTATAAGATAAGAGTCTTACAACAAATTAATTAAAACTAAGCTTTAATAAAAAAAAAAATAATGCAACTATAACACACAATTAAACTTAGAATTAGTAAATTCAACTTAATTTCATATAACAAATTTGATAGACAAATGTATATTTATTATGCACTTATCAAAAAATACACATGCAGGTTCACCCTGTTCTGCACTTCTAATACATGCGCGATTCACACAATCTCGCTAAGCCTTACAGCTTAGTGGTACATATTATAACCATACAATAATTTAAATAATACATATGCATACTTTTTAACTTATATTTTATGATCATACTGTCAATGCATACACCATTATTTTTTCATTTCCTTTATCTTATAATTCATATACACACAATTATTCATCACAAATTACTCATCATTCGTCCTCTAATTCTTCAAACATATTTATATATATATGAGTCACACAACATCATCATCACAATATTCATATACAAATATATCAAAACCATACACACATATATTCATCAACTTAACATTTCATTGCCATATTACCAGCATAGCACATTGCTCAACTAACCTCATTTAATTCATCTCATCATTTCATTGCAATATTACTAAAACTTTACAAGACATGACATCACATCACACGTTAGGCCCAACTACTCCCTACACAATAATCAAGTTTTAAAATAATTGATTTGGTCCATTGTGACACCCAATGTCTAGCCCGTAGGCAAAAATCATTTTAATTTTCTCAACCCCGCTCTGCTCGGGTCCTTAATCACATGACCTAGCTATGCTCCAGTCATGGCCTAGCTCTGCTTGGGCTCATCATCATATAATCTCCAACATCAATTTTCTAGAACAAGATATTAAACAGGGAAATACACATATCACATAACTATTCATCTCATTAAATCATATTTCCATAATCTCATTTTCATTACTGAGACTTAGCTCTGCTCAAGTCTTTCACAACTCATTTCTTATTATTTAGCTTATTTCTCGCCTCACATTCCTTCTCAGGAATTCTCATATGTATCATGATCATATCATTCCATGATTTCCATCACATATCTCATAAATAATCACATTTATATATTAATTTCATGTCTCAACACATCACATTACACATATCACATACTACCACATATCTCATCAACATACCACAACACACTCAATTATCCATCTTTTATGCACATCACAATCTATCACATTGTTATCATTCTCAATCACACATTATCAACATATCACAAAATGCACATATTCATTATCTCATCATTTTCATTCTTATCATATTTTCATATCTCTACCAATTTCCACACATTTCCAAATTCTACATACTATTTGTATATTTTTCACATATTTCAGTTATTTAAATATATTTTCTTGCCATGTTCCTAATATGGCATACTTTCTATTCCAAGTGCACAAAATGCACTTTTACCAATTACACTTAACAAATATATTGGTCATTCTATAATGGCTTAATATATCACAATTCAAGCATTTCACACAATTTCACAAACAACAATACACTTTTACCATGACTTCCAATATCAAAGTAACTTATCACATTTTCACAATTCACAATGTGCTAAGCAAATTCAAATGCAATCAATGCAAAGGCTATCAAAGTATATACTAACCTTAAATATGATAATATCCAAGCTCAAATCACCTTCCAAATTCAACTTCACCAATTGCCCTTCTTCACTTTGATTTTACAAATCCACTTTAATGAATCCTAAACCATATTACAAGCTCTAACATAGCATTAGCAATTCATTTTAATACACTTTAATCATCCATACACCATTTACATCATTTTTACATAACATTTCACTAAAACACTATTTTCACCCTTACTACCTTATTCAAACTTCAACATATCAAACTCATTTCTATCATTCAACTATATAATCATCAATTATACATCAATGTAACATCAAAACAATGCATGACCATAATTATCAATATCCCCTTCAAAAACCTAAAATACACATAATAGGTCCATAACCCTAAACTTAACCAAATTCTCTCATATCAAAATTTTTTACCATAATATCATTACACACACGTTAAAACAACATTAAATTCTCTATTTCAACAATTATAACCATTCACACTAAAATTCTAATTTACACATATTAATCCATAACCCTAAATTTATCAATCATACCCTTTTCAATCATCCAACCAATAAATCAATATATAATCATCATTTCATCACTTATCTAACATATTAATTCAACTATTATCAATTTAAACCATTCAAACATACTTTCTCTCCCTAACTCATTCAAACATCATCTTAAAATCAAATAAAATTAATTTAAAGGAAGGATTTCTTACTTGTATTCCTTGCTAAACCTTGTTATACCTTCTTAAATCTTCTTTAAATCTCTATAGAATTTGGTGTATGAAGAAAACTAAACTTTCCTCACCTCTCTCCAATGGCTCACGTCCAAAAGAAGAAAAGAAAAAGAAGAAAATATCTCTTCTTTTAATTCTCATCTTTATCTATTTATATACAAAATAATTAAATAATTATTAATCCACCAATCACATTTCTCCTCCCTTTGACTTTCTCTCTTCTCTTTTCTTCTTCTTCTTCTTCTTCTTCTTCTTCTTCTTCTTCTTCTTCTTCTTCTTCTTCTTCTTCTTCTTCTTCGTCTTCTTCTTCTTCCTCTTATTATTATTATTATTATTATCATCATCATCATCATCATCATCATCATCATCATCATCATCATCATCATCATCATCATCATCATCATCCATTTTTCCAACACTAAATTATATCTCACATATATGTAATGTATATTTTATGTATATGTATATGTCTTATATATGTTACTTATATTTTACATATACCGTTATGTACATATTTATGTAATATATATACTATGTATATGTAATGCATATTTAATGAATATAAATACTCATATGCACAAATAATGTGTATCCTATATACACTTTAAATATACCTTATATGTATATTAAATATACTAAGTATGTAATATATATATCCAATATATATAATTAATATGCAATATGTATATGTTATATATACACTAGATATACATTGGGTATATACAACTTTCATACCTCCCAATACTTACTTAAGTTCTTCAAAATCACGGATATGACATAACCATTCCAATGCTTCCACAAAACCATTGGCAAAATTATGTTGGAATTAGTATAAAATATAACTATGCATGTAAAAAGCGTAAGTAAATGATTATAAATACCAACGTAAGACAAAAGCGTCAGTAATTTACTTAAAATATACCAACGCTTAATAAATAATGTCAAAAAATATGTTATTATCATTTTTTTTATCGGCGCTAATGAAAAAATATATGTAATTTTGATGACACTTTATATTAGCATAGAAAATTTTTGACACATAAATAACAAAAATTTGTTGGCGTATATCTATTTTTTTATTGTGAATATATTAAGTTAAGATAAAAGAAATAAATTTTAAATATTTGAAAGAATTTTATTCTAAGAAAAGAAATATTAAAAGTAAATGACTATATTTTATGTTTTCTGAATAAATAGAAAATTTTATTATGATTGATAGAGTGAAATTATGATCAATATTTTATATAATTCTAACCATGATTTTAATTGTTTTACAATTGAATTTGATGGATTTTGTTTGTTTAAGTTAGAATTATATTAATTATGCTTGAAAAGATAAGATTCAAAGTTTCTAATGATTAATGGTGCAAAATTGAAGAAAAGTTAGCAAAAATGAAGAAAATGCAAGTGCCACGCCCATGGCTCTTAAGGCCACAACCCTGGGATTTAAATCAAGTTTGCCATAATAAAAAAAATAAAAATTCCAGAAGCCAAATGGATGCCACGACCATGGCATTGAAAGGCCACGACCATGGGTTTGATTTCTCTACTGCCTAAGCCAAGAAAGAGAAGAAAAGTCAAAATGGGCAGCCTCCACTCATATGCCATGACCGTGGCCTACCTTGCCAACCACTTACGGCTGTAAAGTGCTCAGAACTGTCCATTCCAACTCAAGCCACGACCATGGCACTCATATGCCACGACCGTGGGATCAAAATTCATGACTTTGAGTAGAAAATTTGGAAAGTGATGAACCAAACAAGATTGTGACTTAACCTTTTCAGTTTTTCTCCTCTAATGAAGTTTTCAAGCACTTTATTTAAACACCTTTCCTCCAAGGATTCAAAAAAAGAGAAAGGGGGAAGATTTAGAAGAGATTATCCAAGATATAAAAGTAGTTTAGAATTTAATTAGAGAAGGAGAGTAACTTTGGTTCAAGAAGAAATTTAAGATCAAAATTAAGTTCTTCTTCGAAGAAATAGAGTTTGATATTTCTTGTTCTTTAAATTATGTTTTTAATTATTTTCTATTATGATTGTAATATTTTTATTTTTATAATGAATAACTAATCCTTTTTAGGGTTGGTCCCTTTCATTAAATTTATCATGAAATTATAAATGTTTATTTGATTTAATTTCAACTTTCCTTGAGTTATTTTGTTATCTTTAATCTTAATGCTTTAATTATCTGGCTAATAATTAATTGAATTGAGATATTGTGTGATGAAGTGAGAGTGAAAGCACAATATTAGTCAAAAATAGGTAATAATCTTAAATAGTTTTCACTTAAAGATAATGATAACACTTTAGAGGTTGATTAAAGATTTTTGTAAAACTTAGCGAATTAGTTTAATTACTTATGATCACGACAGTGAACATAAGGACTGAAATCAATAATAATTCTAGTACTTGAGAGAGACTTGAATTGAATTTAGAAAAATCCAACCATTAATAAAGGAAAACTAAATTAAATCAATACCTTAGAAAAACCATGATAAATCAATAAAGGTGACCAAAACCCTAAGTTTTAGAATATTAAAACCTTATTCTTGTCTTGTTTATTTCAATCAACAAAAATTTGATCATCCAAATAATTTTTAGTTTTAATTGATCAGTACTTAGAAGAAAATCTCCTCGTGGGAACGATACTTTACTTCTTATTATATTACTTGTTAACGATCTGTGCACTTGTAGTTAGCTTGGTTGAGACCTAACAATGAGGAGTAAAAATAAAAATAATATATTAAATACTATATTCTCTTTGTTTTTTAAGTAGACTCTATTCTGTGGCAATAAGTCTTCTAGGAAATGTCTTCTGAGACTAACCCAATTACTTACCCGGATTTTTTAATATTCATATTGGCAGAGTCCAACCCTAGTAAGGGTTAAAATATAAGATAGTGTATACTGGTGTTTTAAAATACGCATAAGAGAGAAGTTATTGCCATAATTATTGTGGCTTCTGGCCTATCTGCTATGGTCTCTGACCTATGGTCTTTGACCTATTTGTTATGATCTTTCATATGATTCCATTTCTGAAAATGAATTCCATGTTATGCTTTAATAAAATTAATGTTGATTCTGTTTTGTTTCGATTTATATAGTGTCTTAAATTAATTGAGATTAATTTTTTATTATTTAAACTTTTGTTTCTAAATTACCTAAAATATTTCTGATCTGTTCCATTTACATTTTTGAAATTTGAAGAAAATATGCAAGAAAGAAATGATAATCTAATTTGTATTTACCTTAAGATAGGCAAGTATAAAAAAAAAATTATAAGTGAATATGGATCTTAGATTCCAAAAGTTAAATGCATAATTATTTGCTGTAATAATTAAATATTAAGCAAGAAATCAGTTAAGGAATAGTTTAAGTAAAGTCTAGATTAAGTTAATTCTGATAGGTTAATTAAGCACTATGAGAATATAATTTTGAAAGGTTATTTAAGTACTCTGAGAATATAATTCTAAAAGGTTATTGATCTAGTTTGAGTATATAATTCTGAAAGTTTAGTTAAGTACTCTGAGAGTATAAGTATTCTGCAAGAATATCACAATGAAAGAATTCTTAAATATGCTAGGAATTCTAAATGAATATCTATAATATCAACTCCGAAGATACAAGAAGTTATCTTAAACTATAATAAACTCCTAATTAATTAAAGTGAAAATTAATGCAAACATAATATGCCTGAACACTCACTGAGTTGCGGCTACCTGTTGCTTGTTGTTTTTATTATTGTTTTGTAGTCAGAGCAACTCTGGTGATGGTGAAACTGTGGTATCTAATAGTAGCAAAAGGAAGACAACTAGGAAAGTTCAATTTATATGAAATATAAGGGAAAATAAATATGTATTAATAGATGAAAATATCTGTAATAAATAAATGGAAAATTTTTTGCAAAGTTTTACTGTTTAATTATTTTTATTATGTTCTAAATATGAGTTCTGCAAGGTTCTGATGTATTAAATTGACTCAAACCCTAGGACCATTGTGCCTTTGAAAACAGGGTGACGCACTAGTTCTCCAAGGACTTTGGATTGTGCCTTTTTTGAGATCACTATGATTATTGACATTTTCAACTTCACCTATACCCAGTTGGATATGAGTATATTGTAGCTTATCTTTAATTAAAAATATCTTAATATGATAATATCTCCTTTTCTAGAGACTACCATGAGGATGCTTCATCAAACAACACATTACGTGATGTGTAGCACTTTCCATTTGTAGGATCACAAGATCTCCACCCTATATTTTTACTGTCATACCTTATAAAGATACATCTAACAACTTTCTTGTCCTTCTTTCTATGTAAATGATTAGGTATAAATACATAACAAACACATTCAAAGACTTGAAAATGGGTAACATTGGATTTTATGTTCCATAATTTCTCAAATGGTGAAAGAAAATATAATCTCTATTGGGGAAGCCTATTGGTTACATAGGCAACCATCCTTATTGCTTCTGCCCAAAATCTTCCTAGTCATTCTTAGCATGAAGCATGCTTCGACATATTTATGCAAGATGTCTACTCTTTCTATGTGCTACTCCATTTTGTTGCAGAGTGTTCGCATATGTGAACTAATGATGTATCTGGTGCTTTTGTAGAAAACTAGTAAACTCATATGAGATATACTCTCCCCCATTGTCTGTTAGTAAATAACAAACTTTCTTACCGACTTATGTTTCTGCTACCTTTTGAAACTCTTTGAATTTTGAAAATGTTTTTGATTTTTTCTTTTGAAAATAAACTCACACTTATCTGGAAAAATCATTAATAAAAGTCATCATATACTTCATTCCACCTATAGAAGCTTGCTTCTCTGATCCAAAAACATCAAAGTGAGCTAACTCTAATGATTATTTTGCTTTAAATTTGTATTCTTCATACGGTGTTTGATGCTCTTTCCCATACTGACATCCTGCACAAATTGTGTCAGTTCTCACATCAAGTTAGGGAGGCCCCTTTAGCATCAACTTTTTTTTTATCATTAAATCTAATTTGGAATCGCTAAACTGACTTAGTCACATGTGCCATAAGTTTTGTTGTCTCATTCTTCCTTGTCTTGTCTATACATATAGTTTCTGCAGACATTAAATAGACCGACTTTAATCCTTGTCCTTTCATGAGTGCTTCTTTTTTAATTTGAAGATCTTGATATACTTTCACAACTTGCAGACCAAACAAGACAAAATTACCTGAAGATGTTAGTTGTGCTACCGAGAGAAGATTCTTCTTCATACCCAAAACATGATAGACATTTTGCAGTGACACCTCGATAGCATTACAATGGGGAGAGACTATTATATTGTCAATGTGAGTTATCGGTAATTTTGAGTTATTTGCTGTCACCATCACATGATTTCCCTTGTACTCTAACAAAACTTGTAGCTTTTCTTTATCACCTATCATATGATTTAAGCAACCTCAATCAATGATATAATCTTTCTTATAATCAATTTGATCGGATGTTGCGGTTGTACGACCTAACTCTTTCTCTTCTGCAGCAAAGAAAGCTTCATCATCCCATTCCTATTCACTTCTAGAAGTAGCAACATTATTCTCCACTAGCCCTTTTCTTGATCAATAAACTTTTTCCATGTGACCTTTCTTTCCACAATTATAACACTTCCTTTCAAAGTTTTGGCCATTGCCACGATTCATTGATACTCCCCCTATATGTGTATTATCTTTACCTTAATGACTTTTTATCTCGTCATCATCTCTTTTAGATCTATTACCAGTGTACTGCTTAGAATTTTGCTTGCTTTTGTTAGCATAAAGTGTTTCCTCTACACCTTTTGGCGAGACTCCTCCTATTTATTTAGCTAGAGCCTCTTGCCCAGCAAGCAAATTCTCAAACTTAACAAGTGATGGTTGATTTTTCCATCCATGTACTACAACAACAAAGCATCCATACTCGGGCCTCAAACTATGGATGATTATTCTCTTCATCCTAGTTTCACCAATCGAAGATAAGATGGATCTAATTCAAATTTTTTTTGACACAATGACTTCACCTTATGAAAACATTGAGAAACCGTCATTTCATATAGTGTTACTAACAATAATTCACTTTCTAGTTGCTGAATTCTTGTGCCATTTTTCTTGAGAAAATCTTGGCAAACGTATCCTAAGATTTTTTTAGGAGTTTTGGTGTCTCAAATATGCTCTAGCACATCTTCTTCAACTGTTGTCTTCAAAGCAAACATCGCTTTGCTTGCTTTTATCTTCCATTTTGCTAGCGTACCATTTGCATCTTCAGTCTCCAATTAGATAACTTCACTTATGTTGATGACTTTTCAGAGATCCTGGCCTTGCATGTGAGGTATAATTCATTTAGACCATGCAGTGTAATTTTGGTTATTGAGCTTTTTAATTCCACCAACTATTTAAAGATTGTTCATCTTGCCAACAAATAATTCCCAAAAACTTATGGCTTTGATAATAAATTATTGAAAGAAGATTGACAAAGATGCTAATGAACTCACAAAATAAAACTATGAAAGAATGTTTAAAAATTGAGAGAAGATTTATTGTGAAGAAGATAAGATGATTTTCATACTTGTCTGATATATTCTTACATTGAAGTCCCTTTATATAGTTATAGGAGTTTATAAAAATAGTGAATATTAAAAATAATACACAAATTAATATCCTCTTATTTTTTTAGTAAGTTAATTAAAACCATTAATCAATTAAAAGAAAATTATAATAACCATAGATAAAAATATAAAATTATTATTGTGTTGATTTTAACAGTATAAATGTCATTCATATTAAATTTGTCATTTACGTGAAATTTATTTTGCAAGTTCTTATTTAGTTTAAGGCTAAACTCTTTTTATTTAAAATAAGCCTAAACCTAATCCTCTAATTCATATTTTGATTCAAGACATGTGATTTTTATCCTTAGGATAATGGTCGAGTCAATTTATAATTTTTTTATTAAATTTTCTCTTTTTTTAAAATAAATTTAAGTGATGACTCTTTCTTAAACCCCTTGTTTACTTGAATCGAGTGTAATCTATAATGGCAATATGACCTTGGCACTTTTCCTGAGATTTAACCTAATATTTCTGTAATATCCCAATGTGTGCCCTAGTAGTCTTGAATATTATTGTTGTTTTAATTGGATTGAATGTATATGTTGTTTTGAAAGAGAAAAGAAATTGAAAAGAATGTGTATGTGTTGTTAAAAGGGAAAGTAATGTGTAGAGAGAAAGTGTATATGTTGGGTATATGGTAGTATAATTAACATATACATTAGTCAAAAGGGAGAGTCAATGGAGGAAGATAATTATTTGGGATTTGTGAAGTTACTATAATGGGCATACAAGTGACAAAAGTTGAGTTAAATGGAAAAGGGTATATAGGTAATTGCTTGGTTATAATCTCTTGGTGGAGATTTAAAGAAGAAAAGGAAGTTGATTTTTATTTATTTTTCTTTTCTTCTCTTTGGTGTGCCGGCCATTCAAGAAAGGAGAGAGCAAGAGAGGTGTTCTTGATGCAAGAATCAAATTGAAGAAGGAAACAAAGGATTTGGTTAGAGATTTGTGGAATTTCTTCATTTAATGTAAGTTTGCTCTTGTTTACCCTTGTTATTTTTGAAGTTATGCTTGAGTTGAGTTGTGATTTGATGATGGTATGATTAAGTTGCTTATGGTGTGATTTTAAGTATTGATTTTGCTTGATAGATGAGAAGTTGGGTTGGTGTTGGTGATGGAAGAGTAAGAGTTGTGTTTAGTGAAATTGTTTCTGTTTTACAATTAGTAAAGGCTGTGATTTGTATGATTTTTAATTAATTATAGAAAAATGTTCTTGAAGTGAATTTTTGATATGTTGTGCCTCTATGAGTCTAGAATGACTGAAAAATATGTTGATTCGATTTTGGATAGGTTATGAGTTTAGAAAGATTATTTTTATTAGACCTGTTCCAGCAGGTACCTTAACTGAGACAGCTCTATTTCGGGATTTTTAATAAAATTTAGAAAAATCATATTCAATTGAATTTTGGATATGTTGTTTCTTAGTGAGTCTAGTATTTGAGAAAAATAATTTGGAACCACGTTGATTGAATTTGATTTATGACATTCACAAAGTTCAGAACTGCTGCCAGGATGCAGGGCAATTGGGGCAGTCTGGTTAGGTGAACTATTTGACCAAGATTTTGTGTTCAGTTTGATCTGAAATTTTAAAGGAATGATTTTAAGATACAAAAATAAATTCTGTAAAAATTTTAGAATTTTTAGTCAAGTAGATTATTTTATACAATTTTTCAAAATAAGGATAAAACGGAGTCTAAAACCAGAATGTACTATTCATATGGTCATTTTGCTAATATTCCTTTTGGATTAGATTGTGAAGAGGTTGAATTGCCCTAACCATGTCCCTCAAGGGTGCTGCCCGTGTCCCTCAAATATGTTGATTATTGTTTTGATTCTTTGTTCTTTTTGCATGGTTTTGATTCTTCAAAGGTATTTTTATACCTACACTTAAGAGTAAACACTCTAAACACTTTGTAAACAAAGAATGAACTAAACAAATGTATGTGGATGATTCTAAACCTATGAATAATGATCTTTGGATTAGGTTTCGAAGAGATTGGGTTGCATTAACCTAAATGTGGAGAATTCTTGGAATAAAGAAATGTATAAATTGATGGGAGTAGTTCTTGAGGTAAGTACCAATACATATGATTGTATTTATTTACATGATTTGAGACTTAACACATTTGTTTGCAAATGTGTTAAGTGGTTTACTATATTGTTAATATAATTTGACTAAGGTAATGATTAAATGATGTGAAAGATGTGAAGATCATTAAAAGGTAAGCATAAACCCTATTTGATGGTATATCCTTATATGTCTTTGAACCTTAACACATTTGGATGAATGTGTTAAATACTCTATTATATTGTGAATGTAAATGAATAATGTCAATTGCTATATATATATATAAAGGATGAAATATGAAATGGGAAAGATAGGAAGAAATGAGGATCATTCTTAAGGTATGTGCAATTTATTATGATAAATGCTCTAATAATGAATGGTGTTATTGTATTTTGAGAAATGATGAAATGTTATGTTATATGCATTGTGAATCTTGTGAATGGCAATGTATTACATGAAGATAATACTTTGAAATGTTATATCAATGATGCTATGTGTATCATATGGATTGAGATATGATATGTTGTGAAGCCATCGTAATTGGCCATGATGATTCAAATGTGATATGAAGCCATTGTGATTGGCTATGACAATTCAATTGAGATATGTGAGGCATGTTTCCCTATTTGATAATGATGGAAATGAATTGAGAAAGTAATGTTAAAGGATATAAATGAGCGAACCTATCTGCCTCCTGCGGAACCATGCGGACCCAGAGAGCTGGGCAACCGAGCTTGGACTACCGACCTGGTTGGGGGAAGGTTCGATACAGTGAATATTATAGGAACCTATCTGCCTCCTGCGGAACCATGCGGACCCATTGGTTGGGCAACTGAACTTGGACTACCGACCTGGTTGGGGGAAGGTTCGTTACTGATGGTTTTATACGTGCCTATCTGCCTCCTGCGGACCCCTGGGATTGGCAGTGGCCTGAGGCCCAGTGGGCAACCGACCTGGTTGGGGGAAAGTTCGTATATGAAGTCATGGTTGTTGGCTATAGTGATGAACTTGAAAGAGTATAATGAATGATGATATAATTATTGAAAGTCTAATGGCATATTAGTGTTTTGGGCCCGAGTCTGTCTTTGTTGCCAATGTGAAATACAAGTGTTGAAATAAATGAATCATGATTGGTGAATTGTGAATAAGATAATGATGAAGTATGATATGTAAATGAATAGTGGTTGATGATACTGGTTGTCTTTATTGGAAATGTGATTCGTGATTGATAAGATATGTAATGTGTGTATTGCAATAATGATTGGTATGGTATATAAAATGGGGGTGTATTAATATATTGGTGATGGATTGGGGGTTAGTGATAATATTTTGTATATATGTATATCATATATGAAATTAACTAGGATATATGAATGATGCAATTTAAAAGAAAAGATAATATGATAATAATTAATTATACATTGAATGGATATATCATTATATGTTAATACTTCTATACGATATGTTTATATTTTATATTTGGACTACTAAGCTCTCGGCTTAGCGCGGGTGTGTATTCGCGCAGGTAAATAGGTGGAAGATATGAAGTCTTTCATTATGCCACAAGAAGAGTAAGAGTTTGTCGAGACCAACTAGAGGGTAATGCATACATATATAACTTTTAGTTTTGATGTATTTCTGATGAGAGAGTATTTATATGTATAAATGAAGTTTTGATAACGATAATGATTTTGTAAATGTTATTTAAATTAACGTATTATGGTTTAAACTTGGTTACAGGTTTTTAAAAAAAAATGGTAAGGAAAAGTAGCATTCTTATACTTTATATACTTACTGTATGTATACTAGGTATATGTATAGTACTTATATAGGGTATCGGGGTGTTACAATTGTTTTGGTATCAGAGCTTAGGTTCGAGATTCTCGGCCTAAGTGAAACTAAAAAGAGAATTTTTGAAGAGTATAAATAGAATAAAAAAAAAATTTTGAAATGAAATTTGTAATATGTGCATATGCATTGACACCTAGGTTGGTCTCGGATGTGGCATTATATGTATAGTAAAATATTTGTGTTATATGAGACGTTCTATGTAGTTAATGATATATGTGTGTACTATTTTGATGTGATGAGAAATCATGATTGTTGGCAATGATGTTGGAAATGAATTATAATTGAGGCATAGTGCCTAATTGACTATGAGGAAACAAATTGTGAAATGTAATGTGCTATATGTATATTGATGATGCATATAAAAATGTCATGTTGTGTGCAACATGGAATGTAATGTTGATGTTTATGAGCAATATTATGTAGAATATAATGTGAATTGAAATATAAAGAAATGAAAAGGAGAATAAAGTTGAAAATGAGTAGAAATCAAAATCAAGATTAAAGTATGTATTCTTTCCTCTATATTTTGAACCTCTTTATAATAATGTTTATGTTAAGGTTGCTAGACAGAGAAAATATTGCTGGATTGTTATTACTGAAAGATATGTTACTTAAATGAGGAGAGTATGATGGAATATTGAATGAGTTGATTAGTATAAACAAAGTGTGATTATGTAAAGTTGGGATATATATACAGTTAAGGTTTTGTTTAAAGGAAAAAGAGATGATAGTGGTTAAATAAGAATATAACTTAGTATTGTTATTATAATGCAAACATTGTGAATTCAATGTTAGAAATGTGAGATGCTTGGATATTATAAAAGCTCATGGTAATGGTGGTGATATGGGATATTTGAAATTTTGGAATGAGTTGGACAATTGTGAAAATTTTATGTTTTGATATTACTTTGTGATATATATATAAGATGCTTTTAAAGTTGATATTAAGAAAAGATGAGTTTGGCAAATTGAAGCTTAAACAAAGTAGTAAATTGAGAAGTTAAAGTTTCAGTGAAAATTGATAAAGATTATTGGGATATTGATGGTTTAATGTATATTCAATACATGAGTTAGGAGAAATGACTAATTTTCCATATTAAAGCTTTATGAATTGAGTAATGTGATTGATAGTATGAGAAATTATTTTAAAGTAAAAAGGAAAGTGGATAAGCAAATGAAAATGAGTTATTTTAAGTCATTTTGAGTGCAAAGGGTAAAAATGATTATGGAAGCATACTAATTGCTTTTAAAGACGAAAGTGAAAGAGATGTCACATTGGGAATGTGATCAAGATGGATGTGAAATATTATTATAGTCAATATATATATATATATGTTGTGTGAATAAATACTTTCTATTATATTAGAAGAATGAGAATGATAGTGTTTAAAAGAAAGTGATGAACATTAAATTTGTTTTGAATGTATGAAAAAGGAAAATAAAATAAGAGCATATAATTAAGTGTGTACATGTATGTGACATGTGAATGAAATTATACATATATACATAAAGGTGTGAATTATGTTTTGTAGATGACCTATGAATATGTATGTGGTATAATTATAGAATTAGTGATATGGAAATGATGTGGTATGTATGAGTGGACCTAAGAGAGAGTAGGTCTGGAACTGGGTAAAGCTAATTGAATTATGTGATGGAAGTGAAAATGGAATGGACTTGAGTAATATGGAACAGTGGAGATTGTGATAGTGAGCATTGAACTTAATTATCATATGATATTTAGAGTCCTAAAGTATTCATATATGGAAAGTTCTATGCAATTATATATATAATAAGAAATTGTAAATGGATTAGAAATGAAGTGACTAATAAAATTGTATAGGAATTGTATATGATTGAATATGTATATAATAATATTGTTGAAACGTGACTTAAGTTGATAAAGATCATATAATCGAATGCAAATTTGGTTGAAACGGAGTTGGAATGTGTTAACTTCTGATATAGCAAAAATGCAAAGAAGGAATATGTAATTCTTGAGATATACCTTAGCCTTATATTTGTATAGATTGAGAATAAAATTATGAGAAGAACAGTATTGATTTGAAAGTCCCAGGCTTGAATATTAATCTCTTAAAGCCATGTGTTTTGTTCAGTATATTTGATCGGTTAATTTGTTATCCATGGATTTGGATTTTAGATAAAATGATTGCAATACAGATTTGGTGAGATTGAAAATTTTGTTTGAGAAGTATAGTTAAAAGTTATGATGGATAAAGTTGTACTTTATCATTTTATGTTAAAAATTTGGTTAAAATTTTGAAGATTAAGAGAAAAAAAAAATTATGGAAATGTTTTGAGTTATGGATGATATGACAATAAGGTAATCAAAATAAATATAACAACGGTATGAAATGAGAAGAGATATTAAAAAGGGAGAAATTATAGAATATGACTGAAAGTTATACTGAATATGTTTAAGGTATGTAACTCGAGGTTTGAGTGAATGAATTGTAGATAGTAAATATGGTATAAAATATTTATGAGAATTGGTGGGAATTATAATAAGATAATAGAGAGTAAACTATGTGTATATTAACAGATAATTTGAAGTGATTTGTTATCATGATGATTTGACTGAAAATGGGTCGGAAGAGATCAGGAATTGAATATAAGTTTGCCCTAATGGAATGAAGTTATATATATATATATATGAATATTGTGAAATTTTATGATGAGTTTGAATAAATTAATTGTTGGTTAGAGTTGAACAAGATTGGAATATGGATATATTGTGACAGATAGATCAATGGATTTCAATTTGGCTAAGATTATGATTCATTATTGAGATTTAATGTGTATAGTTGTACCAAGGGTGTAATTATTTACATGGTAATATATGTGATGTAAAATTTTTAAAGTGTGATTGGATGAATGAATGGAGTATGGTAATTGTAACTCGTGATAAGAAGAGAAAAAGATTGATTATTTATAAAATAAGTTGAAAGGTAAGGTATTAATATGTAAGTTAAGTGAAAAGCATGCTAAAGAAATAACTCCATTTATGAAAAATCAGGATTTTGTTTTCTATTGAGAGTGATAAATGTCTTTTTAGACAGTGATTGTAATGATGGGATAATTAATGCTCAGATATAAGTCAATGGTTTTTAAGGTTAAAATTAAGAGAGTAATTACAAAGAAGTGAAAGAACAAAATATATTAAATATAAAGGTTGGATGGAGTATAAGTGTACTATAAAATGATCTGATTCTTGTATAAAGACATTAACAAGAGATGTAATGAGTTCTTTTGAATGTTTGATTAAAGAAGTAACAAGATGTATAAACATATAGAATGATGAGTTATGGAATTTAAAGTTGGTGGTTGATTCTAAAGAGGAGAATTGAAGCTTTATGATTTGATGATATAATGACTTAAATGTATAATTAACTTCATATGGAAGTTAAGATGGTATGGTATTATGAATGGATTACAATGATACTAGATAATTTCGAGGACGAAATTATTTAAGGGGGAGAGAATTGTAATATCCCAATGTATGCCCTAGTAGTCTTGAATATTATTGTTGTTTTAATTGGATTGAATGTATATGTTGTTTTGAAAGAGAAAAGAAATTGAAAAGAATGTGTATGTGTTGTTAAAAGGGAAAGTAATGTGTAGAGAGAAAGTGTATATGTTGGGTATATGGTAGTATAATTAACATATACATTAGTCAAAAGGGAGAGTCAATGGAGGAAGATAATTATTTGGGATTTGTGAAGTTACTATAATGGGCATACAAGTGACAAAAGTTGAGTTAAATGGAAAAGGGTATATAGGTAATTGCTTGGTTATAATCTCTTGGTGGAGATTTAAAGAAGAAAAGGAAGTTGATTTTTATTTATTTTTCTTTTCTTCTCTTTGGTGTGCCGGCCATTCAAGAAAGGAGAGAGCAAGAGAGGTGTTCTTGATGCAAGAATCAAATTGAAGAAGGAAACAAAGGATTTGGTTAGAGATTTGTGGAATTTCTTCATTTAATGTAAGTTTGCTCTTGTTTACCCTTGTTATTTTTGAAGTTATGCTTGAGTTGAGTTGTGATTTGATGATGGTATGATTAAGTTGCTTATGGTGTGATTTTAAGTATTGATTTTGCTTGATAGATGAGAAGTTGGGTTGGTGTTGGTGATGGAAGAGTAAGAGTTGTGTTTAGTGAAATTGTTTCTGTTTTACAATTAGTAAAGGCTGTGATTTGTATGATTTTTAATTAATTATAGAAAAATGTTCTTGAAGTGAATTTTTGATATGTTGTGCCTCTATGAGTCTAGAATGACTGAAAAATATGTTGATTCGATTTTGGATAGGTTATGAGTTTAGAAAGATTATTTTTATTAGACCTGTTCCAGCAGGTACCTTAACTGAGACAGCTCTATTTCGGGATTTTTAATAAAATTTAGAAAAATCATATTCAATTGAATTTTGGATATGTTGTTTCTTAGTGAGTCTAGTATTTGAGAAAAATAATTTGGAACCACGTTGATTGAATTTGATTTATGACATTCACAAAGTTCAGAACTGCTGCCAGGATGCAGGGCAATTGGGGCAGTCTGGTTAGGTGAACTATTTGACCAAGATTTTGTGTTCAGTTTGATCTGAAATTTTAAAGGAATGATTTTAAGATACAAAAATAAATTCTGTAAAAATTTTAGAATTTTTAGTCAAGTAGATTATTTTATACAATTTTTCAAAATAAGGATAAAACGGAGTCTAAAACCAGAATGTACTATTCATATGGTCATTTTGCTAATATTCCTTTTGGATTAGATTGTGAAGAGGTTGAATTGCCCTAACCATGTCCCTCAAGGGTGCTGCCCGTGTCCCTCAAATATGTTGATTATTGTTTTGATTCTTTGTTCTTTTTGCATGGTTTTGATTCTTCAAAGGTATTTTTATACCTACACTTAAGAGTAAACACTCTAAACACTTTGTAAACAAAGAATGAACTAAACAAATGTATGTGGATGATTCTAAACCTATGAATAATGATCTTTGGATTAGGTTTCGAAGAGATTGGGTTGCATTAACCTAAATGTGGAGAATTCTTGGAATAAAGAAATGTATAAATTGATGGGAGTAGTTCTTGAGGTAAGTACCAATACATATGATTGTATTTATTTACATGATTTGAGACTTAACACATTTGTTTGCAAATGTGTTAAGTGGTTTACTATATTGTTAATATAATTTGACTAAGGTAATGATTAAATGATGTGAAAGATGTGAAGATCATTAAAAGGTAAGCATAAACCCTATTTGATGGTATATCCTTATATGTCTTTGAACCTTAACACATTTGGATGAATGTGTTAAATACTCTATTATATTGTGAATGTAAATGAATAATGTCAATTGCTATATATATATATAAAGGATGAAATATGAAATGGGAAAGATAGGAAGAAATGAGGATCATTCTTAAGGTATGTGCAATTTATTATGATAAATGCTCTAATAATGAATGGTGTTATTGTATTTTGAGAAATGATGAAATGTTATGTTATATGCATTGTGAATCTTGTGAATGGCAATGTATTACATGAAGATAATACTTTGAAATGTTATATCAATGATGCTATGTGTATCATATGGATTGAGATATGATATGTTGTGAAGCCATCGTAATTGGCCATGATGATTCAAATGTGATATGAAGCCATTGTGATTGGCTATGACAATTCAATTGAGATATGTGAGGCATGTTTGCCTATTTGATAATGATGGAAATGAATTGAGAAAGTAATGTTAAAGGATATAAATGAGCGAACCTATCTGCCTCCTGCGGAACCATGCGGACCCAGAGAGCTGGGCAACCGAGCTTGGACTACCGACCTGGTTTGGGGAAGGTTCGATACAGTGAATATTATAGGAACCTATCTGCCTCCTGCGGAACCATGCGGACCCATTGGTTGGGCAACCGAACTTGGACTACCGACCTGGTTAGGGGAAGGTTCGTTACTGATGGTTTTATACGTGCCTATCTGCCTCCTGCGGACCCCTGGGATTGGCAGTGGCCTGAGGCCCAGTGGGCAACCGACCTGGTTGGGGGAAAGTTCGTATATGAAGTCATGGTTGTTGGCTATAGTGATGAACTTGAAAGAGTATAATGAATGATGATATAATTATTGAAAGTCTAATGGCATATTAGTGTTTTGGGCCCTAGTCTGTCTTTGTTGCCAATGTGAAATACAAGTGTTGAAATAAATGAATCATGATTGGTGAATTGTGAATAAGATAATGATGAAGTATGATATGTAAATGAATAGTGGTTGATGATACTGGTTGTCTTCATTGGAAATGTGATTCGTGATTGATAAGATATGTAATGTGTGTATTGCAATAATGATTGGTATGGTATATAAAATGGGGGTGTATTAATATATTGGTGATGGATTGGGGGTTAGTGATAATATTTTGTATATATGTATATCATATATGAAATTAACTAGGATATATGAATGATGCAATTTAAAAGAAAAGATAATATGATAATAATTAATTATACATTGAATGGATATATCATTATATGTTAATACTTCTATACGATATGTTTATATTTTATATTTGGACTACTAAGCTCTCGGCTTAGCGCGGGTGTGTATTCGCGCAGGTAAATAGGTGGAAGATATGAAGTCTTTCATTATGCCACAAGAAGAGTAAGAGTTTGTCGAGACCAACTAGAGGGTAATGCATACATATATAACTTTTAGTTTTGATGTATTTCTGATGAGAGAGTATTTATATGTATAAATGAAGTTTTGATAACGATAATGATTTTGTAAATGTTATTTAAATTAACGTATTATGGTTTAAACTTGGTTACAGGTTTTTAAAAAAAAAATGGTAAGGAAAAGTAGCATTCTTATACTTTATATACTTACTGTATGTATACTAGGTATATGTATAGTACTTATATAGGGTATCGGGGTGTTACAATTTCAGCATTTTAGTTGCCATTCTTTGGCAGGCCGAGCAAGGTGCTGGTGTTGGAGCCTCACAATGACCTTGGTGTTCATCTTCAGCTCCCTATTTTGTTGTGGTGCGACAATCAGACTACCATTCACATCTCAACAAACCTACTTTTTTCACAAATGAACGTAGCACTTAATCATTGATTATCATCTCATTCGTGAAAAATTCAAAGAAGGCTTCGTGCTTCCTCAATATATCTCATCTTAGAACTAACTTGTTGATTTCTTCATTAAGTCATTGCCAACAACTCTATTTGATAGATTTTGTTTTATGCTAGGATTGTTGCATCTGCAACAACCTCCAACTTGAGGTGGAGGGGGATGTATAGCCATTATGAATGTGAAGAAACATAGTGTTTTACACAAAGCAATACACATCATTTCAACTAAAAGCTTCCAACATGTTTCACATCATTTTGGTAAAGGGCAATTACATCAACATGCTGTGTTTAGTTGGTTCACTTCAACTTCTAGAATAGTGTGAATATTAGCTGGTAGAAAGTATCTATAGAAGGTCAAGACGCTTTTGTTGTAACAAGCTTCTTCTAAATTCTTTAGTCTCTTTGTATAGTTAGAGTAGTTGAAACTAATTCGGTTGAATGAATACATAATCTTCTTCACTACTGATATGGTATTTTCTTTTGTTTCCTTACATGTAATTTTTCTTTTTTCTTTTTGAATTACATTGCATTTTTAGCAGCCTTCATTTTACAGGATAGGCTAGCTTCTCTTAGTAAAAAAATAGTACAATCTAACACCATATTTGATTGGTTGAAATAAGGATAGACACTACTTTTTCACCTAAAAGCTAACATAATTAATAATATTATTAAATGAAAAAAAATTAGCAACACCAAAAATTTTTTAGCCTTGGAAATTCTAGCTATAGACATCTTGAAAATAAGAACACTCCAATCAATGGTACCTCAATAGTTCTTTCAATCAACCAATTTGGACAATCTTATTTTGTACAACAATCATGAATCAAGTATTCTTGTCTGGTCTCCAAAGTGTTACGTGGAAGCAACAAATACAATTGTAACTCAGTTCTTAGATAAGTAAAATTTGGTCTTGGGTGTGTTGATTTTTTTGTGGAGCTATATGTAATAGCTCAATTTTATTTCTTTGAAAATGGTCTTTTATACATGAATTGCAACATAAAAAAATAATTAAAACAAAGTCCATAAAATCTGATATTAACTTATCAAATAAAAATATTTAATTTATTTTTTAAATTTAAAGCTTCTTGTTTGATGTTGCAGGATTTTATACAACAATTGAGGCATATTTTTAACATTCCTCTTTGCATTATTTGCTACAAACTCGAAACTCTTTTCTAAACTTGATTTTCTTTAGCTTATAAATGTTAAGCTCCTTCTTAGAGATAGTACTTTTCCTTGAACATTCAAAATCTTCTAATTTTTTATTTCTAAAAAACAAAAAATCTATATAAATCAAACGGCTCATAGCATTGCAATATAAAATTTCAACAGTTTAAGGACATGCTCTAGGTCCCTTCAATTTCTTTTCATATTATCCTTCATCATTTTTGCATTTCATTGCAGTTTATAGACATACAATCACTTCATCATTTTTCTTTTTGTATTTCATTGCAGTTTATAGCCATGTCTATCGTTTCATTATTTTTGCATTTGTATTTATTATGAATTTAGTTGTGTTTGTGATCATAGTTATGATTGTTATTACGGTTATAGTCAGGGATATGTGTATGATTATAAGTATGGCTATGGGTATGATTATGAGTATGGCTATAGGTATGATTGTAGAGACTTCACAAGTCTTTTAAAGATCATTTAAGCTCTAATATCACTGTTAATTTTTTTTAGCAGAGCTATATGAAATGACTCAATTTTATTTCTATGAAAATGGCCTTTTATACATGAATTTTTACAAAAAATAAAATAAAATCCATAAAATCTAATATTAACTTATCAAATAAAAATTATTTAATTTATTTTTAAAATTCAAATCTTGAATCTCTTTTCATTTCATTGCATTTCTTTTCAGATTTCAAATAAAATTTGATGAAGACCAGCATGTCTCAAAATTAAGATGAAGCCAAACAAGTTGAGAATGAATAATAGGAGGGAGATTATATTCCAAATCTATTAAATATATGCCTTTGTCTATGATAAAAAAAAAAGAAAGAAAAGAAAATCATGCCTATGCCTGCCCAAAAAAAATGTCATGCATATGCTTATGACAAAATAGAAATATATCATGCTTATTTCCACGTAACCATGAACTTTGGATGACCATAAAAATCTTATGCTAAAAAAAGCATTTGTAACATTTGACCCGAGGGGGTGTCTTGAGAAATTAAGTCAAGTGCTGCAATCAAATAAGAATAAATCAAATTCAAAATAATGATAGATTTTTTTAGGATTTTATGCTTTAAATTTTATGTTATTGCTATTGTTATGATATTATGATTTGGTTGTCAGATTTTTAGGATGCAAATATGATATTGGTTGTTAAAATTTTTAGTATAATTGTCCCTAAAATTTTTATGTAAATTTATTTTACAATGGATTTTTTTTTATTTGACGCCTTCAATGTTATGAATGGTAATATGCCTAAGGCATAT